>CM066035.1:65760961-67021264 GCA_033557465.1 Ichthyophis bannanicus
GTTTCCACAGGGGCTGGTTGGAGCGCATAAGAATTAAAAGGTTGCAGGGTTTACTCTGTTGTGAGGGTCAATGGGATAGCAGGTCACATTGTTCCCGCCTCAGGGTCAACAACCTAAAAAAGTAATCAGGATTTTCTCTTGCCAAGTGTAGGGTACAAAATGGCTTGTTATTTATTTTCCCCTTTTTCCTTTCCGCTATGAAGAACTCTTTCAAGAATATGAAGGTAATGAGTAACAGAACATAAATTCAGTTACAACATCAAAACGGGATTTCAAGACAAACACTCAAAATAACATTGGTTTCCCTTACAACCAACACTTAAAGCCCTAACACTTTTTGTCCAGTACAGTTTGCCAACACCTTTAGATGTTTTTTTTGGCCTTTTTCTTCAAAGATATCTTCTTGTTGCAAAAGTCCCACATTCCATTGGTTCTATAATCTTCCACTTCACTGTCTCTCAGATATCCCCTGGCAAGTCCATCATCCCATGTCTAATGGTATCCCTGAAACTGAGGTCTAGCGATCTCTTTGTATATTATTAAACCTGGTTTTCCTAAAAAGCATGCCATAGTACTGTCTCCCCGTGCTGGCTTGGGGTAGTTTTCTGGGGCGTCGGCTTTTAATGTCTAGTATAATCATCTCCCCCTGTGCGGTTTGCTGTTTGTTTCATGACTAAAAGTTTGCTCCATTCCATTCTTCCTGGGTCAACCATCTTACAAACTTTTTTCCTGTAAAACTTATCAGTTTTTTAGCTGTTTTTAAAAATAACAGTCCCTTATTTTTCCAGATATAAAAAACTCAGCCCTTTGTTCCTTCTCTAGGCTTCTTGAAAAAGGCTTGAGGCCTAGTCTGAGAGTTTTGTGCTCCAGGTATATCCTTTCTCTCAAGGCTATGAACTTTTCCTTTATCTTTCAAGTTACTTTTGTAAAGCTTTTAAAAGTACCTTTTTTCTCTTGAGGTTTCTTCTCCAACCGGAGGGATAAGCCCTTCCTTCCTTGGCTGCAGTCCGTGATGCTGCCCCCTGAAGTGGTGTATGGCCTTTCTCTAGGCCTGCTCTCCCAGTAGCTTCCTTTCCTTTAGCTCTGCTGGGTTTGTCAGTGACCTCACCTCGGTCTCTGAGTACTGGCCTCTGGAGCTTCCCTGTTGGCACTGCCTCCTGTTCTCCACATGACAGGTCCTCTGCCAAGCTCCTTGCCTCCTCCTGTGCTTCTCCTCTGGGTTCTTCCCTTCGGGGTTTCTCTGTTGTTCCTTTCTGGCTCTCTTGACTGCCTTTCCTGGCACCTTTGCCTCTCTTGTGCTCTCTCGGCTCTCTCTCTCTTGGCTCTCCCTCTTTGGCTCTTCCTCTTGCAGTGCTCTGTTCCTACTTAAATCCAGAGCAGCTGCTTCTGAGTCCTGCCCATAGAGGTGTGGTTCTTCCACTTTCAGGTTTGTTCTCCCTGCTCCCTCTATGTTTCCCCTTCTCGTAATTGCAGGCAAATCCTGTTTTTTTTCAAGATTTAAAAGTTTCCTTTCTTGCATCAGAGGGCTTGCGGTATCACATATCCCCCTTCTCAAAATATTACGGGCTGGGGAAAGCTCTTCACCGCAGCACGTAATCCGAGACATGGTGTCTGCGTTTACAATGTAGCTTCCCAGCTCTATGCTCAACACGAAAGTCATAAGGTTGTAAAGCCATATACCACCGGGTTAACCTGGCATTTTCGTTCCTCATTGTATGCAGCCATTTCAGGGGGCATGGTCTGTAATGAGGACAAACTTCCTCCCGGTAAGGTAAAATTTTAATGCCTCAATGGCCCACTTGATAGCGAGGCATTCACGTTCAATGGTGGCATATTTTCTTTCCGCTAATGAGAGCTTTCTGCTAAGGAACAGAATGGGATGTTTCTGCTCCTTCTTGTAACCTGGGATTATAAAACGGCACCCCAGCCCGGTTTCCGAGGCATCAGTTTGAAGTATGAACGTTTGCTGGAAATCTACACCGCGTAGAACGGGGGCCTGGCACAACTTCCCTTTCAATCTTTGGAAAGCAGCTTCTGCTTCGGGCGTCCATCGTACTATATTCGGGGCATTTTTTCTGAGCATCTCTGTAAAGATGTTTGCTCTCCTCGGCAAAATGCGTATGAAAACCGACGATAATACCCCTATGAGTCCGAGGAAACTTCTCAGCTGCTTCTTATTCTGAGGAACCGGGAAGTTCCTGACACATTCAACTTTATCCAATAGTGGCCGTACGGTTCCCCGACCTACTAGATGACCCAGGTACTTGACCTCCTCCGCTGCGAACGTGCATTTCTTAGGATTAAGAGTGAGGCCCGCTCTCCTCATAGCCTCTAATATGGTGCCTATCTGCTGGAGGTGTTCTGTCCACGTGGCGCTGTGGATCACCACATCATCCATATATGCGGTCGCAAAATTCTGATACGGTCGAAGAATCACATCCATTAGGCGTTGGCATGTGGCGGCTGCCCCATGCAAGCCAAAAGGCATTCTCCTAAACTGGTAGAGCCCCAAGGGTGTACTAAAGGCAGTTTTCGGCTTGGCATCTCGCGTTAAAGGGACCTGCCAATATCCTTTGGTCATGTCCAATGTCGTCAGGTATTTTGCTTGCCCGAGCCGATCTAATAGCTCCTCTATAACGCGGCATCGGGTACGCGTCGAAAGTTGAAATCGCGTTGACTTGCCGAAAGTCTATGCAAAAACGCATAGATCCATCTGGCTTTGGTACTAACACCACCGGGCTGCACCAGGGACTTGTGTGACTCTTCTATTATCTCCATCTGTAACATTTCTTGCACCTGATTAATGACCTCCTGCTTTTTCGCCTCCGGCAGTCGGTTATGTACGCTGCCGGATAATTTTACCGGGAGGAGTCTGGATCTCGTGCGCCACCAACGAGGTCTCTCCAGGCATTGGCGTTAAGACATCTTTGTATTTATTTAACAATCGGGTCAAATCTTCCTTTTGTTTTATCGAGAGTTCTTCTCCTAGCTTTGGGGTAGAGTCTTCTTTACAATCCTCCAGACGAGGGCCCAATTCTTCCTCGGGTGGATCAGCGCCTATGGCCATTAAATTTTCTACTTCTGCTCTCCCCGTCGAGCCAAAACCTCCCACTCCTCGGCTTGTGGGATTTAACATCGGGACTTTCCTCCAGATCAGGAAATCCTACCCGCTCACAAATGAGCTGTGCCACTCTGTCGCCGACTTGAACCTCGTAGTCCTTCTCTGAACAATTGCATAAGAGGACCTTTAGGACACCCCTATAATCAGGGTCCACGACTCCTGCAGCTACATCAATGTTGTGTTTGGCGGCCAGTCCGGACCTCGGGGCTATTCTTCCATAACATCCAGGTGGCAGTTTCAATTTGTAAGTCCGTGGTCACTAATGTTCTCCCTCGCTTCGGTATGACCATATCCACGGCGCTATGGAGGTCATAGCCTGCCGCTTGTGCTGATGCTCTTTGAGGTGTCCGCGCTCTTGCGGATGTCTTGCAGTAGCGAAGCACAAACTTTTTGAGCGGCTGTGACCGATCCTTTATAACGGTCTGTGGGGTTTTTCTCCCACAGCGGGCTAGGGATCGTGATATCCGTCGCAGCAGCCAGGCTGCTCCGCTGTACTGTGGAGTTTTTAATAAAGTCGAGTGGCCTGCCAGTGGAATCTGGTTTATCTTGAGGTAAACATTCTTTCTTCAAAATTTTTCTAAATTGAGGCCAATCTCGGCCCAGGACTAAATCCTGCGGTAATCTTGGCACCACTGCCATTGGCATCTCTTTCACAATACCCATCCCCTTTATCCACAACTTATAAATGGGGTAGCGGGTAGCTGCTCCATGTACACACTTAATCTTGACATACCCCTCGGGTGATTCTGGGACCGACAGTCCATGATCCTGGATGGTCGACCATAACCTTTTTGAAAGCATAGTCTGGTCGGCTCCAGAATCTAACAATGCTCGTACACTTATGCCATGTATTTTTACATTGACAAGAAACCCATCATGCACTATTCTTGGTGACTCTCCTACCAAGGCTGTTCTCGCATGACATTCATACTGTACATGTCCTTTTTTTCCACACGCAAAACATTTTTTTGTATTCACGTTCTCCAGGGGTTTATAACTCTGCCACCTACCAGCTGGAGGACGTGAGGGACTTCCCCTTCCTTGTGCCTCCAATCCCATGGCACTTCGTGGACTTACACTAGGCTGTGTCACCTTTTCAGCCTCTAAGTATCTTTCAGTGAGCACAATAGCTTCAGTGGTATTGCTACAATTTTGGAGCATCAGAAAATTCTGCACCCTGTTAGGTAGTGCATTCATATATTGCTCTAAAATTATCGCATCCATGAGCGTATTTATACTTCTCCTTTCAGGTTGTAGCCACTTGTAAGCAAGACTACGCAACCTGTGGCCTAATGCCTTAGGTGTTTCATCTACCTTAAGCATAGCAGCTCTAAACATTTTATTGTACGCCACCGGCGTAAGACCAACACGATCTCTAATTGCGTTTACTACATCCTGATATGAATTTGCGAGCTCTGGGGGCATGGACCTGTAGGCCGCCAGCGCTTCACCTGTAAGTGATGCCGCTAGACGTATGGCCCACTGCTCCTCAGGCCACTTAGCCGAATTCGCAATCCTAGCGAAAGTGTCTAGAAAGTCATCAATATCGTCACTTGGACTGAGCTTCCCTATCATTAAGTCCGAACAAGACCAATGTCCAAGTTCAGGGTTTACCCGTCCGACGAGTGATGTTCCTTCTTTCCTGCTCTGAGCCAGCTCCTCTCGCTGTTGCGCCATCCATGCGCTCATTGTTTCTATGACAGGCGTCTGCTGCTCCTGCATCGCCTTTAGAGCCTGATCCTGGCTCCGTTGTGCCAGCTCAGCCTGTTTGGTGAACTGGTGTGCCATCCAGGCACACAGCTCCTTGGGCTCCATTATACCTGTTAAAAAAAACAGAAAGAGACAAAAAAAAAACCAAGTGCGGCTCTTCACAAAATATTTTTCCAGACCCTCTATATTTTTTTCTTTCAACGTCCCCCGGTGTCCAACACTAGGTAGGGTTATCTACGCCTTACCTTGCTTTAGTGTTGCATCAGCTTTTTGGGGAATGTAGTGCGGTCGTCCAGGGGTTGCTCCACCGCTCCTGGATTCGCCAGATGATCTTTCACCTTTAGGATTTTCCTCCTTTTTTTTTTCTTTCTTTTTCCACTCCGGTCCGGGTTCCTAGGACTCCACTCCTGGTTTTTAACTCCGGTCCACTTTCTAGCAACTGCTCCGGTCTCCTGGTTTTCCTCTTCCGATCCGGATTCTAATACAGGTCAGTCCGGGTTTTACTTGCAGTTTTTTTTTTTTTTTTTTTTTCAAAAAGAAAAGAGCTTCTATTTCTCTTTTGTGTAGTTGCCCACGTTGCTCTGTACACTCAAGAGTACCCCAAAAATCCGTGTAACTACGCCACTTATGTCACCCTCAGGCCCCCTCTAGTGGCGGCGTAGTGGTTCCACAGGGGCTGGGGAGCGCATAAGAATTAAAAGGTTCAGGGTTGATCTGTTGTGAGGGTCAATGGGATAGCAGGTCACATTGTCAGCCTCAGGGTCAACAACCTAAAAAGTAACTCTTGCCAAGTGTAGGGTACAAAAAGGCTTTTATTTCCCCTTTTCGCATGAAGAAATTCAAAATATGAGGTAATGAGTAACAGAACATAAATTCAGTTACATCAAAACGTGAGTCAGCAAAACACTCAAAATAACATGGTTCCTTCACCAACTTAAAGCATAAACTTTCCAGTACAGTTTGCACACATTAGATTTGTTTTGCCTTTTGCTCAAAGATATCTTCTTGTGCAAAAGTCACATTCCATTGGTTCTATATCTTCACTGCTCTCAGATTCCCCTGGCAGCCATTCCATGTCTATGGGATCTGAAACTGAGGTCTCTGAGATCTCTTGGATATTAAAACCTGGTTTCCTAAAAGCATGCCATACTGTATCCCAGTGCTGGCTTGGGAGTTTGGGGCGTCGGCTTTTAGGTCTAGTATATCTCCCTGGGCTTGCTGTTGTTTCAGGACTAAAAGTTTGCTCCTTCCATTCTCTGGCAACATTAAACTTTTTCCTGTAAAACTTATCAGTTATATCTGGTTTAAAACAGTCCTTATTGTCCAGATAAAAACTAGCCCTTTGTTCCTCTCTAGGCTTCTTGAAAAAGGCTTGAGGCCTAGTCTGAGAGTTTTGTGCTCCAGGTATATCCTTTCTCTCAAGGCTATGAACTTTTCCTTTATCTTTCAAGTTACTTTTGTAAAAGCATAAAAAACAACCTTTTAACTCTTGAAGGTTTCTTCTCCAACCGGAGGGATAAGCACTTCCTTCCTTGGCTGCAGTCCGTGATGCTGCCCCTTGAAGTTGTGTATGGCCTTTCTCTAGGCCTGCTCTCCCAGTAGCTTCCTTTCCTTTAGCTCTGCTGGGTTTGTCAGTGACCTCACCTCGGTCTCTGAGTCTGGCCTCTGGAGCTTCCCTTGGCACTGCCTCCTGTTCTCCACATGAAGGTCTCTGCCAAGCTCCTTGCCTCCTCCTGTGCTTCTCCTCTGGGTTCTTCCCTTCGGGGTTTCTCTGTTGCCTTTCTGGCTCTCTTGACTGCCTTCCTGGCACCTTTGCCTCTCTTGGCTCTCTCGGCTCTCTCTCTCTCTTGGCTCTCCCTCTTTTGGCTCCTCCCTTTGCAGTGCTCTGTTCCTACTTAAATCCAGAGCAGCTGCTTCTGAGTCCTGCCCATAGAGGTGTGGTTCTTCCACTTTCAGGTTTGTTCTCCTGCTCCCTCTATGTGTCCCTTCTCGTAATTGCAGGCAAATCCTGTTTTTTTCAAGATTTAAAAGTTTCCTTTCTTGCATCAGAGGGCTTGCGGTATCACACAAAGCATGGGACCCACAAAACCCCCTTCTCCCATCTACCAAACATGGCCTTTTGCGCCACCGTTGGTACCTCCCCCCCCCCCCCCCAATAAAGGCCATAACCAAACTTTGTAATGGCTTCAAATATTTCTATGAGACAGTGCATGGAAGGGACATGCACAAAAACAACACTTTGGGCAGTACGTTCATGTTCACTACCTCGATGCGGCCTAATCATGACAAATATAAACCCCTCTATTTAAATAAATCCCTCTTCAGGGCCCCAGAAAGCGGATCATAGATCCACTGTAGCAGATGCTGCAATGTATTGCCCAGATGCACCCCCAAATATCAAAAAGTCTGCTTCACCAACTTAAAAACTTAAAGTAGACAAAGCGATGGGACCGGATGGGATACATCCTAGAATACTGAGGGAACTTGGGGACGTTCTAGCAACTCCACTGACTGACCTTTTCAATGCCTCGTTGGAGTCGGGAGTGGTGCCAAAGGAGTGGAGAGAGGCTCATGTGGTGCCTTTACACAAAAGCGGAAGTAAGGATGTGGTTGAAAACTACAGGCTGGTTAGTTTAACTTCGGTGGTGAGTAAATTATTGGAAACGCTGCTGAAAGAGAAAATAGTGAGGTTTCTGGAGTCCAGCGGATTACAGGATCCGAGGCAGCATGGATTCACCAGAGGCAGGTCTTGTCAGACAAATTTGATTGATTTCTTTGACTGGGTGACCAGGGAGTTGGACCGAGGGAGAGCCCTAGATGTGGTGTATTTAGATTTCAGTAAAGCCTTTGACACTGTTCCTCACAGGCGACTTATAAACAAACTGAGCACCCTAGGGATGGACCCTAAAGTTACTGCTTGGGTTAGAAATTGGTTGGGTGGGAGGCGACAAAGAGTACAAGTAAATGGAGCTCACTCTGAGGAGAAGGATGTTACCAGTGGTGTGCCCCAGGGATCTGTCCTTGGTCCGATTCTTTTTAACATCTTTGTTAGTGATATAGCAGAAGGGCTGTCGGGTAAGGTTTGCCTCTTTGTGGATGATACCAAAATCTGCAATAGAGTAGACACCCAGGAAGGTGTAGATAACATGAGGAGGGATCTAGCTAAGCTTGAAGAATGGTCTAGAATTTGGCAGCTGGGATTAATGTTAAAAAATGTAAGTTCATGCATTTGGGCTGCAGCAATCCAAGGGAGCAATATAGTATAGGGGGTGAAGTACTTTTGTCCACTAAAGAAGAGCGGGACCTAGGCGTGGTTGTGTCTGATGATCTTAAAGTAGCTAAACAGGTAGAAAAGGCGACGGCAAAAGCTAAAAGGATGCTTGGGTGCATACGGAGAGAAATGGCTAGCAGAAAAAGGAGGTGATAATGCCTCTCTATAAGTCTTTAGTGCGACCTCATTTGGAGTATAGTATGCAATTCTGAAGACCGCAACTTCAAAAGGATGTGAACAGGATGGAGTCGGTGCAGAGGGTGGCTACTAAAATGATTAGTGGTCTTCATTATAAAGCATATGAGGACAGACTGAAGGATCTTAATATGTACACCTTAGAGGAAAGGCGGGCTAGAGGTGATATGACTGAGATGTTTAAATACCTCCATGGCATAAATGTTCAGGGAGAGAGCCTCTTTCAATTGAAAGCAAGTTCTGTTACGAGGGAACATGAGATAAGGGTGAAAGGAGATAGATTCAGGAGTGATATGCGGAAATATTTCTTTACGGAAAGAGTAGTGGATCCGTGGAATAGTCTCCCAGTGGAGGTGGTAGAGATGAGGACAGTAACTGAATTCAAAAAAACATGGGACAAACACAGAGGATCTCTAAAGGTAAAAAGGGGACTGTTGTAGTTGTTGTTATGAAAGGACAGACTAGATAGGCCATGTGGTCTTTTTCTGTCATCATTTTTATTTATTTATTTAGTATACATTTGTATACCGCTACTTCCAGCGATCAGCAGCGGTTTTTGATTACAGATTGGAAATTGTCAAATCATGACAGGAAATTTTTGAGGTATAAACACATTGATTAGACAGGAAAGCACAGCACACAGAGAACTATTTTACAGGGAACATGGGCTATGGAGGGTTAAGTGGCTTGCCCAAGACCACAAGGAGCACCTGTGGGACTAGAAACCCCAGTCCTTCCGGCCCAAGGTTGCTGTCCTCTAGTGGGATTTGAACCCCCGACCTTCCGGCCTGAAGTACCTTGACCCAACCACTAGGCTACTCCTCCACTCATGTTTCTATGTTTCTAAAAGAGGGAAACTAGCCCGCAACCTATCCTCCAATTTCCGGGGGAGGTTAAAATCCAATATTTTGGTCTTGTCCATATTTATCATGTATCCCGAGATTGCTTGTAGCTCCCGCAATAAAACTGGAAAGAGATCAGGGGCACCCCAATGGTAAAAATAACATCATCTGCAAACAGGCTATCTTTTCCACCTCACCTCCCATCTCCAGCCCCTTGATATCTACCTGTGCCCAGATTCTGGCCGCTAATGGCTTTATGACTAGCACAAGCAACAATGGAGAGAGAGAGCAGCCCTGTCTAGAGCCTCACCCCAGCAAAAATGCATCGGAGTAGCCCCCCATTAATCCAGGTTCTTGCTCTGGGGCCTGCATACAATGCCTTCACCCAGCCCAGAAAATTCATCCCTATCCCCATTTTCTCCAGCACTGTAAACATGAACTCCCACTCCACTCTATCAAATGTCTTTTCAGTGTTGACAGTAAGAAAGACTGCCTTATCCTCCCGCTGCTGTAGTTTTCAGGTCAGGTTCAAAATCCACCAACTGTTGCCCCCCTCAACTGTCCCCTAACAAACCCCATTTTGTCCCAGTGCACCAACTTAGGGAGGCAGTCCTGAAAGTGTTGGCCAGTATTTATGCCAATAGTTTGGCATCTAGGTTTATGAGGTATATAGGTCTATACGATTCGCACACCGTGCAGTCTTTCCTGGCTTAGGCAGGACGATGATCCCTGCTTCCTCCATGGACCCTGACACTCTCCCCAAAATCAAAGACGTTCGCCAAAAGCAGTGTCAGTGACACTTGAAATTTTTTATAGAACTTGGCAATTAGGCCATCCAGGCCTGGCGCCTTACCTAATTTTAGGGATTGGATCGCCTCCCTAACCTCCTCTACACCTCTATGGCTCTATCCAGTTTCTCCATCTCTGCCTCCTCTAATCTCCCCAGGTCACATCCCTGCAAAAAGCGCTCACTACTGGGTCCACCCTCTGGCACCTCCGCCTTGTATAGTTTAGCGCAGAAATCTTTGAAGACGCTTATGATTTTAGCAGATTCAGTTATCAACTCCCCTTTGTGATTTCTGATACTGGTTATCTAACTTTGTTGTGCTGGGGCCCTCAATCGTCAAGCCAATACCCTGCCTGCCCAGTTCCCCCCTTCAAATTAAGCCTGCTCAAGCACGTTCAGCTCATGAGCAATTTGGCTAGCTCAAAGCCTGCTGAGCTCCAACTGGAGTTGGGTCATTGCTGCCAACACCTTCAGATCCCAGTCACTCTAATGGCGAGCCTCCAGCAACTTCAACCACTCGCACAAATCCCTTTCCTTAGCCCCCCTCTCCCTCTTTGCCCTAGAGATGCCCCAACCACCACTTTCAATCCATCCCATACTACACCTAAGTCCACCCCAACCCTCTTATTAAAGAGTGTATTCTTCTATCACTTCTTGCACCCACCTGATATTTTGGCCTTCTTTTAACAGGGAGTCATTTAAATGCCAAAATTGCACACCATCCTCTCTTGCCCATTTCCAGGGCCATCACTACTGGGGCATGACCTATCCAAGTAATAGTACCATGGTCTATTGCCTTTACCTTGTGCATTAATGTCACACTCACCCAAACCATATCAGTCTTGCTATATAAGTTGTGAGGATGGGAGTAAAAGGTTTTTCCACGCTTGCCGGGGTGCCTACTCTTCCAGACATCCATCATCCCTAACTGTTCTTTCAAACGCAGCAGGCACTGCCTCTCTCGCTTGCCCCCCATGAATGCTTCCTCTGCTGTTATCCACCCTGAGATTCACTAACAAATTGTAGTCCCCTCCTAGTATGATAAAGATGTTTCCCATTCCTTCCAGCACTGGTATCAGCTCATTAAAAACTGACCCTGTTAGTGGTAAGTCTGCATGATCAGAATAAGCATCACCTCGACCTCCTCCAACTTCAGATGCACCTTTTGTACCGCCCCCCCCCTTCATCTCTAACCACCTCACCCACTTCCCCCCTTACATGCTCACTCGGCAGTACAGTCACCCCTCCCTTCTTAGGGGCCTCCCGATGGGCTGCTAGGAACACCTGTGGGAACATCTCTGGGACTGTAACAACCGTTCTTACCCAATTCTCAAGTGGGTCTCTTGAACATATAAGACGTCTGCATGTAGATGCCCTCCCCCCTCTTTTTTCCAACAACTTCTGCTTGGACTACTACTTCAACCCTTTTACATTGAGCATGGCCACCATTAAGCACCACCCCTTCCCTTTCCCCTTCTAATCCTCCCCTGCCCCCCCCACCATCTCTCCCTACCCCACCAGCCCTCTCCCTTACACCCTTCCTCTCCCTTTTCCACCCATCCCTGTCCACCTCCATCTCCAGAGGCTCTCCCTGAAGTAGTGCTCATCGAATCCAATTTCCCTACCCTCCCTCGCCCATCCCCCCCATTTTTTCATACACTCCCCTCATATCCGGCTTAACTAATACCAATTCATCCCAACCTGCCCATGCATTCTCACTCATGCCCCTCACTCATCCTTCACCTCCAACACACATCACCCGTTCAATCCAACTTCTCCTGCACAGCCAACCCCCCTCATTTATTATTCATCCCTAGAGTATACACTTCAAAAATACTGTCCATCATTTATTTATCTAATTTTATTTAACTATACTTATATACCGCTTTTCACCGTGTCAAAGCAGTTTACATTGACCTGAAACAGTTTTTACAGGGAACAGATAAATAACTAGATACATAGAACAGGATAACATTATAGTAAATAGTTAAACATTATTAAGCATAACAGGTAACATCATCATTACATAATATATAAAATATAAGTGTTGGCCAACACTATTTCTCAACCATCGAAACTATATACAATTACAGTATCTATACATATAGGTATGTTCTTTAACTATTTACAAGTGAAAGTTCTATTATGCGTGTGTCAGTCATCTTTTTATCACGTTAGTGGGTAGGTTAGGTGGTGGGTCCAAAGTGGTCTGCGAATAAATGGGTTTTCAAATGTTTGTGGAAAGAGGGAAGGTTGGTGATGCTCCTTAGTGTGTCAGGTAGAGAGTTCCAAAGGGTGGGGCGAGTTCAAATGCTCTTTGGCAGGTAAGTTGATTGAATTTTGTTTTAGATTGTGGTATATTGAGCTTGTTAGATGTGGATGATCTTTGTGGTCTGTTTGTGGAGAACCTCTGAAGGAGGGATTGTAGGAGGGTGGGGGGGTGTAAGTGTGTGTTAGTAGCAAGGTTTTATATCTAAATTCTGCTTGTGAGGGGCAGACAGTGGAGCTGCTTTAGGATAGAGGTAATGTGATCAAACTTAGTAGCTTTCTGGATTGTGCGTGCAGCTGTGTGGAGTGCAGATTGGAGGGGGAGGAGGGTGGCCTGTGGTAGTCCTTGGTAGATATTGTTGCAGTAGTCAGCATGAGGGAGAGCAAGGGCTTGGAGTGCTGAGCGAAAGTCTTCTGGTTCAAGGGGCGGACGGAGTCATTAAAGGGTCTTAGTTTTGAGGTATATTGTGTTGGCTGTTTTTATTATCTGAGTTTTGAAGGAGAGTTGTTGGTCATGTGTTATTCCTAGGTATTTTAGCTCTGGTTTTAACATTTATCTGGATGTTTAGTGTGATTGTGGTTGGTGGAAGTCCCACAAACTCTCATCGTGTTTGCATCTTCTTTCGTTGCTTCTTCTTCTTGCTGTGGTCTCCTGTCACAACTATCCACCTTTGTGCACTTCTACCATCCTGCCGCTTGCACACTGCTGATGTTGCCTTCTCCACCTGCACTTCTGCTTCTCTCAAGGCTCTTTTGGCCTCCCCTGCCGATCTCACTCTCCAGGTGTGACCCTCCTTAGAAAAGGGAAGTCCAAAGGGGTACATCCACCTATATTTCAACTGAGCCTGTTGGAGTGCCTTTGTAATATGTGCCATGACCCTGCATCTTTGCAGGATACCGTTAGTCAAGTCTGCATATATGGCTACCTGGTACCCCTGCCAGTTAAATTTATTCATTCACCACATTTTGGCTGCAATCTTCTTCTTGAGGCTATAGTTCCAAAAACAGACCACTATGTCCCTGGGGGCATTCTGTCACAGAGGCTATAATGCTCTATGTGCTCTGTCCAATGTAATTATATCGGGAATCTCCTCTTCCCCTCCATGAAGCAGGGCTTCCTTAAACACTGCAATCGCTACCTTTTTATCATCTGCAAACTCACTCTCCTCTGGGACCCCTGCACAAATTATTTCTCCTGGTCCAGTTTTCCAGATCTTCAAGCTTTAAACGTATCTGCTCCTTCCACTCCTCAGTAGCCACCAATGTTTGCTCCAGGTCCGCGTAGTCTTCACCATTTGCTCCAGTCTGTCCTTGTGGGCACCCCAGATCTGCCATTTCTTCTTTGAGTTTGCCAACAAAAGTCCCCAGTTCTGCCTTTACTGCTGCTAATTCAGATTTCAATTCACCAAACCACTCACGCAGCTTCGCTTTGGACAACTGTTTCCATCGTACCTCACTCGCTGCATGCTCTGAGCCACCGCCATTTTGCTGTCTCCACAGCTCTCCATGTCTCCTCCTATATAGGTAAAGTCTCTTAAATCGGCCGCTTGCTGCCACTTCGTCATTGTCGGCTCCGCCAGACTCCTTCACCTCTGATGCACTGCTTGGTATTTTAATGCACTACCGGCAAAAGGAAAAGCTGCTCTTTTGTGGGGCTGGCTTCAGAGGTAAGCTCTTAAGCTGCCATTGTGCCCGGTGATGTCACTTCCTCAAAAAAAATGTTTATTCTTTTTATTAGGACAATTTAATTAAAAAGTGATCTACTTAAACCAAGCTAATAAGAAATATATAATATTGAACCTATAGGAAATATAATCTACCAAAAAAATATATTTTTGTTAAGCAATATTCAACCAGACAGACTATAACCAGTTGTCCTGGTTCTAATATGTCCATTTTTTAAAATTATATATAGTAGTGTACCATTATTCTACATTATTCTGATATATGGCGTTCTCTTTAAGAATAAGAGTCTATTAATGTGTGGGGATGGTGAAATTAGACTTACCTGCTAATTGTTGTTCCTTGAGGAACTCCAGTCCAGTCCCGAACCTCTGGGTTTAGCACCTCCTCCAGCAGCTTTGGAGACTGAGCACGTCATCTTCTTTGATGACACTGGTACAAATAGGTTACTGGAGCAAGGAGGCGGTCCCTGTGCTATTGACAAAGCAGACTCACCGGAGCAACAATTAAGTAGCAAACATCACAATCAAACTGCAATCTATATTAACTATTAACTGAGAAAAGGGAAAAAACAGCCCTTCTTTAGTTCCCCAAAAAGGGTGCTTACTACTCTTTGCGCTGCTTAGGTCTGCCCTCCCCCCTTACGGAGGATCTCGGCCCCATCAGAATCCCCATTCTACCAACCCCCTCCTCCTCTTATGGACCACAACCCCTGTAGCCACTCCTCCACCTTACCATGTGAAATACTTCTTCGCTTCAGGCCACAGTCCAAAATAAAAAGGGAGGGATGCGGGACCGGACTGGAGTTCCTCAAGGAACAACAATTAGCAGGTAAGTCTAATTTCACCTTCCTTATCGTCCCTCCAGTCCAGTCCCAAACCTCTGGGGATGTAACAGAGCAGCGAAAACATTAACGGGAGGGGCTAGACCAGCCTGAAGCACTGCTGATCCAAAACGGGTATCCCTTTCTGCCTGAACATCCAGACGGTAATGCTTGACAAATGAATTTAAGATGACCAAGTAGCCGCTTTACAAATTTCCACAGCCGGCACCAAACTATACTTAGCCCAAGATGCCGCTTGCACCCTAGTCGAATGAGCTCTTAGCCCTTCCGGAACAGACTTACCTTTCAAAACGTACGCTGACGCTATAGCCTCTTTGAGCCACCTGGCAATGGAAGCCTTTGACGCTGCCTCTCCTTTTCTTGTTCCCCCAAATAAGACAAACAGCCTATCCGATTTGCGGAAAACCGCTGTCCTCTGCAGATACTTTTTCAGCGCCCGCCGAAAGTCTAGCCGATGCAACTTCCCTTTGCTCGCATCCTCGCTGCTTTCTCCAAAAACCGGCAAAGAAACCACTTGATTTACATGAAACGCCGACACCACCTTGGGCAAAAAGGAGGAAACTGGCCTCAACACTACTTTCTTATCAGAAAATAACAGAAAAGGTTTTCGACAAGACAAAGCCTGAAACTCTGAAATCCTTTGAGCCGAACATATGGCCACTAGAAACACCACCTTGAGAGTAAAGTCCTTTATCGATGCGTCAGACAATGGCTCAAAAGGCTCGCGCACCAAGGCTTCTAACACTAAATGGAGATCCCACGTCAGCACCGTCGCCCTACATGGCGGCCTCAAGAGAGATACCGCTCTCAAAAATTGTTTAATATCTGGATGTGCTCCCAGCGCTTCACCTTGTATCTTTCCTCGATAACAGGACAGCACGGTCAACTGTACTCTCAAAGACGCGGCCGCTAAGCCCTTTTCAAAACCGTCCTACATGAAAGACAGAACTTGAGGAACCGAAGCCCTCAATGATTGAACCTTCCTGTCTTCACACCACGCTTCAAAAATACGCTAGTGAAGTAGACCTAAACCTTGCCTTCAACAAGGTGGAAATCACCGCTGTTGAGTATCCTCTCACTCTCAGCCTTGCCCTTTCAAGAGCCAGGCCGTAAGCGAAAACCGATCCACCTGAGGCATGTGGAATGAGCTCTGCAATAACAGGTCCTTCCAATTCCGAAGCCGCCATGGCCGCTCCACCAGGAGCCTTATCAGATCCACATACCATGGCCTCCTTGGCCAATCCGGCATGATCAGTATTACTTGACCTCTGTGGACTTCTATTCGCTGCAATACGCGACCTATTAAAACCCAAGGTGGAAACACGTACAGAAGCTGTTCTTCGGGCCATCTCTATATGACAGCATCGAGACCTTCCGACATCCTCTCTCGCCTTCTGATGAAGAAGTGGCTGGCCTTTTCAGACTCGAACGTTGCCATCAGATCCATAAGCACTAGTACGAACACCTCCGGATGGAGAACCCCCTCTCCTGGATCCACTCTGACCTGACTCAAAAAAATCAGCTTCCACATTGTCCACCCCTGCCACATGTGTTGCCGACAAAGCCACCAGATTTATCTCGGCCCAAGCAAACAGCTGCTCGGCCTCGACCTCCAGAGATACACCGCTGGTGCCCCCCTGGATGTTGATGTAGGCCACTGAGGTCGCATTGTCGGAAAGCAGCCGAATCGCCTTCCCTTGCAGCCAAGGTCGAAAGGCCCGAAAAGCCAGAGTTACCGCTCGCAACTCCATGCTGATGGACCAAACTTTCTCCAGCACGGTCCATTGCCCCTGAGCGAAACGTCCTTCGAAGTGCGCTCCCCAACCGGACAGACTTGCATCCGTTGTTAGCAGTATCTAGGATGGTGATTCCAAGGGCATTCCCTTCTCCAGACACCCTGGACTGAGCCACCACTGAAGAGCATGACGTGTCTCTGGCAGACAGGATAGCCTTTGAGACAGCGGGTCCGATTGGTGCGACCACCTCCAGAGCAGTGCTCTCTGCAACGGTTGCATGTGGGCCCTTGCCCACGGCACTAGCTCGAGCGTAGCTGCCATGGTTCCCAGCAACTGCAGATAATGCCAC
This sequence comes from Ichthyophis bannanicus, assembly GCA_033557465.1. Taxonomy (NCBI): domain Eukaryota; kingdom Metazoa; phylum Chordata; class Amphibia; order Gymnophiona; family Ichthyophiidae; genus Ichthyophis; species Ichthyophis bannanicus. The sequence continues at coordinate 65,777,768 of CM066035.1, forward strand.
GCCGTGGGAGTTTTCCTTCTCAGAAATCTGCAGACGAGCTTTCTTAGCCCTAGCATCCGCAGTTGTGGAAGAAAAACCTTTCCCACGCTTGTGTCAAAGCGAGCCCCCAGGTATTCCAAGCTCTGCGACGGAGTCAGCCTGCTCTTTGCCATATTGACTACCCAACCGAGACTCTGCCATATTGACTACCCAACCGAGACTCTGCAGGAACTCTACCACTCGGGCTGTAACTGTCTCGCTCTTACTCCTTGACTTTGCACAAATCAACCAATCATCCAGATGAGAGTGAACCAACACCCCTTCCTTGCGTAATGCTGCCGCCGCCACCACCACCATCACCTTGGTGAAGGTTCATAGAGGTGTCGCCAAGACAAACGGCAACACCCGGAACTGAAAATGGACCATAGAAACCGCAAACCTGAGAAACCTCTGATGTTCCAGCCGAATCAGAATGTGCAAGTAAGCCTCCAACAAATCCAGAGAAGTAAGAAACTCCCCCTCTCTTACTGCTACTATGACTGACCTCAGAGTTTCCATATGAAAATGAGACACCCAGAAGGCACCAATTTACTCTCTTGAGATCTAAAATTGGCAAAAACGATCCTTCTTACTTTGGCACCATAAAATATATTGAGTACCGACCGCATCTGCACTGGTCTGGAGGTACCGGCACTACTGCGTTGAGGCTCAGAAGTCTTTCCAAGGTCTCTTGCACCGCTACTAACTTGGAGTGTGCCTTGCAGGGAGATTGAACGAAAGAATCAGCAACCAGGCGTCAAAATTCTAGAGCACATCCTTCTCGAATGACCTCCAACACCCACTGATCTGATGTAATTTGGACCCAGGCAGGATAGAACTCCCATAGCCGATCTCCCACTGGCACTATTCCTACCTGGGCCCTCCTGGCTTCATTGTGACTTTCTAAGGCCCGAGGATGAGGAGGTAGCAAGCCCTTGCCTGCCCCTCGGAATCCACGAAACCCCTGATTCTTATAGGGGAAACATCCTCTTTGAAACTGACCGAACCGCGGAGAACGGAAACGCCGAAACTCCCTCGGTTGACCCCTGGACGCGGTAGTCAGGCGTCCTTGCTTCTGCTTGCTCTCAGGCAGTCTTCCGCCCTTGGACTCTCCCAGGTCCTTTATCAACTTGTTTAAATCCTCTCCAAAGAGGATCTTACCGCTGAATGGGAGTTTACCTAGTCTTGCCTTGGAAGAACCATCTGCCGCCCAGTTACGAAGCCACAGATACCGCCTCACTGCTATTACCAACGCCATATTCTTCGATAAGCCTCGAATAAGGTCATAAGAACATAAGAACTTAAGATATGCCATACTGGGTCAGACCAAGGTCTATCAAGCCCAGTATCCTGTTTTCAACAGTGGCCAATCTAGGTCATACGTACCTAGCAGTTTCCCCAAAAGACACAGGTTCCACAATGCTTGCTTCTTAATAATGGTTTATGGAACTTTCCTCCAGGAACTTGTCCAAACCTTTTTTTAACCCAGCTACACTAACAGCCTTTACTACATCCTCTGGTAACAAATTCCAGAGTTTGATTACACGCTGAGTGAAAAAATATTTTCTTTTATTAGTCTTAAATAGTTTACCCTGTAGCTTCATTGCATGTTCCCTAGTCTTTCTATATTCTGATAACGTAAACAATCGATCTACGTTTACCCGTTCCACTCCGTTCATTAATTTATAAACTTCTATCATATCTCCCCTCAGCCGTCTCTTTTCCAGGTTAAAGAGCCCTAACCTTTTTAGCCTTTCTTCATAGGAGTATCCTTCCATCCCCTTTACCATTTTGGTGGCTCTTCTCTGAACCTTTTCTAATAACGCTATATCCTTTTTAAGATACGGCGACCAGAATTGCATACAATATTCAAGGTACGGTCTCACCATGGAACGATATAGAGGCAGTATAATATCTTTTGTTTTATTTTCCATTCCTTTCCTTATGATACCTAGCATTCTATTTGCTCTCTTGATCGCCACTGCACACTGGGCCGAGGGTTTTAACATGTTATCCACAATGACGCCTAAATCTGTTTCCTGGGTGGTGGTTCCTAATGTGGAACATTGCATCGTGTAACCATAGTTTGGGTTGTTCTTCCCTAGGTGCATAACTTTGCACTTGTCCACATTAAATTTCATCTGCCATTTTGATGCCCAGTCTTCCAATGTATCAAGATCCTCTTGCAATTTTCCACAATCCTCTTGGGTTTTAACAACTTTAAATAGTTTTGTGTCATCTGCAAATTTGATAGCCTCAGTTGTTATTCCACTTTCCAGGTCATTTATGAATATGTCAAAAAGCAGCGGACCCAGTACAGATCCCTGGGGTACACCACTATTCACCTTTCTCTATTGGGAAAATTGGCCATTTAGCCCTACCCTCTGCTTTCTATCTTTTAACCAGTTCCTGATCCACAGTAGTACACTGCCTCCTATCCCATGACTCTTTAGTTTTGACAAAAGTCTCTGATGAGGGACCTTGTCAAAGGCTTTCTGAAAGTCCAGATACACTATATCAACCGACTCACCTTTGTCCACTGTTTATTCACACCTTCAAAAAACACATAACAGATTAGTAAGACAAGATATTCCTTGTCTAAAGCCATGTTGGCTGTCTCCCATTAGGTCATGACTATCTACATGCTGAGTAATTTTATTCTTTATAATGGTTTCTACCATTTTTCCCGGTACTGACGTCAGGCTCACCAGTCTATAGTTTCCCGGATCACCCCTGGCACCCTTTTTAAAAACTGGTGTTATGTTTACCATCCTCCAATCTTCAGGTATTAGAGATGATTTTAATGATAGTTCACAGATTACTGATAGCAGGTCTGCAATCTCATATTTCAGTTCTTTCAACACCTTTGGATGTATACCATCCGGCCCAGGTGATTTGCTACTCTTCAGTTTATCTAATAGTTGTAAGACATCTTCCCGATGTATCGATATTTCCTTCAATTCTTCCGCACCTTTAAATACCACTTCAGTCATGGGTAACCTCCCTACATCTTCCTCATTAAAGACCGAAGCAAAGAATTCATTCAGTCTCTCCGCTATCGCCTTGTCGCCTCTTAGTGCCCTTTTAACCCCTCTATCATCTAATGGACCAACTGACTCTCTCACAGGTTTTTTGCTACGAATGTACTTGAAAAAGTCTTTATTTCGTGTTTTTGCTTCTGTAGCAAGCTTCTTCTCAAATTCTCCCTTTGCCTGCCTTATCAATGCCTTGCATTTGACTTGCCAGTGCTTGTGTTGTTTCCAGGTTTCGTCGTTTGGCTCTTTTTTCCATTTCCTGAAAGATGCTTTTTTGGCAACAGCCGCCTCTCTGACCTCACCTTTAAACCATGCTGGCAGTTTTTTTGACTTCCTTCCACTTTTCTTAAAGCGTGGAATACAGCTGGTGTGGGCTTCCAATATAGTATTTTTCAACAACACCCAAGCTTCATGTAAGTCTTTAACCTTTGCAGCTGCTCCTTTTAGTTTTTTCTTAACTATTTTTCTCATTTTATCATAATCTCCCTTTTGAAAGTTAAAAGGTAGTACTGTGGATTTCCTTACTATCCCTCCTCCACTAATTAAATCAAAGGCGATCATGCTATGATCACTATTGCCAAGTGGCCCCAACATCCTTATCTCTTGCACTAGTTCTGGTGTTCCACTAAGGACTAGGTCTAATATGGCTTCCCCTCTGGTCAGTTTATGAACCAGCTGCTCCATGAAGCAGTCATTTATTTCATCTAGGAACTTTATCTCTGTAGAATGTCCTGCCATGACACTGACCCAGTCGATACCGGGGTAATTGAAATCACCCATTATTATTACTGCGCTGTAACTTTTGTTAGCTTCCTTGATTTCTTTGAGCATTTCATCATCCATTTGTTCATTCTGGCCAGGCGGTCGATAGTATACCCCCACTGCCATCGCCTTCCCCTTTTTACATGTAATTTCAATCCATAGAGATTCTGCAGCAAATTTTGTTTCCTGCAAAACTTTAATCCTTTCAGACTCAATGCCCTCTCTAACATAGAGCGCAATCCCTCCCCCAATTTGATCAGCTCTATCATTACAATATAGATTGTACCCAGGTATCACAGTGTCCCATTGGTTGTCCTCCTTCCACCATGTCTCTGTTATTCCAATCATATCTAACCTCTCATTTAGTGCTATATAGGAGTGGAGGTGTGGCCTAGTGGTTGGGGCAAGGTACTTCAGGCCGGAAGGTCGGGGGTTCAAATCCCACTAGAGGACAGCAACCTTGGGCCGGAAGGACTGGGGTTTCTGGTCCCACAGTTGCTCCTTGTAGTCTTGGGCAAGCCACTTAACCCCCCATAGCCCATGTTCCCTGTAAAATAGTTATCTCCAAGTTATAATGCCCTGTTCAATGTAATTTCAGTTTGTTCAATGTAAACTGCACTGATGCAGAATAGCGCGGTATATAAGAGAATGTAAATAAATAAATAAGACAGCAGACTCCTCCCCAGCACTATCTAAGACTTTATCTAGGTGGCACGTGAGGTCCGCTACCTTTGCACCAGGCAGGCAGGCAGGTTACCAGGCAATCCTCACGTCCACCAGCCACCCAGCTATCTACATGCCTAATGATTGAATCACCAACTATAACAGCTGTCCTAATAATGAATATCGGCCAGATAAGCAACCCCGGATTCTAATCGGGCTGCCTCCTCAGCCGGCTCCTCCACTTGCTCTCCCTTAATCAGCTGCGACCACCAGACAGGCCCTCACCACCCATGCTCTACAAATAGATGCTTGCATGGAAAGTACATCGACATCAAAAACCTGCTTCAACAAGGTGTCCAGGTTTCCGTCCTGGGCATCCTTGAGAGCAGCACTGCCTTCCACCGGAATGTCATCTTCTTGGTAACCGCCGAGACTACCACATCTACCTTTGGAGACATAAACTGATCACGATCCTGGTCTGCCAAGGGATAAAAGCGAGCCATAACTCTTGATCCCTTAAGACCCGTCTCGGGCATGTCCCATTCTTCCTGAATCATTTCTCGCACTACTCTGTGCACTGGGAAAACCCTTTGAGCCTTACAAACGGCCTGTAACAACGGGTCTTCTAAGGTAGAATCCTCCGCCAGTACCGTGGACGGCATATTAAGAGTCTTAAGCATTTCAGCAATGAGCGCCGGCAATTCCTCACGCCAGAAAACTCGAACCACTCTAGCCTGGTCCTCTTGTTCCGATGAGCTCACCTTCCTCTAACTCCTCTTCTAGCTCCATGTCGGGATCCAAGTCCTCAGACTGGTGCCCCTCTGAGGTCCTAGACTGCTCCGGCCGTTCCCTCACACTCCTAGGCCTCTTAGAAGGGACACAGCTAGCCCCTAATCCCAGGGGGGCCCCCGGGTACTTCTCCCCCAGTTCCCCTTTTGTGGAACTGGCTCCTGGCCCTCGCTTACCCACACCAAAGGCCTGTTGGAGCAGAAGCACGAAATTCGGCGAAAACATTGCTGCTAGTCCTCCCGGCAAGAGAGCCTGTGAAGAGGGAAGGTCCGGGGCTGAGGATGGCCCCGGTACCGGCTCCTGGGGTGGCAAAGAGGAAGAAACAGGCTCTGGTAGGCCTAACGTGGCCCCCTTCTAACCCTCTACTCCCTCTTCCAAGGCTTGTTCCATAGAAGCAGATTCCTGGATGCACCCTCTACACACACCTGCCTCAGACATAGTTCCTCTTCTAGTACCACAGACTAAGCACTGCGGCCTAGAAGGCATCACATCCAACCGGCTAGCCTAACTCTTGGACACTTAGCCTCTCACCTTGACCAATGCAGAGAGACTCTACAGCTGACCGATAGCTTCCCTGATTGAAGCTACATCAGCCTTTACAATAATTAATTTTTTATTTTTTTTTTACTCACAGCTATGTGGAGTCTCCTTCTCCAGGCCCCCCATCATAGGGCACAAACATAAAAATGAAGGTCCCTTAATAAATGCCGACGCTACCAGCAATTCCCCAAAAATCTCTTCAACAGCTTTTCCCACGCGGCTGCCACGCGGTCGGGCCTAGTCGCTCCGATCACCCAGCACTTGCACCGATCCGCTGCATGCTTCAGAGCTCCTTATCTTAAATCAATCTGCCTTCTGCTGTCAAGTTCCACTCTCCCCGCGCTCAGCCAAAATCAGTGGCTTTGGCGTCGGGGGAGAGAAGACAGGAAGAGGAGCTGCTGCAGCGATCACCATTCCTGCACAGCTCTCTGCACGGCTTCCAGCTGTGCTCTGCTAATCACGCTACCGGCTCCTCACCCATAACCGTGGGTTCGGAAGCTGTAGCTATCCCCTTTGCAATCCGGATTCACCGCCCCGATGACCAGAAATAAGGAGTGGGGGGCACCCTTTCACAACAGCTATTCTCTTTCTCCTTCTCCTTTCACTGACAATCAGAAACTTTCTTACTAAATAATTTAATCTTCTTTTTAACAGCTCCTTAATATCCAACTTCCTAAATCCTCTAACTCTCCTTATTTGTCCCTCAAGTGAGTCCTGAACCTCCAGGCTCACCACTCCTTCAGCTGCTTGGAGACTGAGATTACTGGAGCAAGGAGGCAGTCCCTGTGCTATTTGTATCAGTGTCATCAAAGAAGATGACGTGGTCAGTCTCCAAAGCTGCTGGAGGAGGTGCTAAACCCAGAGGTTTGGGACTGGACTGGAGGGACGATAAGGAATATATAATTTTGAATACAAATATATGAATTAAATGAAGTGATTGTGCCTTTAATTGAATATGATGAGAAACACTGAAAAGAAAGTAGTGAAATCAGAAAACATAATAGACTAATATGGCGTTAGGAAGATGCTGCGGATAAGAGCTCTGATTTAGAGTCTTTTTTGAAAAACAATTAAATTGAAGAGAAACAGCAATGGAAATCAATAAACGGTAGGAGGAGATCTGAGTCTTCTTTTTTTGGATACTTCTGAAATGTAAAAGGAAGAGCATGGTAACGGCCCGGTTAGCTTCGGCGGCAAAAGTTGGGACAGCTTTTGCTGCCCCTAACTTTCACTGCTGAGGGATAACCGGGCAGCAGCTGAATATTGCCACTAACCGATTATTCCCAGGTACCGCCTCTGGAATGCCCCAATGCGAACCATGTATCACTGGGGCGTATAGTGGCGGTATCCAGGAATATTCAGCAGCATTAACTGTGTGTTAGTGCTGCTGAATATCCCACTTAGAGGCAGTTACACGGTTTACTGGTCTGTAAACCGTAAACTGTGTAACTGCTTTGCAATATCAGGCCCTATATTTTAAGGACTATATACCACAGCGCATTCATTGCATTTTGGAGATCCATTCTTGATGGGAAGGTAGGAAGATGCTGTGTGCAAGATCTTCAATTTAGCATCCATTTGAGAAACAATTGTATTGAAGATAAATGAAGACAGAGCTGGTTAAAAGGACAGTGTCCCATAGCACATTCAAGGAGTTTGCAGATCCGCTTCTGCATGGATAAGCTACTCTTGAAGTGTATATAGCTAATTGTGTTTGTCAATTTGATAATCAGGTGAAATATTGGTGAAGGTGATATTTTACTTTCCAGTTAATCTCCTTTCCTTGAGTCCTGCTAGATCAGTCCAGACAAGTGGGTTGTGTTTCTCTACCAGCAGATTGGTAGAGACAAAGAACCAATGAAAAGCCCAGGTTTCAATGACATCACGCCTATGCCTCTATTCACCTCAGCCACCAGAGGTCCCTTCAGTATTCGTCCCAAAGCATATGGGAGATACATAGCAAGCCTCACACAACCTAACTGTGGACAACAATGAGTAAGCAACAGTAGAGAACTATGTACGGGAAAACATCAACAGAAGGCAGCCAGTAGAAGATGAACCCGTAGACCATAAAAATCATAGCGGACCCAAGGGTACCACAGCAGAAAAGTAGAGCAAATACAGTTCCAGGGTGGGCCCTGGAGTGGTCTAGCAAGATTTAAGGAAAGGACATTAACTGGTAAGTAAAGTGTCACTTTCCATATCGTCCTGCTAGACCAGCCCAGACAAGTGGGATTACCAAAGTTACAATACCACTGGGCGGGAAGAAGACACAGCAGCTCGCAAAACTCTTGAGCCGAAGACTGTGTCTGCCTATGCGTAGACATCCAAGTGGTAATGCTTGACAAAAGTGGAAAGTGATGCCCATGTTGCTGCTTGACAAATGTCTGCAAGACGATTGGGTAGAATGGGTGGTGTGTAAACCCTCCAGAACAGCTGGATCTGCATCAGGTATGCCAAGGCAATGGCCTCCTTAATTCAGTGCTCCAAAGTTGACTTCACCCTTGCGCAGCCCAGCAAACAGTACAAAAAGATGGTCGGATTTATGAAAGGGATTCATAACCTCCAGGTACTGGAGAAGCAACATCCACCAGACAAAGATCCTTATTCTTTCCCCGACACTGCTCCTTCGGAAAGGGAGAAGCACCTTAGGCAAGAAGGAAAACACAAGGCAAATGGAAATCGCCTTCTCCGAAAAGGACAGATAAGGACCTCGGCAAGACAGAGCCTGCAACTCGGAAATTTGCCTTGCAGAACAAATCACGACCAAAAAAACAGTATTGACCGTCAAATCCTTTAAGGTAGTGTGCTTCAACAGCTCAAAGGGTGCCGTCATTAGGGCCCTGAGCACCAGACCCAGATCCTAGGAAGGGATCACAGACCAAAGAGGAAGATGCAGGCTCCGAACCCCCTGGAGAAAATGTGAAATGTCCGGGTGCAAGGCCAAAGACTTGCCCGCCACTGGACCATGGAAGCAGGCCAGAGCTGCCACCTGAACTTTCAGGGAGCTAAGAGAAAGGCCCTTCTCTAGGCCATTCTGCAGAAACGCCAACAGGGAGGACACCCAGGAGCCAACTGCCATGTGCCACACCAGCACTCAAAGAGGCACCATATCCATATGTATGCTAGCTTGGTAGACCTTCTCTGGGCAGAGATCACTGCTAGAGAGTAGCCCTTACGCACTAGAAGTCTCCTTTCAAGAGCCACGCCATAAATGAGAAGGGAGCCAGAGCCTTAAGGATGATTGGTCCCTGCTACAATAGCCCCTGAGGCAGCCAAAGAGGAGAAGCCTGTAGGAATCACATCAGATCTCCGAAGCACGCTCTCCACAGCCAATCTGGTGCCACCAGAACAATCCTGCCTGGGTGGTGCTCTATATGCTGAATCACATGCCCCACAAGGAGCCATGGAGGAAACATGTACAGTAGCTGCTGACTTGGCCATGGCTGGGTCAAGGCATCGATGTCCTCAGACCCCATCTTTGTGTGGCAATTGAAGCGGCAAAACTTTGGCACTGGAGTGGGGCACCATCAGATCCATTTTGGTGTGACTCCAGCAGCGCTGAATCAACTGAAACGCCTCCTGACTCAACTCCCACTCCCCAGGATTCAGAGTGCCAGCCTGAGGAACTCTGCTTCCACACTGTCTACCCTGGAAATGAACTGGGCCAACAAGGCTAGGAAGTTCTTCTCTGCCCAGGCAAACAGGAGATCCTTCTCCAGAGCCATCCCGGTGCTACTTGTGCCGTCATGCTGATTGACATAAGCCATCGTCATGGTGTTGTCTGAAAACACTCGAACCGTCCAGCCTTCAACCAGCCAGAAACATATAACAGCCAACCTAATGGCCCTTGCTGCGAGGCGGTTGATGGATCACACCACTTCCCTGCAGTTCCGGTGGCCCTGGGCTGTACAGCCTTGGCAATTGGTTCCCCAACCAGAGAGACCGACAACCGTCGTCAGCAGGATCCATGAGAAATCATCCAGCGGAACACCCTTCCTCAGGTGACAGGGCTGCCGCCACCACCACAGATGGGCCTTCACCATCAATGGGAGCCAGAAGCCTGTGCTCAAACTCTTGAGAATTTGGGGACTATTGAGTCAACAAGGACTGATGGAGTAGTAACATGTGAGCATGCACCCATGGCACCATCTCTATGGTCGCCGCCATCATTCCAAGGAGCTGAAGATAATCCCAGACTCTGGGGTCCTGCTGTGCACAGAACAGCACCAGGCAATTCAACAGTCTTCTGACTTTTTTCTCTGGCAGGAAAGCTTTGCCCACTCAAGCATCGAAATCTGCTCCCAGAAACTCAAGAACCTAATTGATCACCTAGCTGAGGCTTTCCAAAAAGGACACCACGCGGAATGTCACCCAAGATGCTTGTGAAAGAGAATGGGTTCCAATGAGCTAGTCATCCAGATAGGGATGGACACAGATCCCTTGGCGCAACAGCAACACAGCTGCCATTACCATGACCTTGGAGAACATTACTGGGACAGTGGATAGCCCGAAAGGGAGAGCAACAAACTGATTGTGAGATCCAAGCACAGCAAAATGTAGATACGTTTGCTGATCCACCTGGATCAGGATATAAAAATATGCCTCAGCGAAATCCAGAGAAGCCAAGAACTCCCCTCAGTGCACTGCTTGAATCATGAAACACAAGGTTTCCATCCAAAAGTGCAGGAAGTTCAACTGCTCGTTGACCCCACAGAGGTCCAGAATGGGTCGGAAGGACCATCCTTCTTTGGTACTACAAAATAGACGGAGTATCTGCCTTTGCCCCACTTGTCTGGGAGGATAAGCACTATCGCTTTTAGGTGCAGTCATTTTTCAAAGGTGGTATGCACAGCGGCACCTTTGATCGCAGACCCACAAGAGGAAATGATGAAGGCATCAGGAATTGGTTCCAAGACATAGCCAAACTGAAAGGTGTCTAGCAACCAGCGATCCTTGGTAATTCAGGCCCATTCCTGAAAGAAAAGGCAAAGCCTGCCACTGGAGGAATGTTTATGTTTATGTTTTATTTCACTTGATAAAAACCGCCTTTCATGGGCAAGCAAAGCGGTGTACAATAAAACCAATAAAAACTTTGTTTTTAAAAAGGCCGAGGCCAGTGAAAAGGAAAAGAAATACACTTTATGGACAGAAAAGCAATAGAAGCAGAAGAGACAAAGCTAAACCATAACAAAGACAAGTCACAAGGAGAGCAGAGGATAATACAAATGGGAATCACACAAAAGGAGAGGGGATATCAAACGCAAGGGAAAAAAGGTGGGTTTTGAGGTTTTGTTTAAATGTGGGGTGGTGAGGGTCCAGTCGGAGTGAGGAGGGGAGGGAGTTCCAAAGGGCGGGGCCAGCAAAAAAGAAGGCAGAGGAACGGGTAGACTGTAAATGGGCACGGGAAGGGGAGGGAAGAGTGAGACGGTTAAGGTGAAAGGAGCGAGGGGTGTACCTAGGGGAGTGGAAGGAAAGGAGGTCCGTTAGATATTGGGGGGTACCTGTGTGGAGAGCTTTATGAACCAAAATGAGCAACTTGAAGTGAACGCGGTGGGGGAAGGGCAACCAGTGAAGACGGAACAGTAAGGGTGTGATGTGATCACGGGGGGAGGAATGGGTGACCAAACGAGCGGCAGTATTCTGAATACGTTGTAACCGGGACTGTTGTTTCTTGGAAAGGCCGACAAAAAGTGAATTTGCAAAATCCACCCGAGACATGACCAGGGAAAGTAACAGAGTAGTAAGAGCAGAAGGGGATAGAAAAGGACGAACTGCACGGATTTGTCGGAGAAAGAAGAAGGACAACTTGGTGACATGAGAAACATGAGCATGAAAGGAAAGATCAGACTCGAAGTGAACCCCTAGATAACGAAAGGAAGAAACCAGGGGAACCAAGGAACCAGAGAAAGAGGGGGCCAATGTGGGGGGTGGGTTGTTGTGAGAGAACCAGATAGCAACAGTCTTGGTGAGATTAAGGTGAAGGCAATTACGAGTCAACCAATCAGCCACAGTGGAAAGACACGAATTAAGCGGAGAGAGATCGGGACAGGATGGAGAGGTGTGGTGAAGTAATAGAATGTCGTCAGCGTAAAGAAAAGCAGATATACCAGACTGTTGGATTAAGAGGGCTAAGGGGGCTAAGAAAAGATTGAAGAGGAGGGGAGCCAACACAGAACCCTGAGGAACCCCACAGGAAAGAGGGAAGGAGTCTGAGGGGGGGGCAGAGGAAGAGGGGGGTGACAAAACCACGCAAGAACGGGAAGAAAGAAAGGAGTGAAACCAACGATGAACAGTACTGCAAAGACCCGCTTCCCGGAGACGAAGAAGAAGGGAGTGATCAACTAAGTCAAAAGCGGCGGAAAGATCAAGTGCAACCGCCACCGAAATATCACCACGGTCATGAGCTACATGCAGTGCGTTAGTAAAGGCGAGAAGGATAGTTTCAACACTGTGACCCTGACGGAAACCTGATTGACGAGGGTGGAGGAAGTTAGTGGAATCAAGGTGATGCGATAATTGAGCAAAGACGAATTTCTCTAAAAGCTTTGAAAGGAAAGGAAGGTTGGAGACGGGACGGTAGTGGGTGGGAACTAAGGGATCAAGTGAGGGGTTTTTAAGAAGGGGACGAATTAAAGCATGTTTCCAGGAGTGAGGGAAGGACCCAGAAGAAAGACTGGAGTTGAATATAGTGAGGATGTAAGGAAGGAGACCCAGGGAAGATTCGAGGAGCCAAGAAGAGGGGATAGGATCAAGCGGGCAAGAAGTCTTTTTTGAGGAGGAGATAAGACGGTGCAGTTCGGGAGGGGAGATCAGTGAGAAAGATGCCCAGCAATGGGAAGTTTGAGAAATGGGTTGGGGGGAGGCAGTAGGGGGAGGAGAGAGAATTGGAGCAGGACAAAAAGGTAAAGAGGCTCGCAGGGAAGAGATCTTATTACTGAAGCAAGTAGCTAGCATGGAAGGCGGTGGGGAAGGAAGGACCGGGGGAGCTGAGGCTGAGGAGTGAAGAGAGGTGAGAGACCGAAGAGTGGAATAGAGGTGCCGGGTCTGGTTTGGGGCATTGAGAATAGCATTAGAGAAGAAGGTGCGTTTGGCAAGATAGACAGATGAGCGGTAGTGGGAGTAGGTAGATTTAAAGGATGCAAGTGAGGTGGGAGAAGGATTTTTACGCCACAGGCGCTCCGCCCTGAACCAAGGAACAGACCCCCAAATCTTCACTGGAGCCTGGGAGGATCCTCCTCTGGAGGGTGAAGAAAACCCCGTGATCTGGCCACAATACCACGGCTCTTTCGGTCTCTGGTCCCTCAAGCAGTGAGAAACAGGCAGAGAGTAACACAGAATACAATCACACACAAAGTTCTACTTTTTTTGAGCTCAGAGGGAAAACGACAGACGGTCTGTGGACACACACAGTTCCACGCCTGACAGATTCAAATTCTTCCTCCTGAAAAGCTCTTTTTATTAAAGAAAAAGGGGAAGTAACAGTCATTTATTATAAATGTGAAATAACACAAGGTGTCGCCAAAGTTCTTTTTACAGAGTAAGATCTGATTACAGTGTATTAGATGAAATTTACTTGATTATGACAAAATTATTTATAATTGCAAAGTTGCAAAAATTATGTTGTGTCAGCATTGACTGTACAATGAACTATGGTTGCGCAGTTCATAGCCTATGTTAACTCTTTATGCTTGAGCTAACAATGTTCCAAACTATTTTAAAGACGGTTACACAGAACCACTGTTCCCTCTAAGCTGTGCGCGTGTGCACGCGCACACACCTCGCCGAGAGAGCGCAAATTTTAAAGTATATAACTCAGAGTGTCGTCATATGGCGCACAAAAATTTAACCTTCCTTCAAAAGCTGCACACAGCTGATATTTTATGCGCACACAACCTACAGAAAATTAGAGGGAACATTGCACAGAACTCATGATCGTGACATCCTTTTCTATTTAAGAGGAAGTAGGTGAAAAGCCAAACTTCTAAACACATTCTGTATCAAGAAATTCATCCATCTTCAATTACATATTGGGGATTCTGGTATCCCCTTTATCTGTCCATTTCTACAGAGGGGACCAAGTCCCTGAGACCACATGCTCTACAAAAGGACTGAGAACAAGCCCGAGGCCCTGAAGCAGAGAGGAAGCGAGGTTTTCCAGGACAATTGTTACAATAACCTCAAGACCCCCAGAGATCCAGCCAACGTGCCCTTGGAATTTGGGTGGAGGCTGACAAGAAAGGGGCACCAGCCCACTTCCAAGGCCCCTTGAACCTGTCTTCCGGTAGGTGGTAAGATCTGGTCTTGCCTAGGTCCTTCACCAGTTTCTCCAAATCAGTTCCAAACAGAAGTTTCCCCTTAAAGGTCAGTTCAGCGAACCGGGCTTTGGAAGAGGTGCCTAGTGCTGGAGTCAAATCCAATGCCATGACACTGTTGTCAGGGCACGATCACTGGTCGCCAAACGTACCAGGTCGTGCATGGCATCAGAAAGGAAGGTTGTAGCTAACTCCAAAAGAGGGGTATCATCATCAGGCAGAAGAGACTGAATCCACTGGAGCAGGGCTCAAGATGTCAAGCTAGAACATACCGCCAGCTGTAGAATAGCCACTGCCACACTGAACTGGCTCCTCAGCAAGGAATTTGCCTTGCAGTCCAGGACATCCTTTAAGGCGATCCGCCTTATATAGGAATGGTGGTCCATCTGGTAACCGCCGTGACCTGCGCATCCAACTTTGGAATGTCAAACCACTCGACATGCTCCTCCTCCAGGAGAGTGTAGATTTTCTTATACACCCTTAACCCTTTAGGCAGGGAGTCGGAGGAGTCCCACTCCAATTGGATCATATCCTTGATCACCACTGGGAATGGAAAGACAGCAGTGGATTTTCACACCCCTTGAAGGAGCTTCGGCTCTTGCTCCATGCCGGAAGCATCCGTCAAGTTCAAGGTGGATGAAACCCTGGTAATCAATGCCACCAGCTCTTCCTTCCAGAATAGGCAGATCGTGCCGCCTCAACAGAATTTTCTGAAGATGACAGCACTTCCTCATCTACATCAGAGCCCAGCACCAAGCCATCTGAATCCAAGGAATAATCAACATTTTGGATAACGCCTAGCTGTTCCCCATCTCCAGGGAGTGTCCTTCGCTGGGGACACTTAGCCAGAGGTAATCAAACAGGGCTACAACTTTCAACCTGCCCAGCATGAGACTGCCTCCGGGGGCACCCAAAGGCTACAGCGTCTGAATTATCACGCCAGGAGGACCAGGACTGCTGCAAAAAGGAAAAGAATTCCAGGGAGGACAATCCGGAGTCCAAAAACTCTCCTCTCGGATAAAGCTCCCCAACACCAGGGGGCACACCCACCACAAAACCCCTAGATGATGAAAAGCAGCTCACAGCACGGTCATCGGAGCCTCCGGCTGGTCAATATCCTTACCCATAGTGCCACCTGACACCTCCTGCCCTGAAGCAGGTAAGGGTAGACTAACCCTATCTCCTGGCTGAGAGAGGGAAAGCAGGCCCTCCAGGGCGACTCAAAAGATGCCATGCAGGTAGGACAGAGTCTACAATCCAAGGCTCCTCGCTCGCCACAGGTCAAACAACATTTCCTGGAAGAAGACATAAAAAGTTAGGGTAATTATCACAAGAGCGCGCACTAAGGCTGCATTATCCCGCAAGCATGCATTAACTGTGCTTTTACTTTATGCGTGTTATAGGCGCTAAGGAAGGAGCGTGTGTTGGAGCCACTTGGGTAAATGCGTTTAGGACTGTATGACCACCAGGTACATAATATGGCAAAAAACATTACATATGCCAAAAACGACAGGAAACCCCCACACAGTGCCAACAATCACTAGCAGTCCATCTCAACTTGCATCCCTCAGAGACAGAACCAGGAGCCCCCAACAAGGACAAAGACAAGGTAAAGCCTTGGTTCTCACCCCCTAAGAGCCCCAGACAAAGGATCCATGCTGGGCTCAGCTCTCCTCCCCAGAAAATGCTTCACTGGCTGGTTTTGCAGCACTGTGTGTAAGGTGGCTGGCTGGCAGGCAGATCCCTCCAACAGCCTTCTGCAATCTTCGGGAGACAGCAGGGTGGGCAGAGGAGGAGGGAGGGGGCCCTGAGTTTTGTGAAGCTGCTGTACTCTTTCAGATCCTTCCAATTCATGACTGCTCAACAGGCCCTTATTATGATAAGGGAATGGAGCTGAACCAATTGTCCCTTCTCTTATGGCTACCAAAAAGACCACAGTCTAATGGAGCCTCCCACGTCACGCTCAAGTGAGAGAGTCACCTTTCTGTAATCAAGATAGTCATTCATGAGCGTTTAATCAATCTCTTTTGCTTTCAGTCCTCAGATTTTCTTCAGAGAGGAGAAAATCCATCTACCATCTGCTGGAGACAAAACTGAAGGGACCTCTAGTGGCTGAGGCGAATAGAGGCATAGGAGTGAAATCACTGAAACTTGGGCTTTTCATTGGTTCTTTGTCTCCACCAATCTGCTGATAGGGGAACACAACCCACTTGTCTGGACTGGTCTAGCAGGACGATATGGAAGTTTTAATTGGATGGCAATTTTATACATACGTGAAGCAGGACTGGAAAACCATAGAAAAATCCAAAATATAGCACTACAGTATGTTATAACAATTGAATGTTATATCAATTTAATTAGCCACCTTTAATGGACTTTAAAGTGAACTACTTTTGAAACTTCTATGTCTTTTAATTCACTTTTGTAATGGTGTAAGGATGGCCCACTACTATATATAAGATTAAAAAGGGACATATTAGAACCAGGAAGACTGGTTATAATCTATCTGGTTGAATATGCCTGTCAAAAATACTATTTTAAAGTAGAGTACATTTTCTATAGGTTCAATATTGCACATTTTTTATTTGCATTTCAATTATATGATCAAACAAAAGTTTGAAAAAAAAGAAGAATACTAATTGTAACTAATAGACAATCCAAGAATTTAACATCAGACCTCAAGAAGAAGGGGGTACCATAATTAATTACCATAGGAAGATTTAAGAGTTAAGTACCATAGGAAGATGGGGCGGGGGGAAGAAAAAAAAAGAGCATGATAAATTTCATTGATCAAAATCACAAAGACCAACATAAACCCTATCCTAAAATCTAATAATACATTTACAGAAAAATCTAAGTTGTAGCTTAATACCAAAAGAAAATAATTGCTAGTGAAACTCTAAAAAAAATGTTCCTCCTCTTTTGGGTCCATCTAGAGACATTTGGAAAAATTTTCACTCTTGCTCCAAGAAAAGTTTTGATAGATCTGTAATATAACCTAAAAAGCACCTCTTTATCCTGAAGAAAAACGAAAGCTCCTCTTTAGATTTCTCTAGTATAGTAGTCAAGTTCAAACTATCAAAGGAAACTTCCACTACAGAAGCATCTGCTTGACCGACCACCTTCCATTTTATCTGCACTGGAAGAAAATAAGTCTTCTGAAATGGAGGAAACCCAATTTCAGAATAGTTCCACACCACCTTCAAAACCCTATAGAATAGGTCTTTTGGAGAGGATGTCAACAACTGTGGAAAACGTAAGTTTAAAAACTTAGCATAATGATCAAAGGTTTCAAGTCTTCTTTGAAGTATCAACCTGTCCTGGGCCATAGACTTCATCTTTAGAAAAGAGGATCCTAATTCCTAGAGTTTAGAAGCCTGAACAGTTTGTTTTTCCTCCGGTTCTTTCAATTTAGCAGGGTTCTTCATAAATGAGTTCATAAATCCTGCACAAACCTTATACAGGGAGACAGCCAAGTGCAGAACAGATAGTCTTGAAAGTAATTTCCTTGGGTTGAACAAGTGGTTCCAAACATGTTGCACTCAACAAGAGTTCTTCAGCAGAGTGGCCCTGATCTCCTTGAATCGGTTAAATGCCAGATCTTCCTCACGGAGAAATTTCACTTACCGTTAATTTCCTTTTCTGGAATTCTGCTAGACCAGTCCAAACAAATGGGTTAAGTCCCCCTGCCAGCAGATGTTGAAGACAGAGAAAAACTACCAGAAGCTTGATTGGTTGAGCCCTGGTAGACATATAGCTTTACCCCTAGAGGCTGCCCTCAGTATATTCTGACAAAGCCATGAAACAGTCACTGAATAAGACACGATACCCAAACAACTGAGCGCTGCTCTTATGCAACGGCCAGAACTATAGATTATAATTCATTTTACTTGATATACAGCCTATAGCAGGCAGCAGCTAGGTTGTCAAGGAAATGACATGAAGCAACAACCCTTCATGAGGTGGGGCAACGAATGAACTGCCACATAAGAATGTGAGCATAGGCTGTCAGAAAGTACCCAGAACGGGTGGATCCTGGACTGGTCTAGCAGAATTCCAGGAAAGGAAATTAACGGTAAGTGAAATTTCTCCTTCTAAGTCATCCTGCTAGACCAGTCCAGCCAAATGGGAAGTACCCAAGCAAAACCACTTCAGGGCGGGAAAAGACAGCAGCCGCCACCACACTTGCACCAAATTGCAACACATCGCACGCTTGGAGATCAAGGCGACAATGCCCAGGTTGTGAGCACTTTGCTCATGGTGCTGCTTGAGACCGGGTAGAGCAGGCCGTGAACCCCATGGGCACCAGCTTACCCTGGAGGATGTAGTCCGACCCAATGGTTGTGCAGAGCCATTTGTAATGGAGGCTGTGGAGGCCGCAAAGCCCTTCTGAGGCCCTGCAAACAATACAAATGGAGACTGGATTTGCGAAAGGAATTGGTGACCCCAGAGAGCGCTGTAACACCCTACTGAGAACTATGGTCCCAAGTCCTATATTGATGTCCACATTGTTTTCTTGAAACCACCTTAGGCAGGAAGGCAGGCAGCACCCAGAGGGACACGCAACTCAGAGATTTTCCTGGCAAAGATTAATGGCTACTAGGAATGCCATCTTGAGGGACGAGTCCCAGAATGAGGTATGTTTGAGCGGCTCGAAGAATGCCCAGATAAGGCCTTGAGGACCAAGCACCCACATACTCCTGAGCAACTTCTGCAGGAGACACCATTGAGCATCCTTCAAACAGGTTAATGTAGAGACGTGAACCCAGAGAGAGCCTAGGGCCAGACCAGAGTTGAGAGCGTTCTGAAGGAATTACAGAATGTCCAGGATCTGAAAGGCACTGCCAAAAGCACCAGGACTCAAGGATGCCACATTCTCTTGTAGACTAAATATATAATGGGCCATCCTGCCTTGGACAGGAGAGTCACTACTTGTATCGAGTGACCTCTGTAACTCACCCAGCGTCTTTCAAGCGCCAGATCATAAGCGAGTAGGGAGCAGTATCGGCCATGGTGATTGGACATTGCCGCAAGAGACTTTTCTGAGGAAGGGAGATGACTGGGTTAGTCGAACAGGATCAGCATACTATAGCCGCTGAGGCCATTCGCATGACATGAAGATAACCATACCAGAATGAGCTTCGATCTGATGGAGAACCCTCCCTAGCAGGACACAAGGAGAAAACATGCACAACAGGGGAGCGGAAGGCCAGGACTGAACTAACGCGTCCAGGCCCCAAAGCCCATGCTCCTTCCACCGATCGACAAAGGCCTGTGTCTTGGCGTTCTGTGCCGACGGCCTGAAATCCACTGTGGGCAACCCCCAGATACAAACTATTTGTGGACATGCCTAGGAGGCTAGTTTCCAATTGTCGGGATCTACAATATGACAGCTGACTTAAGATGCTTGTACGCTGTCCATCCCCACAATGTGCTGTGCAGACTTGTCGATGACACTCCATCCAGGGGAAGAGAAGAGCCATCTCCCTGGCCATTCCTGGACAGTTTGTTCTGCGCTGTTGGTTTAAATAGGACACCGTTGTAGCATTATCAGAAAGAAAGTAGACCACCTGGGATCGAAGGAAAGGCAGGAAGTGCA
This sequence comes from Ichthyophis bannanicus, assembly GCA_033557465.1. Lineage (NCBI taxonomy): Eukaryota > Metazoa > Chordata > Amphibia > Gymnophiona > Ichthyophiidae > Ichthyophis > Ichthyophis bannanicus. The sequence goes on from CM066035.1 coordinate 65,797,489, forward strand.
GCAAGGCAAGGCGGACTGCCCAGGCTTTTAAGCGGTTGATCGTCCAGCATACCTCCTGAGGCAACTAGGTACCCTGGGTTGTCTAGGACTGGCAAAGTGCTCCGCCGCCCGAGAGACTGGCATCAGTGGTTACTAGAATCCAGCAAACAGCCCGCAAGAGAATGCCCCAAAGCAGATGGGCCGCTGAATGCTACCATAGAAGACTGCGTCACATAGTATAAGGGGGGAGAGGCGACAGTCATAGACCATGGATAGCAGGACGGATAGAAGTGTTGAAGGCTTTGTATGTGGGCTCTGGTCCATGGGATAAACGATGGTGGCCACCATGGACCTTAGGGTCTGAAGATAGTCATACACACACGCGCGCAGCTCTGTAGGAGAAAGAGTTGAAGGTGTGCAGAGTGCTTGAGAAAATGTTCTTGCATCAGGGATACCTTGCCCAGCCAGTTATCGACTAGTGCTCCGAGAAATTCCACAGTTTGGGGTGGCCAGAGGCAACCCTTGGAATAATTGACCACTCAACCGAGGCTCTCCGAGAAGGTGACCAGCCAGGGGACTGTCTGACTGGCTTCTGACATGGAACGTGAATGAGCCGGTTGTCCAAGTATGGGAGGACTTGAATGTGCTGTTTGCACAAGGCTGCCACGGCCACCACAATGACTTTGCAGTCATCTGGCCAAATGGCAGAACGCAAAACTGAAAATTCTGCCTGAGCGTGGCAAAGCACAGAAAACGCTAGTGATCCTCCCGGAGAAGAATATGTAAATAAGCTTTCACTAGGCTGAACGAGGCAAGGAATTATCCCATAAGGGCTGCTTGAATTAGTGGACATAGCATTTTCATGTGAAAAACTGGTACATAAAGGGCCCGATGGACCTCCTTGAGACCCAGACTCTGCTGAAAGGACCCCTCCTTATTGGATATCACAAAGTAAATGGAATAATGAGCAGAGTCCTCTTTTGGGGCGCTCCGCTGGGCGAAACTAGGAAGGCTTCTTGGATGGGAGAGCATAGCCTTGGCTGACGATGTTGAGGACCCATTGATCGAAGGCCATGTGGGCTCACTGCTGGGACAAGGCGTCTGCCCTCCTCATAATGGTGGTGACATAGGCATCCCGTCCTTTCCTGACTCCCCGAAGGACTGTGACCTTTGACCGGCATGAGGTCACAGCAAAGGCCTTTCCGTGGCGTGTAAAGGACCGCGGCTTGTCTTCCAATAGCCGCTGTGGCTTGACTTCCCCCAGGTCCTTGACAAGCTTGTCAAGGTCTTCACCAAAGAGCCATTTGCCTTGGAAGGGGAGCTTAGAGAGGCATGCCTTAAAGGCTGGATCAGCCGACCATTGACAAAGCTAGAGCAATGTAGGAGGGCATAGGCCGCCAGACCTCTACAAACTGATGCCCGAGTGGAGTTTCCTATCCTAAAGATCCGCACCCCCTTCAACCAGAATAGCGATGTGCTTAGTGACGGCAGTCACCAGAGCAGCCATCTTCAGATATGCAAAGCACCTGTCCAGATCCGCTGGAGGCCAAAGATAGCGTTGTCCCTAAGGTAGTGCTGTCCCAGATGGCGAGTCGTACACATCAGGTGAATTGCACTTCTGAGATACCATCTTCTAGGGCTCCAGTGGGAAAGGGAAGACCCTGGCGGGCTTTTGACTACCACGCAGGAGAGCCCTGGTGGGAAATGGAAGGCCCTAGCGGGCTTTGGAATGCCCCGCAGGAGAGCTCCGGTGGGAAAGGGAAGGCCCTGGCGGGCTTTTGAATGCCCTGCTGGATCAGATCGGCCTGAGAGAGTGCCTGAGGTTGATGGTGCTCTAGAGGATCGGTGAGGTGTAAGCCGTCCACTACTTGAACCATCAGAGCAGGGGGTTCATCCTTGCAGAACAGGCAGATATCCTGTGTGCTGTCTTGCTTGTCAGCTTACCATCCTCCCAGTCAGAGGCACCCAGGCTATCCTCGGCTGACAAGGCTTCATCTGGGAAATCAGGTGCACAGGCGGCCGCAGTCCAAGAAAAGTTCCTTGAGAGAATGTCTCATGTTCCTAAGAACTCACTCCTTCCGAGAACGCTTCCAGGACCCCAACGTAGAGTCCAGCGAGGTTCTGTGGACTGAACAGGCCTCCAAGCCAGAGATGACAGGGTCCAAGTGCCAAGCCAGAGATGACAGGGTCCAAGTGCCAAGGGAACAGGCCTCCAAGCCAGAGATGACAGGGTCCAAGTGCCAAGCCTAAGGGGCACTAGAAATCGTTGTGAATCTTGGTTCTGAGAAGACTGAGATGGGTTTTGAGGCAGCAGCGTCTGAGCCGGAGGATCGGCAGGCTGAGGGAGGAGGAGGCAGGGAGGAGCGACCCTGGAGACCACTGGGGGTGACAGAGCAGCAGGACCCCCCATCGCTGCCTACTGACTGTGCGAAAAGACTCCCCCGGGTAAGTGAAAACTCACCTGGGTAAGCGGAACAGGCCAAGCACCCCCTGTGATGTAAGTATTTCCGCTTGTAGCTGTAGACAGTACACTTCTGAAGAAAGAGGGCACTGTAAATAAAACGTTCCCCCAAAATAATATTGCACAAAAAGAGAAAGAAAACGCTGCGGCTCTTGCAGGCTGCACAGCTAACTTTCCCGCTCCAGACCAGCCACAATGGCTGAGAATGCCACATGGCTCTGACATTTAAAATGTCCCGTGGCTGAGGAAATGGCTGCCGCGCATGCCAGATCAGTCCAAACAAAAAGGCGGAAAGCAGAGAAACGGAGACACAGCAGTGCAGAAAGCAGGGCAGTGCAGCCGCAGCAGTCTCAAAGTAAAGAAAAAACCCAACGGTGTCTCTGCGATAGTGGCAGCGCAATCCAGCGCTCAAACGGAGGGGGGGGGGGATTCAAACTCCCTGTGTCCTCCTTGAGCAGCAGGAGAGCCAAGGCAGGAGCAGTATTGCAAGAGACCGACTCAAAGCACTTAGCAAAAAGAAAAAGGCTCTCCCTGCTGCCAGCCTGCTGGAACCCCCGCTGTACAAGTGCCCAGAGCCTGCCTATCCCAGAAGGTAAAGAAGAGCGGGAGACCCGGGGGGGGGGGGGGAGGAACTCACTCACTGTGCCCCATGCGATCGCAGGAGTAGTAGAGCAGGGAAGCAAAGGCAGACGCTGCAAGAAGGCTGACCAAAAACTGCTGCTGTAGTTAGTAAGCTCCCAAGGCAGACGCTGCAAGATGGCTGACAAACTGCTGCTGTAGTTAAACTCTATAAGAGCAATGAAGGCTCCCACTGCTGCAGGCCTACCAGGTCCTCGTGATCAGGAGGCGGCCTTCCCCTCGCATAATGGCAGCTCAACTAGTCCTCTTGACCAGGAGCTCAACCAGATCCCCAAGGCGATGAGCTGGGAAATTTCAGAGGGGCACCTCCTGTGCGCCCTGAAAACGTCCAGCTGAAATTAATAACTCAAAAGAAAACCTGAACAGAAAAACAGAAGAACATCAGCATCAGCTGGAGACAGAAAATACTGAGGGCGACCTCTAGGGGTACAGCTATATGTCTAGCAGGGCTCAACCAATCAATCTTCTGGTAGTTTTTCTCTGTCTCCAACATCTGCTGGCAGGGGGACTTAACCCATTTGTCTGGACTGGTCTAGCAGGATGACTTGGAAAGAGTCAGTTCAAAGTGTTGGCACCCTAGGTAAACCTTAAGCCCCCCACCCCCCGGCTGTCAGAATCTATTGCATAGCTTTGAAGGCCCTGCTCTGTGCTACCCTACGTGACCGCCCAGTTTGCCTAATGGCTATATCTGAACATCAAGAAACTTTTGGCAAGACCTAAAACTGTGGCTTGAGCTCCTTTCAAAACTCAAGTGTGGCTATCTGGCAGAAAAGCCCTATTTACAATATCAATATTAACCAATATTTATTTATTTTATAAGTATTTACTATACTGCCACTTGAAAATATTATATTAACAGCATGACAGTGTACCATTAAAAAGTTTAAAACAGAGAAATAAATCAAATAAGACGTAAAACAAATAGATATGAGCAAAAGCATCAAAACATGATAGGGAAATAGGGAGGAGACGAACAGACTAATCAGCATAACTGTAAAACAAAAACGTAGGAAAACACAAACAGCTGTACCCAAAATCAACAAAGGTCCTGGGCAAAGTGGCACAGGAAGAGGAAATAGAGTCAAAGATAGCATAACAGTGACAAAAGAACTAGCTCTTTGACAATGTTTTTTAATTTACTAGTGCCTTCGGGGATTAATTCAAAGGAGCCTGGTGCGTTGCCCTATGGCCACAGGACTGGATCCGCACTGGGATAACAAAAATTATCACTTTCCTTTAACTTTTTCTGCTAATAGACAGTTACAATTTGTCTGACAATGCTGCTGTTGTGGCAATTGTGAACTCTCAGTCCATGCAATGCAAGGTGATAGCCACACTGTTGCAGGTATTTGTTTTACATGGCAAAAATTAAACATGTTCCTGGTCTGAATAATGCAATTGTTGAGTCCTCATCCTGTTTTTTCAGTGACCCCTGTTCGAGACACTAGTGCTGCTTGCTGAGGACTCCACCGTGATCCCAGATACAATTCTGGTCAATGGAAGCAGACTGTTTGTCAACTCATTCAGAAGTCGCTTGCACCCACAACTTGGACTGCCTACCTGTGAAGATACTGGTGGATAGCAGCCCATCTCCTTCAAAAGGATGGGAGTTCAGAGATGCAGATGAGGTCCTTATCACAGCTCATATCTTTACTGCCCATAATCAGGATCTATCCTGGACTCTGGTCAGGAACCAGTTGGTAGAATTCTCCTTTTTCATTAAATTAAAGAGACTGTGCTGCCATTGCGTGATTTTTCTGCTGAAGATACTAACACGGGAGCTGGACCTGCAGCACACTGGCACCAGAAACCAATTACACATGACATTCTAAACAGCCTATGGTCTGCCCTTGAGATACGAGTGTTCATCCCCCTTTGAAACCTACTTATTTTGGTGGCCTTAACAGTGGCTTTCTTTGCAGCATGGGCAAACTAGTGGCTGCTGCAAAAATCTAGTGCCTTAGCAATGGCCTCATGAAATCTGATATATAGGAAATGAGCAGAAAGATATTGCACCATGATAAGGAAATCCAAGACTGACCAGCGAAAAAAAGGATGCACTTTGATTCTTAGAGAAATACATAGTAATATAGTAAATGATGGCAGATAAAGATCAGTATGGTCCATCTAGTCTGCCCAGTAAGATGGCAGGAGTAGATGCACCTGCCACTCCGTGCAGGCCACCCCTCCCCATGTCTTTCTTTAGGGGTGAACCCACTGCTCCATGTAGAACACCCCTATTTGTTGAGAAATTAGATAGTTCAGTTTGATTTTACCCTGTTGCTGTAAAGGGATCCACTGTGTCTGTCACATGCCATTTTGAATTCCGTCACTGTGTTTACCCCACCACTTCCATCGGGAGGGCATTCCAAGCATCCACCACCCTTTCAGTGAAAAAGTATTTCCTGACATTGCCTTTCAATTTACCACCTCGCAGCTTCATGTTATGCCCTCTGGTTTTACAGCTTCCCCGTCTTTGGAAGAGGTTTGTTTGTTCATTATTTCTCTTTAAGTATTTAAAGGTCTGAATCATATCTCCCCTGTCCCTCCTCTCCTCCAGAGTGTACATATTTAGGTCTTCAAGTCTCTTCTCATAAGGCTTCTGGCTCCAAATCATTTTGGTCGCCTTCCTCTGAACAGTTTCCAGTCTTTTTACATCCTTTGCAAGATATGGTCTCCAAAACTGAACACAGTATTCCAAGTGAGGCCTCACTAGTGACTTATACAGTGGCATTAGTACCTCTTCCTTTCTGCTGGTAATTCCTCTTTGTATGCAGCCCAACATCCTCCTGGCTTTTGCCATCGCCTTGTCGCACTGTTTTGCCACCTTGAGATCTACAGAAATAATCACACCAAGGTCTTTCTCCTGATCCGTGCACACCAACCTTTCGCCCCCTATCGCGTACATTTCCCTTGGATTTCTGCTACCCAAGTGCATGTCACTGCATTTTTTTGCATTAAATCTTAATTGCCAAGCATTAGACCATTCTTCCAGCTTTTCTAAATCTTTTTTCATGTTAACCACTCCCTCGGGGAGTCGACTCTCTTGCAAATTTTCATGTCATCTGCAAAAAGACAGACTTTTCCATTCAGTCTTTCAGCAATATCACCCACAAATACATTGAACAGTGCCGGGCCCAGGCCAGAACCCTGGGGCACCCCGCTAATCACCTTCCTGTCATCCGATTGAGCTCCATTTACCATCACCTTCTGTTGTCTGTCAGTCAACCAATTTCTGATCCAGTTTACCACCTTGGGACCCATCCCCAAACTACTGAGTTTATTGATAAGCCTCCTATGAGGAACAATATCAAAGGCTTTGCTGAAATCCAGGTAGATGACATCCATCGCATGCCCCTGATCTAGTTCTCTGGTCACCCCGTCAAAGAACTCAATCAGATTTGTTTGGCAAGATCGTCCTTCGGTAAAACCATGCTGCCTCAGATCTTGCAACCTATTGGTTTTGAGAAAGTCCACTAGTCGCTCTTTCAGGAGTGCCTCCATTACTTTTCCCACCACCGAAGTAAGGCTCACAGGCCTGTAGTTTGTCACTTCTTCCCTGTCACCACTTTTGTGTAGAGGTACCACATCAGCCATTCTCCAGTCCTGAGGTACTTCTCCTGTTTCCAAGGATCTGTTGAAAACATCCTTTAACGGCCCTACAAGAACCTCTCTGCTCTTTCAGTATCCTGGGATGTATCCCATCCGGTCCCATGGCCTTGTCCACTTTCAGTTTTGCAAGTTGTTCTAACACATCATCTTCTGTGAATGATGTGGTATCTACTTCATTCCCATTTTTATATTTGGGAGTCACAGGTGGTCCTTCTCCAGGATTTTCTTTAGTAAAAACAGAGCAGAAGTATTTGTTTAGTAATTTCGCTTTTTCAATATCACTTTCCACGAGTCCTTTCCCAGCACTTCTGAGTCCTGCAATTCCACCTCTGATCTTCTTCCTTTCCCAAATATACCTGAAGAAAGTTTTGTCGCCATACTTCACATCTTTAGCCATCTTTTTCTCTGCCTTTGATTTTGCTTTCCTTATTTCTCTTTTAGTCTCTTCGAGTTTGATCCTGTATTCATTTCTGTGTTCCTCTGTTTGCAAGCTTTTGAATTTTGTGAAAGCTGTGGTTTTTGCCTTTATATGAGCAGCCACTTCTTTGGAAAACCAAATAGGTTTCCTTCTCCTCTTGTTTTTATTTACTTTTCTTACATATTTATCTGTTGCCCCTTTTATTGCTACCTTTAGTTTAGCCCATTGCAATTCCACTTCCCTTATCCCCTTCCACCCTGTCAACTCCTCCTTTAGGTACTTGGCCATTTTACTGAAGTCAGTGTTTTTGAGGTTTAGGACTTTGAGCTTGCTATGATTGGACTGCACCTTGGCTTTTATCTTAAACCACACCGTGTGATGATCGCTGCTGCAATACCTAATCTACTTACAGCACCTGTCCTTTGGCAAATCTCACTCAGTACCTTTTTCTCCATTCAGATAGCACCTTGCTTACCTGCTTCCAATATTCTGCTGTCCTGAAGCAGACAGGATGTAGCCCCAACAGATACGACACATGGTTCTTCTGAATAGGAGCAGCAACAGCTGCAGCCCAATGCGGCATGTCCACAGATGCCAGCAAATGAATTGGAGATGGACATCAGCCGTATATGTAGCTTCCATCTGCACTCAGGTGCCAGCCAAGGACCTATACTATGACTGCTACTCATTTATTCCTAGGTCAAGTGCATCAGAGGACAGTCCTGATCAGACACACTCATTCATCCACTGGGCAGCACGAAGGGCAGTCAGGCACCTGCTCGGATCTCACCTCAGTCTCATCAGGCAGGGTATTCAGCTGAACTTGACAGGAATACTCTGCATGAGATGGCACCAACTCCTACCATTCCTGCAGGTCAAATCCGAGGCATCAGCCCACCCTGACACAATACTGATCCATCTTGGAGGCATCTCATGCAAACAGCTCATTGAAACAGTAAAGTTCAACCTGGCCAGAGTGACCCTCCTGTTCCGGAGCACCTTAGTTTGTCCACTATCATATCACAATTAAGAAGTATGAACAACAAGCTGTGGTATTACAGACTCAAAAAGGTAAGCAGACAAATCAACACATGGATCCTGGAGGATGGTAGATCTGCCACAACTAGGTCTATCCAGGGGCGGCTCTATAATAAGGCGGATGCCTCAGGCGGCAAGTTTTGAAGGCGACAAAAATGCCCCCAAAACAGCTGCCTCACTTCGCCTTCAAAAGTTTAAAAAAATAAAAACGCTCAAGTTGCTTCCGCTGCTGAGTCCGCTTCTCGGTAGCAGCAGATTCACCCTCTCTTTTCTCTGGCGGCTGCGGTTCTGCGAATAATCTTCAGTTTAAATAAAAACCTAGCCCGTGCAGAGCCTTCCGTCTCTGTGAAGAAGCCCATGCAGATGCGATCCGAACTGAACATGAACTTGAACTTCCTTTGGGGGCGGGACACATCTGCACGGGCGGCTCCTCAGAGGGGGGAAGGCTCTGCACCAGCTTGTTTTTTATTTAAAATGAAGATCACTCGCACAGAGCAACAGTGTATGCTGCTCCTCAGGTTCATCCCTCCCCCATCTCCTCTCCTATCCTTTGGATGGGACTTGGGAGTATTTCTGGTCTGCATCAACCCCTCTGCTTCCTTTTAGATACAATAAAAAGTGACCAGGACCAGCAAAGTGGTAACAAAACTCTTTTAAAGTTTATTTTAAGGAGACATTCTTTTTATTTTCTATTTGTATGTGGTTTTTTCCATGGGTTATCAACCACACAGAACGTAACTTGTGCAGTTAATGCATTTGATTGAAAGATCTATCTTGCACACAAAAGGCATCAAACATCTGCAAAGCCAAGAGTGGCTGCTGGGCTCATTTTTATTTTAAGAATTGCACAGTTACTGAGCTCACTCTGTGTCGAAGAAGGAGGGGAGTGGAGGTGGCAAGGGAAGGATTCATCCAGCATGAGCTTATCTAGAACATAGCACCAGGAAGAAAGCTTAGCAGTTATCCATAGGCATTCAGTTCCAGATCTGGGGGGTAGGGAAGTGATGCAGAGAGAAGAGGGGGATGGTTTTCTTTTTGTAGCAGTTGCACTTGCTTGAAATCATTCTGGCAGAAGCTGGGGTCAAAAATGAAACAAAAGCAAGACATTGCTGTTTATTTCATGACTGAGGAGAATTAATTTTTGCCTTTCCTGTAAACACTTTTCTTACCTAATCACTTTTGCCATTATGATACATAAGAACATAAGATATGCCATACTGGGTCAGACCAAGGTCCATCAAGCCCAGTATCCTGTTTCCAACAGTGGCCAATCTAGGTCATACGTACTGTGATAAGGAAGCTTATCATAGCTCAGGAAGGGGCTATAGAAAAGGTGAAGTGTCTCTGAACAAGCAACCTGTCAGTGCTGGTAGAAATGAGAAAACAGAATTTTGCCATAAAAGACTACCGGTCCCAGAATGCACCAGGTTTCCAACAGCCATTAGAGGAGCTGAAGTGAAGAAACGTGTGTTCAATCAGGAGGGCTATGAGGTAATCCCTAAGCACTCATCTCAAAGGGCAGGGCCTGATTCAGCACAGCTGCGCTGTGTTAGGGAGGAGCACTCATCTAAGCAGAATAAGAGTAGAGTTTATTCTACAGATGACCATCTTCATGATCACCTTGGATATCCAGAGAATTATCCTCAGTTTCAACTGAAGGATCATCAGAAGCAGAAGCCAAACCGGACGGACAGAGAGGGAAAGAGCCCCTTTGGAAGAAGGAAGAGAAAAGCCTTTGAGAGGTCTAGAAGAGTCCAAAGCAGTACGTATACTGGGAGGTATTCCAAGGGCCAGCATACACCATTGGACTGGGGAAAGCCAGAGGAATGGTGCTGCAGAGCTAGGAATCACCAGAGGCTACTTGTGAGGGAGACGGCTGCACGTGGAAGGGACCCTAAGACCTGTGCCAGAAGGTATGTGAAGAGAGATCCAGTGTCCAGGGATCTGGATTGGAAGGCTGGACATAAGAACTGGACTACATACTGGCCAGGCTATATAGAGAGGAACTCTAGCAGCAATGGAAGCTCAGGTATGAACACTGATCTATGCCCTAGCTATAACCTTGAAAGACAGCAGGGAAACAAGTATTCTCCTGAAAATGCTCCATTGAGAGATTCATCTGTGCCAATCCATGATATTGAACCCATGCTTGTTGAACAAGGGGGAATAATAGCAGATGAGGATCCTGTTTATATGGACTGCTCTCTATCTAAACTCTGTTGGTAACTTTCTGTTATAAAGTACAGCAACCATCACAAAGAAATACAAATTTGTTCTTTAATCTACTCAGAAAAGCTCCTGAAGCAGGATTTGACCCACACAGTGGAAGGCAAGCCAGCTAAGGGGTTTCAGCTGGATAACTGCTAGCAATTAAGCCTTACCTAATTGCTTGTGAGCTAGGAGAGAATCACTTCTGTATCTATGTGGGAAGTAATCAGAAGTTAACCTGAAAAGAACAGTTTGTTTCTTGCTTTGTGGCTTTTCATTTGTTGTTTTCCTGATTTAGACTTTGTTTTTCCAAGTTAACACTGAAAGCAAGTAACCTAATTTATGTGCTACCAAGCATATCTGTGTTGGGAGAAATAACCCCATAAATAAATATCTTATTGGCTTTAACCAAGAACACAACTAAATTATTGTCAGCAGCTGTGTCTGGTGTGAATGAACTACATTGCCCACAATACCTTGCAAATCATATAGATATATGCACTTGCCAAGTCTGTGAAGATTCTCACCCAGGCAACCGTCTGACAGTACCTAGCAGTTTCCCCAAAAGACACAGGTTCCACAATGCTTGTACTGGGTAAAGCATTGATATCCTGGGTCCCTTCTTAATAATGGTTTATGGACCTTTCCTCTAGGAACTTGTCCAAACCTTTTTTATACCCAGCTGCACTAACAGCCTTTACTACATCCTCCAGTAACAAATTCCAGAGTTTGATTACACATTGAGTGAACAAATATTTTCTTTTATTAGTCTTAAATAGTTTACCCTGTAGCTTCATTGCATGTCCCCTAGTCTTTCTATAGTCTGATAACGTAAACAATCAATCTACGTTTACCCATTCCACTCCGTTCATTAATTTATAGACTTCTATCATATCTCCCCTCAGCCGTCTCTTTTCCAGGTTAAAGAGCCCTAACCTTTTTAGCCTTTCTTCATAGGGGTATCCTTCCATCCCCTTTACCATTTTGGTGGCTCTTCTCTGAACCTTTTCTAATAACGTTATATCCTTTTTAAGATACAGCAACCAGAATTGCACACAATATTCAAGGTGCGGTCCCATCATGGAACGATATAGAGGCATTATAATATATTTTATTTATTTTCCATTCCTTTCCTTATGATACCTAGCATTCTATTTGCTTTCTTGGCCGCCACTGCACACTGGGCTGAGGGTTTTAACATGTTATTCACAATGACGCCTAAATCTTTTTCCTGGGTGGTGGTTCCTAATGTGGAACCTTGCATCATGTAACCATAGTTTGGGTTGTTCTTCCCTAGGTGCATAACTTTGCACTTGTCCACATTAAATTTCACCTGCCATTTTGATGCCCAGTCTTCCAATTTATCAAGATCCTCTTGCAATTTTCCACAATCCTCTTGGGTTTTAACAACTTTAAATAGTTTTGTGTCATCTGCAAATTTGATAGCCTCAGTCGTTATTCCACTTTCCAGGTCATTTATGAATATGTCAAAAAGCAGAGGACCCAGCACAGATCCCTGGGGTATACCACTATTCACCTTTCTCCATTGGGAAAATTGGCCATTTAGCCCTACCCTCTGCTTTCTATCTTTTAACCAGTTCCCGATCCACAATAGTACACTGCCTCCTATCCCATGACTCTTTAGTTTTGCCAAAGGTCTCTGATGAGGGACCTTGTCAAAGGCTTTCTGAAAGTCCAAATACACTATATCAACAGACTCACCTTTGTCTACCTGTTTATTCACACCTTCAAAAAACATAACAGATTAGTAAGACAAGATCTTCCTTGTCTAAAGCCATGTTGGCTGTCTCCCATTAAGCTATGACTATCTACATGTTCAGCAATTTTGTTCTTTATGATAGTTTCTACCATTTTTCCCGGTACTGACGTCAGGCTCACGTTTCCCAGATCACCCCTGGAACCCTTTTTAAAAATTGGTGTTACATTCACCATCCTCCAATCTTCAGGTATTAGAGATGATTTTAATGATAGTTCACAGATTACTAATAGCAGGTCTGCAATCTCATATTTCAGTTCTTTCTACACCCTTGGATGTATATCATCCGGCCCAGGTGATTTGCTACTCTTCAGTTTATCTAATAGTGGTAATACATCTTCCCGATGTATCGATATTTCCTTCAATTCTTCCGCACCTTTAAATACCACTTCAGTCATGGGTAACATCCCTACATCTTCCTCAGTAAGACCGAAGCAAAGAATTCATGCAGTCTCTCCGCTATCGCCTTGTTGCCTCTTAGTGCCCCTTTAACACTTCTATCATCTAATGGACCAACTGACTCTCTCACGGGTTTTTTGCTACGAATGTAGTTGAAAAAGTCTTTATTATTATGGTGGGGTCACTTAAGTTTAGCAGTGCTATGCCTGCCAGTACATAGGGCACACTTCTAGGAATCATATCGGCACTAGAGAGAAACTAGAATCTTGGTACGAGGTGAAGCCTGCCATTTAGAACTGCAGGGTGGGAACCATGGTTCAGATCTTGCTTCTGCCATGAGTAAGTCACTTCACCCTCCATTGCCTCTGAAATTCAAAATTTAAGGTTTCTAGGGCAGGTTTTGGCTCAGAAGAAAAGGCTGGCAATCTACTTCCGGTGATACATTGCCAAGAAAACCCAAAGGTAGCTGGGTCGCTATGAGTCAACACTGACTTGATGGCACAAAACAAATTATGCAAATAATGCTGCAATGAATCTCTGTACATGGCTCTGCATCATGCTCATGCCGCCCCTGGGAGGAAGTAGAAGGTGGGGGGGCACTAAGAGGTGGAGGAAAGCAGAAACCTCAGATTGGGACCAGCATGATCAAAAAGAAAATGGTCAGACAATAAAGGTAGAAAAGAATTTTATTTTCAATTTAATGAACAGTCTTGGTGTTATCTTTATATTTTATAAAGTACAAGAAAATGCATCTCTTTCTATTTCTCTGGCATTGCATTTTATGCAGTATCTGACTTTTTGGGGTTTCAGTTTAATTTTTATCTACATATGTTTATTATTTTGTTATGGTCACTTATTCTGTACTTTGGTGAGGGTCTGTGTTTTGAATGTGTGACCAAGGCCAGGTGTTCTGTTAACATGGAGTTTGTACGTTGGATCTGTGTTGTAATAATCTGAATTGTTCAGCTTTTCAAATTGGATGTTCCAGGGCTCGCTGCCGTATTTACAGTTATGCTTTTTTTGGTGGGCTCCTTATGTGAGTTTTGAAAGTTGGTGCAGATATGGCATGGTATGGTAGGTTTGCTCTACAGATCCTCAGTGACTTTGTGAATTAATACAAAACCCTACAACAATATGCCTGGTACTGGAGAATGTTTGTTATTAGGGAGAAGATTGGAATCAGATTTTATTTTTTTTAAGATATTGAGTCCTGTGGGTGAATGTCCTAGTTCTGCTCTGCACCCATTGTTGAGGGAGGGGGTTCTTTGGGCGCAAAATATATGGAAAAAGCAAGAACCTTAACGCAGTTTATAACAACAAAATAAAAATGAGTTATAATTTGGTGTTACAAACAAGTGCTGTGGTTCTCTCTCTCTTTTAGTTCCTTGGTGTGCAAACATCTTGCATTTCCTCCACATTATCTAATCATCTTTTTGGTTGGGTTCAGTCCCTGACTGGAGTTTTGAGAAAGACCCCCCCCCCCCCTTGCTCTGGGGGGTGCCATCTCATCCCTCTCCTCAGGCAGCAGATTGCCTTCAGTCACCGGGGTCTATCCCAAATCATCTTCAGAAGCTACAGGAAGGACGCTATACACTTATCTAACCTTGCTTTGGATCTGCTCTTGAATGACCTACTAGAAACCCTGGAGACAGTAAATGTCAGTGGGCAACAGGCATTGAAGATAACAAGGACTAAATTTGGCTTGTGCACACAAACTGCCTAGCAGCACCTATTCACCTTGGGGATGAAGCCCCTTGAGTGGGGAATGCAAGACAAGCTGAGCTACCCCACATTTATGACAAGTACCTGATCCAATTGACAAAACATGGATAGTAAAACTCTAGCCAGAGATTGGGCACTCTAGCTGGCGACAACGGAACACTTCAGCAGACTCTCTCAAAGGCAGCAGCCAGCTCAGCTTACAGCAGCTTGATCCAGCAATACTGAGAGTTGACGGCAGCTTTGGCTTGGGTGTTCCCAATGACCCCATTTTCCTTCTGCTCATTTCAATAATAAAGCTGCAGTCTTTTTGTTCAGCATAATTATCTGTTCCTGTGTCGTATTTATTGTCGAGGGGGTGTAGCAAACACAAGGAGAGGAGTCCCGTCTACCCATGTAGATACTCAGTGCAGAGTGTGCAGTTTCCTTTCAAACAATTAAGACTGCAGGCTGATGACATAAGAAACATCTTGCACGTTAATATACAATAATGTAAAACCACATAACTTACCCGTCCACTATGATTACCAAAATGTAGGGAGAAAGAAAACTTCCTACCAAACTAACCGAAATATTGCTGCTGCTCCTAACAATTTCTACGCTATAGCATGCTCATTCGACGGTGACTAGAAACTTTATTCCAAAAAAAAAATCTTGTTTTTCACAAACTTATGGAAAACGGCATCGTGCGAGTAATTTCTGTATCGTATCCCCCCCAATGCGTGGACAATTGCACTTTTCTTGAAAAACAAATGGATTACATTTTCAAAAACGCGGGTTTTTTTTATTTTCCTCCAAAGTATTTTTTCATAAAAACCGTTGCGGTGAATAAATGTACCTCTGAGCAGTACTAAAGCAACTTGAGGTCTTCTTTTCGTGGGGTTTTCACCTCGGATTGCTTCAGTTTTCCCTTGCTCCCCAGAGTTGCGCCATTTCTCTCTTCCAGAACTGATCTCTTAGCAACGCGAGACGCTCTCTACTTTCCCACTGATTGACATTCCCCAGCATCAATTTCCAAGCCGCCCATTGAGGGAAAAAAAACCTACAACTCCCAGACGCCTGATCGATGGAAACGTCACTCCGATGAGACGCATATCCCTGGGAGTTGTAGTTTCCTCTCTTAGCTCTTTCCGCAGCGAGGAACCCTTGAAGAACTACAGGCCGCGCAAAAAAAAAAAAAAAAAAAGAACAGAAGGCAACCGACCCCACTGTGCGCACGTCATACACATGAACTAACCAATCAGAGGCGAACAGGTCGAGAAACTGGGGAGCCTCTGTTTCAGCCCCCTCCTCAATGAAGATGGCGACGAGAGGTGGAAAGAACGGGCTGCTGGAGAAAGTAAGAGTCGGCTCGTTTAGTTGTATGTGCTCGGGTCGGCTTCTGCCGTCTCGCGGTGTTCGGGTAGTAGCGGTTCTTCCTGTCTCTTGTCCTCCGTCGCCCCTGAGAGCCGCCCACGGACACTCGCACCTTCGGTCGTTTTCCGCTTACGGTGCTTGTAGTGTTTCACTTCACTCTGTAGCTCGCGGTCGTGGTCGTTTTTCCGAAAAGGCCTATGGCTGAATAAACAGAGGCAATGCTGCTTGGCCTCGGCGGAGAAAGTCATAATGTTGCCCAGCGAGGAGTTAGAAATGCGGCTTTTGCTTGAAGCTAGTGCGAGTGGCTGCGTTGCAGGAAGGGAACTTTTTGGGATACAAACTGGGGAAATGGCAGCATTTGACAGCCATTGGTGGAGGTCGCTAGGGAAGGGAAACATGCAGGAATAAACCTCCCGCCTTAAGGCTTTGGTACAAGTCAGGACAACTTTTGATTTTCTGGATACACGATGGGCTCTTTTATGCCTTAAGAAAACGAGCCGTACTTCCCAAATGGGGACCCTGGGTGGCTAAACATCCCCAGTATTGAGCAAACAATTTCACCGTGGCGAGGCAGCGGTAAATTGAGTTTAACATCCCCAATCGCAGTGAAAAGTTGGCTCCTGTGACAAGCGGGTGTACCAGGTAGCAGAAATACTGTAGGATTGTGACAAATAAATAAAATGTCATCAGAAAGCATATCTGAGATCTTCTTTTATTTCTGAAAATAATTATTTGATGTCGGTTATCCTAAAATATTTGGTGTGGGGTAGTGACTTCTGTGTAAGGGAGAAGGGAAAAAAAAACTAGCTGCAGTCATTCTGCTAGGGAAATTTTAGATAGGTTAGAATGAGATACGTGGGGAAACGGCCTGCCTGGTGAATACCCTATAGTTGTGGTCAACATTGGCATCCCTGCATTTTAGGTATGTTGTGTATAATTATCTTGAGATATAAATGGAACTATTCTAATTGTATGTCATATTTTAATAGTATGTTCAAATGTATACAACAAAAAATGTCTGTGCAACTTAGACCTATTAATTTCTGAGGGAAAAAAAAACAAAATATGACCTGGACAGGATTAATGGCACCCTTCACTAATATTTGGTTGTGCAACCCTTGGCAGGTGATGGCTAATAAAAAGCCATTGAGGCTATCATCTATAAGTCTGCTGATAGTTTCTCCCACTCTTCAACTGCGATTTATTCCAGCTCATGAATGTTCCAAGGATTCCGTTTACCATTGGTAGATATTGGCTCTTTCCAAAGGTCCTCGATTGGATTGAGATTAGGGCTCATTGCTAGCCATTTTAAAACGGTCCATTTGTTCCTTTTTAACCATTCTTCTGAGAAGTGGGACTGTTGATGTTACGGATTGTATGTGAGTGAGTATAGGGCGGATCAGAGTAGTAGTCCTAGGACTCCATGCCATTATGCTATATGCACAGGAGGAGAGCTTCTTTTGATTGAAAGCAAGCTCTGCTACGAGGGGACATAGGATGATGGTGAAAGGGGATAAACTCAGGAGTAATGTTGTTGTTAAGTGCCGTCGAGTCGGAGTCGACTCATGGCGACCCTCTGGATAGCTATCCTAAATTGTGTTCGGTCTTGAGTCAGGAAGCTCATTGTTGACAGACTGGTACCAGTAGCTGCTAATATGCAGAAATATTTCTTTACAGAAAGAGTGGTAGATGCGTGAAATAGTCTCCCAGTGGAGGTAGTACAGTATCTGAATTCAAAAAAGCATGGGACAAACACAGAGGATCTCTAAAGGAAAAAAGGGGATTGTTGTAGTGGGTGATATGGAAGGGCAGACTATATAGATCCTGTGGTCTTTTTCTGCTGTCATGTTTCTGTGTTTCTATACCAACCAATCAAAAAGGGAAAAATGTAAAATCATTAAATTGCTTATGTTTATGCTCTGGCGATGTGTGTATCACACTATAAAAGAAAAAAATGTTGATACCTGTCCCAATCTGGGAAATTCTTTCTTGAGTAAAAAGGGGGACCTCAGTATGTGGGCTATAGGCTAACCAGCAGCATATTGTATCAGTAGCTTTACATGGAAGCACTTTTGATTACGCCCATACAATTCATTCATTGGCCTCTTTTCTCCAGTATTGCTATTTTTTACAATTTTTAAATACATTTAAAGAAAAAATGCTTAGCTATAACAGTTTCCCAGACGGAAGAAACCATGATGCTGTATGACTGACTGTAAGTTTACTCAAGTTTCGCCTGATTATTTCCCAGACCACATCAGGACTTGTCAAAAATAGCTAATGAGTGTCTGAGCCTGCTGTTTTCTATAGGCGCAGGGCATCTTTAGTGTAGATGTATGTTTGGTGTGACTGCAAGTGAGTGTGTGTGGTTAGAGGGATGCGTGGGGGGACCTAGTGTGCTCAACCACAATTTTGGGGGGACATCAATGCCTGGCCAATACCTGGGCCATAGGAATGGCCGCAGCGTGACCAGGTGCCAGGATACATCAGAAAAGGGTCTCTATGGCTAAATGTCAAAACATATCCCTGTTAACAATAAGGGACCCTCAGAATGAGTGCATGCAACAGGACACACAGCAACATCAGCGTTCTCACAAATGTACACGTTTGTATAGACAGATGCTGGTGCTCTTGGGCATCTAGTAGTGCTGTTTGCACTTGTGCATGCATTCAATCTGAGAGTCCCTAATTATTATCAGGGATGTGCTCTGGCATTTAGCTGTAGAGGACCTTTTCTGATTTCTTCTGGTCCATACATAGCAAGTACAAACTGTTGTCAGAGATGACCAATGCAAGCACAACTAAAATGTTCTACTGTCATGTATGTTTTCTTGCAAGGTATGTTGGAACAAACATCACTTTCTCTGTGCTGTTGTAACATCTGAGTACACAGAGATCACTTTACAGTGTTCTGGAAATTCAAAGGGCTAGCTTATATGGTCTGTTTTGCATCAACACATCTGTATCATCCGTTTTCATGGGTAGTTGCATGAGCACCACACTGTCAGTGTGAGGAGCTTAAGGGATGCATATTTTAACCGAGTAGGCGTGGCCGCATGGAGATAGGCATTATCGGATACATACATCTTTTCAGAATTTGCCGAGCACAGGGGCATCGAGGCTGCTTGCTGCATATACCTGTGTCCTGGGGTTTGTGCGTGCCATGCCAGAAATGTCTAGGTTCTCTGTTCCAGAAGCGCAGATTTGTCTATACCCGCAGTTATGGAATTGGATTTATATTGGGCCCATCTTTGATTTGTATGTGCCCACAGGCCAGACGTGCATGTTACTGAATTGGGCTTCATGTCTTGGAATAATCCTGGACTCTGTGCTTTCCTTCAAAAATCCACATAGAAAATACAGTAAGTTTGGCATCCAAAACATTATCCATAAACTTGCAAGCTTAGAATTGGAAACATGCCCACCACTGTTAGTCACTGTGTTTGCCTTACGTTATGCAAGTGCTGAGTGTGTGTGCCATACAATGAAAATCAAGCCAGTGTAGATTAATTAAGGCACCCTATAATAAATTCAGCAGTTGTCAATCTCAATAGTTTGTATATCCTTGCTGGCCACAGCCATTCAAAGGACATTTGGGGAGGGTAGTTACTAATGTGTGTCAAGGGAATAGTACTCGATTTTTGCCAAATAACCTGATTTAAATAGCAAAATCGTGCATTATTTTACTGCAGCGTGAGCTAATTAATGAGATGCTCTGCATGCAAACCTCAGTGTTTATTTAAGAACTTATAAACCGCTTTATCGTCCAAAGTCGTCCAAAGCAGTTTACACAAGATACATTAAAAATAATTACAACAAAATAATCACAATTTAATAAAAAGTCATAAAAATAACTGACTTTCACTCCTGAATTTAATTCAGAGACCTCTATTCTTTTACTGACTCATCCAGCCTAGTAGACATACACTTTATAAAATATTTCTATCAAGCTGGAAATAACCAGGTTTTCAACTGCTTCCTGAAATTATAATTCCACTCCAACCGCAAACCCATCAGCAACCTATTCCAAAGAAACGCAGCAGCAATAGAGATGACCCTCTTCTGAGTTTCCACCTTCCTAGCATCTCTTCCAGAAGGAATAACAACTTGTCCATACTGAGAAGACCGTAAAGGCCCACTAGGATTATACCAATGTAGTTTATTATACAAACTGAATAACACAGCTTACATTTAACCCTAGGTTCAAATCCCACTAGAGGACAGCAACCTTGGGCCGGAAGGACTGGGGTTTCTAGTCCCACAGGTGCTCCTTGTGGTCTTGGGCAAGCCACTTAACCCTCCATAGCCCATCTTCCCTTTAAAATAGTTATCTCCAAGTTATAATGCCCTGTTCAATGTAATTTCAGTTTGTTCAATGTAAACCGCACTGATGCAGAATAGCGCGGTATATAAGAGAATGCAAATAAATAAATAAAATAAATAATAAATTTAGCTTCACAAATCTCACTCATGGAAAAAAAATGCCAGCTTTAAGCTCCCATTTTTTTTACTTCTCAGGAATATTGGGCTGTTAACACATGGTGTGATGCTCCCAGGGGGCATCTTAAAGGGGCCAGAGGTAATACAATTCCCACACTCACTGCCCCTGACACTAGATACTTCCCTAGACCTACTGGAGCTATCCTTGGTTAGCAGTTGTTTTTTTTTTTTTGGGGGATGGGGGGGGCAGGAACAGGTGCAGTCCACAGACATTTCTCCCCATAGGCTGTTAGTGATCAGAGGTGCTATTGTCTCATGGTACAACTGCTAGAGATCAAGCTGCCAAATAAGGAGCACAAATCTTTATTTGGCAGCTTGACCACCTAGCAGTGATACCACGAGACTTACCACTAGGGGTCAGAGATGTCATTTTGATGCCAGCAACCTTATTGGGGGGGGAGCCACTGGGGAGCACTCCTCCCTACTACTAAACAGCAGGGTTAGTCCTTGTAGGCCCGGGGAGGGGGAAAGACTGTTTATGGGTAGTAGCTTGTCTTTCAGGGAAGTCTCTGATCAGGGGGAGAGGGTGTTTGCTGAGGGAAGGGGGATTGGATGGTGGGTATTGGAATAATGTTACTTCTGGTCCCTTTAAAAGATAGCAAGCCCTGCACTATTGAAGCTGGCTATACAAGTTTGTATTGACTGTGGGAGTTACCGTATTTTCGTGCATAAACCGCACTCGCTATACACTTTTTTACCTACCGCGCAACCCTCTCTCGCGGTATTTGCGAGGGCGCACTATACCGAAACTTTATTACAAGGAACCGATTCCATAAGAGAGTCCTTACAAGAATATAATGGTTTCAAAATATATTTAATTAACTTTCATCATCCGATTCCATAAAACCTTCGAAATCACTCCCTTCATCAACATCATCATTGAAATAATTTAAAACCATCTGGAGACGCTCTTCCGTAACATATGCACTTTCATCGTCACTCCTTTCGACATTTTCATCATCATCTTCGTCATCACTACGCACCCGATCCTCGTTCTTATAAACAATCCCGGCTTTTTGGAATCCATTTCTTATGGTTTCTGGGGATATTTTGTCCCAAGCAGAACACAACCAATTGCAGATTTCCGTTAATGTAGCCCTCTTTAATCGTCCCGATGGTGTGAATTCATGAATTCCCCGCTGCATCCAATTATCCCACTCTCGTCTGATGAACGTTTTGAACAGGTGATTAACTGCTATATCTAGCAGCTGCAGCTTGCAAGTAAGACCACCCGGTATCACTGCGATATGGGCACCAATCAAATTAATATAATTTTGCACATTTGTTTCTTTATGGGCAGCCATGGAATCGAAGATCAACAAAGACCTTTTAGAAAAGAAACCACCAGGCCTGGCCCTATAACATTTATCAATCCATATTTTCATGACCTCAGAGTCCATCCATCCCTTTTTGTAACAGTGAACAACAATACCTTGTGGAAATTTTTCACGGGGCATGGTTACTCGCTTGAAAATAACCATCGGCTTCAATTTAAGCCCACTCGCTGTGCAACCCAGGACTACAGTGAAGCAAGCCCTCTCGTGTCCGTCCAGTTGTTATTGCGACAGTTTTTGAACCCAAAGCAGCTACAGTCCTGGTTGGTGGAATGTCAAAAGACACAGGAACCTCATCCATGTTAATAACATCCATTGCCGGAATGCGGAACTCCGAAATTTCTTTGCTGACAAATGTGCCGAAATCCGCCATCTTTTGTTCCCAGTCATCCGGAATCCTCTGGCCTACAGTTGTTCTTATTCGCACAGGAAGACCATTCCTCTTCATAAATTTGCAAATCCAGTTGAAACTAGCCTGGAAACGTGAAATTCCTCTTTCATTGGCCAGCAGTTTTGCTTTGAATTGAATTGCGATAGTTGAGACAGCTTGATTTTGATCCCTTCTATCCACTTTTTTAAGTCACTCTCTAGCTCTGGCCACTTTTCTTTGGGACCCCGACACGCATGTTTTCGTGGGTTCATCTCCTCTAGCGCCGTTTTCTCCTTTCTCCAGTCGCGAACAGATGACTCACCAACATCAAATTCTCTTGCTGCTGCTCTGTTGCTTGTTTCTTCAGCTTTTGCCACAACTTTCAGCTTGAAGTCCGCAGTATAAGACTTGCGTTTAATTCCGGGCATGATGACTGCAAAGTTTAAATGTAAGGTATAATAGAACCGAGGGCCTTTTTTATACCTCACAGTGCACTCGACACATGCACGATATACGCGCGTGCGCATAATGCGAGAAATTCTCTGCAGAACAGTCCGAAAATTGCGCTTTATATGTGGGTGCGTGTTTTATGTGGGTGCGCGTTACATGCGCTAAAATACGGTAATCTGTAGGACTGGAGTACTGCAGGTTCCTTATCGTTCCTCCAGTTTAGTCCTCAACCTCTGGGTAGTAAACCTCCTCCTGCAGCTTGGAGACTGGGCATGTCAAACTCATGACATCACTGGATATAGCCTGCTGGTCTCTTCCATCAGCCCCCAGTGTGTCCAGTCTCCATGCAGCAGGAGGACGTAGTGAGCCTAGCTTCTGGGGGAACAGATAAGGAGCATTTAGTGTGACAAATTCTATTCTGATTTTACCTTTAATTTTTACTTTTAATTCAGTTACCTTTGGTTAATTAGCAATTAGTTCCCTTTAGTTGTTAGGAGCAAATTTCCTTATATTTACAATAATTTTAAATTTGAGCCTGGCTCTTTAAATTAGTAGCATCTATTGCCTTCCCTCCTTGTCAGTTATTTTCACTTACTGCAGGCATTCGCCAGTGCGGATCTCTCTCCCTTGACAGTACAGGAGAGAGCTCCGGGACCCGTACAGCCACACTGAAGCTGTGTGAGACGGAGCCTCTCCGTTGCTGTGGGATTTTAATTTTACTCTGTGGAACCGGCTGAGCAGTCCTCGCCGCGGCTGCCGGGTGCGGCTTGAGGATCGTATGAATTCAAGGCGATAGGAGCAGGCTGCGTGGCTTTCGGCCCTGCAGGTAAGGCCTTCAGGTTCTGTTGGTCTGCTGAGGCCTCTTTTTTGCAGCAGCGGCTGTTCTTGGCGCCAGAATTCGTTGGCAAAGGGGTGGCCATTTTCTCTCTAGGTATTTGGACCGCATGGCAGAAGTTGCAGCGAGCTGCCTGTGTGAGGAAGACGACAGGCAGAATAGCTAAATTTTTAGGTCTAGTGTTTCTTTCTTTTGTTTGTAGGTTTTTTGAGGCTCGGGGGGTTCCTCAGCCTTAAGGGGGCTGTTGTCAGTCCTCTTTATTTTTAAGTTTATTCTTAGTTTTATAGGACAGCAGTTTTGGCATTGATATCTGATGCCACATGTTCTTTCCCTCCTAATCATGTCTCTGAGGAGCATCTGTTAAGTCCCGGGATATTAGGCAAATTTCCAGCTTTTAGGTTCTTCAAGGGCAGAGCCCTAACTTGTAGTTGGAAGGAGGGACAGGCTGGAAGTGTGCTTTTGTGTATTTTTATGGTGAAAGTTGCCTAAACGCCTGTGATTTCACAGGGACAGGTTTAGGAAACCTTAGGATATAAAAAAATATACAATAGTAACTGTTAAAACTGTTGTGGACTGGGGGGGGGGGCGTGACGAGCTTGCGTCAGGACGCTCTGAATCTCGGAGCTGCAGCACCTGGGCGAATTGGAACTGTGTTGCTGTTATGGGGAGGAGGAAGTGCAAGCAGGTGGTTGATCCTCCCGGGGCAAATGCTTTGCACCCTTCGGCCCAGCGAACCTTGGTTGATTGCGGCTTTGGGCCCGGAGCGGCAGCTGTGTCTTCGGCAGTGCCGGCTGATGGAGAGTCTGCCCTGAGTGTCTCGGGGGTTTGGCTTTCGCTCGAATTGCGAACCCCTCCGCCGCGACCCGGAAGTGTTGTCCAGGCAGTGGTTGGATCCCTCGACGACAGGCCGACGAGCACGCCGAAAGAGGGGTCTTCGGGAGGAGCTCTGCCTGATGGGTCCCCCCTGGAAGTGCTGTTTTTGCGGCGGAGAACAACTGTGGCTGGAACAGCAGTAAGTGGAGAGAGTGCTGGGAAGGCTGCTCCGGGAGGAGACCTTCTGGGAGAAATGGTGTTGGTAAAACCGGCGGTAATAACTATGGAATCATTGTGGGACGGTATTGCTTCACTCAACTCCGCCCTTAGGACTGCGTTTGGAGCTGTGAAGGAAGAAGTCTCTGTGGTTAAAGCCACTTGTGGAACTCTGACCAGTGCTGTGGTGGGTCAGGAGGAGAGACTATCCAAACTGGAGCAGGAAGTCGGGCATTTACAGGGTACAGTGAATGCCCAGGCTTTGGACAGGACTGTGTCTGCTAGAAAGGTGGAATATTTGGAAAACCAGGTTAGATGTTGTAACCTTCGTTTTCTAAATTTTCCACGGTCTCCCTTGCTGTCTCCATTGGAGATGGTAAGGAGGTATTTTGGAGAGGTTTTTAAACTTCCCCAGGACCAGTTTCCACCTTTGGTCCGGGCACAGTATCTGCCCTTGGGGGTAAGGGATGTTGTTCCCTGTTCTCCCATTGCTCTGGTTGGAAAGGGGGACCTAACAGGGTTTTTAGAGTCCTCCTTAGATGTCATCACGGATAAGGCTACCTTACTGGTCACTTTGGCGCTAGAGTCAGATAAGTTTTTTTATTCTTCGATTATACTTTAAGAATATCAATGTAGACTTTCTGGGTTCGAAAGTACGCGTTTTTCCTGATGCTGCACGTAGTACGCAGTTGAGAAGGAAAAGCCTTTTGGCTCTCCGCCCCAGGGTTTTAGCCCTTGGGGCGACTTTTCAACTGAAATTTCCTGCCAAATGTTGTGTGGTGTATAAGCAGAAAGGTTATGTCTTTTTGAATCCAGACAGCTTATTGATTTCTTAATAGCTAGGGAGGAAGTTATTGTTGAAGCACCTGAACTGACCCATACGGCTGACATTTAAGTCTGTACCTGTTCGCTGGATACATTGTTTCTTTGTTGGTACTGGTAAATTTTACCTTTGCCTGATGTTATATTTCCTAAGACGCCCCCCATTATATATTTCTTTTTGATTGAGGTCTAAATGATATGGCTGGGATGTTATTTTTGTGACTTTGTTATGTTTGCCTTTTGGTTCTATACATCTAACATCCATTGTTTTCTTTTCATTCAAGTGTATTTTTACCTGGATGTAATATTATATACTGTTATAAATAAAAAAAATTAAAAAAAAAAAAACTGTCAACCAAGAAGTGCCTGTGTTATGGTCTATGGTCACCAGAGGGCAGCTGGTACACTCAATAGTGCCTTTCTGTGACCGTTTATATGCAGCCATCATCAGATTGATCTCTGCAAGTCAAGGAAGAAATAACCACAGGGCCACCTCATGGGCACTCAGGGGTTAGTGACTAAACAAGCAACTGTAATGTTCTGCAAATCCAGATTATATGGCAAAGATTTAAAGCTCTTCTGTATCGTTTGTAGGGCTCTGGTGCTCATGTATCGTTTGTCGGATGGCAGCGCTGTTCATGAATCACATATAGTATTCAGTGCCCCCATCCCTGGGGGGGGGGGGGTTTCGTAAAATACAAAATCATATTCTTCATCAGGTTCATACAGGCAGCAACCTTTAAGACCTCCACTTGCAAGGTTGTCGGTGTATCCCACAGCTATTTCTCTGACTGCAGGAAGGGCAGGGGTGCCTGTGTGTTTCATAGCTCCACTTAGCATGCCCTTCCCAGGAAATTTTCATTTATTTCTAGAGCCTGTGCTGTCAGAGCAGGGCTTTAAGCACTTAGAGGGGCACTGACCCGTCTGTGCCATCTTGTTAAAGGGCCCATGCTGAGAGTGAAGAGAAGGATGTCTAGGTAGCACAGTCTGGGGCTTAGCGCTCCAGGGCACTGGAAGGTTTCATAGCGGAAGTCAATAGTCTGTGTATGCTCCATTCATTCAGCCTATGTTCAAGCGTGCTCACTGCACTGTGTTTGGGTGACAGGTTATCCGTATATGTAGATGTGCATTTTGTATGTGCTCACAATTGCTTAGGCATGACTTTTAGGTGCACTCTTTGCAGAGTGAGACTGCATTTCTTTGCTCAGACTGTATTATCAGGCTAAGATAATTTCTCCAGTAATGGGGGGGGATGTCGATTGTAATACAGTGCATGAGGTCCTCATGGTGTTACATTGGGGTTGGAGATGCAGTCGTGGGATCTGCTGTGGAGTGAGCCGTCCGGAGGAGCTACAATGTCAGTCACCAGTTTCCCTTTCTCTTTGAGCTTTGCTCCCAGATCCTAGCCCCTCTTTCTCTTTGTCCATGATGCAAGGTCCCCGGCCCACTGGACAATCTATTCTCAGCCTTTTCTCAGTACTGGCAGAAGGACTGGGAGAGCGAGAACGGAAGACCAGGAACCAGCACCATCTCTGATGTCTCTCCACTGCCAATGTTTGCTACGGTCACATATTCCCAGTCAGTTATTTATTTGAGTATACTGATTGCCTACAGGTCAGAGTGGCATGCAGTCGATTACGGTATTTCTATTTCCCTTGTCCCTGAAGGGCTCACAATTTATGTTTTGGTACCTGAGGCAGAGGGTTATGTCACTTAAAGGCAGGAAGGACCACCTGTAGGACCAGAAACCCCAGTTTTTATGGCCCAAGTTTGGTGGTCTCAATTGGAATTCAAACCCTTGGTCCTCTGGCAACTTGCCTCAACCACTAGGCCGCACTGCTCCATGTGAGCTAGCCACAGGGCCAGGCGCAGCCTGTTACTTCCAAGGCAGAGACCTTGGGGTGGTTCCGTTCATAAGGATCCGAGAAATGCCATACTGGGTCAGACCAAGCTCTTTCAGTTCCAGTATCCTGTTTCCTAGAGTATCCAATCCAGGTCTTAAGGGCCTGGCTGGTTTCCAAAAAGACAAATGGGCTACTCAATGCTTGTATCGGGGCAAGCAGTGGATTCATGTATGCTCATATTTTAAGGGTTCCGTTGCATGTACAACAGATGTGACGCTCTGGGTTGTGTGCCTTGTAGAACATCTTGACTTGGTGAAAGTTGGTATAAAAAAAATTTCATAATTTTCCAGCTTCTCTGTAGTAAAAGGTTATGGACCTTTCCTCCAGGAGCTTGGCCAAAAACTTTGTTAAACTCCGCTACGTTCAGAGATCGTTTCACACAAGGCTCTTGGTGTACACCGGAGACCCAGTGGTCAATCAACTGACTGGAAATGCGAACGATACGCCAGGCGTTGCAGGCGTTCGAAGCTACGGTGACAGGTCAAGCGGTGCGAGTACTGTCCAACAACTCTGCGGCGGTGGCCTATATCAATCGGCAGGGCAGAACTGGAAGTGTAGCCATAGAGGCCGAGGCAGAGGGTCTTTGTGTGTGGATAGAGCTTTGGCTGCCAGTGTTTTCGGTGGCGCATGTTGTGGGTAAGGACATTGTGACGGCGGATTTCCTCAGCTGGGTCCGAGTAGATGCCGGAGAATGGGAGTGGCATCCGGAGGTGTTTGCACAGATCGGTCACATAAGGGGACAGCCAGTAATGGACCTCATGGCGGCGTTTCACTCTGCGTAAACGGGCCGTGTCTTCAGCAGATGATGCGAAAGGAGGTTGGAAGGCATCGGTGCACTGTTTCAATGGCGGCCGTTGTCCGGTCTTCTCTGTCTTTCCACCGGGGGCACTCATAGGTCAAGTGGTTCTGCGTATCGAAGTGCTTCGGGGAAACGTGTGGTTGGGGGCCTCGGGCTGGCCGAGGCGCCCGTGGTATGCCTGCCTCATAGGGTTGCTCGACGGGAATCCTTGGAGGTTTCCGACATTGGAGATTCTGTTGCTACACAGTTCCCTTCGAATGCCTCAGGTGCATCGGTTTTCGCTTACGGGGTGGCCATTGAAAGGGCAAGCTTAAGGAAAAAGAGGTGCTCGGCAGCAGTCTTTGCCACCTTGCCACAAAAAAAAAAGTCTACGTCCCTTGTATATGTGCGTATATGGCGCATCTTTGAGGACGGGTGCTCGCGGAGGCACGCTCACGCGACAACAGTGTCAGTTCCCTTGATATTAAGTTTTGTGAGGATGGGTTTGGTAAAGGCAGGTCCTGGAGAGTTGAGTTAGCAGCTCTGTCTTACTATAGGGGCAAAGGACAGGGAGTGGCTGTCATGTACAGGTCGATGTGGTACGCTTTCTCAAGTGGTTACCAGACTGTAGCCCTCTCGTAGGATATTAATTCCACCAGGGAAACTCAAGTTGGTTTTAGGAGCATTAGCTAGCGCGCCATTGGGGCCTTTGCAGCAGGCGTAGGTTAAGGGTTTTGCATTGAAGACGGTATGTTTGATGGTCATCTGTTAGAGTCGATTTTCAGAGTTGCAGGTGTTGACCTGTCAGGAATCCGTTTTTTTTTTTTGTCTCCAGACAGAAGGTGGCCTGGCGGCTGGTTCCGTCGTCGTTGCCAAGGGTGGTTTCTACGTTCACCTAACTAAAATGGTCTCTCTTCCAGCGCTAGGTGCGGCGGAGGGGAGCGTATTGAACCATAGCTTGTGCTGTTTGGACGTCAAGAGAGCGCTGCGGCAGTGTTTAAAGGTTTCAGAAACCTTTGCAAGGCAGATCATCTCTCTTCGGGGTGTTCAGAGGGCCCCGCAAAGGGAAGCGGTGGCAAAGGAGTCCATTTCTGGATGGATTGGAGCAGCAAGTGTGTCGGCTTATCTTCTACGGGACTGTACAGTCCCAGGGAGCTTACGAGCACACTCTACCAGAGTGCAAGCGTCTTCTTGGATGGAGCACAGTTTGGTTCCGCCAGTGGACATCTGTAGGGAGGCCACTTGGTTGTCTCTCCATACTTTCAGTAAGCACTACCGCCTAGATATTCTGGTGGCTAAGGATGCCATTTTCAGGGAGGTGGTGTTGAGATCCGGCTGGAAAGGTCCCTCCCAATAATTACTGCTCTGATACATCCCAGAGGTTGAGGATTAAACTGGAGGAACGATAAGGAAATAGGAATTACAATTACTTAGTAATTGTGGTCCCTTGAGTGACTCTAGTCCTCATTCCCACCCAGAGATGGGGTTTTAGCAGTGGTCTTTCTCTTGGGGGAAGTGCAAGTTTAAAAGTGGATATAGGCCTTCGCTGCTGTTCAGTCGTTTTTGATGCTTCCATTTGTTTTGCGCTATATTGTTATATTATGATATTGTTATATATATTGCTCTGGATTGTTTAGGGCTAGGCATTCGACGGAAAGGAGAGCATGCAGGGAACGGTCCCTTTCCTTCTGGAAGGGGAGTAGTAGGTAGATAGGTTATATGTTCTGCATGCCCTTGAATATAATGTTAAGTTTAAAAAAAAAAAGTTACTGATTTTTTGCTCCTTTGAGTTTGCTTTGTCAATAGTTCACTGGGGCTGATGGGAGAGACCAGCAGGCTATATCCAGTGATGTCATGAGTTTGACATGCCCAGTCTCCAAGCTGCAGGAGGAGGTTCACTACCCAGAGGTTGAGGACTAAACTGGAGTCACTCAAGGAACCACACTTACCAGGTAAGTGTAATTCCTATTTAGCGACTTTTGCAATAAATTGATACAATGTGATATTTTGCTGCTTAATCTGTTTCCCAGCCTTATCATGCCCAAAGCATGCCTACATTTTAACAAAAACGTTGTCGCACATATTTATATTTAATTCATGCCTTTTCAGTAGTTTACAGCGCTACATATGCCTTGTAGTGCTATACAGATTAGTATTAGTAAAGCAAGCTAAATTCACATATAGTAGGTATTTCCTTGTCCTCTGAGGGCTTACAATCTGTACCTGAGGCAGTGAATGGTTAAGTGACTTATCCAAGCCACAAGGAGTGAGATTTGAACTCTGGTTTCACCATCTTATTGGTTAAAGCATTGGGGAGGGGGAGAACTGGAAAATTAAACTAGCTTCTTTTGAAATCGTTACTCTCATGATGCATGAAATGCTTTTCAAGACTTGCTCTTTAAATGTTAATAACCATCTACTTTTTGTCTTGGAAAAACTTGCTAAAACCAGCTAAATGTACTGCTTTTGGTTTGCCAGGAAAAAAAAAATCACTATTCTTGGGATTCTGCTTATCGAAGGAAAGTTTTTCTGGTTGAGAAGATCTCACAAATTGTTAGTTTGCTTCATATCTCTCAGACAAATTTATGTTAGAACACTTCTATTTCTTAAGGTTAAGCAAGTGCTAGTGCATGCTTTTGTATTAACAAAACCAAGTTTCTGCAGTTCATTGTATAATGGGATAAAAATCACTTTCCTTTAGTGAGGTCAACTTCTACAAAACACTGCAGTTATGTTATTATTATATCATGCACATAAGTATGATCATGTAACCCCTTTCCTAAATCCCTGTATCCTTTTGTATAAAAAGTACTCCTGATTGTCCATAAAGCATTTTATCAAGCGGTCCCAACCTATTTAGCTGACATTCACATCCCATACCATATTGTAATCTTCATTCTCATACAGATACTCCCTTTTCCACATAAAGCCTCTTTGGTGTCTTACTTGGTGGTTTACCTTCTCTTAATTTGGCCTTGTCCTTTCCAGCAGGCTTTCTTATGGGGGCAAAGGGTGGGGCAATGTATTTGCGCATTCCTTATCGTCCCTCCAGTCTAGTCCCGCACCCCTGGGTAGTATTTTTATTTTATTTTATTTAGTATACATTTGTATACCGCTACTTCCAGCGATCAGCAGCGGTTTTGATTACAGATTGGAAATTGTCAAATCATGACAGGAAATTTTTGAGGTATAAACACATTGATTAGACAGGAAAGCACAGCACACAGAGAACTATTTTACAGGGAACATGGGCTATGGAGGGTTAAGTGGCTTGCCCAAGACCACAAGGAGCACCTGTGGGACTAGAAACCCCAGTCCTTCCGGCCCAAGGTTGCTGTCCTCTAGTGGGATTTGAACCCCCGACCTTCCGGCCCGAAGTACCTTGCCCCAACCACTAGGCCACTCCTCTTCCAGCAGCTTGGAGACTGAGCATGTCATCTTTTGATGACACCCATATGCTTATGCAGCTGGCACTGCCTACCAGCCCCAGTATGCTCAGTCTCCAAGCAGCTGGAGAAGGTTTTTAGTGGACTCAAGGAGGACAGCTAAGGAGATAAAGAAAATATATATATATTTTTTAATTTCTTTGACTGCCTTAAGACTCTGTGCTCGGCATTTGTTTTTCTTTTGTGTGACTTTTTTTTTGTGTGTTAAATACTTACTTGAGGAGGGTACAGCAGGCAAAAGGAGGGGATCCCCCATTCTTCAGAGTGTTCGGGGAAGGCTAGTGGGGTGACCCTCCTCACACCGGGAAAACAGGCGGCTCCCGAACCCATCATCGGGTGAGGAGCCGCCTCCCAAACAACGATGGTGAGTCGGGCAGCTCCCGAAAAGGCCTTCTCTGTGCCGAAGCCAGATTGAGTGGCTGAGCACAAGGAGTAGAAAGAGGCACAGGGGACAGCCGCAGTAAAGTGGAGGCAAGTTCTGGGCAGCAGAAAGCAGGGGAGAGTCCTTTTTGTGCCGTTGTAGGACTGCGTTCAGAGAGCGCAGGGGGCAGGCCCTTTGAGCATGGGCCTGGACCATGTGGAGGGAGACTGAAATGGCGCGGAAACAGCTGAGCTTGTCTTTGCCCCCGGGCGGCAGCCTGGTGGTTTCTGTGCAGCAAAGTTAATTTCTCTCCCCCAGGGCTGGTAGGGGGATTGAGAAGGACACAGCCTGCGATGTGCCTTTGATTTTTTTATTTTTTTTTTTGTCCAGGAAGTGAAGAATAGGGTCTAGGCACCTGCCTTCCTTTCATTTTATTTTTCTTTCTTTGGTTTACACTATTTTCTTTGTTTGATTTTTACATTTTTTGCATTATTTCCCATTATTTCCCTTGGATTTTTTCAAGTTTAGTGGCTTGGAGTCTGTTTGGGCTAAAGGGTCCCTTTTTGCTCCCAGGGTCTCTGTGTCAGGGGCTGGTGGCAAACCGGGTTATCATGCCAGCCAGGCCCCAGTGCCTGACATGTGGGACCAGGCGGGGGGGGGGGGCGGGTCTCAGACAAAAGTGTTTGTCTGAGATATGTACAGGAGGCAACAACCTTGGAGAAGGACCTGCATGAATATCAGGAAAGGGCCCCCTCCCGCTACAATGGGGTCCTCAGACTAGGCGTTGCTCGACATGCAGAATTTCAGAGCTTCACGCCTTATCTTGTCAGGAGTCATTTCTTTCGTTCTCCTGAGAGAAGGTGGTCCTTCGGCTGGTATCCTCTTTCTTGCCTAAGGTGGTTTCGGCCTTCCATTTGAACCAATTGGTCCCTTTACCAGTTCTGTCGGCCACAGGAATGGGCTCCACAAACTCACAGTTGTGCCTCTTGAATGTTAAGCAGGTCCTGAGGCGCTATTTGAAGCAGACAGCGTCCTTCTGGAGATCTGATCACTTGCTTGTTCTGTTCGGGGGCCGCAGAGAGGAGAGGCAGCTGCCAAGGCCTCTTTCCAGATGGATTAGAAAAGTGATTGCATCGGCCTATATCTTGAAGGATAGCGTGCTGCCGACAGAATTGCGGGCATATTCCACGGGGGCTCAAGTGGCCTTGTGAGCAGAGTACAGCTTGGTGCCACTGGCAGGAATCTGTGAGGCGGCAACCTGGTTTTCTAGGTGATAATGCTTCACAAAGGTATGAAGAGATATCCAAGCACTGGGAGATGCTTGGTTCAGAGCAACAGTGCTTCAGGCTGGTATGGCAGGTCCCTCCCATTAGGTTAACTGCTCTGTTACATCCCAGAGGTGTGGGACTGTACTGCAGGGACAATAAAGAAAGAGAAATTAGACTTTCCTGCTAATTGTTGTTCCTTGAGGAACTCCAATCCAGTCCCGGATCCCACCCTTGACAGATTCTAAGAATAAGGATGTGTGGCGCCCCCATCTAGGACACCACTCTAATGAGTAATGGCAGGAGTCAGGAGGTACTGAGGAGTAGGTATGGTTAGGCATCTTGGGGCCAGTCCAGGGGAGCTACCGGTCTTGTGCTTTGTGTTGTAAAGCGTGGCCAAGGTTTTCACAGGTAAGCCTCCCCGTTTTGGGGGGGAATGAGGGATTCCTTCCCAAATGAGGGGGAGGGAGTAAGTTTGTGTGGATAGTGTTTTTTGGTTATCATTATTTTAACTACTTATTTGTTAACTCCCATGAGTCTGCTTTGTCAATAGGTTACTGGGGCTGGTATGCTGTGCCAGCTGCATAAGTATAAGAGTGTCATCAAAAGATGACATGCTCGGTCTCCAAGCTGCTGGAGGAGGTACACTACCCAGAAGTGTGTGACTGGACTGGAGTTCCTCGAGGAACAACAATTAGCAGGTAAGTCTCTAATTTCTCTTTCATTATGGTTATTTAAAAAAAAAATCAAGTGGATAGGAAGTCAGCATATCAAACGGGCGAGGGATGAGCTAACGCCCACAAGATACTCAGAGGGAGCAGAGGTTCTCATTCAGTGGCTTTGCCTAAAAACAAATGCAATATTTTCCCAGGCTATATAATTAAGAAGCAGCAAAAATTGTAGTTTGTTTATGCTGGCACTCTAAAAAGAAAAAAAAATACTGATACCTGTAAATATATTCTGCAAAAAAAAAACCAAAGGAGATATAAAGTGCTCACATGCCAAGGGACAAAAAGAGAACCACAGCAGTTTCTAATGCCAAAATAAATTATAGCTAATTTTATTTTGGTATTAGAAACTGTGCTATGGTTCTCTTTTTTTTTTTTTCCCCTTTTAAAACATTTATTTTATGTCTAATGCAGCCCCTTCACCAACAGTAGGTGCACAGCAGAGCTAGGACATTTCACCATAGAACCCAACATAAGAAAATAAAAAATCTCATTCCAGTTTCATCTCATGAGCAGCTTCTCCAATACCAGGCAGACTGTAAAATCTCACTGGTATTCCTTGTGGCATTGGGCAAGTCACTTAACTGTCCACAGTCTCAGGTACAAATTTGCAAGTCAATGCAGGAACCCAGTGCTTAAAGCTTTAGCGTAGGATTTCATAGCATGACTTTAATGCTGACTCTTTGTACTAGAATGCAAGATTCAAAATTACCCGCTGCGCGGAAAGTCAGCATTTAAACTGGGAGAGCAAGCCAAATACATGCCCAGAAGTCAGTGCATGCTGTTCTGAAGAAACAAGGTCATCTGAGGTGAAGTTTTTGACATTTCACCTCCAATGACCTGGGTATTGGTGAAAGCCCCCAATGCATCAGCACGCTGTCAGGGGGCTGGTGCTTCTCCCAGACACTACCTCTCTGCCACCAGAGACACACAATCCCTGGTGGCCCAGCAACCCCTGATTTATTTCTATTTTTCCCTCCTCCTGCCCAGGCCAGGTGCTGCCATTTTTTCGAGATGGCAGCGCAGGGGCAGGAACATGTGGGCAATGCTCCCGCTCCAAATTAGAGGTACTGAGGAGGGAGTTCGTGGGCCACCAGGGATTGATGATTTTTATTGGGTGGATGGAGGGAAGTGTAATGAGTTGAAAATGACTTGTATTCATTAGGGACAGCGTGACAACCTGAATGGTTTGATGCTGTCCAGGACTTGAGACCCCTGGTCTAAAGCTCCCATGTACCTTGCTAAGGCCATTTAGTCTTTAATGACTGTTGTAGTGTGTTTTTGATCTTCAGCCATCTGCATCCTAGTAAATTCCATCTGGGTCGCTTGTGCCTCTCCATATTGCTCAAGTTGGAAATATTTATTACTCTAGTGACCCTCACCAATAACTGGTCATTCCTTATCGTCCCTCCAGTCCATTCGCGACTTGTTGGTTGTCATGCCTCACCAGCAGCTTGGAGACTGAGCATGACAGCATACATGGGCAGTTGGTAACACCTTCCAGCCCCCAATATTTCAATCTCCAAGCAGCAGGAATGAATGAATGAATAAATATACATTTTTATTTATTTATTCCATAAATAAATAAATATTTCTGAACTGCAAATGTGTCTGAAAAGAGAGACAGAAATGTTATCTTGGATGTTCCCTCTCCCACACCCTTTCAAGAATGTAAATATGCGATACCCCCCCCCCCCCCCCGGTGAAGGTATTTTCGTCTCCCGCCTGTAAATGCAAATAGCCCTGTTCATTGTATCCCCCCTCCCCCCTGTTTTGTTGTAAACCGCTTTGACCCATTGAAAAGCGGTATATAAGCACAGCTAAATAAACAGGAGAGACGTGATTCCTTTGGGGGGGAGTCACTGAAGGAACAATTAGGACTGATATTACTGAAATTGACCTTGGCTTAGGAGGAGAACACGAAGCCCTTCTTTCATTTGGCCACAGTTCTCTGAGCATTTTTTTTTTTTTAAAACAAAGGGAACCTAGATTCAAGCACTTGGAAGCAGCAGCAAGGGTAAATTCTGCTGGGAAGAAGGGCAGAGAGAGTGCAGGTGACAGAGCCTCCAGTTTGAGGGGGGGAGGTCTTCAGTGTCACCCATTGCCTTGGCGGCTCCCAAACCTGTCAGTGGGATTTTTTTCTTTCTCCTGTTTTGGAAGCCCATCATATTGTGTTCTAACTTTCTTTCCTGGACAGTACTTAAATGCCTGCAAGGCCCACATGCCTTGCATACAATTCCTGGAAGGGGACTATCTTGAGGAGGGTTTCTGCTGGAGATGTGAGGCAGAAGTGCGTGCTCCATGGAGGATTGTCTGCAGGAGGCAAGACCGGACGGGCAGCAGGAGGGGGGGCTCCTCAGGAGGTGTCCCTCCTGGCTGTCCCTTTGCAGGAACAGTGTCCCGGGAGAAAGGGGGACAATTCGCTCTGCTCTCTGACCACAATGAGAGAAAAGGAGCCCAGAGCTCCTTGGCCCTCCCCCGAGTTCGTCCTCCATAAATATACCTAAGGCCTTTTGCATGAGGCAGATGAGAACCGAGGGCTTCTTGGGGGCCCAGGAAGAGGGCATTGTTGGATGCCACCAAAGCGTAGGACGAGCCTTCGGCCATCCGCAGATGGGGGGGACACAGATCCATGGGACGACACTGGATCTATGCAGTCTGATGAACCTGAGGACCAAGAAACCGGAGCAGTTTCACTAGATTAGGCATCAGTTCTGGAGCAAGGAGAAATCCTGCAAGAGCAGGAGTCGCGGATTGTGCGAGTCTTCCAGAAAGAAGAGCTAGCCACTTTTCTCACTCCTTGAGGACTTTGAATATGCCCACAGGAGTCCCAGGAGGAGGAACTGATGGAGGAACCCTGGTTCCAGGCAGTTAGGAAGCCATAGACAGTATTCCCGCTGCATTGGGAGATCAAGCAGATGATTCAGGATGAGTGGGATGTGCCAGAAGCTGACTTAAAAGGGACACAAGCCATGGCGTGCATCTACCCGCTTCCAGAACACAAGAAGGACTGTTTAGCTTGCCTAAGATGGATGTGGTGGTCTCGGCAGTAACCAAGAAGACAAAGAAAGGTAAAGAATAATTCTTAAGACAGAAAGCACTCTTTCGTAACGTTATTCCTGTTTAGCTCAGGAATTCAGAGTTACTGTTTACACTAGTTTGTTGATACGTTTGTAGTTCACGTTTAGCTGCTTATCTGTTGCTCCTTTGAGTCTGCTTTGTCAATAGTTCACTGGGGCTGATGGGAGTTATACAGTGGCGTCACGAGTTTGACTTGTCCAGTCTCCAGGCTGCAGAAGGAGATGCGCAACCGAGTGGTGGAGGACTAAACTGTCGTCATTCAAGGAACGGCAATTACCAGGTAAGTGTAATTTCTATTTTGGGTTGTTCTTTCCTAGGTGCATAACTTCACTTGTCCACATTAAATTTAATGTGCCCTTTGAACATTGTCTTCCAATTTATCAAGGTCCTCTTGCCATTTTTCACAATCCTCATGGGTTTTAACAACTTTGAATAATTTTGTCTCATCTGCAGATTTGATTACCTTACTGATTATTTTCATTTCCAGGTCATTTACAAATGTTAAAAAGCAGCGGATCCAGCACAGATCCCTGAGATACTCCACTATTCACCTTTCTCCATTGAGAAAATTGGCCATTTATCCCTGCCCTCTGCTTTCTATCTTTTAACCCGTTCCTGATCCACATGACTTATCCCATGACTTTTTTAAATTTTTCCAAGAATCTCTCATGAGGGACCTTGTCAAAGGCTTTCTGAAAATCCAAATAACACTATATTGACCGGCTCACCTTTGTCTACCTATTTAGTCACATCTTCAAAAAAATGTGACAGATTAGTAAGACAAGGTCTTCCTTGGCTAAAGCCATGTTGGCTTTCTCCCATTAAACTATGACTGACTATATGTTTTATAATTTTTGTTCTTCTGATGTTTTCTACCGTTTTGCCCCATACTGACTTAAAGGAGTGGCTCAGTGGTTGGGACAGGTTACCTTAGGCTGGAAGGCCGGGGGTTCAGTTCCCACATGGGGACAAGCAACCTCAAGCTGGAGGGACTGGGGTTTCTAGTCCCATGGCCACTCCCCATGGCCTTGGGAAAGCCGCTTAGCTCTCCATTGCCTCAGGTACACTTAGATTATGAGCCCTTCGGGGACAAGGGAATAAAAAAAAAAAGTACCTGTTAGTATACACGTAAACCGCTCTGATGCACAAGTAAAGGGCGGTATATCAAGTGTATAAACCATAAAGCTCTGGTCTTTTGTTTCCCAGGTCACTCCTGGAACCCTTTTTAAAAATTGGTATTACATTGGCCATTCAAGAATCTTCAAGTATTACAGATGATTTTAATGATAGTTCACAGATTACTAATAGTAGGTCTGCAGTTTCATATTTTAGTTCTTTCAGCACCCTCAGATGTTTACCGTCTGGTCCAGGTGATTTGCTATTCTTTAGTTTATCAAATAGTTGTAA
Organism: Ichthyophis bannanicus; assembly: GCA_033557465.1. Classification (NCBI taxonomy): domain Eukaryota; kingdom Metazoa; phylum Chordata; class Amphibia; order Gymnophiona; family Ichthyophiidae; genus Ichthyophis; species Ichthyophis bannanicus. The sequence goes on from CM066035.1 coordinate 65,835,405, forward strand.
TACATCTTCCCCGTTTATCAATATTTTTTTTTAATTCTTCCGATACCCATGACTGAAAACATATTTAAAGGTGATGTATCTTCTCCATTTTCTTCAGTAAAGACTGAAGCAAAGAATTCATTCAGTGTCTCCGCTATAGCCTTGTCCCCTCTTAGTTCCCTCTTTACCTTTCTATCATCTGATGGTCCAACTGACTCTCTCAGGTTTTTTGTTACAAATGTACTTGGAAATGTTTTATTTGCTTTTGCTTCCACGGCAAGTTTTTTTTTGTTTTTGTTTTTTTTGTTTTCAGATTCTCTTTGCCTGCCTTATCTCAATGCCTTGCATCTAACTTGTCAGTGCTTGTGTTACTTCCAATTGTCATCATTTGGCTCCTTTTTTCATTTCCTGAAAGATGCTTTTTTGGCAACAGCCTCTCTGACCTCACCTTTAAACCATGCTGGAAGTTTTTTGGACTACCTTCCGCTTTTCTTAAAGCATGGAATACAGCTGGTCTGGGCTTCCGAGATTAGTATTCTTAAACACCCATGTTTGATGTAAATCTTTAACCTTTGCAGCTGCTCCTTTTTACTTTTTTTCTTAACTATTTTCCTCATTTTATCATGGTCTCTCTTTTGAAAGTTAAAAGGTAGCACTGTGGATTTTCTTGCTGTCCTTCCTCCATTTATTAAATTAAAAGCGATCATGCTATGATCACTATTGCTATGTGGCCCCAACACCCTTATCTCTTGCACCAGATGAGGACAGTAGCTGAATTCAAAAAAGCATGTGACAAACAGGATTTCTAAAGGAAAAAGGGGGACTATTTTAGTTAATATGGAAGGGCAGACTAAATTGGCCCTGAGGACTTATTCTGCCATAAGTTTTCTATGTTTCTAGATCTTGTGTTCCACTAAGGACTAGGTCCAAAATGGCTTCCCCTTTTGTCTGTTCATGAACCAGCTGCTCCAAGAAAGTTATTTCATCTAGAAACTTTATCTCCCTAGCATGTCTTGCTGTGACACTGACCCAGTCGATACCAGGGTAATTGAAATCACCCATTATTACTGTGTTGTAACTTTTGTAAACTTCCCTAATTTCTTTGAACATTTCATTATCCATTTGTTCATTCTTGCCAAGCAGTTGATAGTACCCCACCACTGCCATCATTAGCTTCCCCTTTTCACATAGAATTTCAATCCATGGAGATTCCACAGTGTATTTTGTTTTCTGCAAAACTTTAATCCTGTGTGACTCCATGCCCTCTCTAACATAGAGTGCAGCCCCTCCACCAATTTGATTTACTCTCTCATTGCAATATAATTTGTACCCAACTATCAGCGTCCCATTGGTTGTTCTCCTTCCACCAGGTCTCTGAGATACCATTTATATTTAACTTCTCATTTTGTGCTATATATTCTAACTCTCCCATCTTATTGTTTAGACACCTAGTATTTGCATACAAGCATTTTAGAGGTTGTATTTTATTCATATTAATCTGGTTCAGTAATTTGGAATCTTTAAGCTTTGTCTGCTCTGTACTTGAGGGCAATTGGGTTACTTTTGTCTTGGAACCTGTCCGTCGATATGCCCTAATCTTCAATCTTTTGCTAGTATCCTTCAAGGATACATCCTTCCGAACCATGTGCTTTTGGACCACTGTTGGCTTTCACCTGTTATCTGGTTTAAAAGCTGCCCTAGCTCCGTTTTAAAAGTTAATGCCAGCAGCCTGGTTCCATCTTGGTTAAAGGTGGAGCCCATCCCTTTGGAACAGCCCCTCCTTCCCCAGAACGTTGACAATTTCCCAACAAATCCAAAACCATCTTCCTTGCACCATTGTCTCATCCACGCATTGAGACTCTGGAGCTCTGCCTGCCTTTTGGGTCCTGCTGGTCGAACGGGAAGCATTTTTGAGAATGCTACCCTGGATGTTCTGGATTTCTGCTTCCAACCTAAAAGCCTAAATTTGACCTCCAGAACCTCCCTCCCACAATTTGTATCAAGAAAGCAGACTCCTCCCTGTTGCTATCTAAAACCTTGTCTAGGTGGCTCATGAGATCCACTACCGTGTCACTAGGCAGGCATGTTACCAGGCAATCCTCATGTCCACCAGCTGCCCAGCTATCTACATGCCTAATGAGTGAACCACCAACTATAACTACTGTCTTAACCCTTCCCTCATGGGCACATGACTCTGGAGAAACCTCCTCAGTGTGAGAGTTTTACATCACCTGGAGAACAGGTCCTAGCTACAAGATCACTTCCTGCCACGCCAGGGTGATGCTGTCCTGTCACGTGACCTCTCATCTCCATGGCGACAGGGTGGCTGCCAGACTGGAGGTGTGACTTCAGTACTACGTCGCTGTAGGTCTCGTCTATATACCTCTGTCTTCTGCTACACTAGCCTCCAGAGATCAGACTCGTTCCCTGAGAACAAAGAGCTCTTTTGTACCTAGTGCACACATAAGACCCCTCACTAATTAGGAGAAAATCATACATGTGGCAAGACTGGAAAGCCCCTATCTCGTTGTTGGACTGTTGTCTGCGACTTACTTTTGTTTAAGTATTTAATTTGTTTACTTACGTTTGCCGGGGTTACTTATACAAATGCAACTACACCTAATAAGTTTAATGGACTTTGTTCACCTCAAGATTAATTAATCTGAAGTCCTTAATTAATCTATTCCTGATGAGGATAACCAGCTGCACCTGAAAATGAATATGGGCACTTCCTTAACTTTAATAGATTTAAGAGCCTATAAAGCTGATTATCCCTGGGGTGGGTGGGAGGGAAAAGTGACTTAATAAAAGCTGGCTTGCCACACAGTGCCCTGACCTGTGCCTCTAAGATAAAGTCTTACCAATTTCCTTGGTGATTCATACAGCCCTCGGTTTGATAGACGGGGCCTTTTCAAATTGCCCCTTTGATCTGTCACTTTAACACCTGTTTAAGAGAACTTCACAGATCTTTTGCCTCCTAACTGGAAGCCCTCTTTGTAAAGGTCACTAGAAACAAATGTATTTCTTTCTGCTCAAACTATTTATTCTACTTGTATGCTAAGCTATACTCCGATTTTGATTTAAATTAAAAGCTCTCAAGAAACAAATTTATTTCAGTGACTGTTTACTCTTTTACTTTCTATGCTAAGCTGTAGTCTAATTTGATTTAAATGAAAAGCTCTCTGGTGGTACTGACCTGACTGACTCAGCAAAAACACTGAATTCTAAAATATGCTTTTATCAGCTTTAACCTAAAGATTTCCCCCTTTTTTTTCCCCAAGATTTGGAGTATATTCCAAAAGATAAATACTTTAACAAGTGCAGACCTTTTTCCAGTTGTAGCAGTCCCTTTTGATAGTCCTTCCACAGCTTGCATGGTAGGAATCGGCGACCTGCAGCCAGACTTCCTGAGTCAGAGCATTGCGGATCGCGGTGAGTGGGAGTTATGCCTTTATGCATTTGGCCTCATAGTGCAGCTGTGGGGCTTTCTGCAATTGATAGCCATGCGGGAGAATTTGTTTCAGCTGCAGGAATGATCCCACAGCTTGGATGCTGTGGTTCCAGGAGGGACCTCTGTATATCTCCCCCCCCCTTGGCCCGTAATGAACCACCTTCAATGCAGAATTCATGCTTGCCCAGGCTGAGTGATTCTAGTGGTCCCAGAATGGCTGCGCAGACTATGGTATACTGCTCTCTTTAGCCTGTTGATGGGGTTCCCTCTCTTGCTTCCTCAAGAGGGGGGCCTCCTGCGACAAGGGCCCCTAGTGATAAAGGACTGCATTCTCTTCTCATTTTTGCTTGCTGCCTGGCACTTGAAAGGCATAGGCTGCCTAAAAAAGGGCTGCTCTTGAGCAGTAGTGGACACAATTTCTTTTCAAGGGTGGCTAGGATGGAATCTGCACTTGTAAGTATTTTACCTACTGAGAAATTCTCATAATCCTGGGAAAAGGAAATTCTTTAGGTTTAAACTGCTAAAATCTGTGTCAACTTTAAAATTATATGTTTTATTAAGTCAGTGCATAGTATAGCAGGCAAACTTACAGTTAGTGTTTATTTCCAACCCACCCCAGGCGTGATATTTGATTTATAGGTTCTTAAACCAGTTAAGGGGAAAGAAGAGGTTGGTCTTCAACCTGGATTTGAAGAGGGCCAGGGAGGATGCCTGGCGCACAGGCGCAGGTAGGCTGTTCCAGGCGTAAGGTGCAGCAGGTGAAAGGAGCGCAGTCGGGAGTTTGTGGTGCGGGTGAAAGGCATTGATAGAAGTAATTTATTAGCGGAGCGCAAATTGTGAGAGGGGACGTAGGGAGAGATGAGAGATATTGAGGGGCCATAGAGTGAATGCATTTATAAGTCAGTAGGAGAAGCTTGAATTGTATGCGGAACTGGACAGGGAGCCAGTGAAGCGACTTGAGAAGTGGAGTAATGTGGGCATGGCGAGGCTGGCAGAAGATTAGTCGAGCAGCGTGATTTTGTATAGATTGAATGGGAAGGAGGTGGCTCACGGGAAGACAGCGAGGAGTAGGTTGCAGTAATCTAGGCGAGAGGAGATTAAGGAGTGGATAAGCGTTTTGGTAGTATTCAGAGAGGAAGGGGCAGATTTTGCTGATGTTGTAGAGAAAGAAGTGGCAGATCTTAGCTACAAGCTGGATATGAGCGGAAAAGGAGAGAGAGATGTCAAAGGTAACCCCTAGATTGCGGGCCGAAGGAACAGGAAGGATAGTAGATCCATCCACATGGCTAGAGAGAGGGGGAAGTGGGGGGGAGGAGTTACGTGGAAAGACAAGGAGTTCAGTCTTGGCCATGTTCACTTTCAATCGGCGATGTCCAAAAGACAGGCAGAGATCTTGGACTGGGTTGCCGGAGAAATATTAGGTGTAGAGAGGTAGATTTGGGAGTCATCTGCATAGAGATGGTACTGAAAGCCATGGGAGGAGATAAGCATGCCAAGGCCTTGGGTATAGAGAGAGAATAGGAGGGGGCCCAAGACAGATCCCTGGGGTACACCTACATGGAGTGGGGGAGGAGGAGGAGCCACCAGAGCATACACTGAATGAGCGATGGGAGAGGTAGGAGGAGAACCAGGATAGTACGGAGTACCTGAAACCAAACGAGGAGAGGGTGATGAGGAGAAGGTCGTGGTCAATGGTGTCAAAGGCAGCAGAAAGGTCAAGAAGGATGAGGATAGAATAGAGGCCCTCGGATTTAACCAGGAACAGGTCGTTAGTGACTCTTGTGAGTGCTGTTTTTCAGTGGAATGTAGGGGGCGGAAGCCAGATTGAAGTGGGTCCAGGAGGGCCTGGGAGGTGAGGAAGTTGAGGCAGCGACGGTGGACTGCTCGTTCTAATAGTTTGGATATGAAGGGAAGGAGGGAGATGGGTCGATAGAAGGGAATGTGGGATCAAGTGAGGGTTTCTTGAGGAGGGGTGTGACAACATCATGTTTGAAGTCAACAGGGACAGTTGCAGTGGAGAGTGAAAGGTTGAGGATATGAGTGATGGAGGGGGCAATGGTGAGGGGGATGGATCGTAGGAGATGGGTGGGGAATAAGGTCTGATGAACAGGTGGTGGGTTTGGAGGAGGACAGAAGGAGTGCGGTTTCTTCCTCAGAGATCGGAGGGAAGGAGGAGGAGAGGGTGGTAGAGGGAGTATGGCTGGGGGAGGAGGGGAGGTAGATGGGGGGATAGGGAATTGGAGGGTAATCTTGTGGATTTTGTCGTGGAAGTATTCGGCTAGGGTTTGGGCAGAAAGGGAGGGTGGGATCGGGGGTGGGGGGACCCTTTGAGGAGAGAATTGAGGGTATTAAAGAGATGGCGAGGATCGGAGGCAAGGGAGTTGGTCATATGGATGTAGTAATCTTGTTTGGCAAGTGCTAAGGCTGACTGGAAGGAGCCAAGCATGAATTTGAAGTGTAGAAGGTCTTCTGGGGAGCGGGATTTGGACCAAGTTCGTTCGGCAGAACAGGCGCAGATGCGTAGGTAACGGATTGTGGGTGAAAGCCAGGGTTGGGGAGTAGATCGTTTGACAGGATGTGGGGTGGGAGGGGCAAGAGTGTCAAGGGCTGAGGGTAATGCAGCATTGTATGAAGATAATGCCTCGTTGACGGACTTGGAGGATAAAATGGCGGAAAGAGATGGGGGGATGGTGGAGGAGAGAGTCAGGGGATCAATGTTATGAAGGTTTCTAAATAGGTCGGAGGAGACCGGACGAGGTTGGGATGGTGGAAGTTGAAGAGTAAATGTTAAGAGGTGATTGTCAGATGAGGGAAGGATTGATTTGCGGAAGTTTGAAGGAGAGGAGTTGGAGAAGAGTATTAGGTCAAGGCAGTGGCCATGTAGATGTGTGGGGGCAGTGGAGCAAAGTTGGAGGTCGAATGAGGAGGTAAGAGCGAGGAACTTTGAGGCTAAACAAATCTTTATAACTAAGATGCAGACACAGTCCAGGAGCAAGATGGTGTCTACAGTCTTTTGCACAGAGTGTCGTATGTATGCTTATCTCCCAGTTTGTGAGAGGTCTTGTATGTACTAGATGCAAAGAGCTCCTTGCTCTCAAGGAACAAGTCTGATCTCATCTAGAGAAGCAGACTTGGAGGAACTGAGACGATGTTATATAGACGAGACCTTCAAGGACATGGAGAAGTCCTACCTCTAATCTGGCAGCTTCTCTGCTGCCATGGAGAGAGGTCGCATAACAGGAGAGCATCACCTTGGTGTGGCAGGAAGTGATCCTGTAGCTAGGACCTGTTCTCTGTCTATCCTTTATATACCAACTTTCAGTTTTATCAAGGTGGTTTACATTGCATGCAACAACATTTTTATATAGAACGGCTAAGCACAACGGCAGGTTTTACATAGAACTAACTATACAATTGTATATATCACAATTTAACTGAGTAACCCTTCAATAACACATATTTACAATAGCATCTACAATATTTTAGGCCTCTGTTTACTTATATCATGTGATTATGTGGGTAAGGTGTTAGCAGATGTTTTATGTATTAAGGTTGTGTATCTGGTGTTGTCAAAATACTCTGTGAACAAGTACGGTTTTAGTTGTTTTCGGAAGTCGGTCGGGTCTGTAGTTGCTTTTAATTGGTGTGGGAGAGAGTTCCAGAGGTATGGGTTGTAGTACTCAAATGCACTTTGGAGTGTTTTGGGATGAGCTAGTCTTGATTTGTTGTCGAGAGAGTGTTTTGATGTTGCCTCTTCCTTGATAGAGTATCTGGCATCCACTGGATGAGCTTGTTTAAGCATACAGTGGACTGACCATGCAAGGTTTTGAATGTCGTCATTATTGATTTGTATTTTATTTGGGATTGTATGGGGAGCCAATGAAGGGATTTTAATATTGGGGTGATGTGTTCTTGCCTTTTTGATCTAATGATTAGACGAGCCTCAGTATTTTGTGCAAAGTTTGAGTTTTGGATTTGGGAAGACCTTGAAATATCAGATTGCAGTAATCTAGGTGTGGAGTGATTATTGCTTGACATACGGTGCGGAAGTGGTTATGTTCAAGTAGAGGTCATAGGTTTTGTAGAGTCCTCCATTTTATAGTAGGCAGTGGCTGTAATATTAATGTGTGATTTGGAAGTTGAGCCTTTGGTCAAGTTACCCCCAAATATTTCACTTCCATATCAATGGGGATTGGTTGATTTCCAATGAGTAGATTGTCCAGTGGAGTGAAGGCGGTGTCTCTTGTAATAGTGAGAACCTCAGATTTGTTGTAGTTGATTGGCTAGAACATCGTAACCTCTCAATCTGTCACTGATGCCATGCATAAGATGGCAAGCTATTAGGTCTACTTCATTGAACGTATTGCTTAACTTTCTGCTGAATCGTTCAACTTGAAAATACAGTCAAACCTCGGTTTTCGTTGGCCCCGGTTTTCGTACGTTTCGGTTTTCGACGTCTTTTCTGACTGAGATGTTGTCTCGGTTATCGGATATCGCCTCGGTTTTCGTTGTGTTACTGAACAGCTGATAGTCCCAATAGTGGCTGGTGCTGCTCCTCCTATGGGCAAGGGCAGGAATGTGGACAAATTGCCAGCCTCCATGTGCCTCCCCAGTCCCGGCAGCACTACCCCCCGGACTCACCGATCGCGTGTTGAAGCGAAAGTCAGCTGAGCAAGAGTCAGAGTCAAGAGCCAAGGATTGCACAGAGAGGAAGGCCCCGATCTCTCCACCGCCTGCCTGTTCTCTGGAGCGCCCCCTCAGGCTCGGAGGTAGCAGGGTAGCTGTCAATGTAAGCAGGAGATGTTGCAGTGCCGTACAGTACAATATCTGTGTGTTTGCTGTCCTGTGGACGATCGGGCAGGTGAGAGAAGTGACAGGAGCTGTGTGTCTGGAACGGATTAATTGAATTTACATTATTTCCTATGGGAAATATTGCTTCGGTTTTCGTACGTTTCGGTTTTAGTCAGACTTCTTAGAATGGATTAATAATGAAAACCGAGGTTTGACTGTATATTGCAAGCTAGAATACTGCTTCAGCACACTTCTAACGGGTCTTCAAACCATTTCCAATTCTGATTTCTTTAAACTTTCTTTTCTGTTCTTTTTCTATATACATAAAATTTACTTTATTGAAAAATCTTCTTCTTTTAAAAAACTCTCAGTATCGTCAACCCCAGTGCTTAAAACATCAGTATGTTATAAGAATCATAACTTTATTAGAGGACTTTCTTTTAAAATCTTCACCCCTGTGTTCATTTTTATCAAGCAGATCTCGACGCTCTCATAGGGCTCCTTCACGGCGTTTCAATAGCTAATCTTTCTTCAGGAGATCTTTACCTTAAAAACATAAACAGATTATTTAAACCAAACCACCTCTACCTATTGTGTTCCCATCCTTATCCTAAAACGCTTAACTATATTCACCAAATCTAACTTACTTTCGCAACGGATGCTGCCCACGTCTCAGCGTTACTCATTCTTGAAAAGACGCCGCGCATGCGTGCAGACTACAGCTTCCCTTATTTAAAGCCCTCTGATATTATCCTATTCAATTGAATACTCATTTCTTATGGAAATGACATAGAGAACCTATCTTCCCTATTAACAGAACAGAATGAATGTGAAGCCTGTGGGCAGTTAATCTAAAGACTCGTATCTACAGAACCAGCAGTGATATATGGTATTTTTTGCCCTTGTGGCCTTATGTATATAGGAAAAACAGTTCGCCCTTTGCGGGTACGAATACGTGAGCATAGAAGTCGTCTAAAATGCCAACGCTTAGAGGCACCTATAGTTGCCCATTGCTTGGCTCAGAAGCATTCTTTTGAACAGCTTCGATGCATAGCAATTGAACAAGTGCAATTTTCCTTGTCCGGTCGCACAATAGATGAGACCCTTTTGTTCAAAGAACAACAGTGGATATATAAGATCAACACTGTTAGCCCGGAGGGCTTGAATTTTACTCTCGATTGGTAACTGTATGTTTAAAATAGACTGACACGAAGCAACCGATTCCTGGTTTAACATCTGATAACAATTGATAGGAACACGATAGTTGAAAACATAAATGGGAACTGCCAGGAGGGTTAGTAATGGTATCACAATAATACTTCCTGGTTGGCCTTAGCAATAAGAGGTTTTTATCTCATTAACACTTCGCTACTATTCATTAGAATTGAAGGGTCTTTTTGAACTCTGCACACGGATCAAATAATGTCGAACGAGATAGAGTAGACGTTCTGTAGATACGAGTCTTTAGATTAACTGCCCACAGGCTTCACATTCATTCTGTTCTGTTAATAGGGAACATAGGTTCTCTATGTCATTTCCATAAGAAATGAGTATTCAATTGAATAGGATAATATCAGAGGGCTTTAAATAAGGGAAGCTGTAGTCTGCACGCATGCGCGGCGTCTTTTCAAGGATGAGTAACGCTGAGACGTGGGCAGCATCCGTTGCGAAAGTAAGTTAGATTTGGTGAATATAGTTAAGCGTTTTAGGATAAGGATGGGAACACAATAGGTAGAGGTGGTTTGGTTTAAATAATCTGTTTATGTTTTTAAGGTAAAGATCTCCTGAAGAAAGATTAGCTATTGAAACGCCGTGAAGGCGCCCTATGAGAGCGTCAAGATCTGCTTGATAAAAATGAACACAGGGGTGAAGATTTTAAAAGAAAGTCCTCTAATAAAGTTATGATTCTTATAACATACTGATGTTTTAAGCACTGGGGTTGACGATACTGAGAGTTTTTTAAAAGAAGAAGATTTTTCAATAAAGTAAATTTTATGTATATAGAAAAAGAACAGAAAAGAAAGTTTAAAGAAATCAGAATTGGAAATGGTTTGAAGACCCGTTAGAAGTGTGCTGAAGCAGTATTCTAGCTTGCAATATATTTTCAAGTTGAACGATTCAGCAGAAAGTTTATGCATAAGATGGCGGCATAATCTGGTTTTCTGGAGTCAAATGTAGAATAGATCAAGTCATCTGCATATATTGTGGTGGTGGATAATTTTACAGACTGGTTGTACGTATATGTTGAATAGAAGGGCAGAATAGTGCAAAGCCCTATGGTATTCCTTGATGCATTGCTAGAGGTTTGGAAGAAGTTCTGTTGATCTTGAATTGAAACTGTCGATCAGATAAGTATGAGCGGAACCATGACAGTGGAGTGCCACTGATTCCTATCTCCATCAGTCTGTCCACGAGTATGGAATGATTTATTGAGTCAAAGGCTGATGTTATGTTTATGAAGATGAGTATGTATCCATGCTTGAGGTTTTCGATTCCTTTAAGTACTGTGTTGGTTAGGGAGGTTAAGATGTTTCTAACCCATAATATTGTTGGAACCAGTCTTGTGGATCCAGTGGGGCGGTTGAGTCTGTGATCTTGTAATTGCCATTGTACTGGGGTTTTTGGTTTGTGTGGGGTTTGTTTTTTTGGTATTAGTTTTGCTAGTAGAGAGAGGTTGGATATTGGTTGGTTATGAGGATGGCGATTTTGGGTCAGTTGCATTGCTTTTTAAGTAAGGTCTTATAGAGGAGATTTTTGGTGGGGGGTGGAATGAGTCCTTGTGTTAGTGATAGATTTACTATTCTCCAGAGTGTAGATGCTAGCTCTTGTATGGTCATCTTTATCCAGGATGTCGGACAGGGGTCAATTGGGGATGTAGTTGTTCAGTGATTTCAGTAGTTTGCTGCAATGTTCTTCAGTGATCGAGTAGAAGGAGGACCAGTTGTTAGGGTTGGCTGAGCTTGTCCTAGGAGCATGGGATTGGATTGCTGCATGGTTGGTTCTGGTGATTTTGTTCTGGAGGTGGGTTGCGAATTCCTCTGGTGGTGATGTATCAATGACTTGGTTCTGTGGAGATCTAATGAGGGCTTTTACTGCTTCAAACAGTTCTTTTGGGCGGTTTAAAGATTTCATGATATTTGTGTGGAATTGTTTCTTGTGATTTAGAATGAGCTCATTGTATTCCCTTTGTTTTATCTTGTATTCTTGTAAATGCATTTGATCTTCTCCATTGTCTTTCCTGCTTTCTTAACTTGAGCTTGTCTTGCCTTTTATGTCGGAGGAGTACCATGGTGCCTTGTTTGTTGTGATGTCCTTGGTTTCTGTGATGCAAGAGCAATTGATCTTCCTTATTGTCCCTCTAGTCCAGTCCCGCACCTCTGGGTAGTGTACCCCTTCCTGCAGCTTGGAGACTGAGCAAAAGTACATTAGCGTACTTATGTAGCTAGCACTGCCTACCAGCCCCAGTGTGCTCAGTCTCAAAGCATCTGGAGTAGGTAGTGAGACAGGGTGATGGGTTCACTGAATAGACAGTTAAGGAGCTTAGGTGTAGAGTTAGGTTTTGAAGTTCTTTTTCCCTGTAAGCTACAGGTTGTTTTGTTAAAGTGTATGATAGAAAAAGAAAAATGAAAGAGAGGAATTAAGCCATAAGACTTCAGAGCAGAAAGGGGAAGATTCTCCCCCTCCCCCAGGAGTACGGGGGGGGGGGGGAGGTTTTTGTAAGCCTCCTGCAACCCGAGTCTTCAGATGGCTCCCAAACCAGTTATTGGGAGAGGAGCCGCCGCGTGTTAAAGCACTCGGATTGTCAGCCCAGGCCAGCCCCCTTAACGCCAAAGCCAGGAATGGTAGGCTGAGCGTGGGGGAGGAGAGAAACCACGAGGTGCAGAGGCGGTAAGTGAGAGCGGCAGCAGGAACTCCCGGAGATCGCCTGGAGGCATAGAACAGCTTGCAAGCTCCTGGTTGGGGCCTGCAGTGGCGCAGGAAGCACAAGCGGTGCATTTTTCGTTGCTCCAAAGCCACGTAGGTGTCTGTCTCCTGCTAGGTTTGCAGTGTAGGGGAGGTCAACGGCCCTTTCTGTTGTGGCTTCTCCTGGACACCGGGGGCAGGGAGGTTCCTGCTCTTCTGGCACCAGTTTTTTGCCCACAGTAAGGGCACAGGTCTCCTGGATGGTTAACTAAATTTCTTTTGTTTTTCCTTTGGGTTAACTTGGTTTCATTTATTTTAATTTGCCTTATTGAGGTCACAGTTTGCCAGCTATGCCTTGGCTCCAGGGGAGGGGGCACTAAGGGGAAGGTTCCTTCTGCCCACCCGGGGACAGTTGGGAGAGACTTTGCAGGGGGGAGCCCGCACTCGTCTCACCATGCCAGCTAGGCCTCAGTGCCTGGTCTGCGGGACCTGCCAGGGAGCAGGCTCAGATACAGGCGTCTGCTTAGGCTACACACATGCGGCTGATTCTTTGGAGCAGGACCTGCAGGACAAGGCAGGACCAGAGGGTCCCTCCCTGGCACAAGAGGTCCAAGGGGTGGGGGATCCTCCACTGGCTTCATACGACCCAGCCCACAATCCCTCAGCTATGCCCGGACCCTCCACCCCTCAGACCCTGGGAGTGATAGGACTTCTGGGAGATTTTCACCAGAGTTTCTCTTACTTTTTGCATAAGACGTTTTGCTCCTGCCAACAGTGGTTGGTGAGCGGCTCTTCAGTGTCAGTACGCGGGACTAAGAAGGTGACTGGCGAAAAGGAGGGCGAGGAGGTGACAGTTGCGGCTAAGAGGACCAGAGGCCAAGAGGAATGGCAACAATCACAATTATTGGAGGGACTGGAGGGTAGAGACCTGCAGGAGGATCAGTCCCAGCGGGGTCGGGTGTTCTGCAGAGCGGAGCTCCCGGTGGTCATCTTGTAGTCCTTAAAGACCCTGAATATGCCCATTAGTCTACCCACAGAGGACGAGACACTGGAGGATCCTCTGCTGCAGGCTGTTCGGAAACCACAGAAGGTTTTTCTCGGTGCACAGAGTGGTACAGCTGATGATTCAGGACGAGTGGGATCTGCCGGAGCAGGAACGTGAACTTCTTCATTCGCCCAAGGTGGACACAGCTGTGTTTGTGGTTACCAAAGAGACTATGATCCCGGTAGAAGATAGTACAGCTCTCAAGTGCGCCCAGGATAGAAAGTTACACTCTGAGGCAGGCTTTTGATATCAATGCCCTTTCTCTACAGGCCTCCATATGGGGGGCATGGGTGGCTAGGACCTGACTCCACTGCTCCTGAGATTTTCAACAGAGAGCCACACCTGTCTGGGGAGAAGGCCAAATTGGAGTCGGGGTGGCTTTTCCGACAGACACCTATGTCTTATCAGGGACCTTTCCAAAAGCATGGCTTCAGTGATGGTGTCCCGCTGCTACTTGTGGCTCCGAAACTGGGCAGCAGATAGTTCCTCCAAGTCATGTCTCGGCAAGCTACCCTTTAAAGGAAAACCTCTCATTGGGGAGGACCTAGACAGGTTAGTTAAGGACTTTGGGGAATCCAAGGGGAGTCAGTTGCCTGAGGATAAGAAAAAGTAGGCCCGCAACCCTTATTCATCTGGAGACCAGTCAACAAGCGTTCTCGTATCTCTCTCTTTAGCCTAGCCCAGAGGGGTAGGTTCTCCACAGAGGGCAGGGGTTTCGGGGTTTTTGGGACAGAGACAGGGGTTTTGGTGCCACCTCGGGCCACAAAAGGGGACAGTGAAACAAGGTGGGGCCCAGGTGGGGGTGCTACCTGTAGGAGATAGACTGTGGGAATTTTACCCTGCCTGTGCCCAGATTACATCTGACCAATGGGTCCTGGAGGTCATCAGAGAGGGCTGTGCCCTCGAGTGGAATAGCCCAGTGAGCCAATTCTTCAGTTCCCCTGCAAGGCACAGGGCAAGGTGGCCGTGGTAGAAGAGACCTTGTCTCATTTTCAGCAGCTAAGGGCCATGGAGACGGTATGCAAGATCATTACGGCTGCGGTTCATATCCAATTTATTTCATGGTGCCGAGAAAGGAAGGCTCCTGTTGCCAGATTCTTGTCCTCAAGGGTGTCAGCTGCTGTCCGCAGGTGCTGCATATCCACACGGAGATGCTAAGGTCAGTCATAGTGGCAGTAAGGAGCAGGGAGGTTTTGACGTCTCTCAGTCTCACAGAAGCATACTTGCACATCCCTTCCGACCAGAACATCAACAGTTTCTCCGCTTTGCGGTGCTGATGGGCCATTTCCAGTTTCGAGCGTTGCCCTTCGGGCTGGTGACAGCATCTCGTACCTTCACCAAGTTGGTGGTGGTAGCGGCAGCACTCCACAAGGAAGGAGTTCTCATGCACCCATACCTTGACTATTGGCTGATCCAAGCAAAACTCTCAGAGACAAAGGTGAAAGAGCAACTGCGCAAGAGATGGAGTTCCTTCAGGGTCCTGGTTGGGTCGTCAACCCGGGCAAGAGTTAATTATGTCTGAGCACAGGAGCTGTTTTTAGGAGCGCACTTCAACATTTGTGTGGCCAGGGTCTTCCTGCCGGTGTCGTGGGCACAAGGGGCTACGAAATTTGATGCAACACTTCCTGGGAATAGCAATGCCATCAGCATGGCATTCTCTGCAGGTCCTAAGGACCATCCTGGCTATGCTCAAACTAATCCCATGGGCAAGGGCGTACATGCGACTGTTGCAGAGGGCCCTGCTCCGTCAGTGGTCTTACCAGAGCCAGCCTGTGTCCCAAGTTCTCCCCTGTGCATGGTGCACCAAGAGAGCTCCCAGGGGGTGGCTAAACCCTGGAAGCCAGGGAAGGGGCATTCTCCTTGAGTCCCCAGAATGGCTCCCATTGTCTACAGAGGCCAGTCAGGGTGGGAAGCCCATTGCGAAGGATAATTTGTCCAGGGACATTGGAGCCCACAGGAGTCTCTTGGTCGATCAGCAGACTCGAGATGAGAGTGGTAGTCCTAGCATGGTGCAGCTTTGGAACGGACTCGCAGGAGAAGGCGGTCCACATCTCCTCAGAAAATGCAACCACGGTAGCTTACATCAGCCGTCAAGGGGGCATGTGCAGCCTGGCTCTGAAAGATGTAATACAGCAGTTTGATAAAATAAAGAGTAGCAAAGTATTTGTACCAGATAGTACATCTGCAATCTCATTTTTGCAGTTCTTTAAACACCTTGAGATGTATACTATTAGTAATTTGTAAACTAATCATTAAGAGAGTACCTGAAGATTGGAGTGTGGCCAACGTATCGCCAGTTTTGAAAAAGGGTTCCGAGAACTACAGACTGGTGAGACTGACATCTATACCAGGCAAAATGATAGAAACCATGATAAAGAACTTTTTCATTTGTCCACATTACATGTCATTTACCATTTGGAAGCCCAGCCTCTCAATTTCTCATGGTCCTCTAGCATTTTTTTTTCAAGATCCTCTTGTGATTTAACAAGGTTGAATAATTTTTTTGTTATCTGCAAATTTGATTACCTCACTTGTTGTTACCATGTCCAGGTAATTTAAGAATATGTTAAAGCAGTGGGTCTAGCACAGATCACTATTTAGTTTTCGCCATTGAGAAAATTGGCCATTTAACCCTACTCTTTTTTTTTTCTATCTTTTAACCAGTTTCTAATCCACAATAGGATACTGCCTCCTAGTCCATAATTTTTTTTTAAAATTTCCTCAGAGTCTCTCATGAAAGGATTGTTAGTCTGTCTGGATTTTCAGGTGGCCTTTATCAACTGGCTCACCTTTTATCTGTTTAATCGCATCATCAAAAAACATACAACAGATTAGTCAGACAAGAGAGAGACTTTCCTTGGCTAAATCTATGTTGACTTTATCCCATTAAGCCGCAACTCACTATATGTTCAGTAATTTTGTTATGCACTTAGGAAAGAACAGCCCAAACTACAGTTTCACGATACCAAGTTCCACATTACGAATCGCCACCCAGGAAAAGGATATGGGCCTCATCGTGCAAAATATATTGAAACCCTCTGCCTAGTGTGAAGCAGTGGTGGCCAAGAAAGCAGATAAAATGCTAGGAAACATAAGGAAATAAATGGAGAATAAAACCAAGGATGATATAATGCCTCTGAGTCACTCAATGGTTTTCAGCTTGTCGTGCTATGAGGCTTGTGTTCATGAGTGATGCTGAGAGCTAAGCTATTGGTAGGTTAACTACTGGCAACATCTCACAAGATGGACAGGTCTCAGCTGAGGTGCCTGACCAAGAAAAATCACCCATCTGGGCAGCAGCAGAATGGGACGGTGTTGGCGGCAGAGGATCACATTTCTGTGATAACAGCAACAATACTAAGATTATCTGCACAGTAGAAAAGCCTGGCAATCTACTTCCGTATCTTGCCATGAAAACTGAATGGATAGTCTCAACAAAACAAATTGAACTATAGTGCAGAAAGATGAGATCCCCCCCCCAGGTTGGAAGGCACTCAACTGGCTACTGGGGAGGAGCTAAAGAAAGACCTTTCAGAGTAAAGGCTGCATTTTATGATGTAGTTGGATCAAAGCCCTTGGAATGTGGGAAGTTGGAGGTGGTCAAGAATGAAATGGAACATGTACAACTCCATCTGTTGCGTGTTGGTGAGCGGAAATGGATTAGTATTGGGCACTTTGCATCTGATGATCACATGGTCTACTATTCTGGAAATGAAAGACAAAGAAGAAATGGTGTTGCATTTATAATTAAGAAGAAACTTGCAAGAACTAATGAATTACAGTGTAATCAGTGAATGCTTAATTTTGATTCGTCTGCAAGGAATGCCCATCAACACAACTATAATTCAGATATATGCCCCCAAAAACAGGTGCAAAAGAAGATGAAGTACAAGCTGAAACTAACCGAACATGCAAACAGGATATTCTGATAATCATGGGTGACTGGAACGCAAAAGTTGGCAACAAAGATGAAGGCAAAGTGGTTGGAAAATATGGACGGCAACAGAAATGAAGCTGGAGAAAGGCCAATAGAATACTGCAAGACCAATGATCTATTCATCTCAAACTTCTTCCAGCAACACAAGTGGCAATGTACACATGGATTTCACCCAGTGGATTGTACAAAAATCAAATTGACTAGATCTGTGGAAGTCAAAAATGGAAAAGCTGTATAACATCAACAAAGACAAAACCTGGAGCTGAGTGTTGTACAGATTACCATCTACTAGTATGCAAACTCAAGCTAAAGTTGAAAAAGAGCAAGCTACTCATGAATGTAGCAAAATATGACCTTGAGAATGTCACCAGAATTTAGACTGCCTGCAAAATCAATTTGCTGCTTTTGATTCAAATGATAGAGCTCCAGAAGAGTTATGGGATGACATCAAGAAGGCTGTGTTGGAAGAAAGTAAGAAGTCTCTACAAACGGTGAAAAAGCAAAAATGGCTAAATTGCCTCTTTCTCCTCTGGCTTTAGCTTTCTGCATTTCTGGGCAATCTCAGAACTCAAGAGATTTCTAACGTACAGCAAGACAAGATCAGAAGTACTACAATGATGCATGCAAGGAAATAGAATCAGAGGCTATTAGAGGAAGAACAAGATCGGCTTTCCTAAAGCTACGAGAGTTAAAGAAAAAATTCCAGCGTTGAATTGGAATGCTACAAGATGCTCAAGCATCCAAGTTTGAATGATGCTGAGAAGATAAAGAAAAGGTAGAAAGAATATACAGTCTCGTCACACCATAAAGATCAAGTGGACCAACAGCCATTTCAACCTGTACCTTCTGATCAGGAACCATTGATGATGATAAAGCTTTCAATGCTGTTTAGATTTCTATCAAACAACAAAGCACCGGCCATTGATGGCATTCCCATTGAAGTACTACAGCAATCGGATGAAGCTGTTACCGTTCTTATAAAGCTCTGCCACAAAATTTGGCAGACATCCTGGCCAACTGACTGGAAAAGATCTGTTAATTTCCAGTCAATTGGGACTGTTTATACTGGTATTATCGTACATTTGCTTTGATCACATGCCAGTAAGATTCTACTGAAGACTATTCAGCAGAGACTAGAATCATTCCTGGAACGAGAACTGCCTGAAGTGCAAACGGGGTTGAGGAAAGGGCGAGGAGCGTGAGACATCCATCACAGATGTGAGATGGATCCTTGAAAAGACAAAAGAATACCAAAATGATATCTATGTGTTTTATCAAGTACTGCGTCTTTTAATTGTGTAAACCATGAGAAATTATGGGCCACATTAAGAAGCATGGGTATACCAGAACACCTGATGGGTCTCTTGTGCTACCTTTACATTGATCAAGAAGCAACAGTTCAAAAGGAACAAGGAGAAACAGAATGGTTTAAAATTAGCAAAGGTGTACAACCACCTGTTTAATATATGTGCAGAACAAATCATCAGAGAAGCAGGACTATATGAAGACAACCAAGGTGTGAAGATTTGGTGGAAGACTCATCAACATCCTCTGCTATGCTGATGGTACCATATTACTAGCTGAAAGTGAAAACCATTTGAAACATTTGCTTCTCAATATCAAGGAACATAATCTTAAAACAGGCTTGCACCTTAACATAGAGAAGACATTGATTTTGCCACTTGTCAATATCTTTAAGTCCATCATTGATGGAGAAGAAATCAAAATAGTTGACAATTTTAATCTATTTGGATCAACTATCGATAAAGAAACAGCAAGCAGTCAAGAAATCCAATGATGCATTTCTCGTGGCACAGTGGCTATGAAGGACTTGGACAAGATTCTCAAGAGCAGAGATTTCTCTCTCCATTCAAAGATTCGACTTGTTCAAGCCATGGTATTTTCAATAACTTCATACGGATGTGAAAGTTGGACAGTGAAAAAGATAGACAGGAAGAAAATCTATGCCTTTGAATTATGGTGCTGGTGATGAATATTGTGTATACCATAGACCAGTGATGGCTAACCTTTTTGAGCCCGAGTGCCCAAACTGCCGCACAAAACCAAAGAATTTCCTCAAAGTGCCAGCACGTCAATTAAACCTTAACAACAAGATTTTAGAGCCTTATAATGATGTTCCAGATCACCCTTTTTGGGCAAGGATACTGGGGCGTTACAAATTAGACAACACTTGTCTTTCACCATGATGAAGAAGTAGTCCATTTCCCATTCATCATGAAAGTGGTAGGTTTTGCTCTTCTTTGGAACCCAGTTCCCGCACGGGTCCTATAATCTCGCGAGAGGATGGCGCACGAGCCCTAGCGCGCAGCTTCTCGGCGAGAGGCGTGCAGAAGCTCCGACCGGAAGGGGAAGCGCGGGGCCGGGCTGGGGCCTTTCTCCTAGCACAGGGGTCTGCAACCTTTCAGACATAAAGAGCCACTTGGACCCGTTTCCAAAGGGAAAAAAAAACTGGGAGCCGCAAAACCATTGCGACATTTAAAACAAATCTAACACTGCATATATTGTTTCTTACAGTGTACCATCATAATCACAATCACAATCATAGCCTGAGGTAAATATGAGGGCCCAAATGTAATCCACATTATAAATATATTATTATATTATTGTCACTTTTCTTTTAATATTTTTTTGACCCCCCTCAGAACTACTTTTCATAGAAAACGTTAAATTAACTTACCGTATTTTCCGGCGTATAAGACGACTGGGCGTATAAGACGACCCCCTACTTTTCCTGTTAAAATATAGGTGTTTGGCCTATACTCGCCGTATAAGACTACCCCTCTTCCAGCGCACACCAAAAAAAATACGCCGGAAAATACGGTTAATTAATCACAACAAGTAACAATATTTGATTTCAAAATTATGATGATTTTGTAGTCAAATCACTAATATGAAATAAAATTATTTTTTCTACCTTTGTTGTCTGACCAATTTATTCTCTGATCATGCTGGTCCCGATCTGAGGCTTCTGCTTTCCTGTCTTCTCTTAGCTCTGTTTCTGTGGTCTATGGTCCATCTGCCATTTCTTATCTCTTCTTTCGTTTTCTTCACTTCTTTCCATCAGCCTATTTCCAGTCCCAGTAACCCTCCCCAGTATCAGCCCCTTTCCAGTCCTCACTCCCAGTACCTTCCAATGTCAACTTGCATTCCCATGATTGCCACTGGTGTCCATTCCCTTCCAGTCCCCCTCCTTCCCCACTGACCAGTCCCTTCTAGTACAAATACCATGGCAGCCCCTCTCAGATCCACTCCCTTCCAGTTCCATTCTCCCATCCCCTCGCATCAGCCCATTTGTAGCCTTAGCCCCCAGTTTTCTTCCAGGGCCAGCAGCTCTATCCTCCCCTCCCCACAATCAGCTCATTCTCAGTCAAAGCCCCCCAATCAGCTCACTTCCAGTGCTAATCCCCCCTCAACCCCATTACCAGTGCTAGCCTCCCCTAATCAGCCCAATACCACCAGTCCTACCCCCCCCATCACCAGTCCTATCCCCCCATCAGCCCATTTCCAGTCCTAACCTCACCGATCAGCTCATTTCCAATGCTAGCCCCCCATCAGTCCATTATCAGTCATACCCCCCTATCAGCCCATTACCAGTCCCAACCCCCCCCCCCCTTGATCAGTCCATTCCCAGTCCTAGCCTTCAACCCATTACCAGTCCTAGTCCCCTCCCATCTGCCCATTACCAGTGCTAGCTCCCCCATCAGCCCATTATAATCCTAAGCCGCACTGTCTCTCGCCTCTCTCCAGCATTTATCCCGTCTGTCCAGTATGTCCCTGTCTCTCCCCTTTGTGTATGCCAGCCCCCCGCCCTCCATGTCAGCCCCCGTCCTTCCATCTGTCCATGTCAGCCCCCTCCCTCCCTCCCTCCATGTCAGCCCCACTGTCCATGTCAGCCTCCCTCCATGTCAGTCCCCCCTCTGTCCATGTCAGCCCCCTCCCTCCATCTATCCCTCCCTCCATGTAAGCCCCCCTCCTTCCATCCATCCATATCAGCTCCCTCCCTCCATGTAAGCCCCCCTCCTTCCATCCATCCATATCAGCTCCCTCCTTCCATGTCAGCCCCCCTCCCCAATCCATCCATATCAGCCCCCCCCCCCGTCGATGTCAGCCCCCTCTCCCCATGTCTGCCTCCCTTCGTCTGCAGCCGCGGCTCCCTGCCTCTTAGGGAACCGCGGCTGTGCGTGTAAAAACGTTTCGGAGCCCTTCCTGTCTTGACGGGCTCCGTGCAGCATTGTCCCGCCTCTAAAGGAAGTTGTCCTTTGGAGGCGGGATAATGCTGCACGGAGCCCGTCAAGACAGGAAGGGCTCCGCAACGATTTTACAAGCACAGCCGCGGTTCCCTAAGAGGCAGGGAGCCGCGGCTGCAGACGAAGGGAGGCAGACACCTGTCCTAGCAGCATAGTAAATGCTTCTGTTTGCAGGGGGGCTGAGTTCAGTTTCCCGTTCTTTGCGCTCAGGGTGACTATCTAGAGCAGTGATGGCACACTCACCTCCCGCCGCGCCGCATACTTAATTGCAGACCTTCCCGCGTGCCAGCTGCAAGGCCTTCGCGTGCCATAGGTTCGCCATCGCTGCCATAGACTACCTGAAGAAAAAAACAGTCAGTACTAGAGGAGATCAAACCAAAACCTTTTTGTTAGAAGCTCAGATGACAAGACTTTGACTTTCATACTTTTGACACATCATGCGAAGAGAGAGATAGAGAAAGACATCATGCTTGGCAAGGTAGAAGGTCAACGCAAGAGAGGAAGGCCAGCAATGAGATGGATTGATACAATAACAGCAACTATGGTTGTCACTCACTCTATCAACAAAGCTGCCTGACTGAGGACCGAACACAGTTTAGGACAACTATTCAGAGGGTCATCTTAAGTTGCCACAGACTCGATGGCACTTAACAACATTGCTCCATGGTGAGACTGTACCTTGAATATTGTATGCAGTTCTGGTCGCCATATCTTAAAAAGGATATAGCAGAATTAGAAAAGGTACAGAGAAGAGTGACCATAATGATGAAGTGGATGGAAAGATAACCCTACAAGGAAAGGCTTAAAAGGTTAAGACTGTTCAGCTTGGAAAAGAGACAGCTGAAGGGAGATAAGATAGAGGTGTATAAAATGAGTGGCATGGAATGAGTAAATGTAGACTGGTTGTTTACTCCTTCAAAAAGTAGAACTAGGGGGGACACAATTAAGTTACAATGCAGCACGTTTAAGCCTAATCAGAGAGAACATTTTCACTCAGCGTGAAATCAAACTCTGGAATTAGTTGCAGGAGGAGGTAGTAGAAGCTGTAATTATAGCTGGGTTTAAGAGTTTTGGACAGGTTTATGGAGGAAAATACCATAAAGCATTATTAGTGTGGTGGAAATTTACTGCTTAGACCTTGGATAAGCAAAATGGAATCTGTCTATCTTCTTGGAATTTGACAGGTCCTTATGACCTGGGTTGGCCACTGTTGGAAACAGATTTTGATAGACTGACCCAATATGGCATATCTGATCTTCTGTGAGGCCTGGAGAACCTCTGTTTCCTTATCTGAGTCTGCAGGGTTTTTGAGAGGTATTTCTTGCAGGCCCTGGAGGCTAGAAAGGCAGACAGTCGCGGTTTTGTCCTTCTGACATTATAGTCTGGACCAGGGGTTAGCGTTGAAATCGGTCAAGGTTCAGATGGCAGCCCTGGTGGGCTACTAGGAGCTCATTCAAGGGATGTCTATGGCAGCACACTCGCTAGTGCTTCTGGTGTTCCTCAATGAAGTATTTCTCTTTGGTGTTGAAGACATTGAAAGGGCTTCCCTTCAAACCCATTTGGAAGGCCTCTCTCCCTTAAGATGATTTTGTGGTGCCTGAGCTACAGGCCTTCTACAGGGGGCCTTTTTCTGGGCTTCTCAATGGCTTCTGTCTCATTGGAAATTGTGCCATGCTGTCTCCTTTTGCCTTAACCAGATAGTTATCCTGCTGACACCCCCCCCCCCCCCCTTTGCACCTGGTAGATGTTTGGAAGGCATTGATCAGATACCTGGAGATTAATATCTTCTCAGATCATCTCTTGTCTTCTTCAGCAGTTCATGGGGAGAACAACAAAGTCCTCTCCTGCCTACTATTCAGTATACTTCCTGGAAAGCACATGTTGGAGGGAGCCAGAGCTCCACTAGGGTGCAGGTCTCCTCTTGGATTTCTCTTTAGTGTTTTTAGTGTTGTGTTTTCTGGCGACATAGGTGTTTATCTAGTTGTCTTTCAGCACCCTTGTGAAGCACTACAGGTTGCATGTGGGAGCCAGAGAGGATAACGTCTTTGGCGGAACAGTTCTATCCAGAGTGTTTGCATCTTCCCACCCTGGGTCTTGACTGCTTATTTGGGTATATCCCACATGTCGGACTAATCTAGGAAGGAGCGGAGAGGTTTTTTTTTTATATACTTGATAACTTTCTTTCCTTGAATCCTGCTAGACCAGTTCAAGATCCATCCTGGGAAAACTCTCTTCAAGTATGGGAGCCCTGCTGCCTCTTGATTGCATTATTAGTTTTCACTACCCGAAGCAGGGTCCATTTGTGGTAAGTTCCAAATTAAGGTCACAAGCTAATAACGTTCATAGTTTGAAAAACTCAGAAACAAAACACTTAGTTTCCTAAGCACTAAGCAAGATTATCATACTGGCTTCTCTTGGTGCTACATCTGTAGATCTTTATCTTTATCTTTATTCACAACATTTGATAAACCGCCCAGGCCGAAGCATCAGGGCGGTGTACAATTCAATCACAGGCTACCAGAAACAAAGTCAGAAAAGAACGCCAAAACCAGATAGGAAAGAGGGATAGATTAAAACAGAGAGAGAGAAGGCCCAGAAGGGCAAGAGGGGCGTAGAAGTGGGAGGGCAGAAAGGAAAGGAAGGGGAAGTGGACTGTCAGGGGGAGAATCATGGGGGGAGGGCACGACCAGGGGACAGAGCACCGTCGGCAGGAGGGGGAAGGTCAAAGGCTTGATGGAAAAGATGGGTCTTGAGGAGGTTCTTAAAATGGGGGTAAGAAGGTTCCAAGCGAAGGGGCAATGGGAGTGAGTTCCAAAGGGCAGGGCTCAGGAAAAAGAAGGCAGAGTGGCGGGTCGATTCTAAGTGGGCCTGAGAGGGGGAAGGAAGAAAGAGGCGGTTACCAAAGGCAGAACGGAGGAGACGAGGAGAGGGCTGGAGATGAATAGTATCTGATAAATATTGAGGAGTTCCGGAGTGGAGGGCCTTGTGCGTGAGGATAAGAACCTTGAAGATGAAGCGAAATTTGACTGGAAGCCAGTGTAGAGCAAGAAGACAGGGAGACACATGAGAGCGTGCTGGGGAACCAGTGATGAGACGAGCGGCGGCGTTCTGCACGATTTGAAGGCGACGAAGCTGGGAGGAAGGGAGGCCTGCGTATATGACGTTACAGTAATCTAAACGGGTCATAACTAGGGAAAGAACAAGGGTAACAACTGAGGAGGGGGGAAGTGATGATCGAACAGCCCGAATCCTACGTAGGTGATAAAAGGACGTGCGAATGACAGCTGAGATATGGTGATGAAAGGAGAGGGATGAGTCCAAGGTGACGCCCAAATACCGCAAGGTGGAAACCAGAGGAATAGAACAGGAAGACATAACAGGTGACAAACTGGGAGAGGGAAGACCAAAAGAAAACCAAATTGCGTAGGACTTGGCGGGATTAGCATGTAGGAAATTGGAAGCAAACCATGATGAAACTGTGGAGAGGCAATGATTGAGAGGGGCCAGGTCGTGGACAGAAGAAGAGGTGTGGTGAACCAGTAAAATGTCGTCAGCGTAGATATAAAAGGAAATCCCAGATTGTTGGATCAGTAAAGCTAATGGGGCAAGAAAAACGTTAAATAGAAGAGGTGCTAAAATAGAGCCCTGGGGGACGCCGCAAATAACGGGAGAAGGAGAGGAGGTGGAATGGGAGGAGTGTACAGAGAAGGAGCGTGCAGACAGAAAGGAGCGGAACCATTGCAGAACAATCCCGCCAATACCAAAATCCGACAGACGTGCCAGAAGAGTGCAATGATCAACCATATCGAAAGCAGAAGAAAGGTCCAACGATACCACCAGAGAGAGATCACCACGGTCGTGGGCGCAGTGCAGTTCAGAAAGGAGAGCGGTGAGGATGGTCTCGGTGCTGTGGCCTGTGCGAAATCCGGATTGTCGGGGGTGAAGGGCAAAAGTAGAATCTAAGTGAGAGGCGAGTTGAGAAAACACCAGTTTTTCGAGGATCTTTGAAAGGAAAGGCAGATTAGTGACGGGTCGCCAATTTGCGGGAGAGGCAGGATCGAGAGTGGACTTCTTCAAAAGGGGGCGAACAATGGCATGTTTCCAACCAGAGGGGAAAAGACCGGAAGAGAGACTAGAGTTAAAGATGGAAAGTATATAAGGCATGAGAGCGAGATCCGGGTTGAGCAGCCAAGAAGAGGGCAAGGGGTCAAGGGGGCAAGTGGTCTGGTGAGCAGAGGAGACGAGTTTAAGGACTTCCGGCGCAGAGATGAGTGAGAAGGCATGCCAGGTGTGAGGAAAGACATGGGAGGGGGGGGGAACTAATCACAAGGGGAGAGGAAGGGGAAACAGGAGGAGGGGAAAGAGGAGGGGGACAGGCAGGGAAGGAGGAGCGGAGGGCGAGAACCTTGTTGGTGAAGAAGGAGGCAAGGGTAGACGGGCTAGGGGCTGATGGGGGAGAGTGAGGAGGGAGAGAAGAAGTGGAAGAGAGGGATTTGAGGATAAGAAAGAGACGGAGAGAGGAGTTAGAGGAAACGGAGATGAGCTGTGAGTAATAAGACTGTTTAGCGGAGGTAATCTGAGAACGGTATGAGAGATGTGCTTGCCGAAAAGCTAGAAGGGATTCAGGGGTGCGACGTTTCCGCCACACACGTTCTGACCGACGCAAGTGGGAACGGTGGAGGAAAAGGCCGGAGTGTACACCCTAATTGCATCAATGACCTTGTAACGTTGCTCAGTCGAAATAACTTTTAACTCCTTAAATAATCCAAAACAGTCCTTAACTTTCAACGCAAGTCCCCAATGCCAAACCTCAGTGCTTTTTCTGTGTTTCACTGTTCTTCAGTTTCATCAGGGGGTTCTTTTTTTGAAAGCACTCAGTTAACACAAAAACCTTCAGTGAGATGATTTTTTCAACTGAGTGCTTTCAAAAAAAGAACCCCCTGATGAAACTGAAGAACAGTGAAATGCAGAAAAAGCGCTGAGGTTTGGCGTTGGGGACTTGCGTTGAAAGTTGAGCACTGTTTTGGATTATTTAAGGAGTTAAGTTATTTCGACTGAGCAACGTTGCAAGGTCATTGATGCAATTAGGGTGTACATTCAGTAAACTTGTTGACGTCTGAATGTGAAGTCACCAGGATAAGTCTGAGACCTGTTGCTTATAAGTAGGATAATAACTTCTGATGAATAATTTTTGATGGATATGTTTTTGCAATGCGTGAATAACATTACATCTAGAAGATATTATCAGAGTGTGATACTGAAAAATTGACAGAATAATTCACTCTGAGAAGTGACCACATTTTGTTTTGGAAGAAAGGCCTGGCAATCTATTTCTGGGTCACACTTTGCCAAGAATACCTAGGAGCTGCTATGTCGCCAGGGTGCATTGATTTGATGGCACACATTGCATTGCAACATCATTGAAAGTTGCTCAAAACTGGCTCCACCTGCTGGCTGGGGAGCATAGTTCACTTGTGTGTACTGGTCTAGCAGGATTTAAGGAAAGAAAATTATCAGGTGTGTAAGATTTCTCCGTTGTGTTCTATTATACCAGATTTTCAAGTCGGGGGAGGGGGACATCTGACAAAGCTGGGTTTTTGGGGTCCAAGAATAAGTTGCAGCCCACAGAAGCTGTATTGGATCCTGATCTGCTTAGTGTCCTGCTTACCTCCCTTTGTGTTTCCTTACCATTAACATAGATATATCTTAGTCCCTAGTTATGTTGTCTGTCTTGACTAGACTGCAAGCTCTGAACCTGGATTAACTTACATGGTCTAGGGTGCATTTGCATATGAGGCATTGCCCAGTCTTCTGATCTCAAAGTTCCTTGGCGTTCTACCAGGCTCTTCCTCTCCCCCAGGAGATTAAGAAACAGGTGAAGTTGCAGTTCCACCTTATGTCTGTGGAGATGCTTGGCCTCCAGTTGGAAGTATGAGATCTTGTTCTCTTGGCCCAGGGACTCTGCCCCCTCTGAGCCCTGGGGGGTTCTTCCATCTGGAAGCTGGAGTGATCAGATTGACCCTGGGGAGGGGAGGAGCACATGCCTGCTTTAATGGAAGCAGCGGGCTATGCGTTCTTGGATATGGCTGTGACAGTCACACATGTCTTCTACTGCAGCAGAGTATATAGTTCTGGAGAAATTCTCGTGGCTATACAGTTCGGTTGTTGAGCAGAGGAGCATCTGATTACCTTAGCTGCAGCACATAGCGCAAGCTCTGTTAGCATGTGGTCTGATTTTCTGTGTGGGAACTCGGAGTCTGGGTGAAGTGAGAGCTTGGCCCTCCCATGTGTGATTTCATAGTGCAAGGACGTGCCCTTCTGGTACCCTATATATTGATCACTCTTGCAAATGCCTGTTGTGGAGATATTTCAGATGCAGGGAGATACTGTGCATGGCAGGCTTTAGAGGGGCATAAGGGATGGATGCTGTGATTCTGTGTGGCTTTTCTTTCTGACCCTGAGTGAGCCATCTTTTGCACGGGTTATTGGATCATCTGGTCCTGGTGATCCTGGGGTCCCTGGCTTGACCTTTCACACTGTTTCACGGAATCTTGGACCAAGCAGTGTGACCGAGCTGGCTTTTCAAGATTTGGGCTCGCAGTGAGAAGCATTGCAGGGGCTCCTGGTAAGTGAGTTTTCCAAAGCCTTCTCACTTAGATCCTAACTCTTGTAAGTTCATACCTGTTGGTATGGACTGCTTGGGAACAGTAGTAACTGCCCTGCTTGGTGAATCTCTAGGCCCTTAGCAATTTGACCTGGACTGGGGCTTGGCCTTGAATAACTAGAGTTTTAGTGACAAGCCTGTTCTTCTACAGGAGTCACACACCAAGGAGTTCCTCGGAGGCATCTTGGCACAGCTCCCTTCAGCAGGACTGAAGCAGTTCTATGTGCCTGAACGTTCTGTTGGCTGTCAGTGGGTTCCTGTGTTGAGGGTCCTGGAAAGAACCTTCTTTGGGTCCATGTGTAATGTCTCCCTGGTGGGTTGGTTCCTTACGATCCATTCTTAGGGACTCTGACATCCACCAAATGGTTTCTGTGCTGCACCTTTTGACTTTGAATATGCCCTTTCTAGTTCTTTGGGTGGCTGCTTTTGCTGAAAAACTTACACAGTCCTTCCTTTAAGGAGGCTGCCCCCCCTCCATTATACTGATCGGATTATGGTCCAGTGTTCCTTCATACAGTAGAATCTTCAGGCGACTCCTTGCTGCGTCTGGATGGGCAGAGAGTGTTACCTGAGTTCGTAGTGATTGCTCATTCCTCCAGCTAAATGGAAATGATCTCTAGAGACCATTGGGGGGCATGGTGCATCCTGCCTGGTAAGCTCATTAAGGAGAGAGTCTCAATCACTCAATGGAGCATGACCCTCATGAGTTGAGTCTGCTTGGGTGCCCCAGAGGACAGCTCTAAGGCTTCCTGTCCTCCTTTGATTGCCTTTGTGAAGCCTTACCAAGGCACTTGTGAAGGTTATTCAGATTAATCCTTTGACAGGGTAGTCTGTCTTGATTGTAGTCTTCCTCCTACCTGGGGCTGGGCTGCTTGGGTACCTCCCACTTGTCTGGATTGGTCTAGCTGGATGATAAGGCAGGAGAGATTTTAATCATACCTGATTACTCTCCTTTCCTTGAATCCTTCTAGACTAGTCCAAGACCCACCCTGGAAGACTCCTTTTGCTGGTTCGAAAGCCTACTGCCTCTTGATCTCATTAGTGATAACACTGCCTGGGAGACTTTTTTCTTCAGGTTTTGGGGGTTGCAACTGCCATGGAATATCTAGTCAGCCTTGTGGTTTGGCTCCAGTTTCTTCACGGTAAGAGAGTCAAGTGCTTGCCAATGCTTTTCGGGGCAAAGCTGTTCTGGTTTAATATTATCTGAGGGTCTCTCTTTCTATGTTTTTCAGTCTCTTGTTGCTTGCAAAGTGTCATGCTGGCTTCTTTCTGTACTGTATCAGCTGTATTCCACGCTTTAAGAAAAGTGGAAGGAAGTCCAAAAAACTGCCAGCATGGTTTAAAGCTGAGGTCAGAGAGTCTGCTGTTGCCAAAAAAAAGCATCTTTCAGGAAATGGAAAAAGGTGCCAAATGACGAAAGCTGGAAACAACATAAGCACTGGCAAGTTAAATGCAAGGCATTGACAAGGCAGGCAAAGAGAGAATTTGAGAAGAAGCTAGCTGTGGAAGCAAAAACGCGTAATAAAGGCTTTTTCAAGTACATTCTTAGCAAATAAACCTGTGAGAGAGTCAGTTGGACCATTAGATGATAGAAGGGTAAAAGGGGCATCAAGAGGGGACAAGCCCATAGCGAAGAGACTGAATGAATGAATTCTTTGCTTCGGCCTTTACTGAGGAAGATGTAGGGATGTTACCCATGACTGTAAAGATATATTTAAAGGTGATGGCGCAGAAGAATTGAAAGAAATATCGATACACTCGGAAGATGTATTACAACTATTTGTTAAACTGAAGAGTAGCAGATCACCTGGACCGGATGGTATAGATCCAAGGGCGTTGAAAGAACTGAAATATGAGATTGCAGACTAGAGTAATCTGAACATTCATTAAAATCTGTAATACCTGAAGATTGGAGGATGGCCAATGTAATGCCCATTTTTAAAAAGGATTCCAGGGGTGATCCAGGAAACTATAGACCTGTGAGCCTGGCGTCAGTATCGGGGGGGAAAAATGGTAGAAGCCATTATAAGGAACAAAATTACTGAACATTTTAGATGGCTGTCTCCCATTAAACCATGCTACACGGTCTACTAGCAGAGTGAAATTGACAATCACTGGAAAATATTCCTACACGCTAGTATTTTTGAGTTGCGATTTAATAGAAGGGATTTTGCTTATATTTTCTCGGGTCTCAGACTTCACAGTGGCATGATATCTTGGGTATTGTGTGAGCCCAATATTTATGCCTGTTTTGCATCAATGACCCTGTTATATGCAAAAATATTCCCTTTATCGTTTGTGTCATACAGCAACCAATAAAAATGTCAAAACTGTATTTGTCCACTTAACTTGTATTTGATGAATTTTTCAATAAAAGTTGCATGATTCTGATTATATCTTGATGTCCCAACGCTGTACTGAAAGCGCCCCCGCGTTTCACTGTTCAGGTTCTTCAGGGGACCATAAATCCTATTATAATAAATAACAAACATACTTCACTTATCTAAACCCAACCCCAACTAAAACAAATCTTTTTTACCACCTTAAATCTAGTTTTAAAAGTTTCTTTGAACCACTCAACGAAGAAAATGTTTAGATGGAGTACCTGACACGTTGATGCTGCCCACGTCTTCATAGCCGACATATGTTCATTAAGGTATTTCTAATGGTCCTTGGACGCCGCGCATGCGGAGTAAAGCTTGCGTCCCTTTAAATATATCTTTCTTAACTCCTCCCACTGATCGAAATCTTCTTTTTGGTTAATGCGCCCTAGGGTTTTCCTCATTGTAAGAATCAACTTTCCCATTTAGGAAACCTCCAATTAATGTTTACACACATACTCCCCAATCTATTGCAATATTCAGCGCTTCTGGTTGGACCGACCCCAGTCGATAAATCCATTGTTCCTTATCGTCACTCCAGTCCAGTCCCTTTACTTCTGGGTTGCGCAACCCTTCCAGCAGCTTGGAGGCTGAGCCCAACCTTTTTGGAGGTGGGGCGGTATAAATACCACCAGGACCACCCACCAACTCCAGTATTCTCAGCCTCCAAGCAGCTGGAGGGTTCCGTAAGCCTAGGGCTTACTGGAGTCTTTCCTAATCCTTTAAAAAGATTTTACTTGATTACTTGATTACTTTATTTAATTTATTTCTTCTTATCTTATCTTAATTTCCTCTTTCGTTTAAGTTTAAGCAGTCTCTGCTCCTTTAATTGCTCCTGCCGGCGCTCTCTCCTCCCTCCCTCCCCCCCCCTCCCCCCCCCTGGTCGGGCCGGGCTTTGGAGGTGCTCTGTGCAAGCAGTCCCAAGGAGGATTTCGCTGAGCTCTGCGGCTGCCATCTGACGGTCCCCCGAGGTTTTCATTGCCGATTTGCCCTGCCTCGCGCCGAAGCCCTCCTGGAGGCTGAGCGCTTGAGGCAACGCCGGAAGCTAATCCTTAACGCCGGACCCGTCCCGCAGCCAAAGGACGCGGCGGCGAACCCCGGGCCTCCCGATCTCGGCGGAGAAGCTGATTTCGGCGATTCTGCCTTAGGGATCGACTCCCAGCCTCCTGCTGTATCCGGGGTGGAGAAGAAACGGCCCAGAGGACAGACTCGCGGTCCCCCGTTCAGGCTCCACGTGGTGAGGCCTACCACGTGTAGAGCCAACGGGCAGGGATCGCTGAGCCGGGCCCAGCCAGCACGGAAGCTGCAAACCGCAAGTACATTACAAAAAGCTTATTTCTAGATTCCTTAGGGGCCATTTTAATCTAATTTAAATTTATTTTAGTTTATTTTATTTGGTTGAATTTAATTGAATTTCACATTGGTCTACTTCTCGGTTCTGCTATGGGGATTGTATTATAAAATAAAAGAGGGCCTGTTAGCTGCCTTCCTTTTCGTGGATATTGTTAGCCCGCTGAAGGAGAGAGCACATACACGGAGCTTAACCGTACAGCTTGCTGGGACTTAGGCCCGTTGTATAAGCCTTCTAGCAGGAAGGGCTCCGATAACTGGAATCGAGCATGGCGGCCAAATCTAAATGTCCGTCCTGTGGCATGCGCAGGGGCACTTCCTCGGAGGCAGGAGTCTGCAGGGGTTGTGCTGCAGTGGCTGCCTCCGTTGAACAAGAAATGAACTTGGCCATAATCCAGCCCTCTCAGGGGTCTGGGGACCCCTTAGAAGGGGAAGGGGGGTCCCAGTTCCCTCCCTCAACGTCCTCGGAACTACCTACCCCCCCTCTTCTCCCTTCGCCCCCCCCCCCCTCAGAGGCAGGGGGCACCGGGGATTTTTTCTCTCCAGACTTCATCCTTTTACTCCATAAGGCCTATTGCCTGCGTAAACAGGGCTCAGGGACAGGAGAGGCTGCCCCAACGGCCGAAGCCAAACCCAAGAGGGCAAGCAATCCAGACTCAGACATTCCGCCTAAACGGCCCCGTCTGGGCGGTGAAGAACCTCTCGCGCCCCTCTCCCAGGGCACCCCGGAGGAGGACGGCTCTGACAAGGACTGGGACGAGGAAGAGGAGGAGCTGGAAGAAGGAGAGATCCCTGAAGAAGATCACTCCCGAATAATTAGAGTCTTTCGTCGGGAGGAGCTCCCGGCACTAATTCACGAGTCCCTAAAAGTCCTCAGTGTGGCCTCAGACACGCCAGTAGAGGAGGAGGCGCTGGAGGACCCATTAATCCAGGCCATCAGGAGATCTCAGAAAGTTTTCCCTGTCCACAGAGTAGTGCGTCAGATGATCCAGGAAGAATGGGATCAACCTGAGTCTAGTTTAAGGGGAGTCCGGTCCATGTCTCGCCTATACCCACTTCCAGAGGCAGACAAAGAGCTGCTGAAGTCTCCCAGGGTGGATGCAGCGGTATCAGCAGTCACTAAGAAGACTACTATCCCAGTGGAGGGTAGCACTGCCCTAAGAGATTCTCAAGACAGAAAGCTAGATACCCTCCTGAAACAAGCCTTTGATGTGAGTGCCCTTGCCTTGCAGGCCTCGGTGTCAGGAGCCTGGGTAGCAAGAGCCTGTTTAAGGTGGTCACAACAGCTTCAGGCGGCAGAGGGGCCAACAGGCGAGGTTCAGACCAACTCTGCTAGGCTGGAATCCGGAGCAGCCTACCTGGCGGATAGTCAGTATGACCTCATCAGAAGCCTAGCCAAGAACATGGCCTCGGTGGTGGCGGGCTAGGCGTTATCTGTGGCTATGGAATTGGGCAGCGGACGCCTCCTCCAAGACACGCCTGAGCCGCCTTCCCTTTAAGGGGAAGCTATTATTCGGAGAAGACTTGGAGAAGTTGGTTAAGGACCTTGGCGAGTCTAAGGGGGGCAGGCTGCCTGAAGATAGACCGAAGCAAGGACGACCCCTAGCCTCAGTGCGGAACCAGCCGAGGGACGCCCGAAGGTTTCGTCCAGCCAGGTCAAACCCCTTTCCCAGGGGCCGATTTCCCTCGAAGGGACAAGGTTTTAGAGGGTTTCGAGGAGCAGGCCGAGGTTTCGGGGCAGCCTCCTCCTCCTCCTCTCAGGGTAATAGAAAACAATGAGGTGACGGGGGTCCAGGGGGAAGAACCGTCGGTTGGCGGACGCCTAAGGCGATTTCTTCCCGCCTGGTCCCGAGTCACGTCCGACCAATGGGTCCTAGAGGTCATCAGAGAGGGCTATGCTCTCGAATTTGCAAAACAAATACACCCAGCCTTTGTCCAGTCTCCCTGCGGTTCTTCTGCAAAGAGGGCGGCGGTAGAGGCAACTCTTACCCGTCTAATAACACTCGGAGCCGTGGTCCCGGTACCACCAGACCAGTGCGGTACTGGTCGGTACTCGATTTACTTCGTAGTACCAAAGAAGGAAGGGTCCTTTCACCCGATCCTAGATCTAAAACAGGTCAATCGCTGCCTCAGGGTTCCGCATTTCCGGATGGAAACCCTACGTTCAGTAATAGCAGCCGTAAGGGGCGGGGAGTTCTTAACGTCCCTAGATCTGACAGAAGCCTACCTGCACATCCCAGTCAGGGCATCCCATCAACAATTCCTGAGATTCGCAGTGTCAAGGGGCCACTTTCAATTCCAGGCCCTTCCCTTCGGCCTTGCTACGGCCCCAAGAACATTCACCAAAGTAATGGTGGTAGTAGCGGCCTCCCTACGGAAAGAGGGAATACTAGTACACCCCTACCTGGACGATTTGGCTAATCCGGGCAAAGTCGGAGGAGGAAAGCCACTCCGTGACGGCAAGAGTGATTCAAGTCCTAGAAGAATTGGGCTGGGTCATCAATCGAGCAAAGAGCAGGATGACTCCCTCCCAGGAACTCGAGTACCTCGGTGCAAGGTTCGATACCAACAGAGGCAGGGTGTTCCTGTCTCGATCAAGAGAACTGAGACTCCTAGTCACGCAGTTTCTGGCCAGACGAAACCCCACGGCGTGGCATTATCTTCAGGTCCTGGGGACAATGGCAGCGGCAATAGAGGTGGTGCCATGGGCCCGGGCCCACATGCGGCCATTGCAGAGGGCCCTATTGCGTCGGTGGTCGCCGCAACATCATTCCATGTCAATGCAGTTACCTTGCGCTCTGCGGACCAAACAGGCTCTACGCTGGTGGCAGTGCCCAAGGAATCTGGATTGCGGGATGCCCCTCGAGCCTCATCAGTGGTTATTATTGACGACGGATGCCAGCCTGGTAGGCTGGGGAGCTCACTGCGAGGACCAGTTCGTCCAGGGCAGCTGGACTCCGTTGGAAGCACAATGGCCCATCAACAGACTAGAATTGCGAGCCGTCGGCCTAGCGCTCAGGGCTTTTGAGGCCTTAGTGCAAAAGAGCAATTCGCGTTCTCTCCGACAATGTCACCGCGGTGGCTTACATCAACCACCAGGGCGGCACCAGCAGTCCCGCCTTAGAAAAGGAGGCGGGCACTCTGTTCCAGTGGGCGGAAATTCGGTTGGAAGCCCTTTCAGCCCAGCACGTAGCAGGTACGGACAACGTCACGGCAGATTATCTCAGCAGGTGCAAGATAGACCACGGAGAGTGGGAACTGGAGCAGGAGACCTTCGATCAGATAGTGGCCCGTTGGGGACTCCCGGTCATGGATCTCATGGCAAGGTTCTCGTCCGCCAAGGTGGACCGATTCTTCAGCCGACGAAAGGAAAGAATGTCCGAAGGCCTGGATGCCTTGTCCCAGAAGTGGCCCTCGGAGGGCCTGCTCTATGTATTCCCTCCCTGGGTTCTGATCGGAAAGGTTCTCCAGCACGTGGAGTCTCACCAGGGATTCATAATCCTCATAGCTCCGGATTGGCCTCGCCGCCCCTGGTATGCAGATCTGATGAGGTGGTCCGCCGACCAACCTTGGCGGCTACCTTGCAAGAGGGACCTTCTGAGACAAGGCCCGGTTCGTATGCCTCACGTGGATCGATTCTCGCTTACGGCCTGGCTATTGAAAGGGCGAGGCTCCTGAAGAGAGGCTATTCAGGAGCTGTCATCTCGACCCTGTTGAACGCTAAAAAGCGCTCGACCTGCCTCTCCTATGTTAGGACTTGGCGCATCTTCGAAGCATGGTGTGCGGAGCGCCGGCAGAAACCCCTTTCCGCCTCAGTCCCTGAGGTCCTCGAATTCTTACAGACAGGATTTGACAAGGGTCTAGCGCACAGCTCCTTGCGGTTCCAGCTGGCGGCAATCGCATGCTATAGAGGGAAGGTCCGCGGCAAGTCCCTAGGGGCACACGCGGACGTCTCCAGGTTCCTAACAGCAGTGCGACGCCTGCGTCCTCAATGGAGGTCGGTCGTCCCCTCTTGGGATCTCAACCTAGTGCTTAACGCCCTGATCAGGGAACCCTTTGAGCCAATGAAGAGGGCCTCCTTAAAGGACTTAACCTTGAAGACAGTCTTCCTGGTCGCTATCTGCTCGGCAAGGCGCGTTTCTGAATTACAAGCGTTGTCCTTCCAGCCCCCCTTCCTAGTATTTCTCAAGGACAAGGTAGTTCTGCGAACGGTCCCTTCCTTCTTGCCCAAGGTTATCTCTCCCTTTCATGTGAATCAGGCAGTTATCCTACCGGTCCTCTCCGCCGAGGGGCTTGAAGGCAGGGATAGCAAGCTTTGGCTCTTGGATGTCCGGAGGACCTTGAAACGCTACCTCTCCCGCACAGCCACCTTCCGGAAGTCTGAACGACTATTTGTCCAGTTTGGGGGACCATACAAAGGGGAGGCGGCGGCCAAGGCCTCCATCTCCAGATGGATCAGAGAAGCGATCGCTTCCGCCTACATACTGAAAGGGAAGCAGGTGCCAGCGGGTCTTCGAGCGCACTCCACCCGGGCACAAGCTACCTCTTGGGCAGAGTTCAGTCTAGTTCCTCCGCTAGATATCTGTAGGGCAGCGACTTGGTCTTCTCTGCATACCTTCACCAAGCACTACAGGCTGGACATCCAGAGTGCAGCGGACGCTCGGTTTGGGCTGGCGGTCCTTCAGTCCGGTATGCCGGATCCCACCCAGGATTGAACTGCTCTTTTACATCCCAGAAGTAAAGGGACTGGACTGGAGTGACGATAAGGAAGAAGTAATTAGATCTTACCTGCTAATTAGTGTTCCTGAAGGAACGACAGTACAGTCCCTGATCCCACCCGGTTAGGACCTATCAGCCAGAAGGAAGCTTTGGACCGAGCGTGGGGCCAGTTCGGGGTGAAGGGACGTGGGGGAAAGTCGGATTTGGCAGCCTCAGGCATACCTCCTCCCCCCGTCATCATTTCTCCCCTCATGCTCTCTATCTTCTATATTAAAAAAAAAAAAAAAAAAAAAGGTTTATGCATAGAGATAGTCTGTTAGGTTCTATAGGTTTTTATGTTATATAGGTTGTTAATGGAATTGCTTTAGGTCTGCTTTTTCATTCGATTACTGGAGTTGGTGGGGGGTCCTGGTGGTATTTATACCGCCCCACCTCCAAAAAGGTTGGGCTCAGCCTCCAAGCTGCTGGAAGGGTTGCGCAACCTAGAAGTAAAGGGACTGGACTGTCGTTCCTTCAGGAACACTAATTAGCAGGAAAGATCTAATTACTTCTTGTTCCTTAAATAATAGGGTCTGGTCCCGTGTCCTTCCCTGTGTTCCTTTTGTGTATTTGTTCGATGCACCAACATTTTAAATCCTTAAAAGAATGACCCTGTGCTTCACAATGGGATACTAAAGGGGCTTCCATTCTTTTGCATCGTAGCCTACTTTCATGTTCCTTCATTCGAATCCTAAACATGCGGATTGTTTTTCCTATATATAATAAATCGCAGGGACACTGCACTGCATATACTATATAAGTCGATTCACAAGTGGTACTACCTTGCAATCGATATGTTACACCCTTATAGGTAAATCGTTCTATCTCCTTTGAAATGGGACAAATGGCACAATGGCCACAGATCTTATGACCCACTAATCCTGCTTCTGATTCCAATGGCTTGCCAGCTGATAACACCGTTGGGCTTAAGTATTCCTTTAAATTTCTACTGCGTCGCCAAACGCATCGGATACGGCGATTTTGCATACTAGGCAGGGTCTGCAAAACTGTGCTATTTTTCTTAATACTTTTTTGTATAGCCATGCTAATAGGGGAATATTTCGTCACAAAATGTATATGTTCTATATCTTCCTTTTCTCTCATTGGGCATGGATTTAAAAGCCAGGAGCGATCCAAATATAAAGCCCGCTTATAAGCTTTAGTAATTAAATGTTGCGGGTAGCCTCTCTGTGAAAAATTCTTCCGCAATTGATTAGATTGGTGTTTAAAAGTTTCTCTATTAGAACAATTGCGGCGATATCTCAAAAATTGAGAGTATGGAAGTCCCTCCTTCAATCTAGGAGGATGGGCACTATCAAATTGTAAAAAAGTATTCCTATCTGTCGGCTTGGTGTATACCATCGTTTCCCATTTATCAATTCCTTTAGTTATGTTCACATCTAAATAAGTTATTGTATGGTGGTTAAACTCATAAGTGAATTGAATATGGGA
Organism: Ichthyophis bannanicus; assembly: GCA_033557465.1. Taxonomy (NCBI): domain Eukaryota; kingdom Metazoa; phylum Chordata; class Amphibia; order Gymnophiona; family Ichthyophiidae; genus Ichthyophis; species Ichthyophis bannanicus. Next base: position 65,873,384 of record CM066035.1, read on the forward strand.
ATCACAACTGTTTAACAATGTGATGACCTCTTTTAGTTGTTGCTCTGTACCTTGGCCACAACAAAAAGACATCATCAATGTAACGATGCCAATGCCCTGGTGGTGAATATCTCTGGACAACAGTTATCCCCAGAATCTGAACGTTTGTTAGAGAGAGGCCTGTCGTTTGTTCCCTCTATAGTATTTGATGATTTTCAATTCCACATCGACTTAGAAGCATTAATACGCAAGCTACATATAAAAGACTATTTTCATGCAAATCCATCTACATCAGAGAACAGGGTTTCCAACACCACGATTAATCGCATCCCCCTGCCGTTTAAATCTTACAGCATTACCGCCGACTCCTCTTCCACCAGCATTAGTGATTTAATCGTGAAGGACATTCAGAAAATATTAAGAGGAACATCAACCCCACATAATCATCAATTGCCATTTGTGGAACGTCAGGCATTAAGAGAGCTTGTGATAAGGAAGCTTATCATAGCTCAGGAAGGAGCTATAGAAAAGGTGAAGTGACTCTGAACAAGCAACCTGTCAGTTCTGGTAGAAATAAGAAAACAGAATTTCGCCATAAAAGACTACCAGTCCCAGAATGCACCAGGTTTCCAACAGCCATTAGAGGAGCTGAAGTGGGGAAACGTGTGTTCAATCAGGAGGGCTATGAGGTAATCCCTAAGCACTCATCTCAAAGGGCAGGGCCTGATTAAGCACAGCTGCGCTGTGTTAGGGAGGAGCACTCATCTAAGCAGAATAAGAGTAGAGTTTATTCTACAGATGACCATCTTCATGGTCACCTTGGATATCCAGAGAATTGTCCTCAGTATCCTGAGAATCAGCTTGAGTTTGATCATCAGTTTCATCTGAAGGATCATCAGAAGCAGAAGCCAAACCGGACGGACAGAGAGGGAAAGAGACCCTTTGGAAGAAGGAAGAGAAAAGCCTTTGAGAGGTCTAGAAGAGTCCAAAGCAGTACGTATACTGGGAGGTATTCCAAGGGCCAGCATACACCATTGGACTGGGGAAAGCCAGAGGAATGGTGCTGCAGAGCTAGGAATCACCAGAGGCTACCTGTGAGGGAGACGGCTGCACGTGGAAGGGACCCTAAGGACCTGTGCCAGAAGGTATGTGAAGAGAGATCCAGTGTCCAGGGATCTGGATTGGAAGGCTGGACATAAGAACTGGACTACATACTGGCCAGGCTATATAGAGAGGAACTCTAGCAGCAATGGAAGCTCAGGTATGAACACTGATCTATGCCCTAGCTATAACCTTGAAAGACAGCAGGGAAACAAGTATTCTCCTGAAAATGCTCCATTGAGAGATTCATCTGTGCCAATCCATGATATTGAACCCATGCTTGTTGAACAAGGGGGAATAATAGCAGATGAGGATCCTGTTTATATGGACTGCTCTCTATCTAAACTCCGTTGGTAACTTTCTGTTATAAAGTACAGCAACCATCACAAAGAAATACAAATTTGTTCTTTAATCTACTCAGAAAAGCTCCTGAAGCAGGATTTGACCCACACAGTAGAAAGCAAGCCAGCTAAGGGGTTTCAGCTGGTGACTGCTAGCAATTAAGCCTTACCTAATTGCTTGTGAGCTAGGAGAGAATCACTTCTGAATCTATGTGGGAAGTAATCAGAAGTTAACCTGAAAAGAACAGTTTGTTTCTTGCTTTGTGGCTTTTCATTTGTTGTTTTCCTGATTTTGACTTTGTTTTTCCAAGTTAACACTGAAAGCAAGTAACCTAATTTATGTGCTACCAAGCATATCTGTGTTGGGAGAAATAACCCCATAAATAAATATCTTATTGGCTTTACCCAAGAGCACAACTAAATTATTGTCAGCAGCTGTGTCTGGTGTGAATGAACTACATTGCCCACAATACCTTGCAAATCATATAGATATATGCACTTGCCAAGACTCTGAAGATTATCACCCAGGCAGCCGTCTGATAAGCTTCAAAGTAGGCAAGATTTAGTAATACGCCGAGCAGATAAGGGAGGGGGCAATAGTGGTCCTCAGCCGTAGCTATTACGTGGAAGAAGCATTAACACAATTACGAGATATCATGACATACAAACTATTACAGGAAGATCCTAGTCTTAGTTTACAAAGACAAATCAAAATTTTGACAAATAAAACATTTGGATGATAAATTGATGTCTAAAAAGGAGTTTCATTTTCTAAATGTTACATCCCCTACCATAGCACGTTTTTAAACAGTTCCAAAAATCCACAAGAATGTTCAGCAGCCTCCGGGCCGCCCTATAGTCTCTACTAAAGGTACAATCTTGGAGCCTCTCTCCATATATTTGGATTCATTTTTAAGGCCACTTTTGATTAAGATCCCGTCTTACCTCCGGGACACCACTCATTTTCTAGGCATTTTGGAGCAGCTAGCTAGATGGGTACGAGAAGAGGGGGTACTTCTAGTTACATTAGATGTTCAATCATTATATACTAGTATTCCACAACAGCGGGCAGTTGAAATAGTGCATAAAACATTAAGAGATAGAGGAGATTTAAGCACAGAACAAATAGAGTTTTTGGTTCGAATTGCACAGTTGGCCATGCATGAAAACTATTTTGTTTTTGAAGGCCTATTGTATCATCAAGTATCCGGGGTGGCCATGGGGGCCACATGTGCCCCTTCAGTGGCGAATTTGTATATGGGTAATTTCGAAGAGCTTTGGTTGTCTAAAGCTCCACGCGGAAACCAAATTAAGGCTTGGCATCGTTACATTGATGTCTTTTTGTTGTGGCAAGGTACAGAGCAACAACTAAAAGAGGTCATCACATGGTTAAACAGTTGTGATTCCCATATTCAATTCACTTATGAGTTTAACCACCATACAATAACTTATTTAGATGTGCACATAACTAAAGGAATTGATAAATGGGAAACGATGGTATACACCAAGCCGACAGATAGGAATACTTTTTTACAATTTGATAGTGCCCATCCTCCTAGATTGAAGGAGGGACTTCCATACTCTCAATTTTTGAGATATTGCCGCAATTGTTCTAATAGAGAAACTTTTAAACACCAATCTAATCAATTGCGGAAGAATTTTTCACAGAGAGGCTACCCGCAACATTTAATTACTAAAGCTTATAAGCGGGCTTTATATTTGGATCGCTCCTGGCTTTTAAATCCATGCCCAATGAGAGAAAAGGAAGATATAGAACATATACATTTTGTGACGAAATATTCCCCTATTAGCATGGCTATACAAAAAAGTATTAAGAAAAATAGCACAGTTTTGCAGACCCTGCCTAGTATGCAAAATCGCCGTATCCGATGCGTTTGGCGACGCAGTAGAAATTTAAAGGAATACTTAAGCCCAACGGTGTTATCAGCTGGCAAGCCATTGGAATCAGAAGCAGGATTAGTGGGTCATAAGATCTGTGGCCATTGTGCCATTTGTCCCATTTCAAAGGAGATAGAACGATTTACCTATAAGGGTGTAACATATCGATTGCAAGGTAGTACCACTTGTGAATCGACTTATATAGTATATGCAGTGCAGTGTCCCTGCAATTTATTATATATAGGAAAAACAATCCGCATGTTTAGGATTCGAATGAAGGAACATGAAAGTAGGCTACGATGCAAAAGAATGGAAGCCCCTTTAGTATCCCATTGTGAAGCACAGGGTCATTCTTTTAAGGATTTAAAATGTTGGTGCATTGAACAAATACACAAAGGAACACAGGGAAGGACACGGGACCAGATCCTATTATTTAAGGAACAACAATGGATTTATCGACTGGGGTCGGTCCAACCAGAAGGGCTGAATATTGCAATAGATTGGGGAGTATGTGTGTAAACATTAATTGGAGGTTTCCTAAATGGGAAAGTTGATTCTTACAATGAGGAAAACCCTAGGGCGCATTAACCAAAAAGAAGATTTCGATCGGTGGGAGGAGTTAATAAAGATATATTTAAAGGGACGCAAGCTTTACTCCGCATGCGCGGCGTCCAAGGACCGTTAGAAGTACCTTAATGAACATATGTCGGCTATGAAGTGTGGCACTGCAGACCCTCTGCAGGCAGAAGAAAATGTTTTAAACTTAGAAAAAAGAGGCAGACACCGGCTGCAGCATCACGAGGAGCCATATAGGGGGAGCAAGAGGGACCTCTGGAGGACTGAGGAACTACGCCCTAGAGCCAATGATGCAATACCGGCCTGCACTCAATCCAGAAAGGGGAAGATTCCTTTTAAAAGCCCAGATGACTGGAGAAAGTCAGACTGGCAGGGAGTTGTGCAAGGAGTTCCAGTTCCAGATTCGCATGGAGATCCAGATCCAGGAAGGAAGCTAACTTTGGAAGGAGAAAGGAGAGCTTTCCTGGAAGGAGAGGAGGACCCAGGAATAGGAGTCCTAACAGATGGAACCGGCCTAGCAGACTCAGCAGAGCCAGGTGGAGAAACTTGCTTTAGAGATCTCAAAAGGGGAGAGGACACACTTTCCAGCAGGGAAAGATACCGTGTGGAAGCTAACCCTGGAAGGAGAAGGACTGTACCAGAGAGTCCAAGGCCTGAGTTTGGCAAGGGCCAGCAAGTGTTGAAAGGCGCAACAGGGAGTAACCAGGAAAGAGGTGAAAGAGGAATTTTGAAAGGCAACTTTCAAGGCCCTGGGAGAAAGAAGCTGTGGTGCCAGTGTGGCTTAACCCCAGCAGAAGGCCGACCTGAGAACCGGAGGCCTACCTGGGTGCCAGAGAAGCCAAGCCCCAGCAGGAACAGGCCTCAGCCCTCACCTCACTGTGCTAACCTTAGGAGAAAAGGTAATTACTATTTTACTGATTATGATTTTACGAATGCTGTGAAGCAGCCTCCTAGATGCATTCATGATACAAAATACAAACCTGTACCAAACAGGAGACTTTCTAGAGAAGGAACAGTGTGCAGGAGAGACTGTCCACATGCTAAAAGTGTACAAAGCAAAGGCTTACCTTGAGATGCTGAACATTGGGGCATTATACAAAAAGCCTGAAGGCAAGACCCTAGACCAGCGATGGCGAACCTATGGCACGCGTGCCAGCTGTGGCACGCGAAGGCCTTGCAGCTGGCACGCGGGAAGGTCCGCTAGGACAGGTGTCTGCCTCCCTTTGTCTGCAGCCGCGGCTCCCTGCCTGTTAGGGAACCGCGGCTGTGCTTGTAAAATCGTTGCGGAGCCCTTCCTGTCTTGACGGGCTCCGTGCAGCATTGTCCCGCCTCTAAAGGAAGTTGTAACTTCCTTTAGAGGCGGGACAATGCTGCACGGAGCCCGTCAAGACAGGAAGGGCTCCGCAACGATTTTACAAGCACAGCCGCGGTTCCCTAACAGGCAGGGAGCCGCGGCTGCAGACGAAGGGAGGAAGACATGGGGAGAGGGGGGGGGCTACCATCGACATGGGGAGAGAGGGGGGGGGCTACCATCGAGATGGGGAGTGAGGGGGGGCTACCATCGACAGGGGGAGAGGGGGGGGGGGCTACCATCGACATGGGGAGAGGGGGGGGCTACCATCGACGAGGGGAGAGGGGGGGGCTACCATCGACATGGGGAGAGGGAGAGGGAGAGGGGGGGGGGCTAACATCGACATGGGGGGGAGGGGGGCTTACATGGAGGGAGGGAGCTGATATGGATGGATGGAAGGAGGGGGGCTTACATGGAGGGAGGGAGCTGATATGGATGGATGGAAGGAGGGGGGCTTACATGGAAGGAGGGATAGATGGAGGGAGGGGGCTGACATGGACAGAGGGGGGACTGACATGGAGGGAGGCTGACATGGACAGAGGGGGGACTGACATGGAGGGAGGCTGACATGGACAGTGGGGCTGACAGGGAGGGAGGGAGGGAGCTGACATGGACAGATGGAAGGACGGGGGCTGACATGGAGGGAGGGGGGCTGGCATGCACAAAGGGGAGAGACAGGGACATACTGGACAGACGGGATAAATGCTGGAGAGAGGCGAGAGACATTGCGGCTTAGGATTATAATGGGCTGATGGGGGAGCTAGCACTGGTAATGGGCAGATGGGAGGGGACTAGGACTGGTAATGGGTTGAAGGCTAGGACTGGGAATGGACTGATCAAGGGGGGGGGTTGGGACTGGTAATGGGCTGATAGGGGGGTATGACTGATAATGGACTGATGGGGGGCTAGCATTGGAAATGAGCTGATCGGTGAGGTTAGGACTGGAAATGGGCTGATGGGGGGGATAGGACTGGTGATGGGGGGGGGTAGGACTGGTGGTATTGGGCTGATTAGGGGAGGCTAGCACTGGTAATGGGGTTGAGGGGGGATTAGCACTGGAAGTGAGCTGATTGGGGGGCTTTGACTGAGAATGGGCTGTTTGTGGGGAGGGGAGGATAGAGCTGCTGGCCCTGGAAGAAAACTGGGGGCTAAGGCTACAAATGGGCTGATGCGAGGGGATGGGAGAATGGAACTGGAAGGGAGTGGATCTGAGAGGGGCTGCCATGGTATTTGTACTAGAAGGGACTGGTCAGTGGGGAAGGAGGGGGACTGGAAGGGAATGGACACCAGTGGCAATTATGGGAATGCAAGTTGACATTGGAAGGTACTGGGAGTGAGGACTGGAAAGGGGCTGATACTGGGGAGGGTTACTGGGACTGGAAATAGGCTGATGGAAAGAAGTGAAGAAAACGAAAGAAGAGATAAGAAATGGCAGATGGACCATAGACCACAGAAAGAGAGCTAAGAGAAGACAGGAAAGCAGAAGCCTCAGATCGGGACCAGCATGATCAGAGAATAAATTGGTCAGACAACAAAGGTAGAAAAAATAATTTTATTTCATATTAGTGATTTGACTACAAAATCATCATAATTTTGAAATCAAATATTGTTACTTGTTGTGATTAATTAACCGTATTTTCCGGCGTATTTTTTTTGGTGTGCGCTGGAAGAGGGGTAGTCTTATACGGCGAGTATAGGCCAAACACCTATATTTTAACAGGAAAAGTAGGGGGTCGTCTTATACGCCCAGTCGTCTTATACGCCGGAAAATACGGTAAGTAAATTTAACGTTTTCTATGAAAAGTAGTTCTGAGGGGGGTCAAAAAAATATTAAAAGAAAAGTGACAATAATATAATAATATATTTATAATGTGGATTACATTTGGGCCCTCATATTTACCTCAGGCTATGATTGTGATTGTGATTATGATGGTACACTGTAAGAAACAATATATGCAGTGTTAGATTTGTTTTAAATGTCGCAATGGTTTTGCGGCTCCCAGTTTTTTTTTTCCCTTCGGAAACGGGTCCAAGTGGCTCTTTATGTCTTAAAGGTTGCAGACCCCTGTGCTAGGAGAAAGGCCCCAGCCCGGCCCCGCGCTTCCCCTTCCGGTCGGAGCTTCTGCGCGCCTCTCGCCGAGAAGCTGCACGCTAGGGCTCGTGCGCCATCCTCTCGCGAGATTATAGGACCCGCGCGGGAGCTGGGTTCCAAAGAAGAGCAAAACCTACCACTTTCATGATGAATGGGAAATGGACTACTTCTTCATCATGGTGAAAGACAAGTGTTGTGTAATTTGTAACGCCCCAGTATCCTTGCCCAAAATGGGTGATCTGGAACATCATTATAAGGCTCTAAAATATTGTTGTTAAGGTTTAATTGACGTGCTGGCACTTTGAGGAAATTCTTTGGTTTTGTGCGGCAGTTTGGGCACTCGGGCTCAAAAAGGTTAGCCATCACTGCCCTAGACATTCCAGACTGCGAGCCAATGCAAGTGGAATTCCCGGATGATCCCTCGGACCTCCCGATGGATTGTAGCTATTGCCTGGCTGAAAGAATTGAGCCCTTAGCGGAGGAATAGCTGTGGTCTGGGGTAAAGTTTGATTCTGTATTTCGTTTGGTATTGCTGTGAAGTTAACAGGTTTTCTTCAGTTCATGTTTTCTTTTAACCTGGAGCAAGGACATTCTTTTGTGTTGATGTAAGCTGTGCTATTTGAACCTATTTGCAACACGGGAAATAAAAGCCTTAATTTTTCCCTACCCTCGGACTGTGATATTCTTGGGAGCTTTTAGTTACACAGAAGGCTACCAGGACTATAAAAAACCTGGGCCCTGTAATTGAGCTAAACTCCTCCACAAACAAACTTTGCATGTCCACCCCCTTTCTGCTGTGACCCGCCATTGCCACCAGGGGGGCGGTGTGACAGAAGACGTGGGCAGCATCAATGTGTCAGGTACTCCATCTAAACATTTTCTTCGTTGAGTGATTCAAAGAAACTTTTAAAACTAGATTTAAGGTGGTAAAAAAGATTCGTTTTAGTTGGGGTTGGGTTTAGATAAGTGAAGTATGTTTGTTATTTATTATAATAGGATTTATGGTCCCCTGAAAAACCTGAACAGTGAAACGCGGGGGCGCTTTCAGTACAGCGTTGGGACATCAAGATATAATCAGAATCATGCAACTTTTATTGAAAAATTCATCAAATACAAGTTAAGTGGACAAATACAGTTTTGACATTTTTATTGGTTGCTGTATGACACAAACAATAAAGGGAATATTTTTGCATATAACAGGGTCATTGATGCAAAACAGGCATGAATATTGGGCTCACACAATACCCAAGATATCATGCCACTGTGAAGTCTGAGACCCGAGAAAAAATAAGCAAAGTCCCTTATATTAAATCGCAACTCAAAAATATTAGAGTGTAGGAATATTTTCCGGTGATTCCCATTAAACCATGGCTAACATGTCTAATGTGGACAAGTGCAGTTTACGCACCTAGGAAAGAACAACCCAAACTATGGGTACACGATGCAAGGTTCCACATTAGGAACCACCACCCAGGAAAAAGATTTAGGCATTATGGATAACATGTTGAAACCCTCTGCCTAGGGTGCAGCAGTGTCCAAGAAAGCAAATAGAATGCTAGGAATCTTAAGGAAAGGAATGGAGAATAAAACAAAAGATATTATAATGCCTCTGTATCATTCCATGGTGCAATTCTGGTCACCGTATTTTAAAAATGATATAGCGTTATTAGAAAAGGTAAAGAGAAGAGCCACCAAAATGGGAAAAGGGATGGAAGAGAGGCTAAAAAGGTTAGGGCTCTTCAAGCTGGAAAAGAGATGGTTGAAGGGAGATATGATAGAGGTCTATAAATTAATGAATGAGGTCCTACCATCTGTCTAGAGACAATGAGAATATGGGACTTGGCTCTTTCAATGAATACTTTTTTGATCACTTCCTATTTGAGGATAACAGAATCAGATAGTCGACAAACTCGGTCGTCAGTTAGATCCACACAAATGGTCACTGGGCTGCCAGGTAGCTCATAGCCTCTTCAAAATGTGGGGAAAGTGAGGGAGGAGTGACTGGCCTAGTGGTTGGGGCAGTAGCCTCGGTCTGGAGGGACCAGGGTTCAGGTCCCACGGGGACAGCAGCCTCGTATTGGAGGGACTGGGGTTTCAGTACCACTGGCACTCCTTGTGGCCTTGGGCAAGCTTAACCCTCCATTGCCTCAGGTACGATTTGTGAGCCCTTTGGGGACAGGGAAATACATACAGTACCTGAATGTAATTTCCTTATCTACCTAGCTGCTATCTACTGTAGGTGGTATATCAAGTAAATTATCTGCAACAGAACAGAATATAAAACATCTGCAATTTTTGATCCTCACATCCCAAGTTTATTACGTATAGCACTGGATGCCTTCCTGATTTTCTTGGCAGGACAAATGTCTGTATGCTTTCTCACCAATTCCGTTCATTTCCCAAACTATATAAAAATATAAGGGGGCTAAGCTCATGTGTTACTATAATAGTACCTTACTGCCAATACAAATATGGGTTTTCTAGCTTCAACCAACCAAACAAGAACCTCTGGTTATGCTACCATGTAGTTTGATTCTTCTGACTAAACAAAGGGGTTGGATAGTTCATCCCAGTCTCCACACCTTAAGTCTTTTGGCATGGATATATTTTTTAAATTTAAAATGTATTACATTTTCAACAGAATATACAAAAGAAAAGAAAACAAAAAACAAAGTACAAATACAACATAGTAATAAACTGACAGGAATCATTCAAGTAATAGGAAATAAAATATAAGAAAAATAAACTTCCACACCTGTCAGAATTCACTGAGGATCTAAGGGGGAGATCAACTGTTAGCAAACATTTTAAGGAAAAGAAAAACTAATCAAATTTTCAAAATCTGCTAATACCATTTTTTATTTAAGTTTACAATTGATATGACAACCAACCAAAAGAAAAGGACAATCCTAGGACATAGATTAAATTCAACATTATACAAAAAAGGAAATGCAAGAAAATTAATACTGATTAAGCCCACATTACTGGGACCTGAAAAGTGATATATAAAAAAGAAAAGGAAAGGAAGAAAAACAAGGCTTTAAAGAAAAAAGCCTACAACAAGGAGGCACAATTAATTACTCATCCCCTGCTGCTTGCTCTAAGCCCTGCCTGTCAACAATAAATTGCGAAGGAAAAACGTAGCACCCAGCTTAAGAACACGAGGCTTCAAAGCTAAAAAAAGCCTCCGTCTAAGTTGGGTGCTACGTGCCACATCGGGGAAGATATTCACTCTGTGTCCACAAAAAACTGTTGACTTATGTTTAAAAAAGGCTTTCAGGATTCTCTGTTTAAACTCCAAAGATTTCAGCACAACAATTAATGTGGACCGAGAGTTAATTACATCGGCAGAGTCTTCAAGAAAAGCTGTTAAATCTGAAATGGAGGGCTCAAGCACATCGAGCTCACCTTCAGAATTCACAGTACGTTTAAACCGTGAAACATAATACAAATGAGACACCTCAATAGGATCCATTATGAGCAAAACTTCCTTCAGGTATTTCTCAAATAAAATTTTAGGAGAAAGAAGAGAAGTACAAGGGAAATTCAGGAGTCGAAGATTACAGGCACGCAAAGTGTTTTCAAAAGCCTCCAATTTAGCATGCATTATCAGGGAATCTTTAATACCCCCCACATTAGTCGATTGTAACGTAGAGACCTGTGACTCTAATCTAACGACAGCCGAATCCACTGAAGAAACTTTATCACTTAATTGCTGAAAGGTCGAAACGGCTTCTTGTGAGAAATCACACAAGGAACCAAGAGTAGAGGACAACTTAATGTTAATACCCTGTATAGCAGCCCAGAGATCCTTTAAAGTAATCTTTGTCCGGTAACAAAGGGGAAAGACCAGAAAGGTCTCCCTCCTTTGCTAACCTAACCGGCGTAGGCAAAAAAACCCCACAATTAGAAGTTGCTCTTACCGAATCAATATCTTTCCCCGGTGATGATAAGGATACTAATGTGGCAGGGCAAGAAGGCGGGGTCCTCCCTCCAGAACTAAGAGAAGGACCCTCAGGGGAGGACTGCGCTACTGGGCGGGAGATAAAATGCTTGTCAAGAGGGCCCACAACAGGGGCGTTGTCAGTGGGCGTACCTTCCACTCGGCCCGCTTTCACTTTCCTCTTCCCCATTAATTCTTACAGCGAATAAAACATACAAAATAAATGACAGGAAAAGGATCGCAAGCGTCTTCCGTCTCAGTGACGCCGAAGGGGTGCCAAAGGGGCGTGTCCAGCCCCTTTGAACACGCCCCTTCGAAACACACTCCGCGGTCACAACCAAGAAGATCTTATATACATATAGGGTCCTCGCTGAAGATAGCTGTCCCCACGCTGCCCGCCCAACAGTTAAGGGTGAGGCAAGCGTCTCAACAAGGCACCAAGCGGTGGCAGTTCCCGGGGCTCACGAGCAGGCCCCCTTCACCTCCAACTCAATCACACCAGGTCCCTGCTAATACCATTTTAAATCCTCATATATCCCCCCAATTTCATACAGCATTGTTGATAACTGCAGCTTCCCTAATAGGGGCATTTTCCTTGGCAATAAGAACCTCCAGTTGTTTAGGTTCTAAGAAAAAGTAATCATGCCCCTTTATACTTTATAAATAAATCCAAATATCAAAAACAACACTTAGAATGTGTTCAACACTTGGTTCCACATATATTTGAAAATTATTAGTGATGTGTAGAGGCCCGAAATGGTGTGCTTTTTTTCTCACAAACAAAATGGTTCTGTAATTAGGAGCCAAAAATATTGATTAAAAAGGAAGGAAAGCCACGAGAGCGGGGTTTCCCTCAAGGCCAGTCTTCCAACATATGAATTGTGCTCAGATATTTACTCTAATTTTTCACTCTATTTTCCTTATACTTTATAAAACACTTCCTAGGAAATTTCAAGAAGAAACACATCCCAAGAGCCACGGCTCTGGGACGAAGCTGAAGAAAATCTTTCCTGTTTGTCTGTGTCTTATCAGATAGATGACAATTTCCATGGCCATGGGATTTTGTTTTTCTTGACCTAACAGCAAAAAATAATCTCAAGACCCTTATCCCTCTCCGAAGCCATAACGAACCAGGCAACCAAGGTTGTCTTATTGTAGGTTTCTTCCAGGGAGGTCTCTAATTGTAGTCAAACTTGGGGATTCTTGGTCTGTTCCTCCACACACCCCATCCAATCTTTTAACGGAGCCTTTAACAATAGGCCCTAGAGTTGGAAAGATGAGAAGTGAGGTCCAGACCAAGGCTATCCTGAAAATACTGCTTTGATTTTTTTCTTTAGATAGATTAATCTTGTATAAGGGAAATTAAGAAATGCATGTTATTATAGCAAATTGAATTATCTGATTTATCCTGCTCCTTATCCAAGATATTTATTTATTTACATTCTCTTATATACCGCGCTATTCTGCATCAGTGCGGTTTACATTGAACAAACTGAAATTACATTGAACAGGGCATTATAACTTGGAGATAACTATTTTACAGGGAATGGGGCTATGGAGGGTTAAGTTGCTTGCCCAAGACCACAAGGAGCACCTGTGGGACTAGAAACCCCAGTCCTTCCGGCCCAAGGTTGCTGTCCTCTAGTGGGATTTGAACCCCCGACCTTCTGGCCTGAAGTACCTTGCCCCAACCACTAGGCCACTCCTCCACTCCTCTAACTCCTCTAACTATTACCTGTAACAAGGGCTGCATTCTCAGACTGAACAAATCTTCGACACAGATTCTGAGATTGAATCTTAGTTTTAAATCTGTTCTAACCGTTTATTTACTTAAATCTCTCCACAGCCTCTCCTATAAAATATCACACCTGTGATAGAGTAGTTCCATCCTGGCGATCAATCAACCTATCGCCACAATTCCAGATTCAAAATCTCCCTAGGAGGCGATATTAGCAGGGGTATTTCACATGACAACTTCCCGGAAAATATAATAGGTCTCATAGGACCTACTTCTACAATCTCCAGGAACAAGCAGGAATGAGTCTTCACACGTGCGAGACGTCGGCGACGGAGCCTGCACGGTAATGCTCCCCAGCATCCAATCAGAAAGCCTTTGGGAGCATCCCCCCGCACCTGTGCAGTGGCTTCCCGCCCTTCCTACTGCCTCTCCCCAGTTTTTTCGTTTTCCGCGGAGCAGGCAGGACGTCCCTCCTGCCATCGCAGAAATTTTTTCCCTTTGTTCTTGTTTCTGTAGTCGCGGCTTTTTCCCGCCGATGGTGGCACCTCCGTGCCCCTTTCTTTCTTTTCTTTTCAATTAATTTTCATTTAAATTTCATTTATTTTTGGTCGCCTGAAGGGACCCTCCCCTCTGGGCGCCGAGGCCTACCGGGCTTACAGCATGGAGCCTTCTTCTCCCCAGAAGTGCCCTCGCTGCGGGGACCTAATTTTCCAATTGGACTCCAATGCCTGGTGCCTCTCCTGTTTGGGGCCTGACCCTTCTTTCCCGGCGGGAGAAGACCCTCCCTTTTTCGGATATCCCTCGACGACGTCTTCGCGCCCAACGCGCGGTCGTCGGGTTGTTTTTCTCTCCAGGATCAGGTATCCACACAACAGTCTGTTAAGACTAGCCGAGTCTTGAGGGGCGAGTCTCATGCGCGGCATGGCGACAGCTCCAGCCGACCCCTCAAGTCCCCCTTGGCTAATATACCCCGGCGGGAGTCCTCGGGCTCCAAAGCATTTACGGGGTTTCGGGATGTTCCTGAGGTTCGCTCCTCACAGAACATTCCTGAGCCATGCCCGAGGGAGGTACCCGCTTCGAGCGGTGCCGATTCCCCGGCGTCGAGTGTTCCACTCTTCGCCAGGGATCGTCAGCTGGTATCCTCGGCGCCTCTGGGGCCGATCGACTCGACCGGCTCTGACCTCCCTACATCCCAGCCATGCTCGGGTGTGGTATCCGCTCCGGGCGGTACTGAGACCCCAGCATCGGCGTCGGTATCGAGCATTCCGCTCCTCACCGAGGATCATCGGCTGCTGTCCTCGGCGCCTCCGGGGCCGATCGACTCGGTCCAGCCTGGCGTTCCTCCATCACTGCCAGGCGCGGGGGTGGTACCCGCTACGAGCGGTACCGACCCCTCGGCGTCGGTGTCGAGCATTCCGCTCCTCACCGGGGATTGGCGGCTGTGGTCCTCGGCGCCTCCGGGGCTGACCGACTCGTGCCGGTATGGTGTCCCTACGGGGGTAGTATCCGCTTCGGGCGGTGCCGACCCGTGGGCGTCGAGTAACCCGCTCCCCACCGGGGGTCGCCAGCCGCTGCCCTCGGCACCTCTGGGGCCGATCGGCTCGACACAGTCTGGCCCTGCGTTCCAGCCATGCGCGGAGGCGGTACCCGCTTCGAGCACGCCGGCGTCGATGGTTCCACCCCTCGCCGGGGATGATCTCCTGGCCTCACTCCCCTCGGAGCCGCTCACTTCGACCCGAGCTGGGTCGCCGGTATCCCAGCTCTGCGCAAGGGTGGTACCGGTTTCGAGCGGTGCCACTCCGCCGGCGACGGCAGGGGCGTTGAGCTCAAGGCATCAACCTTCCCCGGGGACCTCGGGGTGTGTCGACCAGCACACGGGCGACCCCACGGCATCGACGCGGCCGTCGAGGGCCCCGCCCTTTCCTAGGAAAGGGGCCTCGGGGTCTTCGATTGCCTCGATCCCCCCGCAGGGGCTTGGCACTCCCCCCCCCCCCCCCCCGCAGGGACTCGTCGGGTGACCTGGGTCCCCTCGGGGACGGGCCGTATGCCCCGGCAGGCTTTCCCTCCGGGTAGGACGGGTTCGAGAGGGGGCCCGGCATCGGGCAGCGCCCGCCGATCGACATCGGCACCGGCGTCAGATGACCCCCTCTCCACCGAGCTCAGTCCTCGGGGGCCCTTGATGCTCGCGGCACCGGTCGGCGCGGTTCCGATCCGCGCTCCGGGATCTCCACCACCGGCGCGGTCGCTCCCGCCGGGGTCCTCGGAGGGAGTCGATCTCCTCACTCGGTTCGATGCCCAGTCTGGAGTCGTCGTCCAGCCTTGAAAGCCTGGCCACTGCACGTCTCGGGATCGGCCCCTGTCCCCTCCCGCAACGCAGAGCAGAGACCGCTGGCCCCTGCCCTCCGGCGGCCGCGGATTCGCTCCAGTCACGGGGGGAAGCGCCGCCCCTGGGTTCGGGGCCGAGGCCGATTCCTGCGGCGCCTTCGGTGCCATCGACCCCTTCGATGCCTAGCTTGGAATCAATTCCTGGAGCCGACGACGCCATGTTGACTGCCCCAATCCGGGTCGGTTGGTCCCCTCCTCTGCCAAGCGGGCATCGGCCCGAGCGGCCTCTTAGTGCCCTGGCGGCCTCTCCCGCCATAACCCCTCCGGCAGAGCTGCCTTTTCAGGATTTCCTCCTTGAAATGGCGGACTTGCTGGCCATCCCTATCCCGGACCCGAGCCCAGGCCCTGCAGAACAGGCAGCCGTGATGCTTCCTCTGCATCCCTCCCTGCAGGATCTCCTGCTGGGGGCTTGGCGGTCGCCTTTGAGGGTTCCGGTGCCGTCGACTGCGATGCAGGCTCTGTACCGGGTGCCTCCGTCCCCGGGGTTTCGGCAGCACCAGCTTCCACATCGGTCCATTGTGGTGGAATCGGCGCTGAGGAAGGCCAGAAGCAAGGAGAAGCATGCTTCTCGCCCTCCAGGCCGCGCCTCGAAGACGCTAGATACTCTAGGACGTCAAGCCTTCCAAACGTCTATGCTGGTGGCCAGAATTATTTCATATATATTTTATATGAGTCTGTCGCTTCGGGAGGTCACCGAGAGGTTATCTCGGTTATCCCCCTTCGTATCTGCAACCAAGGCCTTTGAATATTCCCTGCTTCTTTATCACTGCAGGAATATCTCCGGATTCCTTTCTCGGGCTTCTCTGGACTCCTTCCGGTCGGTCAGCAGAGCCTCTGCTGTTGCCATTAGAGCACGCCGTACAGCATGGTTGCAGGCATCCGAGTTGTGTAGACGGGCACAGCACAACCTGGGTAATTCTCCCTGCGACGGAGATCACCTCTTCAATAGCGAAGCCTTACGTCAGGTCGCACAGTGCTTCGCTAACCTTCCCAGAGTTAGCAGCCAGCCTAGGGCCTGGCTCCCCCCCGGCGGTGGTAAACGCCTCTCCAGACCCCCCTTCCCTAGGAAGAGGAAATGTCAGCCCTCCGCCCACCCTCCAGGCGCGCCCAAGCAAGGGACCTCTTACCCCGGGTTGATGTCCCCGGGCCCGCACCAGGACTCTCATACTAAGCATTTTTAGGCTCAGGTGGGCAGCTGCCTGCACTTAACCTCCTTACCAGAAGTTTAAAATCGAGCTCTACTCTGGGGCTCGTTCAGTTGACAAATGGTTCGGGGACTTATCTAGGGGTTCAGGTATTCTCCTCCGTGGGAAAAGGAGACCACCTTACTCCGTGATAGCTATGGTCCACGGTCACCCTACTTACTCTTCGGTACGTCCCCGAACCCCTCTCAGCCAGTGTTTCCTTGCTGATTGCTTCCGTACCGGAATTCCACTTCCAGCCGCTATAGTCCCCCAATACTTACCAGGGACTATACCCTCATGTCCCCCGATTGTGCGGGGGACGAGTTCTGTGTGCAGGTCCTGGGGACACATATAGGGCCTCCGACCCCTGAGGCGTTCTACCGGACTGATGTTATCCTCTGTCCCCCACGCTACCGCGCTCTTAGCTCGCCGATCTGCCCTTGCCCTCCGGAAAAGATCCCCCCTCTGACGGATCTTGAGGCCACCTCTCCAGGTGGACGTTCTGGGGATTGATGGCAGATCCGCCTTACCAGGGTGCTGCTCATGGAGGTAGGCCCCCCCGGCGTACCTGCGTTAGTACCGGAGGGGGCGTCCCCATATCCACCGGCTTAGATATACTAGATATCACCTGCTTGATAGGCGCCTATTGGGGGATGCCCACAGTACCTGTGTTCTACCGCCTTTTTCCCCCTATGGCCGGTACTCACCCCCCCCCTCCCCCGGGGGTCCGGCCAGTCCGCCTGCCTATTCCTCGATCGGCCTGCGGACTGGTGGTACCCTACTGCTGTGAAGTCAACAGCTCCTTTTTTCAGTTGGGTCCTCCTCCCGGAGGTCCGGACCCTTGTCTCCCTATCTCTCGCTAGGGCAGACTGTGTACTCCTTCTGCTCCGAGGTACACCTCTACTCTTCTCCGGGATAGGCTCTCTAGTTCGGCCTGTCTTCCACTGTTAGTCCTCTGAGTTATGGACTCTACTCCTAAGGGAGTGCTCAGCTTGCATTAAGCCTCCTGGAAGACCTGCCGTCCTTCTCCTGACCCAGCTGACGCCTGGATCTCATAACCTTCCGGATTTGGAACTTCCTCCTCGCTGTGGTGAAGTTTCCTTGATGACCTCGCTACTGCGTCTACAGTGCCTTCATCACAGGACTACTTCCGACAACCCGGTGGGTAAGCTATACAGGGTTCTAAACCATTAATTCTTTAAAACTTAATGGCCGGTAAGCTCTATATGGTACTAGGTCATTTACTCATTAAATGCTTAATGATACTCTTCATGCACCCCTCTGACTACTCTCCCGTAGCCTGGGGTTTTTTTTGCTGTATCTTAATGGTACCTGTTCTGCACTCTAAAGACTTTCCTCTGTAGTCTTTAGATTCGCTGTTCCTCTACAGCTTCCTCTATTCAACTCCTGCCCTCCATCCCTCAGGGGATGCCGGGGATTCAGGTTGGGCAAATGCCATCCCGTCCTGGGCTGCGCTTATGGGATCTCCCCGGGCATCCTTAGCTAGGGAGTCCCCACGTGTGAAGACTCATTCCTGCTTGTTCCTGGAGATAGCACAGTTACTTACCTGTAACAGGTGATCTCCAGAACAGCAGGAATTAGTCTTCACAACCCGCCCACCTCCCCTAGGAGTTGTATCTCTATTTTCTCTATTCCTTCCTCTCCTCTCCTTCTGGCTCAGCTATGAAACTCAACTGGGGAGAGGCAGTAGGAAGGGCGGGAAGCCACCGCGCAGGCACGGGGGATGCTCCCAAAGGCTTTCTGATTGGATGCTGGGGAGCATTCCCGTGCGGGCTCCGTCGGCGACGTCTCCCACGTGTGAAGACTAATTCCTGCTGTTCCGGAGATCACCTGTTACAGGTAAGTAACTGTGCTTTCCCGTTATCAGATCTCAAGATATTCCCACTACACACTATCAATGACTCATTCAATACCTCAGATACTACTTGTTCAGACCTACCATCCTCAATAATGCTTAAGTTAGTCCCATCAAGTGACACATCTGATTCCCCAGACAGGATGGAACCTCCACAGGTTCCTCCATCCTGGGCAGGATACATCCTGAATGGAGACTGGAAATGGGGGTAGGAAGCAGAGGACAGGACTGAAGGAAACTTTCTCAGAAGGTGATTCTGCTTGATCTTTTTATTTATTTATTTAGCAGAGCTTATACACTGCTTTTCACCAGGTCAAAGGGGTTTATATTGAGCAGAAAGATTCAAATTACATATAACAGCCAACTATGTACAAGGAACATTGTAACTTATCTTTTACAGTATTAAGAGTGGAGCAAATGGCCATAACCTTCAAATTACCTCCCTTTGATATAGAATTATCCATGGGACCTTGTACAGCCACCTCCTTAGCCCTATTACCAGCCCTCTCCTTTCCTCTCCTCTTCCCCATGCTTATTGTACTCAAGAAGATTGACAAACCCAATACCACTCGCACACTCTCCTCGCTCCAAAGGGGGGGGGGGGTGTTGGTTTTGCCCTTTGGTCACACGACCATAGGCCTGCCCAGATGGTCCAGTGATGCTTCCAGTTCGGCAGCCCTCGGGGCAGGCAAGGGGAAAGGTGCACAGATGGTCTTAAACACCTCTCTGACTTCTCCAAACGCCATATCCAGCCAGGAAACAAGGCTCCCCCTTTTGGCATGGATATTGAATCCCGTATGATTCAACAACTATCTTTTTCACAGCATACAGAAAGCCCTCCAGGTGAAGATCACTATAATTTCAAATGGAATGCATTCATGCAGTTGTTCCCTTTTTATGAGCTTCTCCATTATCTTCTGCGTATGCCGAGGCCTAAATTAGAGGGATTGTCTATTCAGGTACATCTCTGTGCTATAGCATCCTATCATAAGCAGATGCTTATAAGAAAATTCGAGAGGCTTAATGATCTCAAAACCACCAATAAAAAAGCCATCATCAGCATGGGATCTTAATGTGGTTCTGCTTTGTTTTAACCAAATGGCCCTTTGAGCTGCTGGATCAAACCACTCTAAGGTTCTTTTCTTGGGAGGGGGGAGTTTTGTGGGCATAACATCGGCAGACAAGATTAATGAAATCCATGCCTTTAGCTTATTGCACAAATTCTGGAAGATAGTTGCTTTGTGAACTCATTTAACATTTTTGCCAAAATAGTCTAACTTCCATAAAACCCAACTGATAGTTTTGCCCATGTTTTATCTGCCACCTCATGCCAACATACAAAAGGAAAAGCTCCATGCTTTAGGCTGCTAGAGTTCTTCAGATTTGTCTACAAAGAACCTGCTCTAGGTCAAGGCCATCTTGGTGGTTCTTGGCCTTTGACCTGAAGAGGAAACATCATTCAGTCAATAAAATAGTTCTCTCTTCATCGATTTCAGACTATACTGAATTTTGTTATCAGAAGGCCACCCTTCACCTTTTTGAACAGTTACTGCTCATAACCCCACCAGAAACCTATTATTCATACCAGAGACAAAAACCAAGCAAAACAGCTAACCTGCAACAGAGCGCCCTCCCTCTATGCACCTACACTTTGGAACTCATTACAGGAAACTATAAGAGCCACCATGGACTTCCAGGCTTTTCGCAAAGCCATAAAGATGTTCCTGTTCACGGAGCATTATGCCAGCATTACTTGACCAACACCTTCTAGTCCTACCTTACAGTCGGCCCCCACCACGTACCCTACTACTTCCCGTTGCAATACTCCAATATAGCAGATGATTTAACCTAAAGGTCTAATGTATAAACTTACCTTATAATCATCAAACTTGGAGGAGTATCCATATAACATATGAACTTTAATTTCCTGTTTACTGTAAAGTTGTTGAAGTTATAATGTAAACTTCTCTGAATGGAAGATGAGGCGGTATAGAAGACCTGTTAAATAAATAATCTCGGGGCTACAGCAAGCACTGCAGCAGAGCTATGAATGTCTTCCACAGAAGACATTTGCAGAGCAGAAAAATGGTCTAATATTCACACTTTCACCTGGCATTATCTTTTAGGTCAAGCATCAAATTACAATATGATGTTTGGATAATGAATATTCTAGAATTATTCTTTAACACTTCAGTTTGCCTCCTTCACCACATGGGCACAGGATGCAAATTATCTATGCAAAGAGAAAGTACTGCACCCTTTGGCTAGGGAGTTTCCATAGTGTGACTGTAGTGATTCTTGCTGTCCATGGAGAAAATGAAGTTGCATACCTATAACTGGTGTTCTTTGTGGACCGCAGGATCATTATAGCCACTCTTTCCCTCCCACTCACCCAGGTTGAAGCAAGCTGAGACATACATTGACTGTTAACTGACTTTGACAATGTGGGAATTCTTGCACAGGCTCAGTAAATTCCTTAAAGTTGTGTCTGAGCTCTGGAAAGTTGAAACCTGCTGGGACCATTGGGATGATGTCACCCATAATGTGGCTGTAGGATCCTGCTGTTCTTTGAGAACACCTGTTACAGGTATGCAGCTTCGTTTTCTGAGCCCTAGCTCTGTCTTAAAAACCCTCCCCCCTCCCCGATAGTCTCTAATTTTTCAAAATTACCCCATTCTTTACAGTATCCCACCCAGCCTTGAACAGATTCAGATAATTGTATTGGCTTAACAGTTTTACATACATTTCTTAACTAATAATACATTTAAGTGGCCTAGGTAAAATACTTTCTCCAGGACCAAGCAGGAAGTCAGTCCTCACATATGGGTGACGTCTGCGCCGACGGAGCCCTCGCGGAGCAATTTTCCCCAGCTTTCAAAGAAAGCCTTTGGGAATTGCAGCGCGCATGCGCGGTCCTCTTCCCGCCCAAGGGTGCCATCTTGCTCAGTCTTCTTTTTTCCACGGAGCCCTACAGACGTTGCCTGTGAATCCCCGCAGAAAAGTTGATTTTTCTCTATTTTTCTCTGTTTTTTCTTCGGTTCGACGCCGGTTCTTTTCCCGCCCGGACTCGCGACGCCGGTTGCGAGTCCGTCCTTTATTTTTCGGTTTTTTTGTCCTTCGTGACAGATTTCGCGCTTTTTTCCTTTTTCCCTGGCTGCCCGGTCGTTCAACCTCGCAGGGGCCCTTTTTCCCCCGATGGCGGCCAGTGGTTTCAAAAAGTGTGACCTCTGTAAGAAACTTATGTCTCTTACAGACACTCATGACTTCTGCCTCCGCTGCCTCGGCCCAGATCATGACCCCATGATCTGCACGCCATGCGGCAAAATGTCCTCAAAAGCATTGAGGAGTCGGCAGCACCAGCGGGAGCGTATCTTCTCTGACTCCGGCCGGGCTCGGACCTCGTCAGAGGCTTCGACGTCTTGGGACTCTGGTCCTGAGCATCGTCGGAGTTCCTCTGAAAGGGGGTCTCCTACCCGGGAGCATCATCGGAAGAAGAAACCCGCGAGGGCGGGATCGGTGGACGCTCCTGGTTCCTCGAGGGCCAGGTCGCATAGCCCCGATTCCCGTCCCGGGTCCTTGGAGTCGGAAAGGCCGTCAAAACATCCTCGACTCGAGGTGGACTTGCCCGCTCACGTAAGTACTGTTGTCCTCGTGGACTCGCCTCCGAAGGACCCGACGTCGGGCCCGACGCCGTTGGGGCCCGAGTCGGGGGCTGCTGGGTCTCCTGAGCTCGGACTCAGGTTGACGGCCTTGGAGTGCAGCTTGTCTGCCTTCTTGGACCAGCAGCGGGCATTGATCGCTGGCCTCGCTGGCGCTTCTGCCCTGACTGCCGGGACGTCGACCTCCAAGTCGACCCCGGAGACCGAGCCGATCCTTGAGTCCATGAGGGCTCGAGTCGATCCTCGGTCGAGGTCTCCTTCGGCCTCCCATTCGGGACCGAGGTCGTCGACGCCGACTCCCTCGGCGTCAGGGCGGATGGCATCAGTGCCTGCACGACCGGAGCCGGTCGACTCCTCCTCCGAGGAGTCGGCCTGGCAATCTGAGGACGAAGAGTCACCTGGTTCCTTTCGGACTCGGTGTGTCCCTTCGGACTCCCCTGAGTCCGAACCTCGGAGGCGGTCCCCCCCGGAGGATACCCGGTTCTCGGACTTCGTGAGGGATATGGCCAAAGCCTTGGCCTTCCCTGCGGATCCTGAGGAGGAGCCTCGAGTCGAACTCGATGCCCTCCAATATGACTCTCCCCCGAAGGAGGCCTTTATTGTACCGGTTCCTCCCATGCTGGAACGGCTTCTCTTCCGCATGTGGGAGAGCCCGGCGTCGTCGCCGGTGTTAAGTAAGCGGGTCGATTCCATTTATCGAGTCCGCAAGAGCCCCGGGTTCCAAAAGGCACAACTACCACACCATTCCATGGTGGTGGAATCGGCCATGCATAGACTGAAGAGTCAAAAAATGCACTCCTCGGTGCCCCCTGGTAGGGAAGCCCGAAGCCTGGATGCCCTCGGTAGGAAGTGCTTCCAGGGCTCTATGCTTGCTTGTCGAGTCCAGACCTACCAGCTCTACATGGGCATGTATCTCCGAGACCTGGCTAAGGAAATAGCCGGGTTCTCTGCTGGTCTCTCCGACGAACCTTTGCAGAGGTTCCAATCCTTGTCTACTGGCATTCGGGAATGCTCCAAGTTTATCTCTCAAGCAGCCTATGATGGTTTTGAGGCTTTGGCTCGAGTAGCCGCGGCCGGCATCGGTGGACGCCGCCAGGCTTGGCTTCAGACGTCCGACCTCGAGCCCTGGGTACAGGACAAGTTGGTCGATGTCCCCTGCCGAGGTGATAACCTCTTTGGCAAGCCCATGGATGAGAAGGCTGCACAAATCGAGACGGAGACTCTCACCAGGACTCGTCTCTCAAGGAAGACCTCTGCCCCTTCTCATAAGAAGAAGGCCTCGGGGAAAAAGCCCTTTTACCCGAGGAAAGGTGCTGCCTATAAATACTACCCTCAGTATCAGGCCTCAGCAGCTCCCCCACAGGGAAAGCAGACCAAGGGATGGGGTAATGGGTCCCGTAGGCAGCAAGCCCCCAAGCCTGCACCACCGGCCCCTGCTCAGCAGGGTGGGGGTTTTTGACTTTCTCAGCATAGCCTCTCCCCCTCAGCTGGTTTCTCTCAGCACAGGAGGCCGGCTGGTCCACTTTGCCCACAGGTGGTCCAACATCACCACAGATACCTGGGTGCTCCAGATAGTTCAAAAGGGCTATCTTCTTCATTTTCACCAGGTACCTCCCTCCTACTTTCCAGGGGAGCCTTCCAGACTTCCTCTGCACAGGGACTTACTCCTTCAGGAGTTGGCAAGTCTTCTTCAGGAACAAGCCGTGGAACCGGTGCCCCACCACCTGGAGGGTCAGGGGTTTTATTCCCGATACTTCCTGATTCCGAAAAGAACAGGAGGCCTCAGGCCCATCCTAGACTTGCAAAACCTCAACAAGTTCCTTGCAAAGGAAAAGTTCAAAATGCTTACCCTTGGAATCCTGCTGCCCTACCTCCAGCAGGGAGACTGGCTATGTTCCTTAGATCTGAAGGATGCGTATACTCATATCCTTATTCATCCAGACCACAGACAATACCTCAGGTTTGTGGTGGACGGACGCCATTACCAGTACAGAGTACTGCCTTTCGGCCTATCCTCCGCCCCCAGAGTGTTCACCAAATGCCTAGCGGTGCGGGCGGCCTATCTGAGACTTCAGGGTCTCTTTGTGTTCCCATACCTGGACGACTGGCTCATCAGGGCCCAGTCTGCCCAAGAAGCCACTCAGGCTACTCATCGCACGGTGGCTCTGCTCCAGCACTTGGGATTTGTCATAAACTTCGCAAAGTCCATTTTGCTCCCCTCTCAAGATCTAGAATTCATCGGCGCCAGGTTGGACACTCTCAGGCACGGGCCTTCCTGCCTCTGGACAGGGCCCAAAGGCTCATGGATCTCGCCAGCCGCTTTCACAGCAATTCCCTGGTCTCGGCCAGGCAATTTCTGAGACTGCTCGGCCATATGGCTTCCACGATCCATGTAACCCCCTATGCCCGCCTGAACATGCGACCTGCTCAATGGTGCCTTCGCAAACAATGGCATCAGGCCACTGGGAGCCTAGCGGACTCCGTACAGATATCCGACCAGCTGGTCTCCTCTCTGCGATGGTGGCTTCACCTGCCAAACCTAGTGCTCGGGGTGACTTTTCAGCCCCCTACACATTCTCAGGTCCTGACGACCGATGCTTCTCTCCAGGGTTGGGGAGCACATTGCCAAGGGACTTGTACTCAGGGTCTCTGGACTCCTTGGGAGTCCGCTCAGCAGATCAACTTCCTGGAGCTTAGAGCCATCCGCCTAGCGCTCAAAGCCTTCTCTCACCTGATTTCTCACCAGTCAGTACTTGTCCAGACAGACAATCAGGTTGCCATGTTCTACGTGAACAAGCAAGGCGGAACCGGCTCCTTCCTTCTCTGTCAGGAAGCACAGAAGCTCTGCTCTTGGGCCGTCCATCGCAACATCGTCCTCAAAGCTGTCTATCTCCCAGGTCAAGAAAACTACCTGGCAGACAAACTGAGCAGGGTCCTCCAACCGCACAAGTGGAGGTTGGATCCGCTTGTGGTTCAGCGGATCTTTCTCCGGTGGGGCCTCCCCACCATGGATCTGTTCGCCAGTCCTCTGAACCGACAGCTTCCGAGATTCTGCTCTCGACAGCCGCATCCTCTCCGGGTGGCGGCGGATGCTTTTCTGATTCCATGGTCCACAGGCCTCTTGTATGCCTTTCCACCCATGCCCCTGGTGTCTCGGACGCTCTTCAAGGTTCTCAGAGACAAGGCGTCGGTGATCCTAGTGGCTCCCCGGTGGCCGAGACAACCTTGGTTCCCGCTTCTGCTGCAGCTGGTGGTGGACACACCTCTTCCTCTGGGGTTTCAGCCCGACCTCCTCTCACAGGATCAGGGGACGCTCCTGCACCCCAACCTTCGGTCCCTTCATCTGATGGCCTGGCTGCTGAAAGGGTAGTCCTTGCTCCTCTCCAGCTACCTCCAGATGTGAAAGAGGTCGTCTTGGCCTCCAGGAGGCCTTCCACCCGGAAGTCCTACGCTCTTAAGTGGTGTCGGTTCTCCGTCTGGTGTACTCAGCAGTCTCAAGACCCCTTCTCCTGTTCGGCATCAGTGGTATTGCAGTACTTGCTTTCCCTTTCCAATCTTGGACTTAAGTCCAACTCGGTCAAGGTCCACCTCAGTGCTATTTCTGCGCACCACCTACCGGTGGAGGGTAGGCCTCTTTCCAGCCACCCTCTGGTGGCTCGGTTTCTCCGGGGCCTTCTACTCCTTAACCCACCTTTGCGCCCGCCAGCCCCGAACTGGGATCTCAATGTGGTTTTACAGCGGCTTACCTGTCCGCCTTTTGAGCCTATGGCTACCTGTCCTCTTCGTTTTCTTTCCTGGAAAACCTTGTTTTTGGTGGCCCTCACTTCTGCTAGACGCGTTAGTGAGCTGCAGGCCCTGGTATCTGATCCTCCTTACACTAGGTTCTACAAGAACCGGGTAGTCCTCCGGACTCACCCTAAGTTTCTTCCTAAAGTGGTTTCCCCTTTTCACATCAACCAGGAGGTGGTACTTCCGACCTACTTTCCCAGGCCAGCCGAGCTGAAATGGTCCTGCATACCCTGGACTGTAGAAGGGCGCTGAACTTCTACCTGGACCGTACACGGGGGCACCGAAGGGCTGTTCAGCTCTTCATGTCTTATGACCTCAACAAGTTGGGGCTCCCTGTCTCCAAGCGTACTCTGTCCATCTGGATTGCGGACTGCATCGCTTGGGCTTACGAGGCTGCGGGCCTCGTGCTGGAAGGTAGAGTCACCGCTCATCGTGTTCGGGCGAAGGCTACGTCAGTGGCTTACCTCCGCTCTGTTCCGTTGGCAGACATCTGCCGGGCCGCTACTTGGTCTTCAAGCCAGACTTTTGCAGCCCATTACTGCCTGGAGAGGGAGTCCCGCAGGGACAGTGCTTTTGGACAGGCAGTCCTCCGTAACCTCTTCAAGGTATAGGCAACTCCTACCCTCCATCCTGGATGTTGGGCTACCGGTTGGAGACGTATTCAGAGAAGATTCCTTCCTTCTGTGCTGCTGAGATAGAGGGAGCTCATTTTTGTGCTTAGGGTTTCCGGTAGCCTTAAGCTTGGGAGTCCCATATGTGAGGACTGACTTCCTGCTTGGTCCTGGAGAAAGCGTAGTTACTCACCTGTAACAGGTGTTCTCCAGGAGCAGCAGGAATCAGTCCTCACAACCCTCCCTCCTCCCCTTGGAGTTGCAGTTTTATGCTTTCGTTTTTGCTAATTTTTGCTGTCTTTTTGCTATGTCATCTGACTGAGCAAGATGGCGCCCTTGGGCGGGAAGAGGACCGCGCGCATGCGCGCTGCAATTCCCAAAGGCTTTCTTTGAAAGCTGGGGAAAATTGCTCCGCGAGGGCTCCGTCGGCGCCGACGTCACCCATATGTGAGGACTGATTCCTGCTGCTCCTGGAGAACACCTGTTACAGGTGAGTAACTACGCTGAAATTTTACAAAATAACAGTAAAATTAATTCCATAACATCCCTCCAGTGCAGTCCAGACTACCGGGTCTTCACCCCATTCCAGCAGATGGACACTGAGAATTCCAGGCTTTTGGCAGTCATCTGATATGGGAGAGCGAACGCCTCCCTCCAAGCCAGTATCCTCAGTCTCCAAGCATATGGGGTGAGCTTCATGTAGCCTGTACTGCACTGTGGGGCTGATAATGTTAAAAAAAAAAAAAAGCAAAGGAGTACAAATAAGCTGGTCTGTGCAAATCCTTTTGAATTTTATTTGCTCATTGCTAGCTTTACCTTGCCTGGGACTGCCTCAAAGCCACAGGTAGAAGCCCAGACCACATGGAGCCCAAGCCTTTTCAGTTGGGGGGAGTGTGTTGGCTAGAGAGCACACCCAGGTTGGGAATCGGGTCCCTGCTCTCTTTTGCCTGCATCATTTCGGGCCTCCGTTTGGACCTTCTGTGGTGAGTGATAAGGAACAGGCAGCGGATCTTCTTCACTGAGTGCCTCACGTTGTCATGAGGCAGTGGCTGCAGGGGAGTTTCTGTTGGGGGTTGGCCGGAACTCAGGCTCTGCTTTGGTCTCATTCCTCTTTCGGTCATCTGCTCTGTTTTTGGTGTTTCCCGTTGACTGGATGCTGAGGAAGATGGTCTGTGTCGGCTGTGGCCTGCGCAGAGGTGGGGTCTCGCAAGTGGGCCTATGCCAATCCTGTGAAACCACAGATCAAGAGGCAGGAGAGTGTCTTCGCTGCCTCCCTTCCAGTGAGGGAGCGGTTGAGGCGATCAGTGCTCCCTCGGTGACGGAAAGTGCTGGATTCCAGGCTGCGCAGACTCCCATGATTTTGATGGGAATGCCAGTCGTGCCCACTGCTAAGCCTCGCGTCTTGGAAGAGGTCTCGGAAGAGCAAGGGCTAGCACAGGAGGGCTCAAAGATGGGTCTGGAGGCAGTTTTGGAGACAAAGGAGTCTCCATTTTCTCCAGATTTTGTTGTGTTAATGCATCAGGCCTACCTGCTTAAGCAGGTCCGTGGAGTGCCTTGCAGGGCCTCCAGGGGCCTGTTGCACTCCCTGCCTTGGGGCAAATGGTCCCTCAAGAGGCATACGAACCCCTCAAGGGGGAGACTGGGCGTGGAAGTCGACAACTATCGTGTCTCTCTGCACTCTAGGGGATCGGAGGCTCCCTTAGAGGGGGTCTTGAGTATGAAGCTAGCCTCGTCAAACTCCAGTCTCAATGAGAGGGATCCTCCGATTGGAGAGGACCCTATGGTGGTAAGAGTCTTCTGCCGAGAGAAGCTGTGGCTGTTTATTGCGCATTCATTGGCAGTGCTTAACATGTCCTTGGAGCCTCAGTCCTCAGATCCTCCTGGAGGACCCACAGCTGCAAGGTTTTAGATTATCGGAGACCGCCTTTCCAATTTACAGGGTCATCAAACAAATGACTGACTTGGAGTGGCAGGTACTAGAAGCTGTTTTATTGGGGGAGCGGCAAGCCATGGCTGTCATCTATCTGGTGCCGGCTCCGAAAAAAGCAGCTTGAGTTGTCCAGAGTGGATGCGTTGGTGTCTGCTGTGACAGAGGACCACAATCACGGTGGAAGGCAGGGCGGCCTTGAAGGACTCTCAGGACAATAATTTGTTTATTCAGACAGTTTTGTATACCACCTTATCCTTCAATCAAAGTGGTCACAACACAATTGGGGGATACATTTAACACGAGGGGATATGAGACACATACACTAATACTTATAGGGAACATGGGCAATGGAGGGTTAAGTGGCTTGCCCAAGACCACAAGGAGCACCTGTGGGACTAGAAACCCCAGTCCTTCTGGCCCAAGGTTGCTGTCCTCTAGTGGGATTTGAACCACCGACCTTCCGGCCTGTGGTACCTTGCCTCAACCACTAGGCCACTACTCCCTCTAGATGCTGCTGAAGCAGGTCTTTGAAGTGAATGCCCTGACTTAAAGGCAGCAGTCTGTGGGGCCTATGTGGCCAGGGTTTGCTTAAGATGGGCGCTGGCGATTATGGACTTAACAAGGGTCGTCTCATCACAGCTGAAACAGGTAGCTTGGCTCGAATCCGGGACGGCCTGCTTGGCGGCTGCTCACTGTGACTTGCTGCGAGCAGCGGCGAAGAGTGTGGTTACAAAACTGGTCGGCGGATGTTTTCATCTAAGGCGTGTCAGAGTAAGCTTCCTTTTTGCAGGAAGCTTCTCTTTGGTGAAGACCTCAACAAGCTCATGAAGGAGTTGGGAGAGGCAAAGCCAACTCACCTGCCTGAGGATAAGTCCAAGGAGGATAAGTCTGGCGTCTGCACGCAGGCAGCCATGTGAGTTTCGGTGGTATATGGGCTCGCATTTCTCTCCCTATCGGCACCCAAGGTATCCTCCTTGGGGCCAGCCCTTTCATGGCGGCCGGGGAGCCAGCTGTGGTTCCAGGTCCTTTGCGGGATCCGGCTCCGGTCCCAAGCAGTGTCAGTGAAGGGCAGCAAGCCCAGGCAGAGGTGGTGCTATTTGGTGGTAGTCTGCACTGCTTTTATCCCGCCTGGGTCCGTCTGACATCAGACCAATGGGTGTTAGAGAGAATTTGCGAGGGCTATGCCTTCCTAGCCTCCCCCTGCAAAACGGATGGCTGTCGAGGCCACCCTACAGCATCATCTCCAGCTTCAGATGGTAGTGCCAGTTCCCAGAGTCCAGTTAGGGTGGGTCAGTACTCTATTTACTTCATGGTTCCCAAGAAAGACAGGACCTTTTGCCCTATCCTGGATTTCAAGCATGTCAACTGCCCTGCGGGTTCCTCACTTTCATATGGAAACATTGCGGTCTGTGATTGCGACAGTTCGAAAGAGCGAATTTCTGGACCTTTCCGAGGCATATCTCCACCTCTCCATTTGGCCAGAACATCAGTGTTTTCTGCGGTTTGCAGTGCCCCTAGGGCTTTTCCAGTTTCAGGCCCTGCCCTTTGGCCTCACGACGGCACTATGTACTTCACAAAGATTATGGTGGTGGTGGCAGTGGCATCTCTCCGGCGAGAGGGAGTCTTGGTGCGCCTGTACCTGGATGAATGGCTGATTTGGGCCAAGTCTTTGCAAGAAAGCTGAGTGACGCTGGATCGTGTCCTTGAGGTGCTTCAGGAACTCGGTTGGGTGGTCAACATTGCCACCTCGACCCAGATCAGGACCTTGTCTACGTGGGGGGCTCGGTTCGACACGCGCACAGGGATGGTGTTCCTGCCAGAAAGCAGGGTCTGCAAGCTGCAGGGTCAAATAAGCCAATCCTTACGGCGTCAAGCACCATCGGCGTTGTCTTGCTTTCAGGTCCTGTGGTTGATGGCGACGATGCTCGACCTTGGGCCATGGGCACGGGTGCACATGCTGTCTGCTCTAGCAGGCATTGCTTTCAAGGTGGTCACCGCAGCATCATTCTCTTGTGCAAAATGTTTTGCCCTTCGGAAGTGCAGAATAGCCTGGAATGGTGGCTCTAGGCAAGATACTCCTCACCAAGGGTGCCCCTGGAGACGGTGTGGATGCTCATGACTACCAATGCCAATCTAACAACTGGGGAGTGCATTGCCTGTGGCAGATGGCTTAGGGGACATGGTTGGAGGAGCAGCGGTCCTGATCCATCAACCGCTTGGAAATGAGGACAGTCTTTTTTGGGGCTGCAGGAGTTTCAAGCACAGCTGGAACGCAAAGCTGTGTGAATATTGTCAGACAACACAATGACTGTGGCATATATCAATCGACCCTAGCGGAAGAGATTGCCCTGCTGCTTCATTTGGCAGAGCTTCATCTCCTGACCATCTCAGCCATACATGTGGCCAACAAGGAAAACGTGGAAGCAGACTTCCTCAGCAGGCACAGAGTTGATCCAGGGGAATGGACTCTGGCGAACTCCATCTTCTGAGGTCTCGTTCTCCACGGGGGGCAACCTGTGATGAATCTCATGACGACCTGTCTCAATGCAAAGACTCCGTGCTTCTTCAGTTGCTGACAGAAGCCCATGTTAGAAGGTCTTGATGCTCTCACACAACTGTGGCAAGCAGAGGGACTCCTGCATGATGTTCCGCTTTGGCCTCTGATCAGCCGCCTGGTGCAGTGGGTGGAAGCACACCGCAGATTCATGATAGGTGGTGGTTCTGGATTAGCTGCAGAGACTGGTATGCGGATCTCAGCAGATGTTCTGTGGCGGTTGCTGACTAGGGCTGCCCTGCTCCTGCAGAGTCTGCTCCGCAAACCTCAGATTGATCGACACTCGTTTACAGCTTAGCTCTTGAAAGGGCTTAGATGAGGAGCCACGGTTATGCTCTGGCATTGATTACTACCCTCTTGAAGATACGCAAGCGCACTGTCCATTGGCCTGCATTCACGTCTGGCGGTTCTTCGTGCACTGGTGTGATGATCATGGCGCGCAGGCCTTAAGGGCTTCTGTGCCAGACATTTTGGCTTTTCTGCACACCGGTGCGGAGGAGGAGCTGGCATTAAACTCCCGTAAGGTGTAAGTGGCAGTCTTGGTGTGTTATAGGGCATATCCAGGGATACTTCTTAGCGTCTCTTCCAGATGTCATCTGTTTCCTCAAGGCTGTGCGACGGATTCATCCACTGATGCATTCTCCAGTTCCTAGCTGGGACCTTAACCTGATCCTGTCGGCCTTGATGGCTCTGCTATTCGAGCCTCTGAGAGTAGCTGCGTTGAAGGATCTCACATTGTAGGTCATATTTTTGGTAGCTATCTGCTCAGCACGCCGCATTTCTGAGTTGCAGGCCCTGTCATGCAGGGAGTCCTTTCTGGTTCTGTCTAAGGATCGGGTGGTGATGAGGCTGGTTCTGTCCTTCCTTCCAAAAGTTTTGTCCGATTTTTCATTTGAACCTGTCTGTGGTCTTGCAAGGGTTCCCTGATACTCCAGATCAGCAGTTGCGCAGCCTGAATATGAGGCACGTGCTCAGACGTTATCTGAGGCGCACCCAGATATTTTGCAGGTCTGAGTGCCTCTTTGTTTTGTTTGGCAGTGCGTGCAAGTGGGAGGTGGCTTCGAAGGCCACGATCGCACAGTAGCTCAAGGAAGTTATTGCCTCGGCTTTACCTCCTGCATGGCAAGACCTTACCGTCTTGGCTTCGTACGCACTCGACATGGGCGAAAATACTGACATTTACAAAATAACAGCAAAATTAAAATTGTGCTCAGAGAAAAACAGAAATCCTAAAGGGGTTTTTTTTTGTGCTGTCTGTGTTCTGGATCATTTCTTGCCTAGTGACAGTATTCAACACATTTTTCTGCTGCTTATCTGATTTCCCCCTGGATTATAGAGGGGGGTCTTCCTACTCATTCTTTTGTGGGATGTCTTATTGTCTCTGTTTGTTAGTTTTGGAAAGTGTGCATCACTGATATCTTTGTATTTGGCAATAAGTCCCAACATTCTCATCCTTCATAGTGTGAGTCCCCCACAACAGCTTCAGTACTCACATTCCCCATTCCCTCCTTAAACTCCTGGTGAATGCTTTTTGTAATTTTTTGAGATCATGAAGTGATAGGCGTCTCAGTCAATGTGTGAACATTTTTCTTCTATTTGTGTTAATAGTGGAAGATTGATGATAAACCTGTGAAAATTGACAAGTGGGATGGATCAGCTGTGAAAAATTCGTTGGATGATTCTGCCAAAAAGGTAAATTACTTCTGTATTTAGAGGCTTCTGAAGATAGTTTGTTAGGTTATATATGGGCTTTTTTTGTAAAAATACTGCTTAAAGATTGAACCGCTCTGAACTTGGCTTGTAATGCTAGGAGCAGTAGAAAGCAAACAGAAGATAAGTATATAATCAAGAGGAACGTTTTTGCATAAATCATTAAAAATGAAGGGGAAAACTCCTTCAATATTTAATCTAGTTAATATAGCAAGAGCCTTCTAATAGTGATGATATTGGTGATGCACCAAATTAATTTCAATTATTTAGGTATTTAACCTCTCTTTACAAAAAAAGCTGAAGGCAAGGTGCACATAAGTCTAAAATCATTGCTCTATCTGTATATCTCCAGGAACAAGCAGGAATGAGTCTTCACATATGGGTACGTCGGTACCGATGGAGCCCGCGCGGGAACGCTCCCCAGCGTCCAATAAGAAAGCTTTTGGGAGCATCCCACAGCGCTTGCGCGCTGCCTTCCCGCCTTTCCCAACTGCCTCTCCACAGTTTTCGTTTTTCCGCGGAGCTGGCAGGACGTCCTCCTGTCACCGCAGAAAATTCTTGTTTTATTTCTTTAGTTTTCTTGTGGTCGTGGCTGTCTTCCCCGACGCCACCGGTACCGCCGGTGTTTTATTTATTTATTTATTTATTTATTTTATAACTTTTATATACCGCGCTATTTGTTATTTGTTATTTGTTTCTTTTCTTGTGAAATTTTCCTTTTTCAAGGACTATTTTTTTCTTCATCGTGTCTCACGGTTTCTCAGGCCTTTAGGCCTCTTCTTCCTTCATGGAACCGCCAGCCACTTTCTCCAGGAAATGTTCAGACTGTGGCGGTACAACTTTATTTTTAAACCCTCAAAGTCGGTGTCTAACCTGTTTGGGGCCTGACCTTTTTCCTCCGGAGCTACACAGGATCAGGTAACCCACAAACAGTCTGTTAAGACTAGCCAGTCCTCGAGTGGTAGGTCTCATGCACAGCATGTTAGACTGCTCTGGCCTTGCCCTCGAGGGCCCACTGGCTTCAAAACCCTGGCGGGAGTCTTCGGTCTCCAAAGCGTATGAGGGGTTTCAGGTTGTTCCTGGGGTTCACCCCTCACAGAACATACCTGAGCCGTGTCCGGTGGTGGCATCCGCTTCGAGCGGTACCGATACCGCGGTTCCGGCACTGGTGTTGGATGAAACACTCCTCACCAGGGATCATCATCTGGCGTCCTCGGTACCTTCGGGTCCGGTGGATATTTCCCAGACTGACTTTCCGGTATCGGTACCGACACTGATGCGACCACCGACGTCGGTACCCTCCAGACGTGCATCGATGCCGAGTCTGGAATCGATTTCCAGTCTGGAGGATTGGGTACCGATTCGCCTTGGTACCGGCTCCCCTCGGTACCAAAGGCTCGGTTCCGATGATTCGGATCCACAACTCTCGGTTCCTCCGATGCCGTTTGAGTTGCCACCGGTTGGCCTTCATCCACCGGTATCAGACACTGTACAGAAGTCGGTACCGATGTCCACATTACCTTTGCGGTCGGTGCCTGCGGTGCTTCGTTCATCAGGCTCATTGCCCTCGATACCGAGTTTGCAATCGATCTCTAGTCTGGAAGACTGGGTACCAGCACGCCTTGGTACCGACACCGATCGGTACTGCAGGCTTGGTACCGAGGATGGCTGCCGCAGGTTTTCGGTTACCTCGGTACCAATTGAGCTGTCACCGATGGCTACTCCGATGTCTGTGTCGGCATCGGCTCCGATATCGGTACCGGTGTCTGCATCGGTACCGGTATCCACAGTAGCATCGTGGCCAGCTCCTGCCATGCTTCTTTCAACAGGATCGCTCCCTTCTATACCAGGCTTGGAGTCGATACCTGGCATGGACGATGAAGTACTGACGGATGCTGCTCCTGACAGCCAGTACCAGCGACCATCCTTTAAGGATACCACCCTGCACCGTGCAGGATCTTCTATTCCTATTTGGGTAGATCCTTCGGTGCTCAGGCTAGTTCTTCTGGTCTAACCTGTCCAAAGGAGATTCCCATTGGAGATCCCTCTTTTCAGAGTTTTCTCCTGGAACTAGCAAGATCACTTGCCATTCCTATCCCTGGACATGATCCTGCACAAGGCTCTGTTCTTACCAAAGCAAAGGAGAACATAATGCTTCCTTTGCATCATTCCTTGCAGGATCTCCTTCTAGGTCTGTGGGAAGCACCTTTAAAGGTACCCCCAATTTCCAGAGCAACTGATCTCCTATATCAGGTGCCCCCCTCTCCAGGGTTTCAAAAGACTCATCTTCCTCATCATTCCATAGTAGTGGAATCAGCAATGTGGCGAGTAAAGAGTAAGAAAAAGCACTCTTCTTATCCGCCAGGTCGTGAGTCTAGGACACTAGATGCCTTTGGACGTCAAACCTTCCAGACATCTATGCATCTCCAGGAACAAGCAGGAATGAGTCTTCACATATGGGTATGTCGGTACCGACGGAGCCTGCACGGGAATGCTGCCCAGCTTTCAATTAGAAAGCTTTTGGCAGCATCCCTCACGCCTGCGCAGTGACTTCCCGCCTTCTCCACAGCCTCTCTTCAGTTTTCGTTTTTCCGCGGAGCCGGCAGGACATCCTCCTGTCACCGCATAAAATTTTTCCTTTTAATTGCTTTAATTATTTTAATTTTTTGTTTTCTTGTGGTCGCGGCTGTTTTTCCCGCTACCGCCGGTGGTTTTTAGGCTAAAGTCTGTACAACTTTTCTTCAGTTTTTTTGCCTTAACTTCTTAGGCCTACTAGGCCTTTTTCATTATGGAGCCTTCTTTTCCTAAGAAGTGCATCCGCTGTGGAAACACCTGTTTCTTTTTAGACACCCATAGTTGGTGTCTCAACTGTGTGGGTCCTGACCCTTTTTCCCCTGACTTGTCAGGAGATAATTTTGTGAGACAACCTTCAGTATTTAGAGTTTCCCTCGATACCGTTTTTTCTTCGGCAGTGAGGGTACCCGGTTTCTCTACTTCACAAGATCAGGTAACCCAAAAACAGTCTGTTAAGACTAGTCAATGCTTGAGTGGTATGTCCCATGCCCAGCATGGTGACGGCTCCGGCCTTACCCTCAAGAATCCATTGGCATTACCCCTGCGGGAGTCTTCAGGCTCCAAAGCGTTAAAGGGGTTTCAGGATGTTCCTGGGGCTCACCCCTCACAGAACATACCTGAGCCATGCGCGGGGGTGGTATCCGCTTCGAGCGGTACCGAGCCTCCGGCATCGGCACCGGTGTCGAGTACTCCACTCTTCACCAGGGATCATCATCGGGCATCCTCGGTACCTTCGGGACCGATCGATACGCACTGCATTGACTTCCCTCAATCTCAGCCATGCTCTGGGACGGTACCGGCGTCGATCGGTTCCGATACCCTAGCATCGGCATTGTGGATGGGTGCTCATCGGGCCTCGGTACCGTCCGTATCGATCGATGTCACCCAGGCTGCCTTAGTGGTATCGGCATCGCCGACACTACCACTGGCGTCGGAACTGTCGAGACATGCATCGCTAGTCTCGCTCTCTTCGATGCCGAGTCTTGAGTCGATATCGAGTCTCGAAGACTGCGTACCGACGCGTCCCGGAACCGACTCTTGTCGTTTCCCAATAGGTAGTTCCGAAGACCATAGCTCCCTCATGATCTCGGTACCACTACAGCAGTTCCCGATGACTACTTCACCTGCTAGTCCCTTATCAGTAGCGAGGTTGATGCCTGTTCTTGCACCGCTGCCTAGTTTAGAACCGATACCTGGCATTGGTGCAATACCTTGTACGTCCTCTGATACTCAGGCTCTTTCTTTAGCCTCACCAGGAATAGTTCCCATAGGAGATCAGTCTTTTCAGACTTTTCTCCTAGATATGGCAACCTTTCTTAATATTTCTATCCCTGGTTGTGATCCTACCCATGGCTCACCGGCACAAATGCAACATATACAGTTTCCTTTACATCCTGCTCTGCAGGATCTCCTTCTTAGGGTATGGAAATCACCCTTACGACTTCCTCAAGTTTCTACTGACATTGAGGTTAGGTACCGTGTGCCACCCTCTCCAGGGTTCCAAAAACCTCAACTTTCTCATCGTTCCCTTGTAGTGGAATCAGCACTGAGAAAGGTTAAGAGCAAGAAGAAGCATTCTTCTTTTCCGCCAGGTCGTTCTTCAAGAACATTTGATGCTTTTGGCCGTCAGGCCTTCCAAAACTCTATGCTGGCTTCCAGAGTTCTCTCATATATTTTTCACATGAGTCTAACACTCCAGGAAGTCACAGAGAAATTGTCTCTTTTGACCCCTTTTTTACCAGAGCCCAGGGCTACTGATTATACCTTGCTCATCAATCACAACCGGAATATATCCTGGTTTCTGTCTCGTGCTTCTATAGATTCTTTTGAATCCATTAGCAGATCCTCTGTTATTGCCATTGCAGCACGTCGCAGAGCCTGGCTTGAGGCTTCAGACTTGAGCAAATGGGCACAAACTATACTAGCTCATTCTCCTTGTACAGGGGAAGGTCTTTTTAATAAGGAGGCTTTACGTCAGGTTGCTCAATGCTCCCCTGACTCTTCTTCCACTAGAAACCATTCTAAGCCACCTCCTTCTTCAAATAGTAGGAAATGTCCTACCAAACCTTCTTTTCCTAAGAAAAGAAAGTTCCATTCCTCCCTGCCCATCATTCGGCTGTACCTAAACAAGAGACGCCTCAGCCTAGTCTGAAGTCCCCCAGTTCTGGCCAGTCTCAACATTCCCAGCAACCATAGGGGCCGGGAATTGTAACTTACATATTAAAAGATTATTCACTGTGTTCTTTTTCAGTGTACTGACCTGTCAAAAAATTATTTTGTTCAGGTACTACACACTTCTCTTCTTACTCTCCAGAAGAGCAGTTGCAACTATCACCTGATAGTTTCTTTCCCAACTGAACATTTTCCTTCAGTTGACTTACCCCATGGGTACGTCACCCTCCAACTACTTGAGGGCTACCATACGGAACTACGTCTCTGGTCGTTCCCCAGACATTGAGAAGAGATACCCCCTCTCTTTTCTTGTCTGTTTTTCTTGATTCAGCACAGGACAATCTCTCTGCTGTTTCTCTCAGCAGCTCTGCCTGCAGGAGTTATAGTAATTGTATTACTGGGACTTTCCAAGTTCCAGTCCCTTGTTAAAAATTTTTGTCTAGCCTCAGTAGTGATTCAAAACTATCTTGGTTCCTCCTACTCGTTAGGCTTTCTCACATTACCCATCTCCTTTTCTAGGATATGGCAACATAACTGACTTTCAGTCACTTTCTCTCATAGCTCTCCTGCACAATGCTCTCTGCAGTTTTCAGAGAAGCTTTCTACTATGAGGGCTTTGCTATAGAGCATTGTCCTTGTCTCTGAAGTTCCTCTATACCTGTAAGGGTTCTCCACACCCCCTCTAGCCTGGGGTGTTAACACGAGATAGCAGTTCTTCTGCGTGAAAATCCAAGGCATCTACCATGTCAGTGTTCTGTAGAACTCCCTGCCTTGTTTCCTACAGATTCATATCTTCATCTGTTCTCACGCGAACATCACGGTCATCTCACTGGATTGCTTTCCTGCATCCCTCAACCCACGAAAATAGATTCTCTATGCATATCCCAAGTGGGCTCGCCCTCTTGTAGAACGCAGAATCTTTTTCTTTTATATTCCCCATGTACAGTTATGGGGCTGGGTGGTAGACATGTATCTCAATCTGTTGACTTGTATGAAGCATATATCTCTACATACTTATATCATTTACTCTGGTGGTGCTAAACCATGCCCCACAAATTTCCATCTATATATTTAATTCACCACCCATATCCTAATATACAAATCTGGACATATCCATATTTCTATATCTATATATTATATATGAATATATACATATCTATTCCAGCCACATATGTATGTGTTTGATGGAGGGCTTCTTAAGGGTTGGTCAATCTTATTCACTATCACCCTTACTGTCTATACTACATGATTTACCTCTTCGAGGTTTTAGACAGATTGTTGCCCTTCGTCCCATACCAAATTATGATACAGGACCTGTTCAGCACCAACAACCACTATGATGCTGACATCTTCCATTTTTTCTTTATGTCCTTGAAGCATCCAGCTCCAATATTTTTCCTATTTCTTGCCAGCTAGCAAAAACAGTGTACATCTTTATCTGCGAGTACGGGGTTTTCCATTCCCCCTTTCCTGCCAGGACTGGGCTAGTTCTTCAGCTCCGTCAGTCTTCTTCCTTTAGTCCTCAATGTTCATGATGCCTAAAGGACTTTTCAGCTTTTCCCATAAAGCTTTCCATTGAAGACCAGACGTCTACTCCTACCCAGTTGACACCTGGCTCATCTACTACCTCCCAGTCTGGACCTTCCTCCTCACTACTGAGAGGTCACCTTGAAGATTCCGCCACTGCTTATCCAGTAGACTCCATCATGCTTTCTACTTCCTACAATACAGTAGGTAAGCTGCATATTTTAAGTGTACATTAAATGTGTTTTAATGCTACTCATCATATCCACCAAGGACTCCTGTAGTCTGTAGAACACCTAGTCCTTGGCTATGCTGTTTCTCCAGGACCAAGCAGGAAGTCAGTCCTCACTTATGGGTGACGTCGGCGCCGACGGAGCCCTCGCGGAGCAATTTTCCCCAGCTTTCAAAGAAAGCCTTTGGGAATTGCAGCGCGCATGCGCGGTCGTCTTCCCGCCCGAGGGTGCCATCTTAGCCAGTCTTCTTTTTTCCGCGGAGCCCTACAGACGTCCCCGTCTTGTCCCCGCGAAAAAGTTGATTTTCTTCTTTATTTTATCCTTTTTTCCTTCGGTTCGACGCCGATCTTTTTCCCGCCCGGACTCGCGACGCCGGTCACGAGTCCTCTTACTTTTTTCGGTTTTTCTGACTTAGTCAGCTTTCGTTTTCGGTTTCCCTGGCAGCCCGGTCCTTTGACCTCGCAGGGGCCCTTTTTTCCCCCGATGGCTGCCAGTGGGTTTAAGCGGTGTGGTCGGTGTGACCGAAATATGTCACTAACCGACACACACGACTTTTGCCTCCGCTGCCTGGGCCCGGATCATGAGGAACTGATCTGTGGGCCCTGCAGCAAAATGTCCTCAAAGGCATTGAGAAGTCGGCGGCATCAGCGTGAGAGAATCTTCGCTGACCCCAGCCGTACCCGGACTTCGTCGGAGGCCTCCGCGTCGAAAGGCTCCAGCTCGGACCGTCGCCGGAGTTCCTCCGACCGGGGTTCTCCCTCCGGGGACCATCGTCGGAAGGTGAAACCCGCGAGGGCGGCGTCGGTGGACGCTCCTGGTTCCGCGAGGGCCAGGTCGCATAGCCCCGACAGCCGCCCCGGGTCCTTGGAGAAGGAACACATCCCGAAGCGACCTCGCCTGGAGTCGGAGACGGGTAAGTCCTGTGGTCCTTCTGGACTCGCCTCCGCGACAGCCGACGTCGGGCCCGACGCCGTCGGGGCCCGAGTCGGGGGCTGCTGGGTCACCTGAGCTCGGACTCAGGTTGACGGCCTTGGAGAGCAGACTGTCTGCCTTCATGGACCAGCAGAGGGCACTGCTCGCTGGCTTCGCTGGCGCCGCTGCCCCGACCGCCGGGACGTCGACGTCCAAGTCGACCCCGGAGACCGAGCCGATCCTCGAGTCGATGAGAACTCGAGTCGATCCTCGGTCGAGGTCACCCTCGGCCTCCCGTTCGGGACCGAGGTCGCCGACGCCGACTCCCTCGGCGTCGGGGCGGCTGGCGCCGCACCCTGCCTGGGCCGACCCCACCGAGTCCTCGTCGGAGTCGGTCTGGGAGTCTGAGGAGGAAGAGTCACCTGATTCTTTCCGGACTCGGTGTGTCCCATCGGACTCACCGGAGTCCGAGCCTCGGAAGCAGTCCCCCCCGGAGGATGCCCGGTTCTCGGACTTCGTTAGGGATATGGCCAAGGCTTTGGCCTTCCCTGCGGATCCCGAGGAGGAGCCTCGAGCCGAAGAGCTCGACGCCCTCCAGTATGACTCTCCCGCGAGGGAGCACTTTACTGTGCCGGTTCCTCCTATGCTGGAACGACTACTCTTCCGCATGTGGGAGAGTCCGGCCTCCTCGCCGGTCCTGA
Source organism: Ichthyophis bannanicus (assembly GCA_033557465.1). Taxonomy (NCBI): domain Eukaryota; kingdom Metazoa; phylum Chordata; class Amphibia; order Gymnophiona; family Ichthyophiidae; genus Ichthyophis; species Ichthyophis bannanicus. The sequence goes on from CM066035.1 coordinate 65,914,218, forward strand.
GCAAGCGGGTCGATTCTATCTATCGAGTCCGCAAGAGCCCTGGCTTTCAAAAGGCACAGCTGCCACACCATTCCATGGTAGTGGAATCGGCCATGCATCGTCTTAAGAGCCAGAAGATGCACTCCTCGGTGCCTCCTGGAAGGGAGGCCCGTAACCTGGATGGCCTTGGCAAGAAGTGCTTCCAGGGCTCTATGCTCGCATGTCGTGTCCAGACTTACCAGCTATACATGGGCATGTATCTCCGGGATCTGGCTAAAGAGCTAGCCGGATTCTCCGCTGGTCTGTCCGAGGAACCCTTGCGGAGGTTCCTAGCCTTGTCCACTGGCATTCGGGAATGCTCAAAGTTCATGTCCCGAGCAGCCTATGATGGCTTTGAAGCATCGGCTCGAGTGGCCGCAGCCGGCATCGGTGCCCGCCGACAGGCTTGGCTTCAGTCGTCAGACCTTGAGCCCTGGGTGCAGGACAAGTTGGTCGATGTCCCCTGCCGAGGCGAAAACCTCTTTGGCAAGCCCATGGCGGAAAAGGCTGCGCAAATTGAGACTGTGACTCTCACCAGGACCAGGCTTTCTAGGAAGACCTCCGCCCCTTCCCAGAAAAAGAAGGGCTCGGGGAAAAAGTCCTTTTACCCGAGGAAGGCGGCTGCCTACAAACAATACCCCCATTATCAGGCCCCTGCAGCTCCCCAACAGGGCCAGCAGGCCAAGGGACGGGGTAACGGGTCCCGTAGGCAGCAAGCCCCCAAGCCTGCACCACCAGCCCCTGCTCAGCAGGGTGGGGGCTTTTGACTCACTAAGCATAGCCTCTCCCCCCCCGCTGGTTCCTCCCAGCACCGGAGGCCGGCTGGTTCACTTCGCCCACAGGTGGTCCAGCATCACCGCAGATGCCTGGGTACTTCAGGTCGTGCGAGAAGGCTATCTTCTCCGCTTCCATCAGGTCCCTCCCTCCTATTTTCCGGGAGAACCTCCGCGACCCCCTCTGCACAGGGAGTTGCTCCTTCAGGAGTTAGCAGGTCTTCTGCAGGAACAGGCGGTGGAACCGGTGCCACACCACCTGAGAGGTCAAGGCTTTTATTCAAGGTATTTTCTGATACCAAAGAGAACAGGGGGCCTCAGACCCATCCTGGACTTGCGCAACCTCAACAAGTTCCTTGTGCGGGAGAAGTTCAAAATGCTTACCCTTGGAATCCTTCTGCCCTACCTCCAGCAGGGAGATTGGCTATGCTCCTTGGATCTAAAGGATGCCTACACGCACATCCTCATCCACCCAAGCCACCGCCAATACCTAAGGTTTGTGGTGGCAGGAAATCATTACCAGTACAGAGTACTGCCCTTTGGCCTGTCCTCCGCACCGCGAGTCTTCACAAAATGTCTCGCGGTCGTGGCGGCCCATCTCCGGCTTCACGGCCTCTATGTCTTTCCGTACCTCGACGACTGGCTCATCAGAGCAGCGTCCGCTCGGGAGGTCACCAACGCCACGCGCCGCACGGTGACTCTTCTGCAGCACTTGGGTTTTGTTATAAACTTCGCAAAGTCCACTTTGCTCCCCTCACAGGATCTCGAGTTCATCGGCGCAAGGCTGCACACTCCTCAGGCGCGAGCATACCTACCGCTCGACAGGGCTCAACGGCTCATGGACCTAGCCGACCGTTTTCGCAGCCAGCCCCTGGTCTCCGCCAGGCGCTTCCTGAGACTACTCGGCCATATGGCTTCCACCGTCCATGTGACCCCCAATGCCCGCCTGAATATGCGGTCTGCTCAATGGTGTCTCCGCCAGCAGTGGCGTCAAGCCACAGGCGGCCTAGCAGACCTAGTGCGCGTCTCCGAGCCGCTGATCTCGTCTCTCCGGTGGTGGCTCCGGCAGCCGAACCTCATATTCGGAATGCCTTTCCAGTCACCTCAGCCGACCCGGGTGCTGACCACCGATGCATCCCTCCTGGGCTGGGGAGCACATTGCCAGGAGGCACGTACTCAGGGCCTCTGGACCACGTGGGAGTCTGCTCAGCAGATCAACTTCCTGGAGCTCAGGGCGATCCGCCTAGCTCTCAAGGCCTTCTCTCACCTGACTTTCCACCAGTCCGTCCTTGTCCAGACGGACAATCAAGTTGCCATGTTCTACGTGAACAAGCAGGGGGGCACGGGCTCCTTCCTCCTCTGCCGGGAGGCACAGAAGCTCTGCTCTTGGGCCGTCAGTCACGGCATTCTCCTCAAGGCAGTTTATCTCCCGGGCCAAGAAAATTTCCTTGCGGACAAACTCAGCAGGATCCTCCAGCCGCACGAGTGGTGTCTGGATCCCTTGGTAGTTCAGAAGCTCTTCCTCAAGTGGGGCCTCCCCACGGTGGATCTCTTTGCCAGTCCTCACAACCGGCAGCTTCCTCGCTTCTGCTCTCGTCAGCCACACCCCCTTCGGGTTGCGGCGGACGCTTTTCTGATCTCATGGTCGGGGAGCCTTCTGTACGCTTTCCCTCCCATCCCGCTAGTCTCTCGGACTCTTTTCAAGGTTCTCCGAGACAAAGCCTTCATGATCCTGGTGGCCCCTCGCTGGCCCAGGCAGCCGTGGTTTCCGCTCCTACTGCAACTGGCGGTGGAGGATCCAATCCCTCTGGGGGTACGACCGGATCTCCTCACTCAGGATCAGGGGTCCCTACTGCACCCCAACCTCAGGTCTCTCAACCTCATGGCCTGGCTGCTGAGAGGGTAGTCCTTGCTCCCCTTCTCCTGCCGGCGGAGGTGGAGGAGGTCATCTTGGCTTCGCGACGGCCTTCTACCCGCAAATGCTACGCCCTTAAATGGCGTCGCTTTGCAGTCTGGTGTACCCAACAGTCTCAGGATCCCTTCTCCTGCCCGGTGTCGGTGATCTTGCAGTACTTGCTGCACCTCTCTAATCTGGGACTTAAGTCCAACTCCGTCAAAGTTCACCTCAGTGCTCTTTCAGCACATCATGTGCCGGTGGACGGCAGACCTCTCTCCAACGACCCTCTCGTAGCGAGGTTTCTCCGAGGTCTCCTTCTGCTTAAACCACCTCTGCGCCCGCCAGCGCCTGACTGGGACCTGAATGTGGTTTTGCAGCGGATCACCTGTCCGCCTTTTGAACCTATGGCTACCTGTTCTCTCCGTTTGCTGTCTTGGAAAACACTGTTCTTGATAGCCCTCACTTCCGCTAGATGCGTAAGTGAATTGCAGGCCCTCGTGTCTGATCCCCCTTACACTAGGTTCTACAAGAATAGGGTAGTCCTACGGACTCACCCGAAATTTCTGCCTAAAGTGGTCTCCCCTTTTCACATCAATCAGGAGGTGGTACTTCCAACCTTCTTTCCCAGATCACACTCCAGCCGAGCTGAAACGGTCCTCCATGCCCTGGACTGTAGAAGGGCATTGAACTTCTACCTTGACCTACGCGGGAGCACCGTAAAGCTGCTCAGCTTTTTGTGTCTTTTGACCCCAATAAATTGGGGCTCCCGGTCTCCAAGCGTACTCTGTCCATCTGGGTTGCGGACTGTATCTCTTGGGCTTATGGGGCAGCCGGACTCTCCTTAGAAAGTCGAGTCACGCTCATTGCGTTCGGGCAAAGGCCACGTCAGTGGCTTACCTCCGCTCTGTTCCGCTGGCAGACATCTGCCGGGCCGCTACTTGGTCTTCGAGCCAGACTTTTGCGGTCCATTACTGTCTCGAGAGGGAGTCCCCGTAGGGACAGTGCTTTCGGACAGGCAGTCCTCCGTAATCTCTTTGAGGTCTGAGCAACTCCTACCCTCCATCCCGGATGTGGGCTACCGGTGGGTGATAATTCAGCGAAGATTCTATCCTTCTGTGCTGCTGAGCTAGAGGGAGCTCATTTTTGTGCTTAGGGTCTCCGGTAGCCTTGAGCTTGGGAGTCCCATAAGTGAGGACTGACTTCTTGCTTGGTCCTGGAGAAAGCGTAGTTACTCACCTGTAACAGGTGTTCTCCAGGAGCAGCAGGAATCAGTCCTCACTACCCTCCCTCCTCCCCTGGAGTTGCAATCGTCTGCTTATGTTCTTTTTGCAAATTTTTATGCTGTCTTTTTTAGCTATGTCATCTGACTGGCTAAGATGGCACCCTCGGGCGGGAAGACGACCGCGCATGCGCGCTGCAATTCCCAAAGGCTTTCTTTGAAAGCTGGGGAAAATTGCTCCGCGAGGGCTCCGTCGGCGCCGACGTCACCCATAAGTGAGGACTGATTCCTGCTGCTCCTGGAGAACACCTGTTACAGGTGAGTAACTACGCTTTCTTTCCTCACAGCTCCTTTATTGTCAACTCCTACCCTCCATCCCTCAGTGGATGCCGGGGATTCCTGGAGACAAAATGTACCCCTGACCGGGCACTTGCATTTTTATGGGATCTCCCCCTGGCATCTCCAGCTAGGGAGTCCCCATATGTGAAGACTCATTCCTGCTTGTTCCTGGAGATAGCACAGTTACTTACCTGTAACAGGTGATCTCTGGGAACAGCAGGAATTAGTCTTCACAACCCTCCCACCTCCCCTAGGAGTTGCATCTTTTTTTTTTTTCCCTTTCTCTCCTCGCCTTTGTCTCAGCTCTGAAACTCAACTGAAGAGAGGCTGTGGAGAAGGCGGGAAGTCACTGCGCAGGCGCGAGGGATGCTGCCAAAAGCTTTCTAATTGAAAGCTGGGCAGCATTCCCGTGCAGGCTCCGTCGGTACCGACGTACCCATATGTAAAGACTAATTCCTGCTGTTCCCAGAGATCACCTGTTACAGGTAAGTAACTGTGCTTTTCTGCAAGAATTCTCTCATATATTCTTTATATGAGTCTATCTCTTGAGGAGGTCACAAAGAAATTACATCTTTTGACTCCTTTCCTTCCAGATTCCAAGAGTGCAGACTATTCCTCACTGCTTAAGCATATCCAGAATATCTCTTGGTTTCTTTCTCGTGCTTCCCTAGACTCTTTTGAGTCTGTTAGCAGGACTTCTGCTATAGCTATAGGGGCACGACGTAGAGCCTGGCTCCAAGCTTCAGACTTGGACAAATGGGCACAACAAAGACTGGGACATACTCCTTGCACTGGAGAAAATCTCTTCAACAAGGAGTCTTTACGTCAGGTTGCTTGGTTGTCCACTGATTTACCTGTTCCTAGGGGTTGTTCTACACCTTCTTCTGTCCCAGTACGTAGGAAATGTCCTACCAAACTTTCTACCCATAGGAGAAGAAGGTTTTATTCATCACCTGCCCATCATACAGATGTTCCCAAACAGGGGAGGCATCGTCCTGGTCTGAAGAATCCAACCTCTCACCAGGCTCAGCAAACCCAGCAACCGCAGGGTTTCTGATCAATCATCATCAGATGTTTGTGACTCTTGGGGTTTAGAATCTGCAGTTTGCTTCTTCTCAATAGAGGCAATCCACCGCTTCATTCTAACCCCTAGACATGGATCTCTTTCCAAAAGACATCCATTTTTTCTATATTTTTATGAGCTGTCAGGTTGTTCATGCCTATAGGTCACAGGTTTCTCCTCTTCTTCCTGCTAGGGAAAGAGGTCTAACCACTATCAAATGATAGTTTCCTGTGCCAGCATGTATTTTTTCCTTTCTATAGACTTACTACTTGGTAAGTCTTCAGCTCCATTCTCTTCACCCTCTTACCAAGCTTTTTCCTCTGTAAGAGCGGAATTACTTCACTGGAGGGCTTTTTTCTCAGCCTCTCTAGTTTTGTCACTTTCCAGTGCGGAGTTTTCCTCCTCTGTTTCAATCTTGCTTTGGGGCAGCTTATCAGACATGTCCAGAGTTTTCTACTCCTGTTCTGTCTGTTCTTTCTGTTTATAAGCAGTAAGATTCTTTCTGCTGTCTTGCTAGCAGCTGCCTATGCAGGAGCCTTAATGTTTGGACCACTGATTCTTGTCCACAAACAACCAGATTTGTCCTCCACTAACATTCTGTCTAGTCTTAGTAGTGGCTCCAAGTCGGTGCTTTCATCTGTCTTGGAGATTATCTCACTACAAGCTTTCTGGATTGTCTTCTATTTCTGCCTGGGTTTGGCAGGATAGTTGGCAGAGCTACTGGCTCTCCAGCAGCCAGTTCTATTTCCTCATTCTCCTGCATCATGCTCTCTGCAATCCTACAGAGAAGCTTTCCACTATGGGCCCTTGCTAGAGAGCATGGGGGTTTTTTCTCCAACAGCTATCCTAGATGGTTGGAAAAGGCTTTTCAGTCATGTCTCCCATGACTAGAAGGGTTCTCCCTTCTTTTACTATCTCCTTTTTGATATAAAGGACATAGGCCTTCTCTTACGTGAAAGCTTAAGGAGTTGCCAATTCCCTGCTTTGGTCCATAGTATTCCCAATCGGGGATATGCTCTTTCTCCTTGCAGCTCGTCCTCATGGTAAGAACGCATGATACCTTTTGCCCTTAAGCAGGTCAACATGGTATCTCATCTCTATGCGTCTTCTGTCCACTTACCATGCTAGAGTTCTGCAAGACTCGGGACTTGCTGGCTGCAGACTGATATTATCCTCTGTTTTTCAAGTAACCGTCCTGGTTATTTCACTAGCTAGCATCCTTGCAGATCATAACCAGGAGGAATAGATTCTCTATATATCTTCTCAAGTAGGTTCCACCTCCTTGTTATTAGATGAATCTTTCCTCTCCACAAGGGAGGAGTGGTCTAGTGGTTAGGACAAGGTACTTCAGGCCGGAGGGCCGGGGGTTCAAGTCCCACCTGGGGACAGCAATCTCAGGCCGGAGGGACTGGGATTTCTAGTCCTATAGGCACTCCTTGTGGTCTTGGGCAAGCCACTTAACCCTCCATTGCCCATGTTCCCTGTAAGTATTAACGTATGTGTGTCATATCCCCTCGTGTTAAATGTATCCCCCAATTGACCGCTTTGACCCGGTGAAAAGCGGAATATAACTCCAGCTAAATAAAATAAAATAAATAAATATCCTATGTGAATACCGTGCTGTAGGTATCTCTCTGTCTGCTTAATTGCAGACACCCATATATAGGCCTACATATTCATATCTATCTTTTGTGTGTATTTTATGCCCTTCAATATCTCACTATAGATATATTCTTATATGTCTCTCTATATATCTATGTGTGTGTGTGTGTGTGTGTATATATATATATATATATATATATATATATAATATATATATATATAGATATATAATATGTGTGTGTGTGTGTGTATGTATCTGTCGAGATTTTATTATAGATATGTATCCACATACTTATATCTATCTGACTGTCTATGCTCATATAGCTATATGATTCTGACAGATGGGCTTTACCCATATCTATGCTGTCCAGCAGGTTTGGGGTTCTACACACACAACCACTCCTGTGGTAGTCAACAACTTTTATACCATAACCTTAGGGTTTAGGTACCTCTGAAGCTCTCCATGCTCCAATATCTCTCCTAGCTTACCCCATTTAGGAGAGACATTGCGATCTTCAGTTACTCACAGGCTTTAACGCCTCAGGCATTTGTCCTCTCTGTTTGGGATACAAGGGGTTCCCATACCCTGTCTCCCCACAAGGACTGTGCCTGTTTGTCCAAATCGGTTAGCCTTTCTCTTTTTGCTCCTAAGAGTGAGCCATTCTGCCGCCAAAAGAGTTCGGCTTTTGTCATAAAGCCTTCCGCTGAAGCCCCACCGTTTTTGTACTACCCCAGCTTTTTTACTGGGGTTACCTGTTACCTTTCAGGATTCTGACCTCCACTGTTTTTTCCTACAGGTTTATTACCTCCACTTTACAGTGAGGTCCTCTTCGAGGTTCCTCTCCTGGGTTCCCCAGTAGATCCCATGAACCTCCATACTTCTGTGAAATCCTGTTAGGGGAGGTCCATATTTCAATATTTCATTTCAATATCATTGATGACAATTATCATCCACACATGGACTCCTTGTCTGCAGTCCTATGCTAGGTTAAGCTGTTTTCCACAGCACCTTTCTCTTTTCAACTCCTACCCTCCATCCTCAGGATGCCTGGTGTTATTAGGTATAGCATGTTCCAATCTATGACATGCTGGGACTCCAGGCATCTTAGCTTGAGAGTCCCCATATGTGAAGACTCATTCCTGCTTGTTCCTGGAGATAGCACAGTTACTTACGTATAACAGGTGATCTCTGGGAACAACAGGAATAAGTCTTCACAACCCACCCACCTCCCCTAGGAGTTGTATCTCTATATCTCTTCTTTCCCTTCTCTGTCTCTCTCTTTGTCTCAGCTTTGAAACTCAACTGAGGAGAGGCAGTTGGGAAAGGCAGGAAGGCACCGTGCAGGTGCTGTGGGATGCTCCCAAAAGCTTTCTTATTGGACGCTGGGGAGCGTTCCCGCGCGGGCTCCGTTGGTACCGACGTACCCATATGTGAAGACTTATTCCTGCTGTTCCCAGAGATCACCTGTTACAGGTAAGTAACTGTGCTTTACGTAATTTTTAATATTGTCTGCATTATATGGTTCTAAAGAAGCAACATGGATAGGTGTAAAATGTCACTGCAGTGAAAGGTCACGTTACCATCCAGAATACTCAGTTAACCAGCATCTTGCCCAAGCAGAAACCTTTGCGGGGGGGGGGGGGGGGGAGAGGAAGGGTAGTTTTAGTTTTCTCGGCCCCCCTCTGCCCATTCTTTTCTTTCCCCCCCCCCCCCCCCGTGTTTCCCTCCAGGCAACAGTATACAGTAAAAAGCTAGAACAGAAGTAAAAAGCTTCCAGGTAGGCCTTATGTTTGTGGCACCATCTGTTCTAGATGAATGCTAGATTAATTAGAGCTATTGCTGTAATCTCCAGGAACAAGCAGGAATGAGTCTTCACATATGGGTACGTCGGTACCGACGGAGCCTGCACGGGAATGCTCCCCAGCATCCAATCAGAAAGCTTTTGGGAGCATCCCTCGTGCCTGCGCGCTGACTTCCCGCCTTTCCCACTGCCTCTCCTCAGTTTTCATTTTTCCGCGGAGCCGACAGGACGTCCTCCTGTCACCGCAGAAACTTTTTTCTTTTAAAATTCTTCTTGTTTTCTTGTGGTCGCGGCTGTTTTTCCCGCCGATACCGGTACCGCCGGTGCTTTATTCTTTCTTTTCTTAAATCTAGAGATATTTTTTTCTCCTCAGTTTTTGTCTTAACTTTTTGGGCCTACCAGGCCTCTCCAACATGGAGCCTTCTTCCCCTAAGAAGTGCCTTCACTGTGGAAACACAGTTTTCTTTTTAGACTCCAATGCTTGGTGTCTAACCTGTTTGGGTCCTGACCCTTTTTCCCCTGAACCATCAGGCTGCAGTATTGGGAGAAGACCTTCCCTTTTTCGAGTTTCCCTCGATACCGTTTTTCCTCCTGAGGTGAGGACACCGGTTTATTCTTCTCTCCAGGATCAGATAACCCACAAACAGTCTGTTAAGACTAGCCAATCCTTGAGTGGTAAGTCTCATGCCAAGCATGATGACGGCTCCGGCCTTGCCCTCAAGACCCCATTGGCAGTAAAGCCCCGGCGGGAGTCTTCGGGCTCCAAAGCATTTAAGGGGTTTCAGGTTGTTCCTGGGGCTCACCCCTCACAGAACATACCTGAGCCATGCTCGGGGGTGGTATCCGCTTCGAGCAGTACCGATACCCCGGCATCGGCACCGGTGTCGAGTGTTCCACTCTTCACCAGGATCGTCATCTGGTGTCCTCGGTACCTTCGGGGCCGATCGATACGACCCAGACTGACTTTCCTGTATCTTTGCCATGCTCGGGGTTGGTATCCGCTTCGAGCAGTACCGATACCCCGGCATCGGCACCGGTGTCGAGTGTTCCACTCTTCACCAGGAATCGTCATCGGACGTCCTCGGTACCTTTGGAACCGATCAATACGACTCCGATTGACTTTCCTGTATCGGCATCGCCGATACCACCACCGACGTCGGTACCTTCTAGACATGCATCGATAGACTTGCTCCCTTCGATGCCGAGTCTGGAATCGATATCCAGTCTAGATGACTGGGTACCGACGCGTTTCGGAACCGACCCGTATCGTTTCCGACTACGCAGTACCGAGGATATTCACCAAGCCTCTCTGGCTGCCTCGGTACCACTTCAGCAGCCCCCGATGACTGCCTCAATGACATTACCGTCTCCGATATCGGTATCGATGTCGATTCCTGCAGTTCCATCGGTGCCATCGATCCTTTCTATGCCTAGCTTGGAATCGATACCTGGCACTGACGATGCAGTACTAACTGCCTCGAATCGGGACTGTCAGTATCACTGTCCATCTAGCACGATTCGTTTTCTGCACCAGTTCAGTATATCTTCTGGTGCTCAGGCTGCTTCTTCAACCTCAGCTTACCCAGGGATAGTTCCCATTGGAGATCCTTCTTTTCAGAAATTTCTCCTTGACATGGCAACCTTTCTTGCCATTCCTATTCCTGGCTCTACTCTTAACCAAGACTCTCCTGCAGAAAAGGAAAATATAATGCTTCCTTTACATCATTCTTTGCAGGATCTTCTGAGGATATGGGAATCACCTTTAAGGGTTCCCTCACCTTCTACAGCCACTAATGTTCTGTATCAGGTGCCTCCCTCTCCGGGGTTTCAAAAAAAACAACTTCCACATCATTCCATTGTAGTGGAATCAGCAATGAGGAAGGTAAGAAGCAAGAAGAAGCATTCTTCTTATCCGCCAGGTCGTGCATCTAAAGCACTTGATGCCTTTGGACGTCAAACCTTCCAAACTTCTATGCTGGCTTCAAGGATTATCTCTTATATTTTTTATATGAGTCTGACACTTCAGGAGGTCACAGAGAAATTATCTCTTTTGTCCCCCTTTTTGTCAGAGCCTAAGGCCACTGACTATTCCTTGCTTCTTAGTCATAGCTGGAATATCTCTTGGTTTCTTTCTCGTGCTTCTCTAGACTCTTTTGAGTCTGTTAGCAGATCCTCTGCTATTGCCATTGGAGCACGTTGTAGAGCCTGGCTACAAGCTTCAGACTTGAGCAGATGGGCACAACATACACTGGGTAATTCTCCTTGTACTGGAGAAAATCTCTTCAATAAGGAGGCTTTACGTCAGGTTGCTCATTGCTCCACTGACTTCCCTGGTTCTGGAAACCATCCTAAGCCGCCGCCTTCCCCAGGAGGTAGGAATCCTACCAAACCTTCTTTCCCTAAGAAAAGAAGGTTTCACTCTTCTCCTGCCCATCCTCCAGATGTACCCAAGCAAGGGACATCTCGTCCTAGTCTGAAGTCTCCAGACTCTAACCAGTCTGAGCATTACCAGCAACCATAGGTTCCTGAACGTTGCAATCTTCAGTTAACTTCTTAACAGAAGTTTGTTCACTGTTTTTTCTTAAAACTCTACACTGGGTTTTCCTTTTTCAGTATGCTAAGCTGTTAGGATACTCTTGTCCATGGGTTACAGAATTCTCCTCCTCTTACTACTAAGAAGGGAGGTTACAACTATCCCATGATAGTTCTGTCCCCACATGAACATCTTTTCCTTCAGCTGACTCACCATATGGTAAGTCACCCTCCAATCCCCTCTCCTCCAGGGTTTCCCCTGATTGAGTTGGTACCATTTATTTATTTATTTAACTGTATTTATATCCCGCTTTTCACCGGGTCAAAGCGGGATATAAACTGAAACACTTCTTCTTTCCAGTGTAGACTTTTTTTGTTATCCTTGAATACATTCTCTGAACAACTCATCAGACAGGGACAGGAATATCTCCTCTCCCTTTGTCTGTTTCTCTCTGTTTTTACACAGGAGAATCCCCTCTGCTGTTTTGTTCAGTTGCTGTGCATGCAGGAGTTCCAGTGCTTACTCACCTTAGTGGTCATTGCAAGCTACTTTCATCTATCTTGCATAATACTACTCACTTCAGGTTATCTTTTTCTAGCCATCTCCTTTCCTAGGATGTGGCAACACACCTGACTTCAGTCAGGATTCCCCTGCACAATGCTCTCTGCAATCTTCAGAGAAGCTTTCTACTATGGGCCCTTGCTACAGAGCATTGATCTTTGTCTCTGAGGGTTTCTCCATATAGTAGAAAAAGCTTATAAATCATTTTCCATGACTGTAAGGGTTCTTCACACCCTCTTGTCTCCTGTTATGATACAGAAGACAAGCTTTTTCTGCGTGAATGTCCAAGGAGTTCCCAATCCTGCAGGAATATACTCTTTTTTTTTTTTTTTTTTTTTTTTTTTTTTTTTTTTTCCTTACAGCTTGGCATTATGTTCTTCTGCTCCTCCTGGACAACGCATATGCTATTACTATGCATGATACCCCGGTGTCCCTCCAGTGGGTCATCCTGGTATCTTCTTCTATGCGTTTTTCTATCCATTTGGCATGTCAGAGTTCTAAAGAACTCCTGACCTGCTCTTGACAGACTGCTATTATCCTCTGTTTTTCATGCAATCATACTGGTTATTTCACTGAACTACATTCCTGCACCACAGGAATAGATTCTCTATATATCTTTCAAGTGGTTTTCACCCTCTTGTTATTAGATGAATCTTTCCTATCACATTCCCCACGTGAATGTTCTTGTGGGGCTCAGTTGCAGGCATGTATCTTCAGACTATATTCATGTAGGTATATATCCTATACATACATATGTCTGTAAGCTGTGTGGGCATAAGTCATGCCTATATATATGTGTCCATTGGGAGATTTCTATAGGACGATATGTATTACATACTATCTCCCTAACTGTCTGTGCTATAAAGCTTTTACCTTCTTAAGGGTTCCAGACAGTCAACTTGCCTATTTTCATACGGCTCAGTAGATGGGAGCTGTTATGCACTCAATTACTGCTGTGGTGCCAACAGCTTCTACTTTGTTCTAGATCTCCCTATCTGTGAAGCTTCGAGCTTCAATGTGTCCCTATCTCTTAACAGCTAGGAAAGACAGTGTACATCTTCAGTATTTCTGAGTACACATCTGTTCTCCTTGGGAATATGGGCTTTTTTCCATACCCCCTCTTCCTTTCAGGACTGGGCCAGTTGTTCAAATCGGTCAGTCTTCTTTTAGTCCTCGATGTTAATGGCTCTGTACCTAAGAGTTTTCAGCTTTTTCCCATAAAGCTTTCCATGGAAGACCTGCCGTTCTTATCCTACCCCAGTTGACACCTGGGTCACCTGCCCATTCCAGGTTTGGAACTTCATCCTCACTGCTGTGAAGTTACCTTGAGGATTCCGCTACTGCATCTACAGTACACTCCATCAGTTTCTACTTCCTACAATCCAGTAGGTAAGCTCTATATTATGCTTGTTCATTAAATACTTTTAATGATACTTGACATACATACTAAGGACTCATTTTCTGTAGTCTTTAGATTCGCTGTTCCTTTACAGCTCTTCTCTGTTCAATTCCTACTCCCCATCCCTCATGGGATGCCGGAGATCCAGGTGTGGGAAATGCCGTCCTGTTCCAGGGATACGCATTTTATGGGATCTCCCCCTGGCATCTATAGCTAGTGAGTCCCCATATGTGAAGACTCATTCCTGCTTGTTCCTGGAGATAGCACAGTTACTTACCTGTAACAGGTGATCTCTGGGAACAGCAGGAATTAGTCTTCACAACCCACCCACCTCCCCTAGGAGTTGTATCTATCTTCCTTTCCTCTTTCTCTCCTTCTGTCTCAGCTATGAAACTCAACTGAGGAGAGGCAGTGAGAAAGGTGGGAAGTCAGCGCGCATGCGCGAGGGATGCTCCCAAAAGCTTTCTGATTGGATGCTGGGGAGCATTCCCGTGCAGGCTCCGTCGGTACCGACGTACCCATATGTGAAGACTAATTCCTGCTGTTCCCAGAGATCACCTGTTACAGGTAAGTAACTGTGCTTTCCAGCAGGTTGAAACTAACATGAGATTTAATGGAATTTAGTCGTTGCTTTCTAAAAGTATAATGTATCTAAGTGCATTGTGGTGGGATCTGTCTATATTGGACCTTGGAGGGGGGTGCACTAATGCACATGCACACTGGCTTTGTTCCTGCTTGAATACATATAGCCCTTCAACAACCAAAGAAAAATAAACAAGAGGAACCCCCTCAACCCTCTTACTTAAACTGTGCTCTCATAAATGCACGGTCTATCCGCAAGAAATGGCCAGTCATCACTGACACAATTTCTTCTCATAATCTAGATGTCCTCATGATAACCGAAACCTGGTTATCTGACGCGGATAATGTAATCCTTAACCAACTCATACCCCCCAACTTCTCTGCCCATTCCCAACATAGAGAGAGCAAGAGAGGAGGAGGCATTCTCATACTTACCAAGAATGACCTAACTTCCACACCGTGGACTCCACAAGCTCAAACAGCATGGACGTCTTAACTATCACAAATGAACAATGCCTCATCAATCTGATTTACAGAGCACCCTCACCCTCCACGGACGACCTGCCTTACATTCTGGACCTAGCAACTAACTCACGCAAGCCCAACATTCCCAACTGGATATTAGGAGACCTCAATCTCCCAACACTACATCCCAGCCACTCCTCAGCCCTCCTTGAAGCAATCAACGAGCTGGGATACAAGCAAATTGTCGACACCCCCACGCACGAGAGAGGAAACATCCTGGACATGATCTTTGCCCCTCTCACAGCTCTTGACTCCAACAATAAACTTGACAACTCTGTAACCCCAGTACCTTGGTCAGACCATAATTTAATCACCTTCTCCATCCTCATCAATGGCAAACAGTCACCACACAGAAACAAAAACTCCATTGACTCGACAAGAGTAACATCTCGGAAATTCAAAACCTTCAACAAAGAACACATAGTTACAGAAACCCTCCCTCTCCTACATGACACCTCTCTCAATCTGGAAAATCTGATCACATCCTGGAACAGCACTATCAGTACCATTGCACTGCAACCAGTCCAGGGTAACAACCCAAAGAAAAGAAAATCTTCTTCTTGGTTCTCCCCTGACCTACGAGCCTCCCTCACACACCTAAGAAGACTGGAGAAACGATGGCGTCGCTCACACTCTTCAGAAGACCAAGCAGCCTACAAAGCACATCTATCTGTGCACAGAGAGTCAGTCATGGCCAAGATGAAACAATTCCATACCGATACGCTGAAAAGATCACTAAATAAACCACGCGATCTTTTCAACTTAGTCAAAACCTTATCTAAAGAACCTTCACCAAAACATCCTGAACCCATTCATCCCCAAGCTTTCGCCGATTTCCTGCAATCCAAATTGCTTCAAACCAACAACATTGCAACTATCTCTTCTCAAGTCACCATATGCATATCAAACCTATCCATGTTCTCCACACCATCCAGAAAACATGTTGAGGACACCATCGCTGCTCTTAACACGACTACTGCACAAACTGACCCTTGCCCAGCCCACTGGATAAAGGAACTACGCCAAGATCTCAGCCCCATCATCACTAAAATGATAAATTTATCCTTTACAACCGGCTCCTTCCCACCAGCCCTCAAGAGAACATCCATAAGACCACTCTTGAAAAACCATAAACTCGACCCACAAAAGGTTGAATCTTATAGACCCATAGCTAGCATACCCCTACTAGCGAAAATAATTGAAAAGGAAGCTCAAAGACAGTTACAGGACCACATTGACACCGTCTCCCCTCTGGACCACTGCCAACATGGCTTCAGAGAGTTCCACGGTGTTGAAACCCTCCTTACCACTCTCTGCAACAACATCATCACAGGCATTGATAACATCCGCCAAGGCTTTGCTCTTATCTTCTTAGACATTGCTGCGGCTTTTGACTCTGTACATCACGATCTGTTAATAGCGCGACTAAAAGAAAAAGGCATCAATAACACTGCCCTAGAGTGGTGCAAGTCATACCTCGATCAGAGATGGCAGTACGTTACCTCAGGGACCGCAACATCTACACCTTACCACCAAAAGCAAGGCGTACCGCAAGGATCATCCCTATCCTCACTCTTTTTCAATATATACATACAACCGGTTTGCAATATCATCAAGTCCTTCAAGGTTGAATGCTTGATATACGCAGATGACATCCTCCTATACATGCCTTTCTCCACAGTTCACATGGACCTTTCCCCGCTAGCTAAATGTTTTGATGCAGTATCCGAATGGCTGCAATCCCAGAACCTCCGAATTCAACATAAAAAGACCGAGGTTCTCTTCATCACCAGGGACCCACTTTTCTCCCCCCCATCCCATATAAAGGTGAAAGAAGCCGAGCTCCAATCAAAACCTTCCATTCGTTACCTTGGAGTCACTTTTGACCAACGCATGGATCTGAAACTACACATATCCAACATAGTCAGGGCAATCTACCTCAAGATCCGGACTCTTTGACATCTTCGCCCCCTGCTTGATCCTGATGACTTCAGAACTATATTTCAAGCCTTAACCTTACCACACCTTGACTATGCCAATGCCATTCTTCAAGGCCTCCCACACTCCACATTAAACCCTCTGCAACTCGCCATGAACACCGCTGCTAGAGTCCTCTACGGAGCATCAAGAAGGGACCATGTAACACCCATCCTAGAGCAACTCCACTGGCTCCCCATACATGGCAGAATATTGTTCAAAACATTATTACTAACCTTTAAGGCCACTAAAAGCATCACCTCCTCCTCTCTAATAGACCTCATTCAGGCCGCTCCACCCAACAGATCCAGGAGAACGATATCAACAAATATTCTAATCATCCCTAAAGCAGCGACAAAATGCCTATCAGTGACATCCAACAGGGCTTTCAGATTCTATGCCCCTAAATGCTGGAACGCTCTACCCCCAGAAATTCGTGCTATCACTGATCTATCCCTTTTTAGAAAGGCACTCAAATCCCACCTCTTCCCCCATTATTACTTAACCAACTAACCAATCTTGATCACTACCCAAACTAAGAACAAATCCTGTCATGTATACTTGTAAATACTCTTGTAAATAGTTGCAGTAATGACTTCCCATGTTTTATCCAAGTTCTCTGACCTTGTTCTCTGTAAAACCAAACAGTTTGTTCATTATGGTATGTTGTTATATTGTAAACCGCGCTGATGCTGAATAGAGCGGTATATAAGAGCCTGTAATAAATAAATAAATAAATAAATAAAATAAGCCTGTATAATAGGAGGGAGGCTTTTGATGCAGGTCCTTTGGGCTTGCAAAGAAAGTTAATGGTTTTTCCTCAGCAAATTGTTTGCAAGTAGCCAGTTAATCAAAGGGTCTCTTAAATGGCACACTGGGTAAAACCTTTATGGATCAGCAATTGCACTTGTAAACACTTTGCTGGACAGACTGGATGATGATTTTGGTCTTTATCTGCTGTTTACTATATTGCTTTGTTAGTTGGATTGTATGATTTGTGTTGACAAATTTTGAAATGTAATATTTTAATTTGCTTATTTATGTTGTTTTTGCCTATAACCTAAATGATTGCTACCCAAATTCATAGCTGTGCTTTTTGAAAGTAGCAGAATTACCAAATTAAATTCCTCATCGTCCCTCCAGTCCAGTCCAGTCCAGATGTGTGGGTTATGTTCACCTGCCAGCAGATAGACTGAAAACCACTGGTTCCTTATCGTTCCTCCAGTTCAGTCCTCTACGTCTGGGTTGTCAATCTCCTCCTGCAGCTTGGAGACTGGTATGTCAAACTAATGACATCACTGGATATAGCCTGCTGCACTCCGCCTTCCATCCCAGTGTTACCAGTCTCCACGCAGCAGGAGGACTTGACGAGCCTTGTAGCAGGGCGCTCTGGAAGAATGGATAAGGAGCTGTTTGTATAGTGGTAGATAGGGTTAACATATTTTATTTTGGGTGCTATCTTTTAAAAAAAAAAAAAGGATTGAGGCACCTCTGTTTATCCGGCTCTTTTGCTCCTTGCCTGTGCATGAGAGGTGTTTGGGGGTTCTGGCTCAGGAATTTCGAGTCTTCCCCCCTTGGAGCACGGAGGTCTCTCCCCCAGGACTTTTGGGGGAGCGCCCCTCTTGACCACGGCAGCATATCTCTGTCGGTCTGCCTAGCCGCGGCTCACCTGTCAGCACTGAAGCCGTCGGGGAACTTTCAAGCCGGTACGGCAAGCACAATGCAGTTCCGTTTTTGTCCGAGCAGCTGTGGATCGAGCCGGTAAGCCTGCTGTCGGCTTTGTCTGTTTTTTTCTGCGGGGGAAAGCCTTCTTTTGAGGTAAGAGGGTTCCTGCGGTGTGTTTGGCGCCTTTTTTGCTGGCGCGGTGTCTTCTTGGTGGCCATTTTCTGAGCCGCGGGGGAGACCACGTGTAGGAGATCAGCCGGCTGTTGAGCCGCAGATGGGCAGTGCAGTCAGCTTCGGGGCCCCATTTTCTTTTGTTTTCATTTTCTTTAGTTTTCATTTTCTTTACTTGATTTCTTTTGATTTCTGGCGTTTCCTTTCTTTGTTGATTGGTTTTAATTTTGGGGGTCTCCTTCGTTGCTAATTCCTCTTCTTTCAGTCTTCCCACAAAGGGGGGGGGGGCTAGCTGGCAGGGATTTTTTCCTTGTGGTAGTAAGTAGTGTGTTTAAAAAAAAAAAAAAAAAAAAAAAAAAAAAAAAGACAGACGAAGTCTCTCTTCAGGTAATATATAAAAAAAAAAAAAAGAAGAAAAGGGAAAAAGAAAAAAGAGGGCTTGCAGTTAGGCTCTGGGGCTTTGGCTCGTTGGCCATATGGCTGCCAGACCCCAGTGTCTTGTGTGTGGCACCAGAAGAGGGACGGTGGCGGATACTGGCGTTTGTCGGGGTTGTGCAACGCTATCATCCTCAGTGGAGCAGCAGATGGAAATGCAGGAGCCCACTGAAGTGCAGGGAGTGCCCGCTGATGGCCGGGCTGCGTCCCCGCGATCTGTGCCGCAGGGGGTCCCGGTGGAGGAGTTGCCGGGGTCTTCCGGGATCTCTCTACCCCTACCGTCGCTGGCCCTCAGTGAGTTTACTCTGGAGTTTGTGCTGCTGATGCATCAGGCTTTTTGCCTAAAGCGACAAGGGGCAGCAGCGGGCCCTGGGTCGCTGGCGTCGCCACCTCCGCAGCTGGAGGCCGCTGAGGATTTGGGTGAGGGCCCTTCGGTGCCTAAATGGGTGAGAACCAGGGACCCTGCGCTGGCTGAGGCAGATTGGCCGGAGGTCTCCGTCCCGGATTGGGATCCGGAAGAGGGTACCCAGGATCTCGAAGAAGGGGAGATTCCTGAACCTGAAGATCAAGCTACGATAGTTAGGGTCTTTCGTAGAGAAGAGTTGGCAGCCTTGATCTTGGAGACTTTACAGATGTTGCATCTAGCACCGCAGGTGGCGGAGGAGGACCTGGAGGCCCCGGTTATCCGGGCAGTCCGACAGACTCAGGTGGTGTTTCCAGTACACAAAGTGGTGGACAAAATGATTCAAGATGAGTGGGATAAGCTGGAAGCAGGACTGAGGGGCTTGCGCACCTTGAAGAGATTATATCCGTTAGCCGATAAGGATAAGGAGAGGTTCCGGTCTCCGAGGCGGCCTTGGTATGCAGATCTGGTGCGCCTGTTGGAGGGCGTGCCCTGGAGGCTACCGCAGCGGGCGGATCTGTTGCGACAGGGACCGCTGTTCATGCCGCAGGTGGATCGATTCTTGCTTACGGTATGGCCATTGAGAGGGCTAAACTGAAAAAGAAAGGATATACGTCGGCAGTTGTGGCAACCTTGCTTAGGGCGCGGAAGCATTCGACATCCTTGGCGTATGTGCGCGTGTGGCGTATCTTTGAGGATCGGTGTTCTCGACGTCTGGTCCGAGCTCTCACTGTGTCCATTCCGGTGGTCTTGGAGTTTTTGCAGGATGGTTTTAATAAGGGTCTGGCCGCTAGTTCCTTGCGCGTCCAGTTGGCGGCCCTGGCCTGCTATAGGGGTAAGGTCAATGGGGTGCCTTTAGGGGCGCATCCTGATGTAGTTCGTTTCTTGAAGGCGGTCAGTAGGTTGCGACCGGCGCGTAGGATGTACATTCCACCGTGGGACCTCAATCTCGTCCTCGTGGCTTTGGTCAAGTCACCCTTTGAGCCTTTGCGCCGGGCATCCCTTAAGGATTTGACGTTGAAGACGGTGTTTCTGGTGGCCATTTGTTCGGCTAGAAGGATTTTCGAGTTGCAGGCGTTGTCATGCCGGGAACCTTTCTTATCTTTTTCAAGGGAGAAAGTGGTTCTCCGTCCTGTGCCGTCCTTTTTGCCTAAGGTGGTTTCCCCTTTTCATTTGAATCAGGCCGTTTGTTTGCCCGTTCTTGGGACTCTGGAGAGCGGGGGTTCGGATCGCAGTCTTCATCTTTTGGATGTACGGAGGGTCTTACGTCAATATTTAAGGATAACTGAGTCCTTCCGTAAGTCGGATCGGTTATTTGTTCTGTTCGGCGGAGCGCGCAAAGGGGAGGCAGCGGCGAAGGCTTCCATCGCTCGGTGGGTAAAGGAAGCGATTGCCTCCGCTTATTTGATTCAAGGTCGAGTGGTGCCTGTCGGATTGCGGGCCCATTCCACAAGAGCGCAGGCGTGTTCCTGGGCGGAACACGGTTTGGTTCCGCCGGGTGACATTTGTTGAGCGGCGACATGGTCGTCGTTACATACTTTCAGCAAGCATTACAGACTTGACGTCGCAGCGGTGGCCGATGCTCGTTTTGGGTCGGCAGTTTTGTCTGCTGGCTGGAAGGGTCCCGCCCAATGATTACTGCTCTGGTACATCCCAGACGTAGAGGACTGAACTGGAGGAACGATAAGGAAATCATAATTACACTTACCTGGTAATTGTAGTTCCTTGAGTGACGACAGTTCAGTCCTCATTCCCGCCCGGAGATTTCTCGGAGGTTCCAGCCATGGTAACGTGCAGGAGAAAGTTACAGGTGAGCTCAGTTTTCTTTCTTTTGGTTGAGGTATTCACTTTCTCTATGGCAAGGCAAGGGGTACGAGAGCCTGATCGGAGGGGGTGGATGTTTAGGAGTTTAGTTATTTTGGGTTCATCTATTTGCAATATTTGTCGTTGGCTACTTATTTGTTGCTCCTGTGAGTCTGCTTTGTTAATAGTTCACACTGGGATGGAAGGCGGAGTGCAGCAGGCTATTTCCAGTGATGTCATTAGTTTGACATACCAGTCTCCAAGCTGCAGGAGGAGATTGACAACCCAGACGTAGAGGACTGAACTGTCGTCACTCAAGGAACTACATTTACCAGGTAAGTGTAATTATGATTTTGATTTTGACGACATGGAATAAAGGGTCCTGTGCAACCTCGCTCTCACCAGTATTTCTCATTCTCCAGCAGATTACTAAACCTGTGTAGTCTGAAATGAATGGCAAGATTTAGTTGGTTAATGTACCATGGGGCATAAGAACATAAGATATGCCATACTGGGTCAGACCAAGGTCCATCAAGCCCAGTATCCTGTTTCCAACAGTGGCCAATCTAGGTCATACGTAGCAGTTTCCCCAAAAGACACAGGTTCCGCAATGCTTGTACTGGGTCAAGCATTGATATCCTGGGTCCCTTCTTAATAATGGTTTATGGACCTTTCCTCCAGGAGCTTGTCCAAACCTTTTTTAAACCCAGCTACGCTAACAGCCTTTACTACATCCTCCGGTAACAAATTCCAGAGTTTGATTACACGTTGAGTGAAAAAAAAATTTCTTTTATTAGTCTTAAATAGTTTACCCTGTAGCTTCATTGCATGTCCCCTAGTCTTTCTATATTCTGATAACGTAAACAATCAATCTACGTTTACCCGTTCCACTCCGTTCATTAATTTATAGACTTCTGTCATATCTCCCCTCAGCCGTCTCTTTTCCAGGTTAAAGAGCCCTAACCTTTTTTAGTCTTTTTTCATAGGAGTATCCTTCCATCACCTTTACCATTTTGGTGGCACTTCTCTGAAACTTTTCTAATAACACTATATCCTTTTTAAGATACGGCGACCAGAATTGCACACAATATTCAAGGTGGGGTCTCACCATGGAACAATATAGAAGCATTATAATATATTTTGTTTTATTTTCCATTCCTTTCCTTATGATACCTAGCATTCTATTTGCTCTCTTGGCTGCCGCTGCACACTGGGCCGAGGGTTTTAACATGTTATCCACAATGACGCCTAAATCTTTTTCCTTGGTGGTGGTTCCTAATGTGGAACCTTGCATCGTGTAACCATAGTTTGAGTTGTTCTTCCCTAGGTGCATAACTTTGCACTTGTCCACATTAAATTTCATCTGCCATTTTGATGCCCAGTCTTCCAATTTATCAAGATCCTCTTGCAATTTTCCACAATCCTCTTGGGTTTTAACAACTTTAAATAGTTTTGTGTCATCTGCAAATTTGATAACCTCACTCATTATTCCACTTTCTAAGTCATTTATGAATATGTCAAAAAGCAGAGGACCCAGCACAGATTTCTGGGGTACACCACTACTCACCTTTCTCCACTGGGAAAATTGGCCATTTAGCCCAACCCTCTGTTTTCTAACTTTCAACCAGTTCTTGATCCACAGTAGTACACTGCCTCCTATTCCATGACTCTTTAGTTTTGCCAAAAGTCTCTGATGAGGGACCTTGTCAAAGGCTTTTTGAAAGTCCAGATACACTATATCAACCGACTCACCTTTGTCCACCTGTTTATTCATACTTTCAAAAAAAATATAACAGATTAGTAAGACAAGATCTTCCTTGTCTAAAGCCATGTTGGCTGTCTCCCATTAGGCCATGACTATCTACATGCTGAGTAATTTTATTCTTTATGATGGTTTCTACCATTTTTCCCGGTACTGACATGAGGCTCACCGGTCTGTAGTTTCCCGGATCACCCCTGGAACCCTTTTTAAAAATTGGTGTTACATTGGCGATCCTCCAATCTTCAGGTATTACAGATGATTTTAATGATAGTTCACAGATTACTAATAGCAGGTCTGCAATCTCATATTTCAGTTCTTTCAACACCCTCGGATGTATACCATCCGGCCTAGGTGATTTGCTACTCTTCAGTTTATCAGATAGTTGTAATACATCTTCCCAGTGTATCGATTTCTTTCAATTCTTCCACAGTATCACCTTTAAATACCACTTCAGTCATGGGTAACATCCCTACATCTTCCTCAGTAAAGACCGAAGCAAAGAATTCATTCACTCTCTCCGCTATCGCCTTGCCGCCTCTTAGTGCCCCTTTAACTCCTCTATCATCTAATGGACCAACTGACTCTCTCACAGGTTTTTTGCTATGAATGTACTTGAAAAAATCTTTATTTTGCGTTTTTGCTTCCGCAGCAAGCTTCTTCTCAAATTCTCCCTTTGCCTGCTTTATCAATGGCACAGGATTGAAAACACCACCTACACTGCCCTGGGGTGCAGAACCAGATGGTACCGGGTCTCTCCCCCTCCTCCACCCACCTACCCTCCGTTTTGGTCTCTCTGGGATCTGACTGGAGTATCTTTTGATGGAGGTCTTCCCCATTTCTCCTTCTCATTCTTGGGGGAGGAGCATGGGAAGGCTGGGCGTTGTGGTCTTCCTAGAGCTCGTTTGTTTGTTTTTTGCCTGGGTGTGCTTGGGGGGGGGAGGGTGGAAGTCAACGATGAAAAAGAGCCAGTAAGCTGCTGGCCCTGGATTCCGTAGTGGAGGAGCACAGGGCACTGCTCTGTGGTAAGTGTATGTACAGCCTTTATGATCCCCCGGGGAGTGTGCTGAGACCAAAAGTGCTGGCCTATGCAGTGCACCACTTGTAGCAGCAGACACAGTGAGCTGCAGAGGTGTGTTTTTTTTTTTTCCTGGATTTTCCATAGCTGCTGTGTTTCAGGCCACTGCCCCAGTGTGAAAGCTCTGTTAGGGCAGCGATTGTTGGGCTTTGGCCTGCTGCCCATGCGCATTCAAGGGGCAACAATAAACAACTCCCACTAGGGTTGCCAACTGGCTCCATATGCGTCCGACAGGTTCGGTCCAGTCCTGGGTTTATCTCATTGCATGCAGGGATATGTAACATAGTATATAATGGCAGATACAGATCAATATGATCCATCTAGTTGCCCAGCAAGGCGGCACGAGCAGGTACACTTGCCAGTTCGTGCAGGTCACCCCTCTGTATGCCTTTGTTTAGGAGTGTACCAACCACTCCATGTAGGTCACCCCTATTTGTTGAAATAGTTATGTTTATTTTGATTTTATCCTGTTGCTATAAAGGGATCCACAGTGTCTGTCCTATGCCATTTTGAATTCCATCACTGTCTTTGCCCCCACCACTTCCATCGGAAGAGCATTCCAAGCATCCACCATCCTTTCAGTGAAAAAGTATTTCCTGACATTGCCTCTGTTTACTCCCTTGCAGTTTCATGTTATGCCCTCTAGTTTTACAGCTTCTCCATCTTTTTAGAAGAGGTTTGTTTGTTCATTAATACTCGTTATGATTCAGATCTTTAAATACTTATCTCCCCTGTCCCTCCTCACCTCCAGAGTGTACATTTTTTATTTATTTATTTATTTAACATCTTTATATACCGCTCTATTTATAATCAGCGCGGTTTACATAGAACAAGAAAACATCAGATAAGGTACATGTTATCTGTTTTTTACATAGAACAAGGAACAAAAACTTGGATAACCGGGGCAATTATTTACAATGAATACAACACATTGGCTATTTACATATGAATGGAATAAAGCCTAAAAGAATTTTCATAGTATGAGAGAGAGGTGTGAAAAGTTATTGGGTTAGCAGAGGTGGCGTGTTAAGAACGGAAATGGTGCTATTTGAGTGATCTTGTGTTATTGTGTTTTCTGGGAAATATTTGATGAAAAGGTGATGCTTCAAGGCCTTTCTAAATTGGAAGAGGTCAGTGATGGTTCTAATTTGTGGTGGGAGGGTGTTCCATAGCTTTGGAGCACATAAACTGAAGGATCGGTTTACAGTTGCGGAGTTGTATCTTAAGGACTCTTTTGGAACTCTTAGCATGTTTAGTTCAGTGGTTCTTCTACTCCTGTTGGAAGGAATTGGTAGGATTAACTCCGAAAGTGAAGGAGGAGCAAGCCCTTTTTGAGCTTTGAAGGCTAGAAGCAAGGTCTTAAAGGTAATTCTCGCTTGGATAGGGAGCCAGTGTAATTGTTTCAGGAGAGGTGTTACATGTTCTCTTTTTGGAACCCCGAAGAGTATTCTTGCTGCGCTGTTTAATGCTAGTTGAAGTGGGTTAAGGGTAGATTGGGGGAGCCCCTGTAATATACAGTTTGCGAAGTCAAAGTGCGGTATAACCAGAGCCTGGTAGACCGTACGGAAATCATCCGGATCAATCAGTTGGCGGAGGTGTCTGAGGGAGAGAATCTTAAAATAAATTGTCCTTACGGTGTTGGCTATGTGGGTCTTCATATCTAGATTCTGATCCAAGGTCACTCCAAGGTATCGGATGTGGGATTTTACTTGCAGCTTGGCATCTTGAACTTCAAGAAATGTGGGTGGTGTAAACTTAGGGTTCCTTGAGATGAAAAGAACCTCTGTTTTTTTGTTCTGGATTCTGAGATTTTGAGTCAGTAGCCAATCTGAGATGGCATTAAAACAGTTGGTTATGGGGGTGAGATTAATCTTATCTATGCAGAAAGGGATATATAGTAACACATCGTCAGCATATATCATGTAGTTGACATTGAAAGACTTGATAATGTTGCATAAGGGTTGCATGTAGATGTTGAATAATAGTGATGACAAAGAAGAACCTTGCGGGACTCCTTGTCCTTGGTGAAATGGATCTGATGTTTCGCCATTTGAGCGGACCTGCTGCCATCTTTCTGAGAGGTATGAGATGCACCAATCGAGGGCATTTCCACAAAGGCCCTTCTCTCTTAAGCGGATAATGAGCAGATCGTGACAGACCGAGTCAAAAGCAGCCGCGATATCTAAGAAGATGAGAACAAAGCCCTGTTTGATGTTGTCGATACCAGTGTTTAAGCTGTTGAGAAGAGAGGTGAGGAGCGTTTCGACGCCGTGGAATTCCCTAAATCCATGTTGACAGGTATCCAAAGGCGCTTCAGTGTCGATATGATCTTGCAGTTGTCTGTAAGCTATTTTTTCAATTATTTTAGCAAGAGTGGGTATACTGGAGATAGGTCGGTAAGAGTCTGTTTTTTGTGGGTCTAACTTGAGGTTTTTTAGTAGTGGTCTGATGGAGGTCTGTTTGAGGGCAGCAGGGAATGAGCCGGTGTCAAAAGATAGGCTTATGATCTTGGATATTATTGGAGCAAGCTCTTTGCGAAGGTCTTTAATCCAAAAGGCTGGACACGGATCAGTATGTGCTGTGGATAAGTTGAGAGATGAGATTGTATTTAGGTCTTCAAGTCTCTTTTCATCCGTCTCCTGAAGCAGGTTCCAAATCATTTGTCACTTTCCTTTGAACTCTTTACAGTCTTTTTTTTTATCCTTTGCGAGATATGGTCTCCAAAACTGAACACAGTATTCCAAGTGAGGCCTCACCAGTGACTTGTACAGTGGCTAATAATTCCTCTTTGTATGCAACCCAGCATCCTTCTGGCTTTTGCTACCGCCTTGTCACACTGTTTCACCACCTTGAGATCCTCAAACAATCATTCCAAGGTCCTTCTCCTGTTCCTTGCACACCAATCTCTCGCCCCCTATCGTATACAATTCCCTTGGATTTCTGCTTCCCAAGTGCATGACACTGCACTTCTTCACATTAAATCTTAACTGCCAAGCATTAGACCATTCTTCCAGCTTTTGTAGATCTTTCCTTATGTTCTCCACTCCTTCGGGGGAGTCCACTCTGTTGCAAATTTTCGTGTCATCTGCAAAAAGACAGACTTTTCCATTCAGTCCTTACGCAATATCACTCACAAATACATTGAACGGTACCGGCCCCAGGACCGAACCCTGGGGCACACCACTAATCACCTTTTTCATCCAAGTGAGTTCCATTTACCATCACTTTCTGTCGTCTGTCAGTCAACCAATTTCTGATCCAGTTCACCACCTTGGGACCCATCCTCAAGCTGTTGAGTTTATTGATAAGCCTCCTATGAGGAACAGCATCAAAGGCTTTGCTGAAATCTAGCTAGATCATATCCATTGCATGCCCTTGATCTAGTCTCTGGTCACCCTGTCAAAGAACTCAATCAGATTTGTTTGGCAAGATCGTCCTTTGATAAAACCATGTTGTCTTGAGTCATGCAGTTTGTTGGTTTCGAGAGAGTCCATTTGCTTTTTCAGGAGCGCCTCCGTTAGTTTTCCCGTCACGGAGGTAAGGCTTACTGGCCTGTAGTTTGTCACCTCTTCCCTATTACCACTTTTGTGAAGAGGTACCACATCAGCCCTTCTCCAGTCCTGTGGAATGTCTCCCATCTCCAAGGATCTATTAAAAACATCCTTTAACGGCCCTGCAAGAACTCTGAGCTTTTTCAGTATCCTGGGATGTATCCCATCTAGTCCCATGGCCTTGTCCACCTTCAGTTTTGCAAGCTATTCTAACACATCTGTGAATGGTGTGGCATCTACTCCATTCACATTTGTATATTTGTCAATCACAGGAGGTCATTCTCCAGGATTTTCTTGAGTAAAAACAGAGCAGAAGTATTTAGCATGTGTGCTTTTTCAATATCGCTTTCCATAAATCTGTTCTCATTACTTTTGAGTCCTGCAATTCCACCTCTGGTTTTCCTCCTCTCCCGAATATACCTGAAAAAAGTTTTGTCACCACACTTCACATCTTTTGCCATCTTTTCGTCTGCCTTTGATTTTGCTATCCTTATTTCTCTTTTTGTCTCTTTTATTTATTTTATTTATTTATTTATTAACAATTCTTATATACCGCACTATTAGACATCAGCGCGGTTTACATTGAACAGAAAACATCCGACAATTTACATATGTCTGGTCATTACATTTAACAGGAAGTATAACTTGGCGAAATAGGGGAAACTAAATACAATGGTATTCTGTATTCTTTTCTATGTTCCTCGGTTTGCGAACTTCTGAATTTTGTGAAAGCTGTGTTTTTTGCCTTTATTTGTGCAGCCACTTCTTTGGAGAACCAAAAAGGTTTCTTTTTTTTCTCTCTTGTTTTTATTTACTTTCCTTATGTATGTGTTGCCTCTTTTATTGCCTCCTTTAGTTTAGCCCATTGCAGTTCCACTTCCCTTATCGTCTCCCACCCTGCCAATTCCTCCTTCAGGTACTTAGCCATTTTACTGAAGTCAGTGTTTCTGAAGTCTAGGACTTTGAGCTTGCTGTGAGTGCTCTCCGCCTTGGTTTTAATCTCAAACCACACCGTGTGATGGTCACTGCTGCTCACATGGGCACCCACCCGGATATTTGACTAAATCCAACATCGAGCCTTCCCTGGTTAGTTTCATCACTATTTGTCTAAGTAATGCATCTTGGAAGGCATCCTCAATGTTTTACTTCTTTACAGATTTGTAGAAGAAATCTTCCAGTCCACATCAGATAAATTAAAGTTGCCCAATATGATCACTTCCCCCTTCATGGCTATCTTCGCAGTATCAATAATTAATTCTCTATCTATTTCTTCGGTTTGTGTTGCAGGCCTGTAGACTACACCAGTATGGATGACGGTGCCATCTCCTCTTTCCAACACAATCCATAGTGTTGCTTCTTTTCCCCACGTCCCCTGCATTTCAGCAGCTTTAATATTGCTTTTGACAAATAGGGCTGCTACTCCTCCTTTTCTACCTTCCCTATCTCGTCTATGGCTATATCCCATTCATGCGACTCGTTAAACCATGTTTCTGTAATGGCCACAATGTCCAAGTCTATTGCCACCATTAGGACTTCCAGGTCAGGAATTTTGTTGGCCATGCTTCTAGCATTTGTGTTCATTGCTTACCAGCATTTGTTGACTAGCTTGCCAGTATTTTGCATAGATTTCATTCTACATGCCTCTTCCCACTTGACACTGATGTGTGGTTTACAAGTTTGGCTGTTTCCAATGTTTTAGCTGGGAGTGGCGTCCTGAATTTATTATTCTCCATCTGTCACCCCCTTTCCCTAGTTTAAATGCCTATCCACATACTGACTGAATTTTTCACTTAGGATCCTTTTCCCTGCGACAGAGAGATGTAGTCCATCAGCATAGTATAGTCTCTCATTGGTCCATCTTTTTCCCCAGTTGACTATATATCCAAATCCTTATTGTTTAATACATGGTTACAAACCTGGTGCAAAGTTGTATATGCGATGCAACCTTTCTGCCCCCTTTACCAAGAACAGGTAGAACTTCTAAGAATGCTATAGTGTTAACAGTGGGCTTGAGTTTCTCTCCTAGAGTTTGGAAGTCCATTTGAACTGCCAAGGCACTGTTTTTAGCCAGGTCATTTGTACCCAAGTGGATAACAATGTCAGCTTTGGAGTGCTCACTTTCTGCACTGACTATACCAACAATTTGGTTTGTATTCCTTCCAGCTGAAGAGCCTGGGAAGCATTTGACCATCCTTTCTCCTTTGAACTGTGTTTTCAAGTTGGTGCTTCTGATGATGGAATCTCCAAGTAGTAGTAGTTTCCTGTTTTTGTGATTTTTGTTTTTCTTCATATTTGGTGCATTATGAGTAGGTTGGGCATTGTCTCTCTCATGTAAGGGCACTGCAGTTACTAGGGACTGGGCACCGTCAATCTCCAGGAACAAGCAGGAATGTAGTCTTCACATATGGTATCTTCAGCACCAACGGAGCCCACGTGGGAACGCTCCCCAGCGTCCAATAGGAAAGCTTTTGGGAGCATCCCACTGCGCCTGCGCCACTGCCTTCCCACCTTTCCAACTCTCCCTTTTCAGTTTTTCGTTTTCCGCGGAGCCGACAGGCAGCAAACCCTGTCACCGCAGAAAAGTTTCTTTTTTTGTGGTCGCGTCTGCCTTCCCGTCAACACCTATACCGGTACCATCGGTGCCTTCTTTATTTTCTTATTTCTTTTCTTCTAAAAAAAAAAAACAAACCTCTTTTTGAGGGTCTGTCCCCTCTTGGTGCTAGGTGCCATTTTGGGCACTAGGCCCTCTTTTCTTCCAAAATGGAGAAACCATCTAGTGGTTTCAAAAAATGTTCAAAATGTAGTAGTACAATTTCTGCTATCGACACCTTTGATTGGTGTCTTAAATGTTTAGGTCCTGACCATTTGCCATCGGAGTGTCTCCTTTGTAGAAAGATGACCAAAAGAAGCCTGCAGAACAGAGCTGAAAAACTCGGCACCCTTTTTACCTCGGATGCAATGTCAGTTGCATCGATGTTGTCCAGGGCTTCATCTTCCTCCCATGGATCTCAGGTGACCGGCTGGTCCTCAAAGGGTAGATCTCCTTCTAGGCATCGAGATGCTACTAGCGTTGCCCTCGATGAAAACACATCGCCAAACAGCCCTGGCGGGAGGTCCCTCCCTCCAAAGCATTAATGGGGTTCCAGGATGTTCCCAAAGCTTCCACCTCCGGAAACTCTTGGTGCTGTGTTCTGGTGTCGTGGCCTGCTCCGCTGGTACTGACACCCAGACATCGGTGGGCTCCATGGATCAACGTATCCTGGCCATTGAGTGCAGTCTTGCGGCTTTATTAGCAGCCTCGGTACTGCTAAAACCGCTACAATCAACGCAATTACCCGTACTGATACTGGTACCCAATGTACCTGCATCGACCGATGCGCCGCTTTCCATGCTCTTTCCATGCCGGCCCTGGAATCGGTCTCCGGCATCGAGGGTCCGGTATCGAGGCATTCCGATGCCGACTTCGATCAATACCGCCGACAAGCAATATGAGAGCATCCGGCCTGACAATACTTCGAATCCTCCAATTCCGAGGATTCTGTCGGTACCGTAGCGGTTCTTCCGGAGGATCCCTCTCTGTCACCGTAGCGTCGGATGTTGTCTCCGGAGGACATGTCCTTTCAGGATTTCATACGTGATATAGCACGGGGACTCTCGATCACCGTGACCCCTGAGAAGGAACCGAGAGCTGAAGAATTAGAAATTCTTCAGTATCCGGCAGCTCCAAAGGAGGCTGCTACCCTTCCCATTCACTGAATTTTGTATGATCTCATGCTTTGGATGTGAGAAACACCCCTGATGGTGTCTCCACGTTCTAGGAGACTCGATGCAATGTACTAGGTACCGCAATGTCCCAGTTTCCAAAAAACACAATTACCACACCATTCCATGGTGGTGGAATTGGCAATGCGCAGAATCAAGGATGCTAAGACGCATTCGTCCAACCTATCCAGGTCGTGAATCGAGGACGCTCGATGCCTTTGGGTGTCAGTGCTTTCAGTCCTCGATGCTATCGGCTAGAATAAGCTGTTACATACTTTATATGGGTATGTTTCTTTGGGAGGTTGCAAGAGATTTGAAACTCATGGCTCCACTTCTTCCCAATGACAAGAGGGACAACTTCCTCACTCTGGTCAAACATGCCCAGAATGTCTCTAAGTTCATGAACTGTGCAACCTTTGATTGCTTTGAATGCATTAGCAGAACCTCTGCTATTTCTGTCGGTGCACGTTGCATTTCCTGGTTACAAGCATCTGATTTAGAACAATGGGTGCAAGACAAGCTGGGGAATATGCCTTGCACAGGAGAAAACTTCTTTGGCAAGGATTGCAAGACAACGTTTCTCAGCTTGAGTCCAAAAACATCACCTTGAACAGACTATCAAGGATCACGGCCAACCCAGCTAAGAAAAAGACAGCTAAGAAACCCTTTTTCAACCAGAAAAAGAAATCCTATCCATCTTCACCCAGGCTGTCCACTGCCCAGTCCATGCTCCCCAAAAGGGAAAACAGCATCCCAGACGGAGGAAGGCCCAAGTCCCCAGAGCTCAACCAGCTCAGCACACACAGCCTCCTCAGGGGCTTTGACTCCTTCCTAGAGAACCTAGTCAGTATACCTCTAAAGGGTCCAGAGCCTCTCACCATTCCGGGCAAACTCTGTCATTTTGCCAAAAGGTGGCAACAGATAACATCAGAGCAGTGGACTCTCTCCATTGTAACAGAGGGGTACAAACTCCATTTCCACAGTATGCCCCCTCCCACAATCACAGGACGGTTCAATTCTCGGGCCCCCTTCACCACTCTCTTGAGCAGGTAGTGAGGTGACCTCTTAACACAAGGAGCAATAGAGGAGGCACCTGTGTCCCAACAGTGCATGGGTTTCTATTCCCCCTTCTTCCTCATTCCAAAGAACACAAGGGGATACAGGCCCATACTGGACCTCGGTGAGTTGAACAAGTATCTGTTCCGAGAAAAATTCAAGATCTCTCTCGGAACACTTCTTCCTTACATTCAGAGTCAGGATTGAATATGTTTTCTAGATCTAAAGGATGCATACACACACATCCTCATTCATACAGATCACAGGAGGTTTCTTAGCTTCCTCTTTCAGGGAAGACATTACCAGTACAGGGTTCTACCCTTTGGACTGGCTTTTGCCCCAAGAGTCTTCACAAAATGCATGGCAGTAGTAGCAGCATTCTTGAGAACCTTGGGGATATTAGTCTTCCCCTACTTAGACGACTGGCTCATCCGAGCATCAACAGCTCCAGAAGCCAGCTCCGTGCTCTCCTGTACAATGCAAATCCTGCAGTACCTGGGACTGATCATAAACCTCCCAAAATCTCATCTCACCCCTTCTCTGTCCCTAGAGTTCATAGGGGTTCTTCTCAACACAAGGCAGTCAAGGGCTTTCCTGCCACAACCACGTTGTGCTCGAATACTCCAGCTGGCCTCTCAAGCAGCTATGAAGACTTTTCTAACTGTTCGAGAAATGCTTCAGCTGCTGGGGCATATGGCATCCACTGTTCATATGGTTCCCTATGCTTGCCTACACATGCAGGGAGCCCAGTGGACCCTAGCCTCTCAGTGGACACAGGCATCGGGTCGCTTGAGGGACAAAATCAGAAACTCTACACGCCTCATTTTGTCCCTACAGTGGTGGCAATCACTGAAAAACCTTCTCGTAGGGTCTCCTTGTCAGCCACTACACCAAGCCTTGAAACACCACCTTTTTCTCCTTTACTACCCAGTAGATAATGATGATATAGCCCCAACCACGTATACCACACAAGACACCCAGGGCTAGATCAATGTGGCGAACCCAACTCTGTTGCACGATTGTATGTAGTTACCCTATGTATCCAAGTTTTAACACCTGTTCATTGTAAACACAGAGTACCCTAGGAAATGTGTAGTTCTTTGTTTATTGTAAACCGCACTGATGTTGAATAGCGTGGTATAAAAGAGACTGGAAATAAATAAATAAATAAGCCACCTTGATGACAGATGTGTCCAAGTTAGGTTTGGGGGCTCACTTGCACAAGCTCCACTCAGGGTCTCTGGACCAAACAAGAGGCTTGTCTTCACATAAACTTCCTGGAACTCAGAGCCGGCTTCTATGCTCTTCAAGTATTTCAGGACTGCCTGAGCTACAAGACCGTTCTTGTCCAGACCGACAATTAAGTAGCCCTGTTCTATGTGAAGAAGCAGGGTGGGACGGATTCTCGGCACTGCAACGAAGCTCTACGCCTCTGGGCCTTCGCCAAAGATCTTCAAATCCACCTACTAGCGGTGTGTCTTCCAGGCACACAAAATCTTTTGGCAGACAAACTCAGTCGAGTACTGCTGCCAAACGAGTGGTCTCTTCATCCAGAGCAAATTGCTTGAATCTTTCAGATCTGGGGAACTCCAGATATAGACCTCTTTGCAAGTCCTCAGAATTCCAAACTTCCCCAGTTCTGTTCCAGAATTCCAGCTCAGAACTGCAAGGGATGCCTTCCATCGCCATTGGAGTCATGACTTCCTCTATGCCTACCCACCCATTCCCCTCATTCCCAAAACACTATTCAAGTTTCAGAGAGACAGGGGCCAGATGATCCTCATAGCCCCACACTGGCCACAACAGACATTGTATCCACTGCTTCTATGTCTCTCTCAAACCAAGCCTCTGGAGTTGGGATGTGCTACAGATCATCTTTCCCAGGAGAACGGGACACTATTGCACCCAAATTCTCAGTCTTTACACCCGCGGGCGTGGCTGCTGCGAGCCTAGAATTCCAGGATATCAACCTTTCTCAACAGGTTAAGGATATCCTTTTGGCTTCAAGAAAACCTTCCACAAGGCGGGCCTACGCCTTTAAGTGTGGAGAAGGTTCTCTATCTGGTGTTCAAAAATCCCTTTTCAGTTCCAGTGGAGGCGTTACTAGAGTATCTCCTCCATTTATCATCCTCCGGTCTTAAGACTAATTCAGTAAGAGTCCACCTTAGTGCCATTGCGGCTTTCCACAAGCCCTTTGATGGACAACCTGTCTCCTCTCAACCGCTTGTAGCGCGGTTTATGAGAGGCTTACTCTTAACTAAACCTCCCATTAAGCCACCACCTGTGGCATAGGATTTGAACCTTGTCCTCGGGCAGCTTATGAAACAACCCTTCGAACCCTTAGCCACTACATCTCTGAAGTTTCTTTCTTGGAAGGTAATCTTCCTAATTGCACTCACTTCTGCAAGACGCATCAGTGAGCTACAAGCTTTAGTGGCAGATCCTCCTTATATGAGGTTCCACCATGATAAAGTAGTTCTTAGGACTCACCCTCACTTAATGCCAAAGGTGGTTTGGCCTTTTCATTTAAACCAGTCGGTTTACCGTCCTGTGTTCTTCCCTAGGCCTCATGCCTCTAATGCAGAAAGGAATCTTCATACTCTTAGATTGTAAAAGAGTGTTGCTTTTTACCTTCAGAGAACTAAGCAACACAGAAAGGCTTCTTAGCTTTTTGTTGCCTTTGACTCCGGTCATCTTGGATTACCAGTTTCCAAGCGAACTCTTTCTAACTGGATTGCATATTGCATATCCTTTGCCTATGAGAACAAGGGACTTTCTGTCTAACATCATGTCACAGCTCACAATGCGAGAGCAATGGCAGTCTCTATGGCCAACGTTCGCTCAGTGTCCATTGACGACATTTGCAGAGTAGCCACTTTGGCTTCGGTACACACCTTTGCAGCCCACTACTGCTTAGACAAGGACTCCCGTCAGGATGCCTCGTTTGGCCAGGCTGTTCTTCAGCATCTCTTTCAGACTTAGAACAACTCCTACCCGCCGTCCTGGGTTTCGATGCCAGAGATCCATGGGAGGAAGCATGACCCATCTCAACCTGGGTTTCGCAGCTTTCTGGGGTCATCTCCCTGACATCTCTCAGCTTGGGAGTCCCCATATGTGAAGACTACATTCCTGCTTGTTCCTGAACATAGCGAAGTTACTCACCTGTAACAGATGATCTCCAGGAACAGCAGGAATTTAGTCTTCACAATCCACCCACCTCCCCTAGGAGTTATATCTCTATCTCTCTCTTTCTCTCTCCTTCTCTCCTTTGTCTCAGCTATAAACTCAACTGAAGAGGGAGAGTTGGGAAGGCAGTGGCAGTTTATGGTTTAGGCATTTGATATACCGCCCTTTACTTATGCATCAGATGACCTTGAAAAACTGGAAGAAAAACTGAGACTTGGGGTCCAAATGGCAGATGAAATTTAATGTGAACAAGTGCAAAGTTATGCACTTAGAGAAGAATAATCCAAGCTGGTTCTTAAACTTGTGATCGGGACTCCAAATGGGGTCACATCAGTGGATGGGGTCACAGAAACATGGCCATTTCTCCCCTTTTCTCTGGGTCTTTCACTGTGATCTATGCCAAGTAGTGGCAGTCACCATTCAGCATGTGGCCTGTGAGCCAGTGAACATTCATAGGCCCTTGCCCCACCTGGATAAGCTTCCTGTTAGACTGGAAACCCATACTGAGTATTGGGGCCTGTGAACACACACTGCACAATGTCACAAAGGACCCTGTGCTGACTGCTACTGCTGTTGCTGCAACTTTCTGTTTTAGATGAGTAGAGGGATGGGAAGGAGGCTGGAAACCTGCTATTTTGATTTCATCATCTAGGGATCACATGAATTTTCAGTTGTTAAAATGGGATCATATGGGATAAAAGTTTGGAAAGCACTGAGTTACATAATACAAGGTTCCACATTAGGAATCACCAAGCAGGAAAAGGATCTGGGCGTTATCAGAGAGAGTATTTTAAAAACCTCTGCCCAGTGTGCAGCTGTGGCCAAGAAAGCAAATAGAATGCTAGGAATCATAAGGGAAAGCAATGGAGAATAAAACAAAGGATGATATAATGCCTCTGTATCACACCTTGAGTGCAATTCCGGTCGCCGTATCTTAAAAAGGATATAGCAGAATTGGAAAAGGTACAGAGAAGAGTGACCAAAATGAAAAAGGGACTGGAAGGATACCCCTATAAGGAAAGGCTTAAAAGGTTAGAGCTCTTCAACTTTGAAAAGAGACAGCTATGATAGAGGTCTATAAAATGAGTAGAGTCCAACGGGTAAACATAGATGAGTTGTTTGCTCCTTCAAAAAGTAGAAAGATTAGGGAGGCACTCAATGACGCTCTAATGTAGCACATATAAGACTAAAGAGAGAAAAATATTTTTTCACTCTGCACATAGTCAAACTCTGGAATTCATTACTGGAGGATGTAGTAAAAGTGGTCAATTGTAGCTGGTTTCAAAACAAGTTTGGACAGGTTCAAAACAAGTTTGGACAGGTTTGGAGGAAAAGTCCATAAACCATTATTAAAGAACCCTGGGAAAATCCACTGCTTATTTCTGGGACAAGCAGCATAGAATGTGTATACCTTTGGAAACCCAACAAGTACTTGAAATCTGGAAGGGCCACTGTTGGAAACAGGATACTGTGCTTGATGGGCCATTAGTCTGGCATTTCTTACGTTCTTATTTTTTTTTTAACCATTTTCCTAATTTTATCATATTCGTCTTTTTAAAAATTAAATTCTAGCACAGTCAATTTCCTTGCTAGCCTGCCTCCCATTTATCAAATTAAATGTGATCATGTTATGATTACTATTGCCAAGCGGCTCCAACACCATTACTTCTCACACTAAATCATGTGTTCCAGTAAGGACTAGGTCTGTTCCCCCGTGTTGGTTCATGAGCCAGCTGCTCCATGAAGCAGTCATTTATTTCGTCTAGAAACTTGATCTCTCAAGCATGTCCTGATGTGACACTGATGCAGTCAATACCATGGTAATTGAAATCTCCCATCATTACTGTGCTGCAAACTTTGCTAGTTTCCCTAATTTCTGTTAGCATTTCATCATCAGTCTGATTCTGGCCAAGCAGATGGTAATACATACTGTCACCCGTGAAGGTCCCCAGAGTCTAAAAGCGTGGGTATTTCAACGGGGCGTTCTCTTAAGGAGCAAGGGGAGTGGTCCAAAAGGCGTTGCAATGCCCTCTGGGAGTTATAGTCCCACAAGCTAACAAAAGAATCAAGTTGTAGTCGAGTAGCAAGGCTTAAGACAGGACTTTTTATTTCCCCTTCCCGGGTAGATTTTCAAAGCAATGGATATAAGAACAAAATGACCATACGGCTGGTACAAAATGAAAGGAACAACTGGAACAAAATACTGCTTATCTTCAGCTTATAGTGGAACAGAAAAAGGTAGTTTAAACAGTCCTTTTCACTCAAGGTAAGTTTCTTCACTTCCTTTCCTTAGCAAAACTTCCAGAAACCTCTTCAGCATAAAGAAGTGATTTCATCAGACAAAGTCAATGTACAATCCATACAATTATCAGAAGCAGGTTCCTCATATAAATCACATTGCATTTCTTCACATTCCTCTTCTGTATAAAGTCCTTTTGGATTGTAACTCACGTTATTTTAAACAGTCTCTCTCTATGGCTAAGAGAGTTCCTCTCCTCCTCACAACTAGAGTAGAATGGGAAATTACCACACTCTCTGGAGTTGCTATTTTGAGAGTCACATAACTCTTGGTAAGTACAGGGAAAGTCTTCACTTTCTATGTCTCTTCTATTAGAAGCAATACCTCTACCTTCACAGTCTCTCTGCTCAGAGTTTCTCGGTACAGCAGAGCCTTGCCAAGACAAAAGCATTTTACTGCTTTTCTCTTTGTTTTCCCTGGGGCCTGAAACTCCCTTCAGGGTAGAAGCTCTCTCCCTCCTTGTACCTGTTACTTGGTAGGTTGGCTTTCCTAAGCCTGGGTCCAGGAATGTCTCCTCTGCCCCCTTCTTGGTAAAGTTCACTGGGCTTCTGTTTAGCCGTGCCCTGCTCTCTGAAGCAGTTCTTCTGAGTTCTTTCAGCTGCCCTGGTTCTACCGAGTTTCCAAGTTCCTCCCGTCCTCCAGTTACCAGCTGTTTTCTCCCAGCTACCAACGGCTCTGTATTTCCCTGATGGTCTCTCCTCACTAGCCTCCGGTAAGTGAATTTTATCTGCGTGTGTCTTAGTGTTTGCTTGGGCTCCGCCCCCTCCCAGCTGCCCCTCATTACCTAATGAGCTGTGAGCTAGCTTGCTGTTTGGGCGTGCTCTCACACCTTGTGACGTAGTCTGTGTATGTTGCCTATAGCAACTCTGGGCCATGTGCTGCACTGAGCTGTCAGTGTCAGATCTGTTTTGCTCAGCTTTTCCTATTTCCATAGGCTCTGACGGATCTACACCATGACAATTACCCACTGCTATTCCCTTTCCCTTTTTTTAAATGGAATTTCTATCCATGGAGATTCTGCAGTGTATTTTGTTTCCTGCAGAATCTTTATCATGTTTGACTCTATGCCCTCTCTAACATAAAGCACCACCCCTCTACTATTGTGATCTGTCCTATCATTGTGATGTAGTTTGTAGCCTTTACGAGACCCTACCTGTCCTTCCAGCTATCAGCCTATCTCTCTTCTCCACTTTGCTTTAAAACTACTTGAACAAGCAGTTCACCTCCGTTGTCTTGACTTTCTTTCCTTTCAAGCCCTTCTGGATCCACTGCAGTCTGGCTTTCATCCTCTACATTCCACAAACAGATCTTCCTTATCGTTCCTCCAGTTTAGTCCTCCACCTCTGGGTTGTGCACCTCTTCCTGCAGCTTGGAGACTGAGCATGTCAAAGTCGTGACATCACTGGATATAGCCTGCTGGTATCTCCCATCAGCCTCCAGTGTGTCCAGTCTCCATGCAGCAGGAGGACATAGTGAGCCTAGCTTCTGGGCTCACTTGGGGGGAACAGATAAGGAGCATTTAGTGTGACAAATTCTATTCTGATTTTACTTTTGCTTTTTACCTTTAATTTACTTTTAATTTTACTTTTAATTCAGTTACCTTTGGTTAATTGGCAATCAGGGATTAGTTCCCTTTAGTTAGGAGCAAATTTCCTTATTTACAGTAATTTTA
This sequence comes from Ichthyophis bannanicus, assembly GCA_033557465.1. Lineage (NCBI taxonomy): Eukaryota > Metazoa > Chordata > Amphibia > Gymnophiona > Ichthyophiidae > Ichthyophis > Ichthyophis bannanicus. Next base: position 65,953,348 of record CM066035.1, read on the forward strand.
AATTTGAGCCTGGCTCTTTAAATTAGTAGCAGCTCTCGCCTTCCCTCCTTCTCAGTTATTTTCACTTGCTACAGGCATTTGCCGGTGCGGATCTCTGTCCCTTGACTGTACGGGAGAGAGCTCTGGGACCCGCACAGCCACACTGAAGCTGTGTGAGACGGAGCCTCTTCGTTGCTGCGGGATTTTAATTTTATTCTGTGGAACCGGCTCAGCGATCCTCACCGCGGCTGCCAGGCACATCAGCGCAGCTTGAGGATCGGAGGAATTCAAGGTGGTAGGAGCAGGCTGTGTGGCTTTCTGCCCTGCAGGTAAGGCCTTCGGGCTTTGTGGGTCTGCTGAGGCCTCCTTTTTGCAGCGGCTGTTCTTGGTGCCAAAATTTATTGGCGAAGGGGCGGCCATTTTCTCTCTAGGTATTTGGACCGCATGGCGGGAGTTGCAGGGAGCTGCCTGTGTGAGGAAAACAGGCAGAATAGCTAGATTTTTGGGCCTAGTGTTTCTTTCTTTTGTTTGTAGTTTTTTTGAGGCTCGGGGGGGTTCCTCAGTCTTAAGGGGGGCTGTTGTCAATCCTCTTTATTTTTAAGTTTATTCTTAGTTTTTATAGGACAGCAGTTTTGGCATTGATCTCTGATACCACATGTTCTTTCCCTCCTAATCATGTTTCTGAGGAGCATCTGTTAAGTCCCAGGATATTAGGCAAATTGCCAGTTTTTAGGTTCAAGAGCAGAGCCCTTACTTGTAGCTGGAAGGAGGGACAGCCTGGAAGTGTGCTTTTATGTATTCTATAATGAAAGTTGCCCAAAGGTCACAGGGACAGGTTTAGGAAACCTTAGAATATAAAAACATAGACTGACAGTTAAACTGTCAACCAAGAAGCACCTGTGCTACGGTCTATGGCCACCAGAGGGCAGCTAGTACACTCAATAGTGCCTTTCTATGACTGTGTGTATGCAGCCATTATCAAATTGATCATTCTCTGCAAGTCAGGGAACAAATAACCACAGAGCCACCTCATGGGCTTTCAGGGGTTAGTGACTAAAACAGCTGTAATGTAATGTTCTGCAAATCAAGATTATATGACCAAGATTTAAAGCTCTTAACTTCTGGTATCGTTGGTCGGGCTCTGGTGCCCTAAAGGCCACCGGATGGCAGCGCTGCTCATGAATCACATATAGTATTCAGTGCCCCCATCCCTGGGGGGGGGGGGGGGTAAAATACAAAATCGTATTACTCATCAGGTTCACACAGGCAGCAACCTCTAAGACCTCTATTTGCAAGGTTGTCGGTGTATTCCACTGCTATTTCTCTGACTGCAGGAAGGCCGGGGGGCTGCCTGTGTGTTTCATAGCTCCATTTAACATGCCTTTCCCAGGAAATTCTCATCTATTTCTAGAGCAGGGTTTCATTTCATTTCTCTGGTTGTGGTTAATGCACAGCGTTAGGCGCTGTGTTCGAAAGCTTGGGTCCCACGGACTTCGGTGGTATTTCAAAAAGTAAAAAGAAACTCTTTAGTGAGAGAGAGCCTTGTTCATTTTTAGCTAACACTGTTGATTTATTCGGTGGCCTTTTGCGTCCTGAACCTCAAGGCCGGGACACTGTTTGCTTCCAGGGGTTCTACTTTCTATTTTGCTCTTCAGCTCCCTGGCAGACGCAGCAGGCTGGCACGGGGTGCGCAACACTGAATGCTGAATCCCTCAGGATAAGGGGGGAAGGAAAACTGGGTGCAGCGGGGGCTGGTAGCTTCTTACAAAGCTATAGGAGCAGTTCGGGTAATTTTAGCTGATCTGCTTTGATTTCATTGGAGTTGGCGGAAACTTGGTTTTTCGAGTCCTATACTTTTTTTTTTTTTTTTAAAAAGGGGCATAGCTATGTTGATTTACAAGAATCTCCTGCTATCCATGCAAATGCAATGTGTGCCTTCGAGTCAGTCCCGACTCCTGGCGACCCCTCTCTCCAGTTCTTCTTTTCCGCGGAGCCAGCAGGTCGTGTTCCTGTCACCGCTGAAGAATTTCTTATTTTCTTTTATTTCTTTGGTCGCATGTCTGCCTTCTCGACGCCGGACCGGTACCGCCAGTCTTTTCTTTCTTTATTCTAAAAAAAAACAAAAAAACAAAACTACTGTTTTCACTTCAGTGCATTTTTTCTTTCTGTGGCCTTAGGCCTATGGAAATTTTTTCCTCATGGAAAAGCCCGCCTCCGGGTTTAAAAAGTGCACGAAGTGCAGCGGCACTATTTCTGTCACCAACACCCATGACTGGTGTCTAAAATGTTTAGGTCCTGACCATTCCATTACGGATTGTGAGTCCTGTTCCATGATGTCTAAAAGAGGTCTACAGAATCGTGCAGCCAAGCTCAGTACCCTGTTTCCCTCTGATGCAGCTTCGGTGGCATCGACGTCTTCCAGGGCTGCTTCTTCCTCCCATGGATCTCAGGTAACCAAACTTAAGTCCAGCCGGTCCTCGAAGAGTAGATCTCCCTCTAAGTATCGAGATGCCTCCAGGCTTGCTCTCGAGGAATCCGCACCGGCAAAATTACCCTGGCGGGAGGCTCCGGCTTCCAAAGCTTTATCTATGGGGTCACAGGTTGACATCGATGGCTCGGCCTCGACCGATCACCTGTTGCCATGTTCTGGGGTACTGGTGGTTCCCACAGGTACCGACATCCAGACATTGGTGGCATCGATGGATCAGAATATTCTGACCATGCAGCGTGCCATCACGGCATTCATACAAGCTGCGACGCCTTTGGTACCGCAACAAACTCGGTACCTAATCCGGCACCAATATCGGTTCCGGTGCCAGTACCGATTGCATCGACATCAGCTTCGGTGTCGACTGCAGCGGTACACTGTTCTGAGATGCCCATCGGTACCGAATCGGTACCGATCACTCCCGATGTCGTATCGGGCTCTGCAGGAGCATCCAGACAGACGATACTTCGATTCTTCTGAAGACTCTGATGAATCAGAGGCCTCTATCGAAGCATCGGTGATCCTTCCTCAGGAGCCCTCTTCTCCAAAAAGGAGAATGTCTCCTCCAGAAGACTTGTCTTTTCAAGACTTCATTAGGGAAGTGGCCAGGGGCCTTTCCATCTCAGTGGCCCCTGAGGCAGAGCCTAGAGCCAAAAAATTAGATATTTTACAATATCCTAAGGCTCCTAAAGAGGCAGCCACTTTACCAATGCATGAGATTCTTTATGATCACATGTTGGGCATATGGGAGACTCCTCTCACCACCTCCCCTCATTCTCGTAGGTTGGACACCATGTAACGTGTTCCTCCTTGTCCTGGCTTTCATAAGACTCAGCTTCCTCACCACTCCATTGTGGTGGAGTCTGCTATGAAGAAGATCAAGAGTACAAAAAGGCACTCTTCTACTCCTCCAGGAAGAGAATGCAGAACCTTAGATGCCTTTGGCAGGAGAATTTTCCAGGCCAATATGCTTGTTGCCAGAATCAACTCCTATAGTCTCTATATGGGGATGTTTCTAAAAGAAGTTACAGATCATCTGCAAACTTTGTCTCCTTTTATTTCAGAAGATAAAAGGGAAGAGTTTCTCACCTGACTTAAACATGCCCAGGATATTTCCAAGTTTTCCAACCATGTAGCCTTTGACTCTTTTGAAGGTGCCAGCAGAGCCTCGGCTATTGCCATAGGTGCACGCAGAGTTGCTTGGTTACAAGCTTCTGATTTGGAACCCTGGGTTCAGGATGGACTAGGAAACCTTCCTTGTACAGGTGAAAACCTTTTTGGCAAAGATTGGCAAGCAAAGGCCACCCAGATGGATGCTGAAAATTCTGCTTTAGATAGATTTTCAAAGTCTACTTCTGCTCCCTTTAAGAAAAGGTTGTTCAAAAAGGGATTTTTCCCAAAAAAAAGGGAAATATTATTCTGCTTATGGTCAGCAGGCATCTTCTGCAGGTCGTTTTGCTACAAAGAGACAGCAACAACCGAAACAGGCCAAGCCTAAGGCTGCTAGGACTGCTACGGCCCAACAGCCTCAGCCTCCTCAGGGCCTTTGACTTACAACTAGAGAACTTAGCCTTTCTGGCTCTAGAACATCCAGAGCCTCTCACCATTCCAGGAAAGTTAGCTCACTTTGCTCCCAGATGGGAACAAATCACAGCAGAGCAATGGACCCTCTCCATCATAAGGGAAGGGTACAAGCTTCATTTCTTAAACCTTCCCCCTCACACCATGGTGAGACAGTTCAATTCTCCAACATCTCTCCTCGACCTTCTGGGTCAGGAGATTGCTACCCTTCTTGCCCAAGGGGCAATAGAAGAAGTACCCCTTCAACAGGGCTCAGGGTTCTACTCCCCCCTACTTTCTCATCCCAAAGAAAACAGGGGGCTACAGACCCATTTTAGATCTCAGAGAATTGAACAAGTTTTTGTGCAAGGAGAAATTCAAGATGACTTCTCTCGGTACTCTCCTTCCATACCTCCAGAGTCAGGACTGGCTTTGTTCTCTAGATTTCAAGGATGCGTACACCCATGTCCTCATCCATCCAACACACAAGGTTCCTTCGGTTCCTTTTTCAAGGAAAGCACTATCAATACAGAGTGCTTCCCTTCGGTCTGGCCTCTGCCCCAAGGGTGTTCACAAAATGCATGGCAGTAGTAGCTGCATTTCTACGCACTCTAGGAATATTTGTATTCCCATATCTGGACGACTGACTCATCCGAGCTCCATCCCAGTCAGAGGCCCAGGCTTCCCTGGCCTGCACAAGCCGTATCCTTCAATATCTGGGACTTGTTATAAACATCCCAAAATCCCATCTCACCCCTACTCAATCTCTGGAGTTCATAGGGGCCTTACTGGATACCACCACTGCAAGGGCCTATCTTCCCCAGGCCCGTTGCCTACGCTTGGTGCAGTTAGCCTCCCAGATTCAGTTAAAGTCCCATTTAACTGCTCGAGAGATGTTACAACTGTTAGGCCACATGGCATCCACTGTGCATGTGGTCCCTTATGCTCGCCTTCACATGAGGGCAGCTCAATGGGCTTTGTCCACCCAATGGACCCAGGCATCAGGGTGCCTGTCAGACAAAATAGCAACTTCCAGTCGCCTTTTTTGCTCTCTCCAGTGGTGGAAGTCCACCGAAAATCTGTTGCTGGGGTCCCCCTTTCAACAGGTGTTACCCCAAGCAACCCTCACAACAGATGCCTCCCCAAAGGGTTGGGGGGCTCATCTACAAGATCTCTCCACCCAAGGCATCTGGTCTCCACAGGAAACATCTCTACATATCAACCTCTTAGAGCTCAGAGCAATTTTTCTAGCTCTGTCTTCCACACCCTGCTCAGCTACAAGACAGTCCTCATCCACACGGACAACCAAGTAGCCATGTTCTACGTGAACAAGCAGGGGGGGACTGGCTCTCTGTCGCTTTGCAACGAAGCTCTGAGATTGTGGGCCTTTGCCAGAGAGCATCAAATTCATCTCATGGCAGTGTATCTTCCAGGGTTTCAAAACTCTTGGGCAGACAGACTCAGTCGAGTTCTGCTTCCACACGAATGGTCCCTCCATGGGGACCAGATAACCAGGATCTTTCAAATTTGGGGAACCCCAGACATAGACCTGTTTGCAAGTCCGTGGAATGCCAAACTTCCCCGGTTCTGTTCCAGGATTCCGTGTCAGGGAGTACAGGCCAGGGATGCCTTCCTCCTTCATTGGGGGAAAGACTTCCTCTATGCTTTTCCACCCATTCCCCTAATTCCCAAGACACTTTTCAAGCTTCAGAGAGACAGGGGGGTCTATGATCCTCATAGCACCACGTTGGCCACGCCAAGTGTGGTACCCTCTACTTCTGCATCTCTCTCAAGCTCCCTCCCTGGACTTGGGATCTGCTCCAGACCTCCTATCCCAGGAGGAAGGAATGTTGTGGCACCCAAATCCCCAGTCTCTTCATCTCAGGGCCTGGTTGCTGAAGGCCTAGATCTTGAAGATTTGCATCTTTCTCAACAAGTGAAGGATATCCTTCATGCTTCCAGAAAGCCTTCCACCAGACGTTCCTATGCTTTTAAATGGAAGAGGTTTACCATTTGGTGTGCAGAGAAGGGTCTTAACCCCCTTGCAATACCTCTGAATTCTTTACTAGAGTATTTGCTGCATTTATCCCATGCAGGCCTTAAAACGAATTCAGTAAGAGTCCATTTGAGTGCTATTGCAGCATCCCTTAAGCCTCTCAATGGACAGCCTATTTCCTCTCATCCTCTTATAGCAAGATTCATGAGAGGCCTTCTTTTGACTAAACCTCCCATTAGACCACCTCCAGTGGCATGGGACTTGAATCTGGTTCTTGGCCAGCTTATGAAGCCACCCTTTGAACCCTTAGCCACTACCTCCTTGAAATTTCTTTCCTGGAAGGTTATTTTTCTCATTGCAGTCACTTCAGCTCGCCGCATCAGTGAGCTGCAAGCCTTGGTGGCTAATCCTCCTTATACAAGGTTCCATCATGATAAGGTAGTCCTCAGGACCAATCCACACTTTATGCCTAAAGTGGTTTCACCTTTTCATCTAAATCAGGAGGTATATTTACCTGTCTTTTTTCCAGGACCTCATGCATCAAGTGCAGAGAGGAATCTCCATACCCTGGATTGTAAAAGAGCGCTCGCTTTTTACTTACAAAGGACACAGCAACATAGAAAGTCCTCTCAACTCTTTGTTGCTTTTGATCCCTCTCATTTAGGACTTCCAGTCTCTAAGAGAACTCTCTCCAATTGGATTGCTCAATGTATTTCCTTCGCCTACCAGAGTAAGAACCTTTCTCTGGAGGGCCATGTCACAGCTCACAATGTGAGGGCCATGGCAGCCTCTATGGCTCATCTAAACTCTGTGTCCATCGACCAAATCTGTCGAGCGGCCACCTGGGCCTCGGTTCATACGTTTACAGCCCATTACTGCTTAGACAAGGACTCCCGCCGGGATGCCTTGTTTGGTCAGGCTGTTCTCAAACACCTGTTCCATACCTAATCAACTCCTACCCCCCATCCCTGGTTAGATGCCCGAGATCCATGGGGTGAGGTAGAACCCTTCTCAGGGACTCACAACTTTGGAGATCTCCCTGGCATCTCTAGCTGGGGAGTCCCCATATGTGAAGACTCATTCCTGCTTGTTCCTGGAGATAGCACAGTTACTTACCTGTAACAGGTGATCTCTGGGAACAGCAGGAATAAGTCTTCGAAACCCACCCACCTCCCCTAGGAGTTGTATGTATCTATCTTTCCTTTCCTCTCTCTCTCTCTATCTTTCCTTTCCTCTCTCTCTCTTTGTCTCAGCTTTAAAACTCGAACTGGAGAGAGGCGGTTAGGGAAGGCAGCGCGCAGGCGCTGTGGGATGCTTCCAAAAGCTTTCTTACTGGACGCTGGGGAGCGTTCCCGCGCAGGCTCCGTCAGTACCGACAATACCCATATGTGAAGACTTATTCCTGCTGTTCCCAGAGATCACCTGTTACAGGTAAGTAACTGTGCTTTCTTGGCAGTGTCACCGGAAGTAGATTGCCAGGCCTTTCTTCCGAGGCAATGGAGGGTTAAGTGACTTGCCCAAGGCCACAAGGAGTGCTAGTGGGAATTGAACACTGGTTGCTTGGTTACCAAGCCAGTGTTCTAACCACTAGGCTACTCCTCCACTCCCGCTATCCATAGAAGGTCCTATAAAGCGTTAAAGTTGGTTTATATGACAGGGTAATATTTTGGCTTAGCTGCTGTGATATAGCGCTATGATCCGCTGTAAACATATTCGTCAAAAGGAATTATGGTGATAACTCTCTTGGACAGTTGTAACAGGTGTTTGGGTGAGCGCCATGGCCAGTCCACAGATGTGGAATGCTCTGCCATAAGCATTATGTCATGAGAGGGGTTTTGTAGTTGTGTGGTTTGTTAATAGAAAATATTCCCGTTTAGTTTGGCTTTGCCCAAATTATAAGATTTTACGGTAGATTTGTCATGTCTTAATTTTGGCTATATGTGGTTTAATTTTACATATGGAAAAGGCAGCTCAGCGGAGAGAGGTTGCAAAATAGAACTCTGGCCTTTGAAGCTATCTATGCTCCCATTCCATTTATCAGAGGTTCTCCAGTACGGAGAGTCTCTGCTAGTGTTCAGCGAATGCCTTAATGGGGGCCAGAAGCACGCAGCCAGGCTAGTTCTCTAGCAGCAATAGCAGCAGCTCAGATTCTAGTAGGCATACATCATATGCTGGGCTTACAAGATGGCTTCTGCACTGATCGGCATCAGCCAAGATGGCTGCTGGTTTAGACTGTGAATGTGGAGTCAGCCTGGATGAGGGACCTTGCGTTCTCTGGAAAATGCCCTGCATACACTGAATCATTTCAATTCGATCAGCTACTGGCAGGACACAAGGCACTCTCGCATGCTTTTTTGTTTCAGTGGTCTAAAAGTGGAGTCTTTACCAGGTGGTATAATGGGAACTTGTCTGCAGTTTCTCGGCTTCTTCATTGCTGACTCAATTGCCACTGCGGAATGAGAAAGCTGTATTTCCTAACACCAGGTGCTAGTTGAACTTAAAATATAAAGTCCGTCTTTGTGCAGTCAGACGGAATGGGGCGTTACTCTAGCAGGAAGGCCGCGGATTAGTATGCCTGTGTTTGGGAGTTCTTTCTACTTCATATTGTTGGCACGGAAAGAGCGTCTCTTGTTCCCTGTAAAATAGTTATCTCCGAGTTATAATGCCCTGTTCAATGTAATTTCAGTTTGTTCAATGTAAACCGCACTGATGCAGAATAGCGTAGTATATAAGAGAATGTAAATAAAATAAATATGCTGAAGGAATTTTTGGTTAAGAGATGTGTTTGTAAAAAAAAAAAAAGTATTCAGCTGTCCTGAATTTGCCTGTTCTTGATTGACATTTTGAGGCTAAGCAAGGGCAGGCCTGGGCACTACGTGGGTAGATGCACACCTTGCACTACCAGGGGGTGTGGACTTGCTGTATGGAAGAGAGCCCTAGCAATCTTCTTTAGCGCAAGATAGGAAAGTAGATGGTTCACTGAAGCGATCGTTGGGGGCAATGCTCTGTCCTTACAAGCTCCCATTTGTGGAGCCTGGGGAGGCGAGAGCATGCTTCAAGTGGTCGCAGTGTTTACGGCAGTCTACTCGCCTGGAACAGGAAAGGATCAGGGAGTTGAATCGACTAGAGCCTGATTTGCTTTATGTGGCAAATGTGCATTATGGCTTAATTAGAGAGCTAGCTAATATTATTGGCTTCCTTGGGGTTCACCCGTAGGTCTCTCTGGTGGAGGAATGGGGCGGCTGATGGTTCGTCCAAGTCGAGGCTCATTAAGCTCCCAGTTAAGTCTTTGTCTTGTCCTTTCCCCGTGGGCTCTCATAGGGCAACTAGTTGGCGTATCGAGGCTTTTGGGGAAAGGTACTCTTGGTAGCGCCCGGTTGGACGAGATGGCCATACTAGGCTGATCTCATTCGTCTACTCGACAGGCTTTTCCTAGAAGTTGCCAGTAGCGGATGTTCTGCTGCGGCTAGGTCCGCGATGAATGTCTCAGGTGGATTGGTGCCCACCTACAGTTTGTCCTTTGAATGGGCGGGACTGAAGAAGAAGGGTTATTCTGCGGCAGTCTTCGCCACCTTGTTGAGAGCAAGGAGGCAGGCTGCTTCTGGTACATAGGTCTGTGCTTAGCGCCTTTTTGAAGGCTGCTGTTCACGGCGGCAAATCCGGGCGACAAAGATGTCTGTAACCTTGGTCTGAGTTCTCTGCAGGACAGTGTCTGAAGGAACTAGCGGGCGACTGTTTCCGGCTGTAGAGGTTCTGTGGAGGGAATAGCACTAGGTGTTCGGATCGATGTGTAGCGTTTCCTTAAGTTGGGACCCGACTGCGCTCCTCAAGGAGAGTTCGGGTGCCGCCGGGGGATTCCGATTGGGCCTTAGAGGCGTTAACTAAAGAGCCCTTTGATTCTTTACTCCAGGCGTCGGTAAAGGATTTGCTGTTATAGACAGTGGCTTTGATAGCTCTTTGTTTGGCGTGACGAGTTTCGGAGTTTCAGGTGTTGTCGTGTAATGAGCCATTTTCACCCTTTCTGGATAGAGGGTGGTGTTTGCGACCAGTCCCGTCGTCCTTCCAAAAGGTGGTATCTGATTTTTCTCCTGAGCCTATTGGTTTCTCTTCCAGTTCTCGGTTTTTCTGGAAGGGGAGGTTTTTATTCGTAGCTTACGCCGATAGGAAACATAAAATTCAGGGTGCAGTGTTCGTTTCTTTGTTTTTGTGTGTGGGTTGGAGGTCCCCGCAAAGGGGAAGCAGCAGCGAAGGCGGCCATTTCACACTGGGTTAAGGGGGTGGTTGCCTCAGCTTTCTGGTGGCGAGGTTGTATGATTCCGGGGGGCTTTCTGACTCTTGCTACCAGGGCGCAAGCAGCTTCATGGGTGAATCACTGTGTCATTCCACCAGGGGGGATTGGTAGAGCAGCTTCCAGGTCGTCTCTTTATTTCCTTGAGCAGTAACCACTACTGCCTAAATGTTTTGGCAGTAAAGGATGCCTGTTCCGGGTTGACGGTGTGGTGAGTTGGCTGGATAGGTCCCCTCCCAATGATTACTGCTCTGTTACATCCCAGAGGTGGAGGACTAAACTGGAGGAACGATAAGGAAATAGAAATTGCACTTACCTGGTAATTGTCGTTCCTTGAGTGACGACAGTTTAGTCCTCGTTCCCGCCCAGGGGTGTGATTTCTTCAGAGTTTATTTTCAGGCGGAGTGGAGCATCAGTCTCAAGGAGTAGACAGATCCTTTCAGTTTCTAGATCGCAGTGAGTATCCCTCTCTGTTTCTTCCTTCTCTCTCATTTAAACGAGGGGATGGTATAGGAAACGTGTTTGCATAGGGGGAACGTGAATGTAAAGTTAAAAAAAAAAAAGAAAAAGAAAATATAAGACGGATACGGTTAAAAAGGTTCCTCAGGTTGAGGAATGGGGAGTTATTTAAAGTTATGGTATAGTTACTTATTTGTTCCTTTGAGTTTGCTTTGTCAATAGTACACTGGAGGCTGATGGGAGATACCAGCAGGCTATATCCAGTGATGTCACGACTTTGACATGCCCAGTCTCCAAGCTGCAGGAAGAGGTGCACAACCCAGAGGTGGAGGACTAAACTGTCATCACTCAAGGAACGACAATTACCAGGTAAGTGTAATTTCTATTTGCCAAAGTCTCCAGTGACTTGTTCCTCACCAAGTCCAAGGACCTTTATTCGATCCTCATCTTTCTTGACCTTTCTGCTGCCTTTGACACTGTTGATCACCACCTTTTCCTCGATACCCTGTCTTCGCTTGGATTTAGGGACTCTGTTCTGTCCTGGTTTTCTTATTTCTCCCATCTCACTTTGTGTATGTTCTGGTGGATCCTTTTCTACTGCCATCCCACTTTCAATTGGCGTGCCTCAGGACTCTGTCTTGGCACCTCTACTTCTCTCTTTCTACACTCAGCCCCTTGGTGCACTTACTTCCTCCCATGGTTTTCACTACCATCATTATGCTGATTACTCTCAGATCTACCTCTCAGCACCTGAAATCTCTCCAGGAATCCAGTCCCACATCTCTGCTTGCTTATCCGACATTGTTACCTGGATGTCTCACCACTGTCTGAAATTGAATATGGCCAAACTGAGCTCCTTATCTCCTAAACCCACCTCCCCCCTTTCTCTTTCTGTGGATGAAACACTACAGTCCTCCTTTTTTCCTCTGCTTGCAATCTTGGGGTCGTCATTGACTCTTTTTTTTTCTCTGTGCATATCCAACAGATAGCTAAAACCTGCTGCTTCTTTCTCTATAACATCAGCAAAATTTGACCCTTCCTTTCTACTAAGACCCTTATCCATTCACTAGTCACCTCCCGACTTGACTATTGTAACCTGCTCCTCACTGGTCTCCCTCTGAATCATCTCTCTCCCCTTCAATCTTTTCAGAACTCAGCTGCACGGCTTAACTTCTGCCAATGTCCTTATGCTCATGTAACCCCTCTTCTCAAGTTACTTCACTGGCTTTCTGCCAGTTTCCACATCCAGTTCAAACTTCTGCTAATGACCTTCAAGTGCATTTATTCTCCAGAACCAAGCAGGAAGTCAGTCCTCACATATGGGTGACGTCGGCGCCGACAGAGCCCTTGTGCGGAGCATTCCCCAGCTTTCAAGGAAAGCCTTTGGGAATGCAGCGCGCATACGTGGTCCCCTTCCCGCCCAAGGGTGCCATCTTGCTCAGTCTTTTTTTTCCACGGAGCCCAACGGAGTGAGTTCGTGTCACCCAGTAAAAGTAGGGGGTTTTTTTTGTTTTTTTGCGATTTTTGCTGTTTCTGATCCGGATCGACACCGGTTCCCCTTCCTGCCTGGGCTCGGTACACCGGTATTGAGTCCGGTATTCTTTTTTCGTTTTTTGTCCTTCGTGACTAGCGTTTGCGCTTTTTTTTTGTTGTTGTTTTCACTGGCAGCCCGGTCTTTTGACCTTGCAGGGGCCCTTTTTCCCCCGATGGCTGCCAGGGGGTTCAAACAATGTGATCGGTGCAAGAAACTTGTGTCTCACCGATACACATGACTGCTGCCTCTGATGCCTCGGGCCCGACCATGACCCGCTGGTCTGTGGCCCATGCAGCAAAATGTCATCAAAGGCACTTCAGAGCCGTCAGCAACAACGTGAGAGAATTTTCTCGGAGTCCGCGTCTGGCTGGGCCCGGACTTCGTCAGAGGCCTCGACATTTCGGGAGTCGGAACCCGAGCGCCGTCGTGGTTCCTCTGAAAGGGGGTCTCCCACCCGGGAGCACAAAAAGAAGAAGAAGCTCGTGAGTGCGGTGTCAGTGGAAGCTCCTGGGTCCTCGAGGGCCAGGTCGCATAGCCCTGACCACCGCTCCAGGCTCTCGGAGGCTCTCGGAGTCAGAGAGGCCATCCAAGCTACCTCGTATGGAGCTGGAGTCCCCGAGTCACGTAAGTCCTGTTGTCCTCGTAGACTCTCCTCCAGGAGAGCTGCCGTCGGGGCCCGAGTCAGAGGCTGCTGGGTCTCCTGAGCTTGGACCCAGGTTGACAGCCTTGGAGAGCAGCTTGGCTGCCTTCATGGAACAGCAGCGGGTGCTGATCGCCGGTCTGACTGGTGCATCTGCCCCGACCACCGGGACCTCGACATCTAAGTCGACCCCGGAGACTGAACCGATCCTAGAGTCCATCAAGTCTCGTTCGATCCTCGGTCAAGGTCCCCCTCGACCTCCCATGCGGGGCCGAGGTGATCGTCGCCAGTGCCCTCGGCATCGGGGTGAGTGGCTCTGAAGCCCACACAGCCGGAGCCTCTCAACGACTCCTTGGAGGAGTCGGCATGGGAGACGGAGAACGAGGAGTCTCCTGACTCCTTCCGGACCCGGTGCGTCCCTTCGGACTCACCAGAGTCAGAGCCTCAGACAAGGTTCCCCCCCGGAGGATATCCGGATCTCAGACTTCGTAAGGGACATGGCCAAGGCTTTGGTATTCCCTGCGGATGCCGAGAAGGAGCCTTGAGCCGAGGAGCTCGATGCCCCTCCAGTATGACTTTCCTCCGAAGGAAGCCTTTACAGTACCAGTTCCTCCGATGCTGGAACGGCTGCTCTTCCGTATGTGGGAGGCACCAGCCTCGGCGCCAGTTCTTAGCAAACGGGTCGATTCCATTTATTGAGTCCGTAAGAGCCCTGGGTTCCAAAAGGCGCAGCTACCGCACTATTCCATGGTTGTGGAATCGGCCATGCACCGCCTGAAGAGTCAGAAGATGCACTCCTCGGTGCCCCCTGGATGGGAGGCCCGGAACCTGGATGCCCTCGGTAGAAAGTGCTTCCAGGGCTGTATGCTATCTTGCCGTGTCCAGACTTACCAGCTGTACATGGGCTTGTACCTACAAGACCTGGCAAAGGAGATTGCCGGGTTCTCAGCTGGTCTCTCCGAGGAACCCTTGCAGAGATTCAAGGCCTTGTCGACAGGGATCCGAGAGTGCTCAAAGTTTATCTCTCGAGCAGCCTATGATGGCTTCGAGGCTTCGGCCTGGGTAGTCACGGACGGCGTCGATGCACGCCGTCAGGCCTGGCTACAGTCATCGGACCTGGAGTCATGGGTGCAGGACAAGTTGATCGATGTCCCCTGCCGAGGTGACAACCTATTCGGTAAGCCCATGACTGAAAAGGCTGCAGAAATCGAGACTGCGACTCTCACCAGGACAAGGCTGTCCAGAAAGACTTCTGCCCCTTCTCAAAAAAAGAAGGGCTCGGGAAAGAAGCCCTTTTTCCCGAGGATGGGTGCTGCCTACAAATCCTACCCTCAATATCAGGCCTCTCCAGCTCCCCAACAGGGCCAGCTGGCCAAGGGGCAGGGGCATGGGCTCCGTAGGCAGAAGACCCCCAAGCCGCCAGCTCTGGCTCCTGCACAGCAGGGAGCGGGGTTTTGACTCCCACAGCATAGCCTCTTCTCCGCCGCTGACTCCACTCAGCACAGGAGGTCGGCTGACCCTGTACACCTACAGGTGGCCAGCCATCACAGGGGATACCTGGGTACTCAGCATAGTCCAAAGGGCTACTTGCTTCACTTCCACCTGCTATCCCCCCCCCTACTTTCCAGGGGAGCCTCCAAGACTCCCTCTACACAGAAACCTCCTCCTTCAGGAGTTGGCAAGTCTTCTAAAGGAACAGGCGGTGGAACCAGTGCCTCACCACCTGAAAGGGCAAGGCTTCTACTCCAAGTACTTCCTAGTACCAAAAAGGACAGGAGGCCTCCAGCCTATCCTAGACTTGCAAAACCTAAACAAGTTTCTGGAGAGGGAAAAGTTCAAGATGCTTACCCTTGGGATACTGCTGCCCTACCTCCAGCAGGGAGACTGGCTATGCTCCTTAGACCTAAAGGATGCTTATACTCACATCCTCGTTCATCCAGACCACAGACAATATCTCAGATTTGTGATGGAAGGAAACCATTTTCAGTATAGGGTACTTCCCTTTGGCCTAACCTCTGCCTGGTGGTGGTGGCGGCCTATCTAAGGAATCGGGGAATTTTTGTCTTCCCATACCTGGACGACTGGCTCCTCAGGGGCCAGTCTCTCCAGGAGGCCAGACAAGTCACTCTTCGCACTGTCTCTCTTCTTCAGCATCTGAGCTTTGTCACTTTGCTCCCCTCTCAGAACCTAGAGTTTATAGGGGCAAGATTAGACACCCTGCAGGCCAGAGCTTACTTGCCCGAGGACAGGGCCCACAGACTGATGGACTTGGCCAACCAGTTTCAAAGCAGTTCTCGTGTTTCCGTCAGGCACTACCTGCAGCTCCTGGGCCACATGGCATCCACGGTGCATGTGATTCTGAATGCCTGCCTGCACATGCGGACTGCACAGTGGAGCCTCAGGACTCAGTGGGTGCAGGCCACAGGTGACCTCCGAGACAGAGTAAAGGTGTCCAAACCACTTTTGGACTCCCTACAGTGTTGCTACATCTCCCAAACCTTCTCAGGGGGGTACCTTTTCAGGCCCCAGCACACACAAGGGTGCTGACCAACGATGCTTCCTTTAAAGGGCTGGGGTGCACATTGCCAAGGCACGTGCACTCAAGGCCTCTGGTCTCCTTGGAAGGCCACACAGCAGATCAATCTTTTGGAGCTGCGAGCAATCCGCTTAGCTCCACAGACTTTTTCTTATGTCCTCTCTCACCAGTCTGTCTCAGTTCAGACAGACAATCAGGTGGCAATGTTCTATGTGAACAAACAAGGGGGCACGGGGTCCAAGCTCCTAAGTCAGGAGGCGCTGGCTCTTTGCTCCTTTGCAGTCAAGCAAGGCATGTTTCTCAAAGCAGTTTATCTATCTGGTCAGGAGAAATTCCTAGCAGACAAGCTAAGCAGGATTCTCCAGCCTCACGAATGGCAGTTGAATCCATTGGTGGTCCAGCAGATCTTCCTCCGCTGGGGACTTCCATCCATCGATCATTTTGCAAGTCCACTAAACCGTTAGCTGCCCAGGTTTTGCTCCAGACAGCCGCATCCCCTGAGGATGGCAGCAGATGCTTTTCTGATCTCTTGGTCTATGGGCCTCCTGTATGCGTTTCCTCCCATGCCCCTGGTGGCCCGAACTCTGTTCAAGATTCTCCAGGACAAGGCCTCGGTAATTCTGGTAGCTCCCAGATGGCCGAAGCAACCGTGGTTTCCACTTCTGCTGCAGTTGGCAGTGGAAACTCCATTCCCTCTGGGGTTGCAACACGACCTATCTTGAAAAACTAGAAAAAGGGAATGCTACTTCTGGAGAGAGATCTGCAATTGTGAGTATATACATCTGGGAATTTTCTGAAAGGACTTCTTTGTATTAAAGCTAATTAATCTGTGAACCCAGTGTTTTTTGTTAAATCAGTCAGGGCCTAGTAGCTGCAGTTTAAGTTTAAATTTGAAACACAGAAGAGAACTTTCTGGTTACATTTCATACCCAGCAGAGAGCTTGTAGTTTAAATTTAATAGTCACTCAGGGCCTAGTCTCAGCAAAGTACTTTTAGGTTAAATTTAAAACACAGAAGAGAGCTTTCTGGTTAAATTTGGAACCCAGCAGAGAGCTTGTAGTTTAAATTTCATAATAAGTCAGAGCCTAGCAGCAGCAAAGAGCTGTAATTTAAATCAAATCAGAATATAGCCTAGCATAAAAGGCAAAACAGGGTCAGTACTTTTTGAGCAACAAAAAAAGTCTTCTAGAGACCTTTACAAAGAGGCCTTGTACCTAGGGGGCAAGAGACTCCGAAACCTTTTCAATAGGTGTTAACACCAGGTGGCAGGTCAAAAGGCCATTTTGAAAGACTCCTTCTATCCAAGCAAGGACTGTTAATCACCCAGGAAGTTGGTGACAGCTTACCTCAGCAGCACAGGACAGGGTGCTATATAGCAGCCCTCTTTTAATAAGTGTTCTTTCCTTCCCTCCCTCCCCAATACCCACCTACCCCTGGAATAGTCATAGTTTTATAGGTACTTGCACATCTTAAAGGAAAGGAGGTACTCTCAGGTGAAGCTCATTATCCAAATCAGTCATACACTAAGGATCTGAGATTAATTAAGCTTCAGGTGAACAACACATATTCAACGTATTAGGTACAGTTTTATTAATATAAATATCCATAGCAACCTTAGTAAGTAAAGAATTTAAAGCTCTAAACACAAGCTTAAAACTAAGATGCAGACAGCAGTCCAGCAGCAAGATGGGGGCTTTCCAGTCTTTTGCATTGTGTGTCACATGTATGATTTTCTCCCTGTTGGTGAGAGGTCTTACGTGTGCACTAGGTGCAAGGAGCTCTTTGCTCTCAGGGAACGAGTCAGTTCTCTAGAGGCTAGAGTATCAGACTTGGAAGACATAAGAAAGACAGAGGTACATAGACGAGACCTACAGGGATATAGTCCTGAAGTCCCAACTCCATTCTGGCAGCATCCTTGTTGCCATGGAGGAGAGGGGTCACGTGACAGGAGAGCATCACCCTGGTGTGACAGGAGAGCATCACCCTGGTGTGGCAGGAATTGGTCCTGTAACTAGGACCTGTCCTCCAGGTGATGTAAAACCCTCTCACACCGAGGAAGTTTCTCCAGGGCCATGTGCCCATGAGGGAAGGGTTAGGACAGCCGTTATAGTTGGTGATTTGATCATTAGGCATGTAGATAGTTGGGTGGGTGGTGGACGTCGGGATCGGCTGGTAACATGCCTGCCTGGTGCGAAGGTAGCGGACCTCATGCGCCACCTAGATAAGGTCTTAGATAGTGCTGGGGAGGAGTCTGCTGTCTTGGTACATGTCAGTACCAATGACATAGGAAAATGTGCTAGGGAGGTTCTGGAGGTTAAATTTAGGTTTTTAGGTAGGAAGTTGAAATCCAGAACTTCCAGGGTAGCATTCTCCGAAATGCTTCCCGTAAGGCAGGCAGAGCTCCAGAGTCTCAATGCATGGATGAGACAATGGTGCAGAGATGAGAGGTTTGGATTTGTTAGGAACTGGGGAACATTCTGGGGAAAGGAGGGGCTCTTCCAAAAGGATGAACTTCACCTTAACCGGGATGGAACAGGCTGCTGGCATTAACCTTTAAAAAGGAAGAACAGCTTTTAAACTAGATAATAGGGGAAAGCTGACAGTCGCCCAAGAGCACATGGTTCGGAAGAATGTATCCTTGAAGGATACTACCAAAAGCAGAGAGCTTCCAAAAAAGAGTAAAGTAGCCCAAATGCCCTCGAGTATGGACAAGACAGAGCTTAAAGATCCCAAATTACCCATGTCTACCAATAGCCAGATTAATATGAATAAAATAGTCTCTAAAATGCTTGTATACAAATGCTAGAAGTCTAACAAATAAGATAGAGTTAGAATATATAGCACTAAATGAGAGGTTAGATATGGTGGAAGGAGGACAACCAGTGGGACACTGTGATACCTGGGTAGAAACTATAACGTAATGGTAGAGTTGATCAAATTGGTGGAGGAGTTGCGCTCTGTTAGAGAGGGCATTGAGTCAGAAAGGATTAAAGTTTTTTGCAGGAAACAAAATTTGCTGCAGAATCTCTATGGATTGAAATTCCATGTAAAAAGGGGAAGGCGATGGCAGTGGGGATGTACTATTGACTGCCAGGCCAGAATGAACAAATGGATGATGAAATGCTCAAAAATCAAGGAAGCTAACAAACGTTACAGCACAGTAATAATAATGGGTGATTTCAATTACCCCGGTATCAACTGGGTCAGTGTCATGGCAGGACATGCTAGGGAGATAAAGTTCCAAGGTGAAATAAATGACTGCTTCTTGGAGCAGCTGGTTCATGAACTGACGCAGAGGGGAAGCCATATTAGACCTAGTCCTTAGTGGAACACCAAATCTAGTGCAAGAGATTAGGGTGTTGGGACCACTTGGCAATAGTGATCATAGCATGATAGCGTTTGATGTAATTAGTGGAGGAGGGATAGTAAGGAAATCCACAGTACTACCTTTTAACTTTCGAAAGGGAGACTATGATAAAATGAGGAAAACAGTTAAGAAAAAACTAAAAGGAGCAGTTGCAAAGGTTAAAGACTTACATCAAGCTTGGGTGGTGTTGAAAAATACTATCTTGGAAGCCCAGACCAGTTGTATGCCACGCTTTAAGAAAAGTGGAAGGAAGTCCAAAAAACTGCCAGCATGGTTTAAAGGTGAGGTCACAGAGGCTGTTGTCAAAAAAAGCATCTTTCAGGAAATGGAAAAAAGAGCCAAACGACAAAACCTGGAATCAGCACAAGCACTGAAGCAAAAACGCGAAGTAAAGACCTTTTCAAGTACATTCGTAGCAAAAAACCTGTGAGAGTCAGTTGGTCCATTAGATGATAAAGGGGTTAAAGGAGCACTAAGAGGCGACAAGGCGATAGCGGAGAGACTGAATGAATTCTTTGCTTCAGTCTTTACTGAGGAAGATGTAGGGATGTTACCCATGACTGAAGTGGTATTTAAAGGTGCGGAAGAATTGTAGGAAATATCGATACATCGGGAAGATGTATTACAACTATTAGATAAACTGAAGAGTAGCAAATCACCTGGGCCGGATGGTATACATCCAAGGGTGTTGAAAGAACTGAAATATGAGATTGCAGACCTGCTATTAGTAATCTGTGAACTATCATTAAAATAATCTCTAATACCTGAAGATTGGAGGATCGCCAATGTAACACCAATTTCTCCAGGACCAAGCAGGAAGTCAGTCCTCACTTATGGGTGGCGTCGGCGCCGACGGAGCCCTCGCGGAGCAATTTTCCCCAGCTTTCAAAGAAAGCCTTTGGGAATTGCAGCGCGCATGCGCGGTCGTCTTCCCGCCCGAAGGTGCCATCTTAGCCAGTCTTCTTTTTTCCGCGGAGCCCTACAGACGTCCCCGTCTTGTCCCCGCGAAAAAGTTGATTTTCCTCTTTATTTTATACTTTTTTCTTTCGGTTCGACGCCGATCGTTTTCCCGCCCGGACTTGCGACGCCGGTCTCGAGTCCTCTTCCGTTTTTTTCGGTTTTTCTGACTTAGTCAGCTTTCGTTTTCGTTTTCCCTGGCAGCCCGGTCCTTTGACCTCGCAGGGGCCCTTTTTCCCCCGATGGCTGCCAGTGGCTTTAAGCGGTGTGGTCGGTGTGACCGAAATATGTCACTAACCGACACACACGACTTTTGCCTCCGCTGCCTGGGCCTGGATCATGAGGAACTGATCTGTGGGCCCTGCAGCAAACTGTCCTCGAAGGCGTTGAGAAGTCGGCGGCATCAGCGCGAGAGAATCTTCGCTGACCCCAGCCGTACCCGGACCTCGTCGGAGGCCTCCGTGTTGAAAGGCTCCAGCTCGGACTGTCGCCGGAGCTCCTCCGACCGGGGTTCTCCCTCCAGGGACCATCGTCGGAAGGAAAAACCCGCGAGGGCGGCGTCGGTGGACGCTCCTGGCTCCGCGAGGGCCAGGTCGCATAGCCCCGACAGCCGCCCCGGGTCCTTGGAGAAGGAGCACCTCCCGAAGCGACCTCGCCTGGAGTCGGAGATGCCTGCCCGGGTAAGTCCTGTAGTCCTTCTGGACTCGCCTCCGCGACAGCCGACGTCGGGCCCGACGCCGTCGGGGCCCGAGTCGGGGGCTGCTGGGTCACCTGAGCTCGGACTCAGGTTGACGGCCTTGGAGAGCAGACTGTCTGCCTTCATGGACCAGCAGCGGGCACTGCTCGCTGGCTTCGCTGGCGTCGCTGCCCCGACCGCCGGGACGTCGACGTCCAAGTCGACCCCGGAGACCGAGCCGATCCTCGAGTCGATGAGAACTCGAGTCGATCCTCGGTCGAGGTCGCCCTCGGCCTCCCGTTCGGGACCAAGGTCGCCGACGCCGACTCCCTCGGCGTCGGGGCGGCTGGCGCCGCACCCTGCCCGGGCCGACCCCACCGAGTCCTCGTCGGAGTCGGTCTGGGAGTCTGAGGAGGAAGAGTCACCTGATTCTTTCCGGACTCGGTGTGTCCCATCGGACTCTCCGGAGTCCGAGCCTCGGAAGCAGTCCCCCCCGGAGGATGCCCGGTTCTCGGACTTCGTTAGGGATATGGCCAAGGCTTTGGCCTTCCCTGCGGATCCCGAGGAGGAGCCTCGAGCCGAAGAGCTCGACGCCCTCCAGTATGACTCTCCCGCGAGGGAACACTTTACTGTGCCGGTTCCTCCTATGCTGGAACGACTACTCTTCCGCATGTGGGAGAGTCCGGCCTCCTCGCCGGTCCTGAGCAAGCGGGTCGATTCTATCTATCGAGTCCGCAAGAGCCCTGGCTTTCAAAAGGCACAGCTGCCACAGCATTCCATGGTAGTGGAATCGGCCATGCATCGTCTTAAGAGCCAGAAGATGCACTCCTCGGTGCCTCCTGGAAGGGAGGCCCGTAACCTGGATGGCCTTGGCAAGAAGTGCTTCCAGGGCTCTATGCTCGCCTGTCGTGTCCAGACTTACCAGCTATACATGGGCATGTATCTCCGGGATCTGGCTAAAGAGCTAGCCGGATTCTCCGCTGGTCTCTCCGAGGAGCCCTTGCGGAGGTTCCTAGCCTTGTCCACGGG
This sequence comes from Ichthyophis bannanicus, assembly GCA_033557465.1. Classification (NCBI taxonomy): domain Eukaryota; kingdom Metazoa; phylum Chordata; class Amphibia; order Gymnophiona; family Ichthyophiidae; genus Ichthyophis; species Ichthyophis bannanicus. Next base: position 65,974,857 of record CM066035.1, read on the forward strand.
TATTCGGGAATGCTCAAAGTTCATGTCCCGAGCAGCCTATGATGGCTTTGAAGCCTCGGCTCGAGTGGCCGCAGCCGGCATCGGTGCCCGCCGACAGGCTTGGCTTCAGTCATCCGACCTTGAGCCCTGGGTACAGGACAAGTTGGTCGATGTCCCCTGCCGAGGCGAAAACCTCTTTGGCAAGCCCATGGCGGAAAAGGCTGCACAAATTGAGACTGAGACTCTCACCAGGACCAGGCTTTCTAGGAAGACCTCCGCCCCTTCCCAGAAAAAGAAGGGCTCGGGAAAAAAGTCCTTTTACCCGAGGAAGGCAGCTGCCTACAAACAATACCCCCATTATCAGGCCCCTGCAGCTCCCCAACAGGGCCAGCAGGCCAAGGGACGGGGTAACGGGTCCCGTAGGCAGCAAGCCCCCAAGCCTGCACCACCAGCCCCTGCTCAGCAGGGTGGGGGTTTTTGACTCGCTCAGCATAGCCTCTCCCCCCCCCGCTGGTTCCCCCAGCACCGGAGGCCGGCTGGTTCACTTCGCCCACAGGTGGTCCAGCATCACCGCAGATGCCTGGGTGCTTCAGGTCGTGCGAGAGGGCTACCTTCTCCACTTCCACCAGGTCCCTCCCTCCTATTTTCCGGGAGAGCCTCCGCGCCCCCTCTGCACAGGGAGTTGCTCCTTCAGGAGTTAGCAGGTCTTCTGCAGGAACAGGCGGTGGAACCGGTGCCACACCACCTGAGAGGTCAAGGCTTCTATTCAAGGTATTTTCTGATACCAAAGAGAACAGGAGGCCTCAGACCCATCCTGGACTTGCGCAACCTCAACAAGTTCCTTGTGCGGGAGAAGTTCAAAATGCTTACCCTTGGAATCCTTCTGCCCTACCTCCAGCAGGGAGATTGGCTATGCTCCTTGGATCTAAAGGATGCCTACACGCACATCCTCATCCACCCAGGCCACCGCCAATACCTAAGGTTTGTGGTGGCAGGAAATCATTACCAGTACAGAGTACTGCCCTTTGGCCTGTCCTCCGCACCGCGAGTCTTCACAAAATGCCTCGCGGTCGTGGCGGCCCATCTCCGGCTTCGCGGCCTCTTTGTCTTTCCGTACCTCGACGACTGGCTCATCAGAGCAGCGTCCGCTCAGGAGGTCACCCACGCCACGTGCCGCACGGTGACTCTGCTGCAGCACTTGGGCTTTGTCATAAACTTCGCAAAGTCCACTTTGCTCCCCTCACAGGATCTCGAGTTCATCGGCGCAAGGCTGCACACCCCTCAGGCGCGAGCGTACCTACCGCTCGACAGGGCTCAGCGGCTCATGGACCTAGCCGACCGCTTTCGCAGCCAGCCCCTGGTCTCCGCCAGGCGCTTCCTGAGACTGCTCGGCCATATGGCTTCCACCGTCCATGTGACCCCCAATGCCCGCCTGAATATGCGGTCTGCTCAATGGTGTCTCCGCCGGCAGTGGCGACAAGCCACAGGCGGCCTAGCAGACCTGGTGCGCGTCTCCGAGCCGCTGGTCTCGTCTATCCGGTGGTGGCTCCGGCAGCCGAACCTGGTATTAGGAATGCCTTTCCAGTCACCTCAGCCGACCCGGGTGCTGACCACCGATGCATCCCTCCTGGGCTGGGGAGCCCATTGCCAAGAGGCACGTACTCAGGGCCTCTGGACCAAGTGGGAGTCTGCTCAGCAGATCAACTTCCTGGAGCTCAGGGCGATCCGCCTAGCTCTCAAGGCCTTCTCCCACCTGACCTCCCAACAGTCCGTCCTTGTCCAGACGGACAATCAAGTTGCCATGTTCTACGTGAACAAGCAGGGGGGCACGGGCTCCTTCCTCCTCTGCCGGGAGGCACAGAAGCTCTGCTCTTGGGCCGTCAGTCACGGCATTCTCCTCAAGGCAGTTTATCTCCCGGGCCCAGAAAATTGCCTGGCGGACAAACTCAGCAGGGTCCTCCAGCCGCACGAGTGGCGTCTGGATCCCTTGATCGTTCAGAAGCTCTTCCTCAGGTGGGGCCTCCCCACGGTGGATCTCTTTGCCAGTCCTCGCAACCGGCAACTTCCTCGCTTCTGCTCTCGTCAGCCTCACCCCCTTCGGGTTGCGGCGGACGCCTTTCTGATCTCATGGTCGGGGAGCCTTCTGTACGCTTTCCCTCCCATTCCGTTAGTCTCTCGGACTCTTTTCAAGGTTATCCGAGACAAAGCCTTCATGATCCTGGTGGCCCCTCGCTGGCCCAGGCAGCCGTGGTTTCCGCTCCTGCTGCAACTGGCGGTGGAGGATCCAATCCCTCTGGGGGCGCAACCGGATCTCCTCACCCAGGATCAGGGGTCCCTACTGCACCCCAACCTCAGGTCTCTCAACCTCATGGCCTGGCTGCTGAGAGGGTAGTCCTTGCTCCCCTTCTCCTGCCGGCGGAGGTGGAGGAGGTCGTCTTGGCTTCGCGACGGCCTTCTACCCGCAAATGCTACGCCCTTAAATGGCGTCGCTTTGCAGTCTGGTGTACCGAACAGTCTCAGGATCCCTTCTCCTGCCCGGTGTCGGTGATCTTGCAGTACTTGCTACACCTCTCTAATCTAGGACTTAAGTCCAACTCCGTCAAAGTTCACCTCAGTGCTCTTTCGGCACATCATGTGCCGGTGGACGGTAGACCTCTCTCCAGCGACCCTCTCGTAGCGAGGTTTCTCCGAGGTCTCCTTCTACTTAAACCACCTCTGCGCCCGCCAGCGCCGAACTGGGACCTGAATGTGGTTTTGCAGCGGATCACCTGTCCGCCTTTTGAACCCATGGCTACATGTTCTCTCTCCGTTTTCTGTCTTGGAAAACACTGTTCTTGGTAGCCCTCACTTCCGCTAGGCGCGTAAGTGAGTTGCAGGCCCTCGTGTCTGATCCCCCCTACACTAGGTTCTACAAGAATAGGGTAGTCCTACGGACTCACCCTAAGTTTCTGCCTAAAGTGGTCTCCCCTTTTCACATCAATCAGGAGGTGGTACTTCCAACCTTCTTTCCCAGACCACACTCCAGCCGAGCTGAGACGGTCCTCCATACCCTGGACTGTAGAAGGGCATTGAACTTCTACCTTGACCGTACGCGGGAGCACCGTAAAGCTGCTCAGCTTTTTGTGTCTTTTGACCCCAATAAATTGGGACTCCCGGTCTCCAAGCGTACTCTGTCCGTCTGGGTTGCGGACTGTATCTCTTGGGCTTATGGGGCAGCCGGACTCGCCTTAGAAAGTCGAGTCACGGCTCATTGTGTTCGGGCAAAGGCCACGTCAGTGGCTTACCTCCGCTCTGTTCCGCTGGCAGACATCTGCCGGGCCGCTACTTGGTCTTCGAGCCAGACTTTTGCGGTCCATTACTGTCTCGAGAGGGAGTCCCGTAGGGACAGTGCTTTCGGACAGGCAGTCCTCCGTAATCTCTTTGAGGTCTGAGCAACTCCTACCCTCCATCCCGGATGTGGGCTACCGGTGGGTGATAATTCAGCGAAGATTCTTTCCTTCTGTGCTGCTGAGCTAGAGGGAGCTCATTTTTGTGCTTAGGGTCTCCGGTAGCCTTGAGCTTGGGAGTCCCATAAGTGAGGACTGACTTCCTGCTTGGTCCTGGAGAAAGCGTAGTTACTCACCTGTAACAGGTGTTCTCCAGGAGCAGCAGGAATCAGTCCTCACTACCCTCCCTCCTCCCCTTGGAGTTGCAATCGTCTGCTTATGTTCTTTTTGCAAATTTTTATGCTGTCTTTTTTAGCTATGTCATCTGACTGGCTAAGATGGCACCTTCGGGCGGGAAGACGACCGCGCATGCGCGCTGCAATTCCCAAAGGCTTTCTTTGAAAGCTGGGGAAAATTGCTCCGCGAGGGCTCCGTCGGCGCCGACGTCACCCATAAGTGAGGACTGATTCCTGCTGCTCCTGGAGAACACCTGTTACAGGTGAGTAACTACGCTTTTTAAAAAGGGTTCCAGGGGTGATCCGGGAAACTACAGACCGGTGAGCCTGACATCAGTACCAGGAAAAATGGTAGAAACCATCATAAAGAATAAAATTACTCAGCATGTAGATAGTCATGACCTAATGGGAGACAGCCAACATGACTTTAGACATGGAAGATCTTGTCTTACTAATCTGTTTTTTTGAAGGAGTGAATAATCAGGTGGACAAAGGTGAGTCGGTTGATATTGTGTATCTGGACTTTCAGAAAGCCTTTGACAAGGTTCCTCATCGGAGACTTTTGACAAACTAAAGAGTCATGGGATAGGAGGCAGTGTACTATTGTGGATCAGGAACTGGTTAAAAGATAGAAAGCAGAGAGGGTAGGGCTAAATGGCCAATTTTCCCAATGGAGAAAGGTGAATAGTGGTGTACCCCTGGGATCTTTGCTGGGTCCTCTGCTTTTTGACATGTTCATAAATGACCTGGAAAGTGGAATAATGAGTGAGGTTATCAAATTTGCAGATGACACAAAACTATTTAAAGTTGTTAAAACCCAAGAGGATTGTGGAAAATTGCAAGAGGATCTTGATAAATTGGAAGACTGGGCATCAAAATGGCAGATGAAATTTAATGTGGACAAGTGCAAAGTTATGCACTTAGGGAAGAACAACCCAAACTATGCTTACACGATGCAAGGTTCCACATTAGGAACCACCACCCAGGAAAAAGATTTAGGCGTCGTGGATAACATGTTAAAACCCTCGGCCCAGTGTGCAGCAGCAGCCAAGAGAGCAAATAGAATGCTAGGTATCTTAAGGAAAGGAATGGAAAATAAAGCAAAATATTATAATGCCTCTATATTGTTCCATGGTGAGACCGTAACTTGAATATTGTGTGCAGTTCTGGTCGCTGTATCTTAAAAAGGATATAGCGTTATTAGAAAAGGTTCAGAGAAGAGCCACCAAAATGGTAAAGGGGATGGAAGGATACTCCTATGAAGAAAGGCTAAAAGGTTAGGGCTCTTTAACCTGGAAAAGAGACGGCTGAAGGGAGATATGATAGAAGTCTATAAATTAAAGAACGGAGTGGAACAGGTTAACGTAGATCGATTGTTTACATTATCAGAATATAAAAAGACTAGGGGACATGCAATGAAGCTACAGGGTAAACTATTTAAGACTAATAAAAGAAAATATTTTTTCACTCAACATGTAATCAAACTCTGGAATTTGTTACCAGAGGATGTAGTAAAAGCTGTTAGTGTAGCTGGGTTTAAAAAAGGTTTGTACAAGTTCCTGGAGGAAAGGTCCATAAACCATTATTAAGAAGGGACCCAGGATATCAATGCTTGACCCAGTACAAGCATTGTGGAAGCTGTGTCTTTTGGGGAACTGCTAAGTATGTATGACCTAGATTGGCCACTGTTGGATACAGGATACTGGGCCTGATGGACCTTGGTCTGACCCAGTATGGCATATCTTATGTTCTTATAACCTTCTGTCTCAAGATCATGATTCCCTTCTGCACCCCAATCTCAGATCCCTCAACCTGATGGCCTGGCTGTTGAAAGGGTAGTGCTAGCTCCTTGGCTTCTACCTAAGGAGGTTGAGGAGGTAGTCCACCAGAAAGTCCTATGCCCTCAAGTGGTGTAGGTTTACGGTATGGTGTGCTCAGCGCAATGAAGATCCTTTCTCTTGCCTTGTGCCAGTAGTACTGCAGTATCTGCTTCATCTGTCAGACCTAGGCCTTAAGTCTAACTCTGTTCGGGTCCACCTCGGTGCTCTATCAGCACACCACTCCCCCGTGGAGGGACAGTCTCTGTCAGTTTATCTCTTGGTGTCCCGATTTCTCAAAGGTCTGCTTTTTCTCAAGCCTCCGGTTCGTCCACCAGCGACTGAGTGGGATTGGAACGTGGTCTTGCAGCAACTTACTTGCCCACCATTTGAGCCGATGGCTACTTGCCATTTGCGCTTCCTTTCTTGGAAAGTGCTCTTTCTGGTAGCTCTTACCTCGGCCAGATGTGTGAGTGAACTACAAGCTCTGGTTTCTGATAGACCGTACACATGCTTCTATAGGAACAGGGTGGTCCTACGGACCCATCCCAAGTTCTTCCTAAAAGTGGTCTCCTCTTTCCACCTCAATCAGGAGGTAGTTCTTCATACCTTCTTTCCCAGGCCGCATACCAGCCGGGCTGAAACAGTCTTGCATACCTTGGACTGTAAGAGGGTGTTGTCTTTTTACATAGAACGTAAGCGGGGGTATCGAAGGGCTACTCAGCTCTTCGTCTCCTTTGACCTAATAAGATGGGGTTCCTGTTCGGTAATCCAGTTTAGTCCTCCAACATCGGGTAGTGCCCCTCCTCCTGCAGCCGGGAGACTGGACCAATCAAATCTTCTGTAGTATATATGCAGCCGGAGCTCCCAGAAGTCCCCAGTGTGTCCAGTCTCCCTGCAGCTGGAGGACTTCTTTTCCCTCTGCTGGGCACGCTAAGTGACACTTGAAGGAGCAACACTAGTTAGTTCTTTTGGGGTTTATTTCTGGTCCTTTATGTTCTATTTCCTTTGCTAGGTAGCTGTATCTTTAAAAAAAAAAAAAAAAAGACACAGGGGACTTTCTGGGGAAAGCCAGACCTGCCTTGGGCTCCTGCCTTCCTGCCTGGGAATCTCTGAAGCCTGGGTTGAGCTCTCCCCAAGGCTGTTCGGGGAAGAGCCATACCGGCTGCAACATTGCCTGTCACTTGGAGAAGTGGGCTGAGTTCCTTGCTGTTCCCAGAGCTGGTAGGAATTTTCCTTGTTTTAAGCTTTCAGCTCTCTGTTCTTTGCTTGGGCAGAGGCTCTGTCGGCTCCCCTGGCTTCCAAATTGCACTTTTTCCTGCCCTTTTTTCGCTTGCCCTTTATTAGAGGGTCGTTTTCTTTCTTTTCCATATTATTTGGGTACCTTTGTATTTTCGCGCCGTTTTTTACCGCGGGTGAAAAAGTGCGGCGGCCATTTTGGATTTCTAAAGTGTGCTTTTTAAGGGCACTTTTTAACACTTGCGCCCGGGTTCCCCTGGTGTTTTTGGGGTTTCTTTTTCTGGCGTTTTTGCTCAGGGCACCCCTTGGTTTCTGGGGTTTTTTTTTTTTACTTTAAAAAAAAAAAAAAAAAAAAAAAAAGGGTTTTAAATTTAATACTGTGCTGAATTGAATAAGGTTAGTCCCCTTGGTGTGGGCTTCCCTGTTCCTGTTCCCTTATTTTTACCTGAGGGCAGGTGGCTTTGGCATGGCTGCCAAACCTCAGTGTGTAATTTGTGGCTCCCGCAGAGGTACAATGACTGACTCTGGAATCTGTAAGAGCTGTGCTGCAGTTTCTTCAGAACTGGAGCTGCCTATTGAAATTAAGGAACAGCATGTGCCCGGGGACCCTTCTCTTTCGGGGGACAGTGTCCCTTCACCGAGCATCCTTCCTTCTGGTCTGGGCCCGGCGTCTAATACGTCGGTCCCTGAGCTCCAGCAGGCGGCTATGGTGGCGTCGCCTATAGACTTTTCCCCGGATTTTGTTCTTCTCATGCATCAGGCCTTCCGCTTAAGCCGGTCTGGTCATTTGCCGGAGGCTTGGCCCGCCTCTCTCCCCCCAGCTTCCGCAGGGGGGGTTCAGCGGTCTTCCCAACCCGCTGTCAAGCGGCCCAGGTTGGGGGACCAGGATCAGGACGCCCTTTGCCTCCCGGATTCCGAGGCTGAGGGGGATCCGGATATTGAGGCGGAGGAATTAGAAGACGGAGAGCTTCCAGAACCGGAAGATCAGGCTCGCATCATTCGGGTGTTTCGAAGGGACGAGCTGGTACCTTTGGTCACGGAGTCTCTCCAAGCACTTAACCTCTCTGCGGTGCGGCCGCTGGAGGAGGAGGGTCTCGAGGATCCTCTCATTCAGGCGGTCAGGGATGCCCAGGTAGTTTTTCCTGTGCACCGAGTAGTTGAGCAGATGATCCATGCGGAATGGGAGCAACCGGAATCCGCTTTGAAAGGGATTCGGACCATGAATCGTCTTTACCCCCTTGCCGACAAGGACAGGGACTTGTTTAAGTCTCCACGGGTGGATGCTGCCGTTTCGGCAGTGACTAAGAAAACCACCATCCCGGTTGAAGGGGCCGCGGCCCTGAGGGATGTTCAGGACAAAAAGGTTGATAATTTGTTGAAGCAAGCCTTCGAGACCAACGCCTTATCGTTACAAGCTTCTATATGTGGGGCGTGGGTAGCTCGAGCTTGTTTGCGATGGTCGCAGCACCTGCGCTCGGGGTCCGGTATGGACCAACAGGGGCTGTTGGACGTTACCCGCGTGGAGTCGGGATCGGCCTACTTGGCGGATCTGTGTTATGATTTAATACGCTCCCTAGCTAATAGCATGGCCTCCATGGTAGCGGCACGACGGTCCATCTGGTTGCGCAATTGGGCGGCCGACGGTTCTTCCAAGTCTCGCCTCAGTAAACTACCCTTTAAGGGCAGGTTGTTATTTGGTGAGGCTCTGGATAAGTTGGTGAAGTATCTCGGTGAGTCGAAGGGTGGTCGGCTTCCAGAGGATAAGCCTAAGCTTAATAGGTCGTCCTCCTCAGCGCGCGGCCAGTTTCGGGATGCGCGCAGATTTCGTTCTTCCCGGCTGTGGACTTCGCAGCGCGGCCGTTTTGGAACCCGTCATCAAGGGTTTCGTGGTTTCAGAGGAGCGGGAAGGGGCTTCTCCGGAGCCGCCTCTTCCTTGGCCTCTTCCTTTAATCGCAAGCCACAATGAAACGAGGCGGGCTCTAGAGGAAGACCCGGTCATCGGGGGTCGTTTGCGCGACTTTCTTCCTTCTTGGGCCCAAATTACGTCAGATCGGTGGGTGCTGCAGATTATAGAAGAAGGTTATGCCCTAGAGTTTGCGCACCCACTTCCGGATTCGTTTGTTCTGTCTCCCAGCAAGGGAGCTCAAAAGGCGCGGGACATCCGCGTGACCCTGGATCGGCTTCTCTCTCTGGGGGCCGTGGTTCCGGTCCCGCCTTTGGAAAGAGGCGCAGGTCGCTACTCCATCTATTTTGTGGTTCCCAAAAAGGGCGGTTCCCTTCGTCCGATCTTGGATCTCAAAGGCGTGAATCGCGCTCTCAGAGTACCGCACTTTCGCATGGAGACCCTGCGGTCAGTCATCGTAGCGGTGCGTCAAGGGGAATTTTTGACATCCCTCGATCTTACAGAGGCCTATTTACACATTCCCATCCGGCCCTCCCATCAACGGTTTCTCCGCTTTGCGCTCCCGTGGGGCCATTTTCAATTCCGGGCCATGCCGTTCGGACTCGCCACGGCTCCCCCGCACCTTCACAAAGGTAATGGTTGTAGTCGCGGCGGCGTTGCGCAAGGAGGGCATCCTGGTCCATCCATATCTCGATGACTGGTTGATTCGAGCGAAGTCCAGTCGGGAGTGTGTGCAAGTCACGAGCAGGGTGGTGGATCTCCTTCGGTCCCTCGGATGGGTGGTGAACGAATGCAAGAGTTGTCTGTCTCCGACACAGGATCTCGAGTATCTGGGAGTCCGCTTCGACACAGCAAGGGGCTTGGTGTGCCTTCCGGAGCGACGCGTGCTGGTGTTGCGGGCTCTGGTCCGTCTCTTCCAGGGGATGCCAGCTCCGTCGGCGTGGTGGTACCTGCGGCTCCTCGGCACGATGGCGGCGACCTTGGAGGTGGTGCCTTGGGCGCGCTTCCACATGCATCCGCTGCAGAGTGCTCTTCTGCGACGTTGGTCCAACCAGTTCGACTCGTTGAACAAGAGATTGCCTTGCCCAAAGACGGTTCGCCGATCCCTCCGGTGGTGGCTCTCCGCCGAGAACCTGTCGCGAGGGATTCCCTTGGAGCCTCCTCTGTGGGTTCCGTTCACGACGGATGCGAGCTTAACCGGCTGGGGGGCTCACTGCGAGTTCCGCTTTGCTCAGGGGGAATGGTCTCCCCTGGAGGCCTCTTGGTCGATCAACCGTCTCGAATTGCGGGCAGTCCGGCTAGCCCTGGTGGACCTGGAGACCCTGGTTCTCGGACGGCCGGTGAGAGTCCTGTCGGACAATGCGTCCACTGTAGCTTACATCAATCGCCAAGGGGGTACCGGCAGCGTGGCCCTGGAGGCAGAAGCGGCGGCCTTGTTCAACTGGGTGCAAACTCGCCTTCCAGCGATCTCGGCGGCTCACATTGCGGGCGTAGACAATGTCCAGGCCGATTTTCTCAGCAGAGTGCGGGTGGACCCCAGAGAATGGGAGCTAAACCCACAGGTTTACGCACAAATCGTCCGGCGGTGGGGGTCCACCCATCATGGATCTCATGGCGACCTTTCAATCAGCCAAGACAGGGCGCTTCTTCAGCAGGCGAAGGGAGCGCATGTCCGAGGGGCTCGACGCTCTCATTCAGCCGTGGCCCACATCCGGTCTTCTTTATGTCTTTCCTCCGTGGGCTCTGATCGGCCGGGTCGTACAACGTATCGAGAGCCACCGGGGTCGCGTGTTACTGGTGGCCCCGGATTGGCCCCGGAGGCCCTGGTATGCCGATCTGGTCCGGTTGCGCGACGGCGTTCCTTGGCTCCTGCCCGCTCTACCGGATCTTCTTCTTCAGGGTCCCTTGCGGATGCCCCAAGTGGATCGATTCTCGCTTACGGTTTGGCCATTGAGAGGGCTCGGCTGAAAAGGAAGGGCTACTCCCCCGCGGTGATTTCTACCCTTCTGCAGGCGAGGAAGACGTCCACTTCTCTTACTTACGTTCGGATTTGGAGGATTTTTGAAGACTGGTGCTCCCGGCGGGGAGTCCGGGCGGCGACGGTTTCCGTGCCCGTCGTTTTAAGTTTTCTTCAGGATGGTTTCGATAAGGGCCTTGCGGCTAGTTCCCTAAAAGTCCAGCTGGCGGCTATCTCGTGTTACCGCGGCAAGGTTTTGGGTCGTCTGCTCGGGGCTCATCCGGATGTACGCCGATTCCTTACGGCTGTTTTTCATTTGCGGCCCTCCCGCAGAGTTTTCGTTCCTCCTTGGGACTTGAATTTAGTTCTGAGGGCCCTGGTTCGTGAACCTTTTGAGCCCCTGCGCAAGGCGTCTCTGAAAGATCTCACGCTGAAGGTGGTTTTTCTTGTAGCCATCTGTTCGGCACGGCGCATTTCAGATCTGCATGCATTGTCCTGTCGAGAGCCTTTCTTGTCTTTTTCCGCGGATCGGATCGTTCTCCGTCCGGTTCCTTCCTTTCTGCCAAAGGTGGTGTCTCCCTTTCACATGAATCAGGCAGTGTTTCTTCCAGTGCTTTCTTCGCAATCTGTCGGGTCAACGGACAAAGGTCTTCTCCGGCTCGATGTGGGTCGTACGCTCCATCGTTATTTAAAGGTTACCGAGTCTTTTCGGAAATCTGACCGGCTTTTCGTGCTCTTCGGGGGTGCGCGTAAAGGGGAAGCGGCAGCTAAAGCCTCCATTGCTAGATGGCTCAAAGAGGCGATCGCGTCAGCGTATCTGTTGCAACAGCGGTCTGTTCCGGAGGGTCTGAGGGCTCATTCCACTAGGGCTCAGGCGACCTCTTGGGCGGAGTATAGCCTGGTTCCGCCGCAGATATCTGTAGGGCGGCCACTTGGTCGTCTCTGCATGCTTTCAGTAGACACTATCGCTTAGATGTGTCAGCGGCTTGGGATTCCTGTTTTGGTTCGGCGGTTCTGCGCGCCGGATGGCAAGGTCCCGCCCGGTCTTAACTGCTCTGTTACATCCCGATGTTGGAGGACTAAACTGGATTACCGAACAGGAAATGGAAATTACACTAACCTGGTAATTGTAGTTCCTGGAGGGTCCAGTTTAGTCCTCCTTCCCTCCCGACTATCTGCTAATGTGGTGCGGCGCGCCTTTCCGAACGGTTGATATTAAGACGGTTCCTCTTGCCGTTCGGTCCCTCTGTGGCAGCCGCGGTTTTTGCAGAGGCTCTTCCCTGTCTCGGGGGTTCAGGCAGCTCCTGAACTTCTGGTGGGGAGCGGTGTTTTGATTCCTGAGGCGTCGGTGCCGGCGCAATGCAGTGTTCTGACTTCCTCGTTTGGGGAGGGGGTTGGATATTCCTTGGGGGGGAACAAATTGTTCTTTAATTAGGTCATTTTGTATATTAATCTAATGTGTTGCTTCGTTAAGTATGCTTTGTTACTAGTACACTGGGGACTTCTGGGAGCTCCGGCTGCATATATACTACAGAAGATTTGATTGGTCCAGTCTCCCGGCTGCAGGAGGAGGGGCACTACCCGATGTTGGAGGACTAAACTGGACCCTCCAGGAACTACAATTACCAGGTTAGTGTAATTTCCATTTACCTGTCTCCAAGCGTACATTGTCCACTTGGGTAGCAGATTGTATTGCCTGGGCGTACAAGGCAGCCAACCTCCCCTTGCAGGATCGAGTCACGGCCCACCGTGTCAGGGCGAAAGCCGCGTCAGTAGCTCATCTCCGCTCTGTTCCATTGGCATACGTCTGCCGGGCCGCTACTTGGTCGTCAAGCCAGACTTTTGCAGCCCGTTACTGCCTCGAGAGGGAGTCCTGAAGGGACAGTGCTTTCGGACAGTCAGTACTCCGTAATCTCTTTGTGGTTTAGGCAACTTCTACCCTCCGGCCCTTGTGTTGGGCTACCGTATGGGGGGCATTCTCAGAGGATATTCTTATCACGAATGCTGAGGCTCTTGAGAGGGAGCCATTTTTCAGCTTAGGGTTCCCGGTAGCCTAGAGCTGGGAAGTCCCATATGTGAGGACTGACTTCCTGCTTGGTCCTGGAGAAAGAGTAGTTACTCACCTGTAACAGGTGTTCTCCAGGAGCAGCAGGAATTATTCCTCACGACCCTCCCTCCTCCCCTGGAGTTGCAGTCATATACTTCATTTAGATTTTTTGCTGTCTTTTAGCTATGTCATCAGACTGAGCAAGACGGCACCCTTGGGCGGGAAGGGGACTGCGCATGCGTGCTGCATTCCCAAAGGCTTTCCTTGAAAGCTGGGGAAATGCTCCGCACGAGGGCTCCATCGGTGCCGACGTCACCCATATGTGAGGACTGATTCCTGCTGCTCCTGTTACAAGTGAGTAACTACTCTTTCTGCACTCCTCACTACCTTTTCTGTCTCATCTCATTCTACACCCCTCCTCGGGAAATCTGCTCCTCTAGCAGATCCCTTTTATCTGTACTCTTCTCTGCCACTGCCAACTCCAGACTTTAATTCCATTTTCCTGCTCCATATGCCTGGGACAAACTACGTGAGTCTGTGCATTGGGCTCCTTCTCTGGCCCTATTCAAATCCAGGCTAAAAACCCACCTCTGAAGCCATTTTTGGATCTTGGTGCTCCTCACTCTTGTCCACTACTCGTGTATTTTAGCAAAACTGGGGACTAGGGTATGATATGTGTTTTGCCTTGATTAGATTGTAAGCTCTGATGAGCAGGGACTGTCTTGCATCTATATGTACAGTGCTGCGTATGTCTTGTAGCACTATACAAATGATTATATACAAGATTAGTAGTAGTAGTAGCAGTTGTAGCCTGGTATCAATGTGTCCCATTGATTATCCTCCTTCCTCCAGGTCTCTGAGATGCCAATTATATCTAACCATTCATTCGGTGCTGTATGTTCTAACTCTCCCATCTTATTTTTTAGACTTCTAGAATTGGCATACAGGCATTTCAAAAAAATTTTTGTTCATAGCAGTCTGGCTATCAGATGACACGGGTAATTTGAAATCTTTCAACTGATTTTTACTTAAAGGCACCTATGTTACTTTTAATTTTATTGGAACTTCTCTGTCAGGATGCCTTAACTTCCTGTTCTGCTAGTATCCTTCAAAGATACATCATTCCGAACCATATACTCTTGGGTGACTGTTGGTTTTCCCCCATTATCTAGTTTAAAAGCTGCTTTATCTCCTTTTTAAAAGTTAATGCTAGAGGCTTGGTTACACCCTGGTTAAGGTGGACTCTATCCTTTTGGGAAAACCTCCCCTTCCCCCGAATGTTGCCCAGTTCCTAACAAATCTAAAACCCTTTTCTTTGCACCATTATTTCATCCCCGCATTGAAACTCTAAAGCTCTGTCTGCCTTTTGGATCCTGCACGTGGAACAGGACGCATTTCTGAGAACCGCTACCATGGAAGTCCTGGATTTCATCTTTCTATCTAAAAGCCTAAATTTGGCTTCCATAGCCTCCCTCCTACATTTTCCTATGTCATTTGTGCAAACATTTACTTAGACAGCAGGCTGCTCCTCAGCATTGTCGAAAACCTTATCTAGGTGGCGCATGAGGTCCGCTACCTTTGTTGCAGGCAGGTAACCAGGCAGTCTCATATCCACCAGCCACCCAGCTATCTACATGCCCAATGATCGAATCGCCAACTCGAATAGCCATCCTGATCCTTCACTCATGGACACATGGCCTTGGAATTATGTCCTTGCTACAGGATCATTTCCTGCCACACCAAGGCGATGCTGTCCTTTCACGTGACCTCTTCTCTCCATGGCAGCAGAGAGGCTGCCAGACTGAAGGTGGGACTTCTCCACTATATCCCTATAGGTCTCATCTATATATCTGTCTGCCTCAGCTCCTCCAAACCTACAGAGACTGGACGTTCTCCGAGAACTAAGAGCTCTTTGCACCTAGTGCACACACATGACCTCTTGCCATCTGGGAGACGATGATACATGTAACACTCGGTGCAAAAGACTGGCTAAGCCCCTATCTTGCTACTGGACTACAGTCTGCATCTTGGATTTAAAGATTCTTTTTAGCTTTTTAAAGCTGTTTAGTTTTATAGCTGCTAGGAGAATAGAGATACTTGAACCAATACAATTAAGTATAAGGCACTTTTAATCACTTCACAGTGAACTGCAAGGACTTAATCTATTCCTAAGGCCTAATAACTTGCTGATGAAGATAATCAGTTAAATCTGAAAGTCAGTAAGATTACACTTTTCCCCTTAACTATTTTTTTTTTCGGTTTTGGGGTTTGGTTTTTTGTTTTTGTTCTTCTTTTTTTTTTTCTTTTTTAAAGTGCCATCAAGTCATTGCTGACTCCTGGCAACCCAGCAGTCCCTGGGTTTTCATGGCAGGGTTTGACCAGAAGTAGATTGCCAGGCCTTAACTAGTTTAGGAGGCTATAAATCAAGGATTATCCTGAGGTGGATGGGAATAAACACTAACTGAAAGCTGGCTTCTAATATTATGTCGTACTGACTTAAAATCTGTGTATTTTCATTCAGTGTTTTATTAGCTTTAACCCAAAGAATTTCCTTTTCCCCAGGATTTAGAGAATTTCCCAACAGTGCAGATTCCTTCCCAGCAGTAGCGATAGTCCTTCATGGTCCTGCATGTTTGTTTGGGTGAGATCACTCGTATCGAGAGGCTTCTGGGCCCTCCCATTCTTCTCTTGGTCAGAGGAAGATTCTGCTTCACAGGACAGAAGCCCTGCCACAGAAGCAGCCCCCTCAGAGATGTGATTCTGGGGACTTGGGCCATCTCTGCTGTGCTCTGGATCCTGGCTTGAGCTCTGATAGTTCCGATGGAAACTCCACATTTGATGAAGGTACACCTTTGACCAAGATGATGCCCTTGTCTGTTTCGGAGGGAAGAACTGGTGACTCAGATCAGGTGTCCTCTGCCCTGTGGCTGTCTGATCCTCTGGCAGCAGAGCAGATGCTGCAAATGCACCCTCTCTTGGAGGGGGTTCGGAAACCCTCCAGGGCATTTCTCTTCCCGGAGGTTCTCAACAGCATGGTATGGATGGAATGGAACCTACCCAACTTCTCATTGAAAAGGGGTCGGGGTCATGAGCAAGCTTTACGCCCTTCCTCAGGAGGATTTCAATGCCTGACTATATTTGCCCTAGGTGCACATGCATGTGGCGGCTGAAACTAAGCATACCACCTTCCCAGTGGAAGGTGGTATGGCTCTCAAAGACCAGTTGGATTGCAAAGTGGAGGCTTTCATGATGAGACAGTTTTCCACCTCCTCTCTCTTTCTCCAGAGGGCTTTACAATTCATACCCCCTTCCAATGGATTCATTCGTTCTCTCTAGATGACATTCCGGTTCTTCTGGAGACAGCAGCAGCCTTCTTGTTGAACACCATGGATGATCTGGTCTGCCTAGCAGCCAAAGTTGTTTTTTCTATAGGTGCATTTCTTTGACTTTGGCTTTACCATTGGGCAATAGACATGGCGTCCAAGTCTTGCTTATCTAAGCTTCACTTTAAGGGTAAGTTTAGTATTTGGTGAGGACTTGGAGAAACTGGTCAAGGATTTGGGAGAATCCACACCTCATGTTGCAGGGGATAGACCCAGAGGGCCTTGAAAGCAGTTTGGCCCATCTTCTTCCTCTGTATCCTCAATTATCCTCAGTACCAGGATTCTCAGAGTTTGCAGGACTCCTGAAAGTATTGCCCAGGAAAAACTTCTTTTCCTTCTCATTCCTGGACTCAGTCCTTTCATAGGTTCTTAGTCCCTGGGAGGTCAAGTCTCCAGACCTAATGTCTCCTGCCAAACATTATGACAGGTTAGGGACCCATTCTGAGACACCTCCAGTAAGTAGAAGACACTCTTTTCTATCAGGAATGAGCCCATGTGACCTCTGACCACTGAGTGTTAAACATCATTCAATGTGGCTGTGTGCTGCAATGCAAGGATTCCATCCCGGATGCCTTCATGGCTTCTCCATGCAGTTCTGCAGTCAAGCCATCCTGAAAAGACTGCTCAGCCTCCAGGCTGTTGTGCCTGTGGTGCCTGCCAAAAGGGGCAAGGGATGGTATGCCATCTATTTCATGGTGCTAAAAAAGGATGGATCCTTCCGGCCAGTCCTCAACTCAAGGGCATCAATGCTCACCTGAGAACTTTTCACTTCCTCATGGAGACACTGAGGTAGGTCATCTGGGCAGTTTGGCATTGGGAATTTCTCTCATTCCTAGATCTGGCTATTTCCACATTCCCATCGGTAAGGATTAACAGTGCTTTCTGCACTTTCGCCTTTCTCTGCTTACACTTTGTTTACCGCTTTTCCCATCAGGATGGTGCCATTTAGCCATACCTAGATGGCTGGCTTATCCGAGCGATCGGAACCATATTGGTTGTCTGCCCAAGTGGTGTGGTTTTTGGAGAGTCTTGCTGTAGTTGATCACACAGCCCAGAACCATCTAGAGCCTAACTAGTTGCTAGAATATCTTGGGGTGCAGTTTGACACCAGCACTGGCAGGGTCTTTCTGCCTGAGAAGGGAGCGGAGAAGCCATCTCAGCTGACATCCTTTTGGAAGCAGCAGGCTCCCAATGTTTGGTATTACCTTCAACTCCTCAACTCAATGGTGGCATCGATCGGGATGGCCCCTTGAACGGGAGTCCACATGAGGCTGCTGAAAAGGTCATTATTGTCTCGCTGGTCTTGCTCTCAGTATTTCGCGATCAGGCTTCACTTCCCCCTCCCCTTCTGATGGCCTAGCCCTGGATAATCCCCATTGGCTTCTCCTATCGACAGATGCCAGCCTGTTTGGCTGGGGAGCCTATTGCAATGGGTAGACACTCGGGGTGTCTGGAAAAGTCGAGACCGTGGCATGACCCATCAACTTGCTCAAGGTGAGAGCCATTTGTTTGGCCCTCTTGCATCTTAGTCTGGTTCAAAGCAGTCCAGATCTTTCCAGACAGTGCCACAGTTGTGCAATATCTTAACAGACAAGGGAGCATGAGGCATTTCAGGATGGCCCTGGAAATGGTCTTGTTTTCCTGGGCAGAGAGGAATTTTGTAGCCCCCTCAGCACAGCATATTGCAGGAGTGGATGGCGTGGAAGCAGACTATATCAGTTGCTGCTCCCTCAAACCCAGAGTGGGAATTGAGCCAGATGGCATTACAGAGGATTCTGGACAGATGGGGTCACCAAGAGTTGGATCTGATGGCGACACAGGCCAATGCCAAAGTATGAAGGGTCTTTGGTCACCACAAGAAAGCAGCCTCTGAGGGCATGAATGCCTTGATTCAACCTTAACCAAGGCAGATTCTGCTGTAACGTTCCTCCATGGCTTTTTGTAGGGCATGTGCTTTGTCACATACAGCACCATCAGGTTCTGGTGGCACCGAATTGGCCACTTAGACCGTGATATGCAGATCTGATGCACCTCCTGCAAGAACCATCAGCTCGAGGGTTTTTGAGGCAGGGACCGGTCCTGTTGAACAATCCAGCTTCCTTCTCACTTACGGCCTGGCTCATAGTGTGTAAGGGCTATTCTCCTGCCATGGTTTCCATGCTTCTGAAAGCAAAGTGAGGCTGTAAATGTCTTTCCTGCGTGCATGTTTGGTGCCTATTTGAATACTAGTGTCTTGAGCACCAAGTTGGCCCTTGCACAACAGATTTACTGGCCTTACTTGCCTACGTTCAGGATGTATTTGACAAGGATCTCTCCCTTAATTCCTCAAGGGTTCGGGCAGCAGCCTTAGCATGCTTTAGGGGGCCAGTGGTAGGGCACTTGGTGGCCTCACACCCAAATGTGGCCTATTTCCTTTGGGGGGGAGTAAGACACAGCTTTATAAACTGCTATGATGTGCTTACCATTTAGCAGTATATCAAATTTTTACAAACTTAAGTCCTCCCCTGCAGTCAGTTGTGCCATTGTGGGATCTCAACTTAGTTCTTTGGCTTTAGTGTCTGCGCCTTTTGAGCCCTTGATGAAGGCAATGTTTAAGGATTTGTCCCTCAAGACCACCATCTTGGTCACGGTCAGCTTGACAGGGCATATCTTAGAGTTGCAGACGACATAGTCGTCACTTTCCACTTTTGTCAAGCATTACTGTTTGGATGTCCCTGCTTGCTCAGACTTGGCCTTTGGTGCAGAGACCTTGAAGGTGGCCATGTCGTCTTCCTGCCCAGTGAAGTAGTAGCTTTAGTACATCCCACCTTCTGGATTGCTCTAGCAGGACGATATGGAAGTTGACATTTTACTTACCAGATGATGTCCTTTTCTGGAGTCCTGCTAAAGACCATTCCAGGACCCGCCCCTGTGATCTCCTATATTCTGTGGTTAAGCCCTGCAGGCCCATAACCCTCTTGACAGATCTTTCTGTCCGAAGACAGTGATGTACAGAATTATGGTTCCTTGTTCTGTTGTTCCTTGTTACTCATTGAGGTTGTGTGCAGTCAGGGTTCTTAACTATAGCTTGGATATGAATACTGGAGTGTGCCCCTAGCTGCATCAGCCATAATAGCAGGATGAGGTCATAAGAAACCTCTAGATTTCTCTTCTCTCTTGACACCTGTTGGTAGGGGAACACAACCCACTTGACTGGACTGGTCTAGCAGGACTCCAGGAAAGGACATTATCTGGTAAACAAAATGTCACCTTATCCCTTGATATAAGCTGTGAGAAATTTGATCTACATTGATCTATTTTGTGGAATCTGCTGGCAGGGCTAGCTCAGCCATTAGGCGGACTATGTGTCTGCCTAGCGCAGCAACTATTTTTTTTTTTTTGGGGGGGGGGGGGCAGCACTTTGGTCAATAGATGCACTAAACAAGAGTTGGGGCAGCTGGTGCAATGCCTTGAGCACCTGCCTGTTAAGGCCTGCTCCAAAACGGGAAGTTTGGAAGGAGTGAGACATAGCAGGCTTTGAGCATGCACAGATGTTGAAGGTCCTGTACTGGTTATGCTGACTCTTGTTTAGAACTGCAGATCCAAACAGATTTGGTGGGACAGTGCATTAGGAGCAATACCTCGGAGGAGGCGGGAAAGGAAAGGGAAATACTGGGCACCTCGGGAGAGGGGGAAGGGAAGGTGAAGATGCTAAGACACCTCGGTGGGGGTATAGAAGCAGAGATACTGGCACAAGGGGGAGGGGGAGAGCTTTGAGCTGTACCTGGAGGGGGGAGGGAGTGCACAGCTCTAGGTTTGTCTAGAGCAGAGGTTCCCAACTCCAGTCCTGGAAGTCCAAACACCATTCAGGTTTTCAGGCTGTCCCTAATAAATATGCATGAGATGCATTTGCATGCACTGCCCCATTGTATTCAAATGTATCTCATGAATATTCATTAGGGACAGCTTGAAAACCTGAATGGTGTTTGGCCCTCCAGGACTGGAGTTGGGAACCTCTGGTCTAGAGTATGTTACCTATGGGCTGACCTGTCTGATGGATACTGTTGGAGACAGTAGTCTTTTATGTTCTTGTTCCTAATTGTCCCTCCAGTCCAGTACATGTGGATTGTCTCCCTCCACCACAGCTGGAGACTGAGCATGTCAGATTTCTGATGTCACAGTAGAAGAGCTCCCTCCTTAGCATTCAGAAATCAGTATCTCAGTCTTCAACAGCTGGATGAGGAGCTTCTGTGTGGCTGTGTGACATTGGGCCTAGGTCATCATTGTCTTAAAGAAAAAAAAATTAAGAAACGGATAAGGCAAATTACCTTAATTCAGAGCTGTTTTCAAATGGGGGCTAGCAGGTAACAGGGTTTGTTTCCTTTGCATGGGACCGCTGAGTCGGTCAGGTGCTGCTTAATGATTAAAAACCTGGTAGTCCAGGTCCCTTTCCCCCCCAGGGACTGCTCAGCATCCCTTGGTTTGAGGTTTGCCTGGCTTCCCTACTTTTCATGTGGTACACTGCCTTCAGGCTCCATGCCTTTAAATAAAAAAAAAAAAAAAAAAAGAGAGACACACAGAGCTACAAGGAAAGGCAGTCCACGATGCCTGTGTTCATCACTCAATCAGGACAGTGCGGTGTCTCCGGCGAAGTAAACTTTCTTTTACTTTCAGGGCTGGTACATGTGTTGAGTACTTTCTTTTTGCCCTGTTTCTTTAAGCCATCAGAGCTTTTTTCTTGGCTGTGGTTTGTGCTGCATGCTACCGGTTCCCTCCCCCTGTATCATGTGTGGGGGACATTGCGGTTTAGCTTCAGAAAGGCTTTTGCTGGACTTGTGTAATGCAGGGAAAGTCTGTAGCGCTTCGTTTGGCATGGATGGGGATTCGGGGACCTTCAGGGCAAGAGTTCCCTTAGCAGTTCCTGTAGTTTTGGTGGAAACCACAGCCATTTTCCCTCCGGCTGCCATTTCACCATTGGCTAGGGAGAAACAGAAAACACAATAAATCCATCAAATGTAAGCACCTGGGACAGCAAATTCAGAGGTTTCTAGCCTGCCAGCTGCCTTTTCACCCGATTTTGTTTTATTGCTGCACCAGGCTTACTGTTTGAAATAGAAGTTGGGCAGCAGCTCTGAGATTCAAACACTGGCTAAAAGATCATTGGGACAATTGGCTGAGGTCCTGCCAGAGGCACCCCTTGTACTTGTGACCCTGCACATAAGAAACAGCGCATAGAGGACGATTCCTGGCCTGACCAAGACTCTCTTCCAGTCATCTTGCTCAGAGGATCCCCTGTAAGGATCTTTGGACCTCTGGGGGGAGGCAGTAGCACCTGATTTGGAAGAAGGTGAAATCCCTCAAGGGAGAGGACTCCAGTGTGGTGTGAGTTTTTCATCATGAGGAGCTACCAACTTTAATTAGCCACTCGCTCACAGTGCTCAATAGCATTCTTGCGCCTTCGGCCGTGAAGAAACCTTTGGAAGATCCCCTTTTGCAGGGGTTCAAATATTCTCGGGCCTCCTTTCTCGTTCAGTCATTAAACAAATGACAGAGGCGGAATGGGAAGTGCCCGAGGCCAGATTGAGAAGGGGTAGGGCCATGAGCTGACTTTATCCCATTCCACAGTAGGAAAAGGATCTCTCGTGGCAGTGACCAAGAAGACTAACATTCCTGTGGAAGGCGGCAGGGCTATACTGAAAGATGTACAAGACTTCAAACTTGAGACTGTTTTGAAGCAGGCATTTGATACCAGTGCCTTAGCCCTGCAGGCTTAGATTTATGAGGCCTGTGTTACCAGAGCCTCCATCCGCTGGACCCAAGGATTACCCAGGGCAGACTTGGTTTCGCAGATTTCAGCACTGGAAGCAGCTAAGTTTGAGTTGGCCTCTGCTTGTCTGGCGGACGCTTTCTATAAACTCATGCGAGCCTCTGCTCGATGCTTTCTTTTGGTTAAGAAATTGGGCGACTGATGTATCTTCTAAGACTAGTCTCGGTAAACTTTTCTTTAAGAGCAGACTTCTTTTCAGATTAGTGCTGGATAAATTGGTCAAGGATTTGGGAGATTCTAAGGGATCTTGGTTGCCGGAGGACCCTCCTAAGGTTCCAAAACAGACTGCCCCAGGGGTCAGCCTGCGGACTACAGAGTTTTTGGACAACGCGTTTTGCACCCTTCCAGCGTGGATGCTATTCTGAGAGGTCAGCCCTTTCGAGGCTACAGAGGGTCCAACAGGGGCTATCAATCTACTCCTTCGGTCCCCTCCAAAAAGTCCTAATGAAGTGAGGCAGGCCCATGCGGATGTGCTTCCGGTAGGAGGTCTGCTACAACAATTTTATTCCACCTGGGCCAATATTACTACTGACCAGTAGGTCCTGGAGGTGATTCCAGAGGGGTATGCTTTGGCGTTCATTCGTCCACTCTCTAAGGCTTTTGTGCTATTGTCCTGCATGGCTCCCTCAAAGAAGTGGGCAGTTCAGAACACACTACAACGGTTGCAGCACCTCAAGGCGGTAGTGCCGGTTTTGAACAGTCAATTCGGATTAGATTGATACTTCATTTACTTCGTGGTCCCCGGTAAAGAATATTCCTTCTGGTTCATTTTAGATCTCAAGCACTTAAACAGGTCCTTTAGAGTGCCTCACTTCCACATGGAAACATTACGCTCAGTTATTCTGGCAGTCCAGCAGGGGGAGTTTCTTTCAGCTCCGGATCTCCAGATGCGTATCTACACATTCCCATTCAACCAGATCAAGAGTGGGCAATTCTGGTCCTGGAGGACTGCAGACCAGTCAGGTTTTCATGATGTCCCTAATGAATATTCATGAGATCTATTTGTATCCACTGCCTTCCATTGTATGGAAATAGGTGCATGAATATTCATTAGGGACATCATGAAAGCCTGACTGGTCTGCGGCCCTCCAGGACCGGAATTTCCCACCCCTGGACCAGATCACAACAGTACTTGTGGTTTGCAGTGCCAATAGGACATTTTCAATTCTGAGCATTGCCATTTGGCCTTACCACCGCTCCTTGGACCTTTGCCAAGGTCATGGTTGTGGTGGCGGCTGCTTTGAGGCAAGAGGGCATCCTGGTGCATCCTTACCTGGACAATTGGTCGATCAGAGCAAAGTCTGAAGCTGAGTATGTAACCCCCACATGTCAAGTGGTGGACTTCCTCCAGAGTCTAGGTTGGATAGTCAACCTGGTCAAAAGCAAGTCCTGGATCTGGTCTACCTGTGAGCATGATTCAACACCAAAGCGCGACTTGTCTTTCTGCCATTCAAGTGGGCACGGAAGATTTAAACGCAAGTACGGAGTTTCCTTGCCAAGAGGGCGCCCTCAGCATAGTGCTACCTCCAACTACTAGGGTCCATGGTGGCAACCTTGGAGTTGGTACCATGGGCAAGAACACACATGAGACCTCAACTCTTGCAAAGGTCTCCGCACCACCACCCTCTGTCAAAGAAGCTTGTCTGCTAAACACGAGGATATGACACTCATGGCGGCTGCAGCCAAAGCATCTAGCAGCAGGAATGCCGCTGGAGCCATCGGACCAGATTCTTGTGATGACTGATGCAGCCTCACAGAGTGGGGAGCGCATTGCGAGTTGAACGTGATGCAGGGGCGCTGGTCTCTGAAGGAGAGTGCATGGTCCATCAATCAACTGGAGATGAGGGTAGTCTTTTTGGCTCTCCAGTTTTTCCATTCTCTGATTTACCAACGAGCAGCATAGGTCTTTTCTGACAATGTAACCACAGTGCCATCCATCAATCACCAGGGAAGCACAAGCAGTGCAACATTGGCAGAAAAGGTTCACCCCCTGCTGCTGTGGACAGAGGAGAATCTTGTGGCGCTCAACAGTGCACCTAGCAGGAAGAGAAAATGTTCAAGTGGATTTTTTTCAGTCACCGGTTGGACCCAGTAGAATGAGAATTAAATGCAGCAGTATTTCATGAGATCATGAGCTGGTGGGGCATGCCAATCATGGATCTGATGGGTCCTCCTTGAATACCAAAACGAGCCGGTTCTTCATCAGGCACAGGGAACACATGTCCGAAGGGTTTGATGCTCTGGCACAAAGGAGGCCAACAGTCTCGTCTGTGTGTTTCCTCCATGGCCCCTCATAGGTTGTCTGTTTCAATGCATAGAAGCCCACCGCGGTCAGATGATTCTCATTACTCTCAGTTGGCCCCGCATGCCATGATCAATTCTCGCTTACGGCCTGGCTCTTGAAAGGGCAAGGCTTAAAGCATAGGGGCTATTTGACATTGGTGATGGCTACCTTGTTAAAAGCTCATAAGCACTCTACCTCCTTATCCTATGCCAGAGTCTGAGTGGGTGTTTAATTGGTGTGATGAAAAAGGGCTCCAAGCTTTTTCTTCCTTGCTCCCTGAGAATCTGGCCTTTTTACTGGTGGAACTGGACAAGGGTGTAGCTTTGAACTCCTTACAAGTCTAAGTGGTGGCCCTCTTATATTATAGGGGGCGCATGCAAAGTTTTTCTCTTTGGCAGCTTACCCACACGTAGTCTGTTTCCTCAGAGTGGTGAAGCACGTTTGTCCACCAGGACAGTCTATAACACTTCTGTGGGATCTCAACCTACTTCCGTCTTCCTCAACAGGCACACCATTTGAGCCTCTGGCTCGGGCTTTACTGAAGGACCTTTCTCTAAAAGCGGTGGTCTTAGTGGCTATTTGTTTAGCTCGACGGATCTCTGAGCCCTTCCTTGTTATGTCCAAGGAGAACATGGTTTTGTGACTGGTTCCTTCCTTTTTGCCCAAAGTGATGTCGCTGTTTCATCTGAGCCAGGCGGTGACTCTTCCGTTTTTTTTCCCTTCCTGCAGAATCCAACGGAGATCATCAGCTGCATTTGCTGGACTTGTGTAGAGTTTTACATCGCTATCTTAAATGAAGGAATCTTTTCGGAAGACAGATCGTTTGTTTGCCTTATTTGGAGGTCCATGTAAAGATGAGGCGATTTCCAAGACCTCAGTGGCACACTGAGTGAAGGAAACTATTGCCTTTGCCTATTTGTTGAGGCGTAAACCTGTGTCGGAAGGATGTAGAGTGCATTTAACAAGGTCACAAGCAGCTTCCTGGGCAGAGCACAGCCTTGTTCCACCAGTCAGCATTTGCAGAGCAGTGATATGGTCGTCCTTGCATACTTTCACATATCATTACCATCTGGATGTGCAAGCTTCTAAGGATGCACGTTTCAGGGCCAGTGTGCTTCAAGTAGGACTTGCAGGTCCCTCCCATGAATAAAGACTGCTCTGGTACATCCCACATGTACTAGACTAGACTGGAGGGACGATTAGGAAGGTGAAAATAGACCTTACGTGCTAATTGTCTTTCCTTGAGTCCCTCCAGCCCATTTCAAACCACCACCCCCCTCCCACCCCACCCCTTCACAAATCTCTTTCTGTGTCGTAGGTTTTAGAGTAGGCGTGCCCAACAGTTCTATTGGATGATTCTTTTAAGAAAGTCATCACTTCACTTTCTGGGGCCTTTTCGGATGATGGTAAGCATACTGGCAAGTACGATCCTGGCCTCTTGGTTCATTCTCACTTTGTAAATAGTGCTGTAATTGCTCAGAGGAACGGTTCATTAATAAGGTTTGTTCTGTATTGTGAGATTAGGGTTAAACCTCTTTGTTGGCTGGATATGCTCTCTGGGAGTATGCTTTGTCAATAGGATACTGATTTCTGGATCCTAAGGAGAGGGCTCTTCTACTGTGACATCAGAAATCTGACATGCTGGGTCTCCAGCTGCTGGTGGAAGAAAACCCACATGGATTGGACTGGATTGAGGGACTCGAGGACAGAACTACACCTTTTCTTACTTTCAGCAGCAATTTCTGTCTAATCACAACTGACCAAAAAGAGAAAAAATTAACAGCGAATTGCACCAAGCTAGGCAACCATACAGCTGCAAAAAAAATAAATAAATAAATAAATATATGTATATATATATATATAATATATATATATATATATATATATATATATATATATATATATATATATATATATATATATATATATATATATATATATATCACATTTAAACCAGTTCTAGCAAAAGTAACTAACAGCCTTACATGCATGTTTTTTTTCGACTGTTCTTTTTTCATATTTGCCTAAAACTGCTTAAGGAAAGGGAAGCACTGAAAATCCCGTGAATAATCAATAATTGCAAGGAAGATAATGATTTGCGGGATTCCGAATAGTGTAAATGTTTTGTCAACTCTACCATAGTACAGCTAACTAGTCTGAAAAGTGAATTGATAGAGCAAATATCTTATGAAAGTCTGTAGCTTGCTCATTGCAGAGGAGTGAAATGGTGCATTTGACTGTTATTTTTATTTGTTCTTTGCTTTTTTCTTAGGTTCTTCTAGAAAAGTACAAGTATGTGGAGAATTTCTGTCTGATTGATGGCCGCCTCTGCATTTGCACAATCTCCTGCGTATTTGCCATTGTTGCATTGGTTTGGGATTATCTGCACCCATTCCCAGAATCCAAACCTGTTCTTGCCTTCTGTGTCATATCATATCCTTTACTCTTGTTCTCACATTGCCTTATTCAATAACACAATACTAGGTCATCACATAACTTATTGACTTAAGTCTATGGGCTTGTTTCTGACAAAACTGTTTACACTTGCCCTGTATGTTCTTTATGGAATTTAAATATTAAGGTCTATTTCTCCAGATATGGCAAAGAAAACTAAGAAATACTTGAACTAAACAATAAGAAATATCAGGACTAACCATTACTGGGGGTTATTGTGTGAATGTGGATGTATTTACAAGGCTGAAATGCAGTAACTTTCATTATGAAATGATGTTGAGAGAACCTGCATTCTTGGGGAGGAGTGGGAGGGATATTCAGCGGCGGCATCTACTCATTACCACTGAAACATGCACCTGGATATTCAGTGCCATGGCCATATCTGGCTACCAGCATTGAATATCCAGGTTAGCCAGAGAAGCCGGAAGCTAACCAGACAGCAATGATATTCAGCCACTGCCTGTTAGTGGTATGCCTGGTTAGCTTTTGTGGCAAACGTTAAACTACCATTTCAGGTGCCTAATTTTTGCCGCTTAGCAGTAACCGGGCAATGGCTCAATATTGCTGTTGCCTGGTCATCACTGGCTGGTGCCTCTGTTCTGCCCATAGAATGCCCTGATATTAGCCAGCTAGGATCTGGGCATGCAGTGGCGGCACCTGGGGATATTCAATGCACTAACTATATTAATGCCCCTAAATATCCAGGTGATTGCGATTAACACCTCCTTTTGGGCTGCATTAGTGTAGTCTGTGTATAAAGTTAAGAATATCAAAGCATGAACTTAGATGACTTAAAATGTAATATTTTAAGGCTGTTAGCTGTCTTTTCTCCAAGCTGAAGTGCTCTATGATACCCATTCTAATCAGGATTTTATAGACTAAACACACATTAATTTTTATTTTATTTTTTTAAACTTTTTCAAAAACTACAAAAACCAGGGACTTCCGGTGACGACATCAGGCTTCATGGTGGGCCGTAGAGGGGCTCTGCCGCAAATCCTGCAAAAGTGGAAATAGAGCACCTCAAGCAGCGATCAGAGTGGAGCCATATAGAGGCAGTGAGTGGATAGCCCCCACAGCAAAGTAGGTAAGCGCCAGAAGAGACATAATTTGACGGCTGAGGCAGTAGAGAAGGGGACCACGTGGTCAAGGTGCAAGGCGGGCGCATAGGCTGCAGAGATCGCAGGGTGAGCAGGAGAGCCGGGGAAAGCATCAGCGAAGTGCAGGAGCAAGATCGGGAGTGGCGGAAGAGATCCAGCGGGGAGCGGGACCCCGGAGCAGGCAGTATCGCGGGTTAGCAGCCAGGAGGAGTGCATCAGGAGATTGCCGTTGTGTCGCGGCGCCGGAAGGCAGAGACGAGCCAGTATGGGGGGAGAGAGGGGGGAGTAACAAGCGGAACAACCGTGGCAGGAGGATCGGAGGAGCAGAGAAAAGTGATCCGCAGTGGACAGGGAAATCAGAGTGCAACGCAGCAGCGGAGGGGATATAAAGTAAGCTGACGAGGGAGCTCGCCATAGAAAGCAGCAGCAAGAAGCCATCTGCAGCACTAAGCAAGGTATCTGAAATTGGGATCAAAAAGGTCTTAGCAAGCATCAGAATAACTAAATACCAATAACTTCTACTGGATAAAAGGATTAGAGAGCTGCTGAAAGGAGTGAGCAGTAAGGAAGAACAGAAACGCTATTCCTCACTGGAATAGGCCTGCCGGCGCAGACTGGGGAAGGAGGAAGTTGAGCAGAGGGAGAGAACGTGCATATGGAAAAAGCAAAGGGCGGGATGTCCGCAAAGAAAAAAACTAGCGGATTTTCGATCGCCGTATGCGACTATTAAAGGAAGAACGGAGGGGGAGAAGGAAAACCCCATGGGGGCGGTTCAGACGGCTGAGCAGGAGGAGGAGATGGGGGGAATATGCAATCTGGGTGTAGCAGATATGATTAAGATGTGGCTCGAGCAGCTGAAAGAGGAACTCAAAATGGAAATTAGTGGCGTCAAAAATGAGCTAAAGGAGACTTTGCAATCTTTACGACAAGATATTGTGGAACTGGGATCCAGGGTGGAGGACATGGAACAACAGGGGGAAGTAACAGTGGATTTACAAAAAGGTTGGGAGGAATTAAAGTTCACCCAGGGAAAACTGAAAGGAGAAACAGAAGACCTGGAGGACCGCTCACGAAGATGCAACATTTAGAGTGCGAGGCATATCAGAGGAAGCTAAACACAATAACTGTGAAGCAGTGATTACTAAAGTGTTTCCACATGTGCTACAAGCTGCAGCCCTAGAGGAGGGAGTAAAGGAGGAACCCCTGCAAATAGAGCGAGCACACAGGGGGCTAGGGACCATCAGAGATAATAGGCCAAGGGACATAGTGGTATGCCTGAATTCCTTTAAGATTAAAGAACGCCTCTTGCGGGCCTCCAGGAAACTGGGACATATCAAGTGGGAGGACCATGCGGTGGAACTGTTTTAGGACCTGTCCCTTGGAATGCTTCAACGCCGAAGGGAGCTGAAGGAGGTGACTGCGTTTTTGAGGAGGGAAGGGATGAGATACAGGTGGTTATACCCCTTTGGGTTATTAGTAACTGTGAAAGGTGTGTCCAGAAAGGTGAGGAACAGCGAAGAAACATGGAGGACACTCAGTAATTTGGGACTCACCAACCTGCCGGGAGGAGAGGAGGGGTCTCCCACGACAAAAGCAGATGCAACACCTGAATCCAGTGGGGGAAGTTCAAAATGGCAAAGTGTGCCAGCCACAGGGCGGAGGCTGACCGTCTCAACACCGGGAATCACGGCAAGACATCAACAGCAAAGTCAGCGGGATGAGGAAGTTTGATCACGATGCAGCGACTTGTTGGACTTATTTAAAATGGACTGTTCAAAGTTTTCTGGAGATCTGTACTATGTAGTGTTTATCCAGTGCGAGGGGGGTGGGGGTGGGGGGTATAGCATGGAGAGTATAGATACATAGCGAGTCAAGGTTACTTCGGGAGGGGGTAAGTTGGAGAGGTGTGGGGGCAATAGGCAGTGGTAGGAGGTAGGGGAGGGGGATAGGTGAGTATGGGGGAATGGGAAGAGAAGAGGAAGGGCAGATGGGGGCCTGTTTGTCATAAAGTATGGAAGTCTAGTCTCAGTGGAGGAGACTGGGGAGGAGGGAGAGGATTGGGGGAGGGGTAGCAAGGAGAGTAGGGGGGAGGGGAAGGGGAGGGGGGATGATAGCAGATGTAGGGTAAAGGAGGGGGTAGAAAAAGATAATAGTTGAGTTAAAACTTGTAACACTGAATGTCAAAGGGCTGAATTTGCCACTGAAGCGGCAGAAACTGTATAAAGAGGTAAGACGCCAAAAAGCGTCAGTAGTGCTTGTACAAGAGACACATTTAACAAGGACAACGGAACACATGGTCCAAATCCGGGGCTATGGATTAAGTTTCTATGCATCAATCACAGTGGGGAAAAAAAGAAGGGGGGGCGATTTTTCTATCCTCCAAACTTAAGGTGGAGGTACAGAAGAGAATAAGGGATAAAGAAGGGAGATACTTTCTGCTACGCATAAAAGTGGGTAATGATTGGTACTGTATAATGAACGTATATGCACCAACGAGGGCAAAGGGAATTTTGGACAAAACTAGAAGCTGAGGTGGGACAGTTGGTGGATGGAAAACTCATTTGTGGGGGAGATTTTAATTCGACGTGGAAACCAGATAGAGATGCAACTGGGAAACGAGAGGGCAAACGAGCGGATAGGCATAGAAATCGCCATTTCATTACACAGCACTGCTTGATAGATGTCTGGAGATTCCAGCATCCCCGGAAGAGGCAGTTTTCATATTTTTCCCCAGTGCATGGTACATATTCCTGGATAGATGTGATTTGGGTGACAAAGGAGCTGGCAGGCAGGATTAAAGGGGCCGAAATGGATCCCATAACATGGTCAGATCATGCAGTAGCGGAGGTTAGATTGACTATGGAGGGGGACGGAGGAGGAACGCAGTTCTGGAGGTTGAATGAATCTCTAGTGGAGGATGAGAGGGTTAGGAAAGAGAGAGGGAGACAGTGGAATATTTTCGATGGAATGACAATGGCGAGGTGGCTTGGGGGAAGTTTGGGATGGTTATAAGGCAGTAATGAGGGGAGTCTTTATTAAATGGGGGGGCATGTAAAAAGAGGGAGAGGGAGGAGAGGAAAAGGGTACTGCGTGAAAGATTAAAGGATCTGGAAGCGTTAGATGTGAAGGATGGCAGAGGTACATAAAGCGCAATTAAATGCAATGCAGGCTGAAAGTATAAGGTATTGTATGCAACTCCTGAAACAGGGCTTCTTTAAGGGGGGAAATAAAGCAGGAAGGTTTATGGTGCAGAGGTTGAAACAAAGGAAATTAAGGTCACACATATTGAAAATTAGAGATAGGGACAGGAAATTGGCTCATAAGGATGGGGATATCAGGGAGGAATTTAAAAGCTACTATCGAGCTGTACGCCGCCCGACCAGCCCCAAATATGGAACGAATACAAAGTTTCTTAGATTCTGTAAAGCTCCTGACCTTGATGGAGGAGGAACATACATAATTTAAATGCAGAAATTAAAGCCAAGGAGGTTCTGCAAGCTATAAAACAGCTAAAGGTAGATAAGGCCCCGGGACTGGATGGGCTTCCAGTGCGGTTCTATGGGAAATTTAGTGGGCTTTTGCTTGCTCCTCTGTTGAGGCTGTTTAATCTTCCCAGGGAGGGGGGGGAGTGTTGGTGGCCTCCATGGGCTGGGCGGGGATCACAGTCATACATAAAGTGGAGGAGTGGCCTAGTGGTTGGGGCAAGGTACTTCAGGCCGGAAGGTCGGGGGTTCAAATCCCACTAGAGGACAGCAACCTTGGGCCGGAAGGACTGGGGTTTCTAGTCCCACAGGTGCTCCTTGTGGTCTTGGGCAAGCCACTTAACCCTCCATAGCCCATGTTCCCTGTAAAATAGTTATCTCCAAGTTATAATGCCCTGTTCAATGTAATTTCAGTTTGTTCAATGTAAACCGCACTGATGCAGAATAGCGCGGTATATAAGAGAAAGTAAATAAATAAATAAAGAAGGCAAGGATCAGCAAGAATGCTCCTCGTATAGACCTATTTCACTGCTCAACATAGATGCCAAATTATTGGCAAAAATACTAGCAACCCATTTAAACAAGGTAATTAGGAAGTTGATTCATCAAGATCAAGCAGGCTTTATCCCGGGGAGGCAAGTGGTCGACAACATTAGGAAAATTCTGAACACTATTTGGACGGTGGGGCAACATAAACAGGAGGCGTTGTTCATATCACTTGATGCGGAAAAAGCATTTGATCAAGTGTCATGGGCCTTCTTATTCCAGGTAATGGACCGAATGGGGTTGGGAAGCGAGTTTAAGGGGTGGGTGGAAGCCCTATATCGGAATCCGAAAGCGTGTGTTAGAGTAAATGGAGCCTACTCGGACTTCTTTGAGCAGGGGAGAGGGACAAGGTAGGGGTGTCCACTTTCACCCCTTCTGTTTGCAATATCACTAGAGCCATTTGCTGAGAGAGTGCGGGATAGAGCTGATCTTGAGGGGATAGTAGTGGGAAAGGTAGAACATCGATTCTCCAGGACCAAGCAGGAAGTCAGTCCTCACATATGGGTGTCATTGGTGCCGATGAAGCCCCAGCGGAGCATTTCCCCAGCTTTCTATGAAAGCCTTTGGGAATGCAGGCACGCATGCGCGGTTCCCTTCCTGCCTAAAGGTGCCATCTTACCTCAGTCTCTCTTTTTTCCGTGAAGCCCACCGGATGTGTGTCCAGTTTTCCCGGTTAAAATTAGATTTTTTCAGCGATTTTGCTATTTTTTCTCCCGGTTCGATGCAGTCTCCCCTCCCGCCGGGTTCGGTACACCGGTATCAAGCCCGATTCTTCTTTTTCGGTTTTTGCCTTTCGTGGCTGGCATTCACACCCTTTTTTCCATTTTTCCCTGGAAGGCCAGTCCTTTGACCTCGCGGGGACTCTTTTTTTCCCCGATGGCTTCCAGCGGTTTTAAGAAGTGTGATCGGTGTAAGAAACTAATGTCTCTCACCGACACACACGACTGCTGCCTTCGGTGCCTCGGCCCCGACCACGATCCTAAGTTGTGCGGGGCCTGTGGAAAGATGTCTTCCAAGGCCAGCAGCAAAAGAAAAGGCTTTTCTCGGACTCAGCCTCCGGCCGGGCCCAGACCTCGTCTGAGGCCTCGACATCTCAGGATTCCGATCCCGAGCGCCATCGAAGCTCCTCGGACAGGGGGTCCCCCGACCGGGAACGCAAGAGGAAGAAACTGCTCGCGAGGGTGTCGGCGTCGTCGGAGGTCCCTGGCTCCTTGAGGGCCAGGTCTAAGACCCCCGGGCCCGTGGAACCAGAGAAACCTGCCAAAGTTCCTCATGTGGAGCCGGACTCTGGACACGTAAGCCCCGTAGTCCTCGTGGACTCTTCCCAGGGAGCCGACGTCGGGCCCAAGTCGGTGGCTGCTGCGTCTCCCGAGCTGGGTCTCAGGATTACAGCCTTGGAGAGCAGATTGTCTGCCTTCATGGAGCAGCAGCGGGCACTGATGGCCAGCCTGTCTGGCGCATCTGCCCCGACCACCGGGACATCGACGTTGAAGTCGACCTCGACCGCGGTCTCCCTCGACCTCCCGTTCGGGACCGAGGGCGTCGACGCCGGTGCTTCTGGCGTCGGGGCGGGTGCTCCAGGGCCCCGCGGGGTCTGACCCCCGACTCTTCCTCGGACGAGTCAGCTTGGGAGATGGAGGACGAGGAGTCTCCTGATACCTTTAAGACTCGGTGCGTCCCTTCGGACTCACCGCAGTCTGAGCCCCGGAGTAGGTCCCCCCCGGAGGACACCTGGTTCTCGGAGTTCGTCCGGGATATGGCCACTGCCTTGGCTATTCCGGCGGACCCCGAGGAAGAGCCTTGAGCTGAAGAGCTCGAGGCGCTGCAGTATGACTCTCCTCCGAAGGAGGCCTTTACTGTCCCGGTTCCTCCGATGTTGGAACGGCTCCTCTTCTGTATGTGGGAGGCACCGGCCTCGGCGCCGGTTCTTAGCAAGCGAGTCGATTCGATCTATCAACTCCGGAAGAGCCCTGGTTTTCAGAAGGCACAGCTACCACACCATTCCATGGTTGTGGAATCGGCCATGCATCGTCTGAAGAGCCAGAAGATGCACTCCGCGGTGCCTCCTGGCAGGGAGGCCTGAAACCTCGATGGCGTTGGTAGAAAGTGCTTCCAGAGAGTTAGTTGATTAGGAGCAAGACGTGTGCAGCATCAAGAACCCTTTTGGGAATGGAGGCAGAGCCAACAGGGGCTAAGATGGCTGCCTAACTTTCCTCCTCGCCACCTTTTCTACCAAGAATCCTGAACTCCCTCGGCTAATCTGCTCGGTTTGGCTGGAAATCGAGGTGAGGGCTGTAGGAGATGGCTGCCAGCAAACCCACAAAATTGGATTTCTATGCGGCTCTAAACGCGGGAGCTAAGAGGGCTAAACCGGATCCCCCCTCTCCTCAAAAAGCGGGGACCGGGCGAGAAGGCCCTGCCATTATGCAGGAACTGCTG
Organism: Ichthyophis bannanicus; assembly: GCA_033557465.1. Classification (NCBI taxonomy): domain Eukaryota; kingdom Metazoa; phylum Chordata; class Amphibia; order Gymnophiona; family Ichthyophiidae; genus Ichthyophis; species Ichthyophis bannanicus. The sequence goes on from CM066035.1 coordinate 66,008,954, forward strand.
GATGAAATAAGAGCAGTCCGGGAGATGGTGGCTGTCAACGGGCAAACCTTACACGGAGTGCAAGCGGATGTCGCAGAGTTGAAGGAGATCAAGGAACAAGTCATGGAACTGGCGAATAAGTTTCGGGAGATGGAGAGCACGCTGGGAACGCATGATGAGAGGCTGAAGCAGGTGGGGGCCAATCGCAAAAGAATTGAGATTCTGGATCGCACGCTGGAAGATTTAAATAACCGTACTAGACGGAATAATGTGCGCATAATTGGGCTGCCAGAGGGTGCTGAAGGCACGAATATCACAGAGTTCCTGGCTGCAACTATCCCAAAGTTGTTGAAGCTAAAATTCGATCTGCCCTTTGAGATAGAGCGGGCGCACCGCATTCCTACTTTTGCAGGCCCCAATGTTAAACAGCCGCGCCCAGTTATTATGTGTGTCTTAAGGCATTCGCAAGTCCTACAAATCCTGGCGGCAGCCAAAGCGGCAGGCTCTACTAAATTCGAGGGGCAGAATATCGCGTTCTATCAGGATTTTCATAAAGCAACTGTGGAAAGAAGGAAACTGTTGCTGGCATTTCGACCGAGATTACGACTACTGCAGGCCAGATATGGACTCTTTTCTCCGGCAAAATTACGGGTTACTTTACATAACCAAACGCGGACTTTTGAAGATCCAAATTTGCTGCGGACCTATGTGGAAGAGCAAGAAGCAGCTGTTATGCGCTGAGGTGGAGTACTGGAGCTGTGTGAGCTGCCCCGTCGCCCGGACTGCTGCTGCTGATGTTTGGGCAGTAGGGAGTGGTAGGGTGGTGTAAGACTTAATCCGGGGAGGCCCTTGCTGTAGTCTGATTTGGTGGTTTGTGGGACTCTGTGCTATGGGCCTGTGTCTGATCATTGTGGGTGGAAGGTCTGAGGGTCTTGTACTTAAGTTTCTGAGGGAGTGTTTTGTGGGCTTATTGATGTTTGGTGGTGATGGGTCGGGTTGGGTGGTATCTGGGTAAGCGTTGGGTCGTCCAAGTTTTGTTTTCCCTTTAGGGGAAGTTTTTGTCTCCTTGTGGTATAGCTTCTTGGGAAGTGACAGTATGATATTAAAGGGAAATGTAAGGGGTTGCAAACTGTTTGAGTGGATTGTGCTTATTGTACGAACCCTGTCCCATGTCTTCCTGTAAGTTTCTCTCTCTGAACGTGAAGGGCATAAACAACCCTATTAAAAGGAAAAAGATCCTGCTCTATTGTAAAAAGAGAATGCCGATGTAGTCCTACTGCAGGAAACTCGTCTCAGCTCTTCAGAATCTCGAAAGATAGGGCTTGGCCCATATCTCCTTGTGTCCCACTCGGCTGCCGTGCATAAGAAAAATGGGGTAGCAATTTTGATTAAGAGAAGCTTGACCCCGACGGTGGTACAGGCTCGCGCTGCCGTAGATGGGAGGTGGGCTTCAGTAGTTTTACAGATCCAAGAAAAACAACTGGCTCTATTGAATATTTACGCCCCCAATTCGGTTGATGTTAGCTTCTTTCAAAGGATTGCAGAGGAAGTACATTCACTTGCCCCTTATGAGATTATTGTGGGAGGGGATTTAAATTTAGTATTGGACCCTCTGCTGGACTGTACCCCATTTCGGGCACATAGGCGGAATCAAGCTACTTCGGTAGTCTTATCTATCATGCAAAGGGCAGGCCTCGCAGATGTTTGGCGGGTCAAGCATCCCACAAGTCGGGAATACTCCTTCTTCTCCCTCCCTCATGGCTCCCATTCCCGCATTGATTATTTTCTCCTCTCCAAGACTTTACTGCCTATGGTCTTTAAAGCGGATATGTGTGCAACACATATCTCGGATCATGCGGCTATTACCTTTACCTTGAGGCAGGGGGAAGACAGGGCGGGGAGTACTAGATTCTTTTTTCGTCGATCCCTGTTAGGGGATAAAGCCTTCCAGGTTTTTATGCGGGAGGGAATAAGGGAATATTTTGATGCTAATCAACCGGGAGACACCTTGGGCTGGGCCTGGTGGGAGGCTTTTAAAGCTTTCACCCGGGCGAAGGTTACGAGCTTTACGATTGGCTTAGAGCGAGCAAAGAAGGTCAAGTTGGCTGCCTTGGATACCCAAATTAAGGCTGGTGAGAGGTTGTTGATTTCCCGGTCGGATCCCGAGATTTTGCTACGCCTTCAGAGGCTGAGGTACCAGTATAATCTTATTTTAAGCGAGGAAGCTGAGCAGGATATAGGGTCTCAACAAGCTAAATATTATGTGGAAAGCAATAGGGCAGGCAGCAGGTTAGCGAGCATGCTGAAACCACGATCCCTACGAAATAGAATCGCGGTTCTTAGGGGGAACTCTCAGGCAGAGGTGACGAAGAGCTCGGAGATAGCAGAAGCTTTTCGCTCCTTCTATGCAAGCCTGTATGAATCTGAAACAGAATGTGCGGTAGAGAGTTTTCAGAACTTGCTGGCTGAAGTGCCGCACCCAGTCCTCTCCGCTCGCCAAGTCTCTGAGTTGGACAAGGGATTCTCTGCTTGTGAAATTCAAGAGGCCTTAAAAGCAATCGCTAAGGGGAAGTCGACTGGGCCAGATGGGATTCCGTCTGAATTTTACCAAGTCTTTGAAATGGAGTTAATTCCACATTTGGTGGAATACTTTTTTCGGCTCGATGAGCAGTTGCCTACTACTGGCTCCTTTAATGATGCCACTATTATTGTTTTGGAAAAAGCGGGTAGGGACCCTGGTAAAGTAGAAAATTATCGGCCTATCTCGTTATTAAATTCCGATTACAAACTGTATGCTTCGGTTTTGGCGCGGCGATTGGTGAAAGTCATTCCGGATTTAATCCACCCGGATCAATGTGGATTTGTTCCTGGCCGGTCGACGTCTGATAATGCTCGGCTTTTGCTGAATATTTTCGCCATGGCAGAGGGTTCTGAGTCTCCCTTGGTGGGCCTCTCGTTAGACGCCGAGAAGGCTTTTGATCGGTTGGAGTGGGCATTTTTGTACCAGTCCATGCATTGGTTCGGCTTCGGGCATAAATTTATGCGGCTCGTTGAAGTGTTATATACCAACCCTACGGCCCGCATTTTTGTCAATAATACCTTGTCTGCCTCGTTTGCCCTTCAGAGGGGCACGAGGCAAGGTTGTCCCTTATCCCCGCTATTGTTTAATATTGCCTTAGAACCTCTGGCCCTTTTGATTCGGCATTCTCAGGAGATTTCGGGAGTGGAGATCCGGGATATGCGAGTGAAAATCTCTGCATATGCGGATGACCTGCTGTTATTTACCCACCCCTCCTCGTTAGCAGCTATATTAAGGGTGATCGGTAATTACTCTCAACTATCCGGGTATCGGATAAATTGGTCGAAATCTACCGCGTTTCCTTTGAACAACTTGACGTTTAAAGCGATGGTTGCGCCTTTTCCCTTCGTGTGGGCGTCGGACGCGATTAAGTACCTAGGGGTGCGGTACTGTCATGATCTGGAGGAGACAGTGGAGGTGAATATCAATCTCCTACAGGAAATGGTGCAGCAATTTACCTTACAATGGTCACCCCTACATCTGTCGTGGTGGGGCAGGGTAGAATCTATAAAGATGGTACTGGCCCCAAAAATTAACTACATATTGGAGATGTTGCCTGTCGCTATACCTGTTAAATTTTATAAGAAACTTGAGAGAGCACTCAGTCTTTTTCTGTGGCAGGGCAAACCTCCGAGGATTGCATACAAGAAATTAATTGCTAAGAAAAGTTTCGGAGGAGTTCAACTTCCTGATTTTCAAACTTATCACCAAGCCTTTAAGCTCAAACAAGGAGCGCAATGGCTTGCCTCAGATGCTACAATAGGGCGGCCAACATGGTTGAAGGTTGAAGAACGAATTGTTGCACCAATTCCTGTACCCCTGTTGGTTGGAATGTCACTGCCGGACACGCTTCGGGCTGGCCAGGTGGTTCGGAGCACGCAGGAAGCCTTCCGGCTCTTAGAACAGAGGCTGGGTCTCGGCTCCCCCCCGTCGCTGCAGATGCCGATTTGGTTTAATACCCGCATTAAGATTGGGCATAAGGTGGTAGCTTGGAAAGCTTGGTATGGTAGTGGCATATGGACGTTAAGTCAACTCCTGGATGTGCACAAGTGGAAATCGTTTGCGAGGGTACAGCAGGAGTTTAAACTCCCCGGCACTTGCTACTTCCAATGGTTGTAGTTGGTACATTGTTTATCGAAGGCAGGGCTTACGGCGGACTCCTTATCCCCAGAGTGGAAGCTCTTAGGTATAATTGAGGCTTGCACTGCTGGGAAAGGGGTCAGCTCGAACTTTTATGCCACACTTAGGGATGGGACTTCCTCATGGCTATCGGGTTTGGGGAAAGTATGGGAATCGGATATTGAGATGCCTGTGTCACAATTCCTGTGGGAGAGGACTTGGGAGCAGGTCTCCAGGGTATCCAGAGGAGCGGCGATAACCCAGTCTTTGTTTTTCTTGACTCATAGAGCGTACATTACTCCAGTGAGGCTGGCTAAGTGGGACTCGAAGGTGGGTAACAACTGTTGGTCATGCGGGGAGGCTCCGGGTACCCTAAAGCACATGATGTTTAGCTGCCCACACGTTCAGAGATTTTGGGTTCAGGTATGGGACAGGGTTCAAAAAGTATTATATCTCGATGGACAGCTGTCTTGGAGAACCATTGTTTTGCGTTCCAATGATATTACCCTGAAGCTATCAAAGGATAAAGTGTTTTTGTTTAACTTTATGTTAGCTGTTGCCATCAAAGTGGTTATGTCATGTTGGAAGGACTCGACAAAGCTGGATGTCATATTGTGGTGGAACCTGTTATGTCTATATGTGAGACATGAAAAAATGTACGATAAGCTGATGTCATTCAGAGGTCGACAACCCTTGCAGGGGGTACAAGAAGGTTCCAGCGATGATGCACCACCTGTCAGAGATAAATGGTGGTATTTGGACGAGTTTGCAGCTTTGTCTAAGTAATTTTATTTTATTACCACTGATATCCTGTAAGAGTGTACTAGTAATACTTGTATCTCCAGTATCAGAGATTTTGTTTAGATAGCGTATCACAAGGAGACGGGGGGGGGGGGGAGGGCAGGGAAGGATGAACGGGGGGAGGGTAGACGGGGTGGGTGAGTTGTGGGTTAAGTTGGGCTGTTTTGTTATTAACGTCATGATGAAGGTTGGTGGTGTGGAGTTGTAAAAGCATTAAATAAAAATTTAAAAAAAAAAAGAAAGTGCTTCCAGAGCTCGATGCTTGCTTGCCGTGTCCAGTCCTACCAGCTGTACATGGGCATGTACTTGCGGGATCTGGCCAAGGAGTTGGCCGGGTTCTCTGCTGGTCTCTCCGGGGAACCCTTGCAGAGATTTAAGTCCTTGTCCTCGGGGATTCGGGACTGCTCGAAGTTCATGTCCCGCGCCGCCTACGATGGCTTCAAAGCTTCGGCCCGAGTTGCGGCAGCCGGCATCGCGGTTCGACGCCAGGCATGGCTGCAGTCATTGGACCTCGAGCCATGGGTTCAGGACAAGTTGGTCGATGTCCCTTGCCGAGGTGAAAACCTTTTTGGCAAGCCCATGACCGAGAAGGCCGCTCAGCTCGAGACCGAGCACCTCACACGGACAAGGCTGTCGAGGAAGACCTCTGCCCCTTCTCATAAAAAGAAGGGCTCTGGTAAAAAGCCCTTTTACCCGAGGAAGGGCACGGCCTACAAACAGTACCCGCAATATCAGGCTGCCCAAGCTGCCCCCCAGGGTCAGCAAGCCAAGGGCCAGGGTAATGGGCCCCGTAGGCAGAGGACCACCAAACCTCAAGTCCCTGCTACCACTCAGCAGGGTGGGGGTTTTTGACTCCTTGAACGTAGCCTCTCCTCCACTGCTCTCCCAACCCTGCACAGGAGGTCGCCTCGCCCTCTTTGCCCACCAGTGGCTCCTTGTCACCGGGGAAGTTGGGTGCTGGAGATAGTCCACAAGGGCTATGCCCTCCATTTTCACCAACTGCCTCCACCATATTTTCCAGGGGAGCCTCCAAGGCCTCCCCTGCACACAGACCACCTTCTGCAAGAGCTCCATGATCTGTTGGTGGACAGGGCAGTGGAGCCTGTGCCTCCCCACTTCCAAGGTCACGGTTTCTACTCCAGGTATTTCCTGGTGCCCAAAAGAACCGGTGGCCTTCGACCCATTCTGGACCTCAGGAACCTCAACAAGTTCCTAGTGAAGGAAAAGTTAAAGATGCTTACTCTTGGAACCCTTCTGCCCTACCTCCAGCAGGGAGATTGGCTATGCTCCTTAGATCTAAAGGATGCATACACTCGCATCCTCATTCATCCAGACCACAGAAAGTACCTCAGGTTCATTGTGGGAGGAAACCATTATCAGTACAGAGTGCTGCCTTTCGGCCTCACCTCCGCCCCCAGAGTCTTTACAAAGTGCCTAGCAGTGGTGGCGGCCTACCTGAGAAATCAGGGAATCTTTGTCTTCCCCTATCTAGACGACTGGCTCATCAGGGGTCAGACGTGCCAAGAGGCCAATCAAGCCACCCTCAGGACTATTGCTCTTCTACAAAGCCTGGGGTTTGTCATAAACTTCGCAAAGTCCACTTTGCTCCCCTCCCAGAACTTAGAGTTCATAGGGGCAAGGTTAGACTCTCTCCTGGCAAAGGCATTCTTGCCAGAAGACAGAGCCCAAAGGTTGATGGCCTTGGCAAATCAGTTTCTCTGCAGGTCCCTGGTCTCTGCCAGACTCTGCCTGAGGCTTCTAGGCCACATGGCTTCGACAGTGCATGTGACCCCCAATGCCAGGCTCCATATGAGGCCTGCACAGTGGTGTCTTCGGGCTCAGTGGTCACAGGCCACAGGCAGCCTCAGCGACAGAATAAGGGTGTCCAGACCATTTCTGCACTCCCTCAACTGGTGGCTACACCCACCCAATCTGCTGAAAGGGGGGTGCCCTTTCAGATTCCAGGTACACAGTAGTGCTAACAGATGCCTCCCTGCAAGGCTGGGGAACTCATTGTCTGGGCAAGTGCACCCAGGGCCTCTGGTCTCCCTGGGAAGCTGCACAGCAGATCAATCTCCTCGAACTCAGAGCTATTCGATTAGCACTCAAAGCTTTCACTCCTACCCTGACTCACCAGTCTGTCCTGATCCAGACAGACAACCAAGTTGCCATGTTTTATGTGAACAAACAGGGCGGAACTGGGTCCAGGATCCTTTGTCGGGAGGCCCAGGACCTTTGTTCTTTTGCCCTCAAGCACAACATGCTCCTAAAGGCTGTGTACCTTCCAGGCCAGGACAACTACCTGGCAGACAGATTAAGCAGAATACTGCAGCCCCACGAGTGGCAGCTGCATCCTTCAGTAGTTCAGAAGATCTTCCTGAAATGGGGTCTCCCTTTGATAGATCTCTTTGCCAGCCCAATGAACAAGCAACTGCCAAAGTTCTGCTCCAGGCAACCGCATCCTCTACGGGTAGCAGCGGATGCTTTTCTGATATCCTGGTCTCAGGGCCGCCTCTATGCGTTTCCTCCCACGCCCTTGGTGGCCCGAACTCTCTTCAAGATTCTACAGGACAAGGCTTCGGTCCTGCTGGTGGCTCCCAGATGGCCGAGACAGCCTTGGTTTCCTCTTCTGCTTCAACTGGCGGTGGATCCTCCACTACCTCTGGGGTTGCAACCCAACCTTCTCACACAGGAGCAGGGTTCCCTTTTGCACCCCAATCTCAAAGCGCTCAGTTTGATGGCCTGGAGGCTGCAAGGGTAGTTTTGGCTCCCTGGGGCCTACCTCAGGAAGTTGAGGAGGTTGTCCTAGCCTCTAGGAAACAGTCCACTAGGAAAACCTATGCTCTCAAATGGAAAAGGTTTTCTGTGTGGTGTCAGCTACGTACAGAGGACTCTTTCTCTTGTACTGTGCCAGTGGTGCATCAGTACCTACTGCACTTATCAAATCAGGGACTTAAGTCCAATTCTGTTCGGGTACACCTCTCAGCTCTAGCAGCTCACCACTCTCTGGTGGAGGGACATTCTCTGTCTGGTCACCCTTTGGTGTCCCGCTTTCTCAGGGGCTTGCTTTTGCTCAAGCCTCCCATCCGTCGTCCTGCCCCTGAGTGGGAGCTGAATGTGGTCTTGCAGCAGCTGACTCGCCCACCTTTTGAGCCGATGGCTACTTGTCCACTATGCTTCCTCTCCTGGAAGACACTCTTCCTGATAGCTCTTACCTCGGCTAGGCGAGTAAGTGAACTTCAGGCCCTGGTCTGTGATAGGCCTTACACCAGGATTTATAGGAACAGGGTAGTCCTCAGGACTCATCCAAAGTTCCTCCCAAAGGTTGTCTCCTCTTTCCACCTCAATCAGGAGGTGGTCCTTCCAACATTCTTCCCTAGGCCTCATGCAAGCCAGGCTGAAGCAGTTCTGCATACCTTGGACTGTAGGAGGGCCTTATCCTTCTACCTTGACCGTACGCAGGGGCATAGAAGGGCTACTCAGCTCTTCGTATCCTTTGACCCCAATAAGTTGGGGTTAGCTGTGTCCAAGCATACCTTGTCCATCTGGGTGGCTGACTGTATCACCTGGGCTTACAAGGCGGCTGACCTTCCTTTGCAGGGTAGGGTCACGGCCCATCGTGTCAGGGCAATGGCTGCCTCAGTGGCTCATCTCCGCTCTGTGCCCTTGGTAGACATCTGCAGGGCTGCAACTTGGTCTTCAAGCCAGAATTTTGCAGCCCATTACTGCCTGGAGAGGGAGTCCCGTAGGGAGAGTGCTTTTAGCCAGGCAGTACTCCAGAATCTCTTTGAGGTTTAGGCAACTCCTGCCCTCTGTTGGGCTACCGGTGGAGGTTGTGTCCTTGAAAAGCCTTTCTTTGCTGCTGAGACTAGAGGGAGTTCTCTTGTTCAGCCTGGGTTCCTCGGTAGCCCAGAGCTTGGGAGTCACCCATATGTGAGGACTGACTTCCTGCTTGGTCCTGGAGAAAGAGTAGTTACTCACCTGTAACAGATGTTCTCCAGGAGCAGCAGGAATCAGTCCTCACAACCCTCCCTCCTCCCCTTGGAGTTGCAGTTGTACATAGTTTATTTTTCATTTTTGTGTGCTGTTCTTAGCTATGTCATTTGACTGAGGTAAGATGGCACCTTTAGGCGGGAAGGGAACCGCGCATGTGTGCCTGCATTCCCAAAGGCTTTCATAGAAAGCTGGGGAAATGCTCGGCTGGGGCTTCATCGGTGCCGATGACACCCATATGTGAGGACTGATTCCTGCTGCTCCTGGAGAACACCTGTTACAGGTGAGTAACTACTCTATCTCTGTTTGCGGATGATGATATACCGAGTGTGACCAGACCGAGGTGCTCGAAACCAATATTGATGTGGGAAATAGAGGAGTATGTTGTCGGGATTCACGATCAATTGGACAAAATCTGAAATTTTGAACCTGTCACTACCAGAGGACGAGCAGGAGAGATTAAGCGTGCAGTACCCATTTAGATGGGCCAAGGGGGAAGATTAGATATTTGGGGATTCAAATCATCCCTAAATTAGGAATGCTGTACAACATAAACTCTACTTGCTCAAATATCTTTTTATAAAGTTTATAGGCCGGATGGGGGAGGGAGTATTTATCGTGGTTTGGACGTATAGCAGCAATAAAGATGATGTTATTGCCCAGATTTCTGTTCCTCTTTCAAACATTGCCAATATTAGTTCCGTGTCAAAAGTTGAAACAATTACAAAGAAGCATTAATCGCTTTATCTGGCAAAATAAGAGTCCCAGAGTAGCTATGTCCACACTGCAGAGAGCTCAGGGTGAGGGGGGGGGGTTGGGGGTTCCCAATTTTAGCAAATATCTTGCAGCGCAACTTAAAACGCTATACGATTGGCATAGAGAAAAAGAGAAGCATTGGGTGCAGATGGAAGAAGCCTCAGTAAGGGGGTGTGGGACTAGAAAAGCTGGTGTGGAGGGGGAATACAGAACGAATCAGTAGCACCAGGAATCCCTTCGTAGCGCCTACCTTGAAACTGTGGAAGCAAAATCAAGTATTAGTACAAGATAAAAAAATATATGCAGGGGATGACGTTAGAAGCTTGTTTTGAGAGGGGGCAGGGGCCAGGGGTGAATATATTGAGGAGAATGGGCACAGCAGGGTCTCACCCATATCTCTCAGATAGTGTGTAAGGAGGGAATACTTATTTATTTATTTAAAGGGTATTTCTGTCCCGCCTTATCCTTGAATCAAGGCAGTGTACACATCAAACAATCAGTGGCAAAGGTGTTTGTTAGATAAGTCTATGTACAGTGAGGGGGTGTGGGTGTGCTGATTAGTGTGAGCTATTTACAACATGTGCTTTTACAGTTATATACAAGGGTTTGCTGATTCTGCAGCAGGCTGTGATTGATCTTCAATCGAGTCTGAGGTTGGTCCGAGTCTGTAGAGTCTGGCTATGTGCTTGGGCCGTATTGCTCAGTGAAGAGTACTGTCTTTAGATGTTTCCGGAAGTCCTTCGGATCTTCAGTTGATCGTAGGTCGTCTGGGAGTGTGTTCCATATTGTTGGAGCCGCCAGTGATAGGGCTCTTTGTGTGGTGGATTTGCATGCTTTTGTGTAGTTGCTTGGGGTGCTGAGTGTGTCTGCTGTGGTCTTTCTTCTAGGTCTAGTGCTGGCATCAGGGAGTATGAGGGCTTGGAGGCTGAGTGCAGAGCTCTTGTGTTTGATTCTGAATATGTTTAGTATCATTTTGTATTTGATGCGGTGGCTGATTGGGAGCCAGTGGAGGTCTTTTAGGATGGGGGTGATGTGGGCTTGTGTTGGAGAACCGGTGATTCCTGATCGTGTCCCCAGTCTAGTCCCGAAACCTCTGGGTTCCCAATCTTATCTAGCAGCTTGGAGACTGAGAAACTCCACCTTTTTTGTGACATCATCCGTATAACTCTCCGGTGCCCGCCTCATGCCACCAGTTACCTCAGTCTCCAAGCAGCTGGATAGTTGGGAGCCCGGGGGTCCTGGGCTCACAGGAGAAACAATTGGGGGGCATCTTTAGTGTAGTGTAATTTTTCATTAGAGGTTTTTGTTTGCTTTTATGGTCTGTTACTTTAAATTTTGGAGCACTCCAGCTCTCTAGCTCTGGGTCCTCCCCCCCCCTCCCCCCCCCACACACCTTTTTTCTCTTCAGTCCTCTGTCGAACGGCGCATATAACCGGGACCGACTACTTCAGAAGTTTTGCCTGAGATGCAGCAGGTTCCCGGTTCAGGTCAGGGGGTGCAAGGCTGCCTACAGAGCGGGCCGGCGCCGTGCAGAAGTCTCCGCCTGCCAGCGCGTCCGGCTGCGCTCTCCTGCCAATGGAACCTGTGCGGTGAGTGTTCTTTGGGGGGAGTGCTTATTTGCTGTTCGGGGGACTCAGGGGCTGGGAAGAGTTCTTCTCCACGGGCCGGACAGAGCCTTTTCCTGCGCATGCTTCTGCGGTAAGCTTTCAGAGGCCGCGGCTACGTTTTCTTTCTGTCAGCGCGCTTTTGCGCCTTTTTTTTTTTGGCCTCGCAGCCCTGCCGCATGGCGGTGGCACGGCTGCATCGCGGGTCGGGGAATTTTGGTTTCCCTTGCCTTCCCAGCTGAGCTCCTAAATTTTTTAAACAGGCAATAACATAAAATACAATACCTAAGCAGCGAAGTGCGAGGGGGTAGTATTTTTAGTTCACAGAGGGCAGTTCCGACCGGCTTAAAGGCAGTGAAACCTTCAGGTTTTCTGGGTGCTCTGCTTGTTCCCCTGCAGCTCCGGCTTAGAGCCCGTGCTGGGTTTAGTGTTTCAAGCGTCCCGGGGCTGCTCAGCGCAAGCACCCGGGCTAGCCTTGAGGCAGGCAGAGTGTACCATGCCCTCCAAACCCCTTTGCGTTGTGTGCAGGACGCGAAAGGGCACGAATGCAGGGGTCTGCAAGGAATGTGTGGGAGAGGCCCGGGAGACGGACAAGCCCTCCACACAGGCAGTCAAGGCTCCGGCGTCCTCGCCGGAAGCCTCGGCTCCCCTGATGCCAGAACTAGCGCAAGAGGAGCCAGTGCCAGTGCCGTCTTCAGGCTCGGGCGCCCCCTCTTCTCCTGCGATATTTCCCAAAGAACGTTCCGCCATCTTCTCACAACAGTTTGTAGCGCTACTTCAGCACTCAGCTTTCAGTAATATTTTGCAACAGGGTCTGCCGGGCGAGTCCAGTGGAGCCAGGAAGCGTCCGGCGTCTCCGTGGATGCCGAGTTCCCCGAGTAGGAGCAAGAAGCCTCGCGGGTACGGGGACCTGGGAGACATCTCAGGATTGTCGGAGAGCCCTCTGTTGGATGAGGACAACCGTAGTGTATGTTTAGAGGAAAAGTTAGAAGAGGGTGAGATTTCAGAAAAAGAGGATCAGGCTAGGGTTGTGAGTTTTCAGGAGAGAAGAGCTGCCTGCTCTCATTGTGGAGACGCTTAAGGCACTCAATATGCCGGAGCCTGGGGCAGCGGAGGATGAGGCGTTGGAGGATCCGTTGTTACAGGTTTTCAGGAAGACTCAAAGAGCATTCCCTGTGCACAGGGTATTTCAAGAGATGATTCAGGAGGAATGGAACGTCCCTGAGGCACCTTAGAAAGGCGCGAGGGTGATGAGCCGATTGTATCCCTTATTAGACCGGGACAAAGAGATTTTCAAGCCTCCCAGGGTGGACGCAGCGGTCTCGGCAGTAACCAAGAAGACGACCATCCCTGTCGAGGGTAGTGCGGCCCTCAAGGACATTCAGGATAGAAAGCTGGATGTCTTGCTAAGGCAGGTTTTTGATGTCAATGCCATCTCCCTGCAGGCGGCCATTTGCGGAGCTTGGGTTTCTAGAGCTTGTCTGCATTGGGCTCAGCAAGTACAGGAGGGTCAGCAGTCTCCTTTGGCGGGGGAAGCGGCGCGGCTGGAGTCAGGGGCAGCCTACCTGTCGGATATCCATTATGATCTTATGCGGGGGCTGTCCAAGAGTATGGCGTCGGCGGTGGCTGCGCGACGTTATCTATGGTTGCGTAACTGGGCGGCCGATAGTTCTTCAAAGTCTCGGTTGAGTAAGTTGCCCTTTAAGGGGCGTCTGCTCTTCGGCGAGGATTTGGACAAACTGGTCAAGGACCTCGAGTCCAAAGGTGGAAGGTTGCCGGAGGATAAGCCCAAGATTGCTCGTGGGGCGCCAAGGGCCCGCGGTCAGTTTTGCGATTTTCGCCGCTTTCGGTCCCAACGGGGTCCTTCAGGGCAAAGGGGGCGTTTTCCCTACAGAAACCGGGGTTTCCGGGGTGCGGGCAGAGGTTTCGGTTTTAATTCCTCCTCCTCCCTTAATCTTAAAAAGTCACAATGAAATGAGGGGGTCCCAGTCACCCACCATTCCTGTGGGAGGGCGTTTGCAGGAGTTTTTTCCCGCCTGGGTCCGCATTACATCGGATCAGTGGGTGTTAGAGGTTGTTCGGGAAGGCTGCGCTCTGGCGTTCTTACAGCCAGTGCGGGAATCCTTCGTACTGTCTCCCGGCAGGACAGTGGCAAAGCGGGCGGCACTGCGGGAGATGGTGCAAAGGTTGCTGGACCTCAGGGCGATAGCGCCCGTGCCCGTAGAACAGTCCAGGTGCGGTCGATACTCCATTTACTTTATTGTCCCAAAGAAGGACGGGGGAGTTCGGCCGATCCTGGACCTCAAAGGCGTCAACCGCTGCCTCCAGGTTTCACATTTTCACAAGGAAATCCTGCGCTCCGTCATAGTGGCGGTGCGGCAGGGAGAGTATCTCACCTCTCTGGATTTGTCAGAGGCTTACCTTCATATTCCCATACGGCCGGAACATCACAGGTTCCTCAGGTTTGCAGTCCCCTTCGGGCACTTTCAGTTCCAAGCGTTGCCCTTCGGCCTGGCGACCGCCCCAAGGGTCTTTACCAAGGTCATGGTAGTGGTGGCAGCGGCTCTGAGAAAGGAAGGTATTCTCGTGCATCCTTATCTGGACGATTGGTTGATCCGGGCGAAGTCGCAGGACGAGAGCGAGCGGGCCATGGCCCGGGTAGTAAGCTTTTTGGAGAGTCTAGGTTGGATAGTCAGTATGTCCAAAAGTCAGTTACAGCCTTCCCAGAATCTGGAATACCTAGGGGCGCGGTTCGATACGCGGCTCGGGAAGATGTTTCTTACCGAAAAGAGGGCAATAGACTTGCGGAATCGGGTGCAGAGGTTCCTCAAGCTCAAGACTCCCTCAGCGTGGCATTACCTGCAATTGTTAGGCACCATGGCGGCAACGATAGAGACGGTGCCATGGGCAAGAGCTCATATGAGACCCTTACAGAGGGCTTTGCTATGCCGGCGGTCGCATCAGCGCGACTCTCTCTCCCGGAAACTGGTCTGCCCGGAGGAGGTCCGTCAAGCCTTGCTCTGGTGGTTGCTCCCCGATTCTCTGGAGAGAGGGAAGCCCCTAGAAGCTCCGGCGTGGGTGGCCGTGATGACAGATGCCAGTCTACTGGGCTGGGGAGCCCATTGTCAGGGCAACTTCGCGCAGGGGCGCTGGGACGCTCAGGAAAGCACCTGGGCGATCAACCGGTTGGAGCTATGAGCGGTGTCGCTGGCTTTGCAGGAGTTTAGACAGTTTCTCGGCGGGAAAGCGATCCGAGTGTTGTCGGAGGACGCGACGGTGGTGGCCTATGTCAACAAGCAAGGCGGCACCAGCAGCGTGTCTTTAGAGGCCGAGGCTCTTTGTGCCTGGGCGGAGGCCAACCTTCTGGACCTGTCGGCAGCCCATGTAGCGGGGGTAGACAATGTGGAGGCCGATTTCCTCAGCCGGGTGAAAGTGGATCCCGGAGAATGGGTCCTGCATCCCGAGGTGTTCGAGATGGTGGTCCGCAGGTTGGGCAGCCCGTGATGGATCTCATGGCCACCTTCGAGTCGGCAAACTGCAGTCGTTTCTTCAGCAGGCGCAGGGAAAGGATGTCCGAAGGCTTGGATGCTCTCTTGCAAGTCTGGCCGGCGGAGCAGCTTCTGTATGTGTTCCCACCGTGGGTGTTGATCGGCCGGGTCCTGCAACGAGTAGAGGGATTCCGGGGGTCACGTAATCTTGATTGCGCCGGACTGGCCACGGCGCCCCTGGTACGGGGACCTGGTGAGGTGGTTGGTGGCAAAGCCCTGGCGTCTCCCCGACAGAGCGGATCTGTTATCTCAGGGGCCGCTAGTCATGCATCACGTGGGTCGATTCTCTCTTACGGCCTGGCTCTTGAGCTGGCGCGGTTGACCTCCCGAGGGTATTCTTCGGCAGTTATCTCTACCTTACTGAAGTCCAGAAGGCGTTCGACTTCGTTATCGTATGTTCGCATCTGGAGGATCTTTGAGGCCTGGTGTAGTGATCGGCAGTACCATGCGCTGCAGGCTTCTCTTCCGCAGATTCTGGAATTTTTGCAGAATGGTTTTGAGAAAGGATTGGCGGCGGCTTCGTTGCGAGTACAAGTGGCTGCTTTATCTTGTTTCAGAGGCAGACTGGCGGGTCAGTCGCTGGGTGTCCAGCGAGATGTGAAACGCTTTTTGAGAGCGGTGTCTCCGGTGAGGCCTCCAGCTCGACCAATCTTTCCCAAATGGAGTCTTCCCTTCGTTTTGGAGGCGTTAGAGGGAGAGCCTTTTGAGCCGCTGGCTCGGGCGTCGCTCAAGGATCTTACTCTGAAGGTGGTGTTTCTGGTGGCAGTCTGTTCGGCTAGACGGGTTTCCAAATTGCAAGCGCTTTCCTGCAGAGAGCCCTATCTTTCCTTCTTTGCGTCTAAGGTTGTTTTGCGACCGGTTCCGGCTTTTCTACCGAAGGTGGTTTCGGCGTTTCATATCAACCAAGAAATTTCCTTGCCGGTGTTGCCCAGAGATAGGAGTGATTCTTCGACGGACAAGCTGCATCTGTTGGATGTCCGCACTGTTCCCTCTAAGCTGTGCGCGTGTGCGCGCGCACACACCTCACCAAGCGAGCGCACATACTTTACAACAGAGCGCACAAAAATTACGGCTCTGATTCTGATAGAAAACAACACAGACGTCTTAAAATTTAAAAGTTATGATTGTAATTACTAGAAATTTCCCGCTTCATTTAGTAATCGTCTGATTTTAATCAAATTAAATAAAAATAATGTGGTGTACACACTGTATTCTGACGTGTAGTCAAATATTAAAGTATATAACTCCGAGTGTCGTTATGTGGCGCACAAAAGTTTAACCTTCCTTCAAAAGCTGCACACAGCTGATATTTTATGCGCACACAGCCTACAGAAAATTAGAGGGAACATTGGATGTCTGGCGGGCTTTAAAGAAATATCTCAGGGGGACGGAGTCCTTTCGGAAGTCTGTCAGACTTTTTGTGCTTTTCGCAGGGCAGAAAAAGGGCGAAGCGGCCTCAAAGGCATCTATTGCACGTTGGATTCGGGAGTCCATTGAGTCGGCTTATGTGTTAAAGGGCAGAGTGGTGCCGGACGGTGTGAGAGCACATTCCACGAGGGCTCAGGCTACTTCCTGGGCAGAGGCTCGTTTGGTCTCGCTGGTGGCGATCTGTAGGGCGGCGACTTAGTCGTCCCTCAATACCTTTGTTAAGCACTACCGTCTGAATGTACAAATGGCGGAGGATACCTCGTTCGGATCAGCGGTTCTTCAGGCTGGTTTGCCAGGTCCCTCCCATGGTTAAGTGTGTTTCACTGCTCTGGTATAGACCCAGAGGTTTCAGGACTAGACTGGGACACGATCAGGCAGGTGAAATTAGACTTACCTGCTAATTGTTGTTCCTGGAGTGGAACCAGTCTAGTCCCGTATCCCTCCCGGAGTTCCTTGGCAAACGGATGTCTGGACTTTCTCTCAGTTTCACGGGTAAGCTGTGTTTTCTCCATTATTACTGTTGGGGCTGGATCTCCTTCCTTGGGGCAAGGGGTTGGAATGCTCCGACTTTCTTTTGGGCGCAGTAATGAAGGGGGGGGCTATCTTAGACTCATTTGGTATATTCCTATCATGGGTTTCGTTTACTGTAGTTTGCATATTGTCTTGTTTCTCCGGTGAGTCTACTTTGTCAATAGGTTACTGGTGGCATGAGGCGGGCACCGGAGAGTTATACGGATGATGTCACAAAAAAGGTGGAGTTTCTCATTCTCCAAGCTGCTAGATAAGATTGGGAACCCAGAGGTTTCGGGACTAGACTGGTTCCACTCCAGGAACAACAATTAGCAGGTAAGTCTAATTTCACCTTATTCTGGCTGCCGTATTTTGAGCCATTTGTAGCGGCCTGAGTGATTGTTTTGGCATGCCGTTGTAGATCGGGTTGCAGAAGTCAAGTATGGGAGTTATAAGCGCTTGGCAGACTCTGCGGAAGTGGTCTTGTGTGAGTAGGGGCTTGAGGCGTCTGATTATTCTCATTTTCTAGTGTGCGTTTTTGGCGGTTCTTCTGATGTGTGATTGTAGGTTCAATTCTCTGTCGAGTGTTATTCCGAGGTATTTCACTTCGTTCTTCAGTGGTATTGCTGTGTTGTTGGTTTTGATGAAGGGTGGGGGGCTGAAGTTGGTGTTTCGTGTGATGATGAGTGCTTCTGTCTTGCGGTAGTTTATACAGAAAAAGAAGACAGCTCCACTTTTTAACCATGCAGTAGCTTAAAATAACTTAGCAATGAAAAGAGGAAAAAACGGGAGCTATGACCTCAGTACGCCAATAAACCCAATGGCCAGAAATCTGGCCATAAAGGTTAAACTTCAGGCAGAATTGCATCACAGGTCTAGCATCCCACCTCCTTCCATTAACAACTCATTAAGCTTAAGAGCTAGCAGCAAACATTCCACATAATATAATTGAGAAAATTACCTTTAAAGTGCAATGTTATTTCGGTCTGTGAGTTCCGGCTGGTTGGAGGAGGTTGCTGACCTGTGGATTCAGTATTGTGTTATTTTTTATATTTATTTTATTTTATTACATTCTCTTATATACTGCGCTATTCTGCATCAGTGCGGTTTACATTGAACAAACTGAAATTACATTGAACAGGGCATTATAACTTGGAGATAACTATTTTACAGGGAACATGGGCTATGGAGGGTTAAGTGGCTTGCCCAAGACCACAAGGAGCACCTGTGGGACTAGAAACCCCAGTCCTTCCGGCCCAAGGTTGTTGTCCTCTAGGGGGCTTTGAACCCCCGGCCTTCCGGCCTGAAGTACCTTGCCCCAACCACTAGGCCACTCCTCCCTCATGTTGAACATTGGAGGCTTTTTTGCTAATGTGGTAAGGTTTTTTTGGTTATAATTTTGATGAGTGGTGAGGTTTTTGTTTGTAGCTTGATATAGGGTAGCAAGTTTTAATATTTTGTTTTGTTTATTTGTAGTTTCCTTTGCGTCCCTCTAGTCCAGTCCCGGAACCATAGAGTTGTGAACCTCCACCAGCAGCTTTGGAGACTGAAAGATGTCATCGCTTTGATGTCACTGGTACTAATAGGCAAGATCCGCCCCCTTTCCACCAGTACTTTCAGTCTCCAAGCAGCTTGGAGGTTCTGAGCCCGGGGACTGGGCTCAAGGGAAACAAATAAGCAGAGCTTTTTTTGAAAATTTAATTTACTTTTCTTTATTTTTCTTTCTTTATTTGAATTGATACTGATCTTTCCTTTTTTTTTGGATCAGGTCCGGTGCTGCTGCTCAGGGGGGGTCCTTTCTGTCTCTCTTCAGGATCTCTCTCTCCTTTTCTCTCCCTCTTTCCTTCCCCCCTTTTTTGTCTGAGCCCCAGCATTTAAACGAGCTGTGTGAGGGAGGGGGGTATATTTTCTGAAAGGCCTCCCTGCTCCCGAACCCGCATAAAAGGGTGAGGAGCAGGTGGTAGGCAGCCGTTGAACAGCACCGTGGAAGGCTGCAGGGGAATACAGAGGAGCCGCGGCAGAGTCTGAACGGGCTTCCTCTCTTCCTGACTGCACGCTGGAGCTGACGCCGCATTAGGGCAGTGCTCCAGCGCCGGACAGTGTCTTCTCCTTTTCCCGCTGGCCTCCAGTTCGCCGGGTGAGTAATAAAGGGTTTTTTTTCATGGGAGATTTAAACAGGGGGTGAGAGTGGAAGAGAACTTGCGTGTCGGCTCCTGCGGGCCTCGTGGTCTTGAGAACGGGCCGCATGTAGTCAGCGCGGGAAGTTTGCCGGAGGCCATGTTTTTGGTGGCCCGGTCTTCTTTGCCTCATTAAAGCTATGCTGAGCTTCGTTTTTGAATCGGATTGCCTGCATTTTGCTATTTGGCTCCAGCTCTTTCAATTGGTTTAAAAAAAAAAAAATATCAGCCTTCTGGTGCTCAGGATCACTGAATCTTTTGCTGAACGCTGAGTACCATGCCTGCAAAGCCCCGCTGTTTCGTTTGTGGGGTGAGGCGCAGCGAGGTCTTGGAGTACGGGGTCTGCAAGGGCTGCTCCTTGCAGGCTGAGACCATGGCTGGGGCTCTGGGAGGTGTCACAGATGAGCAGGTAGCAGGTCCTTCTGGTGAAGGAGCCTCCGGCCTGGAGACTGCTTACGACGGATGCCAGTCTCACGGGTTGGGGAGCGCATCTCGACGGGAGGTTTGCGCAGGGACTTTGGTCGTTGGAAGAGACTCAGTGGTCCATCAACAGGTTAGAGATGAGGGCGGTGTTTTTGGCGCTGCTCGAGTTCCAAGAGTCCCTGCGTCAGGAGCCCGTCTGGGTGCTCTCCGACAATGCGACAACGGTGGCATATATCAATCGCCAAGGCGGCACGGGAAGTGCGTCGCTGGAGGCAGAGGCGAGTCAACTGTTGTATTGGGCCGAAAGGAATTTGATGGCGCTCTCGGCGCAGCATGTGGCCGGCGTGGAAAATGTAGAGGCCGATTTTCTGAGTCGCCGCAGGGTGGATCCGGGGGAATGGGGCCTACACCCGGACGTCTTTGCGATGTTGGTGCGGCCTGGGGGATTCCAGTCATGGATCTGATGGCGAGCTTCGAGTCGGCAAAGATGGATCGCTTCTTCAGCAGGCGGAGAGAGCGCATGTCAGAGGGTCTCGATGCGTTGGCACAGCGCTGGCCCGTGGAGGAGCTCCTTTACGTTTTCCCACCTTGGGCTTTCATAGGCAGGGTGGTGCAGCGAATAGAGCGGCACCGGGGTCTGGTGATTCTGGTGGCTCCCGATTGGCCTCGGAGACCGTGGTATGCGGATTTGATGAGGCTGCTGGTCGACAAGCCGTGGAGGCTTCCGCTCCGGAACAATCTCTTGCTGCAGGGGCCGTTACGCATGCCACAGGTGGATCGATTCTCGCTTACGGCATGGCTCTTGAAAGGGCTAGGTTAACTGCAAGGGGTTATTCAGAGGCGGTGATTTCTATGTTGCTGAGGTCGCGTAGGCGTTCGACCTCGTTAGCATATATTCGTGTGTGGCGTGTCTTCGAAGCTTGGTGTGCGGACAGGAAGCTGCGTCCGCTGGGGGCATCGGTGCCTCACATTCTTTCCTTCTTGCAAGATGGCATGGCGAAGGGTCTGCCAGCTAGTTCCTTGCGAGTGCAGCTGGCGGCTATCTCCTGTTTCCGGGGGAAGGTCCAGGGGCAACCGCTAGGGCAACACGGCGATGTACGGCATTTTTTGCGGGCGGTGCTGCTTCTTCGACCGCCGAGGCGCTGCTCTGTCCCTCAGTGGGATTTGAATGTGGTTTTGGAAGCGTTGATCAAAGAGCCGTTTGAGCCTTTAGGTAAAGCTTCGCTGAAGGATTTGACGTTAAAGACGGTTTTTCTGGTGGCGATCTGCTCCGCTCGGCGGATCTCAGAGTTGCAGGCGCTGTCGTGTCAGGAGCCCTATTTGTCTTTCTCTAGTCACAAGGTTGTGTTGCGCACTGTGCCCACCTTTTTGCCTAAGGTTGTTTCCGGGTTCCATGTTAACCAGGTGGTATCGCTTCCGGTGTTTTCAGAGGAGCAATGTGCGGAGTCGGGCGGACGGTTGCATCTTCTGAATGTTCGTAGAGTCCTCAAGAGGTATCTCCGCAGGACGGCGTCCTTCCGGAAGTCGGACAGGCTATTTGTATCTTTCGGCGGTCCTCGTAAGTGTGAGGCGGCAGCAAAGTCTTCGATTTCCCGGTGGCTTAAAGAGTCTATCGCGTCGGCCTACCTTCTCAGGGGTAAGGTCGTTCCTGCCGGTCTTAGGGCAAACTCGATTAGGGCGCAAGCGGCGTCTTGGGCGGAGGTCAGTTTGGTGCCGGTGGAGGACATCTGTCGGGCGGCTACCTGGTCCTTGCATTCCCTCGCAAAGCATTACAGGCTTGATGTGCTGGCGCTGGACGACGGACGTTTTGGCGCGGCGGTTCTTCAGGCTGGGCTTGCCGGTCCCTCCCGTTGATATTCACTGCTCTGTTACATCCTCTATGGTTCCGGGACTGGACTAGAGGGACGCAGAGGAAGAGTAAATTAGACTTACCTGCTAATTGTTGTTCCTTAAGGAACTCTAGTCCAGTCCCGGATCCCTCCCTGAGATTTAGGGGTTCAAGCAGCCTGAAATATTTTCTGTGTTTACGGGAAGTGATGGTAGGTCTAAGAGGCCGCAGAGGGGGGTGGGCAGTCCTTGGGTGATGCAGGGAAGCCTCCTTTTTTGCGCAGCAGTACCTGCTCAGCTCGTGAGTTCGGAGTTTTTCCGTTCTCGTGACCTTGACCTTTTGTCTGTGCGGTGCAGGTTCATTTTTCCACTATTCTCGAATGTTTATATAGTTAGTATATCAATTGTGTGTTCATATCTACTTATTTGTTGCTCTGCTGAGTCTGCTTTGTCAATAGGTGCTGGTGGAAAGGGGGCGGATCTTGCCTATTAGTACCAGTGACATCAAAGCGATGACATCTTTCAGTCTCCAAAGCTGCTGGTGGAGGTTCACAACTCTATGGTTCCGGGACTGGACTAGAGTTCCTTAAGGAACAACAATTAGCAGGTAAGTCTAATTTACTCTTACTCCCCTGAAGGAGCGATTGCGAAACGCTTAAAGAGACGTCTGTGGAGGCGTCGGGAGTTTGGGAGTTTCGTTGAAGTTGGAAATTTTGACTTGAGAGTATGGCGGGGTTTGAGAGCAATGTTAAAGGCTTGTGATGTCACACCACCATGCTTGTATGAATTATGCTATAATAATCATTGTGATATGGATATAGTGGGGATGTTTTTCTCAATTATATTATGTGGAATGCTGTTTGCTGCTAGCTCTTAAGCTTAATGATTTGTTAATGGAGGGAGGTGGGATGCTAGACCTGTGATGCAATTCTGCCTGAAGTTTAACCTTTATGGCCAGATTTCTGGCCATTGGGTTTATTGGCATACTGAGGTCATAGCTCCCTTTTTTTTCCTCTTTTCATTGCTAAGTTATTTTAAGCTACTGCATGGTTAAAAAGTGGAGCTGTCTTCTTTTTCTGTATGAAGTATCATTATAAGCTCTGTTACTGACCTGTTTTCGGGTTGCTGTAGTTTATGGCTAGGTTGTTGTGCATGAGCCAATTGGACATGCTGTTGAGACAGTTTATTTTGGTGTAGTCAGGGCTGTCGAGGTTGATTGGCGTGTATATCATGATGTCATCTGCATAGATTGTGTAGTATATTTTATGTGCTTTCATGATGCAGATTGGTTGGATGTATAGGTTGAATAGTAGTGAGGATAGTGCGGATCCTTGTGGCACTCCTTGCTTGATCTTTGCGGGTTGTGAGATGTTGGATCCGATCTTGACTTGGAACTGTCTGTTAGTTATGAGTTGAACCATTTTAGTATGGTGCCGGTTATTCCAATGTTTTGTAGTCTGGTTAGGAGGATTCTGTGGTCCACTGTGTAGAATGCAGCTGAGATGTCTAGTAAGATCATTAGTGTTCCTTGTTTGTAGTTGTCTGTGGTCTGGATTATGTCATTGAATAGGTATAGCAGTGGTGTTTCGACTCCGTGGTTTGGGTGGAAGCCATGTTGATGTATATCCAGTGGGGCATGTGCGCGTCGATGTGGTCCTGGAGCTGTTGTTGCACTGCCTTCTCTATGATTTTAGCCAGAAGTGGTATGCTAGAGATTGGTCTGTAGGCTGCTGGATTGCTTTTGTCTAGAGTGGTTTTCTTTGGGATCGGCCTTATTGTGGCTAGCTTCAGCTGGTCTGGCATGGTTCCTTGCATCAGGGAGTTGCTTACCATGTTGTGTATGAGGCTGAGGAAGTTTTCCTTAGTTGCCTTGATTCATGGGACCGGGCATGGGTCTGTTGGTGCGGTGCTTGTGTTGAGAGCTGAGATGATATCTGAGATTTGCCTTGTGAAAGGAGTGCTGAACTTGTCCCAAGTTATGGTGGGCATGGTTGGGTTGTGGGTTCCTTTAGATGTTAGTTGTGGTGAGTAGCCTAGCTTACCTTGAAGATGATCTGCAAAGGTTTGTGGGTCAATCTGTATGTCTTTATCGGAACTTGGTTCGTTGGTTAGATTTTTTACTATCTCGAAAAGCTCTCTGGGTTTGTTGTATGCTTTCTGGATGGTGTTTGTGTGGTCTCTTTTTGTTTGGTTAATGAGCTCATTGTAGTTCCTTTGAGTTAGGTATAAGGCCTGGGTGGATGGAGATTTAGAGCGTCTCCAGCGGCATTCTATCTTCCTCAAATCTTTTTGCATTGCGTATGCTTTTGGAGTACCATGGGGTGTGCTGTCTCTTGGTGCTTGTTGCTGTGCCTGCTTTGGCTTTGGCTGCTGCATTGATGCTACTGTTCCATTTGCTTGCTTGTTCATTCAGATCGTGCGTTTGTGGGTCGAGGTAAGGTAGCGTGGCTTGTAGGAATTGGTCCTTGTTGAAAGCTTTGAATCTTCTTTGTCCATGTGGTGTGTGTTGTGTCTTGTTGTGTCTTTCCCTTTGACTTGTGATTTCTATTTTGATTCTGTGGTGGTCTGACCAGGGCACTGGTGTGACTGGGTGATGAGATGTCACCTTTGTCTATTATGTGGTTGGGGGCGAATATGAGGTCCGGCGTCGATCCGTGTCTGTGCGTCAGGGTGTTGATTAGTTGTGTGTATTGTAGGGAGTTCATTGTTTTTAGGAAGGTTTCCTTGTCCTTGCTGGTGGAGGAGCTGAGGTTGAAGTCGCCCAGTAGTATTAGTGGTTTGTGGTTCGTGTTGATTGCACAGACGGTCTCTAGAGTGGAGGCTAGTTCCTCTGCTGGAGCATTGGGGGTTCTGTAGATGAGGCATATGGCTATCTGCTTGTTTCCTACAGCAATTGTATTGCATTGGTCTGAGTCTTGTGAGGTGAGAGTTTTTAGCTTTAATGAGTCTTTTGCAATGATCAGCACCCCGCCTCCTCTCTTCTGTGTGCGTGGACTGTTAAAGGCTGAGTAAGTGGGGGGGACTAGCTGGTTGAGGAGTACATTGTCGGTGGGGGTAAGCCAAGATTCTGTGATGCAGAGGATGTCAGATTGTTGGTCCTCTATGTGGTCTCTGATTGTGTTTATTTTATTTCTTACTGACCTGGTGTTCATGAGCTCTATTGAGGTGGTGTTAGGGGTGTTAGGCTCTTTGGGGTTTATTTTCGTGCTTGAGTGTGGGTTGTGCTTGTGGATTGTGTGTCTGTTGCTTTTGTCTTTCGTGAGCGAGCTCCGTGTGGTGTGTTGGGGAGGGGGGTATTTTGGCATGGTTGTTGGTGTCCATAGGTTTATTGGGTGGGTGTGTCGTGTTTGTTTGTTGGGGGATGAGTTGTGTTATGAGGAGGAATATAGGGAGGTAGGTGGTTGTGGCCATGGTGGATAGTGTCAACTTACTATGAAGCTGTGGATGTTGAGGCTCTGGTCATGCCTTCCTGGCCGGGCGTTCTGTGTGGTTGTAGTTGCCTGGTTCTTGTTGTTCCTCTTTGTTGGCTGTTATGAGGTAGCTGTTTTGCCGTCGCTGTTGTGGCCTTGTGTGTTGCAGTATCTTCCTTCGGCTGCTTTCTGCTGATATCTGTGCTGTTTTTATGGGGCTGTTTCTTCTGTCGCCTTAGTGCCTCGCCTAAGGGCCACGCCAAAGGGCCCTCTGGCAAGGCCCTCAGGCGCAGGCGCGCCTTGAAGGGGCGCCGCTTTTAAAGTGGCTGGTGCTGTCCTGTTTCGGTGCTCCCACTGCCCCGATTGGGCAGGAGCTTCTGAGCGGGAGGATTTCCCGCTCAGGCGCTCTACCCCGATCGGGGGAGCTGATGAGCTTGCGGGACGGAGGGTGAATGAAGCTGCCCCCTTTGTGTAGGGGGGCTGCTTTTAAAGTGGCTGGTGCTGTCCTGTTTCAGTGCTCCCACTGCTCCGATTGGGCAGGAGCTTCTGAGCGGGAGGATTTCCCGCTCAGGCGCTCTACCCCAATCGGGGGAGCTGATGAGCTTGCAGGACGGAGATCTGCTGAGCAGAAAACCCTGCGGCCATTCTCCTGCCCTTCTCTGGAACACGCCTTGGTTCCCTCTTTGCAAAGCTGCTGATGTGAATTTTGCTAGTGCTAGTATATACAGGATTTCAAAGGCATTAAGGAATAAAATGGACTATCTGATACGGATTATTATAGTTATATTCAATTGGGTCACTTTGTGCGGCAGCAGAGAGTTTGGAGGGACTTGTGGAGTAAATGAGGGTGGTTTGAGGCCTTATGCTCAGGAAAGTTAGGTCAGAAAGGAGCACTGTCCAAGATCTATAAAGGGCTAATGGAGGGCGGAGAGGGTAAGTAAATTAGAGTTCGTAAAGAAGTGGGAGGCAGATTTAGGTATACAATGGACTGAAGAAAGATGGGATAAAGTTATACAGACAGTAGCAGGAATATCTATTGCTACTCAGATAAAAGAAAATACCTATAAGGTAATGTATCGGTGGTATTGGACACCAGCACGTAGAAAAAGAGTGGGGTTAGGGACAACTGATGGGTGCTGGAGAGATTGTCAGGAGAAAGGGGATACATTACACATGTGGTGGAAGTGTGGGCAAATTCAAGGTTTTTAGGATGAGATAATATTGCTAATTTATCAAATGACAGGACGTAGACTAGAAAAAACACCAGAGGTATGTGTTCTGCATCAGCTGGGGGAAGATATTCCGGAACGAGAGAGGGCGATTCTGAATCACTGCATAGTGGCAGCAAGAAATGAAATAGCACAACACTGGTTGGGTTTGGGGAATCCCTCAGAGGGCAGGATTTCTGAGAAGGCTGGAGTATCTGTGTTTGATGCATCGATTGACAGGGTTACGACATGGGAAAGAGGAACAGGGTATGGAACAATGGAGGAGGATATGGACATGGTTGGGGAAGTGGAAAGCAGAGGAGGGCGGGGGAGGAACAGGGTCAGCGGGTCAAAACCCATAGGCACTAGTAATGTGTTAATTGGCGAAAGTACATTTATATGTATATACGTTTTGCACATGGCAGAGTGATTGTGAGACAAAAAGCAAGTTTCATTACAGGGGACAATTGCGGGGGAAGGGGGGTGGGGGGGACGAGTGGTAGAATCGGTAACCAGCACTGTTATAATATACCTCGGGCAGCACAATTATGATGTCAGTTGGTTTAAATGTAAATGAATTGTGAGGGGTTATGCAGAAGTTTGTGTCCTGTATGGAATAAGTTGTATAAAAATGCTAGTTGGGGAAAACTGATTATTGTAAGCATGAAGCACAGATTATCAGCGGACTGCGAGATAATGGTGCCAATTAGCGACGTTTCAGAGGAAGGTAGGGGGGGATATAGAAATATATTTAAACGAAGGGGGATAGGGAGACAGGGGGGGTGAGAGGGTGGGGGGGAGGTGGGAGTTAAGGTGTTATTGAATGTTGTATTAGCAAGTAGGAAACAGAAGTAAGTGAGCATGATTCGGATATAGCCATACCCGGCTATAATCTATTCAGAAGACACAGAGAAAATGGACAAGGGGGAGGAGTAGCCTTGTATGTCAAAAGCAATATTAAAGCTACTGAAATGCAGGGTGCATGGGGAAAAGAAGAAGCGCTCTGGATCGTGTTGGAAAGAGGAGATGGCACTGTCATCCATACTGCTGTAATCCACAGAGCTCCGACTCAAATTGAAGATAGAGATAACAAATTGATTATAGATATTGCCAAGATAGCAACAAAGGGGGAAGCGATCATATTGGGTGACTTTTTAATCTACCCAATATGGATTGGATTACTCCTTCTGCAAATCTGGAAAGAAGCAAAAAAAATTGTGGACGCTATCCAACATGCGTTACTTAGACAAATGGTGATGGAACCAACCAGGGAAAGCTCAATGCTGGATTTGGGCTCATCAACAGTGATAGCGTGTCAAATGTCTGGGTGAGTGCCCCTATGAGCAGCAGTGACCATCACACGGTGTGGTTTGAGATAAAAGCCAAGGTACAGTCCAATCATAGCAAGCTCAAAGTCCTAAACTTCAAAAACACTGACTTCAACAAAATGGCCAAGTACCTAAAGGAGGAGCTGACAGGGTGGAAGGGGATAAGGGAAGTGAAATTACAATGAGCTAAACTAAAAGGGGCAACAGATAAATATGTAAGGAAAGTAAATAAAAACGAAGAGAAGGAAACCTATTTTCTAAGGAAGTAGCTGAAAAAGTGAAGAAAAAGAGGGAGGCCTTCATGAAATACAAGAGATCACAGAGAGAGGAAGACAGGCATCTGTATTTGGAAAAACTTAGAGAAGCTAGCAAAATAGTCAAGAAGGCAAAGATTCAAAAGGAGGAGGAAATAGCCAATGCAATAAAATGGGGGATAAGACATTTTTCAGATATATTAGTGAGATGAGGAAGGGCAAGAGTGGTATTGTCAGACTCAAGGGTGCAGGGGGGAATATGTAGAAGCTGATAAGGATAAAGCGGAATTGCTTAACAAATATTTTTGTTCTGTGTTCACAGATGAAGAACCAGGAGCAGGATCTCAGAAAACACCCACAAATAGGAACAGAAGCGAGGGACATCTTGAACAATTTTCAGAAGACTGTGTTCGTGAGAAACTAGCTCAACTTAAAGTAGACAAAGCGATGGGACCGGATGGGATACACCCTAGAATACTGAGGGAACTTGGGGACGTTCTAGCAACTCCACTGACTGACCTTTTCAATGCCTCGTTGGAGTCGGGAGTGGTGCCAAAGGACTGGAGAGAAGCTCATGTGGTGCCTTTACACAAAAGCAGAAGTAAGGATGTGGTTGAAAACTACAGGCCGGTTAGTTTAACTTCGGTGGTGAGTAAATTATTGGAAATGCTGCTGAAAGAGAAAATAGTGAGGTTTCTGGAGTCCAGCGGATTACAGGATCCGAGGCAGCATGGATTCACCAGAGGCAGGTCTTGTCAGACAAATCTGATTGATTTCTTTGGACTGGGTGACCAGGGAGTTGGACCAAGGGAGAGCTCTAGATGTGGTGTATTTAGATTTCAGTAAAGCCTTTGACACTGTTCCTCACAGGCGACTTATAAACAAACTGAGCACCCTAGGGATGGACCCTAAAGTTACTGCTTGGGTTAGAAATTGGTTGGGTGGGAGGTGACAAAGAGTACAAGTAAATGGAGCTTACTCTGAGGAGAAGGATGTTACCAGTGGTGTGCCCCAGGGATCTGTCCTTGGTCCGATTCTTTTTAACATCTTTGTTAGTGATATAGCGGAAGGGCTGTCGGGTAAGGTTTGCCTCTTTGCAGATGATACCAAAATCTGCAATAGAGTAGACACCCAGGAAGGTGTAGATAATAACATGAGGAGGGATCTAGCTAAGCTGGAAGAATGGTCTAGAATTTGGCAGCGGGGATTTAATGTTAAAAAATGTAAGATCATGCATTTGGGCTGCAGCAATCCAAGGGAGCAATACAGTATAGGAGGTGGAGTACTTTTGTCCACTAAAGAAGAGCGGGACCTAGGCGTGGCTGTGTCTGATGATCTTAAAGTAGCTAAACAGGTAGAAAAGGCGACGGCAAAAGCTAGAAGGATGCTTGGGTGCATACGGAGAGGAATGGCTAGCAGAAAAAAGGAGGTGATAATGCCTCTGTATAAGTCTTTGGTGCGACCTCATTTGGAGTATGGTGTGCAATTCTGGACACCGCACCTTCAAAAGGATGTGAACAGGATGGAGTCGGTGCAGAGGGTGGCTACTAAAATGATTAGTGGGCTTCATTATAAAGCATATGAGGACAGACTTAAGGATCTTAATATGTACACCTTAGAGGAAAGGTGGGATAGAAGTGATATGATTGAGATGTTTAAATACCTCCGTGGCATAAATGTTCAGGGAGAGAGCCTCTTTCAATTGAAAGCAAGTTCTGCTACGAGGGGACATGGGATGAGGGTGAAGGGAGATAGATTCAGGAGTGATATGCGGAAATATTTCTTTACGGAAAGAGTAGTGGATCCGTGGAATAGTCTCCCAGTGGAGGTGGTAGAGATGAGGACAGTAACTGAATTCAAAAAAGCATGGGACCAATACAGAGGATCTCTAAAGGTAAAAAGTGGACTGTTTTAGTTGTTGATATGGAAGGACAGACTAGATAGGCCATGTGGTCTTTTTCTGTCATCGTGTTTCTATGGTTTTCCAAAGAAGTGGCTGCTCAAATAAGGGCAAAAAACACAGCTTTCGCAAAATTCAAAAGCTTGCAAACAGAAGAACACAGAAATGATTACAGGATCAAACTCAAGGAGACAAAAAGAGAAATAAGGATAGCAAAATCAAAGGCAGAGGAAAAGATGGCTAAAGATGTTAAGTGCGGCGACAAAACTTTCTTCAGATATATTCGGGAAAGGAAGAAGATCAGAGGTGGAATTGCAGGACTCAGAAGTGCTGGGAACGGACTCGTGGAAAATGACATTTATAAAGCGAAATTACTAAACAAATACTTCTGCTCTGTTTTTACTAAAGAAAATCCTGGAGAAGGACCACCTGTGACTCCCAAATATAAAAATGGGAATGAGGTAGATACCACACCATTCGGAGAGGATGAGGTGTTAGAACAACGTGCAAAACTGAAAGGGGACAAGGCCATGGGACCGGATGGGATACATCCCAGGATAACGAAAGAGCTCAGAGAGGTTCTTGCAGGGCCGTTAAAGGATGTTTTCAACAGATCCTTGGAAACAGAGGTTCATCAGGACTGGAGAATGGCTGACGTCGTACCTCTGCACAAAAGTGGTGACAAGGAAGAAGTGTCAAACTACGGGCCTGTGAGCCTTACCTCAGTGGCAGGAAAAGTAATGGAGATGCTCCTGAAAGAGCGAATAGTGAACTTTCTCAAAACCAGAGGGTTACAGGATCCGAGGCAACATGATTTTACTGAGGGAAGATCTTGCCAGACAAATCTGATTGAGTTCTTTGACTGGGTGACCAGAGAACTGGATCAAGGACCCGTGATGGATGTCATCTACCTGGATTTCAGCAAAGCCTTTGATACTGTCCCTCATAGGAGGCTTATCAATAAACTCAGTAGTTTGGGGATGGGTCCCAAGGTGGTAAACTGGATCAGAAATTGGTTGACTGACAGACGACAGAAGGTGATGGTAAATGGAGCTCACTCGGATGAAAGGAAGGTGATTAGCGGGGTGCCTCAGGATTCGGTCCTGGGCCCGGCACTGTTCAATGTATTTGAGTGATATTGCTGAAGGACTGACTAGAAAAGTTTGTCTTTTGCAGATGACACGAAAATTTGCAACAGAGTGGACTCCGAGGAAGTGCTTTAACATGAGGAGGGATCTGCAAAAGCTGGAGGAATGGTCTGATGCTGGCAATTGAGATTTAATGCGAAGAAGTGCAGTGTCATGCACTTGGGTAGCAGAAATCCAAAGGAAATGTACGCGATAGGGGGCGAGAAGCTGTTGTGCACGGATCAGGGGAAAGACCTCGGTGTGATTATTTCTGTAGATCTCAAGGTGGCAAAACAGTGCGACAAGGCGGTGGCAAAAGCCAGGAGGATGTTGGGCTGCATTCGAAGAGGAATTACCAGCAGAAAGGAAGGGGTAGTAGTGCCACTGTATAAGTCTCTGGTGAGGCCTCACTTGGAATACTGTGTTTGGTTTTGGAGACTGTATCTTGCAAAGGATGTAAAAAGAATGGAAGCTGTTCAAAGGAAGGCGACCAAAATGATTTGGAGTCTGCATCAGAAGCCTTGAGGAGAGACTTGAAGACCTAAATATGTACACTTTGGAGGAGAGGAGGGATAGGGGAGATATGATTCAGACCTTTAAATATAGAGAAATAATGAACGAACAAACCTCTTCCAGAGACGGGGAAGCTGTAAAACTAGAGGGCTTGACATGAAGCTGCAAGGTGGTAAATTGAAAGGCAATGTCAGGAAATACTTTTTTACTGAAAGGGTAGTGGATGCTTGGAATGCCCTCCCGATGGAGGTGGTGGGGGCAAACAGTGACGGAATTCAAAGTGGCCAGGGACAGACACAGTGGATCACTTTACAGCAACAGGATTAAATCAAAATAAACGGAACCATCTAATTTCTCAATAAATAGGGGTGTCCTACATGGAGCGATGGGGGGGGGAGGGGTGCACCTGCTCCTGGTGGGTGCACCACTAAGCAAAGACATGGGAAGGGGTGCACCTACTCCTGCCATATTGCTGGGCAGACTAGATGGACCACATTGGTCTTTATCTGCCGTCATTTACTATGTTACTATGTAACAATGTTGTGGAAACGGTATGATGTTGAGTTCAGACACTGCTTGTACTATTGAAATATGCAATGAAAACTTAAAATGGGAAAAAAAATACAAAAACGAGGAGGCACACCATGATGTTACAAAGTAGTACGTTTAAAGCACATAGGAGAAAATAGTTTTTCTCTAAATGCATAGTTAAGCTTTGGAGCTTATTGTCAGAGAATGTGGTAGAAGCAGTTAATGTAGTTGCGTCTGGGGGGGGGGGGGGGGAAACCAAAAACGGTTATGGTAGACCTGGGAGAAACCACTGCTTACCTCTAGGGATAAGTAGCATGGAATCTGACTACTTTTTGCGATATAAAACAGGATCAACCAATATATACATTCATATACTGAGCCTGAAAAAAGAAAGTGACAAAATATAGATTTTTTTTTTTTTTTTTGTCAAGCCAAAGTTGTAGGACAAGCAGATACTACTGCTAGTAAAGCACCGGCTCCCTTTCATCCTTTTTTTAGGTGAACCCAAACAGTCCAGTTTTTCAAACCATAAAGCGACAAATTAATGAAAACATTTGCACAATTTGAGGAAAGACTTGAGCCAACAGCCTGTGAATGTTATGGTACCCATATGGTTTTTTTGCATATATTTGCCTTTCTAACTTGACATCCTTACAAGTATTTTTGTTGTTGCTGGGCAGATTTGTGCATCATCTCATTATGGGGTTACATTCAATAGCAGAAGGCTATCTATAGAAAATATTTCAATTTAAACTATTCTAATTACAATTTTCTTATCCTGCAAGACCAATCAAGGAGAGTGGATTATGCTCCCCAATCAGCAGACTAAGAGCACTTTTCAGTGATGTCGTCATCACAATAATATCCGCTGATGCAGCACTGAGAGAAGTCAGTATTTGCTTCCAGCAGTTGGCGAGGCGTCTGGATGGTGCACAAATGCAGATAGGTCTATCTCCCCCTGGCCCAGACCAGTGTCCTGTGGCCTGTGTGTTAACTTGTAGGCTCAATATACACTTGGAGCTCAGGTATGCCCCTGTCTCCTTGATTTGGCAGCTGCCCTCTGTCCAGTGTTGCCCATGAGTGCTGGAATACATGGGTCACAGAGTGCACAAGAGGACCCCACAAGTTGCCTTGGGGGGGGGGGGGTGCTGGTACGTTTGGGCCCATACTCCCCTTCCCTGTATCTGCTTGCTGAATTTTTTTTCCTCCTTTTTTGTGTTTGCTGATTCCATTCTTTTCAGTTGGCTTCTATTTGGCTCTTTAATGCTTGTAATAAAGCTGCTTTAAAAAAATCATCTTTATTTCTAAGGTCTGTTGGTGTGGCTGGGGGCAGCCCTTCTCGGGGTTCCCAGCCAACTTTAACAGATGCTGGGATTCCCTTTTTGAGGTTCCTTTTTCACCACAGTTTTGCTTCTTTGCCAGTGGTTATAGTTTTTGGCGGGCTCCCTTTGCTACATGGACCTCTGCTGCAATTCAGGGGACTCAGCTCTGTGCCTCATGCAGCTCCCATCAGGATGGCTCCATGGTGGGCTCCTTTTGCCCGAAGTTGATGAGATTCCTTGGAGTCTGTGTTTAACACATTTTCAGGAGCACCCCCTCCCCCCCATATCAATCTGCATACCTCTGCCACATCTCCCACAGTTTTCTTGCCCGTGGGAACAGCAGCCATCTTGGATGGCTGCATGTCCTTGGCGGAAGTGAGGAACATGCTGACGAGGCCACAAGCTAAAGCAGGCAGGCCCCTCCCAGAGCGGCTCCTCAGCTGACTTTGAGCAGCAGCTATTAAAACACTTCACAGACTGTTTCCAGTCATTGCTAGCTGCATGACGGCTACCTCCAAGGGGTTCTGAGGTGGTGATATCCTGTATGAGGGACAGGGCCCTCTAGCACCGCTTCTGCCAGTGGCAAGGGAGTTAAGCGCCACCTGTTCTGCCCTTTTGCCAGTCTGTTCCTCCAGGAGCCCTGCTTTATCCCCTATGGGGGTTGGGATGAAGAGAAGGAATCCCTTTCCTCATCGTCCCTCCAGTCCAGTCCAGACATGTGACTTATGCACTCTTACCAGCAGATGGAAACTGAGAACACTAGTTTGATGTCACTGTATAAGGGTCCTGTGCAGCCTTTGTGTCTCCAGCATTTCTCAGTCTCCAGCAGATGAAGGTTGTTTAAGCCTGTGCAGTCTGAAGTGAATTGGAGAAGAGGATGACATTTTTTGTGGGAGGTGTAGGTCAGTCATTGCTGGCGCTAGAACCCTGTGGTGCAGAATCTGGTGGTATCAGGTCCCTCCCCCTCCCCTCTCCTTTCCTTTCCTTTGAATTTAGGGCATTATGGGAGAGCCCTATTGGAGAGATTTTCCTCCTCTCTTTCCTTTGCCTTTGGGGGTGAAAGTGAATACAGGGGATGCAATGATGTCCCCTTTCTCCTCAACTCATGGGAGGGAGCTGGGAGACATAGAGGGAAAAAAAAAAGAGTTTTTACCTTGAGTGGGCTTGGATGGGCCTGGATGCCCATTTCTACAGGAGTGAGTACTTTAGCGGGAAGGTGGTCTTGGTGCCTTATGGAGCTTGGCCTGTTCATGAGGAGGACTACTACTGCTGCTGCTGCTACTACTACTACTACTAGTAATCATTTATCTCCAGGAACAAGCAGGAATGTAGTCTTCACATATGGGTATCTTTGGTACCGACGGAGCCTGTGGGGGAACGTTACCAGGTGTCCAATAGGAGCACTTTTGGGAGCATCCCTCAGCACATACGCGCTGCCTTTCCAACTGTCCCTCTTCAGTTCGTTTTCCGCGGAGCTGAAAAGACCCATACCCTGTTGCTGCAGAAAATTCCATCTTTAAAATTGTTTTCTTGTGGTCACGTTTCCTTCCGCACAGCGCTTACCGGTACCACCAGTTCTTTTCATTTCTTTTCTTTTCTTAAAAAATGTTTTTAAAAAACCCCTTTGAACTGTTTCTCTTCAGAAACCTTTCTTTTTCGGTTCTAGGCGCCATTTTGGGCACTAGGCCCCATATTCCTAAAACATGGAAAAACCAACTAGTGGTTTTAAAAAATGTACTAAGTGTGGCGGTACCATTTCCATCACTGACACCCATGATTGGTGTCTTAAATGTTTAGGGCCTGAACATTCTCCATCTGAATGTCTCTCCTGTATGGGGATGACTAAGAGAGGAAGACAGAACCGGGCTGCAAAGCTCGGTACTCTTTTCTTCGGATGCCAGATCTATTGCATCGATGATTATAAGAAAATTGCTCCAAAAATTACAAAAATGCTGATATATATTATTATTCTTATGCACTTAAATAGGAT
Source organism: Ichthyophis bannanicus (assembly GCA_033557465.1). NCBI lineage: Eukaryota > Metazoa > Chordata > Amphibia > Gymnophiona > Ichthyophiidae > Ichthyophis > Ichthyophis bannanicus. The sequence goes on from CM066035.1 coordinate 66,043,781, forward strand.
CAAAAAAAGTGACCCAATAAACTTCTCATATATATAAGATAACTCTCAACAAAATACTTTTTTCATTTGGATGTGAGTCTCAGAATGAATGGAGGAGGATAGCTACAGGCCTCGATGACTGAAAAGCCTGAGAAAGTCCTCTCTCCTTCCTTACATCAAGGACTCAACCTTCCAAAATTTTTTGTATATAGGTAAAAAAAAAATTTTCTCTCAAGCAGATTTTAATTCAATTGAGCTCTGCAAACTCTATTTAACTGATAACCACAAACACTTGGGTATGTATTTGTATCAAAAAAACCGTCGAAGAAGAGGAATAAGATCTTCAATACGTAAGTCTCTATATGGTAATATTTCAATCAATTATATGAACTCCTGAAAGTTTCATTCAAAGAAATTCTGTTTGTGAGTTCTATATTGCTTATTCAAAAGCTCAAAAAGACTTATCTGCAGAAGAGATCTTTTCAAATCCTCTATTTTCCCATTTTCCCGACGCAGAATGTCAGCGCTGGCGCGTTTCACCGCTCCCGCGGTTTCTTCGGGGGATTCTTGGCTTTCACGGCGTGTCTTCTAAGATCTTTTATTTTCATTCAAAAAACAGCCTGATAGCTGCCATAATCTTTGTCAAAAAGACGCCGCACTTACCCAAGTGTTTGTGGTTATCAGTTAAATAGAGTTTGCAGAGCTCAATTGAATTAAAATCTGCTTGAGAGAAAAATTTTTTTTTACCTATATACAAAAAATTTTGGAAGGTTGAGTCCTTGATGTAAGGAAGGAGAGAGGACTTTCTCAGGCTTTTCAGTCATCGAGGCCTGTAGCTATCCTCCTCCATTCATTCTGAGACTCACATCCAAATGAAAAAAGTATTTTGTTGAGAGTTATCTTATATATATGAGAAGTTTATTGGGTCACTTTTTTGATCCTATTTAAGTGCATAAGAATAATAATATATATCAGCATTTTTGTAATTTTTGGAGCAATTTTCTTATAATCATCTTTGTCTTATTGCTCTATAAACCCCCTAACAATATAGATCTATTGCATCGACATCTTCAAGAGCCTCCTCTTCCTCCCATGGATCTCAGGTAGCTAAACAAAAAAGCCGGTCCTCAAAGGGTAGCTCTCCTGCAAAGCATTGAGAGGCCATTGGCATTGCCTTTGAGGGAACCACACCGGCAAAACAGCCCCGGCGGGAGGCTTTGGCTTCCAAAGCATCAAGGGGGCTCCAGGATGTTCTTGAGGCCTCGACCTCGCAAGAACTACTGGTGCCATGCTCAAGGGTCCTGGCCGTTTTCACCGATACCGACACCCAGGCATCGGCAGCATCGATAGACCAGAGGTTCCTCGCTATCGAACACAGCATTGCAGCTCTTCTCACAACTGTGGTACCGTTGACACCTATGGTTCAACGGGCACCGGTACCGACATCGATACCGATGCCAGTACCTACACCGGTACCGGTACAGACGATACCAGTACTGATGGTACCAGCCCCGGTGGGAATTCTTCCAACGGCATCTTTGGCGGGAATCGATAGATCAGTACCGGATCAACTCGGTACCGACTTTGACGGATACCGGGACCGTGCTTTGCATGAGCATCGTGGTCAGGAATACTTCGAATCCTCCGATTCCGAAGACTCTGACAATTCTGCTGGTACCAGAGGGTTTCTCCCGGAAGATCCCTCTTCTTCCCAACGCAGAATGTCACCTCCAGAGGACATGTCTTTTTTCAGGATTTTATTTGTGATATGGCCAAGGGCCTTTCAATCACGGTAGCTCCTGAACAGGAACCCAGAGCAAAGGAATTGGAAATTCTCCAATATCCTAAAGCTCCAAAGGAGGCAGCCACTCTGCCCATCCATGAAATCCTGCATAACTTGATGCTCAGAATGTGGGAGACACCTCTGACTACTTCTCCTCACTCTAAGAGGCTTGATACTATGTATCGAGTTCCGCCATGTCCTGGATTTCAAAAGACTCAGCTGCCACACCATTCAATGGTGGTGGAGTCAGCCAAGCGTAGGATGAAAAGTACAAAGAGGCATGCATCCTACCCCCCAGGTCGTGAATGCAGGACTCTGGACGCTTTTGGGCGCCAAACCTTTCAGGCTTCCATGCTTTCAGCTAGGATCACTTCATATATACTATATATGGGAATGTTCCTCAAGGAAGTTACAGGAGACTTGGAGCTTATGAGCCCATTTCTCCCAGATGACAAGAGATAAGACTTTCTTGCTCTAGTTAAGCATGCTCAAGATGTCTCCAAGTTTGTGAATCGTGCAGCCTTTGATTGTTTTGAATGCATTAGCAGAACCTCTGCTATTGCTTTTGGGGCACAACGGGTTGCCTGGCTTCAGGCATCAGACTTGGAGACTTGGGTACAGGACAAGTTAGGCAACATTCCTTGCACGGGAGAGAATCTCTTTGGCAAGAACTGGCAGGAAAAGGCTAATGAGTTATATGCCGACAATTCCACTCTAGATAGATTGTCAAAATCTAAAGCCACTCCAGCCAAAAAGAGGCCGTATAAAAAAACCCTCTTTTAGCAAAAAGAGGAAATTTTATCCTTCCTATACCCAGCAGAGAGTCAAACTCGGGGTCAGGTTGCTCAAAAGGGACAAACTAGACAGCTAAAGAAGCCAAAAGGCCCGAGAGCCCAACCAGCTCCGCAGGTTCAGCCCCCTCAAGGGCTTTGACTCCTTCCTAGAGAGCTTAGCTTTCCTGCCTCTGAGGGGTCCCCAGTATCCCAGGCAGGTTATGCCACTTTGCCAACAGATGGCATCAGATAACAGCAGAAGATTAGACTCTGTCCATTGTAGGAGAGGGGTACAAGCTTCATTTTTACAGCATGCCCCCTCCTACAATTCTTAGGCAATTCAATTCTCAAACCTCCGCAGGCAATCTGCTGGATCACGAGGTCTCAACACTTCTTGCCCAAGGGGCAATAGAAGAGGTACCCATTCTTCAACAGGGTGCAGGGTTCTACTCCCCCTATTTTCTTATTCCAAAGAAAACAGGAGGATACAGACCCATTCTAGACCTCAGAGAGTTGAACAAATACCTGTTTCGAGAGAAGTTCAAAATAATTTCTCTAGGAACTCTTCTGCCATACCTTCAAAGCCAGGATTGGCTTTGCTCTCTAGACTTAAAGGATGCATACACTCATATTCTGATCCATCCAGATCACAGGAAATTCTTACGATTCCTTTTTAAGGGAAAACATTTCCAGTACAGGGTTCTTCCCTTTGGTTTGGCTTCAGCACCAAGAGTATTCATGAAATGCATGACAGTAGTAGCTGCATTTCTGCGAACCCTGGGGATGTTCGTCTTCCCTTACTTAGACGACTTGGTCATTCAAGCCCATACAGTTGCAGAGGCCAGCACTGCACTGTCTCGCACAATGCGAATCCTCCAATACTTGGGGTTGGTAATAAACTTCCCAAAATCCCAACTTATTCCTTCCCAATGCCTGGATTTCATAGGGGCCTGTCTAGATACCAGACAGGCAAAGGCTTTCCTTCCACAGGCACAGTGTCTTCGCATAATGTAACTAGCTTCTCAAGCAGCAGGGCAATCCTCCCTAACTGCTCGGGAGCTTCTACAGTTGCTGGGACATATGGCATCCACAGTTCATGTAGTCCCATATGCTTGCCTCCACATGCGAGCAGCTCAGTGGACCCTATCAACACAGTGGACACAGGCCACAGGAAACTTATCAGACAAAATAATAAACTCTCAGCGACTAATTTTGTCCCTCCAATGTTGGCAATCACTAGAAAATCTGACAGTGGGGTCTCCTTGTCATCAACCCCTCTTTCAGACCACCCTAACAACAGATGCATCACAGGTGGTTTGGGGAGCACACCTGAATCATCTCTCTACCCAGGGAACCTGGACTCCACTGGAGGCTGGTCTACACATAAACCTCCTGGAATTAAGAGCAATTTATTTAGCTCTTCGAGTATTCCACACCTAGCTCAGCTACAAAACTGTCCGTCTGGACTAAGACTATCAAGTAGCCATGTTCTATGTGAACAAGCAGGGTGGAACAGGCTCTCTGTCGTTATGCAACAAAGCTTTACGACTGTGGGCCCTCGCCAGAGAGTATCAAATTCACCTTCTAGTGGTATATCTTCCAGGCATTCAAAACCTTTCGGCAGACAAACTCAGTCGGGTACTGCTGCCTCACAAGTGATCTCTCCACCTAGATCAGGTGGCGAGGATATTTCATCTCTGGGGTACTCCAGACATAGACCTCTTTGCAAGTCCACTGAATGCCAAACTTCCCCAGTTCTGTTCCAGGATTCCGGCTCACAATTGTCAGGCAAGGGATGCCTTCCTCCTTCATTGGGGTTAGGACTTCCTTTATGCCTTCCCACCCATTCCCCTCATCCCCAAAACACTCTTCAAGCTTCAGAGAGACAGGGGTTGTATGATTCTCATAGCGCCACGATGGCCACGCCAAGCGTGGTATCCCCTGCTTCTACATCTTTCTCAAGCTGCACCTCTGGAGTTAGGGCATGCTCCAGATCTCCTTTCCCAAGAGGGCGGGACTCTGTGGCACCCGAGCCCCCAGTCCCTGCATCTCACGGCCTGGTTCCTGAAGGCTTAGACCTTCAGGATTTCAACCTGTCCCAACAGGTAAAGGATATCCTTCAGGCTTCTAGAAAACTTTCCACAAGAAGGTCTTATGCCTTCAAGTGGAAGCGTTTTACTATATGGTGCTCCAAGAAGGGATTAAACCCCCTTGTCATACCTTTAGAATCGATACTAGAGTATCTCCTTCACTTATTGAATTCTGGTCTAAAGACCAATTCGGTAAGAGTCCTCTGAATGGACAACTAATTTCCTCTCATCCACTCATATCCAGATTTATGAGAGGTCTTTTATTAACCAAACCTCCCGTTAAGCCACCACCAGTGGCATGGGATCTAAATCTAGTTTTCGGGCAGCTCATGGAAGCCGCCTTTTGAGCCTTTAGCCACTACAACCCTTGAGCTTTTGACCTGGAAGGTCATCTTCCTAATTCCAATCACTTCTGCACATCGCATTAGTGAACTGCAAGCTTTAGTGGCTGATCCTCCTTATACTAGGTTTCATCATGATAAGGTTGTTCTTAGAACTCATCCACACTTTATGCCAAAGGTGGTTTCACCTTTTCATTTAAATCAATCAATTTATCTTCCCGTATTCTTTCCGAGGCCTCACGCCTCTAATGCAGGAGGAAACCTTCATACTTTAGATTGTAAAAGTCCTCACAACTTTTTATAGCTTTTGACAATAGTCATTTGGGACTTCCAGTCTCCAAAAGAACTTTATCTAAATGGATTGCCCAATGCATATCCTTTGCTTATGAGAGTAAGGGTCTTCCTCTTCTAGGCCATGTCACAGCTCATAGCGTGAGAGCCATGGCAACTTCCATGGCTAATCTCCACTCTGTATCTATTGATGACATTTCTCGAGCAGCCACCTGGGCTTCGGTACACATCTTCACAGCCCACTACTGCCTGGATAAAGCCTCCTGTCGGGTTGCCTTCTTTGGCCAAGCTGTTCTTCAAAATCTCTTTCAGACCTAATTCAACTCCTCCCCACCAACCCTGGTGGAATGCCAGAGATCCATTGGAGGAAGGATGCCTACCTTTCTAGGGTACCTTCCTGGGGCTATCTCCCTAGCATCTTCAGCTAGGGAGTCCCCATATGTGAAGATTACATTCCTGCTTGTTCCTGGAGATAGCGTAGTTACTCACCTGTAACAGGTGATCTCCGGGAACAGCAGGAATTTAGTCTTCACAACCCACCCACCTCCCCTAGGAGTTGTCTCTCTGTCTTTGTCTCTTTCCTCTCTCCCTCTATCCTTTCACTCAGCTACAAACGTAACTGAAGAGGGACAGTTGGAAAGGCGGGAAGGCAGTGCACATGTGCTGAGGGATGCTCCCAAAAGCGTTCCTATTGGACGCTGGGGAGCGTTCCCGCACAGGCTCCGTCCGGTACCGACAATACCCATATGTGGACTAAATTCCTGCTGTTCCCGGAGATCATCTGTTACAGGTGAGTAACTTCGCTATATAGTGCTACAAGGCGATGGGCCTGGATGCCCATTTCTACAGGAGTAAATACTTTATTGGGAAGGTGGTCTTGGTGCCTTCTGGAGCTTGGCCTGTTCATGAGGATGACTCTGCTGCTGTTGCTACTACTACTACTAGTAATCATTTATATAGTGCTACAAGGCATACGCAGCACTGTACAACCACATATAGAAAACAGTCCCTAGTTAAGACATACAACACAATACACAAGAAATAAGGGCTCAATAGACAGGAGACACAAGGAGCCAAGAGATTAGGATCCAGAAGTGGCCTCAAAGAGATAATCCTTTAGCATGGATTTGAAGAGGGGGAGAGATGAGACTTGACCTAAAGATAGAGGAAGTTTCTTCCAGGCATAAGGGGCAGCAAGGTAAAAAAATTGAAGTCTGGAGTCGGCAATAGAAGAAAAGGGCATAGAGAAGAAAGCCAGAGGAGGGGTGTAGGGAAAGAGGAAAAATGAGGGGCAGTAGAGTGAATACATTATAGGTTAGAAGAAGTTTGAATTGGATACGGAAATGGAAGGGGAGCCAGTGAAGTGATTTTGTTAAATATATTTATTAAATTTCAACTTATTCCATACAATAAGTAGAACAAGAAATATGAAAGAAACATAAGATACTTATATACCAAGATACCATTAATTCATGAAAATCCAAGTAATTACACATACAGTACAAAAAAGTCTACATTATGGGAGGGTTGAAAATCATTAATAAATATTAAATCAAAGAAAAACAAAGCATGTCCCTAGTATCATACTAATAAGCCAAATCCTAATTTACATAAACCCATCATCCCAAATGAGACTCATGATTCTTAAGAAAAACCTCTAAATGAACTGGGTCTAGAAAACCATAATGTTTCCCATGATACTCTACTACACACTTACATGGGAACTTCAAGAAAAAAGTAGCCACCAATACTAAGGTGCGATCTTAACTCCAAAAAAGCTTTACTGCGATTTTGAGTTATGCGAGAGACATCTGGGAAAATGGTGATCTTCTGACCACAAAAAAGCGCATCTTTTTTTGAAAAATGTTTTCAATACAGAATTCTTGTCCAAATCTGTAGCAAAGGTAACAATCAAAGTCGCACGAGCTGAAATATCAGAAGAGGACTCAAGAAATTCTGAAATATCCAAACTAAAAGGCGAGAGCAATTGAACAGGCTCGTCCCCCTCCACATTATCCTCTATTTTCTTTTTAAGCCTAGGAATATAATATAAATTTGCAACCTTAATAACCTCAGGTTGCTCAAATTTTAAAACTTCTTTCAAATACTTATGAAATAGAATAAGGGGGGAAAGATGGTGTGTAACTGGAAAGTTTAAACACCTCAGATTTTTAGATTGAGATGCATTCTCTAACACTTCACGATGTCTATGAAAATACAAACTATCCTTAACTGAGGCAGCTGCGACTGCCTGAACAGAGCCTATTTCTGCCTCCACCTGCGTCAAAACGTTCATCCTGAACCACATTTTGAGCATCATATTCAATAAATTTAGTGACAGAGTCCCGAGTAAATTCTTCAATTTGTCCCAAAGCTCCTGTAAAAGCAGCTTCAGTACGAGTAACCACCGCCCAGATGTCTTTCAAGGTCACTTCCTGAAGGGGCGAAGAACCAATAGCATTTCCTAGCACCAACGGAATATGAATCACTTTAGGAATTGGTAAGTGTTTAACATCTAGACAGGCCCGATCTGGCGCTTCTACAGAAACCAAGGCGGCGTCAGGACAGAGGGAAGGACTACCTAAACCCTCCTCCTGCACCGCAACTTGATCTGATGACGGGAGGGGTAGGGTAAAACCCCCAATCAGAGATGAGGCTGAAAGTGAGGGAGTACTTACTGAGGCCGATAGCTCCAAGCTACAATTTTCCACAACCTGATGAATCAAGTGTTTATCCAGAGGGCCCTCAGACTTGGAAGCCTTCATAGTTGATGCAGCTGGTATGCTCTTCTTCCTTCTTTTCCCCATACCGGAGAAAACCACTCACTTCTACTCCTCAAAACTCCAAAAAGCTCCAAAGGGGCATGGCCTACCCCTTTGGTCACGTGCCCGAGGGACACGCCTGCGGCCGCATCGTGCAGTGTAGCCCAGATTAAATAGGGCTAAGCAGACAGCAGCAATCAGCATCCAGTACCCGCAGGTGATGTACGACTACTGGACAGGGTCAGACTCCACTCCTCCAAGTGATTTTTAGAAGAGGTTTATATGAGTGTATCTGGGTTGGCGGAAGATTAGCCATGCAACAAAGTTCTGAATAGATTGAAGAGGAGAGAGATGACTCTGAGGGAGACCAGCAAGGACGTTGCAGTAGTGAGGACAGGAGGTAACTAAAGAGTGGACAAAGGGTTTTAGCTGTGTGTTCAGAGAGCAAGGGGCAAATTTGGTTAATGTTAGAGAGAAAAACATGTTTTAGCAATCTGTTGAATATGTATGGAGAAGGAAAGGGAGGAGTCAAAGATGACCCCAAGGTTGTGGATTAAGGAAATAGGAAGAAGAGTATTGTCAACAATGATAGAGCAAGGAGGGAGGAGGGTTTAGAAGGAAAGATAAGTTCAGTTTTAGCCATGTTCAATTTTGGATAGTGGTGAGACATCCAGGCAGCGATGTCGGATAAGCAGGCAGAGATACAAGCTTGGAGTGTAAGAGAAATGTCTGGTGAATATACATAGATTTGAGTCATCCACATAAAAACGATACTAAAAGCCATGGGAAGAGATGAGGGCACAAAGGGATTGGGTGTAGAGAGAGAAAAGGAGAAGGCCTAGAACCAGACCCTTAAGGTACACCAACTGAAAGAGATGGCAGTAGAGGAGGAACCACCAGAATAAACTCAGGCCGATGCAGAAAGCCGGTGCTAGACCCACACTGAAGTGATTTTTATGTTCCCGATAACACGCACGTTTTAGCATGTGATGCAGGAAGGATAGGGTATGCAAATGATTGCTGCAGTAACTGCACATGCAACTGAGCCACTGCAGCGTTAAACTGGGAGAACAAGCCAAGCAGACTAGATGGGCCATACTGGTCTTTATCTGCCGTCATTTATTATGTTACATGCCACAAGAAGCCTAAGCTAGCTTGGCGTGCTCTCTGGACCCCACATTGCTAATTTGCATATCAGCCCCAACAGTATTTTGATGGTATTGGGGATGATCGCATCATCGGGGAAAAGCCCCCGATGCCATCAAAACACTGTCAGGGGCCGGTCCCCAACAAAAGAGAATCCCTGGTGGCCCAGCAGCCCCATTCCGCCTCCTCCCCCCCACCCAACAGTATTTTGATGTCATTGGGGACTATCGCGGGATCTTGACAACTGATTGAGTAATTGATGCTCTTAGGTAATGGGAGCAGCAGCAGTGCTGGGGATTGCTGGTGTTGGCCGGGCTGAGGAATAAAAAGCAGCATTAAGCCCAAGGGAGGATTTCCATGGTGGTGAAGTCTGAACAGCATCGTCCTGTCAAAGCGCTTCAGAGGGCTTTCTGGATCACCTGGTTTACTTGATGGAGATAGTTGTTTTTTTTTGTTTTGTTTTTTGTGGGATGGCTACTATTTTCTTTGAGCGGGCTTTTGGCAAAGTCCGATGTAAACGACGTGCATACTAAGCGAAAAAAAAGGTTCCTTTCTCACACAGAAGCCAGGTATTTTATGAGAAGCAGCTGATGAGTACTTATGCATGAAGGTTGCTGTCTTACTACTCAGCAATTGGTCTACTCCCTGAGGGATTTCTCCAGAATCTATCTTGTTGTAGTGCAAGAGGTTTTTTCTGGTATATTAAAGGGATGTGAATGCTGACGGGGTCGCTTTATGGTCTGTTTTATTGATGATCCTTTCTGGACTCCTTGCAAAAGGTTAAGTCACTAGTGTTTGTAGTGACCTGGCTGTGCCCAGCAGGGTTCTATAGTATGGTCAGATAGGGGCCGAGATGGTGCTTTCATATTTAGGACCTCACAAGTAGGCTATCAGGAGTTGTCAGGTGAGCTGCTCAGTGGAGTATTGGTCTAAGGTTAAAAAAAAAAAAATCCCCAAAACAGAGGAGTTTTCCCTTTAAGGAAAGGACAATCAAACCTCTGGTGTTCCACTACCACTACCTCTTGTTATGTTGCAACCTAAGGGAGACAGTAGAGGAGAAGAACTAGGAGGTCATGAAGGGAAACTATTGGATACCTATCCTTTTGGGATAAGTGGCCTAATCCAGGTTCTAAGGCTTGGGCAGATGCTTCACGGTTTGATGTCTGAAGGCTCAGCGTTATTCTAGTTCTCCAGGACCAAGCAGGAAGTCAGTCCTCACATATGGGTGATGTCGGTGCCAACGGAGCCCCCGTGCAGAGCATTTCCCCAGCTTTCAAAGAAAGCCTTTGGGAATGCAGCGCGCATGCGCGGTCCCTTCCCGCCCAAGGGTGCCATCTTGCTCAGTCGTCTTTTTTCCGCGGAGCCCAACGGACGTGTGTCTTAGTCACCTGGTTAAAAGTTGATTTTTTTTTTTCCTTCGAAGATTCATGTTTTTTTGCCGGTTCCCCTTCCCGCCTGGGCACGGTTTTTGTCCTTTGTCCTATGGTAGGAGTGGTCTAGTGGTTAGGACAAGGTACTTCAGGCCGGAGGGCCGGGGGTTCAAGTCCCACCTGGGGACAGCAATCTCAGGCCGGAGGGACTGGGATTTCTAGTCCTATAGGCACTCCTTGTGGTCTTGGGCAAGCCACTTAACCCTCCACTGCCCATGTTCCCTGTAAGTATTAGTGTATGTGTCTCATATCCCCTTGTGTTAAATGTATCCCCCAATTGACCGCTTTGACCCGGTGAAAAGCAGGATATAAATACAGCTAAATAAATTGAGACTAGCGTTTGCGCTTTTTTTTCTTTTTCACTGGCAGCCCGGTCTTTTGACCTTGCAGGGGCCCTTTTTACCCCGATGGCTGTCAGCGAGTTCAAGAAGTGTGATCGGTTTAAGAAACTGATGTCTCTCACTGACACACACGACTGCTGCCTCCGGTGCCTCGGGCCCGATCATGACCCGATGATCTGTGGCCTGTGCGGAAAAATGTCCTCTAAGGCGCTGAGGAGCCGTCAACATCAACGAGAAAGGATCTTCTCTGACTCTGCGTCTGGCCGGGCCCGGACTTCGTCATAGGCCTTGACGTCTCGGGACTCAGACCCCAAGCATCGTCGGGGCTCCTCTGAGCGGGGGTCTCCCTCATGGGAGCACAAAAGGAAGAAGAAACCCGCGAGGGCGGCGTCGGTGGACGCTCTTGGTCCCTCGAGGGCCAGGTCGCATAGCCCCGACCGCCGTCCCGGGTCCTCTGAGTCGGAGAGGCCTGCCAAATTGCCTCATGTGGAGCCAGAGTCCCCGAGTCATGTGAGTGCTGTTGTCCTCGTGGACTCTCCTCCAGGGGAGCCGACATCGGCCCCGACGCCGTCGGGGGCTGAGTCAGGGGCTGCTGAGTCTCCTGAGCTTGGACTCAGGTTGACGGCCTTCGAGAGCAGCTTGGCTGCCTTCATGGAACAGCAGTGGGTGCTGATCACCGATCTGTCCGGTGCATCTGCCCCGACCTCCGGGACCTCGATGTCCAAGTCGACCCCGGAGGCCGAGCCAATCCTCGAGTCAATGCGGCCTCGAGTCTATCCTCGACCAAGGTCTCCCTCAGTGTCCCATATGGGGCCGAGGTCGTCGACGCCGGTACCCTTGGAGTCAGGGCGGATGGCATCAGTGCCCACCCGACCGGAGCCCCCCGATTCCTCCTCGGAGGGGTCGGAGTGGGAGACGGAGGCCGAGGAGTCCCCGGACACTTTCCAGACCCAGTGCGTCCCATCGGACTCACCGGAGTACAAGCCTTGAAGAAGGTTCCCTCCGGAGGATACCTGGTTCTCGGACTTCGTGAGGGACATGGCCAAGGCTTTGGCCTTCCACGCGGATCCTGAGGAGGAGCATTGAGCAGAGGAGCTTGAGGCCCTCCAGTATGACTCTCCACCGAAGGAGGCCTTTACTGTACCGGTTCCTCCGATGCTGGAACGGTTGCTCTTCCGCATGTGGGAGGCACCGGCTCTCAGCAAATGGGTCGATTCCATTTATCGAGTCCGTAAGAGCCCTGGGTTCCAGAAGGCACAGTTACCGCACCACTCCATGGTTGTGGAATCAGCCATGCATCGTCTGAAGAGTCAGAAGATGCACTCTTCGGTGCCCCCCGGCAGGGAGGCCCGGAACCTGGATGCCCTCGGTAGAAAGTGCCTCCAGGGCTCTATGCTGGCTTGCTGTGTCCAGACTTACCAGCTGTACATGGGCATGTACCTCCGAGACCTGGCAAAGGAGATTGCCGGGTTCTCTGCTGGCCTCTCCGAGGAACCTTTGCAGAGGTTCAAGGCTTTGTCATCGGGGATTCGAGAGTGCTCAATGTTTGTCTCGAGCAGAGGCTTCAGCCCGAGTAGCAGCGGCCGGCATCGGTGCACGCCATCAGGCCTGACTACAGTCATCGGACCTTGAGCCATGGGTCCAGGACAAGTTGGTCGATGTCCTTTGCCGGGGTGAGAACCTCTTTGGCAAACCCATGGCTGAAAAGGCTGCAGAAATCGAGACTGAGACTCTCACCATGACAAGGCTGTCCAGGAAGACTTTTGCCCCTTCTCAGAAGAAGGGCTCAGGGAAAAAGCCCCTTTACTCAAGGAAGGCCTCTGCCTACAAATCCTACCCTCAATTCCAGGCCTCTACAGCTCCCCAACAGGGTCACGAGCACCATAAAAGATATTCCAGAAAAGAAATAAAGAATTTTTTGTCGGAACCGCTGCGTGAAAACTTACGTCCTCTTGAAGCAGAATGTTCCTTTTAATCAAAATTTGAAATAGGGAATAGAAACCCTAATTTATACCCCAAAAAAGGTACCAGAAACCCACAGGGTAAGAATTAATGTAATGTAAAAGGTAAAACCACAAAAAGACTGCCAAATCTCCCCCCACAAGGATTTTAAGAGGACCCATATTCCAAGTCACCAGGCATAACAGCCATAAAAATGTGATGAATCTAACACTTAGCTGGAAAAGCAATCCTCCGTTTACATCAGAGGACCCCAACAGGGTCAGCAGGCCAAGGGGCAGGGACATAGGCCCCGTAGGCAGAAAACCCCCAAGCCGCCAGCTCCGGCTCCTGCACAGCAGGGAGCGGGGTTTTGACTCCCACTGCATAGCCTCTCCTCCTCAGCTGGCTCCCCTCAGCACAGGAGGCCGGCTGACACTGTATGCCCACAGATGGTCAGCTATAACAGGGGATACCTGGGTACTGAGCATAGTCCAAAAGGGCTATTTGCTCCACTTCAACCAGTTACTCCCCTCCTATTTTCCAGGGGAGCCTCCAAGACTTTCCTCTGCACAGGAACCTCCTCCTTCAGGAGTTGGCAAGTCTTCTACAGGAGCAGGCGGTGGAACCGGTGCCTCACCACCTGATAGGACGAGGCTTCTATTCCAGGTACTTTCTGATACCAAAAAGGACAGGAAGCCTCAGGCCCATCCTAGACTTGCGAAATCTCAACAAGTTCCTGGAGAGGGAAAAGTTCAAGATGCTTACCCTTGAAATACTGCTGCCCTACCTCCAGCAGGGAGATTGGCTAGGCATCCTTTAGGTCTAAGGAGCATATACTCACATCCTCATTCATCCAGACCACAGACAATATCTCAGATTTGTAGTGGGAGGAAATCATTTTCAGTACAGAGTACTTCCATTTGGCCTGACCTCCGCACCCAGGGTTTTCACTAAATGCCTGGCGGTGGTGGCGGCCTATCTCAGAAACCAGGGCATCTGTCTTTCCATACCTGGACGACTGGCTCATCAAGGGTCAGTCTCCTCAGGAGGCCAGACAAGCCACTCTTCGCACTGTCTCTCTTCTCCAGCACCTGGGCTTCGTCATAAACTTCGCAAAGTCCACTTTGCTCCTCTCACAGGACATAGAGTTCATAGGGGCAAGGTTGGATACCTTACAAGCAATGGCTTATTTGCCCGGGAACAGGGCTCACAGACTGATGGCTCTAGCCCAGAAGTTTCTCAGTGGATCTCTGGTCTCTGCCAGACATTTCCTGAGGCTTTTGGACCACATGGCATCTATGGTCCATGTAACTCCAAATGCTCGTCTGCATATGTGGCCTGCTCAATGGTGCCTCAGAGCTCAGTGGATACAGGCCACAGGAAACTTAAGAGACAGAGTAAGTGTCCAAACTACTAGCGGCCTCCCTGCAGTGATGGCTGCATCTCCCGAACCTGATCAAAGGGGGTGCATTTCCAGGCACCACCACATACACAGGTGCTGACAACCGATGCTTCTCTTCAAGGTTGGGGTGCACATTGCCAGGGGGCATGCACTCAGGGCCTCTGGTCCCCTTGGGAGGCCACACAGCAGATCAATCTGTTGGAGTTGGGAGCTATTCGATTGGCTCTACAAACTTTATCTCATGTCCTCTCTCACCAGTCTGTCTTGATTCAGACAGACAACGAAGTAGCAATGTTCTATGTGAACAAACAAGGAGGCACAGGATCCAGGCTTCTGTGTCAGGAAGCACAAGCCTTGTGCGCCTTTGCAGTCAAGCAAGGCATGTTTCTCAAGGCAGTTTATCTACCTGGCCAAGAAAATTGCCTGGCAGACAGGTTGAGCAGGATTCTACGGCCTCACGAATGGCATATGAATCCCCTAGTGGTCCAGCAGATCTTCCTAAAATGGGGTCTTCCAACCATCGATCTCTTTGCCAGTCCACTGCACCGTCAGCTGCCCAGGTTCTGTTCCAGACAACCGTATCCTCTGCAAATAGCAGCAGATGCCTTCCTAATCTCTTGGTCTACGGGCCTGCTGTATGCGTTTCCTCCAACGCCTCTAGTGGCCTGAACCCTATTCAAGGTTCTTTGGGACAAGGCCTCGCTGATCCTGGTAGCCCCCAGATGGCCGAAGCAACTGTGGTTTCCACTCCTCCTGCAGTTGGCGGTGGACACTCCACTCCCTCTGGGGGTGCAACCCGATCTCCTGTCGCAGGATCAGGGATCTCTCCTGCACCCCAACCTCCAGTCCCTCCATTTGATGGTCTGGCTGCTGAAAGGGTAGTTCTAGCCCCCTTACTTCTACCTAGGGAAGTGGAGGAGGTGGTTTTGGCCTCTAGGAGACAATCCACCCAGTAATCTTATGCCCTCAAGTGGCGTAGGTTCTCCACCTGGTGTGCTCAGCGCCAAGAGGATCCGTTTTTGTGCCTGGTATCAGTGGTGCTGCAGTATCTGCTTCACCTGTCAGACATAGGCCTTAAATCCAACTCTGTTCGGGTCCACCTCAGTGCTCTGTCAGCGCACCACTCGCCGGTGGAGGGCCAGTCTCTGTCGGTCCACCCCTTAGTAGCCCGCTTCCTCAGAGGCCTGCTTTTGCTCAAGCCTCCGGTTCGTCCACCAGTCCCTGAGTGGGATTTGAATGTGGTCTTGCAACAACTTACTCGCCCACCATTTGAGCCGATGGCTACATGTCATTTACGCTTCCTTTCCTGGAAGGCGTTGTTCTTGGTGGCTCTTACCTCAGCCAGGCGTGTGAGTGAACTACAGTCTCTGGTTTCTGATAGACCATACACACGGTCCTGTAGGAACAGGGTGGTCTTGCGGACTCATCCTAAGTTCCTTCCAAAGGTTGTCTCCTCCTTCCACCTCAATCAGGAGGTGGTTCTTCCGACTTTCTTTCCCAGGCCGAATGCCAGCTGGGCTGAAATGGTCTTGCATACCCTGGACTGTAGGAGAGGGTTGTCTTTCTGCATTGACCGTACGCAGGGGCATCGAAGAGCTGTTCAGCTCTTTGTATCTTTTGACCCTAATAAGCTGGGGTTACCTGTCTCGAAGCGTACCCTGTCCATTTGGGTAGCAGACTATATCGCCTGGGCGTACAGGGCAGCCAGCCTCTCCTTGCAGGGTCGAGTCACGACCCACCATGTCAGGGCAAAAGCTGCGTCAGTAGCTCATCTCCGCTCTGTTCTGTTGGCAGACATCTGCCGGGCCGCTACTTGGTCTTCAAGCCAGACTTTTGCGACCCATTACTGCCTCGAGAGGGAGTCCCGCAGGGACAGTGCTTTCGGACAGGCGGTACTCAGTAATCTCTTTGAGGTTTAGGCAACTCCTACCCTCCGGCCCCTGTGTTGGGCTACTGTTCGGGGGCGTTCTCAGAGAAGATTCTTATCACGCATGCTGAAGCTCTAGAGGGAGCTTATTTTTCAGCTTTGGGTTCTCGGTAGCCTAGAGCTGGGGAGTCCCATATGTGAGGACTGACTTCCTGCTTGGTCCTGGAGAAAGAGTAGTTACTCACCTGTAACAGGTGTTCTCCAAGAGCAGCAGGAATTGGTCCTCACAACCCTCCCTCCTCCCCTTGGAGTTGCAGTCATATATATATTTCATTTTGTTTTTTGCTGTCTTTTAGCTATGTCAGACTGAGCAAGATGGCACCCTTGGGCGGGAAGGGGACCGCGCATGCGCGCTGCATTCCCAAAGGCTTTCTTTGAAAGCTGGGGAAATGCTCCGCACGGGGGCTCCATCGGTGCCGACGTCACCCATATGTGAGGACTGATTCCTGCTGCTCCTGGAGAACACCTGTTACAGGTGAGTAACTACTCTTTATTTGATTGACAAGGATTTCCTAGATGGTATGGGTAGGTAATAGCGCTAGTCTCAGGATACCTGCCTTCTTTCCTGTTAGTATATGGCTTGAGGCCAGCCTCAGAACATTTACAAAAAAAAAGAGAAAGGGTAATATAATTTTCTAGTTAGCTTGGATAGTGAAAGTGAAGGGCAGGAATTAGATGTACGCTTCTCCTGTGTTAGAGTGTGGATTGTCCATTAATTCTTACTTGTTCAAAAACGTCAAGGAAAGAGCTCTGTTTGGCTACATGGTAGCAGTTTTCCCACGGGGGGGGGGGGGGGCACTAACTGGAAGTGATATCCACGTGAGCTTTTATTCTGCAATGGTTATTAGCTGCACTAAGATTATGGCAGGATGTGGCACGCATTCCCCACTAATAAGGTAGGGTGTAGTTCCGTTGTAAATTTCTTTACTGGTCTCTTTCTCTTTGGGAGGCTACAACACACAATAATAGCATTTGTGGAGTCCGGATCATGCCGGAGCCTTGAGGTATAAACTAGTCTTAGTCTCCCCTGATTCCTCCTAGGGCCATTCCAGGGTTGTATGGAGTAATGCTCTTTCCTAATTTCTGGAATTATTTGGTCATCACTGGCTAGGGTAGCGCAACTTCCCTCCTGGTTTGTCCAGAAGTGATTCTTGTGGGCTTGGCTGCAAGGATTAATAAAGGGCTGGTTGCACTTAAAGTTCAGTTTGGCAATGCTTGGGAGGTTATGCATGGGTCTCTACAAGCTGTGCTCCCAAGTCCACAGTGGGTTAGTTCAGTGGTAGCCTCGTGCTATAATAAAAAAAAAAAGAGATGGATGCTCAGCTATGAAAATTCTGGGCTTGGCTGATGGGTGAGGTGGGCGTGGGCCATAGGTGGCTTGTCCTACCCACTGTTTGAACCCCTCGGATTGGAGCCTCTTCTCATCAACCTTTGCAGTTCTTGCCATACCAGAAGTCGAACTAGAAGGCTGTGGAGCAGGATGGGGATCTTGCTGTGGTGGGTGCTTGGGCCTCTCCTCCCCTTTGCCAAAGTGAGGTTGTCTTATCTGTCAGAGAGAGACAGAGAGGCAGGTCACTCCATGGAAACAAGGTAGTCTGAGTTCCAGGGGTACCACTTGCAGTGGCAGTGTATTGTATATATTCCCAGCATCCCAGCATGGTCTTTTCAGACTTGGCGAGCTGGGTGGCTGTGCATTCAGACGTTCTGTTCTAGCTGGATTTTGCACAGCCATTGTATAAAGAGTTTATTGCCTTCAAAATTCTTTAGCTGCTTTCTTGGTAGAATGGTGTGAGCAGAAAACCTTGGTAAATGTCAGACTACTTTGTATCAAAAGAATAGCCATAGGGACTGGTACAACTAGTCTGATCCACAAGACTGAGGACCGTCAGGACAATCCCGATCAGGCCCTCAAGTTGGCAGTGCTGAAGAAGTGTCGGGATTCCTGCCTGTTGGATTTTTCATGTAGAGGGCTGGCCTTGGGAAGCTAACTCCTCTAGGTGTGAAAGAGGTGTCATAATCTTTAGCCTACTCCAGGAACAATATCAACGATTCCCCTGCTGCTGTGCCTTGAGCTGTCCTTTCTAGTTTTGTTGTCTGCCATTTGGCCTGGCTATAGCACTTTGCACCTTCTCAAAAGAGATAATGATGGTGGCAGTGTTCTGCTCAAGCAAGTCATCCGGGTTCACCCATATGTAAATGACTGGCTGATTCGGTCTGACTCCTTGGAGAAATCCAGAGCAGATACTTTTGTGGTGATTGGCTGACTGGAACAAGAGCAGCCTGGTTCCGTTCTAGGACTTAGTATGTTAGAGCTTGCTTCAATACAGCTTTTGAGACAAGTGTTTCTTATTCTGGAGAGGTTGCACAAGCTACAGCAGCAAACTAGTGAGTTCTGGACTTCTAGTTCCCTGGGACTTGGGGCTACCTGCAAATCTTGGGGTTAGTGGCATCAACCCAAGAACTGTTCCCTGCTCTCTTGCATCCAGTTGTTAGATCAGTGCTCTCCTCTTCCCTGGGGGATCAACAAACAGTTGGCTAGTGGTTGCATTTGCATCATCTGATGGATGGGATGCCTCCTGGACGCGCTGTATTGGATGATAGTTACCACAGATGCCAGCCTGAAGGGCTGAGGAGCTTACTTTCTAGGTCATCTTGTCCAGGGTTGCTGTTCCCCATAGGAGACCTCGTGGTTGATCAACCGGCTGGAGGCCAGAGCAATTTGCTTGGCATTGGAGAGGTTCTGGCCTCTCCAAATGTGCAAAGTGGTATACATGTTTTCAGACAGTGGCTTATATCAACAAGCAAGGTAGAACTCTGTGCCATGGTAGCTGTCAAGGTAACAGAGCTATATCGCTGGGCAGAGATGCATCTGATTGCTCGGTCAGCAGTCTACATAGCAGGCATTGATATCATGCAGACTGAGTTCTTGAGTGAGAATTCAGTGCATCCCAGTGAGTGGGAGTTAAGCCCTCATGCTGTCAGTCTCATAGTGAGGAAGCTGGGCCTCCTGGTATTCAATTTGATGGGCCATCCAGAAGAATGCCAAAGTGGAGAACCATTTCAGCTGCAGGAATGAGATCTGTAGGGGCAGGCATGTATGCCCTGCTTCAGGTGTGACCTCAGGAGAGGGCTTCTGTATGTCTTATCGCTGTGGCCCTTGATGAGCTGTCTTCTGTGCAGAATTCGGTCTCACCCAGGCCTGATACTAGTGGTGCTGGACAGGCTGCACAGGCCCTGGTCTCTTGGGTGTTGGCAGAGTCCCATTGTGCTTCCTCAAGAGAGGGGCCTTCTACTGCAAGGACCCCTGTTGATGGAGGATCCCATTCCCATCTCGCTTATGGCCTGGTCCATGAGAGCAGGTTATCCAAGAGAGGCTATTCAGAAGCAGTTGTGAGCACCCTATTTGAGGCACAGAAGGCCAGGGGATGGAAGGATACCCCTATGAGGAGAGGCTTAAAAGGTTAGGGCTCTTCAACCTGGAAAAAGACAGCTGAGGGGAGATATGATAGACGTCTATAAATTAATGAATGGAGTGGAACGGATAAAAGCAGATTGATTGTTTGTCATCAAAATGTAGAAAGACTAGTGGACATACAATAAAGCTACAGTGTAACCTATTTAAAACTAATAGGAGAAAATATTTTTTCACTCATCATGTAATTAAACTCTGAAATTAGTTACTGGAGGATGTAGTAAAAGCTGTTGATGTAGCTGGGTTTTAAAAAAAGGTTTGGACAAGCTCCTGGAGGAAAGGTCCATAAACCATTATTAAAGAGGACATGGGAAATCCACTGCTTGCCCAATACAAATATTGTGGAACCTGTGTCATTTTGGGAAACTGCTAGATACTGACCCAGTATGGCATATTTTATGTTCTTAAGGTCTCTACTTCCTTGGCTTATGTGAGAGTCTGGAGAGTCTTTGATAGGTGGTATTCCTCTCAGGCCCTGGAGGCTAGGAAGGCGGACATAGTTGCCATTTTATCCTTTTTTACAGGCTGGTTTTGACCAAGGCTTGATACAGAACTCTCTCAAAGTTCAGGTTATGGCTTAGCATGCTGGCCTATATAAATGATCAGTAGTTAGTAGTATTTGGGGGATATCTTTGGCAGGGAAATGAAGCAGCTCTTCCACCAATATAACAGACTTTCTCAGTGAACTCTTTCTTTGTTGAGGGCTCTGAAAGACCTCCCTCCCTTTTAAGCTCATTTGGAAGGTGCCTCAAGAATGTGATCCTTGAGGTGTTTTTTTCCTAATGGCTATTGTGTCAACCAAGAGGGTGTCCGAGCTGCAAGCCTTGTCATGCACAGAGCCTTTTTTTATCATCTCAGTGGCATCCGTCCCCGTATGGACCATACCATCCTTTCTACCAAAGGTGTTATTTCCTTTTCATCTTAACCAGGAGGTTATCCTGCTCCCCCTTCTTAGAGGAGGGCCTTCAGGTGAATACCTTTGCTGTGTCTGTTGGATGTGAAGAGGGTGTTAATGCTGTTCTTAGAGATTACTAATTTCTTCCATTGGTTGGACAATCTTTGTCCTCTTCAGTGGTTTGAGGAAAGGGCAGGTAGCAACTAAATCCTTGATTGCCTGCTGGATGAAGGAGGCTGTTTGTTCCACCCATCTTTTGTGTATAAAGCGGGTGCTGGAGGAAGTCTAGGCTCACTCCACTAGGGAACAGGCCTCCTCTTGGGCAGACTCTGCCTTGGTGTTCCCGGAAGACATCTGTAAGGCACCACTGGTCATTTCTGAATACCTCTGTAAAGCTCTACAGATAGCATGTGGGAGCTGGAGCAGATGGTCCTTTAGCAGGGCAGTTCTTTCCAGAGTATCGTCTTCCTCCCACCTTGGATCCTGACTGCTTGGGTTCATCCCACTCATCTGGACTGGTCTAGCAGGATAAGGAAAGAAAAATTTATATATCAGTCTTTGAATTCTGTTAGATCAGTCCCAGACCCTAAGAGAATAAACAGAGAAGAGAGAGGTTATGATCTCCAGGAACAAGCAGGAATGAGTCTTCACATATGGGTATCGTCGGTACCAACGGAGCCTGCGCGGGAACGCTCCCCAGCGTCCAGTAGGAAAGCTTTTGGGAGCATCCCACAGCGCCTGCGCGCTGCCTTCCCGCCTTTCCTAACCGCCTCTCTCCAGTTCTTCTTTTCTGCGGAGCCAGCAGGTCGTGTTTCCTGTCACCGCTGAAGAATTTCTTATTTTCTTTTATTTCTTTAGTCGCGTGTCTGCCTTCTCGACTCCGGACCGGTACCACCGGTCTTTTTTCTTTCTTTCTTTCTTAAAAAAAAAAAACCTACTCTTTTCTTACTTCAGTGCATTTTTTTCTTCTGTGGCCTTAGGCCTGCAGAAATATTTTTCCTCATGGAAAAACCCGCCTCCAGGTTCAAAAAGTGCACGAAGTGCAGTGGCACTATTTCTGTCACTGACACCCATGACTGGTGTTTAAAATGTTTAGGTCCTGGGGGCGCTCGTGAGCCCGCTGAGAGATGGCCGCGTTGTGAGAGAGCTCCGTCCCCACTACCCCAAATCACCAGCTAAAATGCGCTAAAAATTGCAAAAACTGCCTCTCCTACCTGCCCTGGGTCTATTGCGGTGAGCGGTGCTCTCCGGAGCCGAGCTAGACGACCCCCCAAGACGCTGAGACGCCGCGGAGCCCTTCTGTGCAGTGCGGCCTGCTGCCACGTGTCTCTCTCCGCTATCTGCCTTGGGCCCGGCTGATTCTCTCCCTGCCTTAGCTGGCCCGCGCGGCCCGGACGACACTTGGAGGGACTCTTCTCGGGTTGCGCTGTCGGGCCCCTGCTACTGGACCGGAGGCTGAGCAGCAACGTGCTGACGGGCGGAGCATTGCCCTCGAGGCTGGAATGCCGGCACAGGCAGCTGCCGTTTAAACATTTGCGATCGGGGAGAGGGCCTGGAATCCCCGTGGCCTTTGCTGGCACCCGCTCTCTCCTCTCCACATTGTGATTCCTCCGGAGGAGGGATAAGCATCGAATCTCACTCCCTTTCCTCTTTGCCTTTATATCTCTGGTCTGCTGAACGGGGTGGGAGACTGTAGCACCCTTTAACACACCGGTGCTCTGCTGAAGCCTTGCCCCTGCGGTGTGGGTTTTGGGCGCCCTGCCTGAGCACTCCAGCATTCTACCTGGCCTCAAGTTCCTTGCCAGAGCTTAACTCCTGACGATTGTGGGCCCTGTGTGCTTTTCCCCACCACAATCACTGCAGAACACCTTGAGCATTGCCTTTCACAGCTCACTCCTTTAAGAAGGTCAGAGGCAGCTCTTTTCTCAGGGCCCTGCTCTCTCACCGGTCTTTTGGACCTTGCGGACATTGAATCTATTTATCTCCTAACACTGTGTGGAGGTGATTACCTTACGGGGCTGTGAAGCCTCGTGAACCGCTCTCTCCCTGACCTCTCTGCCTTTGCTGACATTGACTGCTCTCTTCTCCTAACACTGTGCGCTATAAGTGGCTCTGGGGGATGGCGGCCATTGCTAAGAGTTCTGAAACTCGGGAGGGGGTGCGTTCCTCCCAGCGACTGCAGCGTAAGACTGGGGCCCCGAGTAGCCCCCGTGGTCACTCTCCTCCCTCAGGCTCTGAGGATGACACTGTAAGTGAAGAGGAACTAGAATCTCATAAACAAATCTCCTCTGCTCAAATCAAGCGAGAACTCCGTAAAGGATTTGCGGAGTTAGCCAGCCAGTTTCGTTCGCTACGTGAGGAATTGTTGAAAGATGTCGCAGACCTACGGACTGACATAAACGAGCTGGGAGCCTGAGTAGAGGAGGTGGAGACCAAAATGGTTGATCAGGATGGGACCCTGATGGACTTACAGTGTGCCTTGGATCGACAGCAAGCGCAAGCAATGGAACTGACCTACAAAATTGATGACATTGAAAATCGCTCCCGCCGCAATAATGTGCGTTTTCGTGGAATACCAGAAGCGGGAGGGGGCGGAGAAGATTGGCCAACTGTGCTTAAACTGTTGATAGCGGAGCTGCTCCCGCCGGAGGAGCTGGCTGCGCGAGCCCCCGAGATGGAAATAGAAAGTTCATCGGGCTTTGGGAAAACCTCCTAATAATCAGCCTCGTGATGTCATTGTGAGATTCCTGCGATATTCTGATGCTGAGCTTCTCATACGGAGAGGTCGGGAGAAGAAAGCAGTCCACTTCCAGGATGCGTCAGTGTCCATATACCAAGATCTTTCGACGTTCACTTTGGCGCGCTGGAGAGAGATGAAACCAGTGACAACGGTTTTGAACAGCAAGGGGATTCGTTATTCCTGGTCCTTTCCCTTTCGGATGAACTTCCTTTTGGGCAATAAAAAGATCTCGGCAAAGGACCACACTGAAGCCTGGCGAGCCCTACGCCAGGCGGGACTAGTTGATGATAATGCTCAGCCCCATCCGCCCCCCCCCCCCCCAAGTCCCAGCACCCCAAGTGGACTCGGGTGGGCAAGTCTGCTTGATCTCTGACCTTTGTGTACACTTGGGGAGCTATCTTTACCTTTTAGGGAGCCTTTTTGGGTGGGTCTCTCCAATTTTGGATCACTGATGAAAGAAATATTTCTCATTGGGTTATGGGCCACCGAAAAGGTTTGAATCAGACCCGCACTATCCTATTTGGGGGGGGTGGCGTATTTTTTGAAAATGTTATGATGATTATACTGTTCTGGTGGGGTGGCTTGGGGAGAATGCTGACCTGGGGTGGGTGGGGGAGTAGTGTGGGAAATGTTTTCTATGTGTTTAAGTTGACCTTCTGCTTCATGGGGTCTTGGGGGAAACGGGGTCTGTGGTCAATTTACCGTGTCCTGTATTAATCTTGACAGGCAGGTGGTATTGACGGGAAGGGAGGGGGGGATTTGGGCTGGGGGGGGATTTGGGCAAGGGGGGGGAGATGGGTGGGGGGGGGCTTTTTATTAACATGGAATTGAGGGGTGTGCTTGGGCTTGGAAGGAGGGACTATGGCTCTTGTTCTTGGAAAGTGGAATGGCTGGGTTCGGTTAATTAATTCCCCGGGTTTGATGGGGGGGAGCTACCATTGGGACCTTTTGGATAGCGGGCGGCAGCAAGGGAGTGGACTGTAATTGCTAATGGTGCGCTTTGTCTCTTTGAATGTTAAGGGCCTTAATTCCCCGAGGAAGAGATCCCTGTTGTTTTCCGAATTGCGCACTTTGCAGGGGGACATTGTTTACCTACAGGAGACCCATCTTCAGAACTGTAAGCAGGGCTGGCTAAGGAGGTCCCCATATACAGAGGTGCGGGTGGCCTCGGATGCACAGGGACGGAAGAAACGGGGAGTGGCCGTACTGTTTCACCAGAGCCTCTCTCTACAGATAGAGGAGACAAAACAAGATACTTTGGGGAGGTGGCTCTTCTTGAATATCCGTCTAGAAGGGCACCTGCTCACCTTGGCTAATGTTTACGCTCCCAATACAGGTCAAGGGGCCTTCTTTGCACGATTGAAAGCCTCATTGGCGGATTTTGCAAGGGGTCCTATTGTTCTAGGGGGGGACTGTAACACGCACCTGGTGCCCCACCTGGATTCCACAAGTCGGGCTGGGGGGCGAGTGGGGGGACCAGCCAGAGCCCTGCAAAGCCTTATGCTTGACTTAGGTCTGAGGGATGTCTGGAGGGATACCCATGAGGGGGTAAGAAGCTATACGTACTACTCTCCGGTCCATCAGGTTCACACTCGCATTGATTATCTTCTATTGGATCAGCGCCTGATGGACGGGAGAGTGAAGGCTGGCCATGGAGCGCTGACTTGGTCAGATCATGCCCCATGCTGGCTTGCTCTTCCGCCTGGATTGTACAGTGAGCACCAGAGGCTTTGGCGCCTAGATGTGAGGTTCCTACGGCGGCAGGGCGCAGTGCAGGATCATGTCCGTTTCATTACGGAATTTTTCGAGCTTAACAATTCTGGGGATGTTTCTCTCCCCACGGTGTGGGATGCTTATAAGGCGACGGCTCGTGGTCAACTCATGGCGGAGGCGGCCGGCACGCGTAAACAGTGGACGCGTGAACGCGACCAGTTGGTGGCGGAGGCTGCCCGCCTGGGCTCGGAGCACGCCCGAACTGGTTCGCGGCGGGTCCTGCGCCAGTGGCGGGCAGCTCGAGCCACCTTGGATGCGTGTATGCAGAAAGAATTAGATAATAAGCGTCGGAAGTTACGACAAACTTTTTATGAGCATGGGAATAAAACCGGCCGCTTCCTAGCCTTGCGTCTTCGCCAACAACAATCTGCGCGAGTGGTACGCGAACTGCGCGACGCTGGGGGACGGAAGAGGGTTATCTCTCGGGAGATACGCGATCTTTTTGCTGACTTTCTGGAGCAGCTTTATAAGGCGGAGCCTTTTGAGCGGGATCGCGTACAGGACTATCTGCGGGAGATTGGTCTGCCACATCTCTCCGACCCTGACCGGGCTCAGCTAGATTCTGAATTAACGGTAGATGAAGTGGAAACCGCAATCCAACGATTGAAAACTGGGAGTGCGCCAGGTAGTGATGGCTTCCCAGCAGAATATTATAAGACGTTTCGGGTACAATTGGCGCCAACCTTGACTATCTTGTTCAATGAGATCTTGGGGGGGGGGCCCTTTTACCACCATCCCAGCGTGAGGCATTGATCGTGATGATACCCAAGCCTGGTAAACCATTGCACGACGCGGCGTCATACCGCCCCATCTCCCTGTTAAATGTCAACGTTAAAATATTTGCCTCCGTCTTGGCGGCGCGCCTGAATCGGGTCCTTCCGGGCTTGGTTCACCCGGATCAGGTGGGCTTCGTGCCGGGGCGCCAGGCGGCAGAGAACATTAGGCGTATGTTGCAGGTCATACACGTAGCCCAACAGGACCCACAGCCAGCCTTGCTGGTGGGGATTGACGCAGAAAAAGCCTTTGATGGGTTGACTGGGAATACTTATGGTGTGTTCTGGAGAAAATGGGCTTCGGCCCTAATTATATCTGTTGGGTTCGTAGTCTTTATCAGATGCCCCAGACGTGCGTCCGGATCAATGGGGGACATTCGAGACGCTTCCTGCTGGAACGGGGCACGCGATAAGGTTGCCCTCTTTCGCCCCTACTCTTTGCTTTCGCGATGGAACCCTTGGCCCAAAGCTTTCGTGAACATCTAGGCTTGAGGGGGGTTCATATTGGCCCTGAGGATTATAGGATTGCGCTCTTTGCGGATGACATCATACTGTCCCTGGTGGATCCGTCCACCTCCCTTCCAGTTGCGATGCAGCTGTTCAATAACTATGCGCGAGTATCCGGTTTCAAAATCAATTACACTAAATCGGAGATTCTGAATGTTGGGGTCCCCGGGGCGGTTTGTGCGGAGCTCCAGGCGGCTTATCCTCTTCGCTGGGTGTCCGGAGCATTGCATTATCTAGGGGTGCAGTTGACCGTGGAGCGGGCGGACCTTTTTAGGGCCAACTATGATCCCCTGCTTCGTCAGGTTCGGCGGGACTTAGAGGTATGGCAGGGCCTGCTCCTTTCCTGGTTCGGGCGTATAGCCATAGTCAAAATGGTGGTTGTTCCCCGCTTCCTTTACTTTTTTCAGGTTCTGCCGCTTCCCATCGCGCGGGCCACTTTGGCGACCTGGCAATAGTTGCTCTTGAAATTCATTTGGCATTATCGTCGTCCACGCTTGGCGCGACAGGTTCTTTATACCCGTACGCGCTCTGGAGGTATGGGCATGCCCAATTTATATTGGTACTATGTGGCGGCGCAATGCCGGGCAGGGGTGGAGTGGATGATTGCGGATAGTACTAAGCGATGGGTGCAACTGGAAATGCACTTGGCGGGGGGAGCTGGCCTGGGAGATTGGCTGTGGTTAGGCCCGAAACTACGCCGTGGTAAGCGTACTAGCAATCCCTATATTCTCCACACCCTCCGTTGTTGGGATCGGCACTTTCGATCTCGCGACACGGACTTAACCCCTTTAGCTCCTATAGTAGATAACGCCTCTTTCCCGCCGGGGTTAAGTGATGCAGTTTTTCGGCAGTGGGGACATCACGGCCTTAGTAGGGTCGGACAGCTTTTTGATGATGGTCAATTACAACCCTTCCGTGCGTTACAAGATGAATTTGACATTCCGGCTAGGCAACATTATCAGTATATGCAAGTGACACACTGGGTTCGATCCAAGCCTGTTCGGCCCCAAGTTGCGCGGGCCCTGTCCGATTTGGAACGTTACTGTGAGGGGTGCACTACCACTAAGGGACTCATGGCGACCCTGTATGCTCACTTGCAGGGCTCTCAATCGTGTTCTAATAGACACAGGGAACTGTGGAACTCCGACTTGAACCTTTCCTAAACTGAGCAGCAGTGGGAAAGGGCGGAAACTCACTTGTGGAAAAGTGCGGTAGCGATTAATGCCCGTGAAACCAATTATAAAATATTGTACCGATGGTACATGACTCCGGCGCGGATCGCGCGCATCTATCCTGGGGCGGTGGACCTCTGCTGGCGTAATTGTGGGCATCGGGGTACCCTAGGGCACATTTGGTGGGACTGCCCCCGCATTCGCGCCTATTGGAGGGGTATACAATTTCGGTTGCAGTTGCTTCTAGGAGTAAGTGTCCCTTGGGATCCGGGGATTTTCCTGTTTGGGGCCGCGGTGCCGGGAGCACGGGCCCTACAGCTTGCTTTACTTCGCCATGGCCTGAATGCAGCCCGGTTATCCCTTGCAGCAGCATGGAAGTGTGCCTTGGCCCCCTCCTTTCAGACTTGGCTGGAACGGATGTGGGATATGTATACCATGGAAAGAGGGGTAGCGATCAGTAGGATGCGCCTGGCGTGCTTTGAGTTGGTGTGGGCACCATTTGTCTCTCGTTACGGTGCGTGACTGTGCTGGATAAGAGGGGGGGACCTTGCAAACTTTAAAGGGAGCTCACCCCATGAGTGTCTCTGCTGTTCATCGCCCTCCCCGTACTTGAACGTTAGCAAGCCATAGAGGGGGGGATTGGGAGGGTGGGTGGGAGGGGGGTCCTGGGTTGGGAAGGTGTCGGGGGGGGGGAGGACGGGTGGTTGGGGAGTTACTGCTCACCGTTTCTTTACTTTAAAATTGCAAAAATGAAGGCATATTGTTGACTGCCATTGTGATCTGGCGTTATGTTATTACTGTTGCTACTTCTTTGTAGATCTTTGTGGTTTATGCTGTTATGTATTCTTTGGAAGCCTTTCAATAAAAAAAAAAAAATGTTTAGGTCCTGACCACTCCATTGCGGATTGTGAGTCCTGTTCCATGATGTCTAAAAGAGGGTTACAAAATCGAGCAGCCAAGCTCAGTACCCTGTTTCCCTCTGATGCAGCTTCTGTGGCATCGACGTCTTCCAGGGCTGCTTCTTCATCCCATGGATCTCAGGTAACCAAACTTAAATCTGGCCGGTCCTCAAAGAGTACATCTTCCTCCAAGTATCGAGATGCCCCCGGGCTTGCTCTTGAGGAACCCACACCGGCAAAATTACCCCGGCGGGAAGTTCCAGCTTCCAAAGCTGTATCTATGGGGTCACAGGTTGACATCGATGGCTCGGCCTCGACCGATCACCTGTTACAATGTTCTGGGGTACCGGCGGTTTCCACCGGTACCGACATCCAGACATTGGTGGCGTCGATGGATCAGAATATTCTGACCATGCAGCGTGCCATCACGGCATTCATAAAAGCTGCGACGCCTTCGGTACCGCAACAAACTCCGTTGTCGGTACCGATTCCGGTACCAGATCCGATATCGGTTCCGCTGCCGGTACCGCTTGCATCGACATCAACGTCGACGGCAGCAGTACGCTATCCTGTGATGCCCATTGGTACCGCGTCGGTACCGATTACTCCTGATGTCGATACCCCCCGGTACACGTATCGGGCTCTGCGAGAGCATCCAGACAGTCGATACTTCGATTCCTCTGAAGACTCTGATACATCAGAGGCCTCTATTGAATCATCAGGGATCCTTCCTCAGGAACCCTCTTCTCCAAAAAGGAGAATGTCTCCTCCTGAAGACTTGTCTTTTCAAGACTTCATCAGGGAGGTAGCCAGAGGCCTTTCCATATCAGTGGCCTCTGAAACAGAACCTAGAGCCAAAAAATTAGATATTTTACAATATCCTAAGGCTCCTAAAGAGGCAGCCACCTTACCAATACATGAGATTCTTTATGATCACATGTTGGGCATATGGGAGACTCCTCTTTCCACCTCCCCTCATTCTCGTAGGTTGGACACCATGTATCGTGTTCCTCCTTGTCCTGGTTTTCATAAGACTCAGCTTCCTCACCACTCCATTGTGGTAGAGTCTGCTATGAAAAAGATCAAGAGTACAAAAAGACACTCCTCTGCTCCTCCAGGAAGAGAATGCAGAACCTTAGATGCCTTTGGCAGGAAAATTTTCCAGGCCAGTATGCTTGTAGCCAGAATCAACTTCTATAGTCTCTATATGGGGATGTTTCTAAAAGAAGTTACAGATCATCTGCAAACCTTATCTCCTTTTATGTCAGAAGATAAGAGAGAAGAGTGTCTCACCTGGCTTAAACATGCACAGGATGTTTCCAAGTTTTCCAACCGTGCAGCCTTTGACTCTTTTGAGGGTGCCAGTAGAGCCTAGGCTATTGCCATAGGTGCACGCAGAGTTGCTTGGTTACAAGCCTCTGATTTGGAATCCTGGGTGCAGGATGGTTTAGGTAACCTTCCCTGTACAGGTGAAAACCTGTTTGGCAAAGATTGGCAAGCAAAGGCCAACCAGATGGATGCTGAAAATTCTGCTTTAGATAGACTTTCAAAGTCTACTGCTGCTCCTTTTAAAAAGAGGTTGTTCAAAAAAGGATTTTTCCCAAAAAAGGGGAAATTTTCTTCTACTTATGGTCAGGCCTCTTCCCAAGGTCGTTTTGCTACAAAGAGACTGCAACAACCAAAACAGGCCAAGCCTCAGGCTGCGAGGGCTGCTACGGCCCAACAGCCTCAGCCTCCTCAGGGCCTTTGACTTTCCACTAGAGAACTTAGTCTTTCTGGCTCTAGAACATCCAGAGCCTCTCCCCATCCCAGGAAGGTTAGCTCATTTTGCTCCCAGATGGGAACAAATCACAGCAGAGCAATGGACCCTCTCCATCATACGGGATGGGTACAAGTTTCATTTCTTAAACGTTCCTCCTCACACCATGGTGAAACAGTTCAGTTCTCCAACATCTCTCCTCAACCTTCTAGGTCAAGAGATTACTACCCTTCTTGCCCAAGGGGTAATAGAAGAAGTACCCCTTCTTCAACAGGGCTCAGGGTTCGACTCCCCCTATTTTCTCATTCCAAAGAAAACAGGGGGCTACAGACCCATATTAGATCTCAGAGAATTGAACAAGTTTCTATGCAAGGAGAAATTCAAGATGACTTCTCTCGGAACTCTCCTTCCATACCTCCAGAGTCAGGACTGGCTTTGTTCTCTAGATCTCAAGGATGCGTACACCCATGTCCTCATCCATCCAACACACAGAAAGTTCCTTCGGTTCCTTTACCAAGGAAAGCACTACCAATACAAAGTGCTTCCTTTCGGTCTGGCCTCTGCACCAAGAGTGTTCACAAAATGCATGGCAGTAGTAGCTGCATTTTTACGCACTCTAGGGATATTCGTATTCCCATATCTGGACGACTGGCTCATCCGAGCTCCATCCCAGTCAGAGGCCCAGACTTCCCTGGCCTGCACAAAGCGTGTTCTTCAGTACCTAGGACTGGTAATCAACATCAAAATCCCATCTCACCCCTACTCAGTCTCTAGAGTTCATAGGGGCCTTACTGGATACCACAACTGCAAGGGCCTATCTTCCCCAGGCCCGTTGCCTACGCTTGGTGCAGTTAGCCTCCTAGATTCAGTTAAAATCCCATTTAACTGCTCGAGAGATGTTGCAACTCTTAGGCCACATGGCATCCACTGTGCATGTGGTTCCTTACGCTCGCCTTCACATGAGGGCAGCTCAGTGGACTCTATCCACCCAATGGACCCCAGGCATCAGGTTGCCTGTCAGAGAAAATAGCAACCTCCATTCGCCTCTTTTGGTCCCTCCACTGGTGGAAGTCCACTCAAAATCTGTTGCTGGGGTCCCCCTTTCAACAGGTGTTACCCCAAGCAACCCTTACAACAGATGCCTCTCCAAAGGGTTGGGGAGCTCATTTACAAGATCTCTCCACCCAAGGCATCTGGTCTCCACAGGAGACATCTCTACATATAAACCTCTTAGAGCTCAGAGCAATCTTTCTGGCTCTCAGAGTCTTCCACACCCTGCTCAGCTACAAGACAGTCCTCATCCACACGGACAACCAGGTAGCCATGTTCTACGTGAACAAGCGGGGGGGACTGGCTCTCTGTCGCTTTGCAATGAAGCTCTGAGATTGTGGGCCTTCGCCAGAGAGCATCAAATTCATCTCATGGCAGTGTATCTTCCAGGGGTTCAAAACTCTTGGGCAGACAGACTCAGTCGAGTTCTGCTTCCACACGAATGGTCCCTCCATGGGAACCAGATAGCCAGGATTTTTCGGATTTGGGGTACCCCAGACATAGACCTGTTTGCAAGTCCGTGGAATGCCAAACTTCCCCAGTTTTGTTCCAGGATTTCGTGTCAGGGAGTTCAGGCCAGGGATGCCTTCCTCCTTCATTGGGGGCAAGACTTCCTCTATGCCTTTCCACCTATTCCCCTCATCCCCAAGACTCTGTTAAAGCTTCAGAGAGACAAGGGGTCTATGATCCTCATAGCACCACGTTGGCCACGCCATGTGTGGTACCCTCTACTTCTGCATCTCTCTCAAGCTCCCTCCCTGGACCTGGGGTCTGCTCCAGATCTCCTCTCCCAGTAGGAGGGAACCTTGTGGCACCCAAATCCTCAGTCTCTTCATCTCAGAGCCTGGTTGCTGAAGGCCTAGACCTCTTTCTCAGCAGGTGAAGGATATCCTTCATGCTTCCAGAAAGCCTTCCACTAGACGTTCCTATGCTTTTAAATGGAAAAGGTTTACCATTTGGTGTGCAGAGAAGGGTCTTAACCCTCTTTCAATACCTCTGAATTCTTTACTAGAGTATTTGCTGCATTTATCCCATGCAGGCCTTAAAACAAATTCAATCAGAGTCCATTTGAGTGCTATTGCAGCATCCCTTAAGCCTCTCAATGGACAACCTATTTCCTCTCATCCTCTTATAGCAAGATTCATGAGAGGCCTTCTTTTGACTAAACCTCCCATTAGACCACCTCCAGTGGCATGGGACTTGAATCTGGTTCTTGGCCAGCTTATGAAGCCACCTTTTGAACCCTTAGCCACCACCTCCTTGAAATTCCTTTCCTGGAAGGTTAGTTTTCTCATTGCAGTCACCTCAGCTCACCGTATCAGTGGGTTGCAAGCTTTAGTGGCTAATCCTCCTTATACAAGGTTCCATCATGACAAGGTAGTCCTCAGAACTAATCCACACTTTATGCCTAAAGTGGTCTCACCTTTTCATCTGAACC
This sequence comes from Ichthyophis bannanicus, assembly GCA_033557465.1. Classification (NCBI taxonomy): domain Eukaryota; kingdom Metazoa; phylum Chordata; class Amphibia; order Gymnophiona; family Ichthyophiidae; genus Ichthyophis; species Ichthyophis bannanicus. Next base: position 66,076,465 of record CM066035.1, read on the forward strand.
AGGAGGTGTATTTACCTGTCTTTTTTCCAGGACCTCATGCATCAAGTGCAGAGAGGAATCTTCATACCCTGGATTGTAAAAGAGCACTTGCTTTCTACTTACAAAGGACACAGCAACATAGAAAGTCCTCTCAACTTTTTGTTGCTTTTGATCCTTCTCATTTAGGACTTCCAGTCTCTAAGAGAACTCTGTCCAATTGGATTGCTCAGTGTATTTCCTTCGCCTACCAGAGTAAGAACCTTTCTCTGGAGGGCCATGTCACAGCTCACAATGTGAGGGCCATGGCAACCTCTATGGCTCATCTAAACTCTGTGTCCATCGACCAAATCTGTCGAGCGGCCATCTGGGCATCGGTTCATACCTTCACAGCCCATTACTGCATGGACAAGGACTCCCGCCGGGATGCCTTGTTTGGTCAGGCTGTTCTCAAACACCTGTTCCATACCTAATCAACTCCTACCCTCCATCCCTGACTGGATGCCTGAGATTCCTGGGTGGAGGTGGAGCCTTTCCCAGGGACTCACAACTATTAAAAGTTGTTAAAACCCAAGAGGATTGTGAAAAATTGCAAGAGGATCTTGATAAATTGGAAGACTGGGCATCAAAATGGCAGATGAAATTTAATGTGGACAAGTGCAAGATTATGCACCTAGGGAAGAACAACCCAAACTATGGTTACACGATGCAAGGTTCCACATTAGGAACCACCACCCAGGAAAAAGATTTAGGCATCATTGTGGATACCATGTTAAAACCCTCGGCTCAGTGTGCAGCGGCGGCCAAGAGAGCAAATAGAATGCTAGGTATGATAATGAAAGGAATAGAAGATAAAACAAAAGATATTATAATGCCTCTATATCGTTCCATGGTGAGACCGCACCTTGAATATTGTGTGCAATTCTAGTCGCCGTATCTTAAAAAGGATATAGCGATTTTAGAAAACGTTCAGAGAAGAGCCACCAAAATGGTAAAGGGGATGGAAGGATACTCCTATGAGGAAATGCTAAAAAGGTTAGGGCTCTTTAACCTGGAAAAGAGACGGCTGAGGGGAGATATGACAGAAGTCTATAAATTAATGAACGGAGTGGAACGGGTAAACGTAGATCGATTATTTACATTATCAGAATATAGAAAGACTAGGGGACATGCAATGAAGCTACAGGGTAAACTATTTAAGACTAATAAAAGAAAATATTTTTTCACTCAACGTGTAATCAAACTCTGGAATTTGTTACCGGAGGATGTAGTAAAGGCTGTTAGTGTAGCTGGGTTTTAAAAAAGGTTTGGACAAGTTCCTGGAGGAAAGGTCCATAAACCATTATTAAGAAGTGACCGAAGATATCAATGCTTGACCCAGTACAAGCATTGTGGAACTTGTGTCTCTTGGGGAAACTGCTAGGTACATATGACCTAGATTGGCCACTGTTTGGAACAGAATACTGGGCTTGATGGACCTTGGTCTGACCCAGTATGGCATATCTTATGTTCTTATATGGGTGATCTCCCAGGCATCTCTAGCTGGGGAGTCCCCATATGTGAAGACTCATTCCTGCTTGTTCCTGGAGATAGCACAGTTACTTACCTGTAACAGGTGATCTCTGGGAACAGCAGGAATAAGTCTTCACAACCCACCCACCTCCCCTAGGAGTTGTATCTCTCTATCTTTCCTTTCCTCTCTCTTTGTCTCAGCTTTAAAACTCGAACTGGAGAGAGGCGGTTGGGAAAGGCGGGAAGGCAGCGTGCAGGCGCTGTGGGATGCTCCCAAAAGCTTTCCTACTGGACGCTGGGGAGCGTTCCCGCACAGGCTCCATCGGTACCGACGATACCCATATGTGAAGACTTATTCCTGCTGTTCCCAGAGATCACCTGTTACAGGTAAGTAACTGTGCTATCACCTGGGACATTCCCATTTTGACAGACAAAAACTGGATGCAAGAAAACCCAACAAAATGGTAAAGGAGAAAAACATCAGAATGGCGTTGATAATAGAAGTGTTGATTCCAAGTAGTAGTCTGTGATTCACGTGGAGTGGCAGAAGATACTAAAATACCAAGAAAATATTGCAGAAAGATACAGGAATATTTCCTATCGTATTGGGAGCCTCAGGCTTGTTGATAAAGAACTTCTTCCAAGTGCATCTTGACAAACTTACCCCTACACGTTATATCTTACGAACTCCAGAAGGAAGCTTTCTTTGGCACTATGCAAGTATTATGCCAAGCATTAGCAGAAAGTGTGAGAGATTGAGATCACACTCCAAATACCGTGGCTTAGAAGTGAGGTTCATGACTGTCATGGTTTGCACAAAACTAACCCTTTTGGAGAAATTTCCATGAAGACTCTTCCTACAGGTTTGGGAACCCTGCTTCCTCATAATGATGCTCAGTATCCGTGTCTGACACAGAATCGATTCTAGTTAAGTGTCAAATGGCTTGTTCAGTTATGGTTGTTGGTTAATAACTTTCATAGTTTCCCTGAGATTTTTCCTCAGCCTTGCTTACTGTTTATGAAGTGTCATATTTGTTTCTCTCTACTTTACCAGTGGATATGCTAGTGATGACATCACTGAAAGTCTCTCTAGTCTGCCTCTACCTGTTAACTGAGGAGCATAACCAATTTGTCTGACCTGGTCTAGGAGGATTCAAGAAAAGACCATTATCAGGTAAGTAAATTTCTCCTTAACAGAGATGTGTAGTAATACTCAAGGGCATTGTACATTATGGAATATGGTTGATTTATATAGGAAAATGTAAGTAAAATCTGGTATTAAACAAGATCTGGGCATATTTTCTGGAGGACACATCCATAAGATTATTAGTCAGAGAGACTTGGGTGTCATCACTTCATATGTTTTTGATAGGGGGGGGAAATAAGGAATGTGTTTTTCTGATTGGGCTACTGGCTTCTTCTAAGTAGCTCACAGTCTACATTTGGAAACAGGATGTCAGGCTTAGTGGTTCATTGGTCTGCCTCCTCATGGCATTTGTTGGTGCATTTATTGTATTTATTTTTCTTTAACCTCTATGAACTTATTTTGTGATGATGGGAGTACTAACCATCTATACTTCATATAAGGAAAAGAGCATTTTTCTAGTTGCCCATCGGAAAGATCCTGCAGGAATGGACCCTGATGACATCTGGCATCTTTCCTCTAGTCTAAAAAGGTATTGTCTATTTTACATAAACCATGTCCATCCCCTCATAGTATTCGTAATAGAATGCTTCAGTCAAACTTCAAGCTGTCCTTTTAACAGGTAGAATTCTTATTACATTCATTTATGCATCATTCAGTTCTCAGTGGTTCACAACCATATGTAGATGAAATCCACAAAGATGCAAACAATAAGACTAACAGACAAGATAATAAAATACAATGTTTAATTCATATTACCTTCCAATATGACTCTGTAGCATAGGCTGTGCAAAACAAGCAATTTTAACACCTTTCCAAGAATGTTTTAAACCTAATTCTCAATTCACCTGGCAAGGCATTCTTACAAAAGGCCTTGACTAATTTTCTTGGAATCTAGGAACCTACTTAAATATTTAGGAGCCAGCCGCTGAGACCTAGGTTGCAGTCCCCCCCCCCCCCCCCCCCCGGAGGTTGCAGGTTGCAGTCCCCCCCCCCCCCCCCCCCGGAGGTTGCAGGTTGCAGTCCCCCCCCCCCCCAAGCAAGGTGGATCACAACTTCATTTTTAGAGCCTAATTTATTGTTTTCCCATTTTCTACAGGAAAAGAAAAAAACTTAATCAGGCTCTTAATCATAAAGGGTCACTAATAAGCTGCTGACAGTGCTTGGAGGTGGAGGGAAAGGAGGAGGAGGAGCTCTGTTGGTACCGTGCAATGGCACATTAAGGCGCCATTGCAGTGTCAATAGAAACGCTTCTTCTGTCTCTCCCACACCCCACTCAGAATGCTTTCAGCAGCTTATTGGTGACCCTTTTTAGCTGCACCTAATGAAACTTGTTTTGCTTCATTGATCACCATGGTTTGGTAGTACCTAAAACAAAAGAAATCTCTTTAGAACACTGTACACTGCCTTCAATCAGTCTCACGCTCATGCTTGCTCTCACTCTCTATAGCTCCCTCTCCAACTTTCACCCAGTGTCTCGCTCTCTCTGTAGCTTCACCCAGTCTTTGTCACCATTTCTGTCAGCTTGATTTTTCAAGTCACAGTGAAAACAGCACGCTGCAAACTTCACTTTGGCATTTAGTCTCTCTCAAGCAGCTTGAGCTGCGCAGTGCAGGAAGTTCAAGTAGGGGACCTGAAACCACAAGATCTACTTGAACTTTCTGCACTGTGCAACTCAAGCTGCTTGGAGAGAAGATAGCCAAAGTGAAGTTGGCAGCATGCCATTTTTTGCTGGTGCACCAGCGGCATACAACATTTTGGGGGCATGAAATTCCAGGCACCAGGGTGCAAATTCTAGGCTCCATGACTACCTGGCACCCAGGATTTGTCGAGCCCTGTTTGGCAATAAAGGCCCAATTACTGATAGCTGGTACAAGAAATTGGGCACTTTTTTTTTTAGTGTCTGGTTACGCACATATTCCTCTTCATCCTTGCCAGACTAGTCAAAACAAATGGAGATTTCTCCCTTTGTCCAGCAGTTGGAAACGTAGCAAAACTGCTGTTTTCTATAAAGACAGGTGGATCAGTTTTATTTATTTATTTATTTACATTCTCTTATATACCGCGCTATTCTGCATCAGTGCGGTTTTACATTGAACAAACTGAAATTACATTGAACAACAGGGTATTATAACTTGGAGATAACTATTTTACAGGGAACATGGGCTATGGAGGGTTAAGTGGCTTGCCCAAGACCACAAGGAGCACCTGTAGGACTAGAAACCCCAGTGAAACTGGCTAGTATTCCGTCTGTAACAGGAAAGAGGCATCTGATGCAGCAGTAAGAAGAAAACTGAGCTTTGGCAGGAGGGCCTGTAGGGTTGTTCTAGCTGTGTAGCAGGGTTAGGGGCTAGGAGAGAGAAGGCATAAGAGGCTAGTGGAGCTTCCTCACTCTACACAATTGTCAGGAGCTTGGCTGCAAGTGGATATACCTAGGGGCTGCCCTAATACTTGGGCTTTTGTAAGACAAAAGCTCATAGGAGGTGTGTTTTTCCAGCCCCAGTTTCAGCTACCATTGCCATTTTTTGCCTATATTCATAGTTCCTGTTTGCCAGACCCCCAAACGCAATAGCACACAGGGAGGGTTTGTTCCAGTAGGTGGTGTTTCTATGCCAGTATGGTTGCTGCACCTGTGTAAATGCGGACATTGCTTCCACCATAGAAAACCTGGTCGGGAAGAAAGGACCCCCCCCCCCCCCCCCCCAGTTCCTGCCAGACATTGTCTCTAATGTAACACCCATGCCATTCAGCCAGAGCACACAGCTCTGGATTCCCCACACAGCCCCCATTGCTCTGCAAAAGGGCAGAGCAAGCACCCACCAGCATCTGCGTAGCGGTCCAGGCTGCGCCCCCCCCCCCCTCCCCGGGGCTGTGACAAAGCAATCCTAGAACCGTAAAGAACCATTACAGCAGCCATTTACATAACATTTCTTCTTCACATTTTTCCTATCCTCCCTTTACCCCGTAACAGTAAATTGTAAAATATTATTCCCATCCCTCCCCCGTACAAACCAACAAATTTACTTATAGGGCCCTAGTGGCATGCTATAAGATATAATAGCATGCCACTAGGGCCCTATAAGTAAATTTGTTGGTTTGTACGGGGGAGGGACAGGAATAAAGTATAGTTACTCACCTGTAACAGGTGTTCTCCAGGGACAGCAGGAATCAGTCCTCATGGGTGACGTCGGCGCCGATGGAGCCCTCGTGCAGAGCAATTACCCAGCTTTCAGGGAAAGCCTTTGGGATTGCATCGCGAATGCGCGGTCCCCTTCCCGCCCAAGGGTGCCATCTTGCTTAGTCAAATGACATAGCTAAAAAGTCGGCAAAATTAATATCTTTCTTTATTCCAATACTTTATATACCACCCTTGTCGAAACATGAGAGCGGTTTACAATAAAAGCATGCTAACGCTTATAAGAAAAGAAAGGAACTCCATTGTAAAACAGAAAAGGATAGATTAAACAGTATAGGCACTAGAAACAGTTGAGAAAGCAGTAGCTAGACAGAACTATTACAGGGGAGGTCAAAAGCCTGTTGAAGCAGGTGAATTTTTAATAAGTTTTTAAAATTTTGGTATGAGGGTTCCAGCCGGATGGAGGATGGTAATGTGTTCCAAAGAGAGGGTCAGAGGAAAAAAGAATTCAGCATGACGGGTTTGTTCTAAGTGAGCCAGTGCTGGGGAAGGCAGGGAGAGTCGGTTAGCGTACAATGAACGAAGTTGACGGTAAGGTGTGTGGAGAGAGATGAGATTTGCTAAGCAGAGTGGATTTGATGTGTGGCTAACCCTATGTGTCAGAATGAGAAGCTTGTATTGGAACCTATAATGGAGTGGCAACCAGTGAAGATGAAGAAGGAGAGGCGTGACGTGATCAAATCTCCGAGCATGGCAGATAAGGCGGGCGGCTGTATTCTGCAACAATTGAAGGCGTTGGAGCTGGTAGGACGGCAAATTTGCTAAAACCATATAGCTTTGGTTATGAGTAGATTAGACTACTGCAAATACGAGAGTGATAAGAGAGTCAGGAGGGAGAATGGAACAAACTGATCTGATTTGATGTAATGCAAAGAAGGAACGGCGGGTGAGATTCAACACATGGTTGTGGAAAGAGAAGAATCCAGGATTACGCCTAAATAACGGAAGGAGGAGGTGAGGGGAATAGAAGTAGAATTAATTTGGGGCATAATCTTTGGGCAAGTGGTACTCAAGAGAAACCCACATGGCTGTAGAATGCAACTCCAGGGGAGGAGGGAGGGTTGTGAGGACTGATGCCTGCTGTCCCTGGAGAACACCTGTTACAACTACACTTTCTCCAGGAACAAATAGGAAGTCAGTCCTCACATATGGGACCTCCCTAGCTATAGGCTACTGAGAAACCATAGCTGAAAAATGGCTCCCTCTAGAAGAGCCGCAGGAGCTGCAATAGGAATTCAGCCGAGAACGCAACACCCCCCAGTAGCCTGACACCAAAGGGTTGGAGAGTTGGAGTTGCCTAAACCCCAAATAGGTTATGGAGTACCGCCTGGCCGAAAGCACTGTCCCGTCGGGACTCCCTATCCAGGCAGTAATGGGCTGCAAAAGTCTGGCTTGAAGACCAAGTTGCGGCCCGGCAGATGTCTGCCAGCGGAACAGAGTGGAAGTGAGCCACTGATACGGTGAGCCCTGACACGGTGGGCCGTGACTCAACCCTGCAACGGGAGATCGGCTGCCCTGTACGCCCAGGCAATACAGTCTGCCACTCAGGTGGACAGCATATGCTTGGAGACAGGTTAACCCCAGCTTACTGGGGTCATATGAGACGAAGAGCTTAGTAGCCCTTCAATGTCCCTTCGTACGCTCCAGGTAGAAGGACAACGCCCTCTTACAATCTAGGGTATGCCGGATTGCCTCTGCCCGGCTGGAATGCGGCCTGGGAAAGAAGGCCGGAAGAATCACCTCCTGGTTGAGGTGGAAAGAAGACACCACCTTTGGAAGGAACTTCGGGTGAGTGCGGAGGACCACCCTATTCCTATAAAACATTGTGTATGGTTTATTAGTTACAAGAGCTTGCAGCTCACTCACACGTCTGGCTGATGTGAGTGCCACCAGGAAGAGCACCTTCTAGGAGAGGAAGTGCAGATGGCAAGAGGACATCGGCTCAAAAGGTGGGCGAGTAAGCTGCTGTAAGACCACATTCAAATCCCACTCAGTTGCTTGAGGACGAACTGGGGGTTTCAGCAGAAGCAGACCTCTGAGGAATCTGGACATCAGGGGGTGAGCCGAAAGAGGTTGCCCCCTCTACTGGCGAGTGGTTTGCTGACAAAGCACTCAGGTGGACCTTGACAGAGTTAGACTTGAGACCTAATTCTGAGAAGTGATGCAGGTACTGCAGCACCACTGGTACAAGGCAAGAGAAAGGGTTTTCATTGTGCTGGTTACACCACACCTCAAATCTGCGCCACTTGAAAGCATAGGATTTCCTAGTGGACTGCCTCCTGGAGGCCAGTAATACTTCTAATACATTCCGAGGTAGGAGGAGAGGAGCCAGCCCTACTCTTTCAGCAGCCATGCCATCAGGTTGAGGGCCCTGAGGTTGGGGTGCAAGAGAGAGCCCTGCTCCTGTGAAAGGAGGTCGGGCTGCATCCCCAGTGGAAGTGGGGTTTCCACTGCCAGCTGGAGGAGAAGCGGAAACCAAGGCTGTCTTGGCCATCTGGGGGCTACCAGAATGACAGAGGCCTTGTCCCGAAGGATTTTGAACAGAGTCCATGCCACCAGAGGCATGGGAGGAAACGCATACATGAGGCCCCCTGACCAGGAGATCAGGAAAGCATCTACAGCCACCCTCCGAGGATGTGGCTGTCTTGAGCAAAATCTGGGCAGCTGGTAATTTTGCAGACTGGCAAATAAATCTATGGACGGATGTCCCCAGCGGTGGAAAATCTGCTGTGCCACCACCAGATCCAGCTGCCATTCGTGAGGTTGGAGAATTCTGCTTAGTTTGTCCGCTGGGCAGTTCTCCTGACCAGGCAGGTACACTGCTTTGAGAGACATACCTTGCTTGATGGCAAAGGAGCAGAGGTCCAGTGTCTCCTGACATAGGATACGAGACCCCGTACCTCCCTGCTTGTTCATGTAGAACATTGCTACCTGGTTGTCCGTCTGTATCAATACAGACTGATGTGAGAGGACATGACAAAAGGCTTGAAGAGCTAGGCAAATCCCCCGCAGCTCTATGAGGTTGATTTGGTGTGCAGACTCCTGAAGAGACCACAACCCCTGAGTGCATGATCCTTGGCAATGGGCTCCCCAGCCCAGCAAGGAGGCATCTATCATTAGCACTCTTGTGTGCGAGGGAGTCTGAAAAAGCACTCCCTCAAGTAGGTTGGGTGGCTGACACCACCACTGCAACGATTTTACAGTCATTTGGATACCGTTATCCTGTCTCTGAAGCTGCCGGAGGCCTGAGTCCACTGATCTGAGGCACCACTGAGCTGTTCTCATGTGGAGACAGGCATTTGGGGTCACATGCACCGTGGAGGCCATGTGGCCCAGGAGGCACAAGAAGTGACTCCCTGAGACTTGCGCCTGAACTGTTATGCCAGTGTTAGCAGCCTCTGTGCCCTGTCCTCCGGCAGGAAAGCCTTTGCCTGAAGGGTGTCCAGTCTTGCTCCTATGAACTCTAAGTTTTGAGTGGGGAGCAAAGTGGACTTTGTGGTTTATGACAAAATCCAGACGTTGCAACATGATGTTAGTGTGAGAAGTGGCCTGTTGGGCCTCCTGAGGCGACTGGCCCCTGATGAGCCAGTCGTCCAGGTAAGGGAAGACAAAAATTCCTTGACTTCTGAGAGAGGCTGCCACTACAGCCAGGCATTTTGTAAACACCCTGGGAGCAGAGGCCAGGCCAAAGGGTAGAACTCTGTATTGGAAATGTTTTCCTCCCACTACAAATCTCAGATATTGTCTGTGGTCTGGGTGAATGAGGATGTGCGTATAGGCATCCTTCAGATCTAAGGAGCATAGCCAATCTCCCTGGTGGATGTAAGGCAGCAACAATCCAAGGGAAAGCATCTTGAACTTTTCCCTCACCAGGAACTTGTTTAAGTTTCTTAGGTCGAGGATGGGTCTGAGGCCTCCTGTTCTCTTTGGTATGAGAAAATACCTGGAGTAGAAGCCCTTGCCCTGCAGGTGGTGGAGCACCGGTTCCACCGCCTGATCCTATAGAAGACCTGCCAACTCCTGCAAGAGGAGGTCCCTGTGAAGAGGGGGTCTGAGAGGCTCTCCTGGAAAGGAGGGTGGTATCTGGCTGAAGTGAAGCAAATAGCCCCTTCGGATATCTGGGTCCTGCAAATAGTCCAAGGTGATGGCTGGCCACCTGTGGGCGTACAGGGTTAGCCTGCCTTCTGTGCAAGACCTTACCACTGGCGGAAGAGAGACTATTCCTTGGGAGTCAGAAAACCCCTCTCGGCTGGGTAGGAGCTGGGGTTTGGGGGTCTTCTGCTTACACGGGCCATGCCCCTGTCCCTTGGCCTGCTGCCCCTGTTGGGGAGCTGGGGTGGCCTGGTAAGTGGGATAGTTGCGGTAAGCAGTACCCTTCCTCGGGGAAAAAGGGCTTTCTACCCAAGCTCTTCTTAGAAGGGGCAGAAGTCTCTTTTGAGAGTCTTGTCCGGGTCAGGTACTCAGTCATGGGTTTGCCAAAGAGGTTGTCACCTCGGCAAGGGACATCGACCAACTTGTCCTGAACCCATGGCCCCAGATCCGTTGACATTAGCCAGGCCTGGTGGCGTGGGCCGAAGCCTCGAAGCCATCATAGGCCGCTCGAGATACGAACTTCGAGCACTCCCGAATCCCGGTGGACAAGGCATTAAGCGCTGCAAGGGTGCCTCGGAGAGGCCATCTGAGAACCTGGCAATCTCCTTTGCCAGGTCCCTCAAGTACATGCCCATGTACAGCTGGTAGGTTTGGACACTGCATGACAGCATCGAGCCCTGGAAGCATTTTCTGCCGAGAGCGTCCAGGTTCTGGGCCTTCCGGCCAGGAGGCACCAAGAAGTGTGTTTTTTTTGGCTCTTGAGCCTGTGCATGGCCGATTCTACAACCATGGAGTTGTGCGGCAGCTGTGCCTTTTGGAACCCAGGGCTCTTGCGGACTCGATAGATGGAATCGACCAGTTTGCTGAGCACCGGCATCAAGGCCGGTGACTCCACATGCAGAGCATCAGCCGTTCCAGCATCGGAGGAACTGGCACAGTAAGGGCTTCCCTCGGGGGAAAGTCATACTGGAGGGCCTCAAACTCTTCAGCTCGAGGCTCCTCCTCGGTATCCGCCGGGAATGCCAAAGCCTTGGCCATGTCCCTGACTAAGTCCGAGAACCGGTATGCTCCAGAGGGGACCTCCTTCGAGGCTCCGAACCTGGTGAGTCCAATGGGACATACCAGGTCTGATGGGTGTCCGGGGACTCCTCATCTTCAGTCTCCCATGCCGATTCCTCCAAGGAGGAATCGAGGGCCTCCGGCCCCGACTGCCCCGACGCCAAAAGCACCGGCGTTGACAACCTCGGTCCCGAGCGGGAGGTCGAGGGAGACCTTGGCCGAGGATTGACTCCAGTCCGAAGAGTCTTGAGGATCGGCTCGGCCTCCGGGGTCGACTTGGATGTCGAGGTCCCGGTGGTCGGGGCAGATGGACCGGTGAGACTATGCACCACTCGCTCGCTCTCCTGTTCTTCGGGGGCGAGATCGTCCAGAGCCTCCGGCTCCAGGCCGCTGGCCATCAGACAGGGTGAACCACCCAGCTCGGCTCCCTTGACCGTTTTTCTCGACTGGGAATCCGATGGGGACACATTCCCAGAGACCTGCACCCACCGGGATCTCCCGTCGGGCTCCTCGCTGCCTGGTCTCCAGTGGCATTCACTACCCGAGGACACCTCCTTTTTGGTGTTTGTTCAGGACATGGCTCGGGCCCTCAACCTGGTCACCCAGGCCGAGGAAGACCCTTGTGCTGAAGAACTCGATATTCTTCGGTACGAGGCCCTGCCCAGGGAATCCCTCACAGTGCCGGTGCTGCCGATCCTCTCCCGGCTATTACTCCGCATGTGGGAAGCCCCAGCCTTGATTCGCATTGTGAGCAAGCGCCTTGACACAGTGTACAAGGTGCAGCGAGGGCCAGGCTTTCGAAAGACTTAACTCCCACACACCTCAGTGGTGGTGGAATCAGCCATGAGGAAGCAGAAAATCCCGAATTCTTACTCATCGGTCCCGCCGAGCCAAGAATAGAGAGCCCTTGATGCCCTGGGCCGCAAGGCCTATCAGGGTTCCATGCTCTCTTGTTGCATCCAGGCATACCAATTATATATGCAGAGGGAGGAGTGGCCTAGTGGTTGGGGCAAGGTACCACAAGCCAGAAGGTCGGTGGTTCAAATCCCACTAGAGGACAGCAACCTTGGGCCGGAAGGACTGGGGGTTCTAGTTCCACAGGTGCTCCTTGTGGTCTTGGGAAAGCCACTTAACCCTCCATTGCCCATGTTCCCTGTAAGTATTAGTGTATGTGTCTCATATACCCTCGTGTTAAAATGTATCCCCCAATTGTGTTGTGACCACTTTGATTGAAGGATAAGGTGGTATACAAAACTGTCTAAATAAATAAATATGGGTATGTTCCTCCGCAACTTGTCTAAAGAACTTGGAGGCTTCTCCGCGGGCCTCGAGGGTGAGCCCCTCGACTGGTTCCGCACCCTGTTGAAATCGGTGGCGGATTACTCCAAGTATATTTCTTGAGCCTCCTATGATGGCTTTGAGACATTGGCTCGAGTGGCGGCCGCGGGCATCAGAGCCCGCCACCAGGCTTGGCTCCAATCTTCGGATTTGGAGCAGTAGGTGCAGGAGAAGCTCCTGGACGTACCCTGCCTCAGCGAACAGCGTTTTGGTAAGCCGATGGAGGAGAAGGCTGCGGAGATTGAGACGGAGGACGTCACTAAGACCTGTCTCTCCCGCAAGACCTCGACACTGCCTCAGAAGAAGCAGCCTGCCAAGAAGCACTTGTTCCCCAGGAAAGGCCTCCAGTACCACGGCTACCCGCCGTACCCAGCTATTCCCGCGCCAACCACTCCTGCACAGGGAAAGCCTGGTCCAAGTCGCCGAAAACCAAAGGGCCCGAAGGCCCAGACGCCAGCAGCATAGCCACTCACCTTCTGGCGATGCAGCAGCCAGTGGGGGGATGCCTGTCCTGTTTCGCCCGTTGTGGGCGCTTATCACCTCGGACACCTGGGTCTTCCAGGTCATCCGGGAGGGCTATCGCCTCCAATTCGACAGGCTTCCACCCCCTTTCTCCCCAGTGGAGCCTCCTCAACTCCCCGCACACCAGCTTTTGCTGCAACGGGAATTACACTCCCTCCTTGCCCAACAGGCAGTCGAGAAGATCCCTCCCCACCTTCGAGGTTGGGGCTTTTATTCCTGGTACTTCCTCGTCCCGAAAAAGACGGGGGGGTCTGCAGCCCATCCTCGACCTCTGCAGGTTAAACAAGTTCCTGGTGCAGGAGAAATTCAAGATGTTCTCTCTTGGTGTGCTGCTGCCCTTCCTTCTGGCAGGGCAACTGGCTATGCTCCTTGGATCTAAAGGATGCTTACACCCATTTCTTGATCCACCCCAAACACAAGCAGTACCTGCGTTTCAGGGTGCAGGGAGAGCACTCCCAGTACAGGGTGCTCTCCTTTGGCCTTGCCTCCGTTCCTCGGGTCTTCACAAAGTGCCTCGTCGTGGCTGCTGCTCATCTTTGGCGCCGGAGCGTGCTGGTGTTTCTCTACCTCAATGACTGGCTCGTTACGGGCTCCTCCATTGAGGAGGCCCAGCGAGCGATGTTGCGCACTGTCCTCCTCTTGGAGAGCCTGGGGTTCTTGGTCAACTACCCAAAGTCTCACTTCGAGCCGGCACAGGCTGTCGAGTTCATCAGGGCGTGCCTCGATACTTGGCAGGCCATGGCCTTCTTGCCAGTGGATCGCTCCACCCGCCTCCGAGCTCTGGCAGCTCGTGTCCAAGGTGCCCACCAGGTCACCGCTCAGTCCATGCTACGTCTCTTGAGCCACATGACCTCGACCATGCATGTGGTTCCTCACTGCTGCCTGCACATGCGGACAACCCAGTGGTGTCTCAGCTCCCAATGGAGTCAATCCCTCGGACACCTCAGGGACCCCATCAGGATTCTTCCCAACCTTCATTTGTCCCTGAACAGGTGGCAAAACCCCCGCAACCTCCTGCGGGGATCGCCCTTCCAGGCCCCACAGCACGAGGTGATACTGACCACAGATGCTTCCCTGTTGGGGTGGGGAGCCCATTGCGGGCCTCTGCATGCAAGGGAAGTGGTCACCTGTGGAGGCTCAGCAGCAGATAAACCTGCTCGAGCTCTGGGCCATCTGGTGGGCCCCGAGGGCCTTCGAGAATGGCCTCAGTGGGAAGTCGGTTCTGGTGCAGACCGACAACCCGGTAGCGATGTTCTACATCAACAAGGAGGGGGGCATGGGGTCGCGCTCCCTCTGTAGGGAAGCAGTCATCTGCTCATTTGCCGCTGGGCGGAGGATGTCTCTCAAGGCGATGTACCTCCCAGGTCAGGAGAATGGCCTGGCGGACAGACTCAGCAGAATCTTTCGCCCCCATGAGTGGTGCCTGGATCCCAGAGTGGTAGGCTGGCTGTTCCTACATTGGGGCACTCCAGCGATAGACCTCTTCGCCAGCCCCCAGAACCCACAACTCCCTCGCTTCTGCGGCCCTGTACCGCACTCGGGCAGGGAGGGCTCTGATGCATTTTTCCTAGACTGGTCCTCCAGTCTCCTATATGCATTCACTCCTTTCCTCCGCATTAGAGGACTCTCTTCAAGGCTCAGTGGGACGGGGCGTCTTTGATTCTCGTGGCCTCAGCAGCTTTGGTTCCCACTCCTGCTCCAGCTATCGTCGGAGCCTCCGATTCCCCTGGGCTCTGCCAGGGACTTGCTGATGCAGGAGGAGGGTCAGGTACTGCACCTGAACCTACCCTCCCTATCCCTGGCAGCTGAACAGGTCTCTCTAGCCTCTCTGGCCCTTCCGGAGGAGGTCAAGGAAATCCTGGCCTCGAGGAAAGACTCCACTAGGCGGGTTTATGCCTTTAAGTGGAAACGCTTCTCAGTCTGGTGCTCGGAGCTCCAGATTGACCCCTTCACATACCCGGTTCGGTGGGTTCTCCAGTACCTTCTCTACCTCTTGAGGGAAGGACTGAAGTTGAACTCTGTTCATTTGAACGCCATATCAGCTAATCATCTCCCTATCGAGGGAAAGCCTCTCTCGGGGCAGCCACTAGTTTCCCGCTTCATGCGGGGCCGTCTGTTATCCAAGCCGGCCATCCGTCCCCCCTCCGGTGGAATGGGACTTGAACATGGTGCTCTCACAGTTCACTCATCCACCCTTCGAGCTGATGGCGACGTGTTCGCTCCAGCACTTGTTCTGGAAGGTGGCCTTCCTGGTGGCACTGACCTTGACCCGCCAAGTCAGTGAGCTTCAGGCGCTCATGGCTGGTGCCCCTTACACCAGGTTTTATCGGAACAGGGTGGTCCTCCGGACTCATCCTAAATTCTTATCCAAGGTCGTGTCGGCCTTTCATCTCAACCAAGAGATAGTGCTCCCGTCCTTCTTCCCAAGGCCCCATGCCGATCGGGCGTTGGTAGCTCTCCACACCCTCGACGGCAAGCGGGCCCTCGCCTTCTACTTGCAGCGTACCCAGACTTTTCGTGACCTACGATGCCAATAGGCAGGGGCAAGCAGTCAGCAAGCACACCCTCTCTATTTTGGTGGCGGACTGCATCGCGTTCACCCATGCGAAGGTGGGCGTCCCTCTGGATCGTCGGGTCACTGCACATGGGGCCCGAGCCAAAGCTGCCCTCGCTGCACTCCGTGCCCATGATGGACATCTGCCAGACGGCGACCTAGTCTTCCACAAACACCTTTGCAGCCCACTACTGCCTGGGGAGGGAGTCCCGCCGGGACAGCGCCTTTGGCCAGGCTGTACTCCGTAATCTGTTCAGGGTATAAGCAACTCCTGCCCTCCGACCCTTCTTCTGCAGCTTCCGAGGGCTTGGACTCCTTCGGACTTCGTCCTCTGCTGACGGCCTCGCGGAGACGATTTTTGGTTACATGTTCGGTAACCTGTAGCTAGGGAGTCCCAAAAGTTAGGACTGACTTCCTGCTTGTTCCAGGAGAAAGCATAGTTACTCACCTGTAACAGGTGTTCTCCAAGGACAGCAGGAATCAGTCCTCACTACCCTCCCGCCTCCCCTATTGAGTTGCTGTATTTTTGTCCTTCCCTTCCCATCTGCTTGGTAAGGCTCGAGCTAAGGGACGTGACTGAGTAAGATGGCACCCTTGGGCAGGAAGATAACCATGCATGCGTGGTAGCAATCCCAAAGGCTGTCTTTGAAAGCTGGGGAATTGCTCTGCACGGGCTCCGTCGGTGCCAACGTCACCCATAAGTGAGGGCTGATTCCCTAGAGAACACCTGTTACAGGTAAGTAACTACACTTTACCTGCACTGGGGAGACTGGCTATGCTCCTTGGATCTCGAAGATGCCTATACTCACATCCTGTTCCACTCCTTGCAACGGCAGTACCTCTGCTTTGCCATTGGCAGGTGTCACTGCCAATACCAGGTCCTTCCGTTCGGTCTGGCATTCACGCCCAGGATATTCACAGAGTGCCTGGCAGTGGTTGCCGCCTTCCTGCTGCTGCAGGGCATGTTTGTCTTCCCTTTCCTGGACGACTGGCTGATAAGAGGAGGGTCCCCAGACAAGGTCAGACAGGCCCTGCGTTGCACCATCCAGCTCCTGTGGGTTTCATGGTAAACTATCCCGTCCAACCTACAGCCCATCCAGAGCCTAGAGTTCATCGGGGACCTCCTCAATACCACTCAAGCCCGAGCCTTTTTTATGCCCGAAAGGGCTCAGTGCCTCTCCTTGGCCGGGGAGGTCCAATCCACTCAGGCTGTCTTGGCTCGGCGGATCCTCTGCTTCCTGGAGCACATGGCCTCAACGGTTCATATCACACCCTCGATCTGTCTCCACATGTGTCGGGCCCAATGGACTCTCTGCACTCAGTGGAAGCAGGCAATGGGGTATTGGTCACCCTGCTGCTCGCCCGCTCCCTTGCCTGGTGGCAATAGCCGAGCAATCTTCTCATGGAGTTCCCCTTCCCGCATCAACAGATTATCACCACAGATGCCTCCAGACTTAGCTGGGGAGCCCATTGGAATGGCCTTCAGTCCCAGAGTCTCTGGTTGCAGGAGGAGAGCCAGCTCCAGATTAACTTCCTCGAGCTCTGAGTGGTCGCAAAAGCCCTGCAGATCTTCCAGCACTACCTGGCGAATCAGGTTGGCCTTGTTCGAACGGACAACCAGATGGCAATGTTCTATATCAACAAACAGGGCAACATAGGGAGGCGATCAGATTCTGAACTTTCATGATCAGGAGGGGCATTCTCCTCTAGGCCATCTAACTCGCGGGGGGGGGGGGAATGTCCTGGTGGATCGACACAGTAGAGTGCTGCAGCCTCACAAGTGGTCCCTCAGCCCCCCAGTGGTGTGGGACATCTTCCAGAGGTGGAGGTACCCCGAGGATGGACCTCTTTGCCAGCCCGCATAACGCTCAGCTGCTGCAGCTTTGCTCCATAATTCCTTACCGGAACCGCCTCACAGCTGATGCGTTTCTCCTGTACCGAGGTGAGGTTCTGCTGTATGCTTACCCGCTTACGCCCCTGGTGGCCAAGACACACTCTCCAAGGTCCAGCCAGATAGGGCTGCAATGATCCTTATTACCCCCCGCTGGCCCCGACAGCTGTGGTACCCACTGCTGCTCTGCCTTTCTCAGGCACCACCCATTCCCCTGGGTTTCACCCTGGATCTAATCTCTCAAAACAGGACCCTCCTGAATCCCAACCTCCAGTCATTAACTGATGACATGGATGCTGAAAGGATAGCCCTCGCGCAACATCACTTGCCTAGGGACATAGAGGATGTCCCTCTCGTGTCCCGCAAGGATTCCACCAAGCGAGCATATGCCTTTAAGTGGCGCAAATTCTCTGTCTGGTGTGTGGATAGAGGTTTCATCCCATTCTCCTGTCCCGTTCAAGTGATCCTGCAGTACCTTCTGCATCTCTCTGGGGCGGGCTTAAAATCCATTTCTGTCAGGGTGCATTTGACTGTCCTGGTGGCACACCATCATGTGGTTGATGGGCGTTCCTTGTCAGTTCACCCTCTTGTTGGTCACTTCATGCGCAGCCTCTTGTTCTTGTGGCTTCCCATTCGATAAACCACCACTGGCGGTAGCATTGGCTCGTCTTTTGAATTATTGGCATCCTGCCATCTCAAGTACCTTTTGTGGAAGGTCATCTTCCTGATGGCGCTCACTTCAGCGCAAAGGGATAGCGAGCTGCAAGCGCTGGTGGCTTGTGCCCCTTACATTAGGTTTTATAGGAACAGGGTGCTTCTCCGAACACATCCTAAGTTTCTTCCTAAGATGGTGTCTTCCTTCAACCTCAACCAGGAAGTACTTTTTCCCAGCTGCACTCAAGCAGGGCAGAAGCTTCTCTTCATACTTTGGATTGTAAACTGGCTTTGACTTTCTACCTAGATCGGACAAAAGCTCATCACCACTCCTCTCAACTGTTTGTTTCTTATGATACCAACAGACTTGGCATGGCAGTCTTTAAGCACACCCTTTCCCATAGGTGGCTGACTGCATTTCCTTCGCCTATTGGGAGACTGGCTTCTCTCTAGTGTCATGTGATGGCCCATAATGTTCGGGCTATGGCGGCCTCTGTGGCTAACCTACACTCTGTTTCCCTGTCGGAGATTTGTCGAACGGACACTTGGTCCTTTGTCGATACCTTCATGGTTCACTACTGCCACGAGGAGGCTTCCGGTGTGACAGCACCCTCAGCCAGGCCAGTCTTTGGCACCTCTGAGGACTTTTGCAACTCCTTCCGTCCGGCCCTTCTGTATGTCCAGGCTACCAGAGTCTATTCCTTTGCAGATGCTTGGGTTGCACTTCAATGCTTGGGGCTTGTCAATGTCTTTAAGCTGCCATTCACTGTTCAATTTTTGGGTTATCCATGGCTTTTCACAGGTCTTTTGGTAATCTGTAGCTGCGGAGTCCCATATGTGAGGACTGACTTCCTGTTTGTTCCCAGAGAAAGCATAATTACTCACCTGTAACAGGTGTTCTCTGGAAAAAGCGGGAATCAGTCCTCATTACCCTCCCTCCTCCCCGTGGAGTTGTTTTTCTTTTTGGGATGTGTTAAGCTATGTCATTATACTGAGGGGAAAATGGCTCTCTTGAGCAGGAAGGGGACCAAGCATGCGTGATTAATCTCCCAAAGGCTTTCTTTGAAAGCTGGGGAGAGATTACCACGGTGCTCTGTCGGTGCTGACGTCGCCCATATGTGAGGACCGATTCCTGCAGTTGCTGGAGAATACCTACTATAGGTGAGTAACTATGCTTTTCTTTGTACTTTGGGAGTATATTTATGAAGCAAAAAAACTTTAGGATCATGGTCATTAATATAAAGCCCACAATGTTTTCCATTATTGAAATGCATTTGACCCAATATGCCAGTAGTGCAGGGTATTCCCACCACATAATGGTAGAAGGTCATAAGAATATAAAATATGCCATACTGGATCAGGCCAAGGGTCCATCAAGACCAGTATCTTGTTTCCACCAGTGGTCAGTCCAGGTCACAAGTACCTGTCTGGTTCCCAAAAGGTATCCAGATACTGCAGGGACAGAGTGAGGGTGGAGCCAAGTGTTTTCCTCCTCACTATACAGAGAGTGGCAACATTCAGCCACTAGCCATACAGTAAAGTGGTTCAAGCCAGAGCAGCTACAGAGCTGTCCTAACTTAAGCCACTTAGTTATGGGATTGTTAAGGAGCATTTTACGCCCGATATTTGGTGTTTTTTCTGGTTTATATATTTATTTGAACAACCACTTTTTGGGGGTTTTCAGTTTTTGAGTTAGTGCCGACTGCTGCCACTAATCATATAGCGTTATCTATGTATATTCAGTACCACCGTTTCTACAGATAGTGATACTAAGATATGCCATGCTGTGTCAGACCAAGGGTCCATCAAACCCAGTATCCTGTTTCCAGTAGTGGCCAATCCAGGTCACAAGTACCTGTCAGGTTCTCAAAAAGTATCCAGATTCCATGCTGCTTGTCCAGTGGGTAAGTATTGGATTTCCCCAGTCCTCTTTAATATTTATTTAGCTACACTTATATACTGCTTTTCACCAGGTCAAAGCGGTTTACAGTAAACAAGAAGGGATACATTTAATTCTCCAGGACCAAGCAGGAAGTCAGTCCTCACATATGGGTGTCATCGGCGCCGATGAAGCCCCAGCGGAGCATTTCCCCAGCTTTCCATGAAAGCCTTTGGGAATGCTGGCACGCAGGCGCGGTTCCCTTCCCGCCTAAAGGTTCCATCTTACCTCAGTCTCTTTTTTTCCGAGAAGCCCATCGGACGTATGTCCTGTTCTCCCGGATAAAAGTGATTTTTTTTCTTCGGCGATTTTCGCTATTTTTTCTCTGGTTCGACGCCAGTTCCCCTCCCGCCAGGTTCCGTACACCGGTATCGAGCCCGTTTTCTTCATTTTTCGGTTTTTGCCCTTCGTGGCTGGCGTTCGCACCCTTTTTTCATTTTTCACTGGAAGGCCGGTCTTTTGACCTCGCTGGGGCTATTTTTTCCCCGATGGCTTCCAGTGGTTTCAAAAAGTGTGATTGGTGTAAGAAAATTACGTCTCTCACCGACACACACGACTGCTGCCTTCGGTGCCTGGGCCCTGACCACGACCCAAAGTCGTGTGGGCCATGTGGGAAGATGTCTTCCAAGGCACTAAAGAGTCGACAGCATCAAAAGGAAAGGTTTTTCTCGGACTCTGCCTCCGGCCGGGCCCGGACCTCGTCTGAGGCCTCGACATCTCGGGATTCCGATCCCGAGCGCCGTCGAAGCTCCTCGGACAGGGGGTCCCCTGACCAGGAACGTAAGAGGAAGAAGGGGCTCGCGAGGGCGATGTCGGAGGAGGTCCCTGGTCCCTCGAGGGCCAGGTCTAAGACCCCCGACCGCCGTCCCGGGCCCGTGGACCAAGAGAAGCCTGCCAAAGTTCCTCGCGTGGAGCCGGAGTCTGCTGGACACATAAGCCCCGTAGTCCTCGTGGACTTTCCTCCCAGAGAGCCGACGTCGGGCCCGGCGCCGCCGGGGCCCGAGTCGGTGGCTGCTGCGTCTCCCAAGCTGAGTCTTAGGATGACAGCCTTGGAGTGCAGACTGTCTGCCTTCATGGAGCAGCAGCGGGCACTGATGGCCAGCCTGTCTGGTGCATCTGCCCCGACCACCGTGACGTCGACTTCGAAGTCAACCCCGGAGACCGAGCCGATACTCGAGACCCTCGTGGCTCGAAGTCGTCCTCGGTCTAGGTCTCCCTCGACCTCCCGTTCGGGACCGAGGGTGTCGACACCGGTGCCCCCGGGCCCCCTGGGGTCGGACCCTGACTCCTCCTCGGACGAGTCCACCTGGGAGACGGAGGACGAGGAGTCTCCCGATACTTTTAAGACTCGGTGCGTCCCGTCGGACTCACCGCAGTCTGATCCCCGGAGTAGATCCCCTCCAGAGGACACTAGGTTCTCTGAGTTCGTCCGGGATATGGCCACTGCCTTGGCTATCCCTGCCGATCCCGAGGAAGAGCCTCGAGCCGAGGAGCTCGATGCTCTACAGTACGACTCTCCTCCGAAGGAGGCCTTTACTGTCCCGGTTCCTCCGGTGCTGGAACGGCTCCTCTTCCGAATGTGGGAGGCCCCGGCCTCGGCGCCGGTTCTAAGTAAGCGAGTCGATTCCATTTATCGACTCCGCAAAAGCCCTGGTTTCCAGAAAGCACAGCTACCACACCATTCCATGGTTGTGGAATCGGCCATGCATCGTCTGAAGAGCCAGAAGATGCACTCCGCGGTACCCCCCGGCAGGGAGGCCCGCAACCTCGATGGCGTCGGTAGGAAGTGCTTCCAGGGGTCGATGCTTGCTTGCAGTGTCCAGTCTTACCAGCTGTACATGGGCATGTACTTGCGGGACCTGGCCAAAGAACTGGTCGGCTTCTCTGCTGGTCTCTCCGGGGAACCCTTGCAGAGATTTCAGACCTTGTCCTTGGGGATTCGGGAATGCTCGAAGTTCATTTCCCACGCTGCCTACGATGGCTTCGAGGCTTCGGCCCGAGTAGCGGCTGCCGGCATCGCGGCTCGACGCCAGGCGTGGCTGCAGTCATCGGACCTCGAGCCATGGGTTCAGGACAAGTTGGTAGATGTCCCCTGCCGAGGTGAGAACCTTTTTGGCAAACCCGTGACCGAGAAGGCCGCTCAGCTCAAGACCGAGCACCTTACCAGGGCAAGGCTGTCGAGGAAGACCTCTGCCCCTACACATAAGAAGAAGGGCTCGGGTAAAAAGTCATTTTACCCGAGGAAGGGCACTGCCTACAAACAGTACCCTCGGTATCAGGCTGCCCAAGCTGCCCCCCAGGGTCAGCATGCCAAGGGCCAGGGTAATGGGCCCCGTAGGCAGAGGACCCCCAAGCCTCAGGCCCCTGCTCCAACTCAGCAGGGTGGGGGTTTTTGACTCCTTGAGCGTAGCCTCTCCTCCACTGCTCTCCCCACCCTGCACAGGAGGTCGCCTCGCCCTCTTTGCCCACCAGTGGCCCCTTATCACTGGGGACAGTTGGGTGCTGGACATAGTCCACAATGGCTATGCCCTCCATTTTCACCAACTGCCACCACCATATTTTCCAGGGGAGCCTCCAAGGCCTCTCCTGCACACAGACCTCCTTCTAAAAGAGCTTCATGGTCTGTTGGTGGACAGGGCGGTGGAGCCTGTGCCTCCCCACTTGCAAGGTCACGGATTCTACTCCAGGTATTTCCTGATACCCAAACTAACCGGTGGCCTTCGACCCATTCTGGACCTCAGAAACCTCAAGTTCCTAGAGAAAGAAAAGTAAAAGATGCTTACTCTTGGGACACTTCTGCCCTACCTCCAGCAGGGAGATTGGCTATGCTCCTTAGATCTAAAGGATGCGTACACTCACATCCTCATTCATCCAGACTACAGAAAGTACCTCAGGTTCATTGTGGGAGGAAACCATTATCAGTACAGAGTACTACCTTTTGGCCTATCCTCCGCTCCCAGGGTCTTTACCAAGTGCCTGGCAGTGGTTGCGGCCTACCTAAGAAATCAAGGCATCTTTGTCTTTCCCTATCTGGACGACTGGCTCATCAGGGGTCAGACGTCCCTGGAGGCCAGACAAGCCACCCTCAACACCATTGCTCTGCTTCAAAAGGTGGGCTTTGTCATAAACTTCGCAAAGTCCACTTTGCTCCCCTCCCAGAACTTGGAGTTCATAGGGGCAAGGTTGGATTCTCAACTGGCAAAGGCATTCTTGCCAGAAGACAGAGCTCAAAGGCTGATGGATGTGGCAAAGCAGTTTCTGAACAGGTCCCTGGTCTCCGCCAGACTCTGCCTCAGGCTTCTGGGTCACATGGCTTCGACAGAACATGTGACTCCCAATGCCAGGCTCCATATGAGGACTGCACAGTGGTGCCTTCGGACTCAGTGGTCTCAAGCCATGGGCCACTTACGAGACAAGATAAAGGTGTCCAAACCCCTTTTGACCTCCCTCAGCTGGTGGCTACATCCACCCAATCTACTCGAAGGAATGCCCTTCCAAATGCCAGAATACTCAGTGGTCCTCACCACCGATGCCTCTCTAAAGGGCTGGGGTGCTCATTGTCTGGACAAGTGCACCCAAGGCCTCTGGTCTCCCTGGGAGGCAGCCCAACAGATCAATCTGCTGGAACTTCGAGCTATTCACTTGGCTCTCAGAGTTTTTTCTCCAGCCCTGGCTCACCGTTCAGTCTTGATTCAAACAGACAACCAGGTGGTTATGTTTTATGTGAACAAGCAGGGCAGCACTGGGTCCCAGATCCTTTGTCGAGAGACTCAGGACCTTTGCCCTGAAGCACCACATGCTTCTCAAGGCGGTGTACCTCCCAGGCCAGGAGAACTGCCTGGCCGACCGGTTAAGCAGGATTCTGCAGCCCCACGAGTGGCAGCTGCATCCCTTGGTAGTTCAAAAGATCTTCCTGAAGTGGGGTCTCCCTTGGATAGATCTCTTTGCCAGTCCACTAAACAAGCAGCTACCCCAGTTCTGCTCCAGGCAACCACATCCTTTGAGGATCGCACCAGATGCTTTTCTGATGTCCTGGTCTCAGGGCCTCCTGTATGCGTTTCCTCCCACGCCCTTGATGGCCCGAACTCTGTTCAAGATTCTTCGGGACAAGGCCTCGGTCCTGCTGGTAGCTCCCAGATGGCCAAGACAGCCTTGGTTTCCTCTTCTGCTTCAACTGGTGGTGGATCCCCCACTGCCTCTGGGGTCGCAACCCGACCTTCTCTCTCAGGAGCAGGGTTCCTTACTACACCCCAATCTCAAGACTCTCAATTTGATGGCCTGGAGGCTGCAAGGGTAGTCTTGGCTCCCTGGGGCCTGCCTCAGGAAGTTGAGGAGGTTGTCCTAGCCTCTAGAAAACAGTCCACTAGGAAAGCCTATGCTCTCAAATGGAAGAGGTTTTCTGTGTGGTGTCAGCTACGTACAGAGGATCCTTTCTCCTGTACTGTGCCGGTAGTGCTTCAGTACTTGCTGCACTTATCCAATCAGGGACTTAAGTCCAATTCTGTTCGGGTCCACCTCTCAGCTTTAGCAGCTCACCACTCACTGGTGGAGGGACATTCTTTGTCAGGTCACCCTTTGGTGTCCCGCTTTCTCAGGGGCTTGCTTTTGCTCAAGCCCCCCATCCGTCGTCCTGCTCCTGAGTGGGAGCTGAATGTGGTCTTGCAGCAACTGACTCGCCCACCCTTTGAGCCAATGGCTACTTGTCCACTACGCTTCCTCTCCTGTAAGACACTCTTCCTGATAGCCCTTACCTCGGCTAGGCGAGTGAGTGAGCTTCAGGCCCTGGTCTGTGATAGGCCTTACACCAGGATTTATAGGAAAAGGGTAGTCCTCAGGACTCATCCCAAGTTCCCCCCTAAGGTTGTCTCCTCTTTCCACCTCAGTCAGGAGGTGGTTCTTCCAACATTCTTCCCTAGGCTTCATGCAAGCCAGGCTGAAGCAGTCCTGCATACCCTGGACTGTAGGAGGTCCTTATCCTTCTACCTTGACCGTACGCAGGGGCATAGAAGGGCTACTCAGCTCTTCGTATCCTTTGACCCCAATAAGTTGGGGTTAGCTGTGTCCAAGCGTACCTTGTCTGTCTGGGTGGCTGACTGTATCACCTGGGCTTACAAGGCATGTCAGGGCAATGGCTGCCTCAGTGGCTCATCTCCGCTCTGTGCCCTTGGTAGACATCTGCAGGGCTGCAACTTGGTCTTCAAGCCAGACCTTTGCAGCCCATTACTGTCTGGAAAGGGAGTCCCGTAGAGACAGTGCTTTTGGCCAAGCAGTACTCCGGAATCTCTTTGAGGTTTAGGCAACTCCTGCCCTCTGTTGGGCTACCGGTGGAGGTTGTGTCCTTGAAAAGCCTTTCTTTGCTGCTGGGACTAGAGGGAGTTCTCTTGTTCAGCCTGGGTTCCTCGGTAGCCCAGAGCTAGGGAGTCACCCATATGTGAGGACTGACTTCCTGCTTGGTCCTGGAGAAAGAGTAGTTACTCACCTGTAACAGGTGTTCTCCAGGAGTAGCAGGAATCAGTCCTCACAACCCTCCCTCCTCCCCTTGGAGTTGCAGTTGTACATAGTTTGTGTTTTTACATTTTTGTGTGCTGTTCTTAGCTATGTCATTTGACTGAGGTAAGATGGCACCTTTAGGCGGGAAGGGAACCACGCATGCATGCCAGCATTCCCAAAGGCTTTCATGGAAAGCTGGGGAAATGCTCCGCTGGGGCTTCATCGGCGCCGATGACACCCATATGTGAGGACTGATTCCTGCTGCTCCTGGAGAACACCTGTTACAGGTGAGTAACTACTCTTTAAACAATTCAGTTCATAATTATGGGGGGGGGGGTATACCATTGCCAAGGGGGCCAACATATTTACATTCTTGACTTGGTGGGCATCAGGATTTTTCATTGTCTTATTCGCAATTCTGGTTTTTGTCTCAGTCTACTTAGTGATCATCATGGACAGGGCATTAGTGGGTGTTGTCCCGTTTCAATCCTAGGTGCTTCCGGAATAGAAGGGGTTTTAGCTGTTTTCTAAATGAGGAGAGGTCCTTGTTGCTTCGGATTTGGGTTGGAAGAGAGTCCCAAAGCGAGGGTGCATATAAGTCAAATGCTCGGTTACAGGCTTGTTTGAATTTTGTCTTTTCATGTGGCACAGTGAGTTCATTGCTTGCAGTCTGACGTGTCGCTCTTCCAGAATTCAGCCGGGGGAGTAGGGTTTGGAGCCGAGATGTTTGCTGTTAGTGATCCATAAAGCGCTTCACCATCAGTGTTTTATATTTGATCGGCGCTTCTAGTGGTAGGATGTGGAGATCTCTCAAGACCGGGGTGATGTGATCATGTTTCTTCACGGTTTGGATGATTCTTGCCGTTGTGTTGAGGGCTGTCCGTAGCAGGTTTGTGGCGGTGACCCGGAAGTCCTTAGTATATTGTGTTACAATAATCCTGGTGAGGGAGCGTCATTGCTTGCATGATCATTCTCAAATCCTGTGGGTCAGTGAGTGGTCTGAGGCATTGTATCATCTTTGCTTTGAAGAATATTGATCTTGCAGTTTTTGCGATCTGTTGCTTAAATGAAAGTGTTTGATCAAGGATGATCCCCAGGTAATTTATGTGAGGTTGAACTCTTATTTGGGTTGCTCCTAGGGTGAATTGGGGGGGGGGGGGTGAAGGTTTGATCCTTGGTAACAAATAAGGCTTTGGGTTTTTTTTTAAGGTTTATGGTGAGGTGGTTTTCTTGAAGCCGTCTGGAAATATCATAGTGGTTTTGACTTTTCCTCCAGGAACTTGTCCGAACCTATTTTAAGTCCAGCAAAACAAATTGTGCTGTAGTGCTGGAAGATGAGACCCCCAGGTTGGAAGGCACTCAACTAGCTACTGGGGAAGAGCTGAAGACTTTTCAGAGTAAAGCCAGCATTTATGATGTGGTTGGATCAAAGCCCTTGGGATGTCTGACTGCTGATGTAGCTGCGCATGAAATGAGTCAGAAGCTGTAAAGATGTCTTACACATTGGAACATGGAACGTACGAAGCATGAACCAAGGGAAGTTGGAGGTGGTCAAGAATGAAATGGAACGTGTACAACTTGATCTGTTGGGTGTCAGCGAACTGAAATGGACTGGCATCAGGCACTTTGCATCAGATGATCACATGGTCTACTATGCTGGAAATGAAAGACAAAGAAGAAATGGTGTTGCATTTATAATAAAGAAGAAACTTGCAAGAACTGTAATGAAATACAGTGCAGTCAGCGAACGCTTAATCTCTATTCGTCTACGAGGAATGCCTATCAACACACCTATAATTCAAGTATATGCCCCAACAACAGCTGCAGAAGAGAATGAAATTGAAGAGTTCTATGAACAAGTACAAGCTGAAATTGACAGAACATGTAAACAGGATATCCTGATAGTCATGGGTGATTGGAACGCAAAGGTTGGCAACGAAGAAGACAAAGTAGTTGGAAAATATGGACTTGGCAACAGAAATGAAGCTGGAGAAAGACTGATAGAATTCTGCAAGACCAACGATCTATTCATCTCGAACACCTTCTTCCAGCAACACAAGCAACGACTGTACACATGGACTTCACCCAGTGGATTGTATAAAAATCAAATTGACTACATCTGTGGAAGTCAACGATGGAAAAGCTCTATAACATCAACGAAGACAAAACCTGGAGCTGACTGGTACAGATCATCAACTACTAGTATGTAAACTCAAGCTAAAGCTGAAAAAGAGCAAACCACTCATGAATGCAGCAAAATATGATCTTGAGAATATACCACTGGAATTTAAAGACTGCCTGCAAAATCGATTTGCTGCTTTAGATACAAATGACAGAGCTCCAGAAGAGTTATGGAATGACATCAAGAAGGTTGTGTTGGAAGAAAGCGAGAAGTCTCTACAAAAGGTAAAAAAGAAAAAATGGCCAAAATGGATGACGGAAGAAATTCTGAAAATTGCCCAGAAACGCAGAGAAGCTAAAGCCAGAGGAGAAAAAGACAATCACAGATTTCCAACGTGCAGCAAGACAGGACAAGGAAAAGTACTACAATGACGCATGCAAGGAAATAGAAGCAGAAACTATTAGAGGAAGAACAAGATCAGCTTTCCTAAAGCTACGAGAGTTAAAGAAAAAGTTCCAGTCTCGAATTGGAATGTTACAAGATGCTCAAGGTTCTATGTTGAATGATGCTGAGAAGATCAAGAAAAGATGGAAGGAATATACAGAGTTTTTATATGATAAAGATCAAGTGGACCAACAGCCGTTTCAACCTGTACCTTATGATCTGGAACCATTGGTGATGAAAGAAGAAGTTGAAGCAGCATTGAAAGCCTTATCAAAGAACAAAGCACCAGGCATTGATTGCATTCCCATAGAAGTATTACAGCAATCTGATGCAGCTGTTACCATACTTACAAGGCTCTGCCAAGAAATATGGAAGACGGCATCATGGCCAACTGACTGGAAAAGATCTGTGTTTATACCAATACTAAAGAAAGGTGATCCAACTGACTGGAAATTATCGCACAATCGCTCTGATCCCACATGCCAGCAAGATTCTACTGAAGATTATTCAAGAGAGACTACAGTCATACCTGGAACAAGAACTACCTGAAGTGCAAGCAGGGTTCAGAAAAGGGCGAGGAATGAGAGACATCATTGTGGATGTGAGATGGATCCTTGAAAAGACTAAAGAATACCAAAAGGATATCTATTTGTGCTTTATCGACTATAGCAAAGCTTTTGACTGTGTAAACCATGAGAAACTCTGGGCCACATTAAGAAGCATGGGTATACCAGAACACCTGATCGTTCTCTTGCACAATCTGTACATTGATCAAGAAGCAACAGTTCGAACGGAACAAGGAGAAACAGAATGGTTTAAAATAAGCAAAGGTGTAAGACAAGGCTGCATACTTTCCCCCTACCTGTTTAATTTATATGCAGAACAAATCATCAGAGAAGCAGGATTGTATGAAGACAACAGAGGTGTGAAGATTGGTGGAAGACTCAACAACCTTCGCTATGCTGATACCACATTACTGGCGGAAAGTGAAGATGATCTGAAACATTTGCTTCTCACAATCAAAGAACATAGTCTCAAAATGGGCCTGCACCTTAATGTAAAGAAGACAAAGATTATGACAACTGGCATAATCAACAGGTTCATCGTCGAAGGAGAAGAAATTGAAATCGTGAATAACTTTAACCTACTTGGATCAACTATCAATAAAGAAGCAACAAGCAGTCAAGAAATCAGACGACGCATTGCTCTTGGCAGAATGGCTATGAAAGACCTAGATAAGATTCTGAAGAGCAGAGATGTCTCTCTCCATACAAAGATTCGACTTGTTCAAGCCATGGTATTTTCAATAACATCATATGGATGTGAAAGCTGGACAGTGAAAAAGATACAGGAAGAAAATTGATGCCTTTGAATTATGGTGTTGGCGGCGAATACTGTGTATACCATGGACTGCCCGAAGAACAAACCAGTCTGTACTAGAGAAGATCAAACCTAAGCTTTCTTTAGAAGCTCAGATGACAAGACTTCGACTTTCATACTTTGGACACATCATGCGGAGAGAGAGATCATTAGAGAAAGACATCATGCTTGGCAAGATAGGTCAACGCAAAAGAGGAAGGCCAGCAATGAGATGGATCGATACAATAACAGCAGCTACGGGTACCAGTCTGTCAACAATAAGCCGCCTGACTGAAGACCGAACACAATTTAGGATAGCTATCCAGAGGGTCGCCATGAGTCAACTCCGACTCGACGGCACTTAACAACAACAACACTAACAGCTTTTACTACATCCTCTGGTAATAAATTTCAAAGTTTAATTACGTGTTGAGTAAAAAAAAAAATTTCTCAGATTAGTCTTAAATATGCTACATTGTAGCTTCATTGCATGTCCCCTAGTATTTCTACTTTTTGAAGGGGAGTAAAGGTCCTCCTTTGCCCACATACCCTCCAACATTCATCCATCCCCCCTACACCTGCATTTTACTCAGGCACTGTGTTGTCAGGTGCCAGTGATATAATAGCTTAAGGCCATTTTTCCCAACATCACAGCCACTGAAATCTTTTGTATATCAAAAAAATGTTGCCACCTCTTTGGCTCCAATGCCATACTCGGATCCTGTTTTACTGTTGAAAATGCCACAAAGAAAGCCTGAGTTTACCACTAACACCCAATAAAGCTTAGAAGAAATCTTGCATTCCCAGATCTCTCACATAATGCTTTCATAAGTCTTGCCCAACCTCATATCCCTCCACGTCTCTACATAATGCCGTATTTGGGAATATCTATACATATCTTTCAAATCCAGCCCATAGGTTTTCCACAGTGTCTCAAAAGTACAATGTTGGGAGTGAAGTACATCTGTCCACAAAAGAAGAATGAGACCTGGGTGTGATTTGTGTCTGGCTATCTTAAAGTAGCTAAACAGGTAGAAAAAGCGATGGTGAAAGTTAGAAGAATGCTTGGGTGCACAGAGAGAGGAATGGCCAGCAGAAAAAAGGAGGTGATAGTGTCTCTGTAAAAGTCTCTGGTGCAACCTCATTTGGAGTATTGTGTGCAGTTCTGGAGATCTCACCTTCAAAAGGATATCAACAGGTGGGAGTTGGTGCAGAGAGTGGCTACTAAAATGGTTAATGGTCTTCATTATAAAGCATACGAGGACAGACTTAAAGATCTTAATATGTATACTTTAGAGGAAAGGCAGGATAGAGGAGACATGATAGAGATGTTTAAATACCTCTGTGGCATAAATGCACAGGAGGAGAATCTCTTTAGATTGAGAGCAAGCTCTGTTACAGGAGGACATAAGATGAGGGTGAAAGGAGCTAGACTCAGGAATGATATGCGGAAATATTTCTTTATGGAAAAAGTGATAGATGCATGGAATAGTCTCCCAGTGGAGGTGGTACATGAGGACAGTGAATTCAAAAAAGCATGGGACAAACAGGATCTCTGAAGTTGAAAAGGGGACTACTGTAGTTGATGATGAAGGGCAGACTAGATAGGCCTTGTGGTCTTTTTCTGCCATCATATTTCTATGTAATTAATCATCTCCACCTGTTTAAAGTGTTGTCACAATCTGTTAAGCCCCTTTTCTTCCCATCCCTTAAACAGAGGGTCATTCAGGCCAGGAAGAAGCTCTGCGTTGCACCTAATGGGCTCTTCAGCAATCTTCTCCTTACTTTCCCTCATATATCCATTGTATAGTGGGTATAAGGATTCTTAATCATGGCAATTGAACCCCCCATGTAATGAAATTCAAGCTGGTAACCCAACTGCTCTAGTCTCTCCATCCCCTGCTCCAGAACCACCCGGGGGAGGTTTTAGAGCATCTAGTCCACTCTCAAATCACCCATGGTTGCACTGCCTTGAAATCACTTTCATCTCGGGGACACCCAGATCCCCCTGCCTTTTTAGTTATGCCGGACATCGTCCTTGGAACACTTTCCTATTCATCAGGTGAAGCACCTCTCTGAGATTGCTATTGGTGGTTCTTGAAAGAGGTACAACAACCTCAAGAGTGCCACCAACTTTACACTTGTGATACATGCTAGCCAAGACAAATTGAATTTCTGCCGTCTCTCTAAGTCACACAGCAAGATCAATCTACTTCAAAACCTGAACCCTCCAGCACCTCCACCCTCTCCTTGCCTCATCAGACTTTCATTCTACCCTACAGGCTCTCACTATGCCACACATCGACTATTGCAACTCCATTTACCACCAACGCTCCTCCCTCTACAAACAGCCCTCCACACAACAGCCTGGATCATCCAAGGTGCTTCCAGATACAATCACCCCCATCCTCAAACACCTACATTGGCACCCACTTCAGAGCAGAATACAATTTAAAATCCTCTTAATGATATTCAAAATGCTCAGCCACCATTCATTTCCCCCCCCCCCCTCCACCTTCAGACCCTCAAAGGACCAATCCAGACAAAATAACCACAAAGATACTCCACAAGGAACATCCTAGCCATCCCCAAGCAATAACAAGAAGCATTCAGCAAGTATGTGCCAGATCCTTCGAGCTCTACACTCACTTCTGGAACTCCCTCCCTGACCCATTAAGAAACACCAAAGACCCTCTCACATTCCACAAGTTCCTCAAAACCCACCTGTTCACCCTGCATTTAGGCCCCACCTCCACCTAACCTCTCCCCCCCACCCCGAACCAAAACACATAACACTAAGGCAGCATGTCTCTGCATAACCTTATTGCAGAAATTGCTGTTCTTTATACTTCCTGTAAATAATTGCTGTTCTTTGTAAACGTTGTTTAACCTATCCAGAGTTCTATGTATACTGCTTTGACCATTGTGAAAGGTGGTATAAAAGTTTAGCCAAATAAATAAGTCCCCCCATAAGCATATTCCACATCCGTTTATAGTTAGCCTGATACAGACTGGAGTAATCCGGCGTGCGTTCACCCCCAGGTATTTAATACTGTTGTGATCATTTGAAGGCAGGTCACCTCCACAGCCTTTCCTTCAAATCATGAACCCTTAAGGGGTTATATCTCTAACGTCAGCAAATTAATCCTAAAACCCAAATGTCTTACATATTCTTACAATTTCCACACCATATAAGGAAGTGTGATATGCAGCCTACCCATAGAAAGCATTATATCATCTGTGAGTAAGGTGATACAGTATCCTCATACCACCACCACCAGCCCTTGTATATCAGCACTCATCCTTATTGGAGCCACTTGTGGCTCGATTGAGAGCGCAAACAGCACACTGGGGACATCAGACACCATTGACGTGTAACGTTTCCTAGCTTAGAGTAGGTCCTGTTGACTTTCACAATAATGCCTGTGGGTGATGGATGTAACTGGAATCCAATGCACATGGGCCGGCCTACAGCCCATTTTACCCAGTGTTCTAAACATGAGACTCCAGCTAACCTTAAATACCACCTTAGCATCTATGGAAAGAAGCAAAATGACACCTCCCTCCCCTGTGCCTACTCATATAAGATTCAGGATCTTACAGATGTTATCCCCTGTCTGCCTAGCCAGCATAAGCCCCACTTAGTCATGATGATGGCATTGAGGCGTTTGCCAGTACCTTTGCCAAGATCTTTATATCCATATTTATTTATTTAACAGCTCTTATATACCGCGCTATTTGACATCAGTGCGGTTTACATTAAACAAAATACACTCAGATTTAGAGAACTTGTCCAAGTTACAGGTAACAGGGGAATAAAACAAGGATTAACTGGGGAATAGCATATAAATAATTAAATAAAAATAAAATATTTAACAAGGATATTGTAAATAGATTTCATGGGAGGGATATTTAGTAATGGCAGCTAGTGCTGCTAGTATGGCTAGCTGCTGGTGCTGAAATTTAAATGTGGATATTCAATGCTGAGGTTATATCCAGTCCTGGCATTGAATATTTGGGTTTGCTGCATTGCCATGAGGCTAACCGGGCAACAGCTCAATATAGCCGCTGCCTGGTTAGCTAACTGAAAGTTAGCCGGGGTTTCCTGTGCCTCACTTTCACCACATATTACTGACTGGGCAGTGACTCAATATCGACAGAACATCCTGATGCTAATCACTTAGCATCGGGGTGTGTAGTGGTGGCACCGGGGGATATTCAGTGGCACTAACCATGTAAATGCCTTTGAAAAT
This sequence comes from Ichthyophis bannanicus, assembly GCA_033557465.1. Lineage (NCBI taxonomy): Eukaryota > Metazoa > Chordata > Amphibia > Gymnophiona > Ichthyophiidae > Ichthyophis > Ichthyophis bannanicus. The sequence goes on from CM066035.1 coordinate 66,110,010, forward strand.
GTCATAGTCCCTATAGTGTCTACCCTCCTTTGGTATCAGCAGGATACCCACCTATCCCATTATTTCTGAGAGCCATGCCTCCACCTTCACCCTATTAAGCAAGCTCACCAATGGACTCACTAGCAGATCTCCAAAAGACTTATACAACTTACTTATAAGCCCATGCAAGCCTGGAGACTTCCCAGTCTTAAGGGATCATACATATAACATCCCACACTTCCTTCTTCATGATATCCCCCTCCATCTCCACTGTCTCCGGTGATAACATTTAGTGTCACCGAGTCCAGATAATTATTTATATCCTCAAATTGCACCTCTGCCTGCCTCGCATAAAGATCAGCATGGTACTGCCGAAAGTTATTCTCTGAGCTCACCAGATTTTTTTAAGGAGCTCCCCCTGCTTTCCCTGGAGCCCTACCCTGCAGTCTTTGTCAACTACTTTCAGAATTTGCAGCCAGAAAGCATCCCGCTTTATTCCCATGTTCATAAAATAGCAAATGATGCAGATGAAGTGGATAATCAGCCTTGCCCATTAACTCGGTCAATTGGTTCTACACCTGTTTCAGTTAGCACCTCTTATGCAAATGTTCCAACCACAGGATAGCCATCTCAAGCCCCCTACCTTATTCTCCCTCTCCTTTCCTTTTTCTTCTGGGCCCTCCATCTCACCAACCTGCCCCTCACCAGCACCTTGAACCCATCCCAAACCCCAGCTTCTGAGACCTCTCCATTACTGTTCAGCTCAAAATATTCTCTAATGCAATATCTTGTACTACTGTCAGATCCTGTAAGAGACTTTTATCTACCAGAATTTGTCCCCCTGCCTCCATCCTTCTATCTTCAACCATAAAATATTTTTAAAAGTTATTGTTCACTCTCATTAGCAGATGTAAATAAATCACTAAGCAGGTAGTTTTAGTATGAAGTCCTTCAGATTCATTTCATTTTGAAATAGCAGATTATCTGATATACGCAGATGATGCCTTGCTGTTCACTCCAATCAAAATTATGCAGCCTAACCTCTCCCTCCTAGTTGATTGCTTCAGTGCAATCACCAACTGGCTCCTAACTCAGAACCTACGCATAAATTTAAAGAAAACCGAGGTATCACGAAGAACAAGAGCTTCTCTCCCCCCACTACTTTGAAAGTGAGAGACGCAGAGCTTCCATGCAAAAATGTGATACGTTACTTAGGAATCACGCTCAACCAACAGCTCAGCTTTAAGGAACACATAAAGAACACCACCAAGGTTATTTACAATAAAATCATGACGTTAAGGCACCTCAGACCTCTGTTGGCACCAGGAGATTTTAGAATAATATTCCAGTCGCTTGTAACACCACATTTAGATTACGCAAATATTATCCTTCATGGTCTTCCCAAGAGCAAACTCAACCCATTGCAAATGGCGATGAACGCAGCAGCCCGTACTCTCTGCGGGCTATCGATAAGAGATCACATCAAGCCCATACTTATGGAGTTGCACTGGCTACCGTTGGACAGCAGACTCACCTACAAAGCACTACTCAACTTTTAAAGCAATCAACCTCATAGCCCCCTCATCCTTAACCACCCTCATCACTACCACCCCCAACAACAGACTCAGGAGATCAGTAGCTACAAACACGCTTATTATACCTTTGGAAGCGACAAAATGCACGCAAACTACCAGAAATAGATCTTTCGCCACCTTTGCCCCGAGATGCTGGAACAACCTCCCTCCACATATCAGAGCAATTAAGGATCTTTCCCAGTTCAGGAAAGCCCTTAAGCACCATTTGTTCCTCCTACACTTTTCCCACCCTAACCCAACGCAACCACCCCCCATTCCACATCTCACTCAAGAGGATACTAACTCACCCATAACATGATTTATACAAAGCACAAACCAGACCCTTCTAGCACGGGTTATATATTGTAAATAATCTCCCATCACTGCGGTGATACTTGTATATAGTTTATACTACAACTGTACATTGTTCCCCTGTTCTTTCCAAGTTATCCATCCTGTTATAATATAAGCCTATGACCGTTTTGTTTGTGGCAATTTTTCCGTTATTTGTAAACCGCACTCATACAAAAAAGCGCAGTATAGAAGAACTGTAAATAAATAAATAAATAATAAATAATCTGGCCCAGGATATACGTTCTTGCACATTCTGGAAGGAAAAGCTACACAAACTGTTTTAAAAAATAGTGCAACCAAAAGTGTGCAAAATTCAGCACCTTCAAGTTAATATCCCTCAGTACTTTCTATGCAAATATCTGGTTATTGTGTGTTTTCTGTGCCACTTTTGTCTGAATTTTAAGTTTGGCTGTAAGTACGGTATTACACAGTCTCAACTTCATGTTTTCTGTATGATCACATTCAGGTTTGATGACAAGTACACACTGAAAATAACCTTCATCAGTGGGAAAACCAAGCGCCAGCGTGAAGCGGAATTTACCAACTCCATTGCTAAATTCTTTGATGAAAATGGGACATTGGTAATGGATGTCTATGAGCCAGAAGTCTCTAAACTTCATGACAGCTTGACCATGGAACATAAAATAAAATAATACGAAAGAAGACCTTTTCTGCTGCGATCATGCTAAGTTAAAGTAGTAATACAATAAAGTGAAAGAATGTTTATGCCTCTGTTTTTGTCCTGAAATCCTACTTAATGCTGGAAGGGCAGGAATTTAATCTTGGATCCAAGAATTTTGAAGCTAATGTCTAGCTACAATCAAACTGGATCTGTCCTGTTGCAGTGTTGACCTGCCCTTCTGGTTCATGCACCATCATCTTGGATTGATGGCATTGAACTCTACCCATCATGGATCTCCTGAAGGAGTCTCCTAGATAGTGCTAGGTGGACTCCTCTTCTTTTGTTACCTGGCAGTGCTTTATAATGTGGTTGTTTTCCAATAGCATTTTCTTTTCTATTTTGGCTTCCATTCTATCAGTACTTTCACAGATACTTAGGAATTCAGGACAAAGCCTCACCTAAGACAATTTTGTCCATTTGCAAACGGTTTTCTTTATTTTTGTATTTATTTGATGGCAAAAAATTAGCTGTTTTGTATACCTTCATCTGTTGAGGGGAAAGGAAATTTGATATTCTGTGTGTCAGGCTTAGTGCTTTTTCTGTAAAAGGCCAAGAAGAGAGAGCAGCATATTTAAATCTATGAATTCCCTTGTCTGTCTGTCCCCACTGGCACATCTCGTATATGCATTTCTGTCAAATGTTCCTATATGAACTGCCATTTTCTAAATACAATTTTTTCAATAAAAGGAAATAAGATATGAAAAATGTTTTGAAATCTAAATGGATGGGGGAGAGTAAAGGGCATTTGATCTCACAATCTGACTCCTAAGCTTGGTTCCCTCTGCAGCACAGTTCTCTACAACTCTTCCGAGAATATGTAACTTTTAGACAACATAGCTTGTAGAGAATATTTGAGCTTCATGTAATGCCAATATTAGCTGCAGAGTTCTCTGTGTTGGCTGACATCCCAGTACATAAGGAGCATTGCAGGTATTTCTCTGGGAACAAGCAGGAAGAGTCAGTCCTCACATGGGTTATGTCGGCACCGACGGAGCCCGCGCGGAGCAAATCCCCAGCTTTCAAAGAAAGCGTTTGGGAGTTGCCTCCACGCATGCGTGGTCCGCTTCCCACCCAAAGGAGCCATCTTGCTCGGTCTTCTTTTTTCCACAGAGCCCTTCAGACGTAGTCTGTTCTTTGTCCTGGAAAAAGTCTTTTCTTCTTGCCTTTTGGCTGTTTTTTTTCTTCCGGTTAGCAACCGGTACCCTTCCTGCCCGCCCCCGGTATCGGGCTGGCTCTCCTTTTTTTCTTTTCTTTTTTTTCTCTTTTGGGCGTTCCCGCCCCTGTTTTCCCTCACTGGCAGCCCTAAAGGTCTTCGACCTTGCTGGGGGCCTTTTTCCCTCCATGGCTACCAGCGAGTTCAAGAAGTGCGACAGTTGTGGAAAAATTATGTCCCTCACCCATACGTACGACTGCTGCCTCCGGTGCCTTGGCCCGAACCATGACCCAGCTGTTTGTGGCTTTTGCAAACTTATGTCTTGGAAGGCCCTGAAAAGTCCGCCAGCAGCAGCATGAAAGAATTTTCCCCGATGCCTCCACGCCCCAGGAGGAGCGCTCTGAACCTGAGCGGTGTCGGGGAACCTCGGAGACAGGGTCCTCCTCGAGGGAACCCAAAAGAAGGAGAAAATCCTCAACGGCTGCATCTCTGGATGATTCAGAACGACCAGGTCCCTCACAGAGCCGGTCACGGAGCCCCAAGCGTCAGCCCGAGGCATCTGGGAAGGAGCATCCGATCAAGCTTTCTCAGAAGGAGCCAGCCACAGACCGGCCCTGGCCAGTGCATCCTATCTTAGTCGAGGACTCCCCTCAGAGGGAACCGGCATCTGGCCAGATTCCATCGGCGTCCGAGCCGGATGCTGCGGAACCTCCTGAGCTCAGGTCCAGGATGGATTCCTTGGATGGCAGGATTTTTATTTATTTATTTAATGTTTTTATATACCGTCTTTCTACAATTCAAGACGGTTTACAGGGAACTCGGAACTAACACTGTGAGAACATCTGTTTTACAAGGAACAAAAACTTAATAAACAAACATAAGTAACCTTTGTTTATCATGCCAGGAAGGCAACTATGTACAATTAGAAGAGAGGTTTAGGGGGAGAGGAGGGAGAATAGGGTAGTGGGGTTGGGCAATCTAGGTAAGATCTTTTTGAATGTTGTATTGTAGGTTGGTGTTGTAGGACTCATGGAAGAGGAGCGTTTTAACTTTTTTACGAAATTTGTTATGATCTGAGCAATTCCGGAGAGCAGTGGGGAGGACATTCCATTCTGTAGGGGCATAGAGGGAGAAAGTACGATTACAGTTAGATTGTGGACTTTTGAGTCTTTGTGATGAGATGTGTAATAGATTTGCAAAGTTTGGTCTGCGGGATCTGGAATTAGAGGGGTTATTTAAGAGTGAGCCAAGACAAGGGGCAGATTGGTTATGGATAACTTTGTGGATTAGTGTGAGGGTTTTAAATTTTATCCTGAACAGGATGGGTAGCCAGTGGAGTTGTTGTAGTATAGGGGTGATGTGAGAGCTTCTGGAAGTTATAGAGAGGGCACTAGTATCCGGTATATCCGGTTCCTCTGCCCTGACTACAGGGGACTTGACAATGAAGTTGACCCCGGAGGCCATGCCGATCCTCGAAGCCCTTCGGGCCTGAGTAGATCCTCGGCCAAGGTCCTGCTCGATCTCCCATTCCATTGGACAGAGGGAGAGCCCTAGATGTGGTGTATTTAGATTTCAGTAAAGCCTTTGACACTGTTCCTCACAGGCGACTTATAAACAAACTGAGCACCCTAGGGATGGACCCTAAAGTTACTGCTTGGGTTAGAAATTGGTTGGGTGGGAGGCGACAAAGAGTACAAGTAAATGGAGCTCACTCTGAGGAGAAGGATGTTATCAGTGGTGTGCCCCAGGGATCTGTCCTTGGTCTGATTCCTTTTAACATCTTTGTTAGTGATATAGCGGAAGGGCTGTCGGGTAAGGTTTGCCTCTTTGCGGATGATACCAAAATCTGCAGTAGAGTAGACACCCAGGAAGGTGTAGATAACATGAGGAGGGATCTAGCTAAGCTTGAAGAATGGTCTAGAATTTGGCAGCTGGGATTTAATGTTAAAAAATGTAAGGTCATGCATTTGGGCTGCAGCAATCCAAGGGAGCAATATAGTATAGGGGGGTGAAGTACTTTTGTCCACTAAAAAAGAGCGGGACCTAGGCGTGGTTGTGTCTGATGATCTTAAAGTAGCTAAACAGGTAGAAAAGGCAACAGCAAATGCTAGAAGGATGCTTGGATGCATACGGAGAGGCATGGCAAGCAGAAAAAAGGAGGTGATAGTGCCTCTGTATAAGTCTTTGGTGCGACCTCATTTGGAGTATAGTGTGCAATTCTGGAGACCGCACCTTCAAAAGGATGTGAACAGGATGGAGTCGGTGCAGAGGGTGGCTACTAAAATGATTAGTGGTCTTCATTATAAAGCATATGTGGACAGACTGAAGGATCTTAATATGTACACCTTAGAGGAAAGGCGGGATAGAAGTGATATGATTGAGATGTTTAAATACCTCCGTGGCATAAATGTTCAGGGAGAGAGCCTCTTTCAATTGAAAGCAAGTTCTGCTACGAGGGGACATGGAATGAGGGTGAAGGGAGATAGATTCAGGAGTGATATGCAGAAATATTTCTTTACGGAAAGAGTAGTGGATCCGTGGAATAGTCTCCCAGTGGAGGTGGTAGAGATGAGGACAGTAACTGAATTAAAAAAAGCATGGGACAAACACAGAGGATCTCTAAAGTTAAAAAGGGGACTGTTGTAGTTGTTGATATGGAAGGACAGACTAGATAGGCCATGTGGTCTTTTTCTGTCATCATCATTTCTATGTTTCCTTTGGACGGAGATCATCACCGGCAAGCCAGTGAGCACCAGAGCAGCCCCACCCCTCTGGCCCGAGGAATGCCACCTGTCCTCGGATGCCTACATCTGGGAATTGGAAGACGAGGTGTCTCCGGACACTCGCCTTCACCGGGATGTTCCGTCCGATTCCCCGGGGTCGGAGCCTTGGAGGAGATCTCCCCCCGAGGACATGGCCTTTCGAGACTTTGTTAGAGAGATGTCCAAAGCTTTAGCTTTTCCAACGGAGTCTGAAGAGGATCCTCGATCAGATGAACTCGAGATCCTCCAATATGAGGCCCCTCTTCGGGAAACCCTCTCGGTGCCCATTCCTCCCATCCTGGAGCGCCTTATGCTCCGCATATGGGAAACACCGGCGTCAACACTGGTGATTAGCAAGTGGCTTGACTCGATGTATCGAGTCCACCGGAGCCCCGGGTTTCAAAAGTCTCAACTGACGCATAATTCCATGGTCGTGGAATCGACCATGCGTCGACTAAAAAGTAAGAAGACACACTCCTCGGTACCTCCCAGCAGGGAGGCCCGCACCTTGAATGCCCTCAGCAGAAGATGTTACCAGGGCGCGATGCTGAATGGCCGAATCCAGGCCTACCAGCTGTACATGGGCATGTACCTAAGAGACCTAACAAAGGAGATGGCCAGATTCTCGGCTGGTCTCTCCGAGGAGACCTTGCAGTGCTTCAAGGGCCTATCCAGAGCCATCGGTGAATGCTCCCAATTTGTCTCGAGTGGCCTATGATGGGTTCGAGTCAGCGGCCAGAGTAGCCACAGCGGGCATCTGTGCACACCGCCAAGCCTGGCTACAGTCGTCCAACCTCGAGCGATGGGTACAAGACAAGTTGATCAATGTCCCATACTGGAGGGAGAGCCTATTCGGCAAGTCCATGACCGAAAAGGCCACCGAACTGGAGACCGAGTTCATGATGAGGACTAGGCTCTCTAAAGAGACTTTGGCCCCTTCCTGAAAGAAAAGCTTGGGGAAAAAGCCCTTCTACCCGAGGAAACCTGCTGCTTACCGAGGTTACTCCCCTTATCAGGCCTCCCAGCTCCCCAGCAGGGGCAGCAGGCCAAAGGGCAGGGTTATGGTCCGCCTAAGCAGGCCCCTAAGCCCCAGGCTTAGACCCCGGCTCAACCCAGGGGAAACTTTTGACTCTTACAGCATGGCCCCTCTCTCCAGCGAGGCCAGGCAGCCTACAGGAGGTCGGCTCTCCCTGTATGCCCACAAGTGGGGAGCCATTACCACCGACGCCTGGGCATTACAGGTGGTCAAGGAGGGTTACCTCCTTCACCTAGACGAATTGCCTCTGCACTACATTCCCGGAGAACCCTCCTGGCCTCCCCTTCACCAGGACCTTCTCTTGAAAGAGTTGGCGGGTCTTCTCGAGGACAGAGCAGTGGAACCAGTGCAAGGGGTTCTACTCCACATACTTCCTAGTGCCAGAAAGGTCAGGGGACCTGAGGCCCATCCTCGACCTCCGCAACCCCAACAGATTCCTGTTGCGGGAAAAGTTCCGGATGCTTTCCCTTTGGAACATTGCTGCCTTACCTCCACCAGGAAGACTGGCTATGCTCCTTAGACCTAAAGGATGCTTACACGCACATCCTAATCCACCCAAACCACAGGCAATACTTACGCTTTATGGTGGGGGGCCTTCACTTCCAATACCGGGTGCTGCCCTTTGGCCTTGCCTCAGCCCCCAGGATAATTCACGAAGTGCCTAGCGGTAGTCTCCATCTTTCTCAGGCTTCAGGGGATTTTTGTCTTCCCCCTACCTCGACGACTGACTCATCAGGGGCGTTCTGCCCCTGAGGTGCAGCAGGCCACGGCATGCACTATCCAGGTCCTTAAGCACATGGGCTTCGTAATCAACTACCCCAAGTCCAGCCTGTGCCCGGCTCAGGAGCTGGAAATTATCGGGGCAAGGATCGATACTCTTCTAGCCAAGGCATGGAGGACCTTGATAAATTGGAAGACTGGGCATCGAAATGGCAGATGAAATTTAATGTGGACAAGTGCAAAGTTATGCACCTAGGAAAGAACAACCCAAACTATGGTTACACGATGCAAGGTTCCACATTGGGAACCACTACCCAGGAAAAAGATTTAGGCGGCGTCATGGATAACCTTGAATATTGTGTGCAATTCTGGTCGCCGTATCTTAAAAAGGATACAGCGATTTTAGAAAAGGTTCAGAGAAGAGCCACCAAAATGGTAAAGGGGATGGAAGGATACTCCTATGAAGAAAGGCTAAAAAGGTTAGGGCTCTTTAACCTGGAAAAGAGATGGCTGAGGGGAGATATGATAGAAGTCTATAAATTAATGAACGGAGTGGAACGGGTAAACGTAGATCGATTGTTTATCTTATCAGAATATAGAAAGACTAGGGGACATGCAATGAAGCTACAGGGTAAACTATTTAAGACTAATAAAAGAAAATATTTTTTCACTCAACGTGTAATCAAACTCTGGAATTTGTTACCGGAGGATGTAGTAAAGGCTGTTAGTGTAGCTGGGTTTAAAAAAGGTTTGGACAAGTTCCTGGAGGAAAGGTCCATAAACCATTATTAAGAAGGGACCCAGGATATCAATGCTTGAACCAATACAAGCATTGTGGAACCTGTGTCCCTTGGGGAAACTGCTAGGTACATATGACCTAGATTGGCCACTGTTGGAAACAGAATACTGGGCTTGATGGACCTTGGTCTGACCCAGTATGGCATATCTTATGTTCTTAACCCTCCGTCCAGTGTGCAGCGGTGGCAAAGAGAGCAAATAGAATGCTAGGTATCATAAGGAAAGGAATGGGAAATAAAACAAAGGATATTATAATGCCTCTGTATTGTTCCATGGTACGACCGTACCTTGAATATTGTGTGCAATTCTGGTTGTCGTATCTTAAAAGGATATAGCGTTATTAGAAAAGGTTCAGAGAAGAGCCACCAAAATGATAAAGGGGATGGAAGGATACTCCTATGAAGAGAGGCTAAGAAGGTTGGGGCTCTTCAAACTGGAAAAGATGGCTGAGGGGAGATATGATGGAGGTCTATAAATTAATGAATGGAGTGGAATGGGTAAACGTAGATCGATTGTTTACATCGTCAGAATATGAAAAGACTAGGGGACATGCAATGAAGCTACAGGGTAACCTATTTAAGACTAATAAAAGAAAATATTTTTTCACTCAACATGCAGTCAAACTCTGGAATTTGTTACAGGAGCATATAGTAAAAGCTGCTAGTGTAGCTGAGTTTAAAAAAGGTTTGGACAATTTCCTGGAGGAAAGGTCCATAAACCATTATTAAAAGGGACCTGGGATATTGCTGCTTGACCCAATACAAGCATTGAGGAACCTGTGTCTTTTGGGGAGACTGCTAGTTACTTATGACCTAGATTGGGAAGCGGAAATGCCTTTTCAGGCCCCTCAGCATTCGAGGGTCCTCACCACAGATGCCTCCCTGCTGGGCTGGGGAGCCCACTGCCAGGTGTTCTGCATCCAGGGCGTCTGGTCTCCAGACGAGAGTGCCCAACAGATCAACCTGTTGGAGCTGCGTGCGATCCGCCTTGTCCTAAGGGCATTCTGGAAATCCCCCTGAGTCACAGCTCTGTCCTAGTCTAGACCGACAACCAGGTTGCCATGTTCTACATGAACAAACAAGGGGGCACGGGGTCCTGTGCCCTCTGTCAGGAAGCTATGGACCTGTGCTCATTCGCAGTCCAACAGGGCATTCTCCTCAAAGCAGTGTACCTGCCGGGCCACAGCAGTTGACTATCCGACAGGCTCAGCAGACTGCTTCAGCCCCACAAATGGCAGCTGGACCCAAGAGTGGCCTGCAGGCTCTTTGGATATGGGAATATCCAAGCCTGGACCTGTTTGCCAGCCCAGACAACCGCCAGTTGCCCCATTTCTGTTCCCGGCAACCAAACCCCGCCAGGATGGCCACCGACACCTTTCTGATCTCGTGGTCGGGGGGGCGTCTCTTGTATGTGTTTCCCCCGACACCTCTGATAGCCAAGACCCTGTTCAAAATTCTTCGCAACAGAGCCTCGGTCATTCTGATAGCCTCGGTGACGTCGGCAACCGTGGTTCCCGCTCCTACAGCTAGCGGTGGAGACTCCTACCCTCTGGGGACAGACTCACGGTTCCTCTCCCAGGAGGGGGGGGCTCTCTCCTGCACCCCAGTCCCAGCTCCCTGTCGCTGATGGCGTGACTGCTGAGAGGGTCTCACTAGCTTTGCTCCTACTTCCAAGGGAAGAATATCCTGCTGGCCTCCCGCAGAACGTCTACCAGACGGGCTTACGTCTTTAAGTGGCGCAGGTTTGCACTCTGATGTGCGGCTCAGAGAACCGACCCTTTCTCCTGCCTGGTGGCCATGGTACTACAATACCTTCTCCACCTCTCTGATTCGGGACTCAAATCCAACTCCGTCAGAGTACACCTCAGTGCCCTCGCATCCAACCACCATCCGATAAATGGGAAGCCACTCTCTGCGCACCCGACAGTATCCCAGTTCCTCAAGGGCCTCCTGTCTAAGCCCCCAGTCCGCCCTCTGGTGCCCGAATGGGATCTCAATGTGGTGTTGGGGCGGCTCACTCTGCCGCCTTTTGAACAGATGGCTACGTGTCATCTCCGCTATCTCTCATGGAAGGTGGTGTTCCTTGTTGCCCTCACCTCAACCCGAAGAGTGAGCGAGCTGCAGGCCCTCACGGCGGAGAGGCCTTATACCAGGCTCTACAAAAATAGGGTAGTGCTTCGCGCATACCCCAAATTTCTTCAGAAGGTGGTGTCCTCTTTCCACCTCAGTCAAGAGCTGGTCCTCCCTACTTTTTTTCCTAGACCGCACGCTGGTCGCACTGAGGCCGTCCTCCATACCCTAGACTGTAGGAGGGCTTTATCTTTCTACATTCAGCGTACTCAAGATCACCGGAAAACATCACAGCTTTTTGCTTTCTACGACCCCAGCAAACTGGGGCAGGCAGTGACCCAAGTACATGCTGTCCACGTGGGTGGTGGACTGTATCGCCCGGGCCTATGAGGAAGCGAAACTTCCATTGGAGGGCCGTGTCACAGCTCACAAGGTCAAGGCTATGGCAACCTCCATGGCTCATCTGTGCTCCGTCCCTCTGGAAGACATCTACCGGGCTGCCACCTGGTCTTTGGTTCATACCTTCGCAGCTCATTACTACCTGGATAGGAAGTCCCGACGGGACAGTGCCTTTGGCTAGGCGGTACTCTTTTTGAGGTCTAGGCAGTTCCTGCCCTCCGACCTTTGTGTTCAGGCTGCCATAGTGCTAATTCCTTATCAGTTGAGAGTTCTTTCCACTGCAGCTGCTTGCAGCTCTCGAGGAGGGAGCCTTTTTTTGGCTATGGGTTCCTGGTAGCCTGTAGCAGGGGAGTCCCATATGTGAGGACTGACTTCCTGCTTGTTCCCGGAGAAAATGTAGATCTCCAGGAACAAGCAGGAATGTAGTCTTCACATATGTAGTCTTCTACCGACGGAGCCTGCGTGGGAACGCTCCCCAGCGTCCAATAGGAACGCTTTTGGGAGCATCCCTCAGCACATGCGCGCTGCCTTCCCGCCTTTCCAACTGTCCCTCTTCAGTTCTTCATTTTCTGCGGAGCCGACAGGATCCATACCCTGTCACCGCAGAAAATTCTGTCTTTAAAATTTTCTTGTGGTCGTGTTTGCCTGCCGCACGACGCTTACTGGTACCGCCGGTTCTTTTCTTTTCCAAAAAAAAAAAAACCTTATACTTTGAAGTATTTCTCTTCAGAAACTTTTCTTTTTTTGGTGCTAGGTGCCATTTTGGGCACTAGGCCCCATATTCCTAAAACATGGAAAAATCAACTAGTGGTTTTAAAAAAATGTACTAAGTGTGGCGGTACCATTTCCGTCACTGACACCCATGATTGGTGTCTCAAATGTTTAGGGCCTGAACATTCTCCATCTGAATGTCTCTCCTGTTTGGGGATGACTAAAAGAGGAAGACAGAACCGGGCTGCAAAGCTCGGTACCCTCTTTTCTTCGGATGCTAGATCCATTGCATCGACATCTTCAAGGGCCTCCTCTTCCTCCCATGGATCTCAGGTAACTAAACATAAAAGCCGGTCCTCAAAGGGTAGCTCTCCTGCTAAGCATCGAGAGGCCATTGGCATTGCCCTTGAGGGAACCACACCGGCAAAGCAGCCCCGGGAGGAGGCTTCGGCTTCCAGTGGGGCTCCAGGATGATCTCGAGGCCTCGACCTCGCAAGAACTACCTGTACCATGCTCAGGGGTCCCGGCCGTTTTCACCGGTACCGACACCCAGGCATCGGCAGCGTTGATAGACCAGAGGTTTCTCACTATCGAACGCAGCATCGCAGCTCTTCTCTCAGCTGCGGTACCGTTGGTCCAACGGGCACCGGTACTGACACTGATGCCAGTACCAGTCCAACAAAGGAGCAGAGGACCACGTCAAACTAAGGAACACAGAGAACGTGGCAAACCCCAAGGAAATAGTTATAAAGCAAAGAAGACTTTATTAATATCACCAATACATATTGCCGACCCGAGACAGGCCGTGTTTCGTTAAAACTTCGTCAAGGGTAAGGCAAACGAAAAGCTTCTAATGCTTCTTACAGTTACTGGCTATGATACCAACGGCATAGTATATTGATCATAACACCAACGGCGAACAGCTGTTTTTTCAGAAGTTCGGCGGCTCCGTTGTGTTCAACAGCGTGCCTGCGATTTAATTTTAGGTTTTTAAGCCCTTTGGAAGAGCAGTTTTCTGCGGCTATTTATTAATCACCACGCCGTTGGTGTTATGATCAATATACTATGCCGTTGGTATCATAGCCAGTAACTGTAAGAAGCTTTAGAAGCTTTTCGTTTGCCTTACCCCTGACGAAGTTTTAACGAAACATGGCCTGTGTCGGGTCGGCAATATGTATTGGTGATATTAATAAAGTCTCCTTTGCTTTATAACTATTTCCTTGGGGTTTGCCATGTTCTCTGACTGTGTTTCACTGATGCCGGTACCTACGCCGGTACCTACACCGGTACCAGCGGTACCGGTCCCGGTGGGAATTCTTCCCACGCCATCTTTAGCTGGAATAGACAGATCGGTACCTGATCAACTTGGTACCGACTTTGATCGATACCAGAACCATGCTTTGCATGAGCATCGTGGTCAGAAATACTTTGAATCCTCCAATTCCGAAGAGACTGAGAATTCTGCTGGTACTAGAGGGTTTCTCCCAGAAGATCCCTCTTCTCCCCAATGCAGAATGTCACTTCCAGAGGACATGTCTTTTCAGGATTTTATTTGTGATATGGCCAAAGGCCTTTCAATCACAGTGGCTTCTGAAGAGGAACCCAGAGCAAAGGAATTGGAAATTCTCCAATATCCTAAAGCTCCAAAGGAGGCAGCCACTCTGCCCATCCATGAAATTCTGCATAACTTGTAGTCAGATGTGTCTCTCACATTCTGAGCATCATCTTCTCACTCTAAGAGACCTGATACTATGTATCGAGTTCCGCCATGTTCTGGATTTCAAAAGACTCTGCTGCCACACCATTCAATGGTGGTGGAGTCAGCCATGCGTAGGATGAAAAGTGCAAAGAGGCATGCATCCAATCCTCCAGGTCGTGAATGCAGGACTCTGGATGCTTTTCGGCACCAAACCTTTCAGGCTTCCATGCTTTCAGCTAGGATCAGTTCATATATACTATATATGGGAATGTTCCTCAAGGAGGTTACAGGAGACTTGGAGCTTATGAGCCCATTTCTCCCAGATGACAAGAGATAAGACTTTCTTGCTCTAGTTAAGCATGCTCAAGATGTCTCCAAGTTTGTAAATTGTGCAGCCTTTGACTGCTTTGAATGCATCAGCAGAACCTCTGCTATTGCCATTGGTGCACGACTGATTGCCTGCCTTCAGGCATCAGACTTGGGGACTTGGGTACAGGACAACTTAGGCAACATTCCTTGCACGGGAGAGAATCTCTTCTGCAGGAAAAGGCTAACGAGTTAGATGCTGACAACATTACTCTAGATAGATTGTCAAAATCTACAGCCACTCCAGCCAAAAAGAAGCCTTATAAAACCCCTCTTTCAGCAAAAAGAGGAAATTTTATCCTTCCTATACCCAGCAGAGTCAAACTCAGGGTTAGGTTGCCCAAAAAGGACAAACTAGACAGCAAAATAAGCCAAAAGGCCCAAGAGCCCAACCAGCTCTGCAGGTTCAGCCCCCTCAAGGGCTTTGACTCCTTCCTAGAGAGTTTAGCCTTCCTGCCTCTGAGGGGTCCCCAACCCCCCAATATCCCAGGCAGGTTATGCCACTTTGCCAACAGATGGCATCAGATAACAGCAGAAGATTGGACTTTGTCCATTTTAGGAGAAGGGTACAAGCTTCATTTTCACAGCATGCCCCCTCCTACAATTCTAAAGCAATTCAATTCTCAAACCTCCACAGACAATCTGCTAGATCATGAGGTCTCAACACTTCTTGCCCAAGGGGCAATAGAGAAGGTACCCATTCTTCAACGGGGTGCAGGGTTCTACTCCCCCTATTTTCTTATTCCAAAGAAAACAGGAGGACACAGACCCATTTTAGACCTCAGAGAATTGAACAAATACCTGTTTCGAGAGACGTTCAAAATGATTTCTCTAGGAACTCTTCTGCCATACCTTCAAAGCCAGGATTGGCTTTGCTCTCTAGACTTAAAGGATGCATACACTCACATTCTGATCCAGATCACAGGAAATTCTTACGATTCCTTTTCAGGGGAAAACATTTCCAGTACAGGGTTCTTCCCTTTGGTCTGGCTTCAGCACCAAGGGTATTCACAAAATGCACGGCAATAGTAGCTGCATTTCTGCGAATCCTGGGGATATTCGTCTTCCCTTACTTAGACAACTGGCTCATTCGAGCCCCTACAGTTGAAAGAGGCCAGCACTGCACTGTCTCGCACAATGTGAATTCTCCAATACTTTGGGTTGATAATAAACTTCCTAAAATCCCAACTTATTCCTTCCCAATGCCTTGAATTCATAGGGGCCTGTCTAGATACCAGACAGGCAAAGGCTTTCCTTCCACAGGCCCGGTGTCTTTGCATAATGCAACTAGCTTCTCAAGCAGCAGGGAAATCCTCCCTAACTGCTCGAGAACTGCTACAGTTGCTGGGACATATGGCATCCACAGTTCATGTAGTCCCATATGCTCGCCTCCACATGCGAGCAGCTCAGTGGACCCTATCCACATGGACACAGGCCACAGGTCATTTATCAGACAAAATAATAAACTCTCATTGACTAATTTTGTCCCTCCAGTGGTGGCAGTCACTACAAAATCTAAAAGTGGAGTCTCCTTTTCATCAACCCCTCTTTCAGGCCACCCTAACAACAGATGTATCACAGGTGGGTTGGGGAGCACACCTGAATCATCTCTCTAGCCAGGGAACCTGGACTACACAGGAGGCTAGTCTAAACAAAAACCTCCTGGAATTAAGAGCAATCTATTTAGCTCTTCAAGTATTCCACGCCCAGCTCAGCTACAAGACAGTCCTAGTCCAGACGGATAAACAAGTAGCCATGTTCTGTGTAAACAAGCAGGGCGGGACAGGCTCTCTGTCGTTATGCAATGAAGCTTTACGATTGTGGGCCCTCGCCAGAGAGTATCACATTCACCTTCTAGTGGTATATCTTCCAGGCATTCAAATCCTTTGGGCAGACAAACTCAGTCGAGTACTGCTGCCTCACGAGTGGTCCCTCTACCTAGACCAGGTGGCAAGATATTTCATCTCTGGGGTACTCCAGATATAGACCTCTTTGCAAGTCCACTGAATGCCAAACCTCCCCGGTTCTGTTCCAGGATTCCAGCTCACAATTGTCAGGCAAGGGATGCCTTCCTCCTTCACTGGGGTCAGGACTTCCTTTATGCCTTCCCAGCCATTCCCCTCATCCCCAAGACACTTCTCAAGCTTCAGAGAGACAGGAGTTGCATGCTTCTCATAGCGCCACGATGGCCACGCCAAGCGTGGTATCCCCTGCTTCTACATCTCTCAAGCTGCACCTCTAGAGTTAGGGCATGCTCCATATCTCCTTTCCCAAGAGGATGGGACGCTATGGCACCCGAATCCCCAGTCCCTTCATCTCATGGCCTGGTTGCTGAAGGCTTAGACCTCCAGGATTTCAACCTGTCCCAACAGGTAAAGGATATCATTCAGGCTTCTAGGAAACTTTCCACAAGAAGATCTTATGCCTTCAAGTGGAAATGTTTTACTATATGGTGCTCCAAGAAGGGATTAAACCCCCTTGTCATACCTTTAGAATCGATACTAGAGTATCTCCTTCACTTATCGAATTCTGGTTTAAAGACCAATTCGGTAAGAGTCCATCTTAGTGCAATTGCAGCTTCTTATAAGCCTCTGAATGGACAACCAATTTCCTCTCATCCACTCATATCCAGATTTATGAGAGGTCTTCTGTTAACCAAACCTTCCATTAAGCCACCACCGGTGGCATGGGATCTAAATCTAGTTCTCGAGCAGCTCATGAAGCCGCCTTTTGAGCCTTTAGCCACTACAACCCTTAAGTTTCTTACCTTGAAGGTCATCTTCCTAATTGCAATTACCTCTGCACGTCGCATTAGTGAACTGCAAGCTTTAGTGGCTGATCCTCCTTATGCTAGGTTTCATTATGATAAGGTTGTTCTTAGATCTCATCCACACTTTATGCCAAAGGTGATTTTGCCTTTTCATTTAAATCAATCAGTTTATCTTCCTGTATTCTTTCCGAGGCCTCATGCCTCTAATGCAGAAAGAAACCTTCATACTTTGGATTGTAAAAGAGCCTTAGCCTTTTACCTACAGAGAACACAGCAACATAGAAAGTCCTCGCAACTTTTTATAGCTTTTGACCCTAGTCATTTGGGACTTCCAGTCTCCAAAAGAACTTTATCTAAATGGATTGCCCAATGCATATCCTTTGCTTATGAGAGTAAGGGTCTTCCTCTTGAAGACCGTGTCACAGCTCATAATGTGAGAGCCATGGCAACTTCCATGGCTAATCTCCACTGTGTGTCTATCGATGACATTTGTCGAGCAGCCACCTGGGCTTTGGTACACACCTTTACAGCCCCCCACTGCCTGGACAAAGCCTCCCGTTAGGATGCTTTCTTTGGCCAAGCTGTTCTTCAAAATCTCTTTCAGACCTAATTCAACTCCTACCCACCAACCCTGGTGGAATGCCAGAGATCCATGGGAGAAAGAATTCCCATCTTTCGATGGTGGCACCTTCCTCGGGCTCTCTCCCTGGCATCTTCAGCTAGGGAATCCCCATATGTGAAGACTACATTTCTGCTTGTTCCTGGAGATAGCGTAGTTACTCACCTGTAAAAGGTGATCTCTGGGAACAGCAGAAATTTAGTCTTCACAACCCACCCACCTCCCCTAGGAGTTGTGTCTCTATCTCTGTTTCTTTCCTCTCTCCCTCTATCCTTTCACTTGGCTTCAAACTTAACTGAAGAGGGACAGTTGCGAAGGCAGCGTGCATGTGCTGAGGGATGCTCCCAAAAGCGTTCCTATTGGATGCTGGGGAGCGTTCCCGTGCAGGCTCCATCGGTACCGGCGCTACCCATATGTGAAGACCAAATTCCTACTGTTCCCGGAGATCACCTGTTACAGGTGAGTAACTACGCTTTACTCACTTGTTACAGGTGTTCTCTGGGGACAGCAGGAATCAGTCCTCACAACCCTCTCTCATTCCCTTGGTTGCAGTCCTCCTGTATTTACTGTTTTGTTTTTGTTGTTGTTGTTTTGCCATATTTAGCTATGTCATTTGACTGAACAAGATGGCTCCTTTAGGCGGGAAGTGGACCATGCATGCGTGGAGGCAACTCCCGAACGTTTTCTTTGAAAGCTGGGGATTTGCTCTGTTCGGGCTCCAGCGTTGACTTAACCCATATGTGAGGACTGATTCCTGCTGTTCCCAGAGAACACCTGTTACAGGTGAGTTACTACGCTTACTGGCTCAAATTTATTGCAACCAAAGGGGAAGAGAATTGGAGGATTAAGATGTAGAAGCAGGTTCCAAGCAAGAAAGGGGGAAGGTTACAAGGGAGGAAGAAAAATAAAATAATGTATTTAATCAATTCAGGGCTTTGCAGCCCTGGATGCGCCTGATCTTGGCTAATCTCAGAAGCTCAACAAGGTCAGGCCCCGCTAGTGCTTATATGGATGACCACTTTGGACTAACAGGTGCTGTAGACCAGTGGTCCTCAACCCAGTCCTCTGGGGCCCACAGGCCAGTCAGGATTTCAGGATACCCACAATGAATATGCATGAGATAGATCTGCATGTACTGCTTCCATTGTATGCAGATCTATCTCATGCATATTCATTGTGGGTATCCTGAAAACCTGACTGGCCTGTGGGCCCCAGAGGACTGGGTTGAGGACCACTGCTGTAATCTAACTGGAAGAAAGGCCTGTAATCTACTTCCAGTGAGATTGCAGACCTGCTATTAGTAATCTGTGAATTACATTAAAATCATCTGTAACACCTGAAGATTGGAAGTTAGTGAACGTAACACCAGTTTTTAAAAAGGGTTCCAGGGGTGATCCGGGAAACTACAGACCGGTGAACCTGATGTCAGTACCGGGAAAAATGGTAGAAACCATCATAAAGAACAAAATTGCTGAACATGTAGTTAGTCATGGCTTAATGAGACACAGTCAACATGGCTTTAGACAAGGAAGATCTTGTCTTACTAATCTGTTATGTTTTTTTTGGAGGTGTGAGTAAACAGGTAAGACAAAGGTGGGTCGATTGCTATAGTGTTTTTGGACTTTCAGAAAGCTTTTGACAAGGTCCCTCATCAAAGATGTTTGGCAAAACTAAAGAGTCATGGGATAGGATGCAGTGTACTATTGTGGATGAGGAACTGGTTAAAAGATAGAAAGCAGAGGGTAGGGCTAAATGGCCAATTTTCCCAATGAAGAAAGGTAAATAGTGGTGTACCCCAGGGATCTGTGCTGGATCCACTGCTTTTTGACATATTCATAAATGACCTGGAAAAGGGAATAACGAGTGAGGTTATCAAATTTTCAGGTGACGGAGGAAATGTCATCGAACAGAGCAGCCATGTGAGAGCGGAGCTCTGTGGAAGCGAGAGGAAAATTGCCTGCAAAAAATATATAACAGAGGATGTAAAACGAGCAAAATTAACCTAGTGAAGGGTGAAGAGGTGCGGTAGTGTGGGGAGATGAAGAAGGGTGCAGTGGATTTAAAAGGATTTGTGTATAAAAACACCGCGGGGAGCATCAGAGAGAAGAACAGAATGGCTGCGGTGAGTGCTATAAATACGGAGGAGGAAAGCAAAACGAAGAATGGAGATAACAACCAGAGTGGAGATAAAAGCTGGTTCAGCACTCTCAGGCAAGACTTAGCTCGCTTTAAAACAGAGGCTCAGCCATGGATGGACGAGCTGAGAGCAGATGTGAGAGAAGTGGGACAGCGTGTGGAAGACCTGGAGAGGAAAATGGAGTTGCAGGACCTTACGATGCAGAGAATGAATGGACAATATGGAAATGGAAGCGGAAGATTTGTGGTTCAAAGTTGAGGATCTGGAAAACAGATCAAGAAGAGCAAATATTCGGGTGAGAGGACTGTCTGAAACTATGAAGAACTTAGACTGTGGAAATTTGGTAGAATGCATATGCATATGCTTAATGGAGGAAGCGGGTCAGGATGGCTCTCAATTATGTTGGAAAGTAGACCGTGCTCATAGAGCACTGGGTCCCAAAAGAGATAGGTATACCAGGGACATAATCGCTCTGTTCCGTGAGTACTCCACTAAATGTGCTGTAGTAGAGGCGGCGAAGAAGCTTAAGGACTTTAAGTGGAACAACCAGAGAATTGAATTATATACAGACTTGTCAGCTATTACAATGCGGAAACGAAGGGAAATGGCAGCAGTAACTAAAATGCTGAGAGAGAAATCAATCAAATATAAATGGCTATTTTCCTTTTGGATTACAATTTTGTATTGAGGGGAGAACATCGTATGTTAAGACAACAGCAGAAGCAGTCACGGCGATGAAAGAAGCAGGATGGACTGAGATACCGGACGCGCCACTACCAAAGCACAAAGGGCTGAGATGCCAGATGAAGGAAAGTGAATGGAGAAGAGCACCACAAGGAGATCGCAGACTGCGCAGGCAAAGACAAAGCAATGGCCTGTGGTAGAAGGCGATGGATGAAGAGCTGGACAATGTAGCAATAGGGTTATAGCATAAGTTAAATGTGAATGTTATGCTTATGTTGTGGGTATTGTTAAAGAGGAGGAGGAAGAAAGGGAAGAGGGAAAAAGGAATTTGTTTTTTTTGCTTAAACATATTAAGTGGGCAAAGGAGAAAAGGAGCAAAAGGATAGAGCTTCCTAGAGCAGTGATGAATCATGCCTCAAGGAAGTAGAAGGGAAGGGGTGCTGGAGGATAGAGAAAGGGTTTGGGGGAGGGGGAGGAGGCAAAAGGATTTCCAACTGCATCGTAAGGGGGGAGGGCAGGAGAGGGGGGAGCTGTCAAATGGAGAGCTTTAGAATAATGACGATGAATGTAAGGGGGCTAAACTCCACGATAAAAAGGCAGAGAATGTTCAAGGAGATTAATAGGCTTAAAGGTGACATATTTGTACAGGAAACACACCTGAAAAAATGTGATGAATGGAGGGTGGCACATAAAAAATTTCAAGAGAAATGGTTTGCATCTGATAGGTTGGAATTGAAAAAAGGGGGGGGGGGAATTCTGATGAATGGGCGGATATCATATTCGGAGTGCGTGGTGCACTGAGATAAAGAGGGAAGGTATATTATAATCATGCTAAGGATTAAGGAACAAATGTATACCCTGGTAAATGTGTGTGAGCCAAGGGATATTTTATGACAAATTGAATGGTCTGGTAGAAAAAGTTGCAGAAGGACAAATAATTGGGGGGGGGGGGGACTTTAATCTAACAATTAACCTGGTTATAGATAACTCCATGGGAAAATGGATGGGGAGTGCTAAAAGTAGAAGGTGTTTTGAAGGAGTTGAGTAAAAATTTGGAAGTGGTAGATGTTTGGAGGGAGTTGAAGGGGAGGGAAAAATATTTACGTTCTACTCACCAGTTCATCACTCCTTTTCTAGAATAGATATGATATGGGTGTCCAAATCTTTAGTGGTGAAGGTGGAAGAGTGTGAGACTGGAGAGAGGATGTGGTCAGATCATGTGCCAGTGTGGGTGGAAATTAAGCTGGGAAGTGCGGGAAGGAAGAATAGGAGGTGGGCACTGAACGAGTCCTTACTTGAGAACTTGGAAACAACGCAACAGATAAGGGAGAAAATAAAACAATATTTAGAGGTGAACGACGGGGACGGATGCCGGATTAGAACCTTATGGGAATGCTTGAAGGTGCTGATAAGAGGGGATTTAATCTCCATAGGTGCACATGTGAAAAAACAGAAGGAGAGTCAAAAGGAGGCCCTAAGGGTAAAGATCAGGGAATTAGCTTGCAAATACAGGGGAAAACTGAGAATGCGCTAACTCAGGAATTAAATAGGGTAAAGAGGGAATTAAATAAATTAGAATTAATGGAGATAAAACATGTGCAGGATATCTTAAAACAACAATCTTTTGAATTGGGTAATAAGCTGAGTTGTCTGTTGGTGCATACTCTGAAACAGCATCAGAATAGAAATTATATAACCAAAATAAGGGATGCAAAAGGGAAGGAAGTGAGGCAGACGGAATTAATTCAGCAGAGCTTTGTGGACTTTTATAAACAATTGTATACGGATGAGACTAATAAGGTAGGGGAAACAATAGATCAATATTTACAAATGAATCTAATGAGACTAAAAAGGACGGAAACAGAACAGCTTTCCAATCACATAGAAGAAAAAGAGGTGGTGGAGGTGAGCAGGGGACTCCCATCGAATAAGGCACCGGGGATGGACGGATTTACGAATAAGTTTTATAAAACCTTTAGTAATGTGGTATGTGGTCCTCTGACAAGACTTTTTAATGCCTTTAAGGAAGGTGAGCCCATCCCAGAAACAATGCGGACGGCAGGAATTACCATCCTGCCTAAAGAGGGGAAAGATCCCAGCCTATGTGGATCATATAGACCCATATCCCTTCTAGGAATGGATTTTAAAATATTTACTAAAGTTTTGGCAAATGGGCTACTCCAGTTTATGCCTGAGTTGGTGCATGAAAATCATTCTGGCTTTATTCCTGGCCGTCATACAGTAGATAATATGCGGAAAGTGCTAAATGCTATATGGAAAGGGAGGAATGGGGGAGAACAGATGGTATTACTGGCTATTGATGCTGAAAAAGCGTTCGATCGAGTATCCTGGCCCTTTCTATTTAAAGTACTAGAACGAATGGGGATTGAGGGAAATTATTTGAAGTGGATTAAAGCTATCTATGCACAACCAATGGCAAGCATTCGAGTCAATGGGGAATACGCAAAGCCGTTTGCATTGTTTAGAGGGACCAGGCAGGGGTGCCCTCTATCCCCGATGCTATTTGTGCTCTCAATGGAGCCGCTAGCTCAGAAGGTGAGAGAATGTATGGAAATCCAAGGGGTAAAATGGGAAAACCTGGAAAGCAAGATATCTCTTTTTGCAGATGATCTGCTACTTATATTGACTAAACCAAGGGAATCCCTAGTGGAGTTAAACAAGTTGCTAAGGGAGTTTGGAGATTATTTGGGTATCAAAATCAATGCCACAAAATTGGAAATATTGAATATTTCGGCAGGGATAGACCTGCAGATAAAGATAAAAGCTGAATTCCCCTTCTGATGGGCTAAGCGTAGTATTAGATATTTGAGAATATATTTTACATCTCGAGAGTCTGAGCTGTTTAAAGAAAACTATGTGCAGGTGGAAAAAATCATAAAAAAAGGAACTAGAAGAGTGGCAGAATAAAACATTATCATGGATGGGGAGGATCTCTGCTATAAAAATGATGGCCCTACCTAAATGGTTCTCTCTTTTTATGAACCTCCCTATAGGGGTTTCAAAGGTTTATATTGGGAAAATGCATAATAATCCTCTGCAGTTTGTGGGAGGGGGAAGGAAAAATAGGGTAGCAGCAAGGATATTGATGAAACAGAGGGAACACGGAGGTATGGCTGTGCTGAACCTATTAAAATATTGGGAAGCAGCACAAATGTGTGCTATTGTGGAATGGGGGGCAGAGGAACCAAAGGAATGGGTGCAGATGGAATCAGAAGACGTAGAAGAAGGAAGGATAGCTTGTGCGGTTACCGAGGAAGGCAAAAAAAGGATACCCAGGTAATAACCCCTATGAGTGTGGAATAAGTGGAGAAGCATATGGTTGGGGGAAAATGGAAGCTCAAGGTTAGTACCTATTCGGGGGAACCTGGACTTTCCGCCTGCACTGGGGAAGAACATCTTTGAAAAATGGGAAAAGAATGGGTTACGAAGGGTAGGTCAAATGTTGGAGGGTAAGAAAATAAAGGAGTTTGATGAACTGGTGGAGTTGTATAAGCTGGATGAGAAAGATGTATATGGCTATATGCAGATTAGCCATTACATTCAACATAGGATTGTACTGGAAATTAAGGGAGAACTTACTGGGGTGGAGAAGTTTTTTTTGATGGGTCAAAAGAAGGCGGCCTTGGCTAGCTTTTACCGGATGATGGCTAGGGAAGGGAAATCTATCAAAAAAACCTGGGAGGCAGACTTGGGAGTACAGTGGGAGGACTCAATATGGGAACACATATATTTGAATAGATACAAAGGAATTTTAGCCACAAATTTAATTGAGAATAATTACAAAGTATTATATAGATGGCATTTGACTCCAGTCAGATTACATAAGATTTATGGTCAGGTAGCAGAGAATTGCTGGAGGAACTGTGGTGGGAGAGGTACGTACCTACATGTCTGGTGGAATTGTATGGAGGTGAATAAATTGTGGGCAGATGTGTTTGGGTTGCTGGGATGGATTTTGGGAAAGGATATTGTCCCACGGCCAGAGACGGCTCTGTTGGGAGTGAAACCCCAAAATTTGAATAAGGTAGAGGGTACTTTTGTGGACTTGGGGTGTATTGCCCTGAGAGTTTTGCTGTCCAGGCAATGGAAACAGGTAGAAGCACCCAAGATGGCAGAATACAAAGGGTCGTTGGCACAGAGTTACTTGATGAGTAAATTAACAGCACTTAAAAGGGCTAGACTGAAAAAAATTCCCATTGGTATGTGGGAAATATATACAGTGGACAGTGTTGCTATAAAACATTCAATAGTGGAAAAGATTGACTTGTGTTAGAAGGAGAATGCAGAGGGAATCTGTGTGTTTGTGGGGGGAGGGGGGTTGTTAGAATGTCTCAATAAATGAAAAACCAGAACAACATGACATGAGGGAATGTTATAGTGAATGTGGTTATACAGTGTTATGGAAATTGGGTGAGATGTAAGTTGTATTGTTTATGAATATTTGTTGTGTTTAAAATATAAATTAAAGAAAATTTGCAGATGACACAAAACTATTTAAAGTTGTTAAAACCCAAGAGGATTGTGGAAGATTGCAAGAGGATCTTGATAAATTGGAAGACTGGGCATCAAAACGGCAAATGAAATTTAATGTGGACAAGTGCAAAGTTATGCACCTAGGGAAGAACAACCCGAACTATCGTTACACGATGCAAGGTTCCACATTAGGAACCACCACCCAGGAAAAAGATTTAGGTGTCATTGTTGATAACACCCATCCGATCACTTCGACACATATGCACCTTACTGGAACCTGGTGACTTCCGCACAGTATACCAGGCCTTGATCATACTGCATCTTGACTATGCAAATGCCATACTCCAGGGTCTCCCACAATCTACGCTACACCCTTTACAGCTTGCAATAAACTCTGCTGTAAGAGTGCTCCAGGGTGCTTCCAAGTGGGAACACATGACACCCATCCTTAAACAACTCCACTGGCTCCCCATAAAAGGCAGAATTACGTTCAAAACCATAATTCTGACCTTCAAGATCATAAACAAGCTCGCCCCACCAGCCCTAGCAGACCTCATTCAGATAACCCCCCTGAACAGACCTAGAAGATCCCCTGAGGACAATAAACTAATAGTCCCAAGAGAAACAACCAAGTGCTGCCAGACAGCAGTGAACAGGGCTTTCAAATTCTCTGCACCAAAATGCTGGAACAGCCTCCCTCCCAGTATACGGGCAATCACTAATTTAACGCAGTTTAGGAAAGCGCTGAAATATCACCTTTTCCTTGCGCACTACCCGGATGACAGCACCTCAAATGACTCATCAGTAAACTAACCACGTCAAACAGACGTTCAGCCAGCTCTTTCTGTACAATTGTAAATAGTTACCCCTTGTTGTCTATCCAAGTTCTATCGCCTGTTAATTGTAAACACAAATCGACTGAGATGTGTATTTAATTGGTTCGATGTAAACTGCACTGATGGAAAATAGCGTGGTATATAAGTGCATGTAATAAATAAAATAAATAAATAAATAAACATGTTAAAACCCTCTGCCCAGTGTGCAGCGGCAGCCAAGAGAGCAAATAGAATGCTAGGTATCATAAGGAAAGGAATGGAAAATAAAACAAAAGATATTATAATGCTTCTATATCATTCCATGGTGAGACCGCACCTTGAATATTGTGTGCATTTCTGCTCGCTGTATCTTAAAAAGGATATAGTGTTATTAGAAAAGGTTCAGAGAAGAGCCACCAAAATGGTAAAGGGGATGGATGGATACCCCTATGAAGAAAGGCTAAAAAGGTTAGGGCTCTTTAACTTGGAAAAGAGACTACTGAGGGGAGATATAATAGAAGTCAATAAATTAATGAATGGAGTGGAACGGGTAAACGTAGATTGATTGTTTACATTATCAGACTATAGAAAGACTAGGGGACATGCAATGAAGCTACAGGGTAAACTATTTAAGACTAATAGAAAATATTTTTTTCACTCAACGTATAATCAAACTCTGGAATTTGTTACCAGAGGATTTAGTAAAGGCTGTTAGTGTAGCTGGGTTTAAAAATGTTTTGGACAAGTTCCTGGAGGAAGGGACCCAGGATATCACTGCTTGACCCAATACAAGCGTTGTGGAACCTGTGCCTTTTAGGAAACCGCTAGGTATGTATGACCTAGATTGGCCACTGTTGGAAGCAGGATACTGAGCTTGATGGACCTTGGTCTGACCCAGTATGGCATATCTTATGTTCTTGCCAAGAAAACACCGAGGCCTGGGTCACCAGGAGTCAGCATTGACTCAACAGCACAGATTTTCACATTTTCACTTAATTCACAGTCTCTCAAGCATCATATATATCCTTTGAAAAGGGAATGTTTTGGTAGTTGATTTGCTTAGTTCAGAAACCTATTACAAATATTTTCTTTGCACTTCTGGCCTCTCCCAGACTTGGTAGGGTAAATGAAAGTATGCAGGAAAAATTGGGCTGTAGTAGGATAAGTAACTTATCACAAACCATGATTCCCAGCAATGCATAGGTTTAACTACTGGCAAACTTGTTATTACTGCTGGCCTATGCAGGGTCAACTGAAAGGGGGACCCTTGAATAGGAATTTTCAGTCCTTGCTGCCCTAGTTAATTACATTCTCCAGGACCAAGCAGGAAGTCAGTCCTCACTTATGGGTGACATCGGCGCCGATGGAGCCCCCGTGCGGAGCATTTCACCAGCTTTCTAAGAAAGCCTTTGGGAATACTACACGCATGCGTGGTCCCCTTCCCGCCTAAAGGTGCCATCTTGCTCAGTCTCTCTTTCCGTGGAGCCCATCGGACGTTTGTCCGAGTCATCTGGAAAAGTTGACATTTTTTTCAACGATTATTTCTTTTTTTCTCCGAGTTCGACGCCAGTTCCCCTTCCCGCCGGGTTCGGTACACCGGTATCAAGCCCATCTTCTATTTTTTGTTTTTTGCCCTTCGTGGCTGGCGTTCGCGCCCTTTTTTTCTGTTTTTCCCTGGAAGGCCGGTCCTTTGACCTCGCGGGGGTCCTTTTTTCCCCGATGGCTTTCAGTGGTTTCAAGAAGTGTGATCGGTGCAAGAAACTAATGTTTCTCACCGACACACACGACTGCTGCCTTAAGTGCCTCGGCCCAGATCATGATCCAATGATCTGTGGCCCGTGTGGCAAAATGTCCACCAAGGCACTTTGAAGCCGTCAGCACCAGAAGGAAAGGATTTTCTCCGATTCTGCCTCCGACCGGGCCTGGGCCTCGACGTCTCGGGAGTCTGATCCCGAGCATCGTCGGGGTTCTTTGGACAAGGGGTCCCCCGACCAGGAACGCAAGAGGAAGAAGTGGCTCGTGAGGGCGGCGTCGGAAGAGGTCCCTGGTTCCTCAAGGGCCAGGTCTAAGAACCCCGACCGCAGTCCCGGGCCATTGGAGCAGGAAAAGCCGTCCAAAGTACCTCGTGTGGAGCGGAGACCGTCGGGCACGTAAGTCCTGTAGTCCTCGTGGACTCTCCTCCGAGGGAGCCGACATCGGGCCCGGTGCTGCCGGGGCCCGAGTCGGTGGCTGCTGAGTCTCCTGTGCTTGGACTCAGGCTGACAGCCTTGGAGTACAGATTGTCTGCCTTCATGGATCAGCAGTGGGTACTGATGGCCAGCCTCGCTGGTGCATCTGCCCCGACCACCGGGACGTCGAAGTCGACCCCGGAGACCGAGCCGATACTCGAGACCATGAAGGCTCGAAGTCGTCCTCAGTCACAATCCCCCTCAACCTCCCGCTCGGAACCGAGGGCGTCGACGCTGGTGCCTTCGGCGTCGGGGCGGGTGCCACCTCGACCCGCGCGGTCGGAGACCCTCGACTCCTCTTTGGATGAGTCAGCGTGGCAGACGGAGGATGAGGAGTCCCCCGACACCTTCCGGACTCTGTGCGTCCCTTCGGACTCACTGCAGTCCGAGCCCTGGAGTAGGTCCCCCCCGGAGGACACCTGGTTCTCGGAGTTCGTGCGGGACATGGCCAAGGCATTGGTGATTCCCGCAGACCCCGAGGAGGAGCCTCGAGCCGAAGAGCTCGAGGCCCTCCAGTATGACTCTCCTCCGAAGGAGGCCTTTACTGTGCCGGTTCCTCCGATGCTGGAACGGCTCCTCTTCCGGATGTGGGAGGCGCCGGTCTTAAGCAAGCGGGTCGATTCCATCTATCGACTCCGTAAGAGCCCTGGCTTCCAGAAGGCGCAGCTGCCACACCATTCCATGGTGTTGGAATCGGCCATGCATCGTCTGAAGAGCCAGAAGAGGCACTCTGCGGTGCCCCCCCACCCCCCCGGCAGGGAGGCCCGGAACCTGGATGCTTTCGGCAGAAAGTGCTTCCAGGGCTTGATGCTTACTTGCCGTGTCCAGTCCTACCAGCTGTACATGGGCATGTACTTACGAGACCTGGCGAAAGAGCTTGCCGGGTTCTCTGCTGGCCTCTCCGGGGAACCTTTGCAGAGGTTCCAGACTTTGTCCTCAGGAATCCGGGACTTCCAAATTCATGTCCCGAGCGGCCTACGATGGCTTCGAGTCTTCGGCTCGGGTGGCGGCAGCCGGCATCGGAGCCTGACGCCAGGCATGGCTGCAGTCATCAGACCTCGAGCCCTGGGTGCAGGACAAGTTGGTCGATGTCCCTTGCCGAGGTGAAAACCTTTTTGGCAAGCCCATGGCCGAGAAGGCGGCTGAGCTCGAAACCGAGCACCTGACCAGGACAAGACTGTCCAGAAAGACTTCTGCCCCTTCTCACAAAAAGAAGGGCTCGGGTAAAAAGTCCTTTTACCCGAGAAAGACGGCTGCCTACAAACCTTTCCCTCAATACCAGGCCTCCCCAGCTCCCCAACAGGGGCAGCAGGCCAAGGGGCAGGGACATGGGCCCCGTAGGCAGAAGACCCCCAAGCCTCCGGCTCCTGCTCCTACCCAGCAGGGAGGGGGGTTTTGACTCCCACAGCATAGCCTTTCCACCTCTGCTGCTCCATTCCTGCACAGGAGGTCACCTAGCCCTGTTTGCCCACAGGTGGCCACCCATTACAGGGGATGCTTGGGTTTTAAGCATAGTCCACAAGGGCTATATGCTTCATTTCCAGCAGTTACCTCCTGTCTACTTCCCAGGAGAGCCTCTAAGGCCTCCCCTGCACACATCCCTCCTCCTTCAAGAATTTCAAAGTCTGCTTCTAGACAAGGCGGTGGAGCCTGTACCTCCTCGCCTACAGGGGCACGGTTTCTACTCCAGGTACTTTCTGGTGCCAAATAGAACCGGAGGCCTAAGGCCTATCCTAGACCTCAGGAACCTCAACAAGTTCTTGGAGAAAGAGAAGTTCAAGATGCTTACTCTTGGAACACTTCTGCCCTACCTCCAGCAGGGAGATTGGCTATGCTCCTTAGATCTAAAGGATGCGTATACTCACATCCTCATTCATCCAGACCACAGAAAGTACCTCAGGTTCATGGTGGGAGGAAACCATTACCAGTACAGAGTGTTGCCTTTTGGCCTGACTTCCGCCCCACGAGTCTTTACAAAGTGCCTTGCTGTGGTGGCGGCCTACTTGAGGACTCAAGGTGTTTTTGTCTTCCCCTATCTAGACGACTGGCTCATCCGGGGTCAGACTTACCAGGAGGCCAGGCAGGCCACCTTCAGGACTGTATCACTCCTTCAAGACCTAGGCTTTGTCATAAACTTCGCAAAGTCCACTTTGCTCCCCTCCCAGAACCTAGAGTTCATAGGGGTACGGTAGGACTCTCTGCAAGCAAGGGCTTACTTGCCAGAGGACAGATCTCAAAGGCTCATGGAGTTGGCATCCCGGTTTCTCAGCCTGCCAAGGGTTTCTGCCAGGCTCTGTCTGCAGCTCCTAGGACACATGGCATCGACTGTACATGTGACCCCCAATGCCCGCCTCCACATGAGGCCGGCACAGTGGTGCCTCAGAACTCAGTGGAAACAAGCCACTGGGAACCTAGCAGACAAAGTCAGGGTGTCAAAACCATTCCTGACTTCCCTTCAGTGGTGGCTACACCCCCTAAACTTGCTTCAGGGGATGCCTTTTCAGGTGCCTGTCCCCACAGTGGTGTTGACAACAGATGCCTCCTTACAGGGCTGGGGTGCACACTGTCAGGGGAGCTGCACTCAGGGCCTCTGGTCCCCATGGGAAGCCACGCAACAGATCAACCTACTAGAGTTGCGGGCTATTCGCTTAGCCCTCAAGGCTTTTTCTCACACTTTGGGTCGCCAGTCTGTTCTAGTTCAGATGGACAATCAAGTAGCCATGTTCTATGTGAACAAACAGGGCAGCACTGGGTCCTGGCCCCTATGCCTGGAAGCATAGTCTCTTTGCTCCTTTGCCCTCAGACAACAGATGCTGCTGAGGGCTGTTTATCTTCCTGGCCAGGAGAACTTTCTGGCGGACAGATTAAGCAGAATTCTGCAGCCCCACGAGTGGTGGTTCAAAAGATTTTCTTGAAATGGGGACTTCCATCCATGGATCTCTTTGCCAGTCTCCTGAATCACCAACTGCCCAGGTTTTGTTCCAGGCATCCGCATCCCCTAAGGGTGACGGCGGATGCCTTCCTGATTTCCTGGTCCCAGGGCCTCTTGTATGCGTTTCCTCCCACGCCTCTGGTGGCCCGAACCTTGTTCAAGATTCTCAGGGACAAGGCCTTGGTACTTCTGGTTGCTCCCAGGTGGCCGAGGCAGCCCTGGTTCCCACTACTGCTTCAACTGGCAGTGGAGACACCACTGCCTCTGGGGTTCCAACCCGACCTTCTCTCTCAGGATCAGGGTTCCCTTCTGCATCCCAATCTCAAATCTCTCAATCTGATGGCCTGGAGGCTGCAAGGGTAGTCTTGGCTCCCTGGGGCCTGCCTCAGGAAGTAGAAGAGGTGGTTTTGGCTTCTAGAAAGCAATCCACCAGGAAAACATATGCCCTGAAGTGGAGGAGGTTCTCCTTGTGGTGTCAGCAACGCTAGGAAGATCCTTTCGGCTGCACTGTACCAGTAGTGCTCCAGTACCTTCTGCACTTGTCCAATATGGGCCTTAAGTCCAATTCTGTTCGGGTCCACCTCTCTGCTCTGGCAGCTCACCACTCAGTGGTGGAGGGACACTCTTTGTCGGTTCATCCCTTGGTGTCCAGGTTTCTCAGAGGCTTACTATTGCTCAAGCCTCCTCTCTGTCCACCGACCCCTGAGTGGGAATTGAATGTGGTCTTGCAGCAACTTACTCGCCCACCTTTTGAGCCAATGGCTGCGTGTCCTCTACCCTTCCTTTCCTGGAAGACTCTATTCCTAGTGGCCCTGACCTCGGCCAGGCGAGTGAGTGAACTTCAAAACCTGGTCTGTGACAGACCCTACACTTGCTTCTATAGGAACAGGGTAGTCCTTCGGACTCATTCTAAGTTCCTCCCCAAGGTTGTCTCCTCTTTCCATCTCAACCAGGAGATGGTTCTTCCAACATTCTTCCCTAGGCCCCATGCCAGCCGGGCTGAGACAGTCCTGCATACCCTGGACTGTAGGAGGGCCTTATCCTTCTACCTTGAGCGTATGCAGGGGCATAGGAGGGCTACTCAGCTCTTCATATCTTTTGACCCCAATAACTTGGGGGTACCTGTCTCCAAGTGTACCTTGTCCATCTGGGTGGCTGACTGTATCACCTGGGCTTACAGGGCAGCTGACCTTCCTTTGCAGGGTCGGGTCACGGCCCACTGTGTCAGGGCAATGGCTGCCTCAGTAGCTCATCTCTGCTCTGTACCGTTGGCAGACATCTGCAGGGCTGCAACTTGGTCCTCAAGCCAGACTTTTGCGGCCCATTACTGCCTTGAGAGGGAGTCCCGTAGGGACAGTGCTTTCGGTCAGGCAGTGCTCCGGAATCTCTTTGAGGTTTAGGCAACTCCTACCCTCCAGCCCTCTGGTTGGGCTACCGGTAGATGTATGTTTCAGTGAAATCCTTTCTCTGATGCTGAGACTAGAGGGGGCTCATTTTTCAGCTCTGGGTCTCCGGTAACCTGAAGCTGGGGAGTCCCATAAGTGAGGACTGACTTCCTTCTTGGTCCTGGAGAAAGAGTAGTTACTCATCTGTAACAGGTGTTCTCCAGGAGCAGCAGGAATCAGTCCTCACAACCCTCCCTCCTCCCCTGGGAGTTGCAGTTGTACATAGTTCATTTTTACATTTTTGTGTGCTGTTTTTTAGCTATGTCATTTGACTGAGCAAGATGGCACCTTTAGGCGGGAAGGGGACCGCGCATGCATGTAGTATTCCCAAAGGCTTTCTTAGAAAGCTGGGGAAATGCTCCGCACGGGGGCTCCATCGGCGCCGATGTCACCCATAAGTGAGGACTGATTCCTGCTGCTCCTGGAGAACACCTGTTACAGGTGAGTAACTACTCTTTGTCACAGTGGTATTGAATGTGCAGGGCAGCTAGACTGAGACCATTGGCAAAGACACTGGCATAGGCATGGTCAAAAGACATTACACAACAGATTTTAGAAGTAGACTCTGAATACTTTTTTTGTGAATATCTATTTATTTGTCAAATGTTTGCACATTAGGAAACCCAATTCTGGTTATTGCATAGAACATCCATAATGAGCGAAAGGGGAGCTTGCATGAGCCTATGGGCAGTGCAAGGTGAAAAAGCACTCTTAATGCCTGTTCTTTGTGTCGCTTCGGCCTTAACGCGCACAGATGTTGTGCCCACCTTAACTTTCTATGTTGCGTCTTGGTGCCTACGTGCCTTAGAGTGTGCAAATGTTTTACCTTGCCTTAATTCTTTGTCTACTTCCAGGAAGCGTTATTTGACCTGTGGCAAGCAAAAGAGCCTCTTCTCTGGATTCATCCTGCAGGGCAGCCTTTGGCTTTTCACTGGTAGGCCCATCTCTCTTCTTCCAACAAAGGGATTTGGTTGGTCTGGCATTTTCCACCCAAAGGTAGAAAGCAACTGATGGTAAAAATAATAGCCCAACCTTGAGATTTGGTGTCTGCTCTTCTGGCCATTAAACCTCTTTGGAGGGCTTGGCTCCAGCTGTGTCACCTGTGCTGCAGATCATGCTCAGGGAGGCGAGCTCACAGAATTCAGGTTTTCCTCCCAGGAATTCATTTCCTCCTTCGGCAAGCCTGATCTTTGGCCCGGAAACTCAGCCCTTTAGCCTTTGGATGTCACATGAGGGATGGGCAGAGTGTAGAAGCCTGGCTTGAGTGCCGCCTTCTAACGATCCAGATGCCCTCTGGAGATGTGGGTCAGCTGAGTCTGTCTGAGACTTGGACTTGAGGGCTGGTTCTGACGTTTTGGTTGTGGAGACTGATGCAAAAAAAAGATTTCTCTATCAGAGGTTCATATGGAGTCTGGCCTTTTCTGCCTGTTCCAAAAGGGAGTTCTGGTGGCACTGCTCAAGCATCCTCCACCTGGTATGTGGCTAGTGCTCCAGTGACTGAGCAGGGGCTGCAGGTTCCTGATTCTATAGACGGTACAGATATTCTCAGCAGTCTTCCCATTTCCAGTAATCATCCAGAATTTGTTCCATTCAGCATGGGTGGGTCCTTACTGGTTTCCTGCCTAGGAAGAGAAAGGCATGTAAAGGGATATGAGCCCTCTCCAAGAGAGAGAGTCATCATATATTCTCCAGGAACAAGCAGGAAGTCAGTCCTCATATATGGGTGATGTTGGCACCGACAGAACCCCGTGCAGAGCATTTCCCCAGCTTTCAAAGAAAGCCTTTGGGAATGCTACCATGTGATCCTCTGTCTTGAAGGACTAGAAAGGGGGACTGTTACTTCTGGAGAGAAATCTGCAACTGTGAGTATATACTTCTGGTAATTTTCTAAAAAGAATTCTTTGTATTAAAGCTACTTTATCTGTGAACCCACTGTTTTTTGTTGGATCAGTTAGGGCCTAGTAGCAGCAACTAAAGTTTGAATTTAAAACACAGAGGAAAACTTTCTGGTTACATTTCATACCCAGCAGAGAGCTTGTAGTTTAAATTTCATAAGAAGTTAGAGCCTAGCAGCAGCTAAGAGCTATAATTTCAATCAAATCAGAATTTAGCTTACCTCAGCAGCACAAGACAGGGTACTGTGTAGCAGCCCTCTTTTAATAAGTGTTATTTCCCTCCCTCCCCACACCCACCCACCCCTGGGATAATCATAGCTTTATAGGTACTTACACATCTTAAAAGACAGGAGGTGCTTTCAGGTGAAGCTCATTACCCAAATCAGTCATACATAAGGACCTGAGATTAATTAAGCTTCAGGTGAACAAGGTATATTAAACGTATTAGGTACAGTTTTGTTGGTATAAATACCAATAGCAACCCCTAGTAAGTAAGAACTTAAAGATCTAGACACAAACTTAAAACTAAGATGCAGACAGCAGTCCAGCAGCGGGATGGGGGCTTTCCAGTCTTTTGCATTGAGTGTCACATGTATGATTTTCTCCCAGTTGGTGAGAGGTCTTACGTGTGCACTAGGTGCAAGGAGCTCTTTGCTCTCAGGGAACAAGTCTGTTCTCTAGAGGCTAAAGTAGCAGACTTGGAAAACATAAGACAGACAGAGGTACATAGACGAGACCTACAGGGATATAGTCCTGAAGTCCCACCTCCAGTCTGGCAGCACCCCTGTTGCCATGGAGGAGAGAGGTCACGTGACAGGAGAGCATCACCCTAGTGTGGCAGGAAGTGATCCTGTAACTAGGACCTGTCCTCCAGGTGATGT
The DNA here is from genome assembly GCA_033557465.1 of Ichthyophis bannanicus. Lineage (NCBI taxonomy): Eukaryota > Metazoa > Chordata > Amphibia > Gymnophiona > Ichthyophiidae > Ichthyophis > Ichthyophis bannanicus. The sequence goes on from CM066035.1 coordinate 66,145,212, forward strand.
AAAAACCTCTCGCACCGAGGAAGTTTCTCCAGGGCCATATGCCCATGAGGGAAGGGTTAGGACAGCCGTTATAGTTGGTGATTCGATCATTAGGCATGTAGATAGCTGGGTGGCTGGTGGACGTGAGGATCGCCTGGTAACATGCCTGCCTGATGCGAAGGTAGCGGACCTCACGCGCCACCTAGATAAGGTCTTAGATAGTGCTGGGGAGGAGTCTGCTGTCTTGGTACATGTCGGTACCAATGACATAGGAAAACGTGGTAGGGAGGTTCTGGAGGCAAAATTTAGGCTTTTAGGTAGGAAGTTGAAATCCAGAACTTCCATGGTAGCGTTCTCCGAAATGCTTCCTGTTCCACGCGCAGGACCCAAAAGGCAGGCAGAGCTCCGGAGTCTCAATGCGTGGATGAGACAATGGTGCAGAGATGAGGGGTTTGGATTTGTTAGGAACTGGGGAACATTCTGGGGAAAGGAGGGGCTCTTCCGAAGGGATGGGCTTCACCTTAACCGGGATGGAACCAGGCTGCTGGCATTAACCTTTAAAAAGGAGATAGAGCAGCTTTTAAACTAGATATTAGGGGAAAGCCGACAGTCGCCCAAGAGCGGATGGTTCGGAAGAATGTATCCTTGAAGGATACTACCAAAAACAGAGAGGTTCCACAAAAGAGTAAAGTAGCCCAAATGTCCTCGAGTATGGAGCAGAGCTTAAAGATCCCAATTTACCCATGTCTAACAATAGCCAAATTAACATGAATAAAATACATTCTCTAAAATGCTTCTATGCAAATGCTAGAAGTCTAAAGAATAAGATGGGAGAGTTAGAATATATAGCACTAAATGAAAGGTTAGATATGATTGGAATATCAGAGACATGGTGGAAGGAGGACAACCAGTGGGACACTGTGATACCTGGGTACAAACTATATCGTAATGATAGAGCTGATCAAATTGGTGGAGGGGTTGCGCTCTATGTTAGAGAGGGCATTGACTCAGAAAGGACTAAAGTTTTGCAGGAAACAAAATCTGCTGTAGAATCTATATGGATTGAAATTCCATATAAAAGGGGGAAGGCAATGGCAGTGGGGGTGTACTATCGAGCACCTCGCCAGAATGACCAAATGGATGATGAAATGCTCAAAGAAATCAAGGAAGTTAACAAAAGTTACAGCGCAGTAATAATAATGGGTGGTTTCAATTACCCCGGTATCGACTGGGTCAGTGTCACGTCAGGACATGCTAGGGAGATAAAGTTCCTAGATGAAATAAATGACTGCTTCTTGGAGCAGCTGGTTCATGAACCGACCAGAGGGGAAGCCATATTAGACCTAGTCCTTAGTGGAACACCAGATCTAGTGCAAGAGATAAGGGTGTTGGGGCCACTTGGCAATAGTGATCATAGCATGATCGCCTTTGATTTAATTAGTGGAGGAGGGATAGTAAGGAAATCCACAGTACTACCTTTTAACTTTTGAAAGGGAGACTATGATAAAATGAGGAAAACAGTTAAGAAAAAACTAAAAGGAGCAGTTGCAAAGGTTAAAGACGTACATCAAGCTTGGGTATTGTTCAAAAATACTATCTTGGAAGCCCAGACCAGCTGTATTCCACGCTTTAAGAAAAGTGGAAGGAAGTCCAAAAAACTGCCAGCATGGTTTAAAGGTGAGGTCAGAGAGGCTGTTGTTGCCAAAAAAGCATCTTTCAGGAAATGGAAAAAAGAGCCAAACGACGAAACCTGGAAACAGCACAAGCACTGGCAAGTCAAATGCAAGGCATTGATAAGGCAGGCAAAGAGAGAATTTGAGAAGAAGCTTGCTGCGGAAGCAAAAACGCGAAATAAAGACCTTTTCAAGTACATTCGTAGCAAAAAAACCTGTGAGAGAGTCAGTTGGTCCATTAGATGATAAAGGGGTTAAAGGAGCACTAAGAGGCGACAAGGCGATAGCGGAGAGACTGAATGAATTCTTTGCTTCGGTCTTTACTGAGGAAGATGTAGGGATGTTACCTATGACTGAAGTGGTATTTAAAGGTGCGGAAGAATTGAAGGAAATATCGATACATCGGGAAGATGTCTTACAACTATTAGATAAACTGAAGAGTAGCAAATCACCGGGGCCGGATGGTATACATCCAAGGGTGTTGAAAGAATTGAAATATGAGATTGCAGACCTGCTATCAGTAATCTGTGAACTATCATTAAAATCATCTCTAATACCTGAAGATTGGAGGATCGCCAATGTAACACCAATTTTTAAAAAGGGTTCCAGGGGTGATCCGGGAAACTACAGACCGGTGAGCCTGACGTCAGTACCAGGAAAAATGGTAGAAACCATCATAAAGAATAAAATTACTCAGCATGTAGATAGTCACAACCTAATGGGAGACAGCCAACATGGCTTTAGACAAGGAAGATCTTGTCTTACTAATCTGTTATGTTTTTTTTGAAGGAGTGAATAAACAGGTGGACAAAGGTGAGTCGGTTGATATTGTGTATCTGGACTTTCAGAAAGCCTTTGACAAGGTCCCTCATCAGAGACTTTTGGCAAAACTAAAGAGTTATGGGATAGGAGGCAGTGTACTATTGTGGATCAGGAACTGGTTAAAAGATAGAAAGCAGAGGGTTGGGCTAAATGGCCAATTTTCCCAATGGAGAAAGGTGAATAGTGGTGTACCCCAGGGATCTGTGCTGGGTCTGCTGCTTTTTGACATATTCATAAATGACCTGGAAAGTGGAATAACTAGTGAGGTTATCAAATTTGCAGATGACACAAAACTATTTAAAGTTGTTAAAACCCAAGAGGATTGTGAAAAATTGCAAGAGGATCTTGATAAATTGGAAGACTGGGCATCAAAATGGCAGATGAAATTTAATGTGGACAAGTGCAAGGTTATGCACCTAGGGAAGAATAACCCAAACTATGGTTGCACGATACAAGGTTCCACATTAGGAACCACCATCCAGGAAAAAGATTTAGGCGTCATTGTGGATACCATGTTAAAACCCTCGGCCCAGTGTGCAGCGGCGGCCAAGAGAGCAAATAGAATGCTAGGTATGATAAGGAAAGGAATGGAAAATAAAACAAAAGATATTATAATGCCTCTATATTGTTCCATGGTGAGACCGCACCTTGAATTTTGTGTGCAATTCTGGTCGCCGTAACTTAAAAAGGATATAGCGATTTTAGAAAAGGTTCAGAGAAGAGCCACCAAAATGGTAAAGGGGATGGAAGGATACTCCTATGAAGAAAGGCTAAAAAGGTTAGGGCTCTTTAACCTGGAAAAGAGACAGCTGAGGGGAGATATGATAGAAGTCTATAAATTAATGAACGGAGTGGAACGGGTAAACGTAGATCGATTGTTTACGTTATCAGAATATAGAAAGACTAGGGGACATGCAATGAAGCTACAGGGTAAACTATTTAAGACTAATAAAAGAAAATATTTTTTCACTCAACGTGTAATCAAACTCTGGAATTTGTTACCGGAGGATGTAATAAAGGCTGTTAGTGTAGCTGGGTTTAAAAAAGGTTTGGACAAGTTCCTGGAGGAAAGGTCCATAAACCATTATTAAGAAGTGACCGAAGATATCAATGCTTGACCCAGTACAAGCATTGTGGAACTTGTGTCTCTTGGGGAAACTGCTAGGTACATATGACCTAGATTGGCCACTGTTGGAAACAGAATACTGGGCTTGATGGACCTTGGTCTGACCCAGTATGGCATATCTTATGTTCTTATGTACCCTTCCCACCCAAGGGTGCCATCTTTTTCAGTCTCTTTTTTTCTGCGGAACCCCAAGATCATAGTCTTCCACTTCCTCGAAAAAAGTTCTGAAAATCCCTCGATCTCCGGTTTGCATACTGGTCCCCTTCCCACCTCGAGCGGGCAACTTCGGTGCCGTCCACAGCTCTCCTTCCCTTTTTTCCTCAAGGTTCCTCCTCAACCGGCCTTCACACCATTTTTGGCCTGGGGATCGTCAACTCCGGCCGGGTGTTTTCCTACCATGACTCCCAGTGGGTTCAAGAAATGCGACCGCTGCAGTCAGACCATTTCTGTTACCAATACCCATGACTGCTGTCTCCACAGCCTGGGCCTGGACCACAACAGCTCCACCTATGACCAGTTGCATGCCATGACCCCAAAACAAACAAGCCGTCTAAGTTGCAGGGAAAGCTGTTTCTGAGATCTGACTCTGCTCCAGCCCTCCCCATCTTACTGGTAAAATTTCCCAATGGAAAAAGGTGAATAGTGGAGTACCCCAGGGATCTGTACTGGGTCTGCTACTTTTTGACATATTCATAAATGACATGGAAAAGGGAATAACTAGTGAGGTTATCAGATTTGCAGACGACACAAAACTGGTTAAAGTTGTTAAAACCCAAGAGCACTGTGGAAAACTGCAGGAGGATCTGGATAAATTGGAAGACTGGGCATCCAAATGGCAGATGAAATTTAATGTGGACAAGTGCAAAGTTATGCACCTAGGAAAGAACAATCCACACTGTGGTTACACAATGCAAGGTTCCATATTGGGTCAAGCACTGATATCTCGGGTCCCTTTTCATAATGGTTTATGGACCTTTCCTCCAGGAACTTCTCCAAACCTTTTTTAAACCCATCTACACTAACAGCTTTTACCTTTCCTCCAGGAACTTCTCCAAACCTTTTTTAAACCCATCTACACTAACAGCTTTTACTACATCCTCGGATAACAAATTCCAGAGTTTGATTACAGATTGAGTGAAAAAATATTTTCTCTTAATAGTCTTAAATAGGTTACCCTGTAGCTTCATTGCATGTCCCCTAGTCTTTCTATATTCTGATGATGTAAACAATCGATCTATGTTTACCTGTTCCACTCCATTCATTAATTTATAGACCTCTATCATATCTCCCCTCAGCCATCTCTTTAACAGGTTGAAAAGCCCTAACCTTTTTAGCCTCTCTTCATAGGGATATCCTTCCATCCCCTTTACCATTTTGGTGGCTCTTCTCTACCTTTTCTAATAACGCTATATCCTTTTTAATATACAGCGACCAGAATTGCACACACTGTTCAAGGTGCAGTCACACCATGGAACGATACAGAGGCATTATAATATCCTTGGTTTTATTTTCCATTCCTTTCCTAATGATACCTAACATTCTATTTGCTCTCTTGGCCACCTCTGCACACTGGGCGGAGGGTTTTAACATGTTATTCACAATGACGTCTGAATCTTTTTCCTGGGTGGTGGTTCCTAATGTGGAACCTTGCATTGTGTAACCATAGTTTGGGTTGTTCTTTCCTAGGTGCATAACTTTGCACTAGTCCACCTTAAATTTAATCTGCCATTTGAATGCCCAGTCTTACAATTTATCAAGATCATCTTGCAATTTTCCACAATCTTCACTGGTTTTAACAACTTTAACAACTAAATAGTTTTGTGTCATCTGCAAATTTGATAACCACACTCGTTATTCCCTGTTCTAGGTCATTTATGAATATGTTAAAAAGCGGCAGACCCATCACAGATCCCTGGGGTACTCCACTATTCACCTTTCTCCATTGGGAAAATTGGCCATTTAGCCCTACCCTCTGCTTTCTATCTTTTAACCAGTTCCTGGTCCACAATAGTACACTGCCTCCTATCTCATGACTTTTTAGTTTTGCCAAAAGTCTCTGATGAGGGTCCTTGTCCAAGGCTTTCTGAAAGTCTGGATACACTATATCAACCGACTCACCTTTGTCTACCTGTTTATTCACACCTTCAAAAAAAACCCGTAACAGATTAGTAAAACAAGATCTTCCTTGTCTAAAGCCATGTTGGCTGTCTTCCATTAAGCCATGACTATCTACATGTTCAGTAATTTTGTTCTTTATGATGGTTTCTACCATTTTCCCAGTACTGATGTCAGGTTCACTGGTCTGCAGTTTCCCTGATCACCCCTGCAACCCTTTTTAAAAATTGGCATTACATTGGCCATCGTCCTGTCTTCAGGTATTACAGATGATTTCAATGATAGTTCACAGATTACTAATAGCAGGTCTGCAATCTCATATTTTAGTTCTTTCAACACCCTTGGATGTATACCATCCGGTTCAGGTGATTTGCTACCCTTCAGTTTATCAAATAGTTGTAATACATCTTCCCAGTTTATCGATTTCTTTCAATTCTTCCGCAGTATCACCTTTAAATACCACTTCAGTCATGGGTAACATCCCTACACATCTTCCTCAGTAAAGACCGAAGCAAAGAATTCATTCAGTCTCTCTGCTATGGCCTCGTCCCCTCTTAGTGCCCCTTTTATCCCTCTATCATCTAATCCTCTTCTATCTACAGAGGACCAAGGCCCACAGCAAAGCTCCTCAACTCTTTGTCTCTTATGACCCCAGCAGACTGGGGCTATCTGTGACCAAGCAAACCCTGTCCACTTGGGTGGCGGACTGTATCGCCCTCGATTATGAGTATGCTGGCCTCTCCCTAGAGCACCGTATCACTGCCAGCCTACCCTCAGTGCCTGTGACAGAAATTTGTAAAGTTGCCACAGGAGCTTCAGTGCATACGTTCGCAGCTCACTGCTGCCTCGAGTGAGTCCCGCAGGGTCAGTGCTTTTGACCAGGCAGTAATCCAAAGCATTCTCAGTGTATAGGCAACTTCTGCTCTCCAACCCTTCTGTGTTCAGGCTACCGGAGCAATGGTGATGCTGGATGCTGCATTCTGCAAAGTCTCTTGGTAGGGACTCACCCTCTTCAATTTATGTCTTCCCTAATAGTAGCCATTGGTGCTGACGTGATTTGGTCCCTGGCAGCCTGGAGCTAGAGAGTGCCATATGTAAGGACTGACTTCCTGCTTGTTCCTGGAGAAGCTTGTTCCTGGAGCAGGAACAAGCAGGAAGTCAGTCCTCACTTATGGGTGACGTCAGCACCGACGGAGCCCACACAGAGCAATTCCCCAGCTTTCAAAGAAAGCCTTTGGGATTGCTGCCACGCATGCATGGTCCTCTTCCCGCCCAAGGGTGCCATCTTGCTCAGTCTCCTTTTTTCCATGAAGCCCTTCAGACACACATCCTCATCCCTCGGAAAAAGTGTTTCTTTTTCAGCCTACTGGCCCACTATTTTTCCGGTTGCACCGGTCCTCTACCTGTCCTTCCCCTGCTCTCACTTCTTTTGAGCTTAGGGGACGTATTTTTCCTACCTTTTTGTCATTAGTGGGCTTTGCGCCCTTTTTTTCTCCCAACTGCTAGCCGTGTGGGTCTTCGACCTCGTGGAGGCCCTTTTTGCCCAGATGGCCACCAGATTCAAAAAATGCGATAGATGCTCCAAGAACATGCTGCTTACTGACACCCATGACTGCTGTCTGTGGTGTCTCAGAGCCGACCATGATCCAGAGCTCTGTTCGCTTTGTAAGAAAATATCCTCAAAAGCCCTGCTCAGCCGTAAGCAGAAGTCAAAGGATATTTTACGTAAGGCTGCCTCGGAATCCCCGGTGGCGTCCTCTGTCATCTCTCCACCGGTAGGATCTTCCTCCTTGGCTCCGCGCTCAAGGAGGCACTTCGACCAGGGGTCCCCTGAAGTGGAGCGGCGTAAGAAGAAATAGGCCTTCAAGTTGCTGTTGGGGGCTCCCGACAAGCACAAGTGCTCCTGTACTCAGTCACTTAGCCTCCCTCGGTGTTCCTGAGAGTCTGATAAAGAGTGGCCTCGTAAGGTACACCGTACAGATTGAGACCCCGGGCAATGGCACCAGGTCTCCTGAGAGCTGTCCTGGCGATGACCCCCTCTCTTCCTTAACGCCTGACCCAGTGACCCCAGTTTCTGCGTCGCAGGGGCCCAATGCCTCCGTGGGAATCCCGTATGCTGGCGCTAGAACATAGCGTTTCTCCGTTAATAGCATGTCCAACTTTGCTGCCCCACGCCTAGAGGTTCCCTCGAGGGGGATGCCAAAATCCGCCATGGAAACCCCCGAGAGCCAAGAGCCTCATGAGGGTCCTCAGTGTTGATCTCGCTCGCCTTCCCGTTCCTCCTGGACAAAATCCTCCAGTGTCTCCGGCTCTAAGCAGGCCTCGGCTTCTGGGCGGGGCGATCAGCCCAGATCGGTTTCCTCCACCGATTTCTCGGACTGGGAGTCAGATGGAGATACTTTTCCAGAGACCTGTGCCCATTGGAACCTCCTGTCAGACCCGTCCCCCCTGCCTTTCAGAGGCGTTCACCTCCTGAGGACACCTCCTTCGTGGTGTTTGTACAGGATATGGCACGGGCTCTCAACCTGGCTACTCAAGCTGAAGAGCTCGACATCCTACAGTACAAGTCCCCGCCTTGGGAATCTCTTACTGTTCTGGTTCCCCCCCCATTCTTTTAGGCTGCTGCTCCGCATGTGGGAGACCCCTGCCTCAGTCCCCATTGTGAGCAAGTGCCTCGACGCAATGTACAGGTTCCAGCGCGGCCCTGGGTTCAGGAAAACCCAACTCCCCCACATCTCCATGGTGGTGGAGTAGGCTATGAGAAAGCAAAAGAGCCCGAAGTCCCATTCTTTGGTTCCTCTGGGCAGGGAGTCTAGAGCCCTCGACACCCTGGCCGCAAAGCCTACCAAGGGTCCATGCTCTCCTGCTGTATTCAGGCATATCAGTTATACATGGGCATGTTTTTGCAAGACCTCGCTAAGGAACTCGGGGGGGGGGGGGGTTCTCCGCGGGCCTAGCGGGTGAACCCCTTGGCAGGTTCCAGACCCTTCTAAAGTCTGTCGTGGAGTGCTCAAAATACTTCCTTGCTGCCTACGATGGATTCAAGTCCTCTGCTTGAGTGGTGGCCGCTGGCATTGGGGCCCGACGCGTCTCCAGTCTTCGGACTTGGAGCAATGGGTCCAGGAGAAGCTCCTAGACGTACCCTGCCTTTGTGAGCAGCCCTTCGGCAAACCGATGGAGGATAAGGCTGCCGAGATAGAAACCGAGTTCGTCACCCGAACCCACCTCTCGCTCAAGACCTCCTCTCTTCCCCGAAAGAAACAGCAGGCCAAGAAGCCGTTCTTTCCACGGAAGGGTCTGCCTTACTGGGGCTACCCACCGTACCCACCCACTCCTGCACCGACCACCATGTCGCAAGAGAAGTCTTGGCCTCATGGTCATTGCAAGCCAAAAGGACCCGAGACCCTCACCCAAGCGCCCAGGGGTTTTGACGCCAGCAGCATAGTCTTTCACCCTCTGGCAACTCTGCAGCCGGTGGTGGAACGCCTGTCCTCCTTCGCCCCTCAGTGGGAGTCCATCACGTTGGATACTTGGGTTCTCCAAGTAGTCCAGGACGCTACCGTCTCCTCCTGGACAGGCTTCTCCCGCCCTTCTCCCCGGTGAAGCCTTCTTTAATCCCTGCGCACCAGGCCTTCCTGCAGCAGGAGTTAGACAACCTCCTTGCTCAGCGAGCAGTCGAGAGGGTACCGTCGCACCTCTGAGGTCGGGCTTCTATTTCCAATACTTCCTCGTTTCGAAGAAGTCCGGGGGCCTACGGCCCATCCTTGACCTCTGAAAACTAAACAAGTTTCTGGTGTGGGAGAAGTTCAAAATGATATTACTTGGCGTCCTACTGCCCTTCCTCCAGCAGGGCGACTGGCTATGCTCCTTGGATCTCAGGGACGCTTACGCCCACATTTTGATCCACCCCAGCACAGGTAGTTCCTGCGCTTCAGGGTGCAAGGGAAGCATTACCGATACAGGCTGCTCCCCTTCAGACTCACATCTGCTCCGCAGGTCTTCACAAAGTGCCTCTCTGCAGCCGCCTCCACCCTCCGAAGGCAGGGAATACCAGTCTTCCCTTACCTCAACGAATGGCTCGTCACGGGGCCCTTGGCTGGAGAAACCCACCTGGCAGCCTCACGCACAACCCTCCTCCTCGAGTGCCTAGGGTTTTTGGTCAACTACCCCATCCCACCTCGAACCGGCGCAAATCTTGGAGTTTATCGGCACACGCCTCGATACCCAGCAGCACTGTTCCCTCTAAGCTGTGCGCGTGTGCGCGCGCACACACCTCGCCAAGCGAGCGCACATACTTTACAACAGAGCGCACAAAAATTACAGCTCTGATTCTGATAGAAAACAACACAGACGTCTTAAAATTTAAAAGTTATGATTGTAATTACTAGAAATTTCCCACTTCATTTAGTAATCGTCTATTTTTATTTAATTTGATTAAAATCAATGTGGTGTACATACTGTATTCTGACGTGTAGTCAAATTTTAAAGTATATAACTCCGAGTGTCGTTATGTGGCGCACAAAAATTTAACCTTCCTTCATAAGCTGCACACAGCTGATATTTTATGCGCACACAGCCTACAGAAAATTAGAGGGAACATTGCCCAGCAGGCGATCGCCTTTCTGTCACCGGACCCCATAGCTCACCTCCGAGCCTTGGTGGCCCATGTCCAGAGCACCACTCGGGTCACAGCACAGACTGTGTTGCACCTCCTATGGCACATGACCTCCACCATCCATGTGGTTCCACATGCCCGCATGCACATGCGAGCGGCCCAGTGGTGCCTTAACACTCAGTGGAGCCCAGCCTCTGGTCACCTCAGACCCCATTTGGATCTCCCGCAACCTTCGCAGGTCCTTAGACTGGTGGCAGGACCCCCACAATCTTCTCCGGGGCCTGCCATTCCAGTCCCCGCAGCACAAAATAGTGCTGACAATGGACGCCTCCCTGCTGGAGTGGGGAGCCCACTGCAGTGCACTGTGCATGCAGGGGCAATGGTCACCCGAAGAGGCTCAGCAACAAATAAATTTGCTCGAGCTTCGGGCAGTCCGGTGGGCCCTGAGGGCCTTCGAGGTCCATCTCAAAGGGAAGTTGGTGCTCGTGCAGACCGACAATCGAGTGACGATGTTCTTCATCAACAAGAAGGGGGGTACAGGCTCATGCCTCCTCTGCCGAGAGGCGGTCCTCCTCTGTTCCTTTGCCTTCCGCTGGGGGATGATCCTGTGAGCGGTCTACCTCCTAGGCCACGAGAATGTCTTTGCAGACAAACTCATCAGGATCCTCCGCCCTCACGAATGGTGACTGGATCCGGAGGTGACCAACTTGTTGTTCCATCAGTGGGGAACCCCGACCGTGGACCTGTTCGCCATCCCGACGAACACAGCTCCCCCGCTTCAGCGGTCCAGTCCTGCACCCGAACAGGGAGGTGCAGGATGCGTTCCATTTGAGCTGGACCTCCGAGCTTCTCTGTGTGTTCCCTCCCACTCCTCTCATTGCAAGGGCCCTCTACAAAGCTCAACAGGAACGAATGTTGATGATACTTGTCGCTCCCTTGTGGCCTCTGCAACTGTGGTTCCCAATTCTGCTCCAGCTCGCGTCCGAGTCTCTGGTTCCCCTGGGCTGTGCCCCAGGCCTTCTGACGCAGGAGGAGGGATGGGTGCTACATCCAAACCTGGCTGTGTTGTTCCTCACATCCTGGCAGCTGAATGGGTCTCCTTAGCTCTGCTAGACTTCCCAGAGGAGGTCGAGGAGGTCCTCCTCACGTTGAAGGAGGACTCAACGAGATGTGCTTACACCTACAAGTTGTGACGTTTCCCTGTCTGGTGCTTTGAGCTCCAGATCGACCCTTTCTTTTGTCCCACTCGGTGGGTCCTCCAGTACCTTCTGTAGGCTGAATTAACCTACAAAGTATTCCCAAATATCACCAATGAATGGCTCAGACAACAGTTGCTTGGCTACAAAAACTCTTTATTTGGCATAGCAAAATAATTGTAAATGCAGATAGCAAATGTCTGTCTGAGAGATGGCGGGCAATGTTCCTTCTACATGCAGAGAAGAAAAGCTGCCCCCGATGCTCTGTAGTTGCCTTCTTATATACCTCTCTGTCACAAAGTTCCAGAAAGTTCTGCATATTCTTGCAAATCTCTTTCCCCGAGACCCTCCAATGTTTATCAGTTTTCGTAGCTTGTGTTTCAAGGTCTGCTTATCTGTGCAGTTAACCGTAACCTTCTGCCTCTTCCTGTGTTCTGCATGTGTTATTCCATTTCCTGGCACTATTTGCAATCTTCAGGGCTCAGAGTATTTGTGCTCATTATTTCTAGCTTGGCCTGTATTTTTCTTGTCTGGGCCCAAACTCTGCACATTCCTGCCCAGAGTGTGGACATTCAGACTTTCACACAGTGCTACATGTACTCTATTTCGCAGCCCACATGTTTTTTCTTCTGTGCCTTCCATATGTTGCTTGTGTACATTTCAAACAGGCAAGGGTGCAGTCATATAAAGCAAACCTGAGCCAATTATCCCTTCATTCCCCACTTTTTCTTTTTCTTTTCGAGGAGGGAAGCAAAAGTAATCCCACTAAGGGGCATGGACAACAACCATTTGAGACAGAGAGGGGTCAAGTGGCAATTGCTGGTACTGTTCCATAGATACAATGTACATGGTTTTAGTGCTTTGCAGTATCATTCGTTTACAGCAGGCAAGCAAAAAGGATAATACACAACAGGCAATAATTGCAAAACAAGCGATACTTAAAAGCGTAATAAAGAAGGCTTTAAGTCCTACCCCTAAACTAGCAAACCATGAAGTAATACTACCCCAAATATTGTCAAGCTGAAGTCCACCCTTAAAATCATCAATATGTAACTCAGAAAGATGCTTTATCTTATTCATAGCATCAAGAACAAAAATGGTGTGGTTAGCGATGACAGTACAACAATTTGTAGCATTAATAAAAGTGCATGTGCCGCCTTCAGCAGCCAAAAGCAAATCCAAAGCTTGCCTATTTTGCAGGGTCATTTGTGTATTTTGCTCAAGGGACTCAGCTAGACGTGAGATAGACTTGGTAACAGCTTTCATTTGAATATGCAGCAAACATTGCAAGCGACATATGGCCATGGCTAGTTCAGCAGTAAGGGTGGGGGTGGCAAAGGGAATCCAGGCAGTTGCACTAAAGGCGTGCAAATGGGTTTTAGTCATGGGATAAGTGGAATTGATGTACTCAAATGAGGCCTGGATGGCATCATTCTCGGCTACAGAGGAGTCCCAATGGCTTGAGTCGGTTGATAAACTACGTTTTGACCTACGCCGGGGAGAGTGGGCAGGAGAGTGATGGGCAACGTTAAGGGGTATTAAGACTGAAAAAGAGGAAGTTTTAATTAAAGCACAGGGCAAAAGGGAAAGGTTGGCTGTTTGATATAGGGTGTGTCCACATAACCAGTAATGACCAACCACCGCCTCAAGGGATGAGGACATAGTCCATCTATTGGTCATATGATGGCCAGGATAAAGATCCATATTGCTGATCACATAGGTACCATCCTTGGGCATATAACAGGCAGATAAGGGGAGGTGTTACCGTACCATAACTTCACCGAACCATCAGCATACATGGGTCCTGCTGGGGTGGCATTTTGCCAATATTTCTCGTCAACAGTAAAAGTGGTAGTAGAGATATTTTGCCACTTGCCAGTGGCGGTCACACGTTCTTTGAGAAACATAAAGTTAGTGAAATTATTCCCAGTCCATAGAGGCAAGGTAGTATGGGCACGTATATGCCAGGAAGCATTTTGCACATTATAGGACATGTTACACTTAGCAGAGAAAGAAACTGAGGTATTGGAAATTAAGCAATAGACATAAGTCTGGGACTCTGGCGTGAAAACTTGTATGGGTTCATTAGAAGCATTCTGGGAGTGCCAAGTTTGATTACACTTTATAGGTCCATAACAACTGGGGTTCTGTCGATGTTGTCTCAACACGGCACCTGTCCCATGACCTCAGAGAGATACCGAGGAGACAACAACCGGGGCGTACCCAACCCCTTTAGGCAAAGGAGTACATATAATGCAGTCTGAAACATTTAATAAAGAAACAGTCTGCAACACTGACTGCTTCCATGAGTTCAGAGAGACTACAGGTACAGCTCGGGGCACACACGATAGCGTCTGGTTAGTCTGGTTTTGCTCCTGGAGGAACAAGGCCAGTTGTCCATCCGGATGTAGACACTCAATAAGGAGGATTTTTATTTATTTATTTATTTAACAGTTCTTATTTCTCCAGGACCAAGCAGGAAGTCAGTCCTCACATATGGGTGACGTCAGCGCCGACGGAGCCCTCGTGTGGAGCATTTCCCCAGCTTTCAAAGAAAGCCTTTGGGAATTGCAGCGCGCATGCGTGGTCCCCTTCCCGCCCAAGGGTGCCATCTTGCTCAGTCTTTTTTTCCGCGGAGCCCGACGGACGTAGTTCGTTTTTCGCTGAGGAAAAAGTTGATTTCCCTGTTTTTGTTCTTCTCCTTCGGTTCGACGCCGGATCTTTTTCCCGCCTGGGCCCGATACGCCGGTATCGAGCCCACTCTCTCATTTTCGGTTTTTGTCCTTCGTGACTAGCGTTCGCGCCATTTTTTCTTTTTTCACTGGCAGCCCTGTCTTTTGACCTCGCAGGGGCCCTTTTTCCCCTGATGGCTCCCAGTGTGATCGGTGTAAGAAACTTATGTCTCTTACCGACACACATGACTGCTGCCTCCGCTGCCTCGGACCTGATCATGACCCGATGATCTGTGGTCCGTGTGGCAAAATGTCCTCTAAGGCGTTGAGGAGTCGGCAGCACCAGAAGGATAGGATCTTCTCTGACTCCGCGTCCGGACGGGCCCGGACCTCGTCAGAGGCCTCGACATCTCGGGACTCCGGCCCCGAGCAGCGTCGGGGTTCCTCTGAGCGGGGGTCTCCTTCGCAGGAACAGCGCACGAAGAAGAAACCCGCAAGGGCGGCGTCTGTGGACGCTCCTGGTTCCTCGATAGCCAGGTCGCATAGCCCCGATAGCCGTCCCGGGTCTTCGGAGTCGGAGAGGCCTGCCAAGCAACCTCGTCTCGAGATGGAGTCTCCTGGACACGTGAGTGCTGTAGTCCTCGTGGACTCTCTCCAGGGGAGCCGACGTCGGGCCTGACGCCGTCGGGGCCCGAGTCGGGGGCTGCTGGGTCTCCTGAGCTCAGACTCAGGTTGACGGCCTTGGAGAGCAGCCTCGCTGCCTTCATGGAACAGCAGCGGGCATTGATCGCTGGTCTCACCGGTGCATCTGCCCTGACCACCGGGACATCGACGTCCAAGTCGACCCCAGAGGCCGAGCCGATCCTCGAGTCCATGCGGGCTCGAGTCGATCCTCGGCCACGGTCTCCCTCGGCCTCCCGTTCGGGACCGAGGTCGTCGGGGAGGATGGCATCGGTGCCCGCCCGCCCGACCGGAGCCGCTCGATACCTCCTCTGAGGAGTTGGGCTGGGAGACGGAGGACGAAGAGTCACCCGACACCTATTGGACTCAGTGTGTCCCATCGGACTCGCCGGAGTCCGAACCTCTGAGACTATCCCCACCGGAGGATACCCGGTTCTCGGACTTCGTGTGGGATATGGCCAAGGCCTTGGCCTTGGCCTTCCCCGCGGATCCCGAGGAGGAGCCTCGAGCCGAGGAGCTCGAGGCCCTCCAGTATGACTCTCCCCCGAAGGAGGCCTTTACTGTACCGGTTCATCCAATGCTGGAGCGGCTGCTCTTCCGCATGTGGGAGACCCCGGCCTCGACGCCGGTGTTAAGCAAGCGGGTCAATTTCATCTATCGAGTCCGCAAGAGCCCCGGGTTCCAAAAGGCACAATTACCGCACCACTCCATGGTTGTGGAATCGGCCATGCATCGACTGAAAAGTCAGAAGATGCACTCCTCGGTGCCTCCTGGCCGTAAGGCCCGGAACCTGGATGCCCTCGGTAAGAAGTGCTTCCAGGGCTCTATGCTTGCTTGCCGTGTCCAGACATATCAGCTCTACATGGGCATGTATCTCCGAGACCTGGCAAAGGAGATTGCCGGGTTCTCTGCTGGTCTCTCCGAGGAACCTTTGCAGAGGTTCCAAGCCCTGTCCACTGGTATTCGAGAGTGCTCGAAGTTTTTCTCTCAAGCAGCCTACGATGGCTTCGAGGCTTCGGCCCGAGTAGCCAGGGCCGGCATCCGTGCCCGCCGACAGGCTTGGCTACAGTCATCCGATCTCGATCCATGGGTACAGGACAAGTTGGTCGATGTCCCCTGCCAAGGTGAAAACCTCTTTGGCAAGCCCATGGCTGAAAAGGCTGCAGAACTCGAGACCGAGACTCTGACCCGGACTAAGCTGTCCAGAAAAAACTCTGCCCCTTCTCAGAAAAAGAAGGGCTCGGGGAAAAAAGACCTTTTACCCGAGGAAGTCATCTGCCTATAAACAGTACCCTCATTATCAGGCCTCTGCAGCTCCCCAACAGGGTCAGCAGGCCAAGGGGCAGGGTCCTGGGCCCCGTAGGCAGAAGGCCCCCAAGCCACCAACACCGGCCCCTGCTCAGCAGGGTGGGGGTTTTTGACTCACAAAGCATAGCCTCTTCTCCTCAGCTGGCTCACATCAGCACAGGAGGCCGACTGGCCCACTTTGCCCACAGGTGGTCAGCCGTCACATCAGATACCTGGGTGCTCCATATAGTCCAAAAGGGCTATCTTCTCCATTTTCACCAGGTACCTCCCTCCTATTTTACAGGGGAGCCTCCAAAACTCCCTCTGCACAGGGACCTACTCCTTCAGGAGTTAGCAAGTCTGCTAAAAGAACAGGCTGTGGAACCGGTGCCCCACCACCTGAGGGGTCACGGCTTTTATTCCAGGTACTTTCTGGTACCAAAAAGAACAGGAGGCCTCAGACCCATCCTAGACTTAGGCAACCTCAACAAGTTCCTGGAGAGGGAAAAGTTCAAGATGCTTACCCTTGGAATCCTGCTGCCCTACCTCCAGCAGGGAGATTGGCTATGCTCTTTAGATCTAAAGGATGCTTATACTCACATCCTTATTCATCCAGACCACAGACAATATCTCAGATTTGTTGTGGGAGGAAACCACTAACAGTACAGAGTACTGCCCTTTGGCCTGACCTCCGCCCCCAGGGTGTTCACCAAGTGCCTGGCGGTGGTGGCGGCCTACCTGAGGCTTCAGGGTCTTTTTGTGTTTCCATACCTGGACGACTGGCTCATCAGGGGCCAGTCTTCCCAGGAGGCCAGTCAAGCCACCCTTCGCACTGTGGCTCTGCTTCAGCACTTGGGGTTTGTCATAAACTTCGCAAAGTCCACTTTGCTCCCGTCCCAGAACTTAGAATTCATAGGAGCACGGCTGGACACTCTTCAGGCAAAGGCTTTTCTAGGTCGGGGAGCACATTGCCAAGGGGCATGTACTCAGGGTCTCTGGACCCCTTGGGAGGCTGCTCAGCAGATAAACTTCCTGGAGCTACGGGCGATACGCCTAGCTCTGAGAGCCTTCTCCCACCTCACATCTCACCAGTCTGTGCTGGTCCAGACAGACAATCAAGTTGCCATGTTCTACGTGAACAAACAAGGGGGCACGGGCTCCTTCCTTCTCTGTCAGGAGGCACAATGGCTGTGCTCTTGGGCCGTCAATCACGGAATCCTCCTCAAGGCTGTCTACCTCCCTGGTCAGGAAAATTACCTGGCGGACAGACTGAGCAGAATCCTGCAACCACACGAATGGAGGTTGAATCCATTGGTGGTTCAGCAGATCTTTCTGAGGTGGGGCCTCCCCACCATGGATCTTTTTGCCAGCCCTCTGAACCGGCAACTCCCGAGATTCTGTTCCAGACAACCGCATCCTCTCAGAGTAGCAGCAGATGCATTTCTGATCCCGTGGTCCACAGGCTACTGTATGCGTTTCCTCCCACGCCACTAGTGTCCAGAACACTTTTCAAAGTCCTCAAGGAGGGGGCCTCCATGATTCTGATAGCCCCCAGGTGGCCGAGGCAACCGTGGTTCCCACTTCTGCTCCAACTGGCGGTGGACACTCCTCTTCCTCTGGGGATTCAACACGATCTCCTGTCTCAGGAACAGGGATCTCTCTTGCACCCCAACCTCCAGTCCCTTCATCTGATGGCCTGGCTGCTGAAAGGGTAGTCCTAGCTCCCCTACTACTACCTGGAGAGGTGGAAGACGTGGTCTTGGCTTCTAGACGGCAATCCACCAGGAAATCCTACGCTCTTAAGTGGCGTAGATTCTCCGCATGGTGTGCTCAGCACAGCAAGAATCCCTTCTCGTGCTTGTTAGCGGTAGTATTGCAATATTTGCTTTACCTCTCAAATCTAGGCCTCAAGTCCAACTCTGTCAGGGTTCACCTCAGTGCTCTCTCAGCGCACCACTCGCCAGTGGACGGAAGGCCTCTTTCCAACCACCCTTTGGTGGCTCGTTTTCTCAGAGGCCTCCTCCTGCTTAAGCCTCCTTTACGTCCACCAGCCCCTGAGTGGGATCTGAATATGGTCTTACAGCGGCTTACTTGTCCGCCATTTGAACCTATGGCTACCTGCCCTCTCCGTTTTCTCTCCTGGAAAACCTTATTTCTGGTAGCTCTTACCTCTGCTAGGCGGGTAAGTGAACTTCAGGCACTAGTGTCTGATCCCCCTTACACTAGGTTCTACAGGAATAGGGTAGTCTTACGGACTCATCTGAAGTTTCTTCCTAAGGTTGTCTCCCCTTTTCACCTCAATCAGGAGGTGGTTCTTCCGACCTTCTTTCCCAGGCCTCATGCCAACCGGGCTGAGATGGTCCTGCATACCCTGGATTGTAGGAGGGCGTTATCCTTCTACCTTGACCGTACGCGGGAGCATCGGAGGGCTGTTCAGCTCTTCGTTTCTTTTGACCCCAATAAGTTGGGGTTTCCTGTCTCCAAGCGTACTTTGTCCATATGGGTCGCTGACTGTATCGCCTGGGCTTATGGGGCAGCCGGCCTCTCGTTGGAGGGTCGAGTCACGGCTCATCGTGTCAGGGCGAAGGCTGCGTCAGTGGCTCATCTCCACTCTGTTCCGTTGGCAGACATCTGCCGGGTCGCTACTTGGTCTTCAAGCCAGACTTTTGCGGCCCATTACTGCCTTGAGCGGGAGTCCCGCAGGGACAGTGCTTTCGGACAGGCAGTACTCCATAATCTCTTTGGGGTTTAGGCAACTCCTACCCTCCGAACCTGGTGTTGGGCTACCGGTCGGGGGCGTTCTCAGAGAAGATTCCTTCCTTACGTACTGACGAGCCAGAGGGAGCTCATTTTTTCGGCTTGAGGTCTCTGGTAGCCTTAAGCTGGTGAGTCCCATATGTGAGGACTGACTTCCTGCTTGGTCCTGGAGAAAGAGTAGTTACTCACCTGTAACAGGTGTTCTCCAGGAGCAGCAGGAATCAGTCCTCCCAACCCTCCCTCCTCCCCTTGGAGTTGCAGTCATATGATTTATTTTTACTAATTTCTTTGCTGTCTTTTAGCTATGTCATCAGACTGAGCAAGATGGCACCCTTAGGCGGGAAGGGGACCGCGCATGCACGCTGCAATTCCCAAAGGCTTTCTTTGAAAGCTGGGGAAATGCTCCGCACGAGGGCTCCGTCGGCACTCACGTCACCCATATGTGAGGACTGATTCCTGCTGCTCCTGGAGAACACCTGTTACAGGTGAGTAACTACTCTATACTGCGCTCTTTGTTATCAGTGCGGTTTCCATACAACAAAATTTTACTCAGACAGATAAGACCTGTCTTAAGTTTACAAATAACAAGGAGCTTAATATGGGCTTAAACTAAGGAAAACTATTTACATTTTAACAGATATCGTGAAGGTAATTCTATTTACATTACAGTACATCATGAGTAGATACAGATCTATATGGTCTGTTACATGTTCTGTAGGAGGTGTATTTGGTTAGTCATCATGAGGGCTTGAGATCTTGAGGGTAGGTGGGGAGTTGTTGATGAGTTTAGTGAAGTACATAGTGAACAGATGGTGTTTTATGGCTTTTCTGAATTGCATAAGTTCTCTGATTGATCTGATGCTGGGAGGGAGTTGGTTCCAACATCTTGGGGCATATGATGAAAATGCTCTGTTATTACTTATTTGGGTCCATTTTGTTGATTCACTAGGGATAACTAGTGTATTTTCAACTGTTGACTTCCTGAGTCTATTGTTCGGGGTTTGCGTGAGTAGATCTGAGATTGAGGATGGCGATAATTTATTTATGGCTTTAAAAGTGGTGAGAAGGGCTTTATATGTGATCCTGCAGCTTATCAGAAGCCAGTGAAGCTCCATTAATATCGGTGTGATGTGGTCTCTTCTTGTTGCTCCAGACAGAATGCGTGCTGCGGTATTCATGGCTAATTGAAGAGGATATAGGGTATTCTTTGGTAGACCGTGTAGTGTGATATTCGCGTAGTCGAAATGGGGTGTGACTAACGCTTGGAACGTTGTGCGGAAGTCCTCGGGGTTTAGCATGGGTCTCAGGAGTCGAAGGGTTTTGATCTTGTGGTAAATTTATTTTTATTTTATTTTATTTATTTATATTCTCTTATATACCACGCTATTCTGCATCAGTGCGGTTTACATTGAACAAACTGAAATTACATTGAACAGGGCATTATAACTTGGAGATAACTATTTTTACAGGGAACATGGGCTATGGAGGATTAAGTGGCTTGCCCAAGACCACAAGGAGCACCTGTGGGACTAGAAACCCCAGTCCTTCCAGCCCAAGGTTGCTGTCCTCTAGTGGGATTTGAACCCCCGACCTTCCGGCCTGAAGTACCTTGCCCCAACCACTAGACCACTCCTCCACTCCTGGCCTTTACTGTGTTTTTTATATGTTCCTTGAAGTTTAGTTGTTATAAGAACATAAGATATGCCATACTGGGTCAGACCAAGGTCCATCAAGCCCAGTATCCTGTTTCCAACAGTGGCCAATCTAGGTCATACGTACCTAGCAGGTTCCCCAAAAGACACAGGTTCCACAATGCTTGTACTGGGTCAAGCATTGATATCCTGGGTCCCTTCTTAATAATGGTTTATGGACCTTTCCTCCAGGAACTTGTCCAAACCTTTTTTAAACCCAGCTACACTAACAGCCTTTACTACATCCTCCGGTAACAAATTCCAGAGTTTGATTACACGTTGAGTGAAAAAATATTTTCTTTTATTAGTCTTAAATAGTTTACCCTGTAGCTTCATTGCATGTCCCCTAGTCTTTCTATAGTCTGATAACGTAAACAATCGATCTACATTTACCCGTTCCACTCCGTTCATTAATTTATAGACTTCTATCATTTCTCCCCTCAGCCGTCTCTTTTCCAGGTTAAAGAGCCCTAACCTTTTTAGCCTTTCTTCATAGGAGTATCCTTCCATCCCCTTTACCATTTTGGTGGCTCTTCTCTGAACCTTTTCTAATAACTCTATATCCTTTTTAAGATACGCCGACCAGAATTGCACACAATATTCAAGGTGCGGTCTCACCATTGAACAATATAGAGGCATTATAATATCTTTTGTTTTATTTTCCATTCCTTTCCTTATGATACCTAGCATTCTATTTGCTCTCTTGGCTGTCGCTGCACACTGGGCCGAGGGTTTTAACATGTTATTCACAATGATGCCTAAATCTTTTTCCTGGGTGGTGGTTCCTAATGTGGAACCTTGCATTGTGTAACCATAGTTTGGGTTGTTCTTCCCTAGGTGCGTAACTTTGCACTTGTCCACATTAAATTTCATCTGCCATTTTGATGCCCAGTCTTCTAATTTATCAAGATCCTCTTGCAATTTTCCACAATCTTCTTGGGTTTTAACAACTTTAAATAGTTTTGTGTCATCTGCAAATTTGATAACCTCACTCATTATTCCACTTTCCAGGTCATTTATGAATATGTCAAAAAGCAGCGGACCCAGCACAGATCCCTGGGGTACACCACTAGTCACCTTTCTCCATTGGGAAAATTGGCCATTTAGCCCTACCCTCTGCTTTCTATCTTTTAACCAGTTCCTGATCCACAGTAGTACACTGCTTCCTATCCCATGACTCTTTAGTTTTGCCAAAGGTCTCTGATGAGGGACCTTGTCAAAGGCTTTCTGAAAGTCCAGATACACTATATCACCTTTGTCCACCTGTTTATTCACACTTTCAAAAAAACATAACAGATTAGTAAAACAAGATCTTCCTTGTCTAAAGCCATGTTGGCTGTCTCCCATTAGGCCATGACTATCTACATGCTGAGTAATTGTATTCTTTATGATGGTTTCTACCATTTTTCCCGGTACTGACGTGAGGCTCACCGGTCTGCAGTTTCCCTGATCACCCCTGCAACCCTTTTTAAAAATTGGTGTTACATTGGCCATCGTCCTGTCTTCAGGTATTACAGATGATTTCAATGATAGTTCACAAATTACTAATAGCAGGTCTGCAATCTCATATTTTAGTTCTTTCAATACCCTTGGATGTATACCATCCAGTTCAGGTGATTTGCTACTCTTCAGTTTATCAAATAGTTGTAATACATCTTCCCAGTGTATCAATTTCTTTCAATTCTTCCACAGTATCACCTTTAAATACCACTTCAGTCATGGGTAACATCCCTACATCTTCCTCAGTAAAGACCGAAGCAAAGAATTCATTCAGTCTCTCCGCTATCGCCTTGTCGCCTCTTAGTGCCCCTTTAACTCCTCTATCATCTAATGGACCAACTGACTCTATCACAGGTTTTTTGCTACGAATGTACTTGAAAAAATCTTTTTTCGCGTTTTTGCTTCCACAGCAAGCTTCTTCTCAAATTCTCCCTTTGCCTGCTTTATCAATGCCTTGCATTTGACTTGCCAGTGCTTGTGCAGTGCTTGTTGATCAATTGTAACTCCAAGGTAGCGTATGGATGACTTGACTGGAAGTTCAGCGTCTTACTTTGAGGGTTGGAGGAGGTGAGAAGCGTTTGTTTCTTGTGATGATTAGGACTTCAGTCTTTTTGAAGTTTATTCGCAGGTTCTGGTTAAGGAGCCAATCCGTTATCGTGTTGAAGCAGTTGATTAAAGCTGTGTAGTTGGGATTTGTGATATTGATCGGGGTAAAAATGAGCACGTCATCTGCATAGATGAGGCAGGATAGACCAAATGCACGGGTGATTTCACAAATTGGCTGCATATATATATTAAAGAGAAGCGTAGAACTGTATCATTTTCTCTCGTCCTCACTAGGACGGTATCCTTATCCCCTGGACCGGCAGGAGGTATCTCTCGTCCCCTTTTTGGAACGGTATCCTCATCCCCTGTTTTCCTAATGTAACAGGAGGTATCCTTACTCTCTGACAAAAATGCAGTCAGAGGAAACGCTGGGCAATTTAGAAAATTTAGGAGTTTAAAACTCAGGGTCCCGGGTTTCGGCACAAATTGTAGGCTGAATTCACCTACAAAGTATTCCCAAATATCACCAATGAATGGCTCAGACAACAGTTGCTTGGCTACAAAAACTCTTTATTTGGCATAGCAAAATAATTGTAAATGCAGATAGCAAATGTCTCTCTGAGAGATGGTGGGCAATGTTCCTTCTATAAGCAGAGAAGAAAAGCTGCCCCCGATGCTCTATAGTTGCCTTCTTATATACCTCTCTGTCACAAAGTTCCAGAAAGTTCTGCATATTCTTGCAAATCTCTTTCCCCGAGACCCTCCCATGTTTATCAGTTTTCGTAGCTTGTGTTTCAAGGTCTGCTTATCTGTGCAGTTAACCGTAACCCTCTGCCTCTTCCTGTGTTATGCATGTGTTATTCCATTTCCTGGCACTATTTGCAATCTTCAGGGCTCAGAGTATTTGTACTCATTATCTCTAGCTTGGCCTGTATTTTTCTTGTCTGGGTCCAAACTCTGCGCATTCCTGCCCAGAGTGTGGACATTCAGACTTTCACACAATGCTCCATGTACTCTATTTCGCAGCCCACATGTTTTTTCTTCTGTGCCTTCCATATGTTGCTTGTGTACATTTCAAACAGGCAAGGGTGCAGTCATATAAAGCAAACATATAAAGCAGACCTGAGCCAATTATCCCTTCACTTCTCCATCTTTCGAAGGAGGGGCAGAAGTCAAACTCTGTCAAACACCTGAGCACCATCTCGGCAAATGACCTTCCCATAGAGGACAAACCCCTCTCGGAGCAGCCCTTGCTCTCCTGCT
The DNA here is from genome assembly GCA_033557465.1 of Ichthyophis bannanicus. Taxonomy (NCBI): domain Eukaryota; kingdom Metazoa; phylum Chordata; class Amphibia; order Gymnophiona; family Ichthyophiidae; genus Ichthyophis; species Ichthyophis bannanicus. The sequence goes on from CM066035.1 coordinate 66,169,135, forward strand.
TTATGCGGGTCCTCTTACTATCCAAGCTGCCCATCTGGCCTCCTCCGGCAGAGTGGGACCTGAATGTAGTGCTCATGCAGCTTACACATTCACCCTTCGAACCAATGGTGATGTGCTCACTTTGGTACCTGTCCTGGAAGGTGCTCTTCCTGGTGGCTTTGACCCAGGCCGGCCGAGTCGGTGAGCTCCAGTTTCTCATGGCTGACGCTCCTTACACCAAGTTCTATAGAAATAGGGTGGTCCTCCACACTCACCCCAAGATCCTGCCGAAGGTTGTCTCGTATTTTCATCTCAATCAGGAGATAGTCTTGCCGACCTTCTTCCCGAGACCCCATGCTGACCAGGCATCGGCCGTTTTGCATACACTCGACTGCAAGAGGGCTCTCGCCTTCTATCTGCAGCACACCCAGCCTCATCGCAGGTCTGGCCAGCTCTTCGGGACCTATGATCCCAGTTGCTTGGGGCAGGCAGTCACAAAATGCATCCTCTCTATCTGGGTGGCAGACTGCATCGCCTTCGCTTACGCAAAGGCAGGTGCCCTGCTGGATCGGCGAGTCACTACACACAGCCTCTGAGCCAAGGCAGCTTCAGTAGCCTCACTGCGCACTGTGCCTCTGGCGGACATCTGCTAGGCTGCGACCTGGGCTTTGGCGAACACTTTCACCTCACAGTACTGCCCAGAGAGGGAGTCCTGTCGGGACAGCTTCTTTGGCCAAGCTGTACTCCATAATCTGTTCCGGGTATAAGCCACTCCTGCCCTCCGACCCTTCTCAACGGCTACCGAGGGTTTCGCCCTGGGGACCCAAGAACTTGGGCTCCTTTGGGCATCTGCTTCTGCTCATGGCCTCGCGGAGGTGTTTTTAGGTTACAGGTTCGGTAGCCTGTAACTGTGGATTCCTATAAGTGAAGACTGACTTCCTGCTTGTTCCTGGAGAAATCATAGTTACCTACCTGTAACAGGTGTTCTCCAAAGACAGCAGGAATCAGTCCTCGCTACCCTCCCACCTCACCTGCTGCGTTGCTAGGTTTTTATCCTTCCCTTGCCATCTGCTTGGTGGGCTCGAGCTAAGGGGCTTGACTGAGCAAGATGGCACCCTTGGGCGGGAAGAGGACCCACGCATGTGTGGCAGCAATCCCAAAGGCTTTCTTTGAAAGCTGGGGAATTGCTCCGCGTGGCTCCATCGGTGCAGACGTCACACATAAGTGATAGCAGAAAACAGTCCTTACAGCCCTCCCTCCTCCCCTGGGTGATTGTAAACGGAACTCACTCAGATGAAAGAAAGGTGATTAGCATTGTGCCCCAGGGTTCGTTCCTGGGGCTGGTACTGTTCAATGTATTTGTGAGTGATATTGTTGAAGGACTGAATGGAAGAGTCTGTCTTTTTACAGATGACACGAAAATTTGCAACAGGGTGGACTCCCCTGGGGGAGTAGAGAACATGAGGAAAGATCTACAGAAATTGGAAGAATGGTCTAATGCTTGGCAGTTAAGATTTAATGTGAAGAAGTGCAGTGTCATGCACTTGGGAAGCCGAAATCCAAGGAAATTGTATGTGATAGGGGGCGAGAGGCTGGTGTGCAAGGACCAGGAGAAGGACCTTGGAGTGATTGATTCTGAGGCTCTCAAAGTGGCGAAACAGTGTGACAAGGCGGTAGCAAAAGCCAGAAGGATGCTGGGTTAAATACAAAGAGGAATAACTAGCAGAAAGGAAGAGGTACTAATGCCACTGTACAAGTCGCTGTTGAGGCCTCACTTGGAATATTGTGTTCAGTTTTGGAGACCGTATCTCGCAAAGGATATAAAAAAGACTGGAAAGGGTTCAGAGGAAGGCGACCAAAATGATTTGGAGCCTGCATCAGGAGACATATGAGAAGAGACTTGAAGACCTAAATGTGTACACTCTGGAGGAAAGGAAGGACAGGGGAGGTATGATTCAGACCTTTAAATACTTAGAGTATTAATGAACAAACAAACCTCTTCCAAAGACAGGGAAACTGAGAGGCAATGTCAGGAAATACCTTTTCACTGAAAGTGTGGTGGATGCTTGGAATGCCCTCCTGATTTGAAGTGGTGGGGGCAAAGACAGTGGCGGAATTCAAAATGGCATGGGACAAACATTGTGGATCCCTTTATAGCAACAGGATAAAATCAAAATAAACATAACTAACTATTTCAACAAATGGGGTGACCTACACAGACCATTGGGTATACCCTTAAACAAAGGCATGTGGAGGGGTGACCTGCATGGAGCAGCAGGTGCACCTGATTTTGCCGCCTGCTGGGAAGACTAGATGGATCATACTGGTCTATATATGCCGACATATACTATGTTACCTTCTTTACTTTTTCATTGTTTGCCTAAGCTATATCATCTGACTGAACAAGATGGCACTCTTGGGCAGGAAATGGACCACGCATACGTGGTAGCATTCCCAAAGGCTTTCTTTGAAAGCTGGGAAAATGCTCTGCGCAGGGCTCTGTCGGTGCCTACATCACCCATATGTGAGGACTGATTCCTGCTTTCCTTGGAGAACACCTGTTACAGGTGAGTAACTACATTATCTGGCAGCCCAGGTGGAGGTCGAAGTCGCAGCGGTCATGGCATGGGGCCTTCACTCCTGTGGAAGTCAGATTGACTTTAAAGGGCACTCTGGATAGAAAGATGGGACTCCCTGCTTAAGATCCAGTTTGCAGTGGCAGCTGCTGTTCTCCCGTTGGCGGTGTGTGCAGGCCTGCACCTCAAACCCAGCTCCTTGTAGTTTCCGTCTCTCCTGCTGGTTGATGCTACCCTCCCTTTGGGTTTGATTACTATTTTCCTTCTGATGCCATGTATGTTATAGCCTGCTTGGCGACTAGGGCTATTGTCTTGTTGGCGACGCGGCATTGGTTTTGGCTTTGCCACTGAGCGGCAGTTATGTCCTCCAAAGTCTGGCAAACTCAACTGGCCTTTATGGAATATCTCTTGTGGGGCTGATTGGAGAAGTTGGTCAGGGACTTGGCCGAGGCAGAGTCTTATTGCCTTCCAGAAGATAGACCGACAGGCCTGAGAAACAGCAGGGTACTTTCCTTCTTTGGTCTATACCTGCCCATAGCGGATCTCAGTGCTCCTGGTGTTGCATCCTGGAAAGTTGTCCTCCTCTGCTTCTGAATTTCAGACCCATATTTAGTCCTTTTGATGGGGCTTGTGGACCCAGAGACTCTGTCCCCTCCAGAGGGGGTTGCTTCCATTCATAGCTATGTTGGTTTTTGGGCCCATTTCTGAATGTCACCCAGGATAGAAGGATTCTATACACTATTCAAAGTGGCTATGTCCCAGGCTACAAGCAGCCAATCTTGGAGGCATTTATCATCTCTCCATATGTTTGGCGGACACGAGGGCCACCTCATGGGTCATGTTAGACAAGTTACTGCGTCTAAAGGTGGTGGTGCCAGTGCTCCTGGCCAAGTGGGGCAAAGGCAGATATTTCTTTTCTCTCAGGATGCCAAATAAGAATGCTCCTCCCAACCACTGGCCTCAAGGCAGTAAATGCTCCTTTGTGCGTGTTGCGCTTCCAAATGGAAACTCTGAGATTGGTAATTTCAGCAGTGTTTTTGAAGAGAGTTCCATTTCTGTTTTTGAAGAGAGTTCCATTTCTGTTTTTGGCCAAAGCTTGTTTTCATATCCCAATTCAGGAGGACCAGCTGAGATGTCTGCGTTTTGACATGTTTGACTCGCACCTTCAGTTTGCCGCCCTTGTTTTGGCCTCTCCACTGCCCCAAGAATGTTCTCTAGGAGTTATGGTGGTGGCGGCTGTTGTGCTACGGCACTAAGGACTATGTGTACATCCATTTCTGCATGACTGGCCCATTGGAGCCTGTTTCTCTGTTGGAGGCCTCTCAGGTTTCGGCCCAAGTGGTGTCCTGGAAGCCCTCAGCTGTATGGTCAATCAGGGAAAGCGCCCATTGGTGCCTTCCCAGTCCTTGAACTTCCTGGGAGCACAGTTCGATGCTAGAGTGGGCAGAGGCTTCCTGCCAGAGGAGAGAGTGCAGAGATTGTTGGAATCACTTGGCGTGTTCTGTTCTCAACAGGCTCCCAGGGTTTGGGATTAGCTCCAGATTTTTGGCCTAATGGCTGCAGCATTCAAGATAGTGTCATGGGTGTGTGAGACCTCTCCAATGGCCCTTCCTGACTGGAGTTTGAGCTGAGTTTTCCGCTCCAGCTGGGAGTGAGAGACAACTTTGAGATGGCGGCTAAGCTCACGTTATCTGAAGAGGGGCATGCTGCTGGATGTTCACTTGTGGATTCTTCTGGTGACAGGTGCTAGTCTTATGAGCATGGGAGCTCTTGTCAAGACTGCTGGAACCCCAGGCAGGCGGTATGGAGCAAGGCCTGTCTGGTAGGCCCTCTTGCATTTTCCTGCCCTTGGTCTAGGGCAGGGTGGTGCAAGTGTTCTCAGGCAATGCCATTGCAGTGGCATAGGTCAGTCTCCAAGGCAACACAAGATGTGCAGGAGTGTCCCTGGGGATGACTCTGGTTCACCTAGGCGGAAATGAGCCTCCTAGCTCTATTGGCACATTGCCGAGGTGGTCAATGTGGAAGTGGTCTTCTTGCATCGTCACTCTCTCGATTCCAGAGAGTGGGAGATGAGTCAGGAGGTGTTTCAGATGCTTTTTCACTGTTGGGGGTCGCTCCATGATGGAGTTGATGGTGCATCGCTCCAATGACAAAGTGTGCCATTGCTTCACTCACCACACGGAACCTGGGTTTGAGGGCTTTGTCACCCTGGTTCAGTCGTGGTCACAGCAATGCTTGCTGTATGAGCTGCCTCCATGGCTGATGTTGGGGTTTGTGTTTCAGCACATGGACCACCACCCAGGCTGGATTGTATTGGTGGTGCTGGATTGGATGAGGAGAGCGTGATTTGTGGCCGGTTGTATCAGAGGCTATTTGTCCTGACCCGGCTCTCTTTTCACTTATGATTTGGCTGTAGAAGGGAGCCAGCTAACGCATAAGCACTATTCTCCTGTAGTAGTTTCCGCTCTGCTCAAAGCCCGGAAGGATTCTGCTAGCTTGGCATATGTGCGAGTTCGGTACCTCTTTGAGAATGGATGCGGCGCACAACATCTTGTTCCTAAGTTTGCCAAGGTGTAGGCTCTGTTGGTCTTCTGCAGGACAGTCTGAAAAAGGGGGTTTTCCCTTACTGTGCTTTGTGAAAGTATTAATCCCTTCAGTTTTTGTCCTGTTTTGTCGCATTACATACAACCTGGAATGAAAATGGAGGTTCATTTGGATGATGATAGGTAATGGACTTAACAATATAGGCCAAATTGGTGAAGTGGAATGATAAAAAAATACCTTGTATATATAAAAAAAAGCAACAATTAAAAACTGAAAAGTAGTGAGGGTATATGAATTCATCCCTTTTGCTGTGAAACCCCTAAATAAAATCTGGTCCAACCAATTAAACTCCGAAGTCACATAATTAGTTGACTGGTGTCTACCTGTGTGCAGTCAGTGTCACATGATGCTTGCATAAATATACCTGTTCTGAAAGGCCCCAGACTGCAACACCACTAAGCAAGCAACATGAAAACCAAGGAGCATGCTAACCAGGTCAAAGACAAAGTTGTGGAGAAGTTTAGATCAGGGTTGGGTTATTAAAAAAAAAAAATTCTGAATATCCCATGGAGCACTATAATCCACTATAACAAAATGGAAAGAATATGGCTACAAACCATTATTTAGAAAAACTCACTCTACCAATTTTGCAGACTCCTATATCAGACTTTCCTTATTCCTACAAATAGAAGGAAAAAAAGAGAAAAAAGGGCCTCTGAACCATGTGAGGTCAGAGTATTAATTTAATTTAATTTAATTAACAGTTTCTTATATACCGCACCTTCCAGCGATCAAATGCGGTTTACATGGAACAACATAATAACAGGTCAACGTCTGTTAATACAGTGAACATCTTAAAACCATAACAACTTATATTACATTACATGGAACAGCTTAAAACCATAACAACTTATATTACATTACATGGAACATAAAAGAACTATTTACAGGGATCAAAATGAGAACTAAGTACAATGGTGAGTGAGACATTGTTGAGTCATAATACATAAGCATTTGGGTTTCACATCCTATGTCAAATCCAGTTTGGTTTATGAGGACTGATATTGTATTATCCATTTTCTAGTTGGGTAGGTATGTTTGGCAGAGATCCGTAGTGTGATGTGAACAGGTACGTTTTAAGTTTTTTGCGGAATTCGTTGATCTCTGAAAGTGATCTCAACTCATCTGGAAGGACGTTCCATAGAATGGGGCCTGCATGGGAGAATGCTTTTTTGTTTATCTTTCTGGCTTTTATAAATTCCTTCGGAGTCCTTAGTTTGTTTGTATGATCTCTCCTGTGTTGGTTTTTAGCAGGTTCTTTGGTGATGAGGTTGAATAGGGTAGGTGGAGCCATGTTGTTTAGAGTTTTGAAGGTTGTTATTAGGGTTTTATATATTATTCGGCTTTGTATCGGTAGCCAGTGTAAGTACGCCAGAATCAGTGTGATATGTTGAAATGGGGGGGACCTTCATAATGGTCCTGGCCACAGCGTTTTGTGCAATTTGAAGTCTTTTCAAGTTTTGTTTTGTTGTACCTAGTAGTATTAGATTTGCAAAATCAAAGTGAGGTGTAATTATGGCTTGTATTATTCGCTGGAAGTCTTGTAAGTGCATTAGTGGGCGTAGAGTATAGGCATTTGGTAAATTTACACACAAGCCTTAACTCATCCTCAGCACATCAATGACTCTGACAAAAAAATCCTTCCATCATTTTGTATCCATAAATGATGTTTTTCAATTGTTATATTAAGATCTTTCTCACATTGTTGCAAAAATTCTTTTTCCAAACCCTGAAATCCCTCAGCACATGCAAAATGATAGGGTTATAATTCATTTTTTAGAAAAGCTTTATTTAGCTCTCTGTTTCTATATAACTGTTTGTGTAACTTCACTGTCTGACTCCCCAATGCCACTCACGATGCCAGCTGAGCGTTTCACCAATCGCTTCCTCAGGGGGTAGACAATTAAACATCATATGCTGTGAGGGAAAACCGGGCATTATAGCCATAATATATTTATACAAAATCTGTGGCAAGAAATACAACCCTTTCTAATATTCAAACCCCAACTTTCTGACCATGCAACCATACACACCTTCACAGTATGCTATCGCCCATCATTCAGCATGCCCTGAATTCCACTCAGCAACAACCAAAAAATGCTGTGCATGCACCCATTTAAATGCCACATCAGAGGCTCACTTCTGGGCCAGTCAGTGCACCATATGACTCGGGGCTCACCATAGGTTCCCCTTCAGCTCCCTCTACTGATCAAACAGGGCCCAACTAGCCACTCGGAAAACCAACCAAATTACCTAATCGAATGCATACTCTCCCTCAGGACGTAACAAAACAATACAGAACCACTCTCCCACCCAACCCTCAGTGACATACACTCCAATCAATCTGTACATTCAGCCCTCCAGGATTTATCGTATTTAAACAGAAAATCAATTTCTGTTCACGTTACAAAAAGGACTGTGCTCGATCCTGATTCCCCATACCATGCAAAACCTGGTCTATACAGAAACATCTCAAGTCTGAGAACACATGCCCCTGCTCAGTACAGTGTTGGATAATCGGGGTCTCCTTCCACCCACAGCACAACTGGCTTGTATGCTCACCCATCCTCAATTTTAGTGACGGGATCGTTTTCCCTAAATATAACAAACTACATGGGCATTGTATAGCATATACTACATAACTCAAATCACATGTCTGACATCGTAATGCATATTCATGTCCTCCATGCACAAAACTAATAACATCTTCAGAGACCGTACAAATCAGACACTCCCCATATATTCAGTGTCCCAAGGGACCATTCATAGGCTGTTCTGTGGATATTAATTCAGCTGGACTCGATCTCATTCAAATTTCAGTTCCTAGACCACACACACCTAGGTTCTTTCCCTTTCAGTCCAGGGATCACTTGCGTTACCCCAAAACACCTATGAATAATTCATTGTAAATGGTAACTTAAGGGGGAATATTTGGTCACAAAATGCACAAACTCCACCCCCTCTCTTTTAGAATCCCTGGCCTGGGTTTGGAGCAACCAATTTGACACATTTATAGGCATGATCAATCATTGCATGAGTGTACCCCCTGGCCAAAAATTCCTCCTTAAGGCTTTGGGATTGAGATAGAAAATCATCCAATCTAGAACAGTTACGTCGAAACTGAATAAATTGGGAAAAAGGTAACCCCTCAACTAACCTCTGCAGGTGGGCACTGGAAAAAAATATGAAGTGCCCCATCCCATATCCTGTTTGGATACCCAAATATCCAGAAACGTGATTTCTTTTTCATGATGACTTAAGGTAAACTGGATGTTTGGGTTCAAACCATTAAGCCAGTGGTGAAACTGCAAAAAGGCCTCAACAGACCCTTCCCATATGAGGACTATGTCATCAATATACTGATGCCATAGCCTGACATGGAAGGAGAACGGAAAAGCAGATAACCATTTGTGCTCATAATCCCCCATATAAAAATTAGCTACTGACGAGGCAAAAGTAGCCCCCATGGCTACCCCCCCCCCCCCCCCCGTGGTCTGCTGATATATCTTCCTATCAAACACAAAATAATTACATTTAAGAGCAATCTCTGCCATGCTCACAATAAATGCACGAAGGCCCTCTAAAAGATCACCATGTCGGACTAGAGCTGCCTGTATAACTAATAATGCTGCCTCTTGGGGAATGCTAGTGTAGAGAGCGGTGACATCAAGGGTGGCTAATACAATATTCAATTGCTTTGATAAAGCTGCCATCTTAGTACATTCAGAAAATGAGTGGTATCTCTCAAATATGAAGGAATGGTAGGTAACAATGGACGTAAAAAAGAATCAACAAAGACCAGTAGTGGTTCCGAGAGCATCCCTCTGGTAGACACAATCGATCTTCCAGGAAGGTTAATCAGACTTTTGTGTATTTTTGGTAGAAGATAGAACTTCACTAAACTTAAGAGTTATCCTTTTTGAATGCCTCTTCTCCTTCTTAGTGATACACCGTGCCTAGCGTGCCTATCTAGTTAACTGCTGGATATGCTTTTGTAACTCATATGTAGGATGAAGATCTAAAAGTGTGCTGTCCTAGCATTCAATTGCCTATATGCCTCCCTAAGGTAGTCAGCTCTATTAAATAGCATGACCGCTCCTCTCTTGTTGGCCTGTTTAATGATTATTTCATTTATTGATTGAAGCTCATCCAGAGCGCCTCTCTCACTTGATGTTAAGACACACACAACATTTTCTTACAGCAAGACTGTTCCAAAGCTTGCACTTGCAATACTAACTGATGAAAAAAAACCAATGTAAAAAAAAAAAAAAAATATTGAAAAATAATTTTTGAAACAATGAGAATGATCTTAATATAACAATTGGAAATCATTATTTATGGATACAAAATGAAGGAAGGAGTTTTTTGGGGATTTTTGATGTGCTGAGAATAAGTTAAGGCTTGTGTGTAAATTTAAAAATGCCTATACTCTGACCTCATATGGTTCTGAGGCCCTTTTTTTCTTCTTTTTTCTCCTATTTGTAGGAATAAGGAAAGTCCGATATAGAAGTCTGCAAAATTGGTAGAGTGATTTTTTTTCTAAATAATGAGGTGATCAGTTTCTCTCTGGAAGTGACATTACTATTGATGTGTGAACTACTACAAACCTGACAAGAGAAGGTCGCCCACCAAAACTCACAAACCGGGCAAGGAGGGCATTAACCTTCCCAGGAGTGGAGGAGTAGCCTAGTGGTTGGGACAAGGTACTTCAGGCCGGAAGGTCGGGGGTTTAAATCCCACTAGAGGACAGCAACCTTGGGCCGGAAGGACTGAGGTTTCTAGTCCCACAGTTGCTCCTTGTGGTCTTGGGCAAGCCACTTAACCCACTTAAAAGGAAATTAATTCCAATACCTACACATGCCCAATAACTATCCAACTCTGTAACACTCTTATGTTCTTATAGGTCCATAAACCATTATTAAGAAGTGACCGAAGATATCTTTGCTTGACCCAGTACAAGCATTGTGGAACTTGTGTCTCTTGGGGAAACTGCTAGGTACATATGACCTAGATTGGCCACTGTTGGAAACAGAATACTGGACTTGATGGACCTTGGTCTGACCCAGTATGGCATATCTTATGTTCTTATCTTATGTTCTTATGTTCTTACTCTGTAAATAGCCAATGTAAATAGTTTGACAGTTGTTTATATTATTATTATTACCTGTACATAGTTGAATTATACTGTTCAATGTAAATGTATATAAAAGTGTACAAGATTGTTAAACTGTTCCATGTAAACCGCCCTTGATCTCTGGAAGGGGCGGTATAAAAGAAAATAGATAGATAAATAAATAAATGTTCCCTGTAAATATTAGTGTATGTGTCTCATATCCCCATGTGTTAAATGTATCCCCCAATTGTGTTGTGACTGCTTTGATTGAAGGATAAGGCGGTATACAAAGCTGTCTAAATAAATAAATTATTTAATTAATCGGAGATGCCACAAAGACACCAAGAATAACACTGAAGGAGCTGCAAAGATCCACAGCAGAGATGGAAGTATCTTACCATAGGACCACTTTAAGCTGTACACTCCACAGAGCAGGGCTTTATGCATAAGTGGCTAGAAAAAAGCCATTGCTTAAAGAAAGAAATAAGAAAACACGTTTGGAGTTTGCACAATAGCATGTGGCTGACACCCCAAACACATGGAAGAAGGTTCTCTGGTCAGATGAGACGAAATTTGAACTTTTTGGCCATCATGGGAAACGCCATGTGTGGCGCAAACCCAATACTTTCCCATTGCCCCCAGAACAGCATTCCCACAAAGAAACATGGTGGAGGCAGCAACATGCCCCCTAGTCGGTAGCTGGTCCCCCATGGGTGGAGAGGCTCTGCTCTGGGAGCCAAAACCCCGACACAGTCTGGGCTGGAGCAGGTGTCTGGGTCTTCGGGCCTTAGGCTTATGTGGACCCTGGCCTGCTCCCTTGCCCTGATGGACCTGCTGGGGGGGGGGCCTGGTATGGGTGATAACCTCGGTAAGGTTGGCCTTTCCAGTGGAAGGAAGGCCTTTTCCCTGATGGTTTCTTCCTGGGAAGAGTGGAGGTATTCCTCGAGAGTCTAGTCCTAGTGACATACTCGGTCTCTATCTCTGCTACCTTGTCCTCCATCGGCTTGACAAAGGGTTTCACCGAGGATGTTGAGTTGTTGTTCCTGGACCCATTGCTCGAGCTCCGATGGCTGGAGCCAGGCCTGGCATTGAGCCCCGATGCCTGCGGCGGCCACCCTCACGTTGGACTTGAAGCCATTGGGGGTCTCCAACTTGAAATCTTTTGGTATATGGCGGTTTACAAGAAGCCCTGGAAGGATGACACCTGGAGGCACTTGATACAGAGTCCTGCGTTGTGATTCGAAATGTACACATCATGTAATTCTGGGATCAGCTTTCAGTTTTGGAGTGGAATTGGGCTTACTGGACACACATTTCTACTGAAGACATCAGCGTTTTTGAGATAAGTATGGTTCTTTGAGCTTTTTTGAGAAAATGGATGTTTTCAGCATTCGAGAGGGATAAATCTTTTCTCCTGCTGTTTCATCCGACAAAAAAATTTGAATAGATTTTGGGAGGTTCTGTTATTTTTGTGACTGCTTTATGTGTAACCAGAGTTATGCATTTTGGGTGCAGAAATCTAGGAGTAGTAGTACACAATAGGGTGAGTTACTGATGTCCACATAAAAGGAAAGAGACTCTGTAATAATCTCTGTTGATTTCATGGCAGCAAAACAAAATGGTATGGAGTCGGGATGTAAATATATATTTTCCTAGAGGAAAGGCAAGAGGGGAGATATAGATCATGGACAGAATGGTTTCTGTTTTGCTGATGATCTGCAAATCGTATCCTATATTGACCCATTTAAATCAGACCTCGCCTTATTAAATAACTGTCAGCAGTTGCCACCTGGCTCCACTAATCAACTCAAATTAAAACTGTGATAAATGTGTTCTATTTGGTTTTTCGCTAAACCTTCTTTACCGCAGCTAAGTCCTATTAACAGTCATCAAGTCACATTGGTCCTCTTCTTTCAGAATTTTAGATGTACAACTTGACTCGTTTCTCACTTTCTCTTTAGTGACCCAAGCCTGTTTTTTTATCCCTATGTCATATTCTTTCATGTAGGACTGTTCTTGATAAAAAAAAAAAAAAAGACCTACCTACCTTAACCTATGCTTTTGTACTCAGGCGTTAGGACTATTGTAACACTCTTCTTATTGGTCTCCCCTTCTTCACCATAAGAAGACTTCAGACAATTTAGAACATTGTTATTTATATTGGGGGGGGGGGTCATTCTGAGCAACTAATAATGGGGATTGACGTCTCATTTGGACGTCCATCCCTGCTATTCGTGCCCTTTCCTGGCCCCGTCCTTCCCCGCGTGTTGTACAGGGAAGTTAGATGGGGGCTGGAAAGGGGCGGATCGGGGGAGGCGTTAGGGTGGGCAGTGGGTGGTCGCCAGCCCCAGACGTACAGGGCCGATTCTTTTTTTTTTATTGGATTTTCAGTCAATACATTAACCAAAAAAAGAAACAAATACAGGACAATCCCATAATACATATGGGAAAAAGACAATAGAATGAATAAACATTATTATGTCAAAAAGGTAATTGAACTATGATAAAGATAATGGCACTGTACATCTGGGGCCAGCGACTTGAACAGGGAAATTGTTCTACCTCTGAGGTGGAATGACTTCACCGATGTGGCAGGAACAGCAGGACCGGGGTGCGGATGGGGTGGGAAGGGGTAGAGTGCATTCCCTGCCGCCCGACCCTGGCCCTGGGAGGCCAGATCAGGGGTTGGGTGGCAGGGAAAGCACTTTGGGAGCCGGCATCCAGGGGATCGCTGCTATTAAATGGAGTCACGGTGCCATATCAACCAGAAACCATGGTGCCATGGCTCCATTTAAAAGCCCTGACCGAGTTAGTCGGGCAAAGCCTGTATGTGCAGGCTGGGCTGAATCGCTTGCAATTCTGAATCGCAACTCCCTCTGTACATCCAGTTCCGACTGAGCGCACAGAGGGCCTGTACATCCCGGATGGAATTGGGCCCATTATTTATAATGCCCATAAATATGATCATTTTTCCCCTCTTGTGATGGAACAGCACTGGCTTCCTGTTTTTTTTTTTTACTGGTTGCAATTCAAACTTCTAGTTCTGACCCATACAGTACCTGGTAAGTTATTCCACAATTATGGTCCTGCTATAGAGAACATCCTAGCATGTATTGTAGCCATTTGCACAATGGAGTGGAGGAGTAGGCTAATGGTTAAAGCACTGGCTTGGGAAACCAAGAGACCAGGGTTCAATTCCCACTAGCACTCCTTGTGGCCTTGGGCAAGTCAGTTAACTCTCCATTGCCTCATAAAAATCAAAGTTCTCCAGGAACAAGCAGGAAGTCAATCCTCACTTATGGGTAACATCAGCACCGACTGAGCAATTCCCCAGCTTTCAAAGAAAGCCTTTGGGATTGCTGCCACACATGCATGGTCTTCTTCCCGTCCAAAGGTGCAATCTTGCCCAGTCTCCCTTTTTCCACAGAGCCCTTCGGACCCACATCCCCGTCCCTTGGAAAAAGTTTTTTTGTCTTTGCCTTTTTGGCCTCCTTTCCAGTAGCACCGGTCCTCTTCCATCCTCCCCATCACTCCAGCTGTGGGCTAGGGGATTCCCTTTTTCACTCTTTTTGGAATTTTTCCCTTTCGGGCCCTTTTTGCGCCCTTTTTTCTAACCGCTGGCCTCAACCTCTCAGGGGCCCTTTTTGCCCCCATGGCCACTGGCTTCAAGAAATGTGACAGATGCTCCAAAAATATGTCACTCACGGACACCCACTGCTGACCACAACCCGGAGCTCTGCTCTCTCTGTAAGAAAATGTCTGCTAAGGCCTTGCTAAGCCGCAAGCATAAGTCTGACAACATTTTCTGAAAGGCAGCCCTGGGGTCTCCGGTGGCACCTCGCCCTGCTGATCCACCGCTTGTGAGGTCCCACGCAGTGAACCCTGCTCCCAGGCGTCACTCCAATCAGGGTTTGCCTGAGATGGAGTGGCAGAAGAAGAAAACCTTGAAGTCGCTGTTAGGGGCTCCGGATAAGCGCGAGCGGTCTCATGCTGATTCCCTTAGCCCTCCCCGGCGTTCCCGAGAGTCAGACAAGGAGCAGCCTCGATAGGTACCTCGTACGGATACAGAGGTCTCCGGAGATGGCACTCAGTCTCCTGAGGATCGTCCCGGCGAGAACCCCCTCTCCTCCTCCACCCCAGACTCGGTAATACCGGCATCAACATTGCAGGGACCACTCCCGAGTGGAAGTCCTTTATGCTGGCACTGGAGTGCAGCATTTCTACCTTCCTAGCTGCCCAGTAGGTGCTTTTGCCCAGCACGGCTGGCTTGTGCCTCAAGACCAAGGGTCCCCCGATTGGGGTCCCAAAAACTGCCTTGGAAACCCCCAGGAGCCATGGGTCTCATGAGGGTCCACGGCACCGATCTCACTCGCCATCCTGTTCCTCGGAGGCGAGGTCTTCCAGAGTTGGTGTCTCCAGCTCCAAGCGGATCTCAGTCACTGGGCATGGGGATCAGCCCGACTCAGAGTCCTTCCCGGGCTGGGAATCAGACGGGGACACTTCCCAGAGACCCACACCCATAGGGACCTTCCCTCTGACCCATCTTCACCCGCCTCGCAAAAGCAGTCACCTCCCGAGGACACCTCTTTTCTGGTGTTTGTGCGGGATATGGCTCGGGCCCTCAACTTGCCCACGCAGACCAAGGAGGAGCCAAGGGCAGAGGAACTTGACATTTCGCAGTATGAGTCTCCACCCAGGGAGTCTTTTACGATCCCGGTACCGTCCATCCTATCCCAGCTGCTCCTCCACATGTGGGAGGCACCCACCTCGGTCCTTATTATCAGTAAAAGACTTGATGCCATGTATAGGGTCCAGTGCAGCCCGGGATTTCGGAAGACCCAACTTCCTCATACCTCCATGGTAGGCGAATCCGCAATGCGGAAGCAGAAGAGCCCGAAGTCGCACTCTTCGGTCCTGCCTGGTAGGGAATCCCATGCCCTCGACACTCTTGGGCACAAAGCTTACCAGGGATCCATGCTGGCATGCCGCATCCAGGCATACCAACTGTATATGGGTATGTTTCTCCACAACCTCGCCAAAGAGCTCAGCGGTTTTTCCGCGGACCTTGGGTGGGAGCACCTTCTCAGGTTCCAGACCCTCCTGAGGTCGGTCACAGACTGCTCGAAATACCTTTCTTGCACCGCATATGATGGATTCAAGTCTTCCGCTCGTGTGGCAGTGGCTGGCATTGGGGCCCAACGTCAGGCTTGGCTCCAGTCTTCAGACCTGGAGCAGTGGGTCTAGGAGAGGCTCCTGGATGTCCCCTGCCTCGGCGAGCAACTGTTTGGCAAGCCCATGGAGGATAAGGCATCCGAGATTGAGACTGAGTTCGTGACTCGCACCCGTCTCTCTCGTAAAACCTCCTCTCTTCTATGGAAGAAGCAGCACAGCAAAAAAAACATTCTTCCAGAGAAAAGCTTTTCAATCCCTGTGGGTTCCCCCTTAAGTTCCGGTAAGATCCTCTGCTGAATGTAATGTCTGAGCTGTAAGTAGCTATACATATCTTTTCTATCTAAATTATATAGTGTTTCAAGCTCATTAAACTCTTTTATATTCATATTATCAATCAATTGACCAACCCTTCGGGTATGCCAAGTTTTTCCCATTTTGCAAAACCATTTGTCGCTATTGCAGGCAGGAAATCTAGATTTCCCCGAATGGGTACTAATCTAGAGATTCCCTCCCCCCCTAACCAAATCTGTTTCCACTTGTTCCATACTCGAAGTGTGTTTTGTACATAGGGGGTAGTACCTCGGTATCCTTTTTTTTTTTTCATTTTTTGGTACCCAGACATATTCTCCTATTGCCCCCTCTTCCAGATCCTCCGATTTTATCTGCACCCACTCTTTTGGTTCATCCGCCCCCCCCCCCCCCCCCACCATTCCACAATGGCGTACATTTGTGCTGCCTCCCAGTAGGTTAACAAGTTTGGCACAGACATTCCCCCTTGTTCCCTCTGCCTCATCAGAATTCTCCCTGCTACTCTATTTTTCTCCCCCCCCCCCCCTATAAACCGCAATATCATCTGCTGTAACTTCCCAAGGTAGCTTTTTGAAACCCATATAGGGAGATTCGTAAACAAATACAGCCACTTAGGCAGTGCCATCATTTTTATCGCAGAAATTTTCCCCATCCATGATAAAGATTTATTTTCCCATCCTGCTAATTCTCTCTTTTATTTATTCTTTCCACCCTTAAATAATTTTCTCTAAACATGTCTCCCTCTCTTGTGGTTAAGTAAATACCCACATATCTAATACTATGCTTAGCCCATTTAAAGGGGAAAGCTGTTTTTATCCTTGCTTGTACATCTCCACTTGCTGAGAAGTTCAATATTTCTGATTTTGTAGCATTAATTTTGAAGCCTGAATATTCTCCAAACTCCAGTAACAGCTTATATAATGCTGTTAACGACTTCCTTGGCTTAGTCAACAGGAAAAGCAAATCATCTGCAAACAGAGAGATCTTGCTTTCCACCTTCCCCCACTTTATCCCCTGAATTTCTAAACTTTCCCTTACTTTCTGAAGCAAGGGTTCCATGGAAAGCACAAATAGCAGCGGAGATAAAGGACACCCCTGCCTCGTCCCTCTAAACAACTCAAACGGCTTTGTATATTCTCCATTAACCCGGATCTTTGCCATTGGTCGTGCATAAATGGCGTTAATCCATTTCAAATAATTTCCATTAATACCCATTCTTTCTAATACTTTAAATAGGAATGGCCATGCGACCCGGTCAAACGCTTTTTCAGCGTCGATGGTCAATAAGATCATTTGTTCTCCCCCTCTCCTCCCCTTCCACATTGCATTTAGCACTTTCTGCATATTATCCATTGTATGATGCCCAGGAACAAACTCAGATTGGTTCTCATGTACCAGCTTGGCCATATACGGGAGTATTCGATTTGCCAATACTTGAGTGAATATTTTGAAATCCGTTCCCAATAGGGATATGGGCCTGTATGATCCATATAAGTTAAGATCCTTCCCTTCTTTGGGCAAGATTATAATTCCTGCTGTTCGCATTGTTTAACTCCTTTAAGGAAGGAGCTGACATCCCAGAAACAATCTAGTCAAAGGTCTACACACATCTTCGCTAAATATTTTATAAAATTTGTTCGTAAAGCCATCCAACCCTGGGGCTTTATTCGGTGGTAGTGACTTGATCACCTCCAACACTTCTTTTTCTTTTATGGGTTGAGAAATTTGTTTTGATTCTTCTTCCTCTAGCTTTGGCAGGTTCATGTGTAGATATGTCTCTATATTTCCTTCCACTGGGTGTAAGTGTTCCCTTACCGGCAGTACCCATCCTATCCGCCTACCCCTGCGCCGACGACCAGCACTCAGTGCAAGGGGGGCACTCAGGGTCACCGGAAACATAAGGGGCCCAAGACCCAACTGCCGGCGCCACTCCAGCCAGTCCCGGATTTTTTGACGCCAAAAGTATAGACTCTCGCCCCTGGGGGCGCTTACGCCCATGGGAGGATGCCTGTCTCTTTTCGCCCCCAAGTGGGCGGCCATTACATCGGACAACTGGGTCCTCCAGGTGATCCGAGACGGGTATCGTCTTCATCTGGACAGACTCCCTCCTTGCTTCTCCCTAGCGGAGCCTACTCGGCTTCCCTTGCCACCAGGCTTGCTTACAGCAACAGTTGAACAACCTCCTCGGTCAGTAGGCAGTCGAAAGGGTTCCACCACACCTCTGGGGTCGGGGCTTTTACTCCCAATATTTCCTCGTTCCGAAAAAGACGGGGGGCCTCAGTCCCATCCTTGATCTCAGGAACCTGAACAAGTTTCTAGTGCGGGAGAAGTTCAAAATGCTATCGCTTGGCGTCCTGCTACTCTTCCTTTGGCAGGTCAATTGGCTATGTTCCTTGAATCTCAGAGATGCTTACGCCCACATTCCTGTCCACCCCAAGCACAGGAAGTACCTGCGTTTCAGGGTGCAAAGAGAGCACTTTCAGTACAGAGTGCTTCCCTTCGGGCTCACGTCTGCCCCGCGAGTCTTCGCCAAGTGCCTGTCAGCGGCCACAGCCCACCTCTGGCTGCAGGGCATATCTGTCTACCCCTACCTAGATGACTGGCTCGTCACGGGCACATCGGCGGAGGAGGCTCGCATCTCAGCATCGCGCATGGTCCTTCTCCTCTAGCGCCTCGGTTTCCTGATCAAATACTCCAAATCCCACCTCAAACCGGTGCAGACCCTGGAGTTCATTGGCGCTCTTCTCGACACAGAATGTGCGACCCGCCTTTCTCCCTTGAGCACGTGCGGATTGGCTCTGCGCTCTGGCCGCTGAGGTCCAAGGCCGGTCCAGGGTCTCGATGTGGACCATGCTGCGCCTTCTGGGGCACATTGCCTCGACTGTCCACATCGTTCCCTACGTTCACATGCACATGCGAGTGGCCCAATGGTTCCTCAGAGCGCAATGGGCCCAAGCCTCGGGCCGTCTCCGGGACCCCATCTGGGTCTCTTGCAACCTAATCGGTTCCCTAGATTGGTGGCAGAACCCCCAGAGCCTCCTTTGGGGTATGCCCTTCTGGACTCAGCAGCACAAACTTGTCTTGACAATGGATGCCCCGCTGTTGGGCTGGGGAGCCCACTGCAGCCACCTCTGCACCCAGGGGTGATGGTCATCCGAGGAGTTCCGGCAGCAGATCAACCTGCTTGAGGTTGGCCCTGAAGGTCTTCGTGCAGACCGACAAAAGGGTCGCAATATTCTACATAAACAAGGAGGGGGGGCATTCTTGGTGGAGGAGAAAGAAAGTGTGAGAAACATTCACAAATGGTTGTGTGCTGTGTATGGAAGTTCTGCAGTAGATAGGAGCACCGTTGGACAATGGGTGAAGAGAGTAAAGGCTTCAGGAAGTGGTAAAACGGAACTGGAAGATCGGCCGCGGTCTGGGCATCCTGCCTCAGCCACCAGTCCAGAGAAGTTGCCGTGTGCTGGTGACATTTGTGCGGATTGGTGCATGACGAGTCGGCAATTGTCCGTACAGCTTTCCGTCAGTAGAGGTAGTGCAATGGCAATTATTGACTCTTGGGGATATTCAAAGGTGTGTGCAAGATGGGTTCCGCGAAGTCTCACAACCGAACACAAATGCCAAAGGAAAGACATCTGCTCTGATTTGTTGGAGCGTTTTGAAGCTGAGGGGGATGCCTTTTTGTCCCGGATCGTCACAAGTGACGAAACCTGGGCTCACCACTATGAACCAGAGACTAAAAGGCAGTCCATTCCATACATAGCACACAACCATTTGTGAATGTTTCTCACACTTTCTTTCTCCTCCACCAAGAATTCAATTACAGCTCGTCGTTTGTACCGTGTGTCACTTACAGACGCCATTTGAAGGATCACTACCGCCTCGCTATTTGTCGGATGACTGTAAAATTACACACATGTGTCCTTTGAAGTTCCAAGTTACTACCCTTTTAATTTCACACCTCTATCTTCATACCTGGACTGAGAAAAAACATGTGGGGCATTACCTTTTGAGCAACCCTCGTAGTTTTTCTGGTGGCACTGACCTTGGCGCGGCGAGTCAGCAAATTTCAAGCCCTCATGGCCGAGGCCCCCTACACCAGGTTTTACAGGAACAGGGTGGTCCTTCGCACCCACCCCAAGTTCCTACCGAAGGTTATCTCGGATTTCCACCTCAATCAGGAGATGGTCTTGCTGACTTTCTTCCTGAGACCTCAGCCGACTGGGCATCAGAGGTCCTGCATACACTTGACTGCGAGAGGGCTCTCGCCTTCTACCTGCAGCGCACCCAGGTTCATCGCCTACGATCCTAACCGCCTGGGGCTAGCAGTCACCAAGTGCATCCTCTCCATCTGGGTGGCGGACTGCATCGCCTTCACCCAGGCAAAGGTGGGCACCCAGCTGGATCATCGGGTCACCGTGCATGGTATCCGCCCGAAGGTGGCATCAGTGGCTTCGCTGCGCTCAGTGCCTCTGACGGACATCTGCCGGACTGCGACCTGTTCTTCAGCAAAAACCTTTGCTTTCCACTACTGCCTGGAGAGGAAGTCCCACCAGGACAGCGCCTTCGGCCAGGCTGTGCTCCATTATCTGTTCGGGGTATGAGCAACTCCTGCCCTCCAACCCTTCTTCTGTGGCTACCAAGATCTTACCCCGAAGGCCTGAGAACTCGGGCTTCCTTCAGGCATCGGCTTCTGCTCACAGCCTCGCGGAGGCATTTTTGGAGTTACAGGTTCGGTAGCCTGTAGCTGGGGAGTCCCATAAGTGAGTACTGACTTCCTGCTTTTTCCTGGAGAAAGCATAGTTACTCACCTGTAACAGATGTTCTCCAGGGACAGCAGGAATCAGTCCTCGCTACCCTCCCACCTCCCTTTAAGAGTTGCCATTTTTGCTGTTCTTCCCTGGCCATCTGCTTAGTAGGGCTCTAGGTATTGGATCTGACTGAGCAAGATGGCACCTTTGGGTGGGAAGAGGACCACGCATGCATGGTAGCAACCCCAAAGGCTTTCTTTGAAAGCTGGGGAATTGCTCCGCAAGATCTCCTTCGGTGCCAACGTCACCCATAAGTGAGGACTGATTCCTGCTGTCCCTGGAGAACACCTGTTACAGGTGAGTAACTATGTACCTGTTTAATGCACATTACCATGTTTAAGGTACAATGTAAACTGCTTTGACTGAAATGATAAAGCGGTATAAAAAAAACTGTTAACTTCGCTGTCCATTTCTTTTATTTATCATCAATAGGTTTTGATCTTGAGATCTCCGATTCTTTCTTTCTTTAAAAAAAAAGTAGAAAATTTTCTTTAGGCACATCGACGCCAATTTGGGCCTTAAGCTTACCATACCGAATAACGACACTATGGAAAAGCCAGCTAATGGTTTAAAAAAATGTTCTAAATGTGGCAGTACCATCTCGGCTACTGACACTCATGACTGGTGCCTAAAATGCCTCAAGCCTGACCACTATCCGTTAGAATGTCCCTTTTGTAAGAAGATGACAAAGAGAGGCCTGCAGAACTGGGCCACGAAGTTTGGCATTCTCTTTGCCTCGGATGCGATTTCTTTAGCGTCGAGGGAATCATCTTCTTCCCAGGGATCTCGGTTATTGAAGCACAAGTCTTCCTCAAAAACAGATCATCCCTCCAAGGGTAGATCTCTTTCAAAGCATTGAGATGACCCAAGCATTGCCCTGAAGGTATATCAGCCAGCCAAACAGCCCCAGTGGGAGGATCTGTCCTCCAAAGCCATCAAGGGGTTCTAGGTTGCTCCTGAGGCCTCCACCTCAAGAGAGCTCCTGGTGCCATGCTCTGAGATGGTAGCAAATATCCGTTACCGATACCCAAGCATCAGCGAGCTCCATGGAGCAGCATATCCTGGCCATCAAGTGGAGCTTGGCGGATCTATTGGCAGCTTCAGTTCCGATCAAGTCGTTACCGACAGTACTGCTGACTCCGGTACTGCCAACGGCACTGATGCAAACTGCTTTGGGATACATGCTGCTGGGTTCACTGCCACCCATGCCTGCCCTCGAGTCCATTTCTGGTACCAAAGCCGCATCCAAGCAGATCCCCCCCCCCCCCCACCCAGATACCGATACCAATTGGTATCAGTACCTAGCAGAGCAGGAGCACCGGTCCCACTAGTACTTTGAATCTTCTGAGTCAGAGGCTTCCTATGACTGCAAAATCTGCCAGCAGAGCCCTCTCCTCCAGAACGGCGCATGTCCCCATCTGAGGACATGTCCTTCCAAGAGTTTGAGACCTAGCTAGGGGTCTATCCATTACAGTAACATCTTAGAAAGAGCCTAGGGCTGAGGAATTGGAGATCCTCCAATGCCCAACAGTTCCTAAGGAGATGGCCACCCTTCTGGTTCACCGCATTCTCCATGATCTTATGTTCCAGATGTGGGAGACTCCCCTCACGATCTCACCCCATACTAGACACCTTGATACCATGTACTGAGTACCGGAATGTTCTGGCTTCCAAAAGACACAACTTCCCCACCATTCGATGGTAGTGGAATCAGCAATGCATCAGATTAAGTCTCCTTTTTTCCACAGAGCCCTTCAGACTTCTGTCTGGCTTGTCCCCGGAAAAAAGTTGATTTTTTTCTCTCCGAGTTTCATACTCCGTTATTGCACCGGCACTCTTCCCTCCGACAGACCTCATTGCCTCGGCATCGAGTTCAGTCTCTCTTTTGTAGTCTTTTTATTCCTTTCTTTTTCTGGCGTCTTTGCGCCTTTTTTTCTCCCACTGGCAGCTCAGAGAGTCTTCGACCTCGCAGGGGTACTTTTTTCCCCATGGCTAACAGTGGCTTTAAGAAGTATGATCAGTACTCTAAAATCATGTCTTTGATTGACACACATGAATGCTGTCTCCACTGCTTTGGGCTGGACCACGACCCGGCAGCCTGTGGTCTCTGCAAAAGGATGTCCAGTAAGGCTCTCAAGAGCCGCCAGCAACAGCACGATAAGTTTTTCCCCGAGTCCCCGGTGCCTTCAAAGGCCAGGGCCTCGTCTGAGGCCCTGACATCTCGGGCTGAACTCTCCGAACCTGAGCCTCGTCATGGGTCCTCAGAAAGGGGGGTCTCCCTCGAGGGAACACAGGAAGAAGAAGAAACCATTGAAGGCGGCGTCCTTGAACGGTTCCGACCGGCCAGGTGCTCCCCAGGCCCACAGTCTGAGACGTTTGACCAAGCTGTCTGAGAAGGAGCAGCCTGCGAAGGTCCCCCAGAAGGGAACCGACCACAGACCACCCTCAGTCCCCAGTCACTATCCTCATTGAGGATTCCAATTGGGGAAGCCGGCATCGGGCCCAAGTCCCATGGTGCCCTCACCGAAGGCCGCAGAGCCTTCTGGTTTGGAGTTCAGAATGGTGGCCCTGGAGCGCAGTTTGTCTGCCTTTATGGACCAGCAGTGGGCACAGTTGTCCGACACAACTGATTCATCCACCCCAACCACCGGGCCCTCAACTTCCAAGATGTCCCCGGAGGCCGAGCCAATCCTCGACCGAGATTGCAATCCGAGTCCCGCTCGACGGGACTGTGGTCATCCCCGGCAAGTTTGCCGGCCAGCGGCCGCAGGGCATCGGAGTGCCCGAGGAGCAGTTATCCTACGAGTCCTCTACTGACTACTCCAAGTGGAAGACGGAGGACGAGGAGTCCCCTGATGCCCATAGCCACTGCAACGTCCCATCTGACTCTCCCGTCTCGAAGCCTTGACGGCGGTCTTTGCCCAAGGATATGGGCTTCCTTGATTTTGACAAGGACATGTCTAAGGCCCTGGTGTTCCTGACTGAGTCGGAGGAGGATCCTCAGGCAGATGAGATGGAAATCCTCCAGTACGCGGCCCCTCTGTGGGAATCGCTCACAGTGCCCATCCCTCCCATTCTGGAACGGCTGATGCTCCAAATGTGGGAGACCCTGGCTTCGGTGCCAGTGGTGA
Organism: Ichthyophis bannanicus; assembly: GCA_033557465.1. NCBI lineage: Eukaryota > Metazoa > Chordata > Amphibia > Gymnophiona > Ichthyophiidae > Ichthyophis > Ichthyophis bannanicus. Next base: position 66,192,830 of record CM066035.1, read on the forward strand.
ACAAACGGCTTGACTCGATGTATCGAGTCTGCTGGAGCCTGGGCTTCCAAAAGTCACAGCTGCCGCATAACTCCATGGTGGTGGAGTCGGCCATACTTCAGCTGAAAAGCCAGAAGATGCACTCCTAGGTGCCCCCCTGGCAGGGAGGCCCGCATCCTGGATGCCCTCGGCAGAAAGTGCAACCAGGGCTCAATGCTCATCGACCACATCCAGGCCTACCAGCTGTATATGGGCATGTGCCTGAGAGACCTGGCGAAGGAACTTACTGGGTTCTCAGCTGGTCTCTCCGAGGAACTCTTGCAGCGGTTCAAGAACCTGGCCAAAGCAGTCCGTGAATGTTGCAAATTCATGTCTCGTGCGGCCTATGATGGGTTCGAGTCAGTGGCTCGAGTAGCGGCGACTGGCATCGGTGCACACCGCCAAACTTGGCTACAGTCTTCTGCCTTGAACAGTGGGTTCAGAACAAATTGTTTGATGTCCCCTGCCAAGCAGAGAACCTCTTTGGCAAACCCATGACTGACAAGGCTGCCGAGCTGGAGACTGAGTTCATGATGAGGACCAGGCTCTCCAAGAAGACCGCTACCCTTCCCCGATGGAAGGTCTCAGGTAAAAAGTCCTTTTACCCGAGGAAGGGAGCTGCTTACTGAAACTACCCACCTTATCAGACCTCCCCAGCTCCCCAGCAGCGTCAGCAGGCCAAGGGACATGGGCATGGCTCGCATAAGCAGAAGGCCCCAAAACCCCAGGCACCAACTCCGTCCCAGCTAGGGAGGAGCTTTTTGACGCCTATCTATTCCAAGGAGATCAGCAGCACACAAGGGGACATCTGGCCCTCTATGCCCATAGGTGGATGTCAATCAACACGGAATCCTGGGCACCGGGTAGTCAGGGAGGATTACCTCCTCTATCTGACTCGGACAACTCCCCCTTATTTCCCAGGAGAGCCCCTCAGGTCTCCCCTCCACCGGGACCACCTTCTGAAGGAGTTGGCAAGTCTTCTCGAGGACAAAGTGGTGGAACCGGTGCCCCACCATCTCAAAAGCAAGGGGTTGTACTCCAGGTACTTCCTTGTGCCAAAAAGGACAGGGGGTCTAAGTCCCATCCTCAACCTGCGCAACCTCAACAAATTCCTGGTGAGGGAAAAGTTCAAGATGCTCTCCCTTGGAACATTAAGAACATAAGAATTGCTATACTGGGTCAGACCAAGGTCCATCAAACCCAGTATCCTGTTTCCAACAGTGGCCAATCTAGGTCACAAGTACCTAGCAGTTTCCCCAAAAGACACAGGTTCCACAAAGCTTGTATTGGGTCAAGCAGTGATATCCTGGGTCCTTTTTTTTTTTTTAAATTTTTAGAAAACATAACCAATGAACATTTAACCATATTTGCAAATTATATGTCTCTTAAATTCTATACATCTGTAAAACTTGCACAATACACAAACCCCTTTTGTCATGTTATTCTGAGTTTAATATTTCCTTCCCTCCCCCTCCCCCTCCCCGGGCTCCCTTCCACACATTGCTGTTTATCATATTTCCCTGTACATTTCTTCAAATGCTTAGGTCTTTAAGTATAGTAGGTATTTTACCTAATTGCCATCCACTGGATGTATTTCCCCCACACTTGGATAAACCTTTGTGGCCTGCCCCATTTAAGCGCTGTTAATTTACACATCAGATAAATCTGTGATAGTGATCTGTCATATTCTGCCATCTGTGGCACCAGAACTTGTTTCCACCTCTTTGCAAGCAGAACTCTAAAAGCTACACACCCCATATCCACCAAATTTCCCTCTGCTTTAGTCAAATTTGTAGGCATCACCCCCAACATTGCTCTGGCTGGTTGTGGGTCTATATCTTTTCCCAATATCTTCCCCAGCATTTCAAACACTACTGACCACATTTTGTTCACTGTCTTACATTCCCACCAGATATGTAAATACATTCCTCTCTCACCACACTCCCTCCAACATTTATCTTCCACATGTTCAGCTATTTTGTGTAGCCTCACTGGCTTCAAATGCCATCTGTATAGTATTCTCAATCAGTATTCCTTTATATCTATTCAAGTATATACATTCCCATATTTCCTCTCCCCACTGAACCCCCAAATCCACTTCCCACGCTTTTTGATAATTTTCCCTTACCGCCGCCCGACTCATCAACTTATAGAAACTAGTCAGGGCCTTCTTTTTCTGTCCCATCAAGAAAAGCTTTTCAATCCCTGTGGGTTCCCCCTTAAGTTCCGGTAAGATCCTCTGCTGAATGTAATGTCTGAGCTGTAAGTAGCTATACATATCTTTTCTATCTAAATTATATAGTGTTTCAAGCTCATTAAACTCTTTTATATTCATATTATCAATCAATTGACCAACCCTTCGGGTATGCCAAGTTTTTCCCATTTTGCAAAACCATTTGTCGCTATTGCAGGCAGGAAATCTAGATTTCCCCGAATGGGTACTAATCTAGAGATTCCCTCCCCCCCTAACCAAATCTGTTTCCACTTGTTCCATACTCGAAGTGTGTTTTGTACATAGGGGGTAGTACCTCGGTATCCTTTTTTTTTTTTCATTTTTTGGTACCCAGACATATTCTCCTATTGCCCCCTCTTCCAGATCCTCCGATTTTATCTGCACCCACTCTTTTGGTTCATCCGCCCCCCCCCCCCCCCCCATTCCACAATGGCGTACATTTGTGCTGCCTCCCAGTAGGTTAACAAGTTTGGCACAGACATTCCCCCTTGTTCCCTCTGCCTCATCAGAATTCTCCCTGCTACTCTATTTTTCTCCCCCCCCCCCTCCTATAAACCGCAATATCATCTGCTGTAACTTCCCAAGGTAGCTTTTTGAAACCCATATAGGGAGATTCGTAAACAAATACAGCCACTTAGGCAGTGCCATCATTTTTATCGCAGAAATTTTCCCCATCCATGATAAAGATTTATTTTCCCATCCTGCTAATTCTCTTTTATTTATTCTTTCCACCCTTAAATAATTTTCTCTAAACATGTCTCCCTCTCTGTGGTTAAGTAAATACCCACATATCTAATACTATGCTTAGCCCATTTAAAGGGGAAAGCTGTTTTTATCCTTGCTTGTACATCTCCACTTGCTGAGAAGTTCAATATTTCTGATTTTGTAGCATTAATTTTGAAGCCTGAATATTCTCCAAACTCCAGTAACAGCTTATATAATGCTGTTAACGACTTCCTTGGCTTAGTCAACAGGAAAAGCAAATCATCTGCAAACAGAGAGATCTTGCTTTCCACCTTCCCCCACTTTATCCCCTGAATTTCTAAACTTTCCCTTACTTTCTGAAGCAAGGGTTCCATGGAAAGCACAAATAGCAGCGGAGATAAAGGACACCCCTGCCTCGTCCCTCTAAACAACTCAAACGGCTTTGTATATTCTCCATTAACCCGGATCTTTGCCATTGGTCGTGCATAAATGGCGTTAATCCATTTCAAATAATTTCCATTAATACCCATTCTTTCTAATACTTTAAATAGGAATGGCCATGCGACCCGGTCAAACGCTTTTTCAGCGTCGATGGTCAATAAGATCATTTGTTCTCCCCCTCTCCTCCCCTTCCACATTGCATTTAGCACTTTCTGCATATTATCCATTGTATGATGCCCAGGAACAAACTCAGATTGGTTCTCATGTACCAGCTTGGCCATATACGGGAGTATTCGATTTGCCAATACTTGAGTGAATATTTTGAAATCCGTTCCCAATAGGGATATGGGCCTGTATGATCCATATAAGTTAAGATCCTTCCCTTCTTTGGGCAAGATTATAATTCCTGCTGTTCGCATTGTTTAACTCCTTTAAGGAAGGGGCTGACATCCCAGAAACAATCTAGTCAAAGGTCTACACACATCTTCGCTAAATATTTTATAAAATTTGTTCGTAAAGCCATCCAACCCCGGGGCTTTATTCGGTGGTAGTGACTTGATCACCTCCAACACTTCTTTTTCTTTTATGGGTTGAGAAATTTGTTTTGATTCTTCTTCCTCTAGCTTTGGCAGGTTCATGTGTAGATATGTCTCTATATTTCCTTCCACTGGGTGTAAGTGTTCCCTTACCGGCAGTACCCATCCTATCCGCCTACCCCTGCGCCGACGACCAGCACTCAGTGCAAGGGGGGCACTCAGGGTCACCGGAAACATAAGGGGCCCAAGACCCAACTGCCGGCGCCACTCCAGCCAGTCCCGGATTTTTTGACGCCAAAAGTATAGACTCTCGCCCCTGGGGGCGCTTACGCCCATGGGAGGATGCCTGTCTCTTTTCGCCCCCAAGTGGGCGGCCATTACATCGGACAACTGGGTCCTCCAGGTGATCCGAGACGGGTATCGTCTTCATCTGGACAGACTCCCTCCTTGCTTCTCCCTAGCGGAGCCTACTCGGCTTCCCTTGCCACCAGGCTTGCTTACAGCAACAGTTGAACAACCTCCTCGGTCAGTAGGCAGTCGAAAGGGTTCCACCACACCTCTGGGGTCGGGGCTTTTACTCCCAATATTTCCTCGTTCCGAAAAAGACGGGGGGCCTCAGTCCCATCCTTGATCTCAGGAACCTGAACAAGTTTCTAGTGCGGGAGAAGTTCAAAATGCTATCGCTTGGCGTCCTGCTACTCTTCCTTTGGCAGGTCAATTGGCTATGTTCCTTGAATCTCAGAGATGCTTACGCCCACATTCCTGTCCACCCCAAGCACAGGAAGTACCTGCGTTTCAGGGTGCAAAGAGAGCACTTTCAGTACAGAGTGCTTCCCTTCGGGCTCACGTCTGCCCCGCGAGTCTTCGCCAAGTGCCTGTCAGCGGCCACAGCCCACCTCTGGCTGCAGGGCATATCTGTCTACCCCTACCTAGATGACTGGCTCGTCACGGGCACATCGGCGGAGGAGGCTCGCATCTCAGCATCGCGCATGGTCCTTCTCCTCTAGCGCCTCGGTTTCCTGATCAAATACTCCAAATCCCACCTCAAACCGGTGCAGACCCTGGAGTTCATTGGCGCTCTTCTCGACACAGAATGTGCGACCGCCTTTCTCCCTTGAGCACGTGCGGATTGGCTCTGCGCTCTGGCCGCTGAGGTCCAAGGCCGGTCCAGGGTCTCGATGTGGACCATGCTGCGCCTTCTGGGGCACATTGCCTCGACTGTCCACATCGTTCCCTACGTTCACATGCACATGCGAGTGGCCCAATGGTTCCTCAGAGCGCAATGGGCCCAAGCCTCGGGCCGTCTCCGGGACCCCATCTGGGTCTCTTGCAACCTAATCGGTTCCCTAGATTGGTGGCAGAACCCCCAGAGCCTCCTTTGGGGTATGCCCTTCTGGACTCAGCAGCACAAACTTGTCTTGACAATGGATGCCCCGCTGTTGGGCTGGGGAACCCACTGCAGCCACCTCTGCACCCAGGGGTGATGGTCATCCGAGGAGTTCCGGCAGCAGATCAACCTGCTTGAGGCTGGCCCTGAAGGTCTTCGTGCAGACCGACAAAAGGGTCGCAATATTCTACATAAACAAGGAGGGGGGGCATTCTTGGTGGAGGAGAAAGAAAGTGTGAGAAACATTCACAAATGGTTGTGTGCTGTGTATGGAAGTTCTGCAGTAGATAGGAGCACCGTTGGACAATGGGTGAAGAGAGTAAAGGCTTCAGGAAGTGGTAAAACGGAACTGGAAGATCGGCCGCGGTCTGGGCATCCTGCCTCAGCCACCAGTCCAGAGAAGTTGCCGTGTGCTGGTGACATTTGTGCGGATTGGTGCATGACGAGTCGGCAATTGTCCGTACAGCTTTCCGTCAGTAGAGGTAGTGCAATGGCAATTATTGACTCTTGGGGATATTCAAAGGTGTGTGCAAGATGGGTTCCGCGAAGTCTCACAACCGAACACAAATGCCAAAGGAAAGACATCTGCTCTGATTTGTTGGAGCGTTTTGAAGCTGAGGGGGATGCCTTTTTGTCCCGGATCGTCACAAGTGACGAAACCTGGGCTCACCACTATGAACCAGAGACTAAAAGGCAGTCCATTCCATACATAGCACACAACCATTTGTGAATGTTTCTCACACTTTCTTTCTCCTCCACCAAGAATTCAATTACAGCTCGTCGTTTGTACCGTGTGTCACTTACAGACGCCATTTGAAGGATCACTACCGCCTCGCTATTTGTCGGATGACTGTAAAATTACACACGTGTGTCCTTTGAAGTTCCAAGTTACTACCCTTTTAATTTCACACCTCTATCTTCATACCTGAACTGAGAAAAAACATGTGCGGCATTACCTTTTGAGCAACCCTCGTAGTTTTTCTGGTGGCACTGACCTTGGCGCGGCGAGTCAGCAGATTTCAAGCCCTCATGGCCGAGGCCCCCTACACCAGGTTTTACAGGAACAGGGTGGTCCTTCGCACCCACCCCAAGTTCCTACCGAAGGTTATCTCGGATTTCCACCTCAATCAGGAGATGGTCTTGCTGACTTTCTTCCTGAGACCTCAGCCGACTGGGCATCAGAGGTCCTGCATACACTTGACTGCGAGAGGGCTCTCGCCTTCTACCTGCAGCGCACCCAGGTTCATCGCCTACGATCCTAACCGCCTGGGGCTAGCAGTCACCAAGTGCATCCTCTCCATCTGGGTGGCGGACTGCATCGCCTTCACCCAGGCAAAGGTGGGCACCCAGCTGGATCATCGGGTCACCGTGCATGGTATCCGCCCGAAGGTGGCATCAGTGGCTTCGCTGCGCTCAGTGCCTCTGACGGACATCTGCCGGACTGCGACCTGTTCTTCAGCAAAAACCTTTGCTTTCCACTACTGCCTGGAGAGGAAGTCCCACCAGGACAGCGCCTTCGGCCAGGCTGTGCTCCATTATCTGTTCGGGGTATGAGCAACTCCTGCCCTCCAACCCTTCTTCTGTGGCTACCAAGATCTTACCCCGAAGGCCTGAGGACTCGGGCTTCCTTCAGGCATCGGCTTCTGCTCACAGCCTCGCGGAGGCATTTTTGGAGTTACAGGTTCGGTAGCCTGTAGCTGGGGAGTCCCATAAGTGAGTACTGACTTCCTGCTTTTTCCTGGAGAAAGCATAGTTACTCACCTGTAACAGATGTTCTCCAGGGACAGCAGGAATCAGTCCTCGCTACCCTCCCACCTCCCTTTAAGAGTTGCCATTTTTGCTGTTCTTCCCTGGCCATCTGCTTAGTAGGGCTCTAGGTATTGGATCTGACTGAGCAAGATGGCACCTTTGGGTGGGAAGAGGACCACGCATGCATGGTAGCAACCCGAAAGGCTTTCTTTGAAAGCTGGGGAATTGCTCCGCAAGATCTCCTTCGGTGCCAACGTCACCCATAAGTGAGGACTGATTCCTGCTGTCCCTGGAGAACACCTGTTACAGGTGAGTAACTATGTACCTGTTTAATGCACATTACCATGTTTAAGGTACAATGTAAACTGCTTTGACTGAAATGATAAAGCGGTATAAAAAAAACTGTTAACTTCGCTGTCCATTTCTTTTATTTATCATCAATAGGTTTTGATCTTGAGATCTCCGATTCTTTCTTTCTTTAAAAAAAAAAGTAGAAAATTTTCTTTAGGCACATCGACGCCAATTTGGGCCTTAAGCTTACCATACCGAATAACGACACTATGGAAAAGCCAGCTAATGGTTTAAAAAAATGTTCTAAATGTGGCAGTACCATCTCGGCTACTGACACTCATGACTGGTGCCTAAAATGCCTCAAGCCTGACCACTATCCGTTAGAATGTCCCTTTTGTAAGAAGATGACAAAGAGAGGCCTGCAGAACTGGGCCACGAAGTTTGGCATTCTCTTTGCCTCGGATGCGATTTCTTTAGCGTCGAGGGAATCATCTTCTTCCCAGGGATCTCGGTTATTGAAGCACAAGTCTTCCTCAAAAACAGATCATCCCTCCAAGGGTAGATCTCTTTCAAAGCATTGAGATGACCCAAGCATTGCCCTGAAGGTATATCAGCCAGCCAAACAGCCCCAGTGGGAGGATCTGTCCTCCAAAGCCATCAAGGGGTTCTAGGTTGCTCCTGAGGCCTCCACCTCAAGAGAGCTCCTGGTGCCATGCTCTGAGATGGTAGCAAATATCCGTTACCGATACCCAAGCATCAGCGAGCTCCATGGAGCAGCATATCCTGGCCATCAAGTGGAGCTTGGCGGATCTATTGGCAGCTTCAGTTCCGATCAAGTCGTTACCGACAGTACTGCTGACTCCGGTACTGCCAACGGCACTGATGCAAACTGCTTTGGGATACATGCTGCTGGGTTCACTGCCACCCATGCCTGCCCTCGAGTCCATTTCTGGTACCAAAGCCGCATCCAAGCAGATCCCCCCCCCCCCCACCCAGATACCGATACCAATTGGTATCAGTACCTAGCAGAGCAGGAGCACCGGTCCCACTAGTACTTTGAATCTTCTGAGTCAGAGGCTTCCTATGACTGCAAAATCTGCCAGCAGAGCCCTCTCCTCCAGAACGGCGCATGTCCCCATCTGAGGACATGTCCTTCCAAGAGTTTGAGACCTAGCTAGGGGTCTATCCATTACAGTAACATCTTAGAAAGAGCCTAGGGCTGAGGAATTGGAGATCCTCCAATGCCCAACAGTTCCTAAGGAGATGGCCACCCTTCTGGTTCACCGCATTCTCCATGATCTTATGTTCCAGATGTGGGAGACTCCCCTCACGATCTCACCCCATACTAGACACCTTGATACCATGTACTGAGTACCGGAATGTTCTGGCTTCCAAAAGACACAACTTCCCCACCATTCGATGGTAGTGGAATCAGCAATGCATCAGATTAAGTCTCCTTTTTTCCACAGAGCCCTTCAGACTTCTGTCTGGCTTGTCCCCGGAAAAAAGTTGATTTTTTTCTCTCCGAGTTTCATACTCCGTTATTGCACCGGCACTCTTCCCTCCGACAGACCTCATTGCCTCGGCATCGAGTTCAGTCTCTCTTTTGTAGTCTTTTTATTCCTTTCTTTTTCTGGCGTCTTTGCGCCTTTTTTTCTCCCACTGGCAGCTCAGAGAGTCTTCGACCTCGCAGGGGTACTTTTTTCCCCATGGCTAACAGTGGCTTTAAGAAGTATGATCAGTACTCTAAAATCATGTCTTTGATTGACACACATGAATGCTGTCTCCACTGCTTTGGGCTGGACCACGACCCGGCAGCCTGTGGTCTCTGCAAAAGGATGTCCAGTAAGGCTCTCAAGAGCCGCCAGCAACAGCACGATAAGTTTTTCCCCGAGTCCCCGGTGCCTTCAAAGGCCAGGGCCTCGTCTGAGGCCCTGACATCTCGGGCTGAACTCTCCGAACCTGAGCCTCGTCATGGGTCCTCAGAAAGGGGGGTCTCCCTCGAGGGAACACAGGAAGAAGAAGAAACCATTGAAGGCGGCGTCCTTGAACGGTTCCGACCGGCCAGGTGCTCCCCAGGCCCACAGTCTGAGACGTTTGACCAAGCTGTCTGAGAAGGAGCAGCCTGCGAAGGTCCCCCAGAAGGGAACCGACCACAGACCACCCTCAGTCCCCAGTCACTATCCTCATTGAGGATTCCAATTGGGGAAGCCGGCATCGGGCCCAAGTCCCATGGTGCCCTCACCGAAGGCCGCAGAGCCTTCTGGTTTGGAGTTCAGAATGGTGGCCCTGGAGCGCAGTTTGTCTGCCTTTATGGACCAGCAGTGGGCACAGTTGTCCGACACAACTGATTCATCCACCCCAACCACCGGGCCCTCAACTTCCAAGATGTCCCCGGAGGCCGAGCCAATCCTCGACCGAGATTGCAATCCGAGTCCCGCTCGACGGGACTGTGGTCATCCCCGGCAAGTTTGCCGGCCAGCGGCCGCAGGGCATCGGAGTGCCCGAGGAGCAGTTATCCTACGAGTCCTCTACTGACTACTCCAAGTGGAAGACGGAGGACGAGGAGTCCCCTGATGCCCATAGCCACTGCAACGTCCCATCTGACTCTCCCGTCTCGAAGCCTTGACGGCGGTCTTTGCCCAAGGATATGGGCTTCCTTGATTTTGACAAGGACATGTCTAAGGCCCTGGTGTTCCTGACTGAGTCGGAGGAGGATCCTCAGGCAGATGAGATGGAAATCCTCCAGTACGCGGCCCCTCTGTGGGAATCGCTCACAGTGCCCATCCCTCCCATTCTGGAACGGCTGATGCTCCAAATGTGGGAGACCCTGGCTTCGGTGCCAGTGGTGAACAAACGGCTTGACTCGATGTATCGAGTCTGCTGGAGCCTGGGCTTCCAAAAGTCACAGCTGCCGCATAACTCCATGGTGGTGGAGTTGGCCATACTTCGGCTGAAAAGCCAGAAGATGCACTCCTAGGTGCCCCCCTGGCAGGGAGGCCCGCATCCTGGATGCCCTCGGCAGAAAGTGCAACCAGGGCTCAATGCTCATCGACCACATCCAGGCCTACCAGCTGTATATGGGCATGTGCCTGAGAGACCTGGCGAAGGAACTTACTGGGTTCTCAGCTGGTCTCTCCGAGGAACTCTTGCAGCGGTTCAAGAACCTGGCCAAAGCAGTCCGTGAATGTTGCAAATTCATGTCTCGTGCGGCCTATGATGGGTTCGAGTCAGTGGCTCGAGTAGCGGCGACTGGCATCGGTGCACACCGCCAAACTTGGCTACAGTCTTCTGCCTTGAGCAGTGGGTTCAGAACAAATTGTTTGATGTCCCCTGCCAAGCAGAGAACCTCTTTGGCAAACCCATGACTGACAAGGCTGCCGAGCTGGAGACTGAGTTCATGATGAGGACCAGGCTCTCCAAGAAGACCGCTACCCTTCCCCGATGGAAGGTCTCAGGTAAAAAGTCCTTTTACCCGAGGAAGGGAGCTGCTTACTGAAACTACCCACCTTATCAGACCTCCCCAGCTCCCCAGCAGCGTCAGCAGGCCAAGGGACATGGGCATGGCTCGCATAAGCAGAAGGCCCCAAAACCCCAGGCACCAACTCCGTCCCAGCTAGGGAGGAGCTTTTTGATGCCTATCTATTCCAAGGAGATCAGCAGCACACAAGGGGACATCTGGCCCTCTATGCCCATAGGTGGATGTCAATCAACACGGAATCCTGGGCACCGGGTAGTCAGGGAGGATTACCTCCTCTATCTGACTCGGACAACTCCCCCTTATTTCCCAGGAGAGCCCCTCAGGTCTCCCCTCCACCGGGACCACCTTCTGAAGGAGTTGGCAAGTCTTCTCGAGGACAAAGTGGTGGAACCGGTGCCCCACCATCTCAAAAGCAAGGGGTTGTACTCCAGGTACTTCCTTGTGCCAAAAAGGACAGGGGGTCTAAGTCCCATCCTCAACCTGCGCAACCTCAACAAATTCCTGGTGAGGGAAAAGTTCAAGATGCTCTCCCTTGGAACATTAAGAACATAAGAATTGCTATACTGGGTCAGACCAAGGTCCATCAAACCCAGTATCCTGTTTCCAACAGTGGCCAATCTAGGTCACAAGTACCTAGCAGTTTCCCCAAAAGACACAGGTTCCACAAAGCTTGTATTGGGTCAAGCAGTGATATCCTGGGTCCTTTTTTTTTTTTAAATTTTTAGAAAACATAACCAATGAACATTTAACCATATTTGCAAATTATATGTCTCTTAAATTCTATACATCTGTATAACTTGCACAATACACAAACCCCTTTTGTCATGTTATTCTGAGTTTAATATTTTCCTTCCCTCCCCCTCCCCCTCCCCGGGCTCCCTTCCACACATTGCTGTTTATCATATTTCCCTGTACATTTCTTCAAATGCTTAGGTCTTTAAGTATAGTAGGTATTTTACCTAATTGCCATCCACTGGATGTATTTCCCCCACACTTGGATAAACCTTTGTGGCCTGCCCCATTTAAGCGCTGTTAATTTACACATCAGATAAATCTGTGATAGTGATCTGTCATATTCTGCCATCTGTGGCACCAGAACTTGTTTCCACCTCTTTGCAAGCAGAACTCTAAAAGCTACACACCCCATATCCACCAAATTTCCCTCTGCTTTAGTCAAATTTGTAGGCATCACCCCAACATTGCTCTGGCTGGTTGTGGGTCTATATCTTTTCCCAATATCTTCCCCAGCATTTCAAACACTACTGACCACATTTTGTTCACTGTCTTACATTCCCACCAGATATGTAAATACATTCCTCTCTCACCACACTCCCTCCAACATTTATCTTCCACATGTTCAGCTATTTTGTGTAGCCTCACTGGCTTCAAATGCCATCTGTATAGTATTCTCAATCAGTATTCCTTTATATCTATTCAAGTATATACATTCCCATATTTCCTCTCCCCACTGAACCCCCAAATCCACTTCCCACGCTTTTGATAATTTTCCCTTACCGCCGCCCGACTCATCAACTTATAGAAACTAGTCAGGGCCTTCTTTTTCTGTCCCATCAAGAAAAGCTTTTCAATCCCTGTGGGTTCCCCCTTAAGTTCCGGTAAGATCCTCTGCTGAATGTAATGTCTGAGCTGTAAGTAGCTATACATATCTTTTCTATCTAAATTATATAGTGTTTCAAGCTCATTAAACTCTTTTATATTCATATTATCAATCAATTGACCAACCCTTCGGGTATGCCAAGTTTTTTCCCATTTTGCAAAACCATTTGTCGCTATTGCAGGCAGGAAATCTAGATTTCCCCGAATGGGTACTAATCTAGAGATTCCCTCCCCCCCTAACCAAATCTGTTTCCACTTGTTCCATACTCGAAGTGTGTTTTGTACATAGGGGGTAGTACCTCGGTATCCTTTTTTTTTTTTTCATTTTTTGGTACCCACACATATTCTCCTATTGCCCCCTCTTCCAGATCCTCCGATTTTATCTGCACCCACTCTTTTGGTTCATCCGCCCCCCCCCCCCCCATTCCACAATGGCGTACATTTGTGCTGCCTCCCAGTAGGTTAACAAGTTTGGCACAGACATTCCCCCTTGTTCCCTCTGCCTCATCAGAATTCTCCCTGCTACTCTATTTTTCTCCCCCCCCCCCCTCCTATAAACCGCAATATCATCTGCTGTAACTTCCCAAGGTAGCTTTTTGAAACCCATATAGGGAGATTCGTAAACAAATACAGCCACTTAGGCAGTGCCATCATTTTTATCGCAGAAATTTTCCCCATCCATGATAAAGATTTATTTTCCCATCCTGCTAATTCTCTCTTTTATTTATTCTTTCCACCCTTAAATAATTTTCTCTAAACATGTCTCCCTCTCTTGTGGTTAAGTAAATACCCACATATCTAATACTATGCTTAGCCCATTTAAAGGGGAAAGCTGTTTTTATCCTTGCTTGTACATCTCCACTTGCTGAGAAGTTCAATATTTCTGATTTTGTAGCATTAATTTTGAAGCCTGAATATTCTCCAAACTCCAGTAACAGCTTATATAATGCTGTTAACGACTTCCTTGGCTTAGTCAACAGGAAAAGCAAATCATCTGCAAACAGAGAGATCTTGCTTTCCACCTTCCCCCGCTTTATCCCCTGAATTTCTAAACTTTCCCTTACTTTCTGAAGCAAGGGTTCCATGGAAAGCACAAATAGCAGCGGAGATAAAGGACACCCCTGCCTCGTCCCTCTAAACAACTCAAACGGCTTTGTATATTCTCCATTAACCCGGATCTTTGCCATTGGTCGTGCATAAATGGCGTTAATCCATTTCAAATAATTTCCATTAATACCCATTCTTTCTAATACTTTAAATAGGAATGGCCATGCGACCCGGTCAAACGCTTTTTCAGCGTCGATGGTCAATAAGATCATTTGTTCTCCCCCTCTCCTCCCCTTCCACATTGCATTTAGCACTTTCTGCATATTATCCATTGTATGATGCCCAGGAACAAACTCAGATTGGTTCTCATGTACCAGCTTGGCCATATACGGGAGTATTCGATTTGCCAATAATTGAGTGAATATTTTGAAATCCGTTCCCAATAGGGATATGGGCCTGTATGATCCATATAAGTTAAGATCCTTCCCTTCTTTGGGCAAGATTATAATTCCTGCTGTTCGCATTGTTTAACTCCTTTAAGGAAGGAGCTGACATCCCAGAAACAATCTAGTCAAAGGTCTACACACATCTTCGCTAAATATTTTATAAAATTTGTTCGTAAAGCCATCCAACCCCGGGGCTTTATTCGGTGGTAGTGACTTGATCACCTCCAACACTTCTTTTTCTTTTATGGGTTGAGAAATTTGTTTTGATTCTTCTTCCTCTAGCTTTGGCAGGTTCATGTGTAGATATGTCTCTATATTTCCTTCCACTGGGTTAGTCTCTGATTTATATAATTGTGTATAAAATTCCACAAACCTTTGTTGAATTAGTTCAGTTTGCCTTACTTCCTTTCCCTGTGCATCTCTAATTTTAGTTATATAATTCCTGTGTTTTTGTTGCTTTAATTTATGTGCCTGAAATAGAAACCTATTGAAGAGGAAAGATAATATAATATAAAGAAAACCCCCTCAATATCCAACCCCTCAAAAACTTCTTCAACACGATATAGTGAAAATCTCTTAAAATATTTTTTTGTCGGAGCGTACCGAGGGAGAGCTAGAACCAAAAGTCCAGCCCCCTCCAGACGGCAAACTTCTTTTATTCAATTTACAGGTTTCCAAAATCCATAAAAAACCCCACCAAAGGGGGTACTTATCTGCTTATCTGTGCTTCAGTAATGTTAACACAAGTCCCGCAGTTGCTCAAAAGTCAAAAGTTGTTCGCACGACGTGCATGTTTCGGGAGAAACCCTGTATCAAATGCATTCAAGTTGTAGACTTCATCAGGCAACCATTCTCAAAAAAACGCCATCACTGCAGCTAGGATTATTCATTTAATAATGGCGTTCCACCCTTAGCATTGAAAAAGAGGAAACCCTCCAATCAGAAAACAGGGACACTCCCATTGAAAAAGGGAGTCCCTGCCCTGATTGGTCTGTCAGATAATCACATCAGCACACTCTCCCACTCAATTTCCCGATTAAGACCTCTCGGAAACACAGTGTCTAAGTTGAAAATCCAGCGTTGTTCCAAACATTGCAACTTCGACACACGATCCCCTCCCCAGGGATCCAAAGGGACAAAATCGATCACTGTCCAGCGAAAATCATCAAATGTATGACCATGCTCTAAACAATGGTTCACCATTGGGGCAGATGTAAGCTTACAGCGGATGCGGGAGGCGTGCTCTACCAATCTCTGTTTTACCGACCGAGTCGTCCTACCCACATATAAAAGATCGCAAGGGCATATTAGAAGATAAACCACATAGTCGGACAGGCAATTCGTATGCCATCGACGAGTATAAAATGTAGATGTACGAGGGTGTGACCAATCCACTCCAGACAGAGTAGTATCGCAGAATTGACAAGTATGACAAGGGGAATGTACCCCTTGAGAACATGGCATTGCAGGTCTATCCTGACCTGCCGTAGTTCGTACCAACCGGTCACTCATATTTGGACCCCGTGAATAGGCAATCCGTAAAGCTTTATTAAAACAAGGATGTAATTGTAACAATGGCCAATGTGATCTTAAAATCTTCATGACTGCCGAAGTCCGGTCTGTATAGGAAAGCACACCCACTATCAAATCATCAGGTTGTGTGGCCGAGGTCATGTATGCAGGATCCAACAACCACTCGCGATGAAGATGACTAGCCCGTCGAAAAGCTTGAGTCACTATTTGAACTGGATATCCTCGATTTAACAAGCGTTGTTGAAGATCCGAAGCATGATAGAGAAATTCCTCCCGGGTATGGCACAGTCGGCGTAATCTCAAAAACTGGCCAAAGGGGAGCCCCCGGCGAAGCGATCCTGGATGAAAGCTATGAAAATGTAAAAGACTATTGCGCTGTACTGCTTTTCGGTATAAGGTAGTGGTCAGTGTCCCATTTTCGACCATTACTAACATATCTAGAAACTCAATCTGACGATGATGTACATGTTCGGTAAACTTGATGTTTGGTTTCAATGAGTTTAACCAGCCTATGAATTGTCAAAAGGAAGACAGATCTGATGTCCACACAAAAAAAATATCGTCCAAATAACGCTTCCAGAAAATCACATTAGCAAACGATGGAGCAGATCGAATCAAGGTATCTTCCATAACCCCCATATATAAGGTGGCCACTGAAGGAGCCATTGTCGCTCCCATAGCTATACCCATAACTTGTTGGTAAAAAATTCCTCCTGACAGAAAATAATTCTTAGTTAACACCAAGGTGGCCAAACGCAGCAAAAATTCTTTTGGCAGACGTTCCGGAGCGTGGGTGAAAGCTGTTCGCAATAATGCCAATGCCTCACATTGATCTATGTTGGTGTAAAGTGCGGTCACATTGAGGGTCACTAAGAAAGCCCCCGTAGGAACTATGACATCAGACAACAACTGCAAAAAATGAGTGGAATCTTTAAGATAAGACCACACTTCCGCCGCTTCCTTTTTTAAAAAAACATCGCAGAATATGGAAAGAGGTTCTAAAACAGAATTCCTACAAGAAACAATTGGCCTCCCTGGTGGAGATGTTAAAGACTTGCGTATCTTTGGTACAAGATACAACGTGGGAATCTTAGGATGGGTAACTATAAGAAAATTAAACTCACGCCGAGTAAGCCAACCCTTCGTAAAACCTTCATCCACCAATATCCTAATCGATTTTTTCAATTCCTCAGTGGAGTCCATAAATAAACGAGAATAAATATTTTCATCTTGTAAATGCAAATGTAACTGCTGTACGTAATCTTCTGTTTTCTGAAGCACCAAAGCACCTCCCTTGTCTGCTCTATGAAAAATGATCACCGGATCAGTAGACAAGGATTCTAAAGCAGCCCTGGACTCTCGACTTAAATTGGAATATCGCCTAAACGGCTTACTTTCCAATATTGAAAGATCCCGCAAAACTAAAGATTGAAATGTGCCAATCACAGAGTCCAAACTTGTCTCAGGTGGAAGCCATCGTGATTTTGGCTGAACAACTGAGCCATCCATTGAAGGAGGTTTGTCAGAAAAATACTTAATTATCCGTAGCTTCCTAAAAAAACGGAACAAGTTAACCCTCATTAGAAATGGATCGTATAATACAGTAGGGACAAATGACAACCCATAATTTAACAAGCTTTCCTGTGAAGCAGAGAGCGATTGGCCCGTTAAATTCACCACTATGGAAGATCTTGTTGGCGAGCTCGTTGTTGAGTGTGAGGAGGTTCCCAGTCGTCGTTTTGATAAGGACCCCGCATTCGACGGCCTCGGCCAGACCGAAAATCCTGGCGGCCATGAGTGGTCTCAGAAGGAGGACGCCGCCGTTCACCCGAGATAGAACTGTCATCAGTATCATCTGAAGAAACCTCAAAGGTTACTTGTTTAGAGGCAGTCTCCTCCTTCTCATACATCCAATAGTAGACCTTTTTCTCCTCATAATCAGCCGAAAGCGCAAGAATTGGGAGAAGGGAAGCCCTTCCTTTAGGCGTTTAGGGCAGCGAAGGGATGTCTCTGTAGCTTTAAGGGACTTCCTAGTTAATTTAGCGAGATTAGCCATTTGTCATAATTATTTTGTATTTGAGGGGGCACTTTATCAACAGAACACCGGAGTGGCAATGGGCGCTACATGCGCCCCTTCAATAGCTAATTTCTATATGGGGTTGTTTGAACAGCGCTGAGTAGTCCCCTCAGAACATGCCTCCCATATTGCTGTATGGAAGAGATACATAGATGATATTATTCTGATATGGAAAGGCACAGAGGAGTCTTTACTTGTTTTCATAACTTGGCTTAATAACTGTGATGTGAATATCAAATTCACTCATGTATACCACAGAAATACGCTTACTTATTTAGATTCCCTTCTCCCAATTCTTGCGCTTTCGGCGTAACTGTTCTAGTAGGGCAGATTTTAAGATTAAATCTAAACAGTTGTATAGAGATTTTGAGCAGAGGGGTTATCCCAGTTCAATAATCAAACGGGCATACTCTCGAGCATTGTTTAATCATCGTGCAGCTCTGCTGACAGTGCGGTCCCCCCGCATGATAGATAAATTTGATGAGGCTAGTGTCAATTTTATTTCGAAATACTCCCCACTGAGCGCTGGAATTCAGAAAGTGTTTAAAAAACATGGGAATATTTTAGCAGCAGTGCCGGGACTACGGGATAAACGGGTGCGTTGTGTGTGGCAACGGCACCGTAATCTAAAGGAATGGTTAAGTCCAGCAGTTTTGCCAGTGATAAAAGAGAGCACTGAAAATAGCCAGCTGTTTGGTCATCAGAGTTGTGGCTCATGTGATATTTGTGATATCACTGTTACCACTTCGGTATTTGAGTATCAGGGAGTAACTCTTAAGTTGAAACAAGTTACCACTTGTGATTCACACAATGTTGTTTACGCGATAGTTTGTCCCTGTGGGTTATGTTACATAGGAAAGACTAATAGACCCTTTCGTGTTCACATGAGGGAACATCGCAGTCGGTTAACCCGAAAGGTGCTTGAGGCTCCTATCGTATCACACTGTGTACAAAAGAATCACATTTTCGAACAGCTGCGTTGTTTATGTTTAGATAAGATAGAACGGGGGAGGGCAGGAAAAACTCTTGATCAGGTTTTGATTACACAAGAACAAAGGCTGATTTATACTCTTAATACTCTGGAACCGAAGGGATTAAATAGTGTTATAGAATGGACGGCATGTGTTTAAAATTCGCCTTATTTTGAGCGCTTCAGTGAGAAGCAGAGAATGGATAAGTGGGATGAGGTAGCATTATGGCCCGGCTCTGCGAGTGAGAACCGGTTGGGTTTATAATGACATAGAAGTAGGTAGATCTCTGCTGGTTTGTAATAGCTTGTAGGACTATGTGAGGGTGGGTCTTTAATGATGCACTTTTGAGTTATTAAACAATGGTGGTAGAGTTTGGGTGGCATCGGCAGTATAGTTTTTATATAGGGTCCACCAAACAAGCACAAATCCACGTACCTCTCACAAGCAACCCAGTCAACAACGTGGAAGGCAAGGAAGGAACTAATTTTATTAATAACTCTTATTTCATACCGCCAGGCCCGACACAGGCCGTGTTTCGCTTATGCCTTCATCAGGGGCTTTTGGCTGTCTCATGTAATTACACTTTTTTTACCTTGCCACACTATGAATCACTTCACAGCTCTTCTTATCCAAAGACCTTGATTATTAATATAGCCGCGCTGCGGTCTGTAAAGTATTATCTACCGCTAGCAGCTCAACTGTACTATATTTTTAGGAATGCCACATCAACGCACTGATCGCTGCTGTCTCCTTTTTCCAAGATTAGAGTTCTGTTTGCTTTTCACGAGGTCATTGATGTGATAACGCAATTTGCCTTATTAAGACGTGAGTCTAAAATGGCAATGCTCTCGTTTAACTGAGATCTCTGAAATTGAAATTCTCTAATCCAGTGTTTGTTGACTGTGAACGAGTTTTTTCACTAAGTTATTAATTTATGTGCCAGCAATCGGCTAGGCCTATTTCCTATTTCCTAATTTGAAAAATTGTTGCTTTTTCTCCTGTGCATGTTTAATTTCTACTATTTCTAGTTCATTTAGTTCTCGTCTAACTTTTGCTAGTTCCTGTAATATTGCATTTTCCAGTCTCCCCTGCAGTTGCACCCTCTCTAGTTCTCTAATCTTCCCCCTCAATGATTCTTTTTTGCCCTGCTTTGGCTTTTTCGTAAAGGTACCTATAGATATTAAGTCCCCTCTTATCACTGCTTTCAGACACTCCCACAAGGTACCAATCTTACAATCATCCGTATCATTCTCCTTTAAATAAAGTTTTATTTTATCCCTTATTTGTGTAGTAGTTTCTACATTTTCCAGTAGGGATTCATTAAGTGTCCACCCCATTCGCTTCCTTCCATTTTGTCCCAAAATTAATTCTATCCACACTGGGGCATGGTCGGACCATGTTCTCTATTCTATCTCACACCTTCCTACCCCCGCCACTATGTTTATTGATACCCATATCATATCTATCCTCGAGAATGATTTATGTACTGGTGAGAAAAACGTATACAGCCTTTCTCGCCCTGTCAATTCTTGCCATGTATCCACTATTCCTAGGTTTTTTCCCATGGACTTTAAACTCCGCCGACTTTTAGCCCATCCCATCAAATTCCCTGTTGAATTATCTAATATAAGGTTGGAGGTTAAATTGAAATCCCCTCCCCCCCATGATTATTTGTCCTTCTGCAAACTTTGCCACTACAGTATTCAAATGATCATAAAATGCCCCATCCAGCCACATTTGGACCATATATATTTACCAAAGTATACATTTGGTCCTGTATCTTCATCTTCACCATAATATATCTCCCCCCTCTATCTTGCTGTACATCACACTCAGAGTAAGGTACTTGCCCTGACATCAGAATGCCCACTCCCCCTTTTTTCAATTCCATTCTATTCGTGGCAAACCATTTCCCCGAGAATTTTTTATGCGCCACCCTCCATTCATCACATTTTTTCAGGTGTGTTTCCTGTATGAATATAATGTCTCCTTTGAGCCTTGTTATTTCTTTAAACATTTTCTGCCTTTTAATCGGGGAATTCAGACCCCTTACATTCATCGTCAGTACCCTAAATTTCCCCATTTAGCACTTTCTCCTCGCCTTACTGCTCCCTCCTGTGTAGCTGGAAACCCATGTATTCCCCCCCTGTGACAATGCAGAGGCTCAGAAAGAGAAGAAAAAGGGTTTAAAACACCTTCTGTCACCTCATATGTTTACGGATACAGGACAGGAAGGGGTTAAGATTTCAGCACATGAACCTTCTCTGCAAAGAAGAGCAGGGAAAGAATCACACCCTGTTGTTGTTGTTGTTAAGTGCCGTCGAGTCGGAGTCGACTCATGGCGACCCTCTGGATAGCTATCCTAAATTGTGTTCGGTCTTCAGTCAGGCGGCTCATTGATGACAGACTGGTACCCGTAGCTGCTGTTATTGTAGCGATCCATCTCATTGCTGGCCTTCCTCTTTTGCGTTGACCTTCTATCTTGCCAAGCATGATGTCTTTTTCTAATGATCTCTCTCTCTTCGCATGATGTGTCCGAAGTATGAAAGTCGAAGTCTTGTCATCTGAGCTTCTAAAGAAAGCTTAGGTTTGATCTCCTCTAGTACCGACTGGTTTGTTCTTCGGGCAGTCCATGGTATACACAGTATTCGCCGCCAGCACCATAATTCAAAGGCATCAATTTTCTTCCTGTCTGTCTTTTTCACTGTCCAGCTTTCACATCCATATGATGTTATTGAAAATACCATGGCTTGAACAAGTCGAATCTTTGTATGGAGAGACACATCTCTGCTCACACCCTAGCTCTAGGCTAACCCAGAGACCTAGCCAATCAGGGAGGTGGGCAGACCGGATTGGGCCCCCCTGCGCTCATAACCAGGAAGCAGCAGTTAGTAGGGGGAGAGAAAGGGGAACGAAGGACAGAACCGGAGAAAGGAGGAGGAAAGGAGTTGCAAGGACCGGAGGTGGAGTTGAAAGGAGAGTTCCTGTGGGTGGTCCAGGAAGAGACCCAGGCAGAGCTCAGCTCCAAGGGAGAGTGGACCCTGGAAGGGACCCTGAGCCAGACTCAGGATCCTTGGACATAGACTTGGAGTCAGTGGAGTTCCCCAGAGTTAAAAGCTGCCAGAACCAGGTCAGAGCAAAACCTTTTGAGCCTTGTAAAGTAGATAGCTCTGAAGTAAGCCAGTCTCGGGAGAGTGGTAATAGAGTGCTTTCCAGGAGGAACAGGCCTGAACCAAGTTTTGAAAGGAAACCTGGAATTACTAGAGAGAAGTTGGGCTGTAGGAGAGTCCCTATTGAGAAACTGCAAGCATTTCCCTTATACAGACAGCGTGACCAGAGCACTAGCTCAGAAGGTAGCACACCTGCCTATCAGCAAAAGA
This sequence comes from Ichthyophis bannanicus, assembly GCA_033557465.1. Taxonomy (NCBI): domain Eukaryota; kingdom Metazoa; phylum Chordata; class Amphibia; order Gymnophiona; family Ichthyophiidae; genus Ichthyophis; species Ichthyophis bannanicus. Next base: position 66,214,742 of record CM066035.1, read on the forward strand.
CTAATTGGCAGCTACCGGGCAGAGAACTAGGAACAGATCCTGAGGACCAGGCTGTGCTGGGGGATCTCATAAGGCAGTACCAGAAGAGACATATCCCTCCCAACCAGAGGCAACTACCTAGGCAAGGCAAGGAGGAAATAAACCCCTTTTATGAGGTGTTAAGAGGTGCTGATAAACCCAAAGCCTTGCAAGTGCCCAGAAGACAGAGAGAGAGTAAATGGAAACAGCATCAGGCTATAATTAAGGAATTGAAGTCTGAAGGCTTATATGTTCCCCAGGATAAAGGGATTTCAGAGAGGCTGGAAGAACCAATGGAGTTAGGGGCTCCCTTATCCAGTAACAGTGATTCTGAGATGGAATGTGGAATGTGTATGAAAGAGTAAGGATCTATAATTTATCCAGGTTCTATGACTGAGTGCTGTGAAGCCCAAATCGAGATTCTTAGAGTTTGCACAAGAAACAGCAGCGTTCTGCTGGGTGCAATGACTCAAAGCTTCATACCTTGCAGCTGTGTATGAAAGGCAACGTAAGGAAGTGTTCCTGCACAAGAAGCCTGTTATCAAGAGGGCAAGAGAGTGTGGAGATTGCCATTTTATTTAAAGCTGTTAAAGCAAGATATGAATATTAGAAAGAAAATACAACAGCTAGAAGTTTCCTTTATTGAGAGCTGATACTTGGAAAGCATTGCTAGCGTTCTGGGAAAGTTGTTGTATTGATAAAGCTGGAAGAAGCCTAAAAGCATTTAAGTTTGTTACCTGTCCCTGAGAAGAATCAGGAGAACTGACTTTATACTTGGACTTTCATTTGGTACAAAAAGTTACCACTTTACTTTCTGTGTTGGGGGAGTAAATCCTGTGCGGTTCTCTATGCAATACTTTGTGCTATACTTTGTGCAACAATAAAAGTATTCTTTAACTTGAAAACCAACCTTGGCTGTCGTCACTTCGGTCCACAACTACACTAGGACACAGGGCTACAGCACTACCAAGGACTTTAAAATCCCGTGTCGCACTTACCAACTACCTAATATGCCCAGAGCTAGGCGGTGAGGTGTCACACCCCCCCTCCATCATCCACACCCCCCTCCCCACTGCTTTCCTTCAAACCACCATCCATCCATCCTACTCCTCTGAGGCATGGCTCACCCCCCACTTGGAAGCGCCATACTTTCCTCCTCCTTTTTCCCTTTGCCCACTCACATATCTTGTGACTTCCCCCCCCCCCTCTTCCTGCTTTCTGTGTCAATACCTTCAACGCACAACCTTCCTGCATTATAACTAACATCAACAATTTACTCTAACCACATTTCTCTCCAATACTGTCCAACTCTTCATCTTTCTCCTTCTAAGGCCTGGTTGGTTTTTTGTCTTTATCTCTGCAGCCAGCAGTCTCCTTGTGGTGCCCTTCTCCATTCGCTTCCTCCACCTTGTCGTCGCCCCCCTTTGTTTTGCGTTAGAGGTTGTGTCTCCGGTACTTCAGTCCATCCTGCTTCTTTCATCACTGTTACCGCCTCTTCCAGAGTTTTAATATAGACTGTTTTCCTCTCAATACAAAATTGTAGACCAAACGGAAACAGCCATTTACTGTATATCTGACTGACTTCTCTCTCAATTTCTTAGTAACTGCTGCCATTTCCCTCCGTTTTCGCATTGTAATAGACGGGAGGTCTGCATACAGCTCAATTCGGTGGTTATTCCATTTAAAATTAGTGATTTTCCTTGCAGCTTCCACCACTGTGCTTTTTGTTGTATATTCATGGAAACATGCTATTATATCTCTGGTATAGTCATCTCTTTTTGGTCCTAAGGCTCTGTGCACCCGTTCCATTTTCCAACTTAATTTAGAGCCATCTTGGCCTGCTTCTTCCAGGATTCGTTTGCATATTTTTTCTACCAGGCTCCCACAGTCCAAGTTTTCCATATATTCCGGAACTCCTCTTACTCTGATGTTTGCCCTCCGTGATCTATTTTCTAAGTCTTCCACTTTAGACCAAAAGTCTTCAGCCTCCATTTCCAGACTGTCCACTCTATCTTGTAGTTTTAGCACTGCACTATCCTGTACTTCCATTTTAGTCTCGATGTCTTCCACCTGTTGCCCAATATCTCTCATATCTGTCTTTAGATCCTCTATCCATGTTAGCGCATCTGTTTTAAAATGTGCTAGATCTTGTCTTAGAGTACTGAACCATCCTTTTATCTCTTGTCACCAGTAGTCGGCCCGCAGCCTAGGCGTACGGGTTGGACTGCCTGGGGACCCTTATTGAATGAGTTGAACAATGTTTTAGGCATGCATTACTTCCTGGAAGTTGTAGTATTTTCCCTTTCAATAAGAAGCAGTTGTGGTGCGAATGATACAGGCAATGACAGGATTTTTATTTCCCCTCCCGGGCGGATTTAAACACAAAAGAACTGAGGACAAAAAGGCCATACACTTTGGCACAAAATAAGTAAAGAACAAAACAGCTTCTCAACAGAAATCCAAAGTTCCACAGTATTCACAGCATACAGTCACTTTGCACAACAAAGGAAAAATCCTGTGCTCTTTAACTGCCAGTTCAAACGGCTTTCATGAATCACCTGGCTCAGCACAGAGAAGTTATATCATCTGTAATCATTAAAGTACAGTCCATTTGGTCATCTGATACTTCCTCCATGTGAGGGTCAATCAGCATTGGCTCGTGCTGATTCTCCGGTAGGTAAAGCTTCTGTTTATTATGCAACGTTTTCAAATTTCCACCCTCTATCTGTTCCCGGGGCTTCTCTAACCAGCCCTCTGTGAGATAGGGTTTAGTATTACCACATATATCAGAATAGCAGAGAGGAGAGTCCCACCCTTCAGGGTTTTCACAAGAGAACTTCTTATAAGTACCTTTATCCTTAAAGTATTTAGATAGCCTACCTTCTGGCTTTGAGACAGGGGAAAGTCTGTGCACAGCTTGGTCAGCAAGGGGTTTAAACTTTAGAGGTTTTCCTCTGGGTTTTGGCTTTTCCCCCTCTTCTGACATGCAGATATCCTCCAAAGAATACCTTTCACTCCCTGTGGCTTGCAAGTGCTTCCCAGATAGCTTCTCCGGTAACGTTTCCCTCTGGCTGCCTTCCCAATAGGACACCTGCCTGGAGTTCTTTCCACAGGGCTTTTGGGCTCTGCTTCTCCAGTTACTCCTGCTGGTTACCTTCTTTAGTTCTCTATCAGACTCGCTCTCAGACTCACAATCCTCCGAGTCACTCACGTGCTTTCTCTCATGCTTCCTTCCACTCTGAAACACACGTTGCTTCTGAATCTCAGTCTGCTTCCCAAACTGACGCTTCAGCTGTTCTCTCTCAATCTGATTCTCGGTCTCAGACTTCAGCTTACTCTGATGCTGTTTCTCACTCTGCATCTCTCCAAGCTCTCCACGGTCCCTACCGTCTCTCTCAAACTCTAAGGGGCGTTTCTTATACATCCGGTTTGGAGCTAACTTAGCCCTTCCCCCACTCAGGTGAAAACTATTAGGCTCAGGAGATGGGGATTGTTTGCTAGCTGGGCAGGGCTGCTGCACTCGTGGCTGGGTTTGTTTATGCTGCTCCTGGCAACTGGAAGTCATGTGCTTTGCCTTCCTGTCAGCAACTGACCTACTTCTCTCAGATTCCTCTGTTTGCATGGCAAAGGACGTCTCTTCCCCATTACACTCTCCTCTCAGTACCTCTAAATCTTCATTCTATTTTCTCCACTCTGCACTTTTCTACTGTCCTCCGCGTGTACAGCACTCACCGCGGCCATCTTGTTTTTCCCTCCGGTGGTCACTGCAGTGGTTTTGTATGCGAACGCTTTCAGGTCTGTTGTGCTTTTCTTCATCTCCTCACGCCGCCTCACCTCCTCAGCACTTGCTATGAGATTTTTCCACTTTTTAAGTCCCTCCGGAATGTTATTTCGGGGTAATGTTCCTCTTGCTGCCACGGAGCTCCGCTCTCACACGTCCGCTCCGTTTGGTAACGTCATTTCCTCCATCCTGGGTCCCTTTTAATAATGGTTTATGGACCTTTCCTCCAGGAACTTGTCCAAACCTTTTTTAAACCCAGCTACCCTAACAGCTTTTACTACAACCTCTGGTAACAAATTTCAGAGTTTGATTACACGTTGAGTGAAAAAATATTTTCTCCTATTAGTCTTAAATAGTTTACCCTGTAGCTTCATTGCATGTCCCCTAATCTTTCTATATTCTGCCATATCTCCAGTAGGGAGACTGACTATGCTCCTTAGACCTCAAGGATGCTTATACCCACATCCGCATCCACCCCAACCACAGGCAGTGCCTGTGGTTCATAGTGGGGGGGGGGGGGCAGGTATTTTCATTACAGGGTGATCCCCTTCAGCCTAGCCTCTGCTCCAAGAGTTTTCACAAAATGCCTAGAAGTCGTGGCAGCCTTCCTCCGGCTCAGGGGATCTTTGTCTTTCCCTAGCTGGATGACTGGCTCATAAAGGGAAGCACGGCCTCAGAGGGTGCAGCAGGCTACTGCATGCACCATCCAGGTTCTGCAACACTTGGGTTTTGTCATAAACTACCCCAAGTCTCACCTCCTCCCGACACAGTGTCTGGAGTTCATTGGGGCAAAGATCGACACCCTCCAGTCAAAAGCTGTCTTGCCTAGGGACTGAGACAATCGTCTCAGGACTCTGGCTCGGGACGTACAGTACGGTCCCTCAGTGCCCACTCGGCTTCTCCTACACTTCCTTGGGCCATGGTCTCCACAGTCCACGTCACACCCGACGCTCACCTCTGAGACAGAGTTTCTGTGACCTGCCAATTGGCAGATTCTCTGGTCTGGTGGCCGTTTCCCCGGCATCTCTAGGTGGACATGCCCTCTCAGGCCCCAAGCCCCTCAAGGGTCCTCACCACGGACCACGGACGCCTCTCTGCTCAGCTGGGGAGTCCACTGTGGAGATCTCTGCACTCAGGGCAACTGGTCACCAGGCGAGAGCACCCAGCAGATTAACCTCCTGGAGCTCCGAACCATATGCCTAGCCCTGCAGGTCTTCTGTCACCACCTGCATCACCAGCCAGTGCTTGTCCAGATGTAAAACCAGGTGGTGGTGTTCTATGTGAACAAACAGGGGGGCATGGGTTCCCTTTGTCAGGAGGCACTGGCCCTCGGCTCGTACACAATCCTCCTGTGGGCAGTGTACCTGCCAGGCCAGGACAACATGTTAGCCAACAGGCTCAGCAGACTTCTCCAACCGCACGAGTGGCAGCTGGGCCCGAGGGTAGCTAGCCAGCTTTTCCGGCTCTGGAGGAAACCCGTGATGGACCTGTTCGCCAGCAGGACAACTTTCAGTTGCCCCACCTCTGCTCCCAACTCAAAAAAAGTCCCAAATAGGGTGATACCGTAAACACAAAATAACACAATCACCCCCCAAAAAAACCCCAAAACAAAATTTGATACCTTTTTAGTATGTCTGAGTGCACCGAGGGAAGGCTGTATTTGTTAACGGCCCACAACTGGTAGGTGAACTCCTTTTTAATAATTATTAGTAAATCTTCCTAACTCTATTTATCAAAATAAATGAGTTTGGCACTCAGCTTCTCTTGTTCTGGAAATCCGCCAGAGTCCAACTTGATATAAAGCTCAATGAAACGCCAAACTGCCAAAATCAAACTTGATGGATGACTTAAAAAACTTGTCAGCCAAGCATGACGTGCACGTTTCGGGATCTCCTTCCCTGTTTCAAGTGCTAGTGTTTCTCGCTATGCCAAACCACCATCCAACGCTAATTACTGAGACATCATATTTTAGAAGGAATACTCTCTTCCAATTGGCTGTTGTCTCCAATCGCTCAAAACAGAACCTCCAATGAAGAACGGAAATCCCATCTAATCCAGGGGAACCCCTTGCTTCAAAGGGATGACCTCAGAATAGGCTAGGCCAATCAATCTCCTTATTTAGTCCAAAGGGGTGGACCGTGTTGAGTTGATAAATCCACCGTTGCTCTTGCCATTGTAAACGGGCTACCTGATCCCCTCCACAGGGATCAAAGGGTGCATGGTCAATCACCGACCATGTCAGATCACTAAACTCATGATGAACAGATATGCAGTGCTCCACGATTGGTGCAGAGGTCACCCGCTGGCGAAGTCTTGATGCATGCTCAGTCGCACTTTTATCTGCTGCGATGTTCTGCCAATATATAGCAGCACACATGGACATTGTATCATATAGACCGCAAACGTAGATCTACAGGTTGTGAGCCATCTGTGTTCAAAACGCCAACCTGATTGAGGGTGCTGCCAATCCAAACCTGTTAAAGATGTGGAGCAATGCACACACGAGTCACATGAAAAATGATCCCTACTATTGCTTGCAGGAACCTGAGTCCTGTCAATGGGAGAAGTAGATCGAACCAGCAAATCCTTCAAATTGGGGCCTCTAGAAAAGGCAATCATGAGGGATTTTTGAAAGCATTTATGTAAGGATAACACTGGCCAATGCTTTTTAAGGATTTTAACTATATCGGTGCTAAAATGCATATATGGAAGACAACCAACAATAGCTTCCGACTTCTCCCTGGTCGATGTAAATTCTTCGGCTAAAAGCCAGTCACAATGGACGTGATAAGCCCGACAATAGGCTGTGTCAATCACTTTAAACGGATAGCCTGTCTGCCAGAGACGTTGTTTCAAGTCAACTGCATGTTTTTTAAAATCATCCATAGAAGAACATAGCCTATGTAGTCTTAGGAACTGTCCAAACGGTAATCCCCTACGGAGGGGGCCCAGGTGAAAACTACGAAAATTTAATAAACTATTTTGTTGGACTTTCTTCCGAAATAAAGTGGTTTTCAAAACACCTTCATCTTTGTAGACCAGCATATCCAGAAATTCAAGTCTCTGTCGATCCACATGAACTGTGAGATATTGGATTTTAAATTATTTAACCAAGAGATAAAGGGGTGTAAATCAGGTATAGAGGAACACCATAAAAAGAATATATCATCTAGGAAACGCCTCCAAAACGGGATATGTTCAAAGTAAACCGATCCATATAAATACCGCTCCTCAAAATCAGCTAAATATAGGGTAGCGGCAGGGGGTTTTTCAAAATGGCTGCGGCTGCAATCTGTGCTGTCGGGTGTGGTTTTTTTGAATGGGGAGAAAGCGTAAGGGGAAAACGGGGCCGTTGCCCTCCCAGCCCGTTGGTACCTCTACGCCGAATTTGCCTTCAGTTTCGGGTCCTCTGGATCCTTTTCTTCTTTGCACCCCTCGGGACTTGGAGCGACCGGGAGGAGCTGTGCGGCTAGCAGGCTTATCGGAGTCGGAGTGCCCAACGTCTGCGTTGCTTTCATCTGTCTCCCCCGTATTGAGCCCTCCGCCTCTGTTAAATCGCACTCAGCCCTTGCCTTCTGGCTTCCTGGAGCTCTCCTCTTCTCCCTCGGCGGGGGGGTCGGGGAAGTGCTCGCGAGGGTCAGGTTGGGCTGTATCTGCGTCTGAAATGGAGTCCTCAGGTGATCAGGGCTCACGAAGATCTGCAGAAGCGTTTGGAGAGACGCGGCTGGAGCAGCAGTCTCTCTCCTTGAGGGGTGATCGTCCTGCGGCGCTGATGGAGTCGCCAGTACCCCTTCCTGGCTCAGGGGAGGTCTTTGTGTTGCAGAAGCCACAAAATTTTACGTTGGAATCCATTTGGAACGCGATAGTTTCCCTCGGTGAGGCACTTCTTCCACAAGTTTCTTCTTTAGCTAATAAGGTAGCTACATCTGCAGTTTGTTTGACGGAACTTGAAGGAAAAGTTTCTACGCTCCAAACGGAGCATACAGCTGTCTCCAGTGAGGTTGAAAAGTTGGAGGAACTCTCGGATGGACACAGGAAAAGTATTGTGTCTTTGCAGTTAAAAACTGAGCATTTGGATAATTTGTCTCGGGCGAATAACCTGAGAATTATTAATTTTCCTAAAGTTTCCTCTATTTCCCCTCGAGACATGTTTGTGAAATATCTTGTGGAGACTTTGGGGGTTTCCCCTGAGTTAGTTCCCCCCTTGGTAAAAGTTTATTACTTGCCTATTGCTAAACAGGCTTCGGCTCCGAGAGTGTTGGGGGAGAGCCAAAATCAGGGGGATGTCTTAAATGTTACAGATATTTTAGAAAACTCTGGTTTAGAGTCACAGGTTTCATCTACACTGCTTATCACCTTTGCCTTGTTATCTGATAAGGAATGGTTACTTAAATTGTTTTTTCAAAAACGGAATCTTCTGTTCCGGGGATTTTCAATTCGCATATACCCTGATTTATCAAGAGAAACGCAGAAGCGACGTAGAGAGTTTCTGTTGCTTAGGTTAGGGTAGTGCAACTGGGGGGGCTCTTTTTTCTTAAACACCCATGTAAGTGTTTGGTGAAATTCCAAACTGTTTCTTATGTTTTTTTTGAGCCCTCCCAGTTGCTGGCTTTCATCAATGCTAAAAGTCAGGAGAGGCCCTCAGGCTCATAGATTTGGGCTTCTTGTTTAGATTGCATGTCATTTCTTCTTGTATTAGGTTAATTTATTAATGGAACCCCCTTATTGAGGGCTAGAGAGAATAGGCAATTTTGTTTTTTTCTTTGTTAAAGATGATTTCTTGTATCCCGGTTAAATGGGATGATTTTCTGTTTGCCTTTCTATTTCTTCAAGAAGTGGTGTTGTACCTTTCTTGTTATGTATTGAAAATTGCATAAATAAAAAATTAGAAAAAATAAATATAGGGTAGCAATAGATGGGGCCGCTGTTGCCCCCATTGCGATGCCAAAAATTTGTTGATAATACTGGCCCTCCGAAACAAAATAATTACGTGTGAGAACAAGATTTATAAGATCTAACAAGAAGGACCTAGGAAGACGTGCAGGAGCAAACACAAAAGAGTTTGTCAGAACCGTCATCGCTTCCTCCTGATTAATATTTGTATAGAGCGCTGCCACATCAAGAGTGACCAGAAAAAAATCCCAAGTGATGTCCTGAATCCTAGACAAATGTTGTATGAATTGCACCAAATCTCTTATAAAGGATTTAACTAACACTGCCACCTTCTTCAAAAAAAGTCACAAAATTGAGACAGTGGTTCTTGGATAGAACCGCGACAAGAGACAATCGGTCTCCCAGGAGGTAAATCAAGAGATTTGTGAATTTTCAGAACTGTATATAATATCGGTATTTTCGGGAATGGTACCAACATAAATTTGAATTTTTTTTCTGTAATCCAGCCTTTTGTTAGACCCAGCGTAAGTAATGCTCTGATCTCCACCATTAACTGTGGGGTAGGATCCTTGGGTAGTAACCGATAGACTTTTGTATCCGACAATTGAATCTGGAGTGACTCAAAATACTCCGATGTGGACTGGAGAACTATCGCCCCTCCTTTGTCAGCATTCCGAATTGTTATCGTAGGATCTTCCTTAATCTGCTGCAAGGCAGTTCTGGAGACACCATCCAGGTTAGAAAATCTGGGCCATGGAGTCTCTGCTCCCAGCAGGCCCACCCCTCCAGGGAGTGGCAGTGGGCGCATTCCTGGTCCCATAGTCGGAAGGCCTCATGTACGCCTTCCCTCCTACCCCTCTGATCACCTTGTTCAGCACTCTCCGCGACAGGGCCTTGCCCATCCTGATAGCTCCTCGGTGGCCCAGGCAACCATGGTTCCCGCTGCTCCTACAGTTGACAGTGGAGACCCCCATCCCCTTGGGGACCACCCTGTGACTCCTATCTCAGGAGGGGGGCTCTGTCCTGCACCCCAACCTGGGATCCCTGTCGCTGACAGCATGGCTGCTGAGAGGATGACTCTGGCCCCTTTCAACCTTCCGGTTGAGGTGGAGGACATTCTGCTGGCCTCTCGCAAGACCTCTACTAGGAAGGCTTACGCCCTCAAATGGCGCAGCTTCTTCGTTTGGTGCACCAAACACAGGGCTGACCCCTTCTCCTGCCCGGTGGCTCTGGTGTTACATTACCGTCTCCTCTCAGTCCGGGCTCAAGTCTAACTCCGTCTGAATGCACCACAGTGCCCTGGCAGTGCACCACCATTCAGTGGATGGTAAGCCCCTCTTGGTCCATCCGTTGGTGACCCATTTTCTTTGGGGCCTGCTCTTATTGAAGCCTCCAGTTTGCCCTCCAGCCACCAAATGGGACCTCAGCGTAGTGTTGGGGCAGCTCAATTGGCCGCCCTTCAAGCCTCTGGCTACCTACCACCTTCGCTACCTCTCTTGGAAGGTGGCTTTCCTGGTCACGCTTACCTCCACTCACAGGAGTTAGAGAGTTTCAGGCCCTTGTGGCAGAGGCGCCCTATACCAGGTTGTACAAGAATAGAGTGGTGCTTTGTACGCACCCTAAATTCCTGCCGAAGGTAGTGTCACCCTTCCATCTCAACCAGGAAGTGGTGCTCCCTACCTTCTTTCCAAAACCTCACTCCAGTCGGGCGGAGACGTCTTTCACACCTTGGACTGTAAGAGGGCTTTGTCCTTCTATATCCAACGCATTCAGGGCCACCGCAAAGCTTCTCAGCTTTTCATTTTCTACGACCTCAGTAAGCTGGGGAGGCGGTGAATAAGCATATGCTGTCTACATGGGTAGTGGACTGTATCTCCCTCACTTATGAGCAGGCGAGACTTGTGCTGGAAAGCCGCGTCACGGCACACTGTGTCCGAGCCATGGCGGCCTCAGTGGCAAACTTGCACTCTGTCCCAATGGTGGACATCTGCCGGGCCGCCACAAGTTCTTCAGTCCATACCTTCGCAGCCCATTACTGCCTGGAAAGAGTCCCAGAAGGACAGTGCCTTTGGCCAGGTTGTGCTCTGTAACCTTTTTGGGGTTTAGGCAACTCCTACCCTCCGATCCTTCTGTGTTCAGGTTACCAAAGTGCTAGTTTCATCTGACACAGGGGTCCTACCATGGTCTGTGTACATGGACTAAATTGCTGCTGCTTGCGGCTCTCCATAGGGAAGTCCCTATTTTTGCTATGGACTTTTGGTAGCCTGTAGCTGGGGAGTCCTGACTCCCTGCTTCTTCCCGGAAAAAGCGTAGTTACTCACCTGTAACAGGTGTTCTCCGGGGACAGCAGGAATCAATCCTCACAACCCTTCCTCCTCCCTTTGGAGTTGCTCCTTTGCCATCTTTTATTTATGTCATCTGACTGAGCAAGATGGCACCCTTGGGTGGGAAGGGGACCACCCATGCGTAGTGGCATCTCCCAAAGGCTTTCTTTGAAAGCTGGGGAATGCTTCCGCGAGGGCTCCATCGGTGCCGACGTCACCCATATGTGAGGACTGATTCCTGCTGTCCCCGGAGAACACCTGTTACCGGTGAGTAACTATGCTTACACTCCTGCCACTCAATACCAGGCTCAGGGTCCTCAAAAGAGGCAATAGCCTCCCAAACAACAGAAGAAGCCACAGGTACCCAAGGCTCAACCAGCTCCACAGCCACAATCTGCGCCTGGTTTTTGACTTTTTCCTAGAGAACATAGCCATCCTGCCTCTGGAGGACCCCACCCCCGCCACATTACAGGTAGACTCTGTCAATAGGCCCACAGGCGGCATCTCATCACTTCAGAGCAGTGGACACTAACCATAGTAAAGGAGGGGTACAGACTTCATTTCCAAACTCTGCCCCCCTCCACCCTAGTAGGGGAATATCATACTCTGCCCCCTCTCACTGTTCTCCTACTGCAGAAGGTGTCTTCTCTTCTGTCACAGGGTGCCATAGAGGAGGTCCCCACACCTCAGCAGTACTCTCCGTACTTTCTCATACCAAAAAAGACGAGGGTACAAGTCCATCCTGGATCTCAGAAACCTAAACAATTTCTGGTCCGCGAGGAGTTCAAGATGGTCTCTTTAGGGACCTTTCTTCCCTACCAGTCAGGACTGGCTCTGTTCTTTAGATCTAAATGAAGTGTACACACATATCCTCATTCATCCAGGACACAGGAAATATCTACGCTTCATCTTTCAAGGAAGACATTATCAGTACAGAGTCCTTCCCTTCGGACTTGCCTCTGCCCCAAGAGTCTTCACAAAGTGCATGTCGGTCATAGCCGCATATCTACGGTCTCTAGGGATATTTGTCTTCCCTTACTTAGACAAGTGACTCATAAAGGCAGACACTTCCAAAGAGACTTGTCTGTCTCTGCTTCGTACCATGCAGGTACAGCAGCACTTAGGATTTGTCATAAATCTTCCATAGTCCCATCTCATTCTGACTCAGGAACTAGAATTCATTGGGGCTCTCCTGGACATAAAATGGTCAAGGGCATTTCTACCCCAGTCCCGTTGTTCTCGTCTCATTCAGCTGGCATCTCAAATGCAGCTCAGAGACCATCTGACTGCCTGGGAAATGCTGCAGCTTCTCGGACATATGGCCTCAACAGTACATGTCATACCATATGCCTGTCTTCATATGTGCACAGCCGGTGGATTCTTGCCTCCCAATGGATGCAGGCCTCGGGCCACCTTGGAGACAAGATCCAAGTCACTGCCCCTCTCACCACATCCCTCCAATGGTGGTGTTCCACAGAAAATCTCCTCGTCGGGTCACCTTTTCAGATGCCTCCACATCAATGCACCGTAACGATGGATGCCTCCAAACAGGGGTGGGGGGCTCATCTGAGCACACTCTCCACACAAGGCCTCTGGACAGAACAGGAGTCGCAGCTCCAGATACATCTACTGGAGCTTCATGCTATCTCCAAGGCCCTCAGAATGTTTCAACACCACCTAGGATCCCACAGGGTCCTGGTTCAGACGGACAATGTTCTATGTGAACAAGCAGAGTGGAAGAGGCTCTTGGCTCCTCTGCAAGGAGGCCCTTCAACTCCGGTCCTTTGCCATTGCTCATCAAATACACCACCAAGTGGTGTATCTCCCATAGGAGCAAAATGTCTTGGCAGACAAATTGAGTCAGATTCTTCTTCCCCACGAATGGTTACTCTATCCGGATACAATGTCCTACATCTTTCAGACCTGGGGGACTCCAGACATAGATCTTTTTGCCATTCTGCAGATTTCCAAGCTCCCGTGTTTCTGCACCAGGACTCCAATGTCCAGCAAATGGATGTTTTTCACTTCCACTGGGATTGAGGTCTCCTGTATGCCTTCCCTCCCATTCCCCTCATCCCCAAGATGCTTTTCAAGCTTCAGGCGGACAGGAGCTTCATGATCCTCATAGCCCTGCTTTGGCCATGTCAACCGTGGTTTCCCTTTCCTGTTGCGTCTGTCTCTGACACAACCTCTACGTCTCAGATCTGTGCCTGATCTCCTCTCCCAGGATGAAGGGATGCTACTTCATCACAATCCACAGTTGCTCCAACTCACAGCTTGGCTACTGAAAGCATAGCTTTACAGGACCTCAACCTGTCACGCCCATAGCCCCTTACATATGTATGGAGGGGCGTGCTTGTTATATAGAGTTCACCACTTTGGCAATGTTCCAGACTGACTATCTTGCAAAGGATTATGGTAATGGTAGTCCAGTCATGCGGTGCTTGCCTTTGAGGTAAATGAAGACTATGGTAGTTGGCTCGAGTGTTAAGGCAATGACAGAAAATTTACTTATGAGGTAAACCAAAATGCACACAGATTCAGTTGGTAACACCTTAGGATGTCTTCTCCAGGATTTATATTCAAAATAGCAATACAACTGAAAGATTATGCAAGTAGCTTGTAAAGTCCATTAAACAACAAAAAGTCTTTCTCTCAGCCACTGCTGACAAACCTGCTCAGCAGTGCTGGTGTAGAGCAAATCAAAAATAAAAGCTTCTTCACAAAACAGCTTTTCTTTTCACAATCAGAGAATTTTTTATATCCAATGTGTGCACAGCCTGAGCCGTGCTCTGCTTTGATATCAGCTGTCTAACAAGCTTCAATCAACCGCTTTTCTCCTTCTCTGCACAAGTATTTCACTTTCCTCAAAACCTTCTTTCTTTTCACACAATCTTTCTGCTGTGACAGTTACTAGAACGTTTCCTTTTATGTTTGATCCCACTTTCAGGATTTCTCTGTGCTAGCAACTTTACATAAAGAACAGTCCATGAAAGTATCGTCTTCCTCTGTAATTATATCTTGTTCTTCTATTTGCATAGGTTCTATATCAGGGTCTGGATCAGAGGGCTTTACTAACTGACCTCCATTAGGACAGGAACTGTTTCTAAGCCCTTTGCAATGCTCTAGGTTAGACAAACGTCCAAAGTTCATACCTGAGTTAAAGCTGGCATTGGGCTGTCCTCTTAGATACTCTGGCCAGTATGCATTTGAGCTTTTATGACCTGTCCTTCAGTCTGTATTCCTGGACCTCAGGGCATCTGCTCCATACCTCTTCCAAAAGGTATTCGTGTTCCTTCTCCCTTCAGCTGCTTCAGTCCTCCTACCGGCTGCTGCTTTAGGGTTCCTAGCTGAAGTTCTCCAAACCTCTGAATTTCTCCAATCCCTGGAAGCTGGCTTCTCATAGGAATCTCTCCAAGAACACGGATCTCTCTGAGCTCCTCTCTCCTTCTCACTCCTACTCCTCCTACTTCTGCTACTCTCTGAATATTCTGTTCTAGTTTTAAAGTTCCCAGTTTCCAACCCCTCCCTTTCACTCCTCTGGTGTTGATGGTCAAACTCCCTCCTGACAGCTGAGTAATTAGGAGTGACGTAAGGGTTTCTCAATCTGGGCTTATACTCCTTCACCTCATCTCCACTGCAGCCTGGAATAACTTGACCTTTAGGAAAACATGCAGTTTTATTCCTGTGACCTGACAAAACAGGTCCCTTGATTAGGATAAATTCCCTTCCTTTGTCCCTATTCTCTGGGCTTTGATAAGCTTCCTTATCACAAACCTCACCCATGAGGTAAAGGAGATCCTGTGAGCTTCCAGGAAGCCATCTACCAGACGTTCATATATTTTTAAGTGGCGTAGGTTCTCTATCTGGTGTTTCCAAAGGGATCTCAATCCCTTCTCTGCTCCTGTGAAGGAACTCCTTCAGTACTTCCTCCACCTCAAGTGCGATGGCCACCTCCCATCATCCCTTGTAAGGGCAGCCCATCTCCTCACAACTGCTGGTAGTGTGTTTTATGAGAGATCTCTTGTTAGTCAAGCATCCCATCAAACTACCTCCGGTGGCATGGAATCTCAATGTAGTTCTAGTGCAGCTTCTAAAGCTACCCTTTGAACCCTTGGCTACCACCCCACTAAAGTATCTGCCATGGAAAGTCATCTTCCTGATTGCTCTCACTTCAGCTAGGTGCATCAGTGAGCTGCAGGCTTTGGTGGCAGACCCACCTTACACCTGATTCCACCATGACAAGGTCATCCTCAGGGCTCACCTGCGTTTCATGCCAAAGGTAGTATCGCCTTTCCATTTAAAGCAGTCAGTTTACCTTCCTGTTTTCTTTCATAGACCACATGTGTCTAGAGCAGAAGCAACCCTACGTAACGCTTGACTGCAAGTGTGCCTTAGCTTTTTATCTCCAGAGGACTCGAGATTATCGTAAAGCCTCACAGTTACTTTTCTCCTTTGATCCTAATCACCCCGGTCTGCCAGTATCCAAACATTCCCTCTCCAAATGGATAGCAGATTGCATCTCATTTGCTTATGATAGAGCAGGGCTCTCATTAGAGGGTCACTTCACGGCTCATAATGTTCGCGCCATGGCCACCTCGATGGCAAATCTATCTTCGGTGGCTATTGATGAGATCTGCAAGGTAGCAACTTGGTCTTCTCTCCATACTTTTGATGCTCATTACTGTTTTGACAAGGACTCCCACTGGAATGCCGTGTTTGGTCAAGCTGTTCTCCAGCACCTCTTTCAGACTTAGGGTCAACTCCTACCCTCCATTCCAGACATTAATGATACCAGACATCTATGGAGGATTCATGACCTCTTGAGATCTGTCCTGAAGGAAACCTTCACCGGGGAGTCCCATATGTGAAGACTTCATTCCTGCTTGTTCCTAGAGATAGCGTAGTTACTCACCTGTAACAGGTGATCTCCTGGAACAGCAGGAATTTAGTCTTTACAACCCACCCTCCTCCCACAAGAGCTGTAGGGTTTTCTTTACTCTCCTTTTCTCTCAGCTACAAACTCAAGTGAGGGGGAGAGTTGGGAAGACAGCTACACAGGCACGGTGGAATGCTCCCAAAAGCTTTCCTATTGAATGCTGAGGAGCATTCCCGCACAGGCTCCGTCGGTACCAACGTCACCCATATTTTCTGCTGTTCCCAGAGATCACCTGTTATAGTTGAGTAACTATGCTTTATAAACAGATCCAAGCCTCCCAATAGGGGATCAAATAACAAAACAGAGAGAGTTTTGGGACTGTGTGACGTTCTAAAGCCATGTTGGGCTGGATACAGTATTGCATGAACATGTACATATTCATTAAATTGTCTCCAAACGATCTGTTCAGTGATTTTTGCTTTAACAAATAAGCTGGAAATTGTCTTAAAGTTATTAGACTATTCAACAAATGGATTCCGATGGGAAGCGCTCCAATCACCATGTGAATTATAACCTACTTTCCACGATATTGAGGTCTTCTAAGTAACAAAACTTGTTACACAGAATTTTTTTTATCTCCAGGAACAAGCAGGAAAGCAGTCTTCACATATGGGTAACGTTGGCGCTGATGGAGCCTGTGCAGGAATGCTCCCCAGTGTCCAACAGGAAAGCCTTTGGGAGCACTCCACTGCACCTGCGCGTTTGCCTTCCCGCCTTCCCAATTCCTCATGGAGCCAGCAGGTTGTAAAATCCTGTCACTGCCAAAAACTTTCCTTTTTTGGTGTAATACTGTGCTCTGCCTTTCCGTCGACGTTGGTTCTGATAAAAATCTCTCTTTTTTAGTTATAACATTTTTTGTTTCTTTTCCTGCGGGTTAACCGCTAACTAGTCCTTCAGGCCTTCATCTCCCCTTCAATTCTGAGGGATATTTTTCTAAAATGGAAAAACCAACTAGTGGTTTTAAAAAATGTACAAAATGTACCGATACCGTATCGGTCACAGATGAACATGACTGATGTCTAAAATGTTTGGGCCCTGACCATTTACCAAATTCTTGTCCTTTGCGCCAATAAATGACAAAGAGAGGCCTAAAGAACAGAGCCAGACTGTATGGACCGCTTTTCACCTCGGACTCTATTTCAGTGGCTTCCACATCATTAAGGACATTGACCTCCTCCCATGGGTCTCAGGTCTCTTCCAAGTCCAAACATAAGAATAAGTTTGTGATTTCTAAAAAATCATCGACATCAAAAACCAATACCAGCCCAGAGGAAAGTCACAACATAAGAATCGAGACTCCCCTAGGGGTGCTTCCAATGCAGACCGGCCAGCCAAGCAGCCCCTGCAGGAGGACCTGTCCTCCAAAGCACAAGGGATGCTCCCGAAGAATCAACCTCTGGAGAGCTACCGGTTCCATGTTCTGCGACGGTGGCTCAAAGCCCTGTTGGTGATTCCACCCAGATATCAGACATCTCCCTGGACCAGCGCTTGCTGGCTATCGAGAAGAGTTTGACTGCACTCCTGGCAGCCTCAGTATAGACAGTATCGATTGTTCCAGCAGTGCAGGCTTTGGCACTCTGCTTACAGCCAGATGTATCGGCCCCGATGCCGGCCCTTGAGCCCGCATTATTAGAACTCCCAAGACAGATGCCTCCGTTGGAACCGATCAATACCACTGGTACCCAAAAGGCTAAGACTATGAACTATTACCTGCTGTACATACTATATATATCTAATAATGCAAAGTAGCCTTATTGAACGAATCCTGCAAGAAGATTCCAACCATTCAACAAAGAACTAATCCTGGAATCAACAATCCCACTAATAACCTCAACAGCACACAACCCAGACGAACTAGTCTCCAACTGGAATGAGATACTCAGCTCAATAGCTGTTCGCCCAGCAATAAACAGACCTCAAGGGAAACGACACACAGCAACATGGTACTCCACTGAGTTGAAAGCCTCACTCGCGACACTAAGAAAACTTGAGAGACGATGGCGCCGCTCACGCTCAGAAGTAGACCAAAGTGCATACAACCTACAGCTCACAGCGCACCGTACCGCAGTAACTGAAACCATGAAACGTTACCACGCTGACACCTTAAAGAGATCCCTCAACAAACCTCGTGACCTGTTTGCCCTCGTTAAGCGACTTACAACAGAACCTGCATCAGAACAAGCAAATGGAATCCATCCTCAAATATATGCAGATTATCTACAAACCAAACTATGTCAGATAAACAACAACTCTGCGTCCAGTACTATCCTTCAGCCTTACAATCAAACATCACTCACTACCTTCATGACCCCATCCAAACAATGCATCGAAAACACCATAGCAGCTATCAACACGACTACAGCACAATCTGATCCATGCCCAGCATTCTGGATCAAAGAACTACGAACTGACCTCAGTCCCATCATATCCAGACTCATGCAACAATCGTTCACAACAGGTGATTTCCCACGCACCCTCAAACACACATCAATAAGACCTCTACTAAAAAACAACAAACTCGACCAACAGAAACCGGAATCCTACAGACCTATAGCAAGCATACCGATGCTAGCAAAAATAATGGAAAAGGAAGTTCAGAGACAAATACAAGACCACATTGACTCCAATGCACCACTGGATCCATGCCAACACGGATTCAGAGAAGCACACGGGGTGGAGACCCTTCTTACCACACTCTTCAGCAGCATAATATCAGGCATCGACAATACCCGCCAAGGCTTTGTCCTTGTCTTCCTTGACATCGCAGCGGCGTTTGATTCCGTGAACCATGAACGCCTCCTAGAACGCCTCAAAGAAAAAGGAATCTCCGGTAAAGCGCTCGAGTGGTGCAGGTCCTACCTCTCTGACAGATGGCAGCAGGTTCGATCCAAAGACACATCATCAGAACCATTCCACCAAAGCCAAGGTGTCCCACAAGGATCCTCCCTCTCTGCCTTGCTGTTCAATATATACATGCAACCTCTCTGCAACCTGATCCGGTCCTTCAACGTGAACTGCATGATATACGCAGATGACGTGCTATTATACATGCCTTTTGCAACAGAAAACCCAGACCTCTCACCAATAACATGCTGCATAAATGAAATATCCAACTGGCTACAATCCCAAAACCTCCGGATTCAACACAAGAAGACGGAGGTAATGTTCATTACAAGAAATCGTAACTTCACTGCGCCTACAGTACTAAAGGTGAAGGAAGCTGACCTCCAGATCAAATCCGCGATCAGATACCTTGGCGTCACACTAGACCAGAACCTAAATATGCAGGCACATATAAGTAACACTGTAAGGGCTGTATACCATAAAATTAGATCCCTTAGATACCTACGATCTCTGCTGGAGCCTGATGATTTCAGGACCATCTTTCAGGCACTAATAATTCCGCATTTCGATTATGCGAATGCAATACTGCAAGGACTCCCCCAAACCACTCTGAACCCACTGCAAATGGCAATGAACACCGCAGCAAGAGTACTACACGGAGCATCCAGGAAAGACCATGTCACACCCATTATGAAACAACTCCACTGGCTCCCGATTTAAGGTAGGATTACATTCAAGACCTTGCTACTCACCTTCAAAGCCACCAATGGTCTCTCGTCAACATCACTAACAGAGATAGTCCAGAGGACGCCCCACAATAGGGACAGAAGGTCAGTAGCACAAAACACCTTGATAGTCCCAAGATCAATGACTCAATGCACCAAGTCAACATCCAGCAGGGCATTCAAACTTTATGCACCAATGATCTGGAACAGCCTCCCTCACAACATCCGAACAATCCCAGACATATTCCAATTCAGGAAGGCTGTGAAACACTACCTCTTCCTCCTACATTACCCGGAAACCAATGAAAGATCAGCACCAATTACCGAAACCTCACAAATCTCCTCTGTCTGAAACCATACGAACACATGACCAGCCTGTAAATTGTATATATTGTTATTGTATATAGTTACCCTGTTAGCCAAGTTGAATTTCCTGTTCATATGTAAACACAAAGTACTATTGGAAATGTGTATGTTCCTTGTTTATTGTAAACCGCACTGATGCTGAATAGCGCGGTATAAAAGAGACTTTAAATAAATAAATAAATAAATAAATAATGCCTCCCCCCTCCCCTTATTGTTGGCTATGTACTTCCTTGCAGTTGCCATGTGAACCACTTTGAAGGAAAGGGAGGTATAGAAAACCTGCTAAATAAATTAATAAATCTGCCATTGATCCCAATGCTGATACCGGCATCGGCTCTCAATGTCAACGAAGCATCGAGATCAAACACAAGACCGCCGATACTTTGACTTTTTGTCAGACTCCGATTCCAGTTCTTCGAATTCTGACAAGAGATCACTGTATTCCCAAGAACTTCCAGACATCTCTTCAGACCCGTCCCCTCCACATGAGCAGCACAGGTCCCCACCAGAAGATGTCTTTCCAAGACTTCCTCTGTGACATGGTAGCAGGACTGGTCATCACAGTAGTCTCAGAGAAGGAACCGAGGGTAGAGGAATTGGAGATACTCCAGTACCCTTCCACGCTCAAGAAAGCGGCTACATTACTGGTGCATCACATCTTACTGTCCTTTTAAAAACTATGCTCCACTTGTGGGAGACCCCTTTCACGGTTCTGCCTATCAGCAAGAGGCTTGATACCATGTACCGAGTTCCAGAGTGTCCAGGCTTCTAGAAGCCTCAGCTCTCACACCACTCAATGATGGTGGAATCAGCAATGTGCCAAATAAAAAGTTCAAAAATTCACTCTTTCATGCCTCCATGTAGAGACTCAAGAACACTTGATGCCTTTGTGCATCAATGCTTTCAGGCATGCATGCTGGCCTCTAGGATAAACTCCAACATGTTTCTAAAAGATGTCACCAGGGATCTGGAGATGCTTGCCCATGCTTCTTGATGATAAGAGGAGTGCATTCCAGAAACTCATCAGGCAAGGTCAGAATGCTTCAAAATTTATTACTAGGGCATCTTTTGATGCCTTTGAGTCAACCAGCAGAGCTTCAGCAGTCTGCATTGGGGCTTGTAAGGGGTCTACTGGGCCGCAATGGCCACTATCTCACCTTACAAAATCTTTATTACAGTATATCCTTTTCTCAGCATAAATTCTTCATACACAAATTCTACTTACAGGTACAAGGTAGCTACTATATAGGGAATAGACAGAAGAGAAAGGTTAATGTGGCAATTCAGCACACTGTCACCTCTGTGGCAGGGCTCAATAAACTCCCCAGTTTCTCCTTTGTCCCAGTCTATTTTTTATACAATTTTTCGGAAAGGTTGGCAGAAAAACAATGGTTAGTTCTCTTTCTACAGCTGGGTTTCTCTTGATACTTTTTCTGCAGAGAATTAGCATGATTTCACTTTCCCAAGGTTCAAGTAACATGAAGAACATTGTCACCTTCCCAGGGCCAGTGCCTAGTCAGATCTTATTCTCTGGTTCCCCCTCATATCTCTTTCTTGTTTCATTTTGTGTTATCTGGTTTCCTTAGCAAAGCACACTCTTACAGGCTTGAAGGATGGGCTGGTTAGAGGCATCAGATCTCAAACAGTGGGTCCAGGGCAAGCTGGCCAACATCCCATGTATGGGAGAAAACCTTTTTGGAAAAGTTGGAGAGAAATGGCTGGGGAGATTGAGACACATGATCTTACCCTCAAACGCCTTTCCAGAAAAACAGCTGACCTCTCCAAAAGGAAGGCTTTTCCCAAGAAACCTTTCTATTCTAAGAAGAAGAAATATCCTTCCTTCCCACCTTCAGCTGTTTACCATCCTCAGCAACGGCAGCAGGGCCCTCGCCAGTCCAAAACTCCTAAGACTCCTAAACCTCAACCACCAGCTCAGGCACAACTTGCACATGGTTTTTGACTCCTTCCTAGAGAGCATTGCCACTCTGCCTCTGGAGGGTCCATAGTCCCTTCACATAGCAGGCAGACCCTATACTTACAGGTGGTACCTCATAACTTCAGAACAGTAGACTCTCAACATTGTCCAGAAGGGGTATCTGCTTCACTTCAAGATTTTACCCCCTACCAGCTTCACAGGGGACTATCCCACCCCATCCCCTTCAAAGCACTCTCTTAAGAGAAGAGGTGTCCACCCTGTTATCCCAAGATGCAATAGAAAGCATTCCTCCTCCTTAAGAAAGGATGAGCTTCTACTCCATATTTCTCATTCCAAAGAAAACAGGAAGCTTCAGGCCAATCTTGGATCTCAGAGACCTAAACAAGTTCCTGGTCTGAGAGAAATTCAAAATGATTTCCCTGGGAACTCTTCTCCCATACCTCCAGAGACAAGATTGGCTATGTTATCTAGACCTAAAGGAGGTGTACATACACTTACTGATCCATCCTCAGCACAGACAGTATTTGTGCTTTGTTTCAGGGGAATCACTACCAATACTCCACCTTCGGCTACCCTTCGGTTTAGCCTCTGCACCGCAAGTATTCACAAAATGCATGGCAGTAATCACTGTCTATCTCCACACTTTGGGGATCTTCATCTTCCCTTACTTAGATTACTGGCTAATCAGTGGAGGCTCCCCTCAGGAGGTAAAATTCTCCCTTCATTGCACCATCACAGTGCTCCAAAATCTGGAATTTGTCCTAAACTTCCCAAAGTCTCACTCGCTTCAACTCAACGTCTAGAGTTCATCAGAGCGTTCTTAGAGACTCAACAGGCCCAAGCTTTTCTTCCACAAGATTGCTGTGCCCGCCTTATCAAGCTAGCAAAACAAATGCAACAGCAAAGCGGTGTAGCAGCTCGAGAAATACTCCATCTGTTGGGACATATGGCCTCTATAAGAACATAAGATATGCCATACTGAGTCAGACCAAGGTCCATCAAGCCCAGTATCCTATTTCCAACAGTGGCCAATCTAGGTCATAAGTACCTAGCAGGAGGGTTTTACCTGTTATCCACGATGACACCTAAATCTTTTTCCTGGGTGGTGGTTCCTAAAGTGGAACCTTGCATCGAGTAACCATAGTTTGGGTTGTTCTTTCCTAGGTGCATAACTTTGCACTTGTCCACATTAAATTTCATCTGCCATTTGGATGCCCAGTCTTCCAATTTAAGAAGAAACACACAAATAGTGAGGGGAATTAGGTGGTCACCAATGCTTTATTAATTAAAACGCCCCAACGCGTTTCGGCAAAGCCTTCATCAGGGGGCTGAGAACTGCAGAACCAACAAATAATGATACATAAACATATATAAGATATGAAAAATATAAAATAAATCATATAGATAATAAAACAGGTTTCTCACTGTTGTCTCATACTTGGTTAATTTTATAATATACATTATTTTACATTAAATTATGTTGTTTATGATATGATTCCAGCTTTTACTTTAAGTATTGGTTCACATTGGTTGCTGTGCAATTTATAGTGGTTGTTGACCAATTCTATCTGTAAGTATTGTCTTATTTATTGCATATACATTTTACTACTTATTTTTTAGTCCTTGTATATTTATATTATAAATTACATTGGATTTTTATATATATATTCTTTATTGCTATTTTTTGAAGTTATCTATACATGTTGTTAGACATTATATTAATAATTATGTTTTATTCTTCTATTCTTCTTTTATTATTATCTATATGATTTATTTTATATTTTTCATATCTTATATATGTTTATGTATTATTATTTGTTGGTTTTGCAGTTCTCAGCCCCCTGATGAAGGCTTTGCCGAAACACGTTGGGGCATTTTAATTAATAAAGCATTGGTGACCACCTAATTCCCCTCGCTATTTGTGTGTTTCTTCTGGTGATTGCGAGAGGTCGCTCCTCTTGTGGCTCCCTCAGTCTTCCAATTTATCAAGATCCTCTTGCAATTTTCCACAATCCTCATGGGTTTTAACAACTTTAAATAGTTTTGTGTCATCTGCAAATTTGATAACCTCACTCGTTATTCCCATTTCCAGGTCATTTTTTAAATATGTTAAAAAGCAGCGGATCCAGCACAGATCCCTGTGGTACTCCACTATTCATCTTTCTCCATGGGGAAAATTGGCCGTTTAGCCCTACCCTCTGCTTTCTATCTTTTAACCAGTTCCTGATCCACAATAGTACACTGCCTCCTATCCCATGTCTTTTTAGTTTTTACAAAAGTCTCTGATGAGAGACCTTGTCAAAGGCTTTCTGAAAGTCCAGATACAGTATATCAACTGACTCACCTTTGTCTACCTGTATCTCCAGGAACAAGCAGGAATGTAGTCTTCACATATGGGTATCATTGTCACTGACGGAGCCTGTGCGGGAACGCTCCCCAGCGTCCTATAGGAAAGCTTTTGGGAGCATCCCACTGCGCCTGTGCTGCTGCCTTCCTGCCTTCCCAACTCTTCCTCTTCAGTTTTTCGTTTTCCATGGAGCCGACAGGCAGCAAACCCTGTCGCCACAGAAAATTTTCTTTTTTGTGGTCGCGTCTGCCTTCCCGTTGACGCCTACATTGGCACCACCGCTGTCTTCTTTATTTTCTTTCTTTCTTTCTTAAAAAAAAAAAAAAAAAAAGGTTTTTACCTGAGGGTCTGTCCCCTCTTGGTGCTTTGGCGCCATTTTGGGCACTAGGCCCTCTTTTTCTCTAAAATGGAGAAACCAATTAATGGTTTCAAAAAATGTTCAAAATATGACAGTACCATTTCTGCTACCGACACCCATGACTGGTGTCTTAAATGTTTAGGCCCAGACCATTCTCTATTGGAGTGTCTCCTCTGCAGAAAGATGACTAAGAGGGGCCTGTAGAATAGAGCTGTGAAACTCGGCACCCTCTTTGCCTCAGATGCAATGTCCGTTGCATCGACGTCATCCAGGGCTTCATCTTCCTCTCATGGATCTCAGGTAACCAAACCCAGGTCTTCCTCCAGGACTGGCCAGTCCTCAAAGGGTAGATCTCCTTCTAAGCATCGAGATACTTCTAGTGTTGCCCTCGAGGAGAACACACTGGCCAAACAACCCCGGCAGGAGGTCCTTGCCTCCAAAGCATTAATGGGGTCCCAGGATGTTCCCGAGGTTTCCACCTCCAGAGAACTCTTGGTGCCATGTTCTGGGGTTGTGGCCTGCTCTGCCAGTACCGACACCCAGACATCGGCGGGTCTGTGGATCAACGTATCCTAGCTATTGAGCTCATTCTTGCGACTTTGTTAGCAGCCTCGGTACCGCTAAAGCCGCTGCAATTGGTTCCGCAGCCAACGGTACCGATAACTGTACCGGATGCAGCTGCATCCACCAATGCGCCACTCTCCATGCTTCCACTCATGTCAGCCCTTGAATCTGTGTCCGGCATGGAGGGTCCGGTATTGAGGCATTCCGGCAGTCCGGTATCGAGGCAGTACAGGTGCTGTTTTCAATTTGAATTATCCAGGTAATGTGTACGTTTATGAACCTGAGCAGTTGAAAACATTTTTGCAGGCTAAAATAATGGAAGATAGTATGGCTTCTGTGAATTGATCTAGTGAGACATATGTTGACATTCCCATTTTGCACATGGATATGGATTGTTGATAGCTTTTTCCTTTGTTTTTCTCTTGGATCCCTCTATGTGGATTTTCCTTGAGTTCTCTATTTGTCAATATTTCTTGATTGCAAATTACTTTAAATTTCAGTAAGAATTGTGCGAACTAAGAAATAAAATGCAGGAGATTAACTGGAGTCTTTGTTAAACAAATGGAGGCCAATTCCATAACATGCACGACTGGGCCATGGGCATGTCCAAATTGAAAACAGGCCAGATTTCACTCTGATACCGCAGCTGCAGGTATAGATGCGCCCACCATTCTGGGATCAGGAACATAAATGTTTCTGCTGCGGCACGAGCAAATCACTATGGAGAAACATGGACCCTGCTGTTATGACAAGACACAGGTATACGCAGCCAACAGTTTGGATGTGTCCTCGCCATATTTGGAAAAGATGGCCGTTTCCGATCCTGCCCATCTCCGTCATATACCAGTGGACGTCTCGGACAGCCACGCCTCCTCTGTTAAAAAGTGCATCCTCCAAGCTGCTCCCATCACCGACAGTCCCGTGCCGATGCAAACCACACATGAACACTGATGATACACAAATATCAATTCAAACCATGCATCGATATTTGTGTATCATCAGTGGTCCATGTCATCCTCTATGCTCGATTACACATGCGTCAAGCCCAATGGACTCTGTTTTCTCAATGGACGTAAGCAAAGGGGCATCTCAGAGACAAGATCCACATCACCCCTCAGTTGACCAAGTCTCTTCGGTGATGGTGGTCTCCACAGAACCTACTCGACGGATCACCTTTTCAGATGCCTCCACCTCGATGCACCCTGACAACGGATTCCTCCAAGCTGGGTTGGGGAGTGCATCTGAACGACCTAACCACACAGGGCTGGGGACCCAACAGGAATCTGCTCTGCAGATCAACCTCATAGAACTAAGGGCACTAACAAATGCCCTTTGGGTTTTTCAACCCCAGCTTCTGGGGCAACAGGTATTAGTATGGACAACCAAGTTGCCATGTTCTATGTGTACAAACAGGGTGGAACAAGATCCTATCTTCTATGCAAGGAAGCACTTCGTCTATGGCTTTTTGCCATCACACACCGCATTCACCTCAGAGTGGTATACCTCTCGGGTGAGCTCAATGTACTTGCAGATAGGCTAAGCCAAATCGTTTGTCTACACTCATAGATCTTTTTGCCACTCTGCAGAACAAACATCTTCCACTCTTCTGCTCCAGGCTCCCATCCCTGCACTGACAGGTCCCAGACACCTTCCTTCTCCTTTGGGGACAGGGTCTGCTCTATACATTTCCTCCCATCCCCTTGATACCCAAAACACTCTTCAAGCTACAGGCCAACGAGGGATCCATGATCTTCCTCATAGCCCCTTTTTGGCCCCGTCAAACATGGTTTCCTCTGCTTCTTCACCTTGCAAAGACTGAACCTGAGTAGGAATACTTGTCAGTGGAAAATGGCAGGACGCGGTGGTGGAGGAGCGCAGAGATAAAAAGGGAAGGTGGGTAGCGGTAAAGATGAAAATTAAAGAAGAGGAGGTGTGGATAATAAGTGTATATGGGCCAAATGCACAGAGAGAAGAGTTCTTCACAGGTCTGACAGCAGAGCTGGAAGGCTGAGGAGCAACTTCAATTATTTTAGGGGGGGATTTTAACCTGACTTTAAATCCAAGGTTAGATGACAGTGGGATTGTGAAGGGAGAAGGGGGGAAAGAAAGGGTGTGTCTTTTAAGGCTCAAGGAATGCCTAGGACTGGTGGATGTGTGGAGGTGCAGACACCCAGGAGAGAGGAGGTATACTTTTTACTCCCAGGTGTACAGTACGTATAGTAGGCTGGACATGATATGGGCAAATGGGAAATGGGCAAGTAGTGTGAGTGATATGTTACAGGGGAGCATAACCTGGTCGGATCATGCACCAGTTAGCGTTAGTTTTGAGGTGGGCAAGGGAGATGAAGGAGTTAAGTTTTGGAGGTTAAATGATGCTTTGTTGGAGGAATCAGAGTATGTGGCACGAATAAAAGAGGTAGTGGAGGAGTATTTTTGGAGATTAACATGAATGGGGAAGTGGTAGTGGGAACGGTCTGGGAGGGTTTGAAAGCGTTAGCCAGGGGGCATCTGATAAGCATGGCAGCGCAGGAGAAAAAGAGAAAGGGATGGGTAGAGGAGCAGCTGTTGCGCAGAATAGAGGGCTTGGAAAGACAGCATCAGAGTGATCATGATTCGCGGGTGATAGCGGAATTGGTGAAGTTGAGGGGGGAGCTTAGCCAATTAAGAGCAGCGGCAATGGCGCATGAAATGGCCTTGTTGAAGCAGGTTTATTTCGAAGGGGGGAACCGAATGGGGAGGGTATTAGCTAGTAGGCTGAAGGCTAAGCAGCAGCGGGCCTGGGTGAGGAGGATAAGAAATCAAGATGGACGGCTGGTCCACAAAGCGTCAGAGATAAGAGGAGTGTTTAAGGAATACTATGAGCAATTATATACCAGTGAGGTCAGGAAGGGAGAGCGGGAGGGGGAGCTATTTCTTAATGAGTGCCGACTTTCGAAGATAATGGCGGAGGAGCAGGGAGAGTTGGGAAGGGAGATTAGCGAGGAGGAGGTGGAAAAGGCCATAAGGACGCTGAAGATAGGAAAGGCGCCAGGGCTAGATGGATTCTCAGCTAAGTTTTACAGATTACTGTTTCAACAGGTTAAAGGTATCTTGGCGAAGGTATTTAATGCGTGTTTGCATGGAGAGGCACTGCCAAGAACCATGGCGGAAGCAGGGATTACGATAATACCGAAACCGGGAAAGGACAATACTGTTTGTGCTTTGGATAGGCCGATCTCCATGATTAATCTGGATGTGAAGGTATTGGAAAAGATATTGGCCATGAGAATACAGAATGTAATTAATAAATTGGTGCATCAGGACCAAAATGAGTTTATAAGGGGCAGGCAGGGGGGGATAATATAAGGAAAATTCTGAATATAATTTGGAGATTACAAAGAGGGAGGCAGGAAGCAGTGTTTGTGACGGTGGATGCTGAAAAAGCTTATGATAGAATGGAATGGCAGTTTATGGTCCAGATATTAGGAAGAATGGGATTGGGAGAACGATTTATAAGTTGGATTCAAGCCTTGTATGCAAGGCCGATGGCAAGGATAAAGGTGAATAGAGGATATCACTGGTCAACAAATTTTTACAAACGTCATGTTACTGAAATAAAAATAGTCATTTCTTATCAATTTTTATATGCTGAACACGAATATGACAGTGAAATTGCAAAGTTGGCTCTAGGTTTTTTGTAATCTACAAGAATTAATGTTTACATCACGAAATGCATGTCAATAGTAAATATAATAGGCCTTCGGTTAATACCTGTAAAAAAACAAGTCATAGACTACTTCTTAGATTTTTTTTGCCAGTCTCTTGTACAGCTGTTCGGGAGCTTCTCTGGGGAGTGTCCAGCAGTAGTCAGCCAGCATTGTAGTGGACCATTTTCCCTGGTATCTTTGCTCCATTGTTGCGATATCCTGATAAAAACATTCGCCCTGTTCATCACTAACCATACCACAGTTGTCAGGAAAGAAATCGAGATGGGAATCAAGGAAATGGATCTTTAGAGGAGTGGCCTAGTGGTTGGGGCAAGGTACTTCAGGCCGGAAGGTCGGGGGTTCAAATCCCACTAGAGGACAGCAACCTTGGGCCGGAAGGACTGGGGTTTCTAGTCCCACAGGTGCTCCTTGTGGTCTTGGGCAAGCCACTTTTAACCCTCCATAGCCCATGTTCCCTGTAAAATAGTTATCTCCAAGTTATAATGCCCTGTTCAATGTAATTTCAGTTTGTTCAATGTAAACCGCACTGATGCAGAATAGCTCGGTATATAAGAGAATGAAAATAAATAAATAGAGACATATTGCAGCCAAGTTTCTGATACTGCATCAGCATGTCTTCTACTAGTTCCTTGTAGTTTTCTGCCCTAACATTCCCGAGAAAGTTTGTTGACACTAGGCAAAAAGCATTCCATGCTTGTTTCGCATCACCCTGCACCAAGTTGTTGAACCAGTCATTTTTGAGGAGCTCTCGAATCTGAGGACCCACAAAAACTCCCTCTTTAATCTTTGCTTCGCTGAGTCGAGGGAATTTTTCATGCAGGTATCGGAAAGCTGGCAAAGTGCAGTCCATGGCTTTCACAAAGTTTTTCGTCAAACCTAGTTTGATGTGAAGGGGTGGTAGCAGGATTTTGTGAGCCTCAACCGGAGCTGGGTGCTGGATATTCTTCTCTCCAGCTGTTACATTTTGTCTGCGATTCCATTCCTTCCGCAAGTAGTGCCAATCCCTTGCTCGGCTATCCCACTCACATAAGAAACACATGTATTTTATATATCCCTGCTGCAGTCCCATTAAAAGGGCAACTACCTTCAAGTCACCACAGAGGTGCCAGCTGTACTTGTTATAGTTAATGGAAGTCAGTAGATGCTTTAAGTTATCGTATGTCTCTTTCATGTGGACGGCATGCGCTACTGGAATAGATGGAAGACTGTTTCCATTGTTCAAAAGCACAGCCTTCAGACTCAGTTTCGAAGAGTCTATAAATAGTCTCCAGTCTTGTGGGTCATGAGTGATTTTTAAGGCATTCATGAGGCTTTCAATATCGGAACAGAATATCAGATTACTTTCCTTTCCGAATGCGCATAGTACACTGCTGACGTCAGATGGCTTCAGCAGCCGTCTGGCAGTAGTATTGCATTGCATCAGAAAATGATGCAATCAACTCTGGATGATGTGTGCATGCTGGTATTATGCAATGTGATGCAATATTACATCATTCAAGGCTTATCTGGGATGTTATTGATGTCCTACTGGATACATTTACACAGTGAAATGTCAAAAATGAACTACATGCAATATCTGCAAAATGAGAGCCAATAATTTTTTTTTTAATGTTATACTCATGTTCAGCTCACCAAGATACTACAGATTAGGGCCTTTTAAAGTCAGTAACGATATCAATGTTGACCAGTGATATTCGGAGAGCTTTGTAGTGGGGAGGGGGATGAGACAGGGGTGCCCATTGTTGCCGTTACTTTTTGCTTTGGTAATAGAGCCGTTGGTGGAGTATGTGCACAGGCAGCTGGATATAGGGGGGATTGGAGAGGGGGATCAGCAGTCAAAAATAGCTTTGTTCGCGGATGATATGATCTATCTCCAGGAACAAGCAGGAATAAGTCCTCACATATGGGTACGTCGGTACCGACGGAGCCTGCGCGGGAAAGCTCCCCAGCTTCCCAGAAGGAAAGCTTTTGGGGCCTCCCACTGCGCATGCGCGCTGCCTTCCCGCCTTCCTGACCAACTCTCCTCAGTTCTTCTTTTTCCGCGGAGCCAGCAGGTCGTGTTCCTGTCACCGCTGAAGAAGTTATTTTAATTTATTTCTTTGGCCGCGTGTCTGCCTTCCCCGATTCCAGACCGGTACCGCCGGTCTTTTTTCCTTTATTTCTTTAAAAAAAAAAAAAAAATCTTCTTTTTTCCTCACTTGGTGTATTTGTTCTGTGAGGCCTTTAGGCCTTCACAAATTCTCCCTCATGGAGAAACAAGCCTCCGGGTTTAAAAAATGCACCAAGTGCAGCGATACAATTTCAGTCACAGACACCCATGAATGGTGTCTTAAATGTTTGGGGCCTGACCATTCCATTCCAGATTGCCCATCCTGTTCTTTGATGTCTAAACGTGGCTTACAGAACCGGGCAGCCAAGTTTCACATGCTGTTTTCTACAGATACTCCAGCATCGACATCTTCCAGGTCTTCCTCTCCTGATGGATCTCAGGTAACCAAACATTCCTCTGGCAGGTCCTCAAAGGGCAAATCTCCCTCTAAGTATCGAGATACCCCTGGGCTTGACCCTGAGGATCCTGCCCCAGCCAAACAACCCCGGCGGGAAGCTCCGGCTTCCAAAGCTCCTCCTATGGGGTTACAGGTTGACATCGATGGCACAGCCTCGACCGATCACCTGTTAGACTGTTCTGGGGTACCGGCTCAATCATCCGGTACCGACATCCAGACAGTCGTGGCGTCCATGGATCATACAGTTCAATCCATGCAGCAGGCCATTTTGGCTTTCATTAAGGCTGCGACGCCCTCGGTACCGCACCCTGCGGTACCGACTCCGGTTCCGGTACCACAACCGATACCGGTACCCAGGCCATCCACATCGACCAGGATACCGATTCCGGTTCCCGGTTCCGGGGTTTTTCCCGATACCGATCCGGTTCCGGGTACCCCCGATGTCGATACCGGTCGATACGCTTATCGATCCCTGGAAGCAAACAGACGATACTTTGAGTCTTCTGATGATTCTGATTCATCAGATGACTCTGCTGAAGTATCCCTTACTCTACCTGAGGAGCCCTCTTCTCCAAAGAGGAGAATGTCTCCTCCAGAGGATTTATCCTTTCAAGACTTCATCATTGAAGTAGCTAAAGGTCTTTCTATTTCTGTATCCTCTGAAAAAGAACCTAGAGCAAAAAAGTTAGACATTTTGGGATACTCTAAGGTTCCCAAAGAGGCAGTCACCTTGCCCATCCACGAAATTCTTCAAGAACACATGATGGACTTATGGGAGACTCCTCTCACCCTATCTCCACATTCTCGTCGTCTGGACACCATGTATCATGTCCCCCCTTCTCCTGGGTTTCAAAAAACTCAGCTCCCTCACCACTCCATCGTGGTGCAGTCAGCTATGAAAAGGATCAAGAGTACTAAAAGACACTCTTCTACTCCCCCAGGAAGAGAATGTAGGACTCTGGATGCTTTTGGAAGAAAAATCTTCCAAGCAAGTATGCTTATTGGCAGAATCAACTCATACAGCCTCTATATGGGCATGTTTCTGAAGGAAATTGCATTAAAAATCCGCCATTTTCTCCCCTTTATCTCAGAGGATAGAAAGGAGGAGTTCCTTCTTTTGCTAAAGCATACCCAAGATATTTCAAAGTTCTCCAACAGAACATAAGAACATAAGAACATAAGATATGCCATACTGGGTCAGACCAAGGTCCATCAAGCCCAGTATTCTGTTTCCAACAGTGGCCAATCTAGGTCATACGTACCTAGCAGTTTCCCCAAGGGACACAGGTTCCGCAATGCTCGTATTGGTTCAAGCATTGATATCCTGGGTCCCTTCTTAATAATGGTTTATGGACCTTTCCTCCAGGAACTTGTCCAAACCTTTTTTAAACCCAGCTACACTAACAGCCTTTACTACATCCTCCGGTAACAAATTCCAGAGTTTGATTACACGTTGAGTGAAAAAATATTTTCTTTTATTAGTCTTAAATAGTTTACCCTGTAGCTTCATTGCATGTCCCCTAGTCTTTCTATATTCTGATAAGGTAAACAATCGATCTACGTTTACCTGTTCCACTCCGTTCATTAATTTATAGACTTCTATCATATCTCCCCTCAGCCGTCTCTTTTCCAGGTTAAAGAGCCCCAACCTTTTTAGCCTTTCTTCATAGGAGTAGCCTTCCATCCCCTTTACCATTTTGGTGGCTCTTCTCTGAACCTTTTCTAAAATTGCTATATCCTTTTTAAGATATGGCGACCAGAATTGCACACAATATTCAAGGTGCGGTCTCACCATGGAACGATATAGAGGCATTATAATATCTTTTGTTTTATTTTCCATTCCTTTCCTTATCATACCTAGCATTCTATTTGCTCTCTTGGCCGCCGCTGCACACTGGGCCGAGGGTTTTAACATGGTATCCACAAGGACGCCTAAATCTTTTTCTTGGGTGGTGGTTCCTAATGTGGAACCTTGCATCGTGTAACCATAGTTTGGGTTGTTCTTCCCTAGGTGCATAACCTTGCACTTCTCCACATTAAATTTCATCTGCCATTTTGATGCCCAGTCTTCCAATTTATCAAGATCCTCTTGCAATTTTCCACAATCCTCCTGGGTTTTAACAACTTTAAATAGTTTTGTGTCATCAGCAAATTTGATAACCTCACTCGTTATTCCACTTTCCAGGTCATTTATGAATATGTCAAAAAGCAGCGGACCCAGCACAGATCCCTGGGGTACACCACTATTCACCTTTCTCCATTGGGAAAATTGGCCATTTAGCCCTACCCTCTGCTTTCTATCTTTTAACCAGTTCCTGATCCACAGTAGTACACTGCCTCCTATCCCATGACTCTTTAGTTTTGCCAAAAGTCTCTCATGAGGGACCTTGTCAAAGGCTTTCTGAAAGTCCAGATACACAATATCAACCGACTCACCTTTGTCCACCTGTTTATTCACTCCTTCAAAAAAACATAACAGATTAGTAAGACAAGATCTTCCTTGTCTAAAGCCATGTTGGCTGTCTCCCATTAGGTCATGACTATCTATATGCTGAGTAATTTTATTCTTTATGATGGCTTCTACCATTTTTCCCGGTACTGATGTCAGGCTCACCGGTCTGTAGTTTCCCGGATCACCCCTCGAACCCTTTTTAAAAATTGGTGTTACATTGGCGATCCTCCAATCCTCAGGTATTAGAGATGGCTCTTTTTTCCATTTCTTGAAAGATGCTTTTTTGGCAACAACAGCCTCTCTGACCTCAGCTTTAAACCATGCTGGCAATTTTTTGGACTTCCTTCCACTTTTCTTAAAGCGTGGAATACAGCTGGTCTGGGCTTCCAAGATAGTATTTTTCAACAACACCCAAGCTTGATGTACGTCTTTAACCTTTGCAACTGCTCCTTTTAGTTTTTTCTTAACTGTTTTCCTCATTCTATCATAGTCTCCCTTTCGAAAGTTAAGGGGTAGTACTGTGGATTTCCTTACTATCCCTCCTCCACTAATTAAATCAAAGGCGATCATGCTATGATCACTATTGCCAAGTGGCCCCAACACCCTTATCTCTTGCACTACATCTGGTGTTCCACTAAGGACTAGGTCTAATATTGCTTCCCCTCTGGTCGGTTCATGAACCAGCTGCTCCAAGAAGCAGTCATTTATTTCATCTAGGAACTTTATCTCCCTAGCATGTCCTGTTGTGACACTGACCCAGTCGATGCCGGGGTAATTGAAATCACCCATTATTATTACTGCACTGTAACTTTTGCTAGCTTCCTTGATTTCTTTGAGCATTTCATCATCCATTTGTTCATTCTGGCCAGGCGGACGATAGTACACCCCCACTGCCATCGCCTTCCCCTTTTTACATGGAATTTCAATCCATAGAGATTCTACAGCAAATTTTGTTTCTTGCAAAACTTTAATCCTTCTGACTCAATGCCCTCTCTAACATAGAGCGCAACCCCTCCACCAATTTGATCAGCTCTATCATTTCGATATAGTTTGTACCCAGGTATCACAGTGTCCCACTGGTTGTCCTCCTTCCACCATGTCTCTGATATTCCAATCATATCTAACCTCTCGTTTAGTGCTATATATTCTAACTCTCCCATCTTGTTTTGTAGACTTCTAGCATTTGCATACAAGCATTTTAGAGACTGTATTTTATTCATATTAATTTGGCTATTGGTAGACATGGGTAATTTGGGATCTTTAAGTTCTGTCTGCTCCATACTCGAGGGCATTTGGGCTACTTTACTCTTTTTTGGAACCTCTCTGCTTTTTGTAGTATCCTTCAAGGATACATTCTTCCGAACCATGCGCTCTTGGGCGACTGTCGGCTTTCCCCTATTATCTAGTTTAAAAGCTGCTCTATCTCCTTTTTAAAGGT
Source organism: Ichthyophis bannanicus (assembly GCA_033557465.1). Classification (NCBI taxonomy): domain Eukaryota; kingdom Metazoa; phylum Chordata; class Amphibia; order Gymnophiona; family Ichthyophiidae; genus Ichthyophis; species Ichthyophis bannanicus. Next base: position 66,249,941 of record CM066035.1, read on the forward strand.
TAATGCCAGCAGCCTGGTTCCATCCCGGTTGAGGTGAAGCCCATCCCTTCGGAAGAGCCCCTCCTTTCCCCAGAATGTTCCCCAGTTCCTAACAAATCCGAACCCCTCATCTCTGCACCATTGTCTCATCCACGCATTGAGACTCCGGAGCTCTGCCTGCCTATTGGGTCCTGCGCGTGGAACGGGAAGCATTTCGGAGAACGCTACCCTGGAAGTTCTGGATTTCAACTTCCTACCTAAAAGCCTAAATTTAGCTTCCAGAACCTCCCTACCACATTTTCCTATGTCATTGGTACCAACATGTACCAAGACAGCAGACTCCTCCCCAGCACTATCTAAGACCTTATCTAGGTGGCGTGTGAGGTCCGCTACCTTCGCACCAGGCAGGCATGTTACCAGGCGATCCTCACGTCCACCAGCCACCCAGCTATCTACATGCCTAATGATCGAATCACCAACTATAACTGCTGTCCTAACCCTTCCCGCATGGGCACTTGGCCCTGGAGAAACCTCCTCGGTGCGAGAGGGGTTTACATCACCTGGAGGACAGGTCCTAGTTACAGGATCACTTCCTGCCACACCAGAGTGATGCTCTCCTGTCACGTGACCTCTCCCCTCCATGGCAACAGGGATGCTGCCAGACTGGAGGTGGGACTTCAGGACTATATCCCTGTAGGTCTCGTCTATGTACCTCTCTGTCTGTCTTATGTTTTCCAAGTCTGCTACTCTAGCCTCTAGAGAACGGACTTGTTCCCTGAGAGCAGAGAGCTCCTTGCACCTAGTGCACACGTAAGACCTCTCACCAGCTGGGAGAAAATCATACATGTGACACTCAATGCAAAAGACTGGAAAGCCCACATCCCGCTGCTGGACTGCTGTCTGCATCTTAGTTTTAAGTTTGTGTTTAGATCTTTAAGTTCTATATGTACTAAAGGGTGCAATGGATATTTATACCACTAAAACTGTACCTAAGAAGTTTAATATACCTTGTTCACCTGAAGCTTAATTAATCTCAGGTCCTTGGTGTATGACTGATTTGGGTAATGAGCTTCACCTGAGAGCACCTCCTGTCTTTTAAGTTGTGCAAGTACCTATAAAGCTGTGATTTTCCCAGGGGAGGGTGGGTGTGGGGAGGGAGGGAGGGATATAACACTTATTAAAAAAGGGCTGCTACACAGTACCTTGTCCTGTGCTGCTGAGGAAAACTATATTCTGATTTGATTTAAATTATAGCTCTTTGCTGCTACTAGGCTCTAACCTATTATGAAATTTAAACTACAAGCTCTCTGCTGGATTCTAAATTTAACCAGAAAGCTCTCTTCTGTGTTTTAATTTGAAACTAAAAGTACTTTGCTGATGCTAGGCCCTGAGTGACTATGAAATTTAAACTACAGCTGTCTACTGGGTATGAAAGGTAACCAGAAAGTTCTCTTCTGTGTTTTTAAATTGAATCTTAAACTGTTGCTACTAGGCCCTGACTGATTTAACAAAAAAAATAGTGGGTTCACAGATTAATTAGCTTTAAAAGAAAAACAATTCCTTTCAGAAAAATTCCCAGAAGTATATACTCACAATTTCAGATTTCTCTCCAGAAGTAACAGCCCCCCTTTCCAGTCCGTCAAGACAGAGCAGCCTTTGACTCCTTTGAGGGTGCTAGCAGAGCCTCAGGTATTGCCATAGCGGCTCGTAGAATTGCTTGGCTCCAGGCCTCTGACCTAGAACCCTGGGTCCAGGATGGGTTGGGAAATTTGCCCTGTACAGGGGAGAATCTGTTTGGTAAAGAGTGGCAAATCAAAGCCACTCAAATGGATGCAGAAAATGCTGCTTTAGATAGACTTTCTAAGTCTACCTCTACCCCTGTCAAGAAAAAATCTTTCAAAAAGCCTTTCTACAAGAAGGCCAGATTTGCCACAAATACTGGCCAACAATCTTCTGCGGCTCGCTTTACTCCTAAGCGTCAGCAGCCTAAACAGGCCAGGGCGAAACCTGCAGGGGCTGCTACAGCCCAACAGTCCCAACCCCCTCAGGGATTTTGACTTAAACCTAGAGAACTTAACCTTTCTGGCTCTAAAACATCCATAACCTCTCACCATTCCAGGAAGGTTAGCTCATTTTGCTCCCAGATGGGAGCAAATCACATCAGAACAATGGACCCTCTCTATCATCAGAGAGGGCTACAAACTGCATTTCTCCAACCTTCCTCCCCATACAATGGTGAGAAGCTTCAATTCTCCCCCATCTCTCCTAGACCTGTTGGGTCAGGAGGTGACCACTCTTCTCGCCCAAAAGGCAATAGAAGAGGTTCCTCTTCCTCAACAGGGCTCAGGTTTTTACTCCCCTTATTTTCTCATTCCCAAGAAAACAGGGGGGTACAGACCCATTCTGGATCTCAGAGAATTGAACAAATTTCTATGCAAGGAGAAATTCAAGATGCTTTCTCTAGGTACTCTCCTTCCATACCTACAGAGTCAGGATTGGCTTTGTTCTCTAGATCTCAAGGATGCGTACACACATATACTCATCCATCCATCCCACAGAAAATTCCTACGGTTTCTGTTCCAGGGAAAACATTTCCAATACAGAGTACTTCCCTTCGGTCTAGCCTCTGCTCCAAGGGTATTTACCAAATGCATGGCAATAGTAGCTGCATTTCTACGCGCCCTGGGAATTTTTGTCTTCCCATACCTGGACGACTGGCTCATCCGAGCTCCATCTCAGTCCGAGGCTCAGACTTCCCTGGATCGCACCAGGCGCATCCTGCAGTATCTGGGACTTGTGATCAATCTGCCAAAATCCCAACTCACCCCTACTCAATCCCTAGAATTCATAGGGGCCTGGTTGGATACCACCACTGCAAGGGCCTATCTGCCTCAGGCCCGTTGCCAACGTCTAGTGCACTTAGCCTCTCAGATTCAGTCCAAAAGCCACTTGACTGCCAGAGAGATGCTACAACTATTAGGCCACATGGCCTCCACAGTGCATGTGGTGCCTTATGCTCGCCTACATATGAGAGCAGCTCAATGGACTTTATCCACCCAGTGGACTCAAGCATCAGGAGCTCTCTCAGACCAAATAGCAAACTCCAAACGTCTCTTTTGGTCTCTCCAATGGTGGATGTCCACTCAAAATCTGTTGTTGGGGGCCCCCTTTCAACCATTGTTGCCCCAAGCAACCCTCACAACAGATGCCTCCCAAACAGGTTGGGGAGCTCATCTCCAAGATCTCTCCACTCAGGGCACTTGGTCTCCACAGGAGACCACCCTTCATATCAACCACTTGGAACTTCGAGCAATCTTTCTGGCTCTCAAAGTTTTTCATACCCTCCTCAGCAACATGACAGTCCTTATTCACACGGACAATCAAGTAGCCATGTTTTACATAAACAAACAAGGAGGGACTGGCTCTCTGTCGCTTTGCAACGAAGCTCTAAGATTATGGGCCTTCGCCAGAGAGCATCAAATCCATCTCCTGGCAGTATATCTTCCAGGAATCCAAAACTCTTGGGCAGACAGACTCAGTTGAGTTCTGCTTCCACACAAATGGTCCCTGCGCATGGATCAGGTACTCAGAATCTTCCAGAAATGGGGAACCCAGGACATAGACCTCTTTGCAAGTCCATGGAATGCCAAACTTCCCCGGTTCTGTTCCAGGATTCCGTGTCAGGGAGTTCAGGCCAAGGATGCCTTCCTCCTTCATTGGGGTCAGGACTTCCTGTATGCCTTTCCACCCATTCCTTTGATTCCCAAGACTCTGTTCAAACTTCAAAGGGATCAAGGGTCCATGATCCTCATAGCTCCACGCTGGCCACGCCAAGTGTGGTACCCTCTACTTCTGCATCTCTCCCAAGCCCCCTCCCTGGACTTGGGAGCAGCTCCAGACCTTCTGTCTCAGGAGGAGGGGACTTTGTGGCACCCAAACCCCAAGTCCCTTCACCTCAGAGCTTGGTTACTGAAGGCCTAGACCTTCAAGACTTCAATCTTTCACAGCAAGTGAAGGATATCCTACACGCCTCTAGGAAACCTTCCACTAGGCGTTCTTACGCTTTTAAATGGAAAAGATTTTCCATTTGGTGTGCTCACAAGGGCCTTAACCCTCTAGCACTCCCATTGAATTCTCTTTTGTAATATCTCCTGCATCTCTCCAATGCAGGACTCAAAACAAATTCAGTAAGAGTCCATTTGAGTGCTATTGCGGCATCACTTAAGCCCATCAATGGACAACCTGTTTCCTCTCATCCTCTTATTGCAAGATTCATGAGAGGCCTAACCTTAACTAAACCTCCCATTCGACCTCCTCCGGTGGCATGGGACTTAAACTTGGTTCTTGGTCAGCTTATGAAGCCACCTTTTGAACCCTTAGCCACTACCTCCTTGAAATTTCTTTCCTGGAAGGTTATTTTTCTTATTACAGTCACCTCAGCTCGCCGTATCAGTTAACTGCAAGCCCTAGTGGCTAATCCACCTTATACAAGGTTCCATCATGACAAGGTGGTCCTTAGGACCAATCCCCACTTTATGCCTAAAGTGGTCTCCCCTTTTCATCTTAATCAAGAGGTATATTTACCTGTCTTTTTTCCAGCTCCTCATGCATCCAGTGCAGAGAGGAACCTTCATACTCTAGACTGTAAAAGAGCTCTTGCCTTTTACCTCCACAGGACACAGCAACATCGAAAGTCTTCTCAGCTTTTTGTTGCTTTTGATCCTTCTCATTTAGGACTTCCAGTCTCCAAAAGAACACTCTCCAATTGGATTGCTTAGTGTATCTCTTTTGCTTACCAGAGTAAGAACCTTTCTCTGGAGGGGCATGTCACCGCTCACAACGTGAGGGCCATGGCCACCTCTATGGCTCATCTAAACTCTGTGTCCATTGACCAGATCTGTCGAGCAGCCACCTGGGCCTCGGTTCATACCTTTACAGCCCATTACTGTTTGGACAAGGACTCCCGCCGGGATGCCTTGTTTGGTCAGGCTGTCCTCAGACACCTGTTCCATTCTTGAACAACTCCAGCCCACCTTCCCTGAATGGATGCCTGAGATCCATAGGAAGATGAGGAACCTTTCAGGGTCTCATACCCTTCAGGGGATCTCCCGGGCATCTTAGCTATGGAGTCCCCATATGTGAGGACTTATTCCTGCTTGTTCCTGGAGATAGCACAGTTACTTACCTGTAACAGGTGATCTCTGGGAACAGCAGGAATTAGTCCTTACAACCCACCCACCTCCCCTAGGAGTTGTATCTATCTCTCTCTTCCTTTCCTCTCTCTATTGTCTCAGCTTTAAACTCGAACTGAGGAGAGTTGGTCAGGAAGGCGGGAAGGCAGCAGCGCGCATGCGCAGTGGGAGGGCCCCAAAAGCTTTCCTTCTGGGAAGCTGGGGAGCTTTCCCGCGCAGGCTCCGTCGGTACCGACGTACCCATATGTGAGGACTAATTCCTGCTGTTCCCAGAGATCACCTGTTACAGGTAAGTAACTGTGCTTTACTTTGGGGAGGCCATTAATAAGCCTACCAAACTTGCTGCAATTAGAAGATCTAGTGAGGTGTCGGGCTATAAGATGAACATGGGCAAAACGGAGATACTAGGCTTTAACCTTTCTGCAGAACTAGAGGGGGGCTATGGGCAGGGTTCGCGTTTAAATGGGTAAAGAAAACATTCAGGTACTTGGGAATACAATTAAGCAATACCTTGGAGAATTTGCCAGAATGGAATTATACACTGCTGTTGGAAAATGTGAGGTAGGATCTTTCTAGATGCGTGGGGGGGAGGGTTGCATTTGACCTGGCTGGGGAGAATAGCAACTATTAAGATGAATGTCTTATCACCATTTCTGTTTTTGTTTTCAGCGCTACCGTGTAGGGTGCCGAGAGGTGTGTTGAGGAAGATTCAGGGGATGATTATGAATTTTATATGGGAGGGGAAAACACCTAGAGTGGCGAGGAGGACTATGTTTAGGGTCAGAGAGGAGGGGGGCCTTGGGGTGCTGTGCATAGCACACTATTATGATGCAGCACAACTGAGGGCTCTATTTGCATAGCGGGAAAGGGCTGAAACTCCTCAGTGAGTGGGTATAGAAAAGGGGCAGGAGGATAGTTTGGAGGCAATAATTTGGGAGGAGGGGGGAGGGGAGGTTGGCGGGGGAAGGGAACCCTATGTGTGCGTTGACAGCGAACATTTGGAGAAAATGGAAATCTTTCCTATTAGGTGGTAAAACAGTATCGAGAATGACTCACATAAGACGTATGGGGGGTTCTTACCAGGAAGGGAGGGGGGAGTGTTTAGGGAATGGGCGAGTAAGGGGTTATATAAGGTGGGGGCAACTAATATCTTCGGGGGGGGGGGAAACTAAGGAAGTTTGCTGAGTTTGAAGGAGGCTTATGGATTGACGGAGGGAGACCGATTTGGGTACGTGCATCTTTGGTACTATCTGCAACAGAAAGGGGTATGGGAGGGAGTGTGGGCTAAAGATACCCCTTTTGAGGAGCTAATGAGAAAGTGTGACGACCTCAAGGGGGTGATGTCAAGATTATACCGAATATTAAATGCAAAGCAAGAGGGGGAACTGAGGTGGCAGGGGAGATGGGGGAAGAGCTGGGGGGATCTGGGATGCAGGGAGGTGGGTGAATATCTATGAGCAAGAGAGGCATATTAGGGGTGGCACCTCTCTTTTGGAGAACTGTTTGAAAATGCATCTGCGAATGATATGGACTCCTGCTAAGATACGGGCCATAGGCCTGAATCAATCAGATGAATGTTGGAGTGGGTGTGGAGGAAGGGGGGATCTGTTGCAAATGATGAGGGAGTGCCCCAAGGTGCAGAGGTTGTGGAGGAAAGGGTCTGAAGTGTACCAAGAGATTACTCAGGTGCGGATTGCAGTGACCGCTGAAATGGTGTGTCTCCTGGAGATGGAGGAGGGGGGAATAAACAATTAACTGCCTTTTTGAGGTACTGGGTGGTGGCGATTAGGGTGTGTGTGTGTGTGTGTGTGTTTGAAAAGATGGAAAGTGAAAGAGGAAGGTAATTATATATGTGGAGCATGTGAGGAATATGTGCTTGGTAGGGGCCTACAGGAGGGGCTGGAAGGTGAAATATCATAAGATCTGGCACTGGTATGAGGCTTGGAGGGAAGGAGGGTTGATGAAGTAGTTGGAAGATGTATAGAGAGGTGGGGGGGATCATTGGTTGGGAGGGATATAGAAGCGGGCTAATATTTTCAAAAAAGATTTCACCAAGTGGGAACAAGTCCACAAGAGATATATATGATGTAATTTTGGATTTGGATTATGGTAGGTATTTGGGGTAACAGAAGCAATGCCATAGATATGAATAAAGTAATTGGTTATGTGAATATAAGGGGGAGTCGAGGGGCTGTTATGTTTATGGTTACTATGCTTTAAATGGTAAGAAGGGTATATACCATTACAGAATCTCAATCCTAGCATGCCTCTCAAACAGCCCCATTTTGTATATATGTATATAGCTCTTTATGTAAATAGTTCACCGATATAATCTAACGCACTGCCCCACACACTACACTTCTCAGTTCTCACACTGCATGCTACAAACCACACTTTATTATTGATTTTGATTGATGTGCCACACCGCCTTGATTTAACGATAAGGCGGTATACTAAATCCTTCTAAATAAATAAATATATATATACTGTGTTGTGGATAGCGATGTATAGTACTGTATTGTGACTATGGTGAATTAATAAAGTTCAAATTACAAAAAAAAAAAAAAGACTGAACCTCTGAAACTTGAATGTGCGCCCAAACTCCTCTCCCAGGACCAAAGGACGCTTTTCCATCCCAATCTTCATGCCCTTCGCCTCATGGCATGGCTGCTGAAGGGATAGTGCTCGCTGACCTCGACCTGCCACAGGAGGTCAAATATATCCTAATTGCATCATTTAAGCAGTCCACCAGGTGAAATTTATGCCTTCAACTGGTGAAAGTTTGTCCTCTGGTGCTTCCCAAAGCACATTGGCCCCTTTGCCTGCCCAGTATAATCCCTTCTACAGTATCTCCTCCACTTGGAGTGGAGGAGTAGCCTAGTGGTTGGGGCAAGATACTTCAAGCCGGAAGGTCGGGGGTTCAAATCCCACTAGAGGACAGCAACCTTGGGCTGGAAGGACTGGGGTTTCTAGTCCTACAGGTGCTCCTTGTGGTCTTGGGCAAGCCACTTAACCCTCCATAGCTCATGTTCCCTGTAAAATAGTTATCTCCAAGTTATAATGCCCTGTTCAATGTAATTTCAGTTTGTTCAATGTAAACCGCACTGATGCAGAATAGCGCGGTATATAAGAGAATATAAATAAATAAATAAATAAATAAATAAACTTGTCCTTGGCAGGTCTTAAGACTAATTCATTCAGAGTTCATCTTAGTATTATTGCAGCCTATCTCCTCATACCCCTTAGTAGCATGCTTTATGTGGGGTCTCCTGCTGTCCAAACCACCCATTAAGCCGCCTCCAGTGGCCTGGGACCTCAACGTGGTTCTAGCACAACTTTTAAAGCCTCCTTTCGAGCCTTTAATCACCACTTCACTGAAGTTACTGTTTTGGAAGGTAATTTTCCTCATCGCTGTCACATCAACTCGCCGCATCAGCGAACTGCAGGCTCTGGTGGTGGATCCGCTATATACCCGGTTCCACTATGACAAGGTGGCCCTCCGGACCCATCCATACTTCCTTCCAAAAGTGGTCTCCTCCTTCCATCTGTATTCCTCCCGATTTTCTTCCTGAAACCACGTGTCTCGGGTTGAAGTAGCGCTACACACCTTAAACTATAAGCGAGTGCTGGCTTACTACTTGGATAGAACTAAGGTTCACAGAAGGTCCTCTCAATTGTTCATTTCCTTTGATCCCAGTCACCTTGGACTACCAGTGACAAAATGTACTCTATCCAGATGGATAGCAGATTGTTTCTTTTGCTTATGCAGAGGCAGGACTCTCCTTGGAGGGTCACGTTACTGCTTATAATGTGCGGGCTATGGCAACCTCCGTTCAGTATCCATTGACGAGATTTGTCGGGCAGCTACCTGGTCCTCCATTCATGGTTTTGCTGCACATTGTCTGGACAGGAACTGCTGTCAGGATGCCGTCATTGGCCAAGCTGTACTCCAGCACCTCTTTGGGACTTAAGCTCAACTCCTGCCCTCCGTCCCGGACTTCTACAAGACTAGATTAGATTAGAGGGGGTATAGCCTCCTGGAATTGAGTCCAATGGGACACATCATATCCACACTCTTTGGCTCTAACCTTTAGCCTCAGGGATCACACTGCTCATCCGACCCTCACCCCCCCCCCCCCCCAATATCAGTCTGCTACCTGGGAGCTAGTGAGTCCCGTATGTGAAGACTGCATTCCTGCTTGTTCCTGGAGATAGCGTAGTTACTTACCTGTAACAGGTGATCTGTGAGAACAGCAGGAATCAGTCTTCACAACCCGCCCTTCTCCCCTAGGAGTTGTAGGCTTGGGATATTTTTTTCTCTTCCTCTCAGCTACAAACTCAGCTGAGGAGAGGAGTTGGGAAGGCAGACATGCAGGTGCAGTGGAATGCTCCCAAAGGCATTCCTATTGGACACTGGGGAGTGTTCCTGCACAGGCTCTGTCAGTGCCGACATCACCCATATGTGAAGACCGATTCCTGCTGTTCCTGGAGATCACCTGTTACAGATGAGTAATTACACTTTGTTGGACGTCTCTTATAGATAGATTCCAGCACCAAAGCTAGCCCGGTTATTTCCCAAGGTCCATTTTACTTTTTTCAAAATTATTATATTGTTAGTGTTAAACACACAACTAAAGATTCTCACTGTCCTTTCAAAAACTAATCGCTCTGTAACATGAATGTCGACTAGAAATGTGGTTGCTTGGATTTGGTCTCAGCAGTTCATGATCAGCTTTGAATGACAAGTAATCCTGAAGCAGAACTTGGAAATATTGGTTATGGTTTGAAGCATGGCGTTATGCCGGGCAACGGTGGTAAATGACTACGGAGCAACTAGTTTTTGAAAGGACAGTGAGAATCCTTAGTTGTGTGTTTAACACTAATAATATAATAATTTAAAAAAAATAAAGTGGACCTTGGGGAATAACTGGGCTGGTTTTTATGCTGGAATCTGGCTATAAGAGGTCTGACAAAAAATAAATTTTGTGTGACAAGTTATTGTTGCTTTGAAGACTTCAGTATCGTGGGAAGTAGGTTATAATTCACATAATTAAGTTATTAGGATCACTAACTTGCATTCCTGATTTCTTGCATACCTGAAGTCATTTTGGCTTCTTCTGGCATTTCTCCATGAGTTAACAAAGAATTAATTACTGCAACCAAAAAATATGCAAGATCCTTCCTAAGAAGCTTTACATGGGCCATGAAGACCAGCTCCAAAGGACATGTCATCTGATGCATGGCTTGTAGAATTGATATCACAGCTTTTTAAAATTTATTTTATTTATTTAGCTAGGCTTATATACCGCTTTTCACCAGATCAAAGCGGTTTACAGGGAACAGAATGTTTTACAGGAAACATGTCGTACAAGGAACAGAGTAACAGTTAACAGAGTAACATAGTATATGACGGCAGACCAGCATGGTCCATCTAATCTGCCCAGCAAGGCAGCAAGAGTAGGTGCACCTGCCTCTCCATGCAGATTGCCCCTTGCCATGCCTTTGTTTAGCGGTGTACCCACTGCTCTGTGTAGATATAAGAGGTAGTTATGTTTATTTTGATTTTATCCTGTTGCTATAAAGGGATCCACTGTGTCTGTCCCATGCCATTTTGAATTCTGTCACTGTATTTGCCCCCACCACTTCCATCGGGAGGGCATTCCAAGCATCCACCACCCTTTCATTGAAAAAGTATTTTCTAACATTGCCTTTCAATTTATCTCCTTGCAGCTTCATATTATGCCCTCTAGTTTTACAGCTTCCCCATCATTGGAGGAGGTTTGTTTGTCCATTAATACTGTTTAAGTATTTAAAGGTCTGAATCATATCTCCCCTATCCCTCCTCTCCTCCAGAGTGTACATATTTAGGTTTTCAAGTCTCTTCTCATGTCTTCTGACACAGGCTCCAAATCAGGGGCGGCTCTATAATGAGTTGAAGTGAGACAGCAAAGTTTTGAGGGTGGCAAAAAATGCCCCCAAAATAGCCGCCTCACTTTGCCTTCAAAAGTTAAAACAAAAATCAGCGCGCAAGTTGCTGCCACGGCTGAGTCCACTTCTCAGCAGCGGCAGACTCCCCCTCACCTTTCTATGGCAGCCACGGCTCCTGCCTCTTAGAGAACCGCGGCTCTGCTAACAACATGCAGCTTAAGTAAAAGTCAAACAGTCTGGACCTTCCATGTAGTTGCATCCCGCCCCCAAATTGAAGTAGTTACTACTTCCTTTGGGGACGGGGTGCAGCTGCATGGTTCCTTCACAAAGGTGGGAAGGTTCCGCGCTGGTTTTACTTTTACTTAAACTACAAGTCACTAGCACAGCTGTGGCTCTAAGAGGCAGGAGCTGTGGCTGCCATTGAAAGTAGAGGGTGAGTTTACGGGGGAGCTAACATGGGAGAAGGTGGCTGGTAGGGAATTGACATGACGGAAATGTGGGATCTGCAATGGGGCTGACAGGGGGAGGAGGGGACTTAAAGGGAGGCGAACTGACTTGAGGGGAAGATGGGGTCTGCAACAGGACTGACATGGGGGAGGAGGGGGTTGGAAGGGAAGAGAACTGACATGAGAAGGTGGGATCTGCAAAGGGGCTGACACTGGAGGGGGAGGGGAGGAGGGGGCTGGAAGGGAAGAGAACTGATATGAGGGGAAGGTGGGGTCTGCAATGGGGTTGACATGGGGGGAGGAGGGGGCTGGAAGGGAATTGATATGAGGGGAAGATGGGGTCTGCAAGGGAGCTAACATGGGGGGAGGTGGGGGACTGACATGGGGGGAGGAGGGGGCAGCAAGGGAGCTTACACGGGAAGGTGAGGGCTAGAAGGGGGCTGACATGGGAGGGAGGAGGGGCATGGAAATGAGCTGACACCTGGGGATGGTACTAGAGGGGGACTGGAAGAGAGCTCGCACTTGGGGATGGGCCTGGTAGGTGACTGGGTAATTGGAATGGGGGCTGGAAGGGAAGGGCCTTGGGACTGGGATGGTATTTGGACTAGAAGGTGCTGGGCACTGGGGAAGGAGGGGGAATGGAAGGGAATGGATACCAGTGGAAGTCCTGGGAATGCAAGGGGGTTGAAATTGGAAGGTACTGGGAGGGGAAGACTAGAAAAGGGGGCTGAAACTGGGGAGGATTACTAGGACTGGAAATAGGTTGATGGAAGGAAATGAAGAAAACAAAAGAAATGGCAGATGGACTATAGACCATACAAAGAGAGCTAAGAGAAGACAAGAAAGCAGAAACCTCAGATCAGGACCAGCATGATCAGAGAATAAAAGTCAGACAACAAAGGGAGAAAAAATAATTGTATTTTCAATTTAGTGATTGGACTTTGCACGATCCTTAAGGGGAACCGCATCTCTTTGCATTTCATGCAGAGTCTGGCTTCTTGGGGATTCCGTTTAATTTTTTGTCTACATATTTTTATTTTTACTTTAGGTTGTAGTCACTTATTCTATATTTGGTGAGGGTCTGTGTTCTGCGTGTGTGACTGAGGCCCTATGTTCTGTTAACATGGAGTTTGTGCATAGGGATCTGTACTTAATAATTTGACTTGTTCAGCTTTTCAAATAGGTGTATAAATGTTCTAGGGATTACAGCAGTATTTATAGTGCGTTGTTTTTCTGGGTAGGCCCCTTATCTGAGTTTTAGAAGTTTATCCTGGTATGGTATGGTAGATTTGGCCTTGTAGATTTTCGGTGACTTTTGTAGGGTCTTATATTAGTTCCCAATATGCCTGTTACTGGAGAATGTTTGTTAGATGATAAGGAACACTTTTATTTTTTAATATATTGAGTTCTGTGGGTGAATGTCAAACTTCTGCTCTGCACCCATTGTTGAGGGAGAGGTTTCTGTGGATGTAGAATATATATTAAAAAAGAAAAAGCGAGAACCATAACACAGTTTATAACAAAATAAAATGAGTTATAATTTTATAATTTGGTACTATAAACTGTGCCGTGGTTCTCATTTGTTCTTTGTTCCTTGGTGTGTGAGCATCTTGCATTTCTTTTGTTTTTTGCAGAACATATATTTACATTAATGTCATGCTGGTCCAAGCCCTTCTTGGTCACAAAGTCTTTCTTGTTTCTCAGAGGGTGGGAAGTACTGTGTTGGGGCGCCAAGTTGCTCCTGTTTTTGTAGAGGTAGGAGATGCTGCATGGGTGCTGTTGAGCATCTCTTGTTCGGCATATTTAGCAGCATGTTTCCTAAGCTCTGTGCCATACTGGGTCAGACCAAGGTCCCTCAAACCTGACAGATTTCCGAAAAGGCACACAGGTGCCGCAATGCTTGTCCCAGGGCAAGCAGTGGATTTTCCAGGCCCTCTTTAATAATAGTTTATGGATCTTTCCACCAAGAACTTGCTCAAATCTTTTTTAAACCCAGCTACACTAACAGCTTTTGCTACATCCTCTGGTAACTAATGCCAGAGTTTGATTACGCGGGGCCATAGGCTAACTGCAGGGAGGCCTTTATATCCCCCTGCAGTTACCGCATTTCAGCGTGGCAAAACAGCTGCAGGTGCAACTAAGACCACACACTGAGGTGGTATTAGTTGCACTCACGCTACTTGCACTGAGCCATTATGTTAGTTTCTGCTGACAGTGCAGATACCTGGGTGTGAGAGAGTTCTTTCTCTCGCCTCATTCTGCAGTATAGTATGATTTTGGGAAAGAAATCCTGTAAACCTAAAGAGTGATGGGTAGACCTCCGGTGACGTCATCAGAACGCATGGCGAGTAAAAAGAAAGCTCTGCCATTGAGGCCTGCCAAATAGGGGAATGGCATCCTAAAAAGCATAATAAAGACGGGGAAATGAGAAGGCAATAGGGGAGGATCACCCACAGAGCAATTGGAGCCGGAGAGAGCCGTAGCGATCAACCGATGTCCGGTGCAGGTGGAGAGAGAGGTCCGATCGGGATGGCATAGGCTGGAGAGCGCAAAGGGCAGAGTTAAGTGGAGGTTGGTGAGCGGAGGGAAAGCTCGTGCGAATCGGGACGGCTGTCACTTCATACCTGGTTTCCCGGAGGAGAGTAGAAGGAAGTGAGAGTGGCGATTTTGGGGGCGCAGCAGCATCGGGAACAGTGAGTGGCCCGAACGAGGAGCCACGTGTCTGGAGAGAGCGGCATGTGCGGGAGCGGAGAAGAACGTGAGCAGAGCCTGACTGAAAGGGAGAGACACAAGTGGAATAAATGGCAACTGGGAGAGCCACTGCGGAGACCAGCAGATTGGAGGTGTGTTGGGAGAGACATGAGGGTGAGAAGGTGAAGGGGGAATCGCATCAGTGCGTGCAGAAGATATCTGTGGGAGGAATACCAGGAAGGAAGAGAAATCTGCAGCATAGCACAGTACAGGCACGCTGAATAAGTGTTATTCCGGCTGGGTGTAGCAGCAGGGATCTAATCCAGAGGTCCTAAAATACTCAAGACAAGGCCAGAAAATCTGCAGTTAGGAATCTATTCTAATTGGACAGAATAGAAGGGCACCAGTAGTGGGAGAAGCGAACAGACTGGATAGAGCATCCCACAGAGGGGGAGAGAACAGCAGAGCTCTTTATAGTCATATCTGCAAGTTGAGTGGAGCCAAAATACTATAAATGGATAAAAACAAGAGAGAGTTATTTGCGAATAAAAAATTGGCGGAATATAGATCATCCTATGTGCCATCCCGAGGAGGGCAGGAGGGAGAGAAGGAAGGTAAAATGGCAGCTGAGAAAGCTCCGGAGCAGGAGGAGGAGGTGGAAGGAGAGGAGTGCTTGGGAATGGCTGACAAAATCAAGCAGTGGATTACAGAATTAAAAGAGGAATTAAAGGTGGAAATTAATGGAATTAAAAATGAGTTAAAAGAGACTCTACAAATAATCAGACAAGACATCACGGATCTGGGAGACTGCGTGGAAGACACAGAGAATCAGTTGGAATAACGCAGAGTTGCAATGGAAACCCTTCAAAAAGGATGGGAAGACGTACAGCAGGCTCAAGAGGAGCTGAAGGTAAAAACAGAAGATTTGGAGGACCGGTCCAGAAGATGTAATATCAGAGTGCGAGGTATCCCAGAGGCAACCAAATATAAAAATTGTGAGGAAGTTATTCAAAAAGTGTTCGGAGAGCTATTAAAAGTTGCAGCTACAGCGGAGGAGGGTGCAGGGGGGACTCTGCGCATCTTACACGATGCAAGGTTCCACATTAGGAACCACCACCCAGGAAAAAGATTTAGGCGTCATTGTGGATACCATCTTAAAACCCTCGGCCCAGTGTGCAGCGGCGGCCAAGAGAGAAAATAGAATGCTAGGTATGATAAGGAAAGGAATGGAAAATAAAACAAAAGATATTATAATGCCTCTATATCGTTCCATGGTGAGACCGCACCTTGAATTTTGTGTGCAATTCTGGTCGCCGTATCTTAAAAAGGATATAGCGATTTTAGAAAAGGTTCAGAGAAGAGCCACCAAAATGGTAAAGGGGATGGAAGGATACTCCTATGAAGAAAGGCTAAAAAGGTTAGGGCTCTTTAACCTGGAAAAGAGACGGCTGAGGGGAGATATGATAGAAGTCTATAAATTAATGAACGGAGTGGAACGGGTAAACATAGATCGATTGTTTACCTTATCAGAATATAGAAAGACTAGGGGACATGCAATGAAGCTACAGGGTAAACTATTTAAGACTAATAAAAGAAAATATTTTTTCACTCAACGTGTAATCAAACTCTGGAATTTGTTACCGGAGGATGTAGTAAAGGCTGTTAGTGTAGCTGGGTTTAAAAAAGGTTTGGACAAGTTCCTGGAGGAAAGGTCCATAAACCATTATTAAGAAGTGGCCGAAGATATCAATGCTTGACCCAGTACAAGCATTGTGGAACTTGTGTCTCTTGGGGAAACTGCTAGGTACATGTGACCTAGATTGGCCACTGTTGGAAACAGAATACTGGGCTTGATGGACCTTGGTCTGACCCAGTATGGCATATCTTATGTTCTTATGTAAAGGGCGCATAGAGGACTGGGGCCCATCAGAGGTAATCACCCGCAAGATATAGTATTTATTTATTTATTTTATTTAACAGTATTTCTATACCGCTTTATCATACAATCAAAGCGGTGTAACAAAAATACAATCAAAATAAGTGGGGGTGTAATCAAGCAGTGAAAGAGGTTTTATGATTTGCATGTGAGTGGATAGTGTGTTAAATTAGGGTGAACTATGTACAATGAGCGCTATAGTACATCATGAGATATATATATACAAAATTAGGGCTTAAGATATATCGTGAGTCATTTTCAAATAAAGTAGTATTGGAAGGGGAAAGTACGTGGTTCTTGATGATTATAAGACAGGACCATATTCTTCGATGAACAACATTGTTTTCAGTTGTTTACAGAAATCTTTGAGGTCCATTGTCGATCTCAGTTCATCTGGGAGGGAGTTCCAAATTATTGGAGCAGCCAAAGAGAGTGCTCTGTCTGTGGTGTCTTTTCGTGTTTTTCTGAAGTCGCTTGAGGTGCTGACTCTGTTGGAAGTTCCCCTTCTTCTTGGGCGAGTGCTGATGTCTGGATGAATGAGGGTGTGCAGGCTGTTGGCTGAAATGTGGTGTTTAATTTTGAATATATTTATAATAGTTTTGTATTTAATGCGCAAGCGGATTGGGAGCCAGTGTAGATCTTTCAAAACTGGGGTAATATGATCATTTTTATTTATTTACATTTCTTATATACCGCACTATTTGACATCAGCGCGGTTTACATCGAACAAAAATTCAGCACCAAAAACAAGTGTCTGAGTTACAATAAACAGGGACATAAAACTTGGATAACAGGGTAAAATCAGTAACTGGGATCATAAAACCTGGATAGCAATGAGATTACGAATCACGGAATATAACAGTAAACTATTGACATCTTAAATGATAGCGCAGATGAGATTTAAGACAGGCCCGTAAAACCTTATACCAAAGGTCTGTGGAACCTTACTAAGTGGGAAATTCTGGTTCAATAGGTAATTCGGTGTGTCTATAATTCACAGAGAGGGGGCGTGCCTCAGCACTCACCGGGAAGTATTTAAGGAATAAGTAATGTTTGAGGGCTTTTCTAAATTGCAGTAGGCTGGTGATTGCTCTAATATCTGGCGGTAGTGCATTCCAGAGTTTAGGGGCACGAAAGCTGAAAGCCCGGTTTGCTGTTGCTGAAGTGCTTCTAGTAAGTTCGCGGGGAACCATTAGCGTATTTAATGCAATTGATCTCCTTGATCTATTCGGGGCTATGGGTTTGATGAGTTTGGTTAATGATGTGGGGGAGAGACTATTTACCGCTTTGAATGTAAGTAGTAATGTTTTGAATATGATCCTGGCATGTATAGGAAGCCAGTGTAACTGCATCAGTAGAGGTGACACATGCTCACACCTAGATGCCCCATAGAGAACCCTCGCAGCGCTATTCATTGCGAGCTGTAGGGGGTTCAGAGTGGATTGAGGGAGGCCTAGCAAAATGACATTCGCATAGTCAAAGTGAGGCATGATCAGAGCCTGGTAGATGGTGCGAAAATCCTCAGGTTCAAGCAGAGGGCGAAGATGTCTTAGTGACCGGATTTTGTAGTATATGATTCTTACAGTATTGGCTATATGTGTTTTCATGTCAAGGTTCTGGTCGAGTGTAACACCCAGATATCTTATATTGGGTTTTGATTGTAGCTCAGCATCCTTGACCTTCAGGAACTGGGGGGGGCTGAAGCTCGGGTTCTTTGACATGAAGAGCACCTCTGTCTTCTTATGTTGAATCCTTAGGTTTTGTGACAATAGCCATTGCGATATGGCATCAAAGCAGTTACTTAGTGGGGATAGGTCCAGTTTGTCTATGTTGAAAGGCATATAAAGCAGGACATCGTCCGCATATATCATGCAACTCACATTGAAGGACCTGATGATCTTGCAAATAGGTTGCATATAGATATTGAACAGTAAGGCAGAAAGGGAGGAGCCTTGCGGGACTCCCTGTCCTTGGTGAAATGGATCAGACATCACACCACCAGACCGAACGTGTTGCCATCTTTCAGATAAGTACGATCTATACCATTCAAGGGCAGTTCCGCCAACTCCTTTCTCTTTTAGCCGTATTAGGAGGAGGTCATGGCTCACCGAGTCAAAGGCTGCGGCTATGTCCAGGAACACAAGTGCAAAACCCTGTCGGACATTGTTGATACCGGAAATTATGTTATTGAGGAGAGAAGTAAGGAGCGTTTCTACTCCATGTGACTCTCTGAAGCCATGTTGGCAAGGGTCCAGAGGAGCCGTTGTATCAATATGGTCTTGCAGTTGGCATTGGACCTCCTTTTCTATTAATTTCGCGAGAAAAGGAATACTAGAAATGGGTCTGTAGGATTCTGCCTTTTGAGGATCTAACTTACAGTTTTTTAACAGTGGTCTGATGGACGTTTGTTTGAGGACAGAGGGGAACGTACCAGACTTGAAGGACAGGTTTATTATTTTAGTTATTATTGGGCTGAATTCGCAACGAAGTTCCTTTATCCAAAAAGCTGGACAAGGGTCCGTCTGAGCAGTGGTGGAATTGAGAGACATGATCAGATCTTCAATTCGCTTCTTATCCGGCGTAGTGAAAGTGCTTAGAGCTGTTGGGCACTCTTGGACGGTGGGGGCAAATTCTGAAAGAGGTTTACTTGTTTGTGTAAGCTTGGATTGTAGGTAGACCGCAAAATCTTGGGGATGGATCTCACATTGCTTTTCAGGGGTTGGTTCTTTTGTTAGGGTCTTGACTAGGTTAAACAAATCGTGAGGTTTATTTAAGGCCCGCTTCAAGGTGTCCGTGTGGTACTGCTTCATTTTATCAGAGATGGCCTTGCGGTGGATGGTTAGCTGATTGAGGTAAGCTACCCGGTCTATGGAGGAGCGTGACCGACGCCAGCGTTTCTCAAGGCTCCGTAGTTGGGATAGTGATAGTCTCAGTTCATCATTGTACCATGGTGCAGAAGCTCTCTTCCTAGTCGGTCTATTGAGAGGTGGTCATAGTGCAATCGTATTAAGACTGTTATTCCAGCATGTCTTGTTGAGCCAGAAATAATGCGTGCTGCAGTATTTTGAGCTAATTGAAGAGGTTTGATTGTTTGCTTTGCTAGCCCAAGAAGGATGGGGTTGCAGAAATCCAGTAATGGAGTGATAAGCGCTTGACATACAGTACGGAAGTGTTCTGTGGCGAGGAGAGGTTTAAGTTTTCTGATAATTCTCATCCTGTGATATGCATTCTTGACTGTTTTGTTTATGTGTGCCTTGAGATTCAGTTCACTGTCCAGTGTTACTCCAAGGTATTTTACTTCCGCTTTCATTGGTATAGTTTTATCGGCTACTCTGATGTCTAAAGGGTGTATGAAGTCCTGGTTGCGAGTGATTATTAGTGCCTCCGTTTTGTTGTAGTTGATTGACAAGTTGTTGTCTTTACACCATCTTGTCATATGTGTTAAGCAGACTGTTATTTTAGAATAGTCTGGGTTGTCCATAAAGATAGATGTGTATATCAAAATATCGTCTGCGTATATTGTGTACTGGATACTGTTAGCTTTCAGGATGTCGCATATTGGTTGGATGTATATGTTAAACAGAAGAGATGAAAGGGCGGACCCTTGAGGCACTCCTTGAAGCACTTTTATGGGTTAGGAGGTGTTGTGGCCTACTTTGATCCGAATCTGCCTGTCAGTGAGGTAGGATTGAAACCATTTTAAAGTAGTATCATGAAGACCAATCTTTTTTAGTCTTTCCAGGAGAATTAGGTGGTCAACTGTATCGAATGCAGAAGAGATGTCTACAAAAATCATTAGGATACCTTTTTTGATGTTATCTATTACTCGGAGTATGTTGTCTAAGAGGTAGATCAGAAGTGTTTCTACTCCATGGTTGGGGCGAAAGCCGTGTTGGTTGTCATCCAGAGGTGCATAGTTGTCAATGTGATCCTGAAGTTGTTGTTGTACTGATTTTTCTATTATTTTTGCTAGAAAAGGTATACTGGAAATTGGTCGGTATGCGGCTGGGTTACTCTTATTAAGAGTTGTTTTCTTTGGTACTGGTCGTACTGTAGCTTGCTTTAATTGGTTTGGCATAAGACCTTGGGTGAGAGAGTTGTGCACCATGTTGTGTATGAAGTGGATAAAGCTTGATTTGGTAGCTTTGATCCATGAAACTGGACAGGGGTCATTAGGAGCAGTGCATGTATTTATTGCTGATATGATGTGGGAAAGCTGCTCTGTTGAGCTCCTACAAGATGAAAGAATGTCTTTTGGGAGCAGCCAGGAAGGTGAGAAATTTCCAGTGGGAAGAGCATAAGATCAAATTATTCCAGGATCTATCCCAGGGAACTCTGCAATGCAGAAGAGAGTTAAAGGAAGTCACGGCCTACTTAAGGAGGGCATACTTGAGATATAAATGTCTGTACCCATTTGGATTACTGCTTACAGTGCAAGGGAGGTCGTGGAGAGTGAGGACAAGTGCAGAAGCTTGGAGGGCGCTGAGAGACTTAGGATCGACTAATCTCCCGGAAGTGGCCAAAAGTCCAGTCAAAATAATTGACAACAGTGCCACTACTTCGAGGGCGATTAGCTTGAGATGGCATCAAGCAGCAGAAGGTGGCATGAGATTGGCGAGAATGGTCAAAGAAAGCCAAAGAGGAAACAAGATGGAACATGAATCAGGCTGAAGACAAGGACTCTATCTGGACTTGAAACAGATGATGCTTAATGAGGATAGGATCCTGGACTGTTGAAACATGTATTATATCGAGGTGTTGGTTTGTAGTGGGATGATGGAGGTAAGGGGGGAGGAAGGATGGGGCTGGAGGAGGGGTTGGGCAAAGATGGTGGGGTGGTTTAGGGATGGGAGGGGAGAGAGAGCCCTGATTAAGGGAAATTTACATAATAGGGGTTTGATGGGGCAAGGAAGGGGAGTAGGGGGGAGTGGCGGGGGGGTAGGAGTAAGGAGGGGTGGGTGGGAGGAACAGGGGAGGGCAGGGAAGGGGAGAGGAGGGAGGGGGGTGAGGAGGACAGAGGGGCAGGGGCAGACAGCGGTTCGATAGTCGGTCACCTTAATGGAAGCCATATCTCCAGTGAGGAGCAGAGGGAAGGGGAAGGGAAGGGGAAGGGAAGGGGGAGGGAGGGGGTGAAGGGGAAGGGAAGGGGGAGGGAGGGGGTGAAGGGGAAGGGAAGGGGGAGGGAGGGGGTGAAGGGGAAGGGGAGGGGGGGAAGATAGCAGATGTAGGGTTGAGAAGGAGGGAGTAGAAAATGATATAAGGTGAGTTAAAACTTGTAACACTGAATGTCAAAGGGCTTAATTCGCCAATGAAGCGGCAGAAACTGTATAAAGAGGTAAGACGCCAAAAAGCGTCAATAGTGCTTGTACAAGAGACACATTTAACAAGGGCAACGGAACATGTGGTCCAACTTCGGGGATATGGATTTGGTTTCTATGCATCAAACACAGTGGGGAAAAAAAGAAGGGTAGATTGGCGTTTTTTATATCCTTCCAACTTAAGGTGGAGGTTCAGAAGATAATTAGGGATAAAGAGGAGAGGTTTATACTGTTACGTATAAAAGTTGGTAATGAATGGTATTGTATAATGAATGTATATGCACCAACAGGGGGACAAAGGGAATTTTGGACAAAACTAGAAGCTGAGGTGGGACAGTTAGGGGATGGAAAACTCATTTGTGGGGGAGATTTTAATTTAATGTGGAACCCAGATAGAGATGCAATGGGGAAAAGGGAGGGTAAACGAGCAGATAGGCATAAATATCAAAATTTTGTTACACAACATTGCTTGATAGATGTATGGCGATTTCAGCATCCCCGGAAGAGGCAGGTTCCAAATGATTCTTCTCAGAATGAAAGCACCACAGTTATTGCATTGAATACATGACATGCTGATTAAATGGTCCTAGGAGAAGGAGAAAAGATGGGTGTAACAGCTAATTAAAGGATAGATGTCATTGTATACGATGACTATATAGGCAATGCAACCCTGGGGTGGGGTGGGCGGGAACTTAATTGTCCATGACCTTGTAGACCTGATTTAAAGGCTATGCAATGAATGTAGGGAGGAGTGGCTCAGTGGTTGGGACAAGTTACCTCAGGCCGGAGGGCCGGGGGTTCAAGTCCCATATCTTCCTGGTGGCACTCACTTCTGCCTGCAGAGTCAGTGAGCTTCAGGCCTTGGTGGCCGAGCTACCTTACACCAGGTTCTACA
Organism: Ichthyophis bannanicus; assembly: GCA_033557465.1. Lineage (NCBI taxonomy): Eukaryota > Metazoa > Chordata > Amphibia > Gymnophiona > Ichthyophiidae > Ichthyophis > Ichthyophis bannanicus. The sequence continues at coordinate 66,272,326 of CM066035.1, forward strand.
AGAATAGGGTCATGCTTCACACCCACCCTAAATTCCTTCTGAAGGTGGTATCCGCCTTCCACCTCAACCAAGAGGTGGTGCTCTCCACCTTCTTTCCATGGCCCCACACTGACAAGGCGGTGGCTGTTCTCCATACTCTGGACTATAAGAAGTCCCTGTCCTTCTACTTGCAACATACTCAGGGCCACAGCAAAGCCTTGCAGCTTTTTGTTTCATATGACCCCAGTCGACTGATGGAGGCTGTTACCAAGTGGGCTCTGGCCACCTTGGTGGCAGACTGCATCACCTTTACCCACGATCAGGCTGGGCTTTCATTGGAGCCTGGGTCACGGCGCACAACGTCAGGACTATGGCAACTTCGGTTGCAAGCCTACGCTCTGTCCCTATGGCAGACATCTGCCAGGCTGCCACATGATCCTCAGTTCACACTTTCACAGCTCACTACTGCTTGGTGAGGGAGTCCCAACAGGACAGCACTTTCAGCTAGGCCGTACTCCTTAATCTGTTTGGGGTTTAGGCAACTCCTGCCCTCCGACTCTTCTTGTTCGGGCTACTGGAGCAATGGTTTTCCCTGGACACTGGGGTCCTCAGATTCGCCTACAACTGCTCACGGCTGGGTCGTGTTTTTCTACAGGTTTTCAGTAGCCTGTAGCTAGGGAGTCCCATATGTGAGAACTGACTTCCTGCTTGTTCCTGGAGAAAGCATAGTTACTCACCTGTAACAAATGTTCTCCATGGACAAAATCAGTCCTCACAACCCTCCCCTTGGAGTTGCTGTACAATTTTTGCCATCTGTTTTGTCAGCTCTACCTATGTCATCTGACTGAGTAAGACGGCACCCTTAGGCGAGAAGGGGACCACGCATGCTTGGTGGCATCTCCCAAAGGCTTTCTTTGAAAGCTGGGGAGATGCTTCCGCGGGCCTCAGTTGGCACTGATATCACCCATGTGTGAGAACTGATTCCTGCTGTCCCTGGAGAACACCTGTTACAGGTGAATAACTACACTTTACCATAGTTAACATCAAGCCATAATACAAGCTAAAAGCTAATTACACCAGGCTCATTGATACTGCAAGTAACAAATCTACAGACCGATGCAGAAAGCCAGAGTTAAAGCAGTGTGCTAAAAAACATGTACCTTTCTTTTTAGCATGAGAGTACCGCAATATTATGTGCCAGTATGCCATAAGCAAAACATATGCAAATGAGATATGTGCAAAACTTCTACATTAAATGATATAAACAAATGTGATATGTTATTTTTACAATGTAATATAATTTTTGTATTCTACTTATCTACCACTCTGTAATATAATTTTTTATGTAATGACTTTCTGACTCCCTTTGTTGTATATTTGCATCCTGGAAGGAGAGACTACGTGGCTAGTAACACGTAGCCTGCCACAGGTGCGGAAGTGCAAGAAGTGGAGTGAGACAGTATTAACCAATGAGTTATAGGCATGTTGGAAGAGGGAGAGGACATGGTGTACTATAAAAGGACTGTGAAACAGAGGATAAATGTGTCTGTTCAGTCAGGCACCATTCTTGCAAGAATGTAATTAAAGTAACCCTTTGCTTCACTGAGGAGTCTGTTAATGTGTAAAAAGTTATGTTTTATTACAGAATGGGTGTTGGAGGAGACCGCCGCCACCAAGGACAGGGAGACGCGTCCCATTGAGTTCAACAGCCTCGTATATCGATGACGGGGGGGGGGGGGGGGGGCTCCGACAGCGTACTGACAGCAAAATCCTGAGACCATGAAGGAAAAATCAATACAGACTCAGTGAAGCAGACCAGGTATTAAGCAGGCACAAACGCGTCAATCAGGTAACTCCGTGCACAGACCAAGGTAAGAAACAAGACTGTAAAGTATTACCTTGGTGGTTGGGTATCGATACAGATTGTTGTGTGTATGAGACATGTCCTAGACATGAAGTGAGTGTGGAGTCTCAATCCGCGGTTCTGACACATCCGCAAGGAGTGCGGCCGGAGAGAGACGAAGTGAAAAGCACATTGGTGAAAGGAGTCTCGATGGGATTAGGAATTCTAAAGGAAACTCGAGTAAGGACGGGGCTTGAAGTACAGACCCCGGGGACATTCCTCCAGACAGTCTATTAGGGAGGATGTTGAAGTAAATGGCAGAGTAATGAACACACTAAGAATAAGGATAAAGCAAAGAAGTGTTTTAAGAATTGCTGTTTTACATGGACAAAATAAAAAAGAAAGCATAATGCCAGCTGCAGTCTTCTGGCCGAAATTTGGAATGGACGAAGGGTGATTATGTCAAATCCTTAATTTATATGTAAACAGTGAAGAGATTAATCCAGCAAGTGTAAAAGAATTTGCTGCTGCTGCCACAGGAAATAACAGTGGTGCATGTAAACGGTCATTAAGCAGGGAATTCTTTTGAAGCTGGAGGAAATAGATTAGCAGATGAGACTGCTAAGGAAGCTGCCTTAGAGGAAGACTTAACCCCTATAAACAATTTAACCCCAGAAATAGTGAGTCAGGCAGCAAATCCCATATTTACTGAAAGGGAAAATTGAAAACTCGAAGATATAGGGGCAGTAGAAACTGAAAGGGGTAAAATGGGTTTTACCTGATGGCAGGCAGATAGTAAACAAACAAATAATGAGAGAAATTATGGCCATTCTACATCAAGGGAGTCATTGGGGTGTACAGGCAATGTGTGATCTGGTTCTAAGGCACTATGGGTATATGGGAATATACACAGTAGCCAAGCAAGTGTGTGAGAGATGTATAACCGGTAAAAAAAATAAACAAAAAGGTCCTTAGGAAACAATTGCAGGAAGGCAGAGACCCTGGTCTTCGTCCGTTCTAAAGTATACAGGTTGATTTCACTGAGTTGCCCCTGGTTGGGCGGGTGAAGTACCTTTTGGTAATAGTGGACCATTTGACGGGATGGGTGGAGGCATATCCCATGGTAGCTGCCACAGCAATAGGAGTAGCAAAATAGTCTTGGAACAAATCATTCCAAGATATGGAATGATAGGTCATATTGACTTGGATCAGGGAAGTCACTTCACAGCCAAGGTATTGCAAAACATAATGGAAACTCTGGGAGTATCCTTGGATTTCCATACTCCATGGCATCCACCCTCCTCAGGGAGAGTGGAACGCATGAATTAGACTATAAAGAAGCAGCTAACCAAATTGATGTTAGAAACAAAATTACCCTAGACTAAGTGTTTGCCCTTAGCATTATTAAGAATCCGAACAGCCCCTCGGAAAGATTTAGGATTGTCCCCCTACAAAATGTTATTCGGATTACCCTATATGGGACAATTAAAGGAACCTCCCCAGTTTGAAACTAAAGATACATTTCTTAAATAATATATACTTGAGCTGTCCTCTTCTTTATCTGTTCTCAGGAATAAAGGACTGTTGGCACAAACACCCCCGTTGGAGTTTGCAGTTCACGGTCTCAAACCAGGACAGTGGGTCTTGATAAAATCCTGTAAGGAGTCCAAATTGCAACCAGACTGGGAAGGCCCATTCCAGGTCTTACTGAGACTGCTGTAAGAACTGTGGAAAAAGGTTGGACATTATACACGAATTAAAGGTCCGGTCGAAGCTCCTTCAGATGACCAATGGAAAGTCCAGGGAACTAATGACCCTCTGCACCTGAAAATAACAAGGAAAAACAGAAGAACAGGAGAGGAGTTGGTTAAAAAGGACTAATAAAATTTATAACATGGAAAAAGAAAAGTGGATGGTGTTGCTATGGTGGGGGGGATCACTTTCCCTGTTAAGGGGAATGGCATGGGATTTAGGACGGGGAAAGGGATGGATGGAGTAACAAGTACAAACACAGACACGATGGGGAAAGGTGTACCCTAACATATTTACTGTAACCGTACCAGAGGGAGAAGGACCAGTGAGCCTAGAATTTGATGCCTGCCAAGTGATAAGTTGTGATGTGGGATACTACGAAAAGTTGTGGAGAAATAGTCATAAGTATATGTGTCCAGAGACTGCCCAGACACTTGTATATGGGATGCCCTGTTACGGGTGGTCACAAGTTTGATGGACCACCGAGGATGGAAGCTGGGTCTCCCCAGAGGGGAAGAGGCACCCAGTTCAAAAGAAAATAACAATGATAGACAAACAAAGCATTCAGCAATGTAACCCAGGAAGTTGCAACCTCATCGAGGTCATCCTCTCTGGAAGGGATGACTCACTGGTTGGGACCTATAGGCTAGGAATAGACATTGGTGGGCAAGATCCCCTGGGAAGATTGAGGATAAAAATACCCCTCAAGAATCAGACTCAGGTCTCCACACCATTCCCCAGCATATTCTTTGAACCTAATGACCCTAAGGCAGTCAAGATAGTGGAGATTAAAAATTTGAAGGACACTCTAGAGGTGGAAACGGGTTATGGGTATGTGAACACCTGGGTGGAATGGGTTAAATATACCGTAGGAAGTCTCAACCATAGTAATTGCTATGCATGTGCCTCTGGGAGGCCCATTGCACAGGTTGTGCCCTTACCCTTGAGGTGGGATACAGATCCCAATGGAGTAAGATGCCTCATATCTCTGTATCAGGAAAAAACGGCTTGGGGAAATGAAAGTTGCAAGTCACTGAGTTTGCTCTTTCCCCCTACAGACTTGAAGGAGGTGAAAGTTCCCCGCACATTTTCAGCAGTATTTGTAAATCACTCCACCTGTCTCATCAGGCGGGGGAAGAACTACACGAGGGAAGTAGGGGAACTGAACACCGGCATTCTAAGCTTAAACCTGACAATCCCTGTCAGGTTTAAGCTTAGAATGCCGGTGTTCAGTTCCCCTACTTCCCTCGTGTAGTTCTTCCCCCGCCTGATGAGACAGGTGGAGTGATTTACAAATACTGCTGAAAATGTGCGGGGAAGAAGAATTACTCCAACCTGGTAATCCCTAGGGCAGACCTGTGGTGGTACTGTGGAGAGCGGACGTTGAGACCAACATTGCCCCCCCCCCCCCCCCCCCATGGTCAGGAACATGTGCAATAGTTCAATTGGCAGTCCCTTTCACTTTGGCATTCACAGAACAGGACAAGGGGCAAATATAAAGGAAAAGGAGGAGTACTTTGGGAGCCTCATTTCATGACAGGATATACTGTATATAGACGTAATAGGAGTCCCTAGGGGAGTTCCGGATGAGAATGAAGCACGAAACCAGATTGCAGCTGGATTCGAATCCCTGTTATGGGTAATCACGATAAACAAAAATGTAGATTGGATAAATTATATATATTATAACAGCAGTTTATCAGTTATATCTGGAATGCAATAAAGGGGATCGCAGAACAATTGGACGCCACTAGCAGAATGACCTGGGAGAACGGAATGATTTTAGATATGATGGCGGCTGAAAAAGGGGGCGTGTGTGTGATGTTGTATGTTCATCCCCAATAACACCGCCCCTAATGGCACTATCACTAAAGCCCTGTGAGGACTAACTACCTTGGCAGGGGAATTGGCAGAAAATTCAGGTACGGATACCTCTCTCACTGGATGGTTGGAGTCATGGTTTGGGAAGTGGAAAGGGGTGGTAGTATCTATATTTACCTCTGTACTTGTTATAATTGAAGTATTAATTACAGTGGGGTGTTGTATAATACCATGTAGTCTTGAAGGACTACAAAAGGGGACTGCTATTTCTGAAGAGAGATCTGCAATTGTAAGTATTGACTTCTGGGAATTTTTCTAAATCTTGGGGAAAAAATAATTCTTTAGATTAAAGATGATTAATCTGTGAACCCAGTGTAATTGTTAAATCAATTAGGGCCTAGTAGCAGCAAGAGTTTGTAGTTAAAATTTAAAACACAGCAGAGAGCTTTCTGGTTAAATTTAGAACCCAAAGCTCCCTTTCTCAAAGCAAGGGCTTTGGGTCTCCCCTTGGAGATTGGTCACAGATTACCTTAGAAGCACAGGACAGGGTACTGTGTAGCAGCCAGCTTTTTAATAAGTCTTCTTTCCCTCACCGACATCCACCCACCCCTGGGATAATCATAGCTTTATAGGTGCTTAAACCTCTTAAAGGAAAGGAGGTGCCATATTCACTCTCAAGTGCAACTGTTTTTTCTCATCAGCATACATTAAGGACCTGAGATTAATTAAACTTCAGGTGAACAAAGTACATTAAACGTATTAGGTATAGTTTTATTAATATAAGTATCCCTAGCAACCCTTAGTAAGTAAAGAACTTAAATAACTAAACACAACCTTAAAGCGAAGATACAGACAGCAGTCCAGCAGCGAGATGGGGGCTTTCCAGTCTTTTGCATTGAGTGTCACATGTATGATTTTCTCCCAGTTGGTGAGGGGTCTTACGTGTACACAAGGTGCAAGGAGCTCTTTGCTCTCAGGGAACAAGTCCGATCTCTGGAGGCAAGAGTAGCAGACTTGGAAGACATAAGGAAGACAGAGAGGTACATAGACAAGACCTACAGGGATATAATCCTGAAGTCTGTGATAAGGAAGCTTATCATAGCTCAGGAAGGAGCTATAGAAAAGGTGAAGTGACTCTGAACAAGCAACCTGTCAGTTCTGGTAGAAATAAGAAAACAGAATTTTCCCATAAAAGACTACCAGTCCCAGAATGCACCAGGTTTCCAACAGCCATTAGAGAAGCTGAAGTGGGGAAACGTGTGTTCAATCAGGAGGGCTATGAGGTAATCCCTAAGCACTCATCTCAAAGGGCAGGGCCTGATTCAGCACAGCTGCGCTGTATTAGGGAGGAGCACTCATCTAAGCAGAATAAGAGTAGAGTTTATTCTACAGATGACCATCTTCATGATCACCTTGGATATCCAGAGAATTGTCCTCAGTATCCTGAGAATCAGCTTGAGTTTGATCATCAGTTTCATCTGAAGGATCATCAGAAGCAGAAGCCAAACCGGACGGACAGAGAGGGAAAGAGACCCTTTGGAAGAAGGAAGAGAAAAGCCTTTGAGAGGTCTAGAAGAGTCCAAAGCAGTACGTATACTGGGAGGTATTCCAAGGGCCAGCATATACCATTGGACTGGGGAAAGCCAGAGGAATGGTGCTGCAGAGCTAGGAATCACCAGAGGCTACCTGTGAGGGAGACGGCTGCACGTGGAAGGGACCCTAAGACCTGTGCCAGAAGGTATGTGAAGAGAGATCCAGTGTCCAGGGATCTGGATTGGAAGGCTGGACATAAGAACTGGACTACATACTGGCCAGGCTATATAGAGAGGAACTCTAGCAGCAATGGAAGCTCAGGTATGAACACTGATCTATGCCCTAGCTATAACCTTGAAAGACAGCAGGGAAACAAGTATTCTCCTGAAAATGCTCCATTGAGAGATTCATCTGTGCCAATCCATGATATTGAACCCATGCTTGTTGAACAAGGGGGAATAATAGCAGATGAGGATCCTGTTTATAGGGACTGCTCTCTATCTAAACTCCGTTGGTAACTTTCTGTTATAAAGTACAGCAACCATCACAAAGAAATACAAATTTGTCCTTTAATCTACTCAGAAAAGCTCCTGAAGCAGGATTTGACCCACACAGTGGAAGGCAAGCCAGCTAAGGGGTTTCAGCTGGTAACTGTTAGCAATTAAGCCTTATAAGAAATAATATTAGTTCAGCTCAATCCCCAACCCTGAGTTCAAACTTTTTATATTGCTATATATGCATCAATCTTCTAGGTGCAGACTAGGTGCAGAAAAGGTCTCAGACTTATATAAGGCTTAAATCAGCCAGACTTGCTGGAATGAAAATTGCCTTCTTTTGCATCAATGACCTTAATAGCTAAATTCTGCATCCATTTAGTAATAATATTCATTTAACACAACATTTAACACAGTGTTTCTCCACTTATACACAGTATGTCTCCACCGGCATTGCTTAGAACTATAAAACCATCAGTCTTAGACAATCTCACTTCACAACTTATTGTCCCATCTTTGTTGAATTTCAAATTTGATGGTTTGTTAAAAGCAGTGCTTATCTAATTGCTTGTGAGCTAGGAGAGAATCACTTCTGTATCTATGTGGGAAGTAATCAGAAGTTAACCTGAAAAGAACAGTTTGTTTCTTGCTTTGTGGCTTTTCATTTGTTGTTTTCCTGATTTTGACTTTGTTTTTCCAAGTTAACACTGAAAGCAAGTAACCTAATTTATGTGCTACCAAGCATATCTGTGTTGGGAGAAATAACCCCATAAATAAATATCTTATTGGCTTTACCCAAGAGCACAACTAAATTATTGTCAGCAGCTGTGTCTGGTGTGAATGAACTACATTGCCCACAATACCTTGCAAATCATATAGAAATATGCACTTGCCAAGAGTGTGAAGATTCTCACCCAGGCAGCCGTCTGACAAGTCCCAACTCCAGTCTGGCAGCACCCCTTTTGCCATGGAGGAGAGAGGTCACGTGACAGGAGAACATCACCCTGGTGTGGCAGGAAGTGATCCTGTAGCTAGGACCTGTCCTCCAGGTGATGTAAAACCCTCTCACACCGAGGATGTTTCTCCAGGGCCATGTGCCCATGCAGGAAGGGTTAGGACAGCTGTTATAGTTGGTGATTCGATCATTAGGCATGTAGATAGCTGGGTGGCTGGTGGACATGAGGATCGCCTGGTAACATGCCTGCCTGGTATGAAGGTAGCGGACCTCACGCGCCACCTAGACAAGGTCTTAGATAGTGCTGGGGAGGAGTCTGCTATCTTGGTACAAGTTGGTACCAATGACATAGGAAAATGTGGTAGGGAGGTTCTGGAGGCTAAATTTAGGCTTTTAGGTAGGAAGCTGAAATCCAGAACTTCCAGGTTAGCATTCTCCTAAATGCTTCCCGTTCCACGTGCAGGACCCAAAAGGTAGGCAGAGCTCTGGAGTCTCAATGTGTGTATCAGACAATGGTGCAAGGATGAGAGTTTTGGATTTATTAGGAATTGGGGAACATTCTGAGGAAAGGAGGGGATCTTCCGAAGGGATGGGCTTCACTTTAACCGGAATGGAACCAGGCTGCTGGCATTAACTTTTAAAAAGGAGGGAGAGCAGCTTTTAAACTAGATAATAGGGAAAAGCCAACAGTCGCCCAAGAGAGCATGGTTTGGAACAATGTATCCTTGAAGGATACTACCAAAAAAATGAAGTTAGGGCACATCAGCAGAGAGGTTCCAATAAAGACAAAAGTAGCCCAAATGCCCTTCAGTACAGAGCAGACAGAGCTTAAAGATTCCAAATTGCCCCTGCCCACTGATAATCAGATTAATATGAATAAAATACAGTCTCTAAAATGCTTGTATGTAAATGCTAGAAGTCTAAAAAATAAGATGGGAGAATTAGAATATATAGCACTAAATGAGAAGTTAGATATGATTGGTATCTCAGAGAGATGGTGGAAGGAGGACAACCAGTGGGACACTGTGATACCTGGATACAAACTATATCGTAATGATAGAGCTGATCAAATTGGTAGAGGGGTTGCGCTCTATGTTAGAGAGGGCATTTAGTCACAAAGGATTAAAGATTTGCAGGAAACAAAATTTTCTGTAGAATCTCTATGGATTGAAATTCCATGTAAAAAGGGGAAGGCGATGGCAGTGGGGTTGTACTATCGACCGCCTGGCCAGAATGAACAAATGGATGATGAAATGCTCAAACAATTAGGGAAGCTAACAAAAGTTACAGAACAATAATAATAATGGGTGATTTCAATTACCCCGGTATCGACTGGGTCAGTGTCACGGCAGGAAATGCTAGGGAGATAGTTTCTAGATTAAATAAATGACTGCTTCTTGGAGCAACTGGTTCATGAACCGGCCAGAGGGGAAGCCATTTTGGACTTAGTCCTTAGTGGAACACCAGATCTGGTGCAAGAAATAAGGGTGTTGGGGCCACTTGGCAATAGTGATCATAGCATGATCACATTTGATTTAATTAATGGAGGAGGGATGGTGAGGAAATCCGCAGTTGCTACCTTTTAACTTTCAAAAGGGAGACTATGATAAAATGAGGAAAATAGTTAAGAAAAAACTAAAAGGAGCAGTTACAAAGGTCAAATACTTACATCAAGCTTGGGTATTGTTTAAAAATACTATCTTGGAAGCCCAGACCAGCTGAATTCCACGCTTTAAGAAAAGTGGAAGGAAGTCCAAAAAACTGCCAGCATGGTTTAAAGGTGAGGTCAGAGAGGCTGTTGCCAAAAAAAGCATCTTTCAGGAAATGGAAAAAAGAGCCAAATGACGAAACCTGGAAACAGCACAAACACTGGCAAGTTAAATGCAAGGTATTGATAAGGCAGGCAAAGAGAGAATTTGAGAAGAAACTTGCTGTGCAAGCAAAAACGCATAATAAAGACTTTTTCAAGTACATTCGTAGCAAAAAAACCTGTGAGCGAGCCAGTTGGACCATTAGATGATAGAGGGGTAAAGGGCAGTAAGAGGAGACAAGGCTATAGCGGAGAGACTGAATGAATTCTTTGCTTCGGTCTTTACTGAGGAAGATGTAGGGATTTTACCCATGACTGAAGTGGTATTCAAAGGTGATGCTGCAGAGGAATTGAAAAATATCAATACACCGGGAAGATGTATTACAACTATTTGATAAACTGAAGAGTAGAAAATCGCCTGGACCGGATTGTATACATTCAAGGGTGTTGAAAGAACTGAAATATGAGATTGCAGACCTGCTGTTAGTAATCTGTGAACTATCATTAAAATCATTTGTAATACCTGAAGATTGGAGGGTCGCCAATGTAACGTCAATTTTAAAAAGGGTTCCAGGGGTGATCCGGGAACTACAGACCACTGAGCCTGATGTCAGTACTGGGAAAAATGGTAGAAACTATTATAAAGAACAAAATTACTCATCATGTAGATAGTCATGGCTTAATGGGAGACAGCCAACATTGTTTAGACAAGGAAGATCTCGTCTTACTAATTTTGTATGGTTTTTTTGAAGGTGTGAATAAACAGGCAGACAAAGGTGAGTCAGTTGATATAGTGTATCTGGACTTTCAGAAAGCCTTTGAAAAGGTCCTTCATCAGAGACTTTTGGCAAAACTAAAAAGTCATGGGATAGGAGGCAGTATAATATTGTGGATCAGGAACTGGTTAAAAGAAAGAAAGCAGAGGGTAGGGCTAAATGGCCAATTTTCCTAATGGAAAAAGGTGAATAGTTGAGTACCCCAGGGATCTGTGCTGGGTCCGCTGCTTTTTGACGTATTCATAAATGACCTGGAAAAGGGAATAACGAGTGTGGTTATCAAATTTGCAGATGACAAAAAACTTTTTAAAGTTGTTAAAACCCAAGAGGATTGTGGAAAATTGCAAGAGGATCTTGATAAATTAGAAGACTGGCATCCAAATGGCAGATGAAATTTAATGTGGACAACTGCAAAGTTATGCACCTAGGAAAGAGCAACCCAAACTATGGTTACACGATACAAGGTTCCACATTGGGAACCACTACCCAGGAAAAAGATTTAAGCATCATCGTGGATAACATGTTGAAACCCTCCGCCCACTGTGCAGTGGCGGCAAAGAGAGCAAATAAAATGCTAGGTATCATGAGGAAAGGAATGAAAAATAAAACAAAGGATATTATAATGCCTTTGTATCGTTCCATGGTACGACTGCACCTTGAATATTGTGTGCAATTCTGGTCGCCGTATCGTAAAAAGGATATAGCGTTATTAGAAAAGGTGCAGGGAAGAGCCACCAAAATGGGATGGAAGGATACTCCTATGAAGAGAGGCTAAGAAGGTTGGGGCTCTTCAACCTGGAAAAGAAACGGCTGAGGGGAGATATTATGGAGGTCTATAAATTAACGAATGGAGTGGAATGGATAAACATAGATCGATTGTTTACATTGTCAGAATATAAAAAGACTACTAGGTGACATGCAGTGAAGCTACAGGGTAACCTATTTAAGACTAATAGTGAAATACTTTTTCACTCAACGTGTAATCAAACTCAAATTTGTTACCGGAGGATGTAGTAAAAGCTGTTAGTGTAGCTGGGTTTAAAAGAGGTTTGGACAAGTTCCTGGAGGAAAGGTCCATAAACCATTATTAAAAGGGACCCAGGATATCACTGCTTGACCCAATTCAAGTATTGAGGAACCTGTGTCTTTTGGGGAGACTGCTAGGTACTTATGACCTAGACTGGCCACTGTTGGAAACAGGATACTGGGCTTGATGGACCTTGGTCTGACCCAGTATAGCATATGTTATGTTCTTACGTGTATAGGAGGGCTAACTCAAAGATTGATAGAAACAGCAAGCACTAAACAGATGATTTTATCACCTCCAGTGCACAAGGATACAATGTTATTAGTGGTCAATAAAGGGGAAGAGATGGAGTCAGGAAGGATGTTATCTAAATTAGAAGCTTCCAATGGAACTGTAGAGTAAGTGTAAAAAGTAACAAGATAAAAAGAAAGAGGGAGGGGTTTGATATAAACAAATGTGATATGTTATTTTTACATTGTAATATAATTCTTGTATTCCACTCATCTACCATTCTGTAATATAATTTTGTATGTAATGATTTTCTGACTCCCTTTGTTGTATGTCTGCATCCCGGAAGGAGAGACTATGTGGCTAGTAACACGTAGCCTGTCACAGGTGTGGAAGTGCAAGAAGTGGAGTGAGACGGTATTAACCAATGAGTTATAGACATGCTGGAAGAGGGAGAGGACATAGTGTAGTATGGAATGACTTTCTGACTCCCTTTGCTGTATGCATCCTGGAAGGAGAGACTACGTGGCTAGTAACACGTAGCATGACACAGGTGCGGAAGTGCAAGAAGTGGAGTGAGACAGTATTAACCAATGAGTTATAGACATGCTGGAAGAGGGAGAGGACATAGTGTACTATAAAAGAACTGTGAAACAGAGGATAAATGTGTCTGTTCAGTCAGGCACCATTCTTACAAGAATGCAATTAAAGTAACCCTTTGCTTCACTGAGGAGTCTGTTATTGTGTAAAAAGTTATGTTTTATTACAAAATGCAGGTCAGGTGCCAGACACATGTGCCTTATGCGCTAGCGGTGGCAACAAGCTAGCAGCAGGTAAGTCACACCAGGAAACATTTCTGTTTTCTCCTACACACTCTGAACTTTCATTCTCCTCTACACTTGCCAAACTGCACTTCACCTCTGACCATGATTTGATCAGTGGTGCTTCTGAATTCTGCACTCGGCCTTCTGGTCTTCTGCATTCTTCTTTGCATCTGGGAGAAATAGTTAATGACCTCATTATCTGTCATTTGAATATGCATAGCTCATTTTAATGTGATTTTAATAGGTGCTGCGCTACTATCTGTGCAGCCATTTGTTCACAGGTAATGCTCACGCCAATCTCCTCTCTGCATTGTGGCATGAAAAAATATGCATAGAGTCATGCTATGTGCAAATAGTACACTAGCGTTAGTTCATCAGCTCCCTAGAAGCTATTTATGATATAAAATCAGGCCCCAATTTGCAGTTTTCCATCCCTAATGTTCCCTCTGCAGAGGCAATAGCTGATTATTTCTGTTTAAAAATCAACACCATTCATAGTTTTGTGGCTTTTGGGAACTCTCGTCCCTTGGTTCCTGCCTCATCCTACCAGCTGCCTGGTCTTCTTTTACCAAAGTCTCTCTAATGTCATGAGCACACTATTATATCCTTTCACTCTTCACATGCGCACTAGATTCTATTCCACCTAAATAGCTTAAGCATTTTGCTTTTGGTGTCTCTGCATTTGTGCTTTTACTAGTTAATCATAGTCTGTTTCCAGATCTCTGGAAGCAAGCCATCATTCTACCACTATTTAAAAACCTAATCTCAATCCAACCCTTCCTTGTAATTACCAGCTGTATCTAACTCACCTTTTCTGCCTTAGCTCACTGAGAAGATAAGTCTGGCAGTTTCAGAGTCATGCAGAGTCCACCTGTATTCTTCATCCCCATTAATCTGGGTTCCAGTCAAGTCACAGCATGGAGATAATCCTTTCCTCCTTAGGAAGTCCATGATGTGCTTGATGGGGGTAGGGCTCTACTAGCGGTCTCTTTAGATCTTTCCACTGCTTTTCGACATCATTGACCATGGCTTGCTGCTTTTCTGCCTCCAGGATGCTGACCTTGGCAGCCAGGTCATCAAGTGGTTTGCATCTTTTCTTTCTGATCGTTCCTTTAGCATTGTGATTGTACAACAGAGTCTTCTCTCCATTAAGCTATTCTGCTGGATGTGGGCTAGGAAAAGAAAGGGAATATACTGAAAACCTTGGGAAGAATGGGAGGTTCTGGACTACAGGAGGCATTAGGACCTTGAGCGGCCTTTGGGGGCGTGGGGGAGTAGGACTCATGGCTGAAGGTTTTCCTTGGCAGATCTGGTCCCAGGGCCAGTTCAAGGTATTGGGAATCCTAGACAAACCTTTAGTCATATGACCGTCTCACCACCCCATGGCTATTTTGATAATTAAACACAACAATCATGGGGTATAATTTGGACATCATACTTTTAAATATATTTTTTTGTTAATGCCGACTCTGGCAACCCTTTGGATAGTTGTCAGTCAGCTGTGTTTGGTGAATTGTTGATAGAGTGACACCCATAGCTGCTGTTATTATATCCATCCATCGCATAGCTGGGCCTTCCTCTTTTGTGCTGACCATTAACCTTGCCAAGCATGATGTATCCAAAGTATGAAAGTAAAAGTCTTTCACCTGAGCTTCTAAATAAAGCTTAGGTTTGATCACCTCTAGTACTGACCAATTTGTTCATCGGGCAGACCATGGTATACATAGTACGAGGTGTGATGAGAAAGTATCGAGACGACTTGTGTAGCTGTATAACAATATGGCAGACTACAATGCTATTAAACATGCAGTGACCTAATTATGTGCTCTGCATGTGCAGAGTGTATTGTGGCTGCAGCACCCCTGTACTTTTTATAATCACAAAATATTTGGTATTGTGTAAAAGCAGTTCGTCAGATTTAAGATGAATGAAAAAATTGAACAGTGAATTTGCATTAAATTTTGCCAGAAACTTGGAGATTCATGCAAAGAGACTTCTGACAAGTTACAGCAAGTGTATGGCACCTTAATTCGAAGGCATCAATTTTCTCCTGACTTTCTTCTTCACTCTCCAGCTTTCACATCCATATGACATTATTGAAAATACCATGGCTCGTGCAAGTCGAATCTTTGTATGCAGAGATAGACCTCTGCACGTGAGAATAGGTTTTTCATAGCTATTCTGCCAAGAGCAATGCGTTGTCAGATTTGTTGACTGCTAACTGCAATGCAATGTGTGCCTTCGAATCAGTCCTGACTCATGGCGACCCAGAAGCTCCTGGGTTTTCTTGGCAGTGTCACCGGAAGTAGATTGCCAGGCCTTTCTTCCGAGGCAACGGAGGGTTAAGTGACTTGCCCAAGGCCACAAGGAGTGCTAGTGGGAATTGAACCCTGGTTGCTTGGTTACCAAGCCAGTGTTCTAACCACTAGGCTACAACTGCTAACTATTGCTTCTTTATTTGATTAATGATCCAAGCAGGTTAAAATTGTCTATAATTTCTATCACTAATACACACAAGCCTTCACAGCACAACAAGCTGCAAATCACTTTGTGTGTGTGTGCTTGCTCTTCCTGTAAGTAAAAGAATGAGCTGAGGGCGTTTTGAGTTTTTGTGGCTGTCAGAATCTGTTTTGCTTTGACTACGGCTTCTTCCTAGAGGCTACCACCTAGTCTTGCCTAATGGTTGGGTTGGCTATGGCAGGCGCAACCATTAGGCAAACTAGACAGTCACCTATAGCGCCAATGGTGAGTGGGTGGCTCATTGCTGCCGCCCATCTCCAAGGTCTGCAGTGGTGGCAATTATTTCTAATCAGCGATGCATTACTTACCGTAAACTTTGGTGCTGCATCGCTGTTCCTACTTCCATCCCCTCATATGCAAATTTCCATGCAAATAGGAAATCTGCATTGGGGACAGAACCAGGAACGCAGCACCAGAATTTATGGTAAGCGCTACGTTGCTGTTTAGAAATAATTGCTTCCACTGCATGTCGCAGAGAGGGGCGGCAGCGGTGGCAATGGAGGTGGTGTGGGAATAGGGGGGCTGCAGACATAAGGGTCTCCCTGGGTGCCTAACTAACATAAGAATTCTGCTTTTGGTGTTTCTGCATTTGTATTTTTACTAAACTAGGATCTAAATATATTTTAGTTCACAGATTTGGTTCGTTGGAGTCTTTTTAAAGACTTAAACGTGATACACAGTGCCTTCATTAGTACATCTTCCCTGTCTCTCACATGTTTCAAAAGCAGTTTGAAGTATTATTATTATTATGGTCTCGTGTGTTTGTAAATGTAATTTTGCTATTTATGTAGTGATTTTATATTTGTTACGTATTTATTTATTTACTCATTAGATCCTGTTTTTACTGTGTTTGTCAATGGATTGTATAATGTTTATTCTTTTATGGTTACTTGTTTTGGCCATTCTCCTTTTGTATTTTTTAATTACTTTTATTCACCTTTATTTTTAATTATTTTTAATGTTTTTGATATTATGATTTAATGTTTTTATTATTATGCACATTCATATGTATTTTTATGTTTAAAGATGCGTTCCTCCTGAGGAAGGCGTTCATGCCGAAATGCGTTGGGTTCCTGAAAAGAAAATCTTTTGCACCAGTGATCTTCATCCTCGTTTCTTGTGTTCCCTGCATTGTGTGCAAAGGTATTCACTCTCTGTGTCCCCCCCCCCCATTGAAAAGCTGCGGCCAGAGCAGAAAACCAGCTTTTCATCTCTCTCCTTGTCCCCCCACAGTCTCACCTCTCCTCCGATCCAGCCACGGCTCCTGCATCTTACAGAGCTGCAGCTGCAATAACATAATAATTTAAAATAAAACCAAAAATGGTGCAGAGCCTTCTGACCTGCTGCTGCGTCCTGTTTCCTCTAGCATAACTTCCTTTTGTGGGTGGGATGCAGCAGCAGAGGTACCATAGCAGAGGCTGGGAGGCGCCGTACCAGTTTTAGTTTAAATTATCGCTACTGCAGCCGTGGCTCTGTACAACGCAGGAGCAACAGCTGCTAGGGGAAGGAGGTGGCAGGAAGGGAGCTGGCACAGGGGTGAAGGAGGTGGCAGGAAGAGAGCTGACACGGGGGAAGGAGGGGGGCTGGAAGGGAGCTGACACGAGGGGGGAAGAGAGGGCTGGAAGGGATCTGACATGGGGAAGGAGGGGACTGGAAGGGAGTTGACATGGAGGGGGGAAGTGGGGGCTGAAAGGGAGCTGACAGAGGGGAGTAAAGAGTAGGCTAGAAGGGAGCTGATACCTGAGAATGATACTGGAGGAAGATTAGAAGGGAGCTGACAGTTGGGAGTGGGACCGGAGGGAGCTGACACTTGTGGATGGGACTGGTAGGTGGCTGGGTAATGGGGAGAAGTCTGGAAGGGAGGTGGTACTGAGACTGGAAGGGAGCTGATACATGGGGATGGCACTGGAAGGGGGATAGACAGAGGGTAGGTTGACTGGAAGGGAGCTGACATGGGGGGGGGGGGGTGGCGGCACTGGAAGTGGAAGTGAGCCGATACCTGGGATGGTATTTGGGCTAGAACTCTCTGATCTACTAACGAGCTGTCCACATTTAGGAATCTCCTCAAAAGTCATCTATTTAATGAACATTTTGGTTATATCACATGTTATCTTCCCTTTAATCTATGCCCCCTCCTCACACCCTTCTTTTGTAAAAGGCAGATAGCATATATTTTACATTACCTTCCCCCTTTTAACCATCTCGAACACCTAACTCAGTATGCAAATGAATTCCTCTGTTCTATATAATAAGTTATTATTGAACGTGTTTCAATCTGTATATAAGTTTCACTGTTCTCTGTACAATCTGTTGTTGAAATGTACACTGCTTTGCTCCAGTGAAAAGCGGTATAAAGAAAACCAGCCAAATAAAGAAAATAATAAATAGAAGGGGCTGGACAGTGGGGAAGGAGGGGGACTGGATGGAAGGGAATAAACACCAGTGGCAGTCCTGGGAATGCAAGGGGGTTAACATTGAAAGGTACTGGGAGGGAAGATCTGGAAAAGGGGCTGATACTGGGGAGGGTTACTGAGACTGGAAATACGCTGATGGAAGGAAGTGAAGAAAACAAAAGAAGAGACGAGAAATGGCAGATGGACTATTATAGACCATAGAAAGAGAGCTAAGAGAAGACAGAAAAGCAGAAGCCTCAAATTGGGACCAGCATGATTAGAGAATAAAATGGTCAAACAACAAAAGTAGAAAAAATAATTTTATTTTCAATTGTGATTAGACTTTGTGCTATCTTTATATTTTATACAATATGGTGAACTGCATCTCTTATTTATGTGATGTTGCACTGCATGTGGAGTCTGGTTTCTTGGGGTTTCAGTTTAAGTTTTCTCTACATATTTTTATTTTAGGTTGTAATTGCTTATTCTATATTTGGTGAGTGTCTGTTTTCTGAGTATGCGTCTGAGGCCAAGTGTTCTTTTAACATGGAGTTTGTACATAAGGATCTATACTGTACTGTAGTAATTTGACTTGTTCAGCTTTTCAAATAGATGTATGGATGTTCTAGGGACCCCTACAATATTTATAGTGCTGGTTTTTTCTGGGTAGGCCCCTTGTATGAGTTTTGGAAGTTTATGCTGATATGGTATGGTAGATTTGGCCTTGTAGATCTTCAGTGAGTTTTATAGGGGTTTAGATTAGTTGTTTGTTAGTGAGATGATCAGAATCAGATTTTTTTTTCTCCAGGAACAAGCAGGAAGTCAGTCCTCACATATGGGTGACGTCGGCACTTTGCTCCATGCGGGCTCCGTTGGCACTGACGTCACCCATATATGAGGACTGATTCCTGCTTAGGGTTGCCAACCGGTTGGTTTTCAGCTGGCCTGGCCGGTTTTTCCATGGCCAGGCCGGCTGCCGGCACAGATGTAAAACCAGCCGTTGAAAAGCCGTTTTTTTGTTCTGTCCACAAGATTGGGAGCGGCCAGAGCAAAAAAACAGCTTTTCTCCCGACTCCTGAAGTCTGCAGCGTGAACACGATCCCCCATGGCAGTGCAGCCGCTGCTTCTGCTTTTCACAGAGCAGTGGCTGCAATAAACTTACTTTGAAAAGTAAAGACAACCTGTGAGGAGCCCTCCGGTCATCGCAGCGCCCGAGGAAGTGATGTCATGGGGGCGGGCTCCTCACAGGTTGTCTTTCCCTTTCAAAGTAAGTTTATTGCAGCCGCTGCTCTGTAAAAAGCAGAAGCAGCAGGGGGGGGGGGGGGGGTTAATAGCTGAAAGGGAGATGCTGGATACCAGAGGGGGGAATTAATGTATGGAAGGCAGATGCAAGATACAAAGGGGGAGTAATGGCTGGAAGAGAGATGCTGGATACGAAGGGGGGGGGGGACGACAGAGTAGACGCTGGACACAAAGTGGGGGAATGGAAGTGTGGAAGGCAGATGCAGGATATCAGTAGGGAATGAAGGGTAAATGCTGGGCATATAGTAGTGGGGTTTAGAGCATAAGGGGATAGAGGGCAAATGGTAGATACAAGTGGGGGTAGAAAGATGGAGTGCAGATATTGGACATGGGATGGAGAGCAGAGGCTTGACATGTGGTGGGGCATAAGGGCATGGAGGGCAGATACTGGATATGGAGTTGGGGAGTAGAAGGTCAGAGGGCACATGCTAAACATAGGATGGGGTCATGAGGGTTGGAGGACACATGTTGGACATGGGGTTGGGGACATATGGCAGATACTAGATATAGTAGGTTGGGGAATGGAGGCTGGGGGCAGATGGGGCGGACATGGAGTGGAGAACAGAGGCTAGACATGAGGTCATGGGGGTCATGGGGGATGAAAGGCAGATGATGGATATGGGATGGGGGCATAGGAGATAGTGGGCAGAGACTGGACACAGCGTAGGGGTAGAGGACAGATGCTTGACATGGGGAGATAGAGGAGAAGCTGAACACAGGTTAGGGGAATGAGGAGATGCTTGACATGGGATAAGGAAGAGAGGGGGAATTCTGGACATGGAGGAGGTAGGATGAGAAAAAGGGGAGAGGCACTAGAATGGTGAGAGGGGGAGGAACAAGACAGGGCAGGAGAGGAGAGATATGCTGGACACAGAGGGCCGAAGAGAGAAAGAGATAGGAGAGAGTTAGATAAAGACTGGGGAAGGATACAGAGATGTGGAGTGAGAAGGTTGTGTTAAAGGTTGAGAAATGGTAGGAAGATGCTGTAAAAAAATGGAGGAGATTGAGAACTGGATGGTAAGAAGGAGAAATGAAATCTGAGTTGATAGAGAAAAATAAAAGAAAACTGAAAGGAAAATATCAATGTCAGAGATGGAAGGAAGTGAAGAAGATAAGAGGGGAGAGAAGTGGCTAATGGACCAGAGACCTAGAGGGTGACTTAAGAGATGAAGAAAGCAGAAACCAGAGACTGGGATCAACACGATTAGAGAATAAAATGACCAGACAATAAAAGGTAGAAAATTTGTTTTATTTTCAATTTAGTGATTGGAACATGTCTGTCTTTGGACTTCACAGGCCTGATATTCATCCAGTGATGTCAGCATTTCTAAGCACCTGATAGTCAGAGCTAAAAGTGAAACCAGATATTTAGTGTCAAAATCTGGATATCCTCTGGCACTGAATATCCAGTTTCAGCACTGACTCAGCACAGCTATCCAGACAGCGACAATATTCAGCTGCTATCTGAATAACCAAACCGCATAAAGTTAGAACCATTATTGAGATGGCCTGGCTTTATACCAGCGCTTAGCTGGTTGGTGACCTGAAAATCACTTCTAACCATCTATGTGCTGGAACTACCTTTGCCCCGCCCATTGACTTCCCTGGAACGGTCCAGACAGTGCCACGGTCTTTAAAGGGGATATTCAGCAGCACTGGCCGGGGGGGGGGGGGTGAACCAGCAGGGAGGGGGATGAGTGAGTAAGTGAACCAGCAGGGAGGGGGGGGGGCGAGTGAGTGAACCAGCAATGAGAGTGGGGGTGGTGAGTGAACCAGCACTGAGGAGGGGGGGGGGTGAGTAAATCCTCGGTAATTTTTGTGGGTGGGGCTGGGGTGCAGCATGGGTGGGACTGGGGGCGGGGTAAGGGTGGAGCATAGCGAGCCACAGGTGTCAGGTTTTTCTCGGTGAAAAAGTTGGCAACCCTATTCCTGCTGTCCCTGGAGAACACCTGTTACAGGTGAGTAACTACGCTTTTTGGATTATCACAGCCTGATGCTAAGTATTTACTGCTCTTTTTTTTTAAATGCTGTCAAGTCACTGCTGACTCCTGGCAACCCAGATGCCTCTGGGTTTTCTTGACAATATATCACCGGATGTAGATTGCCAGGCCTTTTCTTCTG
Source organism: Ichthyophis bannanicus (assembly GCA_033557465.1). NCBI lineage: Eukaryota > Metazoa > Chordata > Amphibia > Gymnophiona > Ichthyophiidae > Ichthyophis > Ichthyophis bannanicus. The sequence continues at coordinate 66,293,704 of CM066035.1, forward strand.
AGGCAGTGGAGGGAAAAGTGACTTGCACAAGGATTGCTAGTGGGAATCAAACCTTGATCTTCTGGGTGCTAAGCTGTTGCTGTAACCACTAGACTGCTACTCCACTCCATTTACTGCTCAGTAGTTATTTTTATTCTGGCTATGTATTTGCCCTTTCACTGCACTTTTCTTACAACATTGGATTTGAAGGAGAAATACTAGCATCAAATAAAGAGATTGCAAAGAAGTTTTGGGAAAAAGGACAGTGGAGTGTAGCCACCATTAATAATGAGGGAGGAGTTCCAATTTATAGGTTGCAGGGAAGCGCCAGAAACCGTATAATAGCCCTTCCAGGGCCAGCCATACGCATGCAGCAGACAGCTTCGGGCTGCGATCGGGGCTGTTTGCGGCCATGGTGGGCCTGAGTCAGCCCTGGGCAGCAGCGGCAGAATTTAAAAAGAAAATTGAAGCCGTGGGCCTGGGCTGAAGCAGCATATGGGGTCATGCAGGTGTCAGGGAGAGCCGCGATCACTATGGCTGCTCCCGTTTAAGGCCCACAGTGCCTGTGGCTACTTCCGGGCTCAGCACTCTAGAATAACCACAAACACCGCAGGCTTTAAACGAGAGCAGCCATGGTGATTGCGGCTCTCTCCGGCGCCTGCATGACCCTATATACTGCCTGAACCCAGCCCTACACATTGCATTGTCTAAAGTCCACTAAGGAGCTGTGCCTTTTTCAGTCTCGGACCAATCTGAGGCCCTCTCTGACTTGTGGGTCCAGGGCAATTGCCTTGTTGCTTCTCTTCTAATGCCTATCCTGACATCTGCTGTCTTTTATTTTGTACAGTACAGGGGAAATGCATTTCTATTTCTCTTGTATTGCACTACATGCATCGTCTAGCTTTCTGAGGTTTTAGTTTAATTTTTGTCTATACTGTATATATTTCTCTTTTCGTTTTGTGCTTATTTATTGATGAAGGCCTATCTGTATTGTGTGTATATACAACCAATGCTGGGTATTCTGTTAGTATGGAATTTCTGTTTAAGAATGTATAGCCATTGTGCTTGTTCAGTTTGCACATTGCCCTCTCTGCATTTATTTTTTGGGGACGGGGGCGGGGCAAGGGTGGGGTGGGATAGGGCAGGGAAGAGAAACATAGGGGCATGTTTACTAAACTGCGTTAACGTAGCCGTGGCTACTTTAGGGCGTGTTATGTAACGTTAAGGCGTGTTAACATTACGTTACCGCACCTTAACGTTCCCGGCCACGGTAAGTCCCGCAGAGGGTGGAGAGAGGGCGGAGAGAAGGGGTCAGTGGGTGGGGAGTGGGCAGGGAGAGGCCCTTCCACACTAACATGGGGAAATGAAGGGCTGAATCCTAACACAACTGAAAACCTGGCGTTAGATGCACATTTGCAAGAGAGAGAAACCATTTTAGTGTCAGCAATGTACAGCATAGGCAGCGAGCCCCAGAAAAGTAATAGTAGTGCTACATTTGCACCAACAGCATAGTGGCCAAGTATGAAAGGCCACTATGGTGACAGTGCGAATGGGGCATAGGGGGCTGCAGGCGGGTCATGTAGTGGGGGCAGCTGGGGCACAGGGCTGACCAGGCGGAAGCCTAGATGACATAGGGACATAGACATGAGAAATCAGCAAGACAGATGCTGACCAAAGCAAAACACAAACCACAAATACCCTGACTACCCTAGCCAATAGTTGCCAGGGCACACACCGGATATCCTCCCAGCCACCCGTCCCCCATGTGGAAGGGGCAAAATGTTGGTAGGCTGTGATGGAGGGGGGGGGGGGTGTGGAAGGCCAGGTATGCCCCTCACCCCTGACACCGCAACCCAGGTACCTGCCTACCAGTGCAGTGTATAGCCTGTGATGGCGCACCAACAACATATGCCCATGTCAGCACGACAGAGGGGGGTTGTATGTGTCCATGCTGGAGGGGGCAGTGTCGCCGGCCTGCAGTGGCCCAAGGCCATGCCCTGTACCAGTACGTGGTGTGCAGTCAATATAAAAGGTCTGGCTGAGGAGACGTACAGATAGCCCCAGGGATCAATGTGACCCTGTGGCAACACTGTGGCCCAGTACACACAGCCAGTGTGTCCCTAAGCAGAGGATCACAGGTTCAGGTCCCAGCTGCAGGCCTTGCAGAGCACATCCCAATATTTTACCCCACTATCTAGATCAAACAGAAACCAGAGAAGGTCCTGTTGAGGAGAAGGAAAGGTACAGACCATTAATTTACCCCAGCATGTATATAAAACAGAAACCAGAGAAGGTTGGGCTGAGGAGAAGGAAAGGCACATCCCAATAATATACCCTACCACATAGATAGAACAGAAAACCAGAAACGGTCTGGCTGAGGAGATGTAAAGGTACACCACAATAATTTGACCCACTATGTAGATAAAACACAACACCAGAAAAGGTCTGGCTGAGGAGACATGCAGGTAGCCCCAGGGCCCATTGTGACCCTGTGGCAACACTGTGGCACAGCACACACAGCCAGTGTGTCCCTAAGCAGAGGATCACAGGTTCAGGTCCCAGCTACAGGCCCTGCACAGCACATCCCAATATTTTACCCCACTATTTAGATCAAACAGAAACCAGAAAAGGTCCTGCTGAGGAGAAGGAAAGGTACATCCCAATAATTTACCCCACCATGTATATAAAACAGAAACCAGAGAAGGTCCCGCTGAGGAGAAGGAAAGGTATATCCTGATAATCTACCCCACTATGTAGATAAACCAGAAAAGGTCGGGCTGCGGAGAAGGAAATGTACATCCCAATAAAATACCCCACCACATAGAACAGAAAACCAAAAACGGTCTGGCTGAGGAAATGTAAAGGTACACCACTATAATTTAACCCACTATGTAGAGAAAACACAACACCAGAAAAAATCTGGCTGAGGAGACATACAGGTAGCCCCAGGGCCCATTGTAACCCTGTGGCAACACTGTGGTGCAGCACACACAGCCAGTGTGTCCTGGAGTTGAGAGTCACAGGTTCAAGTCCCAACTGCAGGCCCAGCACAGCACAACCCAATATTTTACCTCACGATGTAGATATACCATCAAAACGTGCAATCCCCACGGCAGCAGCCAACAGGGGTACACCCACTCATCCAGGCTCCACTATTCAAATCCTCATGTAGAGTCAGGCTGTTGGCCCCAGCACGGAGCTGCAGGTATCATCCCAGCACAACCACTACCTCCTGCACAGACCAGAAAGGTCAGCACTGTGAGCAGGGCAGGGTGGTGGGCAGATTTGCCAAAAACCCCTATCAGTGCACAGTGACGCGGTAGGAGTGTGTGTGTATCCATTGTATTGTGGCTGCCCACCCTACTCTGGGCCCCCAATGTGCAGATGTTAACAGTTGTGATGGCGAAGATGGTCAGATTCCCATGGAAATAGAGGGAATACAGGAAATTTCCCCTAGGCAAAGGGAAAAAGAAAAAAAGGCTCACTTTAAAACCAAAGTCAGCATTGAAAAAAACAGTCAGTCAGAACTTGCTGGGCAGAAGCCACGCCCCAGGTCCATAATAGCTAAGGGTGCTGATACAACTCAGCTGGGGGCGGGGTGGAAGGAGAGCAGCAAGTCACATGCTTATAAACCCATGTGGGCAGAGAAAGTTAGTTCAGTGAGGAGTTCAGATGATAGCTCACGGAAGGGTTCACTGAGGAGTGCACTGAGGAGCTCAGGACGGAGCTCAGCGTTGAACTCAGAGGATAGCTCAAGGAGTGCAGCTGGAAGGAAAGGAGCTGCCAGCATTACACACTTCCCAGGAGAGGAAGGGAGACTGACCCCATTCTCAGAGGAACAGGCTGAAGAGAAACCTTGTTCAGGTCAGGAGCTGTATTCCTGGAGGGGAGATAATCAGGCTGCAGATATCCTGAAACCATATGGCTTCAGCAAGAGCAGAGAGCCATTCTTGAAAGGACGTCTCAGAGGTAAAACTGATTATCTTAACAAAGCCAAGTCTCAGGAAGACATAATAGCCAGCAAGCTTTATGCATTGAGCCAGAAGCCAGCATATGGAAAAGTCTTTAACCATGAGAGAGCTAATGTGTTAGAGCTACTACAAAGTTTATTACAGAACCAGGAAGTAATTGAGAAGCAGAGGTATTCTGTTCCCCGAGCAGAAGCACAGGTGTCTGCTGATGAGGACTCAGACCTCTCCGGTTCTATGTGTGAATCAATGGAGATTGAAGAAGAGGTTCCATTAACTGATCCAGAGATTTGTATGGAATGTGATTTGTCACAGGTAGTCAAGTAAAGAACTGTCTTTTGCATCTGCTACAGAAAGGTACAGTTTGTTTGGATTACCTAACCTTTTTAGAGCCAGAAGAGTTTTAATTAGAGTGTTTGCTGTGCTGAGTGAGACGTAAGAATGCCTAACGTTTTAAAGTCTCATGTGCTCTAATTAAGAACCAGGAACAAGCTCTGAAAGTTTGTACAAAGAAGAAGTTTATTCTTTGAGAAGAGTTTTTGCATTTACCTTGAATAAGAAAAAAAGGAACATTTGTGTTTGAGCATTTTTGAGAAAAAGCCTTATTTGCCAGAAGAAGGATTTTTTCTAATGCTGAAGAAAGCTGTTTTGATTTTCTTATCTTGTATTTTGTTACTTCAAGTTTTCATGTAATGCCAAGCTTCATATTGAAGTTCTCTATGCCAAGGGAGGCTTAAAAATAAAAAATATTCCTGTTTGCTTTCAAACTCGGCTCCAGCTTTATTTAGCTCACAACTACAGGTGCTTTGAACTACGACTCCCAGGAGCCTTTGCACTGGGTAGTCTCTTGAAAGTAATTATCACACCTTATCCGACGTCAGGCAACTGCCTAGGCGGACGACGGGGCGTGACACAGTGTTACAATGCAAATTTGCATAATGAGGAGCAAGGTTTTGTGGGTATGGCCAAGACAGGGCATATTGGGTAGGCGTTATCTGCACAGGGAGTAGGGCAATGGCTCAGTCATTGTAGTGGTAGAACACCACCTGCATGGACAGGGGGGCCAAAGCATATCATGCTGTAAAGTCAGTCCACCCTGATTGAGCAGTGACCATAGTATGTCTAGGTTCCCCCACAGTGCTCTATACCATCTGTCACCAGTGATACATGTGTGACCCTAGTTTTGGGGTCCAATCACTGACATGCCTGCCTGGTGTGTGTGTTGCACATACCACGTCTGGGTGCACATGTGTTCTCTGTGAGTCTGCACCAGGGACTGGTGTGTGGACTGTCTGCAGTTAGTTTGTGCATGGTAGAACACACTGTATGCAGGTGCGGTCCGAAAGGGCTGTCTGATGGTGAATGGCAGATGGTGGTATGTGGCAAGGGAGGATCCACAGGCACACCACCACATCATGGCTGGTCTACCACTGCTGCAGTCACATGTATGGGTCCGGTACACTAGCCCTGGAGGGCTGTCTATCATCATCATGACCGAGGTCACTGGTGCCACATCCAATCCCCAGGCTCAGGCACCTGTCACTCCATGGCCTCTCTAACAATCTGGGTGAGCATGGGCCCTCGGGGGCACATAGTGTAGACCACTCTGACTGGTAGGGGAAGTGTTACATATCCCCCATGTGATTCTAAACACCCCTATACCCCACTAACACGTGTCCATGGCAGCCAGACCCCAACCTTGGGTACTGTGATAAGGAAGCTTATCATAGCTCAGGAAGGAGCTATAGAAAAGGTGAAGTGACTCTGAACAAGCAACCTGTCAGTTCTGGTAGAAATAAGAAAACAGAATTTTGCCATAAAAGACTACCAGTCCCAGAATGCACCAGGTTTCCAACAGCCATTAGAGGAGCTGAAGTGGGGAAACGTGTGTTCAATCAGGAGGGCTATGAGGTAATCCCTAAGCACTCATCTCAAAGGGCAGGGCCTGATTCAGCACAGCTGGGCTGTGTTAGGGAGGAGCACTCATCTAAGCAGAATAAGAGTAGAGTTTATTCTACAGATGACCATCTTCATGATCACCTTGGATATCCAGAGAATTGTCCTCAGTATCCTGAGAATCAGCTTGAGTTTGATCATCAGTTTCATCTGAAGGATCATCAGAAGTAGAAGCCAAACCGGACGGACAGAGAGGGAAAGAGACCCTTTGGAAGAAGGAAGAGAAAAGCCTTTGAGAGGTCTAGAAGAGTCCAAAGCAGTACGTATACTGGGAGGTATTCCAAGGGCCAGCATATACCATTGGACTGGGGAAAGCCAGAGGAATAGTGCTGCAGAGCTAGGAATCACCAGAGGCTACCTGTGAGGGAGACGGCTGCACGTGGAAGGGACCCTAAGACCTGTGCCAGAAGGTATGTGAAGAGAGATCCAGTGTCCAGGGATCTGGATTGGAAGGCTGGACATAAGAGCTGGACTACATACTGGCCAGGCTATATAGAGAGGAACTCTAGCAGCAATGGAAGCTCAGGTATGAACACTGATCTATGCCCTAGCTATAACCTTGAAAGACAGCAGGGAAACAAGTATTCTCCTGAAAATGCTCCATTGAGAGATTCATCTGTGCCAATCCATGATATTGAACCCATGCTTGTTGAACAAGGGGGAATAATAGCAGATGAGGATCCTGTTTATATGGACTGCTCTCTATCTAAACTCTGTTGGTAACTTTCCGTTATAAAGTACAGCAACCATCACAAAGAAATACAAATTTGTTCTTTAATCTACTCAGAAAAGCTCCTGAAGCAGGATTTGACCCACACAGTGGAAGGCAAGCCAGCTAAGGGGTTTCAGCTGGTAACTGCTAGCAATTAAGCCTTACCTAATTGCTTGTGAGCTAGGAGAGAATCACTTCTGTATCTATGTGGGAAGTAATCAGAAGTTAACCTGAAAAGAACAGTTTGTTTCTTGCTTTGTGGCTTTTCATTTGTTGTTTTCCTGATTTTGACTTTGTTTTTCCAAGTTAACACTGAAAGCAAGTAACCTAATTTATGTGCTACCAAGCATATCTGTGTTGGGAGAAATAACCCCATAAATAAATATCTTATTGGCTTTACCCAAGAGCACAACTAAATTATTGTCAGCAGCTGTGTCTGGTGTGAATGAACTACATTGCCCACAATACTTTGCAAATCATATAGAAATATGCACTTGCCAAGAGAGTGAAGATTCTCACCCAGACAGCCGTCTGACAGTATGCAGTGACATGGGTAAAGTCTGGTCCCAGCGGACCACTGTGACTGCGGAACACAGATGGGCACAGAGCTACTATCAGATGCACTGTTATGAACACCTGTTACACACTGGTAGGGATGGGGATGTGCAGCAGGACCTATCTCTAGCACCACGTATACTGCGGACCCAATGCTGTGTGCACACCTGTACCATCAGAGTGAACACAGAACCTGCCGAATGGCAGGGTCTGTAGCTACTCTGTGGCAGTATCACGCCCTGGCAGGCCGTTATACCGAGCTGCGGTAACAGAGAGGTGCAGACCCCATGTGGAGATCAGCTGTATAGCGCTGTTCTGCATGTGCAATGCATCATGGGTGTTGGTGCAGCTACTCTTTCCTGGTGCACACAGCTGATGGCTGTGTGCTGACCTGCAGTCCCCCTGTCCCCAGCCATTGCTGTACAAAGGGGCAGAGAGGTAAAGTACACTGGCTAGTACAATGAAGTTACAAACAGTGGTCATAGGTCGGATTCCCCATTGTTACCTCCTCTCATGCCTTGGCAACCAAGATAATTTGCATGCCGCTAGCAGTCGTACCCTCACAGATCAGTACTGCCAGCTTCTAACAGCCACAACACAGTTGAAAAACAGTCCCGCTGTCCATCCATCTGTGTGTGTCAGCTGTGCATAGTCCTGTCTGCCTGTGCAGGCTGCCACCCCATATCATGCGCTAGTACCCTGTCCTGCATTGTGCCTCTGTGTGCATCCCCGCCTGTGCCTGATCTGCATGACACCACCACTCTACTGTCGACCCACCATTGTAACTATCTTGCCATCACCGCCCCCACTGGAAGAAACGTACACCCATCAACTTCCACCCACTGTCTCACAAGCATGTTACATTGCAAGAGCCCTATGCCATGGGACAGTCGCCCACAACATGTTTGTCAACAGTACTGACAGCCACATGGTCTGCCCCCCGCCTCCCTCCATCAATCACCTGTGCAGTGACGCACCCCCGTGCCCACCCAGTGCCAGGGTGATATCTGTCCCAATGCCCATAGGTGATGCATGTCAAGCTGAGGCACCTTGCAGCCCATAAGGCACACTAACCTACGCACCCTAACATTGTTAGGGCACTGTAACCATTAGCGCCATATCCCCGAGAGCCCCTGAAGGTGACCTGTCCAGGGGTGCCCAGTACCGCGTCATGCCTAGAGACCCTGAGAAGGTACCCTATACGGCACCTCACAAGGCACCATACAAAGCACCTGAGGAGCAATACGGCACCGTACAATATGGCGCCCACTAAGGCGCAAACTAAGGCGCCATGTAAGGCACAGAAACCACAAAAGCCCTAGAATGCGCCATTTTCTGGAGCGTGGTTTAGGGTGCCGTATGACGTGCCTTTGGCTTAAGGAGACTCATGATGTGCTGCGTAGCGTATCGATGCCAAGGCATGCTGCAAGGCCCTGTAATCAAAGTATGCCTAAAACGCGCATGAGGCCAAGCCTGACATGCTGTAACGTAAAGCAGCAATGCTCACAAGATCATGGTCAGTCAGAGCATCAGAATGGTGTGTGTGTAGCACAGTGGGAGGCAATATGTCTGACAACAATGTACTGGGGGTTCAAATCCTGGTAGAGAGGATCACATGTCCAAATGGATAGGAATATGGCACAGCACACCGAGAATGAACAGTTGTGCTCAGATATATAAAAGGATACCAGAAATATAAAGATATAGACCAACTTGCGTCACAAAACGAGCAAGGAAGGCGCATACAAATGTGAGTAGCAATGCTCATGCGTGCTTTTACTGCATCATGGGAGAACTGACCACATGCAGCATACAAGATGGCTGCCAGATCAAGGAAGCCAGCATTTTCACATACAGATCTGTACCTCCTAGCGGAGCAGATATGCAGCCGCCAGGGGCGCCTGTTCCCAGGCTCCTCCCACTGGCAGGACCTCAGCAGGGTGAGGAGGGCCTGGGTGCGCCTCACAAGGTGCTACAATATGGTGGCAGACTACCCACGTGAGGTAAGTGCATGGGGACAGGCACACCAACCCAGGAGTGCAACACAATAGCCAGCAACCAACACACATATCAAACATGCACAGCAAGGGAAAAGGACGTGTTTGTGGGTAAAACCAGGAACAATGTAGGCCGCACCGCTGATGTTTGCAGGTCTTCCCTACCCCCAGGATGCTCCAGGCCTCATTATAGAGGAGTGTTATCCATCCTGGTGTTATGGTGGTTGCACCAATTGCAGTTACAGAACTCTGCCCTACCCTCAGGAAGCTTCAGGCCCCATTATAGAGGGGTGTTATCCATCCTGGTGTTATGGTGGTTGCACCTGTTGCAGTTACAGAACTCTGCCCTACCCTCAGGAAGCTTCAGGCCCCATTATAGAGGGGTGTTATCCATCCTGGTGTTATGGTGGTTGCACCTGTTGCAGTTACAGAGCTCTGCCCTACCCCCAAGATGCTCCAGGCCTCATTATAGAGGAGTGTTATCCATCCTGGTGTTATGGTGGTGGCTCCTGTTGCAGTTACATAGCTCTGCCCCACCTCCAGGATGCTCCAGGCCTCATCATAGAGGTGTGTTTTCCATCCCGGTGTTATGACTGCTGCAGCTGCCGATGTGTGCAGATCTGCACTGTTCGCATGTGGTCCCTGGACCCCAGACTGCATGTTGCGGCACATCCCCATGCCAAACCCTGATGTGCCTGCCACTGTGGCCAGGGCTTAATGGTGGGACACATGAACCACACCCACACCACTGCACACAATGGCACATGCCTATGCAGCCTCTGCATGTGTAGGACATGTGTCACAGGCAGGCCCCTGGGTGCAGGTGACATACCGACACAGTGCATATGTGCGGGCTGGGGCATGTGACCCACCCCCCTGGTGCCCTGTGCACAAGGCACACCACCATGCAGCCCCCATGGCATGCCGCCCATGGCCCACAGTGTGACGATGGCACCTATGGCATGGTGGTGCAGGCCCATGCATGGAGAGGCCACTGCCCGGGAAAGGGGGCCAGGAGGGGTCCACCCATGGCGCATAGGGGGAAGGACAGATATGTGCAACAGCACCCGCACACATGCGGGTGGCAGAGGCAATAGGAAGTGGGGGACAGATAGCACACAGCAGAGTCAGCCAGCTGCTGCACCCAGATATGTGTGATGAGCAGAAGCAGATGGCCAGGGATGCGTGTCCCCTAATGGTCCCGCTCATTGCTGTACCCACAGGTGGAAGACCTTCGTAAAAAGGGGCGGGAGCTGAGGCTACGATACCCCTGATTCCTGGCGCGGGTGCTATACAATCAACAGCAAGAACGTGACGGTGAGTGGTACAGGCCATACCATGCGCCAAGGCATGCTCCGGTGGGCCAGCAGCCATTGTGGCCACAGGACATGTGTGCATGGTGTGCCAGATGCGTGACCGTGGTGATAATGTATGTCTTACCCCCACAGCGGACGCAGCTTCAGACCAGACACCAGAAGGGCTGGACACTGGACACGGCCAGTCAGCGCCGGAGGAGGGACAGCAGATGAGCCCTGAGGCGGCAGATGGTGGCGGGGTTAGGGAGGGGGAAGGGAGTGGGGATGGGGAGGGGAGGAGGGGGCGTGGGCTATGGGGAGGGGGAGGGGGAGGGGGCGGGTGTAGGGGGTGGGCATGGAGACATGGCCAGCCCAGAGCATCACAGGGTGTTGGGGGCCCCTGACATCTGCCCCACAGTGCTGGGGATGTACCCCATCCAGGCGCATGGCCTGCGCACATCAGCGCAGGACGGCAGGTCACACATGCAGCCTCACAGACAAGGGGCGATGTGTGTCTGTGCGGGTGCAGGCATACACCCTGCGGGAGCAGAGCCAAACTGTGGGGCAGATGGCAGTGACCATGGGCGTGGTGGATGACCAGCTGCGCATGCTGTGCGACATACTCACAGCAGGCGCAGCTGACCAGCCACCCAGCCAGTGTGGCCCCCAGGGGGGGGTGAGTGCCAGCTGGACACATGCCACCCCTGCCCTCTGGCGTTCTTTGGCCTGGGTCTGAGAACACCAGCGGGGTTGGGGGCGGCAGGGCCGGGGCCCTCTGAAGCCCACTCTGAGCATATGTAACCCCCCAATAGAAATAAAAACCTTTTGTTGCCATGATCACCACGTCCCAGTGTCTCATTTCACAACATGGCAGTGGAGTGCGATTGCCAGGTGTGGACATGTCCCTGTGTGTCCCCCAGAGGGGGGCCGATACCAAGGGGTATCCTGGCAGTGAGGATGGAATGGCTGGCCCAATCATCAGTGGGTGGGGGTAGGGACAGCAGTGTAGGTGGACCTGCGGGTGGGGGCACAGACCCCAAAGGGCATAGATGGGGACATGACCCGGGGTGGACCAATGATGGGTGTGGGATGGGGGGGCGTGGAGAGGGGGGACTGGCAGGGAGGGCGGTGAGGGAGTGGCATGAGGGGGAGGGGCGATGACAGGGGACCATATATACAGTATGGTATGCCATCGGCGCTGGGGCAGGGATAGAGGGTGAGGACAGGGGTGGGTGGGATGACTGTGGGGCAGGGACAGACCGGTAGGCGGGGCACAATGTGCATGGGGTGCCAGCAGCGGAGATGCCGTGGTACAGACACAGGTTCTGTTCAGGATGGTGCATGCGGAAACGGTAGCGACGGTGGTACAGATGGGTGTGGGGCGGATCGGACTGACAGGGACGGCACTGCCACAGATGCCCTGCCTGGTGGGTGTATCTACAGTGACAGAATGGGCCAGGGTGAACCCAGGGGCGATGGGTATGGCGGAGGTGGTGGCGAAGGTGAGGGTGGGGGGCACAGGGGCACCAGTGGGTGGGGGCTGTGCCATGGCTGAGTTACATTGCCAATGGCAGGGGGTGTGAATACACGTGAGCGGGTCACAGGATATCCATGGCGGGGACCTGTGTGAGGGGGAAGGTGGGATGGGCATGACAGGACTGTGTCCCAGGGGAGGGGAACAGGGGAGGATGGGCACAGGGGAGGGTGGGGTGGCAGGAATGGCCATTCTGGGTGAAGGATATGGGTGCGGGGGGTGGCAGAGGGGGAAGGGGGCAGGGGCAACCCAGGTCGTGACCAGCAGGGATGGTTAGGGGAGGGGGAACCCTGAGCAGGGAGGGTGAGGGGCATGTGCCCAGGGTGACCACATGTGTGACAGAGGGGACATGGGGCAGTCAGCTGAAAGAATGGACACATGGCCACAGGGTACAACAGTGCATACACAATTTATTGTGCACACCTCATCCCCCCGCACCTATGCCCTTTTCCCGCATCCTCTGCCATGCCGGCCACGTCCCTGTGCACCCTGTGGGGCAGGTGCTACTGCTTACGCTGGCGCTGCTACCACTGGCTGGCCCATGTGTGCCAACATGGCCTTGTGCACCGACACCATCCTGGCCATGCTGGCTGCCATCAACCCAGCCGTCTTGTTCAGGACCCGCACCTCGTGGAAGAGGCCATCCAGCACCAGCCATTGGCGTCATGCCTCACGCCGCAGGCGATGCTGTTTCACTGCCACCTCCCGCAATGCCATCTGTATGCCTGTGGGTGAGACATAGTGCGAGCCGTGAGAAATGGGTTGCACATTCCACCTGTACACATGCAACAGCTGGCCAGATAGGTCAGACACTCACCCTCTGCGTCCACATGCGCTGCTTCAGAGTGGGAATGCATCTCCCCAATGACCTGGTGGATGGCTGCTTGTGCGGGCTGTGGTGCAGGACCCAGGGCTGGTGGCCCAGCAACGCCCCCAGCTGCAGCCACCGCCGTAACATTGTTGTCGCCTGCCTCATCAGCCACCCCACCGTCATCTGAAAGGTGGTGTGCTGCTTCCCCCTCCGCCTCCAGTGCTGCCTCGTCCTCCTCGGGCACCTCCACATCTGTTGCCGCCTCAGACGGGGACATGGTCCGGACCCTGGGGGCTCCACCCCCACCGCTGCCTCCATGGCATGTATGTCACCTGTGGGGGGGGTAAGGGTACACAGCTCAGGTGTGCCATGCCTGGCCAGCCACGTACATATACCTGTTCCATCCTGGCCTGCCAGGCAGTGTGGGCCGTGGGATACATAGGGCAATCGGGGTGATCCCCGGCTGTGTACATGTGGCCAGGGACTGTTCTGGTGCAGAGACGTGTGGTGCACCATCGGTTGTATGTGTCCCCGGTGTCAGCAGTGCCTCACTGGTGGCTGAGTGTTGCCACCCACCCACTCCCTGGACCTTGAGGGTTAAGGGAGGGGCTGGCCTTGGTTGCCCTTGAGGGTAAGGTTGTAGTTGTGTTACTGCTCAAGTAGTAAAGCAAGGCAAAGACAATTTCTTTTGTGAGGTTTATTCCCCGCTTTCGCAGTTCAAATGCAGCAGACGTAAAAGAAACAATGTAGTATAAAACAAGGCTGAGAAACTTAACTAAACAAGGCTTTTTACTGCTTGGCTAAATGTCCATTCTGGATCACATTCAATTGTCATGTGACCTCTTTTCAGTAACGTAACAGAAAACTCTGGTAACAGCAATACTCCTGAATTGCACTCAATATGCTTTCACTTATTCTCTTCACATAAGCTTCTTTAGCATAGCAATCAGTGAGGTAAGTTTTTCTTATATTCCTTCATAAAACATTGGCAAGCATATCATTTAAATGTCCTTTTGAATCACACAAGTAGAGCAGTCCATCGGGACTTCCTGCTCTGTAGACGGCAGAGAAATTAAAGGCATTTCTTCCTCACAGCTGCTCATAGGCTTTGCTACATTATTGGGAGAAACTGCTCTGCTCTTAAGGAACTCCCTGAATTCAGTGAGAAGTAATTCAGCCTGTTTATTTTCTGAACTAGGCTGAGGATATCCTCCTTCAGGTAAATGCTTGTTTACAGTTCTTATCTCTTGGCAATTATCAGTGCTTCTACTCGGACAAGAGTTCAGCGTGTAAGCATTTCCCTTCCCCCACCTATCTCCAAATGAAAGTGCAGGGTAAAACGCTTCAGCTGTGCTTGGAGAGTCTTTCAGAGTTTTAAAAGGAAAACAGTTAGGCTTCTCTTGGCTTAACCAATTACTATCAAACTTTCTGCCTTTGTCCTGTCTTTCACAATTAAAGTTCACTCTTTCTGGCTTCCCACTGTTAAGCTTGCTAGCCGTTCTAAACCCACCAGATACCTTGTGCTGGGGCTTCTTCCAGGGTATTTCTTTCTCCCTCTGCCACCTGTTCCAAGGTTCTGCTTGGTCCTTTAAACTCCTGAGCTGCAGCCTTGGGTCTCTCAGTGCCTTTAAATTCTTCTGCTTACAGAAGTCTTTCTTTGCCCCTGAGTCTCCCAGGTCCTGTCTGCTCCTTCGTGGATCACAGCTGCTTAGTGGTTCTCTCACCAACGGTTCCTGGTCATCTGACCTGTCCTCATCCAGGTGCTTGTGCCCTTCTCGCTGTCGTTCTCTTTTCCCTTCTTGCTGATGTTCTAACTGTTTCTGTTTCTGGGTTCTTATCAAGCTTGGCTCCTCACCTGCCTTGAGGTGAGGTGTGGTTCCTGATTAGCTCTGAGTTTCTCTATCTCAGAAGAGAAAATCCTGCATTCACCTGCAGTACCGGTTCTCTCCACCGGATTACTATCAGTTTCCCTTGCTTCACAAGAGTCTCCTACATCACAGTGTGCATGCAACTGGGTATGGCCCGCATCAATGGGTGGGAATGCTGGGGTGCTGCTGGGGTTGGCAGGCCACTGTTGCCTGGGACAGGTGTGCCCTGTGGTGGCAGGAATCCATACGCTGGGGTGCATGCCCCAGGGTGGCGTGGGGCCCTGGCGCCGTGACCGCCTTCGACATTGGGTGGCTGTGCAGTGCGGGTGCATGGATGTGTGTGTGCCACATGGGTATGCCCTGGCCGCGCTGGGCTCCCCACCCGCACCACCCCCTGCATGGTGGCTTGCCCCGTGTCTGGCATCTGGGGATGCCCTCACATCACCCTCGCCCCCACCCTACCCACCTCGGGCCACCCATCCCATTGATTGCCATCGCACATTGCTGCCATCCCACCACCACCACCCACCGCGCACGTGGATGCAGGGGGACACCGCCGCCCACACACTCTACATTCCCGGGCCCTTTGCTGCCCTCCCAACCCCTCCACTGTGGCTCCAACCTACATTGGTGGCCACTGATCCCTGCCCCTGCCTGTCCCCCTCTGCACCTGCAGCCTCACCCCTACCCACCCTCACCCATATACACTGTCATCACGTCACCCTCCCATGGCCCCCTGGTTCCAGTGGGGTCCAGAGTGTGCCAGCCACCCTCAGCTGCTGCACTGCTGTCACAGGTCCCCAGTGAGCTGTCTCTGATGTGCCACATGGGCCTTCCCTGTCCCCATCACCCCTGGTCTCTCTGCTGCTCCTGTCACTGTTGGCCACATTATGCCCCTTGGTACCCTGTCCGTGCTTGGTCCTATGGCTCTGACCAGTCCCCAGCCTCCCCCACCCCCTTCGTGTTGGCTTTCCCTAGAGCACATTCCTCTGTCCCACCTGCACATGGGTCCGCTATGTCCAGCTCGGGCGGCAGGCCATGGAGGTAGATGGGCCCCAGTCTGTTGGCCAGCTGCTGCTCCAGCGGTGACAGTGCAGCTCAATGTGGTGCACCCCCTCCTGTTGCATGGGCGTGGCGCCTCTCCACACTGGTGCGTGCCCGGACTGAGCGCTTGATGTCCCGGTAGCGCTTCCTTATGCTCTTGGTGTCGCGGCTAAGGCCCCCTGCCATAGCCACTGCTGTTGTGACCTCCTCCCATGTGATGTTGCATTGGCCAATGGTGGTGGTGCTGCTGAGCCGCCCCAAATAGCACCTCGTACCGCTCCAGAATGGCTGCCAGGAGGAGGTCATTCTCCTCCTGGGTGTAGTGGGCTGCCCTCTTCCTGGCATCATCAGGCACTGGCCTGTGGCGGTGCTTGCCACCTGCCACACCTCCACACTGTTCCTGCGCCTCCTGGCTGTGGCTGGATGGACCTGCCTTGCCCCCCTCAGGCTCCTCCTCGGCGGGGGACACTGCTGACTGCTGGCTGGTTGTGGCGCCCACGGCTATCTCACCTGCTGCACGCTGTGCCATCGTGTACCACCCTTGCCATTGCTGACCTGGTGTGCCCCTTTACATATGCAGGGCGTGGTCCATCAAGCATTCAGACTGCGCAACGTGCGTTCCTACGCATGTGCAGTACGCGTTATCTGCTACCCAGGGTGCGTTTCATGCACAGCCATGCGTTGCCTCTGTGCCACCTACAGGGGGTGGCGTACATCACATGCGCCATATGCATGCAGGGGCCTGGCTCACGCATGTGTCACGGTGTGCTGTACGGGCCCTGTCCCCTTCACTCATTGCTCTGCGCCATACATGCACTCAATGTGCGTGTTGAGTGTAATGCGTTGTGGTAAGGAAGCCTATCCTGACTTAGGGGAAAGGGAAAAAGGCAAAGAGTTCACCCTAGTAAAAGGGCCCCTTTTGCAAGGTCAGGGTAACAAAACCACATCCTCACCTAGGAACCAGAAAACCCCCAGCTGGAACAGGTTTCATGTTTCCCCTAGTGAAATAAGGGAGAGTGAATACAGACCTAAGGTCCAAGACCCTTACGTCAGTAAGCTCCCTGATTACTCAGGTGCCAGAAGGCAGAGTGATCTCCGTCACCTGGGAAGAGAGGAGGTGGGGCTAGAACCCTGGAGATATAAGTCTATGCTAGATTATGAAGGAGGAGAAAGAGGAGAAGGAGAGGGTGGAAGAAATGCCAGAAGCAAGGGCTGAGGCAAAGGCAAGAAGAGGAGAAAGAGAGAGAGAAGCTGATAGAAGCCGAGGCACAGGTACGAGCCTAAGAAGCCTGATTAATGCTGAGCAGAGCAGGAGAAGCCTGACTAATGCTGGGCAGTGCAGAGGTGCAGGAGATGCTCTCAGTTCTAACGAGAGGCTGTCAGCTGAGCCCAGTGAGCCGAAGTAGAGTCAGAGTCTATGCAGCTAGGAGAGCCTGATGCTGAGCTGAATGAGGAAGACACCCTCATGGATTGCTCTTTGTGCCAAGCCTTAGCCACAGAAGGGTTGAAGGAAAGCCAGCCCTGAGAGAAAACCCTCCAGAGAAAGGTAACCATAAGAAACAGGTAGATGGATTGTAAATTCCCACATGGTAAAGAGGGGAAGTTTTTCTAAGATGTAAGAACAAGCTGGAGTTGTGAATTGTGCTTGTTAACCACCTGCTACCTGTGAAGTGAAACGGCAAGAAGCCAAATTAACTGTGAGGAAAAAAGCTTTCTTTTTGCTCTTGAATGTTTCCTGAGAAACCTGAATAGAACTTTGCTTGCACGTTGAAAGTTTGCTCCTGTTTGGAGTTTTTTTGTTTTTGCTTGTAAAGTGGAAAACAGCCTGGAAAGGTTTGAGACTGGAAAAGAAGGCAAACCGCCACAGAACAAAGCCTGTTTTGGTGTTTTTGCTTTAACCAGCAAGGCTAAAGGAAGCTGGTAGCCTTGCTGTTAAAAGGCTATGTTTTTCTGAGCTGAAGAATACTTTAAGCTATCATTTTGGTTTTGGGTTTTGTTTTGCTTATAACCTGTTGTACTTTGAAGAAGCCTGGAGAAGTATGCCTGAATGTGGTATTTATGAATCTTTTTTGTACTCAATAAATTTCTGTCATTGCCTTACCCAAGGAGCCCGACTACAGCTTTCTACCTGAAGCCCATATATATCGCAATTAAACTACATTTCCCAGAAAGCATTGTGGGGAACTAGTCAGTGAAGGCTGAAAGGGGAAAGTTCATTATACAACCACACCCCTCTAAGCTGGAGGCAAGTAGTGAGGGCGTAACAGCGTGTTCCTATGCACGCTACGCCATTATGCATCTGTACGCTTAACATTCATACATTCAGACCACCTCATTGTCTGCCCTTACATCCACAGGTGCTGTGTCCTCTTCTGTATTTGGTGCCACAGATCTGCTGTTTCTGGTATGTAGTTTTGCTCTGTGTGCTAGGCTTTAGCTACGGTGCTCTCCACCGTGCGTAGGTACCCCACACGTTACATCTATGCGTACATTGTGCAAGTGCATGTTACGCAATCTCTATGCATGTGGGGACATGCTGTGTGCCTCTCCCCTTCCTACGCGCACTCCGCAGACCCAATCGCGAGGTGCGCCTGTATGTTGTGGTGCATGCGCTGCTGTGCACTACGGCGTTCCACTTCTGTATGCACTGTATGGTTTGCAACACTGTTGCTGGGTGTGTTGCTGCATCTGCAGATGTGTTATGTTTGTTCTGATTAGTTGCCACACCCCATGCCGTATTTAGCTCTCTGCATCACTCAGGCTGTTGTCCATGATGGCTCATACCGACCATGCAGGTTGTGCAGTGGTGGCATTGATCGACTTTGAGGAGCTGCGGTTGCCTGATGAGGGAGATGGTGTCCTTGGGGCTGTGGCACTGGGCATGGGTGCAGTCCTGCAGCAACACAGACCTGCAGCTGTGGAGGCTTGTCAGACGGCTGCCTAGGGTGAGAACTTACACAATCTTGACGATGCATATATTCATATGATTCTTGCAAGGTATTGTGGGTAATGTAGTTCTTCCACTCCCAAACACAGCTGAAGACAATAATTGAGTTGTGATACCAGTGGTAAGGCCAATAAAATACTTCTTTTATTGATGTGGTTTAATTCACCCAGCACAAATATGCTTGGTAGCAATATAAATGAGGTTACTTGCTTGCAGTGTTTAAATGGATAACATAAGGTCACAAAGCAAATCAGAAAACAACCTTCAGCTTGTCAGGCAATTAGCTAATGTTTTCTTAGCAAATAATTACCAAATAAAAAGGCACAAAGAAATAAATAAACTTTGCTTGTTAGGTTAACTTCTGCTTATTTTCCACACAGATCCTGCAGTGATTCTCTCTTGCTCACACACACAATCAGGTGCAGCTTTAATTACTATCAATTGATCAGCTGAAACCCTTTAGCTGGCTGGCTGCTACTGTGTGAACCCAAATCCTGCTTTAAGAGCTGTTTGCAGTGGAAATAAAGAACAAAGTTAGGTTTCTTTGTGATGGCTGAGGTGTTTGCTCACAGAAAGCTAGCAATAGCATTTAGATAGAGAACAGTCCATGTAATGAATAGTTTCATCTGCTGTATCTCCCCCTTCATCAATCAGCATAGGGTCACTATCATACATTGGCACAGACGAGTCTTTCCATAAGGCACTATCATGAGAATGCTTATTCCCTTGCTGCCATTCACTATTATAGATAGAGTCTGGATCAGTGTTCATATCTGAGCCTCTCCTGCTATCATAATTCCTCTCTGTATAGCCTGGCCAGTATGTAATCCAATTCTGATGTCCAGCCTTCCAATCTTGATCCCTGGACATGGATCTCCTCTCACATACCTTCTGGCCTTGGTCTGAAAGTCCCTTCCATGTGCAGTCTTCTCTCTCCCAGGTAGCCCCTGGTGATTCCTATCTCTGCCAATCCATTCCTCTGGCTGACTCCAGTCCAATGGACTCTGCTGGCACTTGGAATACCTCCCAGTATAGGTACTGCCTTGGAATCTCCCAGACCTTCCAATAGCCTTCCTTCTTTTCCTTCCAGAGAGTTTCCTTCTCTCTCTATCCGCTTGGCTTGGCTTCTGTTTCTCCAAGTGATGTTGGTGCTTGTAGCCGTTTCTGTATCTTTTCCTGAAGCCGTTATCTGAAGAATAAGCTCTATTCTTATTCTGTCCTAATGTGTGCTCCTCCCTAACACAGCGCAGCTGTGTTGAATCAGGCCCTGCCCTTTGAGATGAGTGCTTAGGGATTACCTCATAGCTCTCTTGATTGCACACACGTTTTCTCACTTCAGCCCCTCTCATGGCTGCTGGAAACCTGGTGCATTCTGGGACTGGTAGTCTTTTATGTGAAAACTCTGTTTTCTTGCTTCTACCAGAACTGACAGGTTGCTTGTTCAGAGTCACATCATCTTTTCTATAGCTCCTACCTGAGCTATGATAAGCTTCCTTATCACAGGCTCCACAAGCTGAGGTATGTCCAGCACGGCACCGTAGGCATGCGGAGGCATGAGCTCGCCTGCCTCGCCTCTACAGGCTGAGGCCCATGCTCCAGGACATGCGTGAGGACCAGGTCATCTCCCTCTACCGTCTGAGTACGGGGGCTGTTAGGGAGCTCTATGAGGATCTAAGACCTGACCTCGAGCCCCGGACTGCCCGGTCACATGCCATACCGGGATTGGCCAAGCTCCTGACGACCTACATTTCTTTGCCTGGGTGTTTCCAATCCTCAGTGGCTACAGTGGGGGGATGAGCAGGCCCACCTTCCCATGCTGTCTCCATCAGGTACTGCAGGTCATGGTCAGCCAGGTTAGGAATTACATTACGATTCCTAACAGTGGGCAACAGTGGGGGGCCATAGGCCAGGCATTCCATCGGATTGCAGGGATACCACATGCGATGGGAGCTATTGATTGCACACATGTTGCCCTGGTCCCGCCAAGAGACAGGGAGGTGGCGTTCCACAACCGCAAACACTACCATTCCCTGCATGTTCAGGTTGTTTGTGATGCAACTATGCGTATTCTGAATGTGGTTCCCCAGTTCCCAGGGTCCGCCTATGACTCCCATATCCTGCATCACTCGGCACTATTTGGACAATTTGAGGCCAGACAATATGGGGACTGTGTCCTGCTAGGTGGGTATTAACCATCTATAACATGCACATGTTGTCCCTGTGTCCTGGGGGCACTGCACCTCTCACAGGTGGGACAGGGTCACCTTCGGTGTTCCATTCGGGCCTTCTGACTGCATATCCCCTGTGACACACATGACCTGGCGTGCTGCATCTCAGACGTCTTTTCAGAACACATTACGGACACAGTCCGTCATGCTGTGGCATATCACTGCTCATCCACTGTCTGTTATACGTGGTCCCATTGCCGACTATGACCCCTGCATGTCTCTCCCTGCATTGTGGTTGTGCAGCACTGACATTGTGTGGGGCGGTATCCTCCAGCACGCCATGTCACTGTCACTGGAGACATGGACACATATGTTTGTGTGTTTCTACACTTAACTATGTCTGCCATATGTGCATCATTGCTCATCTGTGTGTCCCGGCACATGTGTGGGTAACACTGTTTCCAGGTTCCGCTGCTGTATTGCACATGTCTTTTGGTGTGTTCCTCCATGGTGGTCTGTGACACAGATTGGTTGCCAACACCTACGGTGCACGGCCTCAGCTCACACACATACGCAAATGTACATGTGTCTGTCTTGGTTGTGTATCCCTAGTTGACTCTGTCTGCAAAGTGTGTGTGTGTGCTACCGGGGGGGGGGGGGGCGCTGGGTTGGCTCACATATTCGTTTTCCTGCTGTACTGTGTGTTGGGGGGCCAATCTCCATTGACCTCATCTGTACCATCACATGGCTGGCATTGTGGTACCACGTTGCATCCCACATGTCTGTTCTGTATTGAGCAGCGTTGGTGTGTAGTTTCAGCCATCTTGGCTACACCCCTACTGTATATGTTACTGTGACAGCATGTGTGTGTGCACTGTGCCATGGCCGTCACATTCTTGCATGCATGCTGATCTCTGCCCCATTCCTGGTGCAATGCCATGTGTCCACCTGCTGCATTCAGGGATGCCACTCATGGCTTTTGGCTACAGGTGGTTGGTGATGTGATTGGTCTGGTTACAGTTGATGTGTGCTGCCCTCATTGCCCCTCCCTGGTGTCCTGTATCTCACACCCTCAAACGCTGGCACACAGCTGACGTGTGCCATTATGAAACATCATCTGTGTATGTCGTATATCTGTTGACCTTTCACACGTAGATGCTTGTGCACATTTGTGTGCCCACCAGCTCATGATTGACCTTAACATATTTCTGTTTGCAGGTGATGCAGGATATGGCTGTCGTGCCTGGTTGCTGACCCCTGTGTGTCTTCCATGGACACGTGCAGAGAGGAGATACAATGAGACCCATGCCTCCAGCCACTCAGTCATCGAGTGCACCTTTGGCGTTCTGAAGAGTCGCTTCAGGTGTCTGGATAGGACCGGTGGGGCCTTACAATACAAACACATGACTGTGGCACAGATCATTCTGGTCTGTTGCATCCTACACAACATTGCACTCAGGCACAATATCTGGGTCGACATTAATGAGGATCTGGAGGAGGATCTGCTGTGCCCTCCTGTACGTGGCCATGGGGACATGCATGCGGGGACAGCAGTCAGGCAACGTCTGATCAAGGAGCTGTTCTCATGTAAGTCCTGCATATGTGGTGATATGCATATTTGTCTACATGTACATGCTGCCGTGTCTGTTTCTGGGCTCTCTCTGGACATATGTATGTTTCCCTTCTGTCTTTGCATTCCCAGGAGTAGCCTATGTTCCTGGCCATCGCTGCGGTGCAATGGTACCTGTGTGTACATCATTCAACCTGCAGGTGACTGTGTTGGGTGGACAAAGCGGGACCTGTACTGTGGGGGCACTGTGGCATAGCACATATCTGTGGTTCTCGGTCCACTGCACATATGTTGTTATGCATCTCTTTGGCCTGCGCCTCCCTACCCCACATGTTCCGTTTGGCAACCATATGGCCATTAGTTCATGTCATGTTCTGGGTTTTCAAAACTGTATTTGTGGCAACTGTGATGGAGCTGTGTGTGTCTGCAGGCGCAGAGTGTGGTGGTGGCGGTCGGCACATACACCCTTCCCTAGCATTGTGCCATTATACAACATCAGTGTCTCCTTGCATGGACTGTGATGCTTGCCTCCACTGGTCTCAGCTTATGCTCACAGGGGCCGTATGCTACTGGCGGTATGCTCTACCCATCTCACTGTGTGTGTGTGTGTCTGTGGTTTTGGGACATGTCTATGTGACGGCACACTCTGCTACCCTTGAGCGTTGTCTGGTGATGGGATGTGCCTGGACACTTGTGCGGTGGTGCTCTTTGCTCTATCTCTAACCCTGTGCTGGTGCCCTTGTGTACATTGTGCGCATGTATTTAAGCATGTCTTCTATGTTTTTGACTGACCTGTTTGCTGCCAGTCCACTATACATCAATGGTTCCGTTTCACGCATCTCGCAAGACCTTGGACATGTGGCATTGACGGCTCGACATGCGGACATGGTGATTCCACACATTTCAGTGACATACTCTGCCTTTACTATGACCTCTTGTGTCCTCTGCCTGCCTCAGACAGTCCCTATTGGACACCTGCTGCACACAGATGGTACACAGACTGCACACAGTCCGGGCACAGACTCACATCACATGTTTCTTTTGGGCTGTTTGTTTTGTCATGGACCTCTGTGGGTTCTGTGTGCACCAACACTGCTGGATATGCTGTGGCCCACTGGGCAGCCTGTGTTACATGGCCATAGACATGGCCATGTCGAGATGGCAACCTGGTCGGCCGTGCCATCTCCAGCTGTGGGCAACATGCACTGTGCTCTGTGTTGTGATCATGCCCTGTTTGCATGTCTGAGGTCTCATTATGTACATATTGTGGTTTCTATCTCTGCATTGTGACTTTATCTTGTGTACAGCATACCATGAACTGTTTCTCTTTTTTCTATCACAGGGCACAGCGAACACACACAGCACATCGACTACACTGCAACTGGCATACCCATCATGGTACCATTGGTGGACAGAGCACCTCCATGCAATGATCCCTGGGGGATGGTGCCATTGGGTGATGGGCCTCAGCGAGTGGGACACAAGCCTATGATGGACATTATTGTTTGACTGATACTTTGTGCAGAACAGGGATGACTAACACAACATTGCTGCCGTGCTCTGGCCGTGTGTCGTGGTCATTTGCTGTGGACACACAGAACACTGCATTACTGTGGCACACTAAGTTGTCACACGTGACCTTGCATGCCCATGGATCTGTGACAGCCATAACGGGACATGTGTGGTTGCAGATGACATTTTCACTGTGGACAATGTGTACTGGTCCGTACATGTACAGCAGGACATCACATACTCGCTGTATGTTGTACATCTATCTGACAATGTGTTGATGTGTGTGGGTCATGTGTGTGACCTGCAGTGCAGTATATCCACATATGTTTGGGTGAACAGTTGCATGCAGCCACGTGTGTGTTGTGGTGAACAGCGCCCTCCTGAGCCTATGGAGATAGTAGAAAATCCTGAGGGTCAGCAGGATTTATACCAAAATAACAGGGCAAGGAAAAAAGAGAGACTCTATTCCTCAGAGCTGAGTAGGGAGACCAGCCCAGGGGAGGAGCCCTGCAGTTCTGATTGGGCACACCCAGCCCTAGGAAGGGGCGTGTCCAAAAGAGAATGTACATTTAAACCAGAGCATGGCTCTGAAGAGGAGCGACGGATAAGAGATCCGAGTGAGCGACGGATAAGAGATCCGAGTGAAGGACGGATAAGAGATCCGAGTGGAGGACGGATAAGAGATCCGAGTGAAGGACGGATAAGAGATCCGAGTGGAGGACGGATAAGAGACCCGAGTGGAGGACGGATGAGTGGAGGTGATACAAGGAGTACAAGAAGTACAAGGAATACAGGAGGTAAAGGAAGGAAGGAATATTGGAAGAAGAAACAAGGGGATGGTTGGAAAGCCAGTGGAGTGATTAATGATACTTTGGACCTGGCATAAGAAGAAAACCTGCACAATCCTATTCCAGGGAAATAGGCAGAAGTCCCACGCAGAGAGGATTTAACCTTGGAGTGGATAGCCCTTGGAAGGCATCGCCTTGGGGGAGAAAGACTTCAGCACAAGCACAGGTGAAAGAGCAATCATTCCCTGAAACGTCGTTTGTGCCGGAGAGCAACAAACAGATCAGCTGGAGAGCCTGGGAGCCATCTGCAGGCAGAAGTGCTGCACAAACAGTGAGTAATTGGCCACCCGGCTGCCAAGCTGAATATAGAGATAATTCTTCCTCCTATGAGTCAATTGCTAAAGAAACTAGCAATTATCCTAATACCTTTATCTTAAAGGAAGAGAAGACAAACAGCCTTGAGCAGAAGGGAAAAGCTATAGCAGGTAGTAGTGCCCTCTCTCATAAGGAACAGGCTGAATTGCTACTTCAGAGCTTCCAACAGTTTTTAGACTTACAGGCTAGAAAACAGCTAGTATCACAGGAGGCAAATAATTCAGCACAGCTTGAAGGAGTAACCCAGGGAAATACAAGCATACCTGAGTGTGAACAAATGGACTGTACATTCTGTTGTATAGGAAAGCCAAGCTGAAGGGAACTGCCTTTATCGTGTGTGAGCTGAGTTCTGTAAAGCTGTTGTATTGCCGTGAAAATGGAAGTTCTAATTACCTCCACCTGATTCTCAGCATAGTGAAAGTAACTGTGGCTGTAAGAGGTGCAGTGAAGTCAACTGACCTCTGGAGGCAAAAGAGAGCAATTTGCTGGAAAGTGAAAAAGCAGCATTTGTATTTTGAGTTGCATTTAACCTGAAGTTTCTGTTTGCCTTTTTGAAGCACCCTTGTTTGCATGTGATGGAACATTTACCTTTTACTTTAATAAAATACTTATTATAAAGAAACCACAACTACAAGTTTCTTTTTCGGAGCGAGAAGAGCTGGAACTACAACTCCCAGCATTCCTGGGGGCAAAGGTTTCCTCCTTCCCTCACGAAGTACAGCGGCTGCTCATGTCCTTAACCCCTTGAGCCGGGCAGGGTCGCCGCAAGTTGGCTACGTTGGCAGGATATCTTCCACGCATGCGCAAGGTGCCGCGCAGAGAAAGAAACTTCAAAGGAGCAACTATAAGAAGGAACCGATTGCAGACCATCCTGAGAGGAAGGAGACAGTCCCAGCATCGGTGTGCCAGCTGCAACGAAGGCTGTGAAAGCGTGACGCAACACCTGAGCCAGGTAATAGGTATCCACCTGGGAAAGGGAAAGGATACAGGGCTGAGGGTGTTGGCCAGCTAGTGAAAAAAAAAAAAAAAAAAAAAGGAAAAGTGTTTTTTTTTTTTGGTGTGTGTGAGGAATCGCACTTGGTTTTTTTTTCTCTGTTTGCATTTACAGATAGCAAAGATGTCGCTGGAAGCAGCGGAGATATTCAAGTGGATGGCAACCCAACTTGAAAAACAGCGAGACCTGAGTCTAAAGTTTCAAGAGCAGACTGCCGCTGCCATACAGGCTCAGCAGCAACCCCTCCTGGACATGCTGAAAAACTGGGTAGCTGAGCAGAAGATGCCAAAGGAGAAACCGACCGTACCTCCAGGTTTAGCTCCTATAGTTGCGCATGGTTTAGGCGCAGAGACTATGTTTAACTTTGGTCAGTTAAAGGACAATGATGACATTGACAATTTTATTGAAAGTTTTGAAAGGGTAGCACAGTTGAGTGCATGGCCAGAGGAATATTGGGCCATCAGGTTCGCAGCTTCCCTCACAGGAGAAGCAATGGCGGCCTACAGGAGCATGCCACCTGACCTTGCCGGAAATTATGGGGAGGTGAAGAAAGCGGTCCGGGAAAGGCTAGGCCTTACGCCGCTAGCCTACCATAATCTCTTGCGAGCGGTGAGGTTAAAACAGGGTGAGTCACCAAAAGCCCTAGTGTATAGGATAAGCACATTGTTGAATAAATGGCTTAATCCGGAGCATAGGACTAAAGAGTCCATACTAGAAAACTTAGTGCTAGAGCAATATATGAACGCTATACCAGATGAAATAAAGACCTTCCTGATTCTGCAAAGCTGCAAAACCCCACATGAGGCAGTGGACCTCACGGAACGCTTCTTGCAGGCCAAAGCAATGCCTCTTGAAAGCAATAGTGAGTTAAAGGGGGCAGCAATCACGGAATCAGAAAGGAAGGGGAAAATTCAATATGGTGCAAGCAGAATGTGTATGCCGACTGTAAAGGCTAGGTTTCAGCCTGGCAAATGTTTTAAATGTGGCCGAGAGAAGGGCATATACAGAGAAATTGTTTTAAGACTGCCTTAGTAGCAGAGAGTGCGCATAAAGCTCGTGAAGGGTTTCTTATAGAGGTCGAGGTGCAGGGGATTGCCACCACTGCGATACTTGATTCTGGCGCAGAGCAAACAATGCTCTCCAAGGCGCTGTGGCGGCAAATCCAGGCAACAGGGATAGCGATTCAGCCTGTTCGAAATGTGAAGATACGCTGTGTACATGGTGGTACGTCGCTATACCCTGTATACAGTCTGCAGGTGAAAGCACTAGGTGCGCTGAAGAAAATCCCCATTGCAGTAGTCCCCAAGCTACCTCATAACCTAGTTTTGGGTAAAGACTGGCCACACTTCCATAAAGGAGTGGAACAAGGCTTAATTTTGAAAGAGCAAGAAGCTACCAGAGAATCCCCGGTAGAAGCTCCAACCCAAGCCACTAGGAAAAGCATAGTGCCTAGTCCTTTGTTTGCTCACCTAAAAAGGCAAAAAGGGAAAATACCGCCTCCAAGGGAAGAAATGGTGAAGAAACCGGTATTTGTGCTGAGATTCTGCAAACTGAACCCTAATGCGCAACCCCCTAAGAGAGCTTCAAGTAACTCAGCAGGTTATGACCTCTGTAGTGCTGAGGAGGTCATAGTGCCTAAGCAAGGGAAGGCATTGATAGATACTGCTCTACAAATGGAAATGCCACTAGGATGCTACGGCCGAATAGCCCCACGATCGGGACTCGCCGTGAAACATTTTCTGGACATAGGAGCCGGAGTGATAGACCCGGATTATAGGGGGTCTATTAAAATTCTTATGTTCAACTTCGGCAAGGAGGACTTTAAAATCCAGGTTGGAGACCGAGTAGCTCAACTAATCTGCGAGCGTGTAGGTCTGCCTCCGCTGGAAGAAGTATCCAGCTTATCTACAACGGCTCGAGGAGCAGGTGGATTCGGGTCAACGGGGGGTACCAGCTTCCAAGCTCTAGCTGCGGTGGTAGAAGAAAAGGAAGAGGAAGACCTAGGGCCGCAAATCGCAGTCTGTAAAAGCCACCCTGAGCCTAGAATGGATGAAGGCTTGTCGTGGACCCAGAAACAAGAGTTGGTCCAGCTACTGACAAGGTACCAGGATGTCCTCACACCCATGCCAGGCAAGACAGACCTGATCACCCATGGGATTATAACGCCGCCGGGCGAGATAGTACGCCAACGTCCATATAGGCTGCCAGAAGCCAAGAAGGCGGAGGTCGTGCGGCAGGTACAGGAAATGTTGCAGATGGGCGTTATAGAAGAGTCGCGGAGCCCGTGGAACAGCCCAATTGTTCTAGTTCCCAAGCCCGACGGCTCCATAAGATTTTGTATCGACTTTCGGAAGGTCAATTTAATATCTCGGTTCGATACATACCCTATGCCCAGAATAGAAGAGCTCCTGGATCGCCTGGGCCGTGCAAAATACCTCACTACATTGGACATGTCGAAAGGATACTGGCAGGTCCCACTGACCAGGGATGCCAGGCAAAAGACGGCGTTCAGCACCCCGGTGGGCCTGTACCAGTTTAAACGAATGCCTTTCGGCCTCCACGGAGCTGCTGCTACCTGTCAGCGATTAATGGATTTGGTCCTGAGACCACATCAAACGTACGCTGTGGCTTATTTGGATGATGTGGTCATCCACAGCGACAGTTGGACACAACATCTTCCACGAGTTGAGGCCGTTCTTAGGGCACTTAGAGATGCTGGCCTTACTTTAAACCCGGCCAAATGTTTGTTTGGAGGCCGGGAAGTTAAGTATTTAGGTCACATGGTGGGTAATGGAGTGGTGAAGCCCCTCACGGATAAGATAGCCGCTGTTCAAACGTTCCCCAAGCCACTCAACAAGAAGCAATTAAGGAGCTTCCTAGGGTTAGTGGGGTATTACAGACGGTTCGTTCCAGGATTTGCGGAGAAGAGTGCCCCCCTAACTGAAATGTTAAAAAAGAACGCGCCTAACCAACTGAGATGGCGAGAAGAGGCGGAAGAAGCATTCCACCTGTTGAAAAATAAGCTGTGTGCAGCACCGGTTTCTTAAAGGTGTGGATTTTTCCCGACCATTTTTTGTCCAGACTGATGCATCAGAGACGGGCCTTGGCGCAGTACTGTCCCAGCGCCACGATGGTACCGAACACCCCGTGTTATATCTGAGCAGAAAGCTGGCCCCAGCAGAACAGCGCTATTCCACAATTGAACGTGAGTGCCTGGCTATTAAGTGGGCCATAGACGCGCTGCGCTTCTACCTTACGGGGAGACGTTTTACCCTGATTACTGATCACGCACCGCTCAAATGGCTCAACCAGATGCATAACCACAACGCGAGGTTAACCCGTTGGTTCCTAGCCCTCCAAGCGTTCGACTTTCAAGTGGAACATAGAGCCGGACGGCTCCACCAGAACGCAGATGCCCTGAGTCGAATCCCGTGCTGTGCCTCTGGTCAGAAGCCAGCCCGTGATATCTTAAGGGGGGGGATCTGTGGTGAACAGCGCCCTCCTGAGCCTATGGAGATAGTAGAAAATCCTGAGGGTCAGCAGGATTTATACCAAAATAACAGGGCAAGGAAAAAAGAGAGACTCTATTCCTCAGAGCTGAGTAGGGAGACCAGCCCAGGGGAGGAGCCCTGCAGTTCTGATTGGGCACACCCAGCCCTAGGAAGGGTATTTTCCAAAAGAGAATGTACATTTAAACCAGAGCATGGCTCTGAAGAGGAGCGACGGATAAGAGATCCGAGTGAGCGACGGATAAGAGATCCGAGTGAAGGACGGATAAGAGATCCGAGTGGAGGACGGATAAGAGATCCGAGTGAAGGACGGATAAGAGATCCGAGTGGAGGACGGATAAGAGACCCGAGTGGAGGACGGATGAGTGGAGGTGATACAAGGAGTACAAGAAGTACAAGGAATACAGGAGGTAAAGGAAGGAAGGAATATTGGAAGAAGAAACAAGGGGATGGTTGGAAAGCCAGTGGAGTGATTAATGATACTTTGGAACCTGGCATAAGAAGAAAACCTGCACAATCCTATTCCAGGGAAATAGGCAGAAGTCCCACGCAGAGAGGATTTAACCTTGGAGTGGATAGCCCTTGGAAGGCATCGCCTTGGGGGAGAAAGACTTCAGCACAAGCACAGGTGAAAGAGCAATCATTCCCTGAAACGTCGTTTGTGCCGGAGAGCAACAAACAGATCAGCTGGAGAGCCTGGGAGCCATCTGCAGGCAGAAGTGCTGCACAAACAGTGAGTAATTGGCCACCCGGCTGCCAAGCTGAATATAGAGATAATTCTTCCTCCTATGAGTCAATTGCTAAAGAAACTAGCAATTATCCTAATACCTTTATCTTAAAGGAAGAGAAGACAAACAGCCTTGAGCAGAAGGGAAAAGCTATAGCAGGTAGTAGTGCCCTCTCTCATAAGGAACAGGCTGAATTGCTACTTCAGAGCTTCCAACAGTTTTTAGACTTACAGGCTAGAAAACAGCTAGTATCACAGGAGGCAAATAATTCAGCACAGCTTGAAGGAGTAACCCAGGGAAATACAAGCATACCTGAGTGTGAACAAATGGACTGTACATTCTGTTGTATAGGAAAGCCAAGCTGAAGGGAACTGCCTTTATCGTGTGTGAGCTGAGTTCTGTAAAGCTGTTGTATTGCCGTGAAAATGGAAGTTCTAATTACCTCCACCTGATTCTCAGCATAGTGAAAGTAACTGTGGCTGTAAGAGGTGCAGTGAAGTCAACTGACCTCTGGAGGCAAAAGAGAGCAATTTGCTGGAAAGTGAAAAAGCAGCATTTGTATTTTGAGTTGCATTTAACCTGAAGTTTCTGTTTGCCTTTTTGAAGCACCCTTGTTTGCATGTGATGGAACATTTACCTTTTACTTTAATAAAATACTTATTATAAAGAAACCACTACAAGTTTCTTTTTCGGAGCGAGAAGAGCTGGAACTACAACTCCCAGCATTCCTGGGGGCAAAGGTTTCCTCCTTCCCTCACGAAGTACAGCGGCTGCTCATGTCCTTAACCCCTTGAGCCGGGCAGGGTCGCCGCAGTGTGCAACAGGAGGGACATTCTGTAGGCCCTGTTTCTATGTCTGGCTACTTTATACTTGAACATGACAAACTGTTTGCCACCACACCACTGTGATGCGTGCCACCATCTGTGATTGCTGTTTGACCTTCGCAGGGGGTGTTACAGTGCATATGGGGCAGTACTCTGTCATGATTCCACGTACACGGTGCATGTGCATCTGCCTGATTCCAGTTTTGCAATGGTGCATGTGCCTACATGGATTCTGTGTGGATTAGTGCACCATTGTAGTCCTTTCATTCTACCTCCACATTGTGGTGGCGAGACGGGTTTAGAGCCCAAAGAAAATATGGAAAAACAGCCTTTTACCTCTGGGCAGAAGGAAGGTTCAGGGGGTTTAAGGATTAAACATCAAACCAAAGGAAAAAACTCTCTGCACAGAGATGGGGAGAGTGAGCTACGCCCTAGCTCCATGGAGACCAGGGGAGGTGACGAGGGAAGCCTGGGGGTGGAGTCTGAGGCTGTAGGGCAGCCCCAGTCATATAAGCAGAGAGAGTCTTCCAGAGAGGGAGGAGACAGAGAAAACACAGGAACAGCAGGGAGCCGACGAGGAAGAAGGAGAGCAAGAGGAGATCGTGTCCGTGGGTGGAGTCCAGGAGGGAAATCCTCTGAGGAGGAAACATCCCCTAGCAGGCTGGACACTAGCAGAGAATCTCTGGAAGCTATGGGAAGTAAAGAGATTAGGAGGACACGTGCAAGGGAAAAGTGCTCCAGCAGAAGCCTCAAACAAGATCCCTATTGCAGGCAACAGGCAGACAACTCGAGCCCTGATGGCAGCCTAGCTGGTAAGAAGTGTACAGCTGGTTGGGAACACAGGAGAGTTGGTTCTGGGGAAAATGTTGCTGGAAAGCATGGTAAAGGAATCTTTGTGAGTCTGTGGAGAAGCTTTCACCTGAGGCACAGCCTGAGAGAAGACAGGGTGCTGGGAACAAGGTGAGCCCTTTGCAAGCTTTAAAACATTTATTGAGAAAGAAAGATCTCCTAGGTCAGGGGTCTCAAACTCAAATTGCTTTGAGGGCCAAATGAGGACTTGTAAAATAACCCGGGGGCCGCATGAGACGTGGGACCTCATTTGCATAAGGGACCTCATTTGCATAAATATTTGCATAATGTTACTATACCCTAACTTTTAGTAAACATGCCTCTTAATGAGTGCATGAATAAAGAAAGACTAAAAGATTTCTACATTACTATAATCCAGTGCCAACCGCCAGGCACATTAGGAACTACTACAAACAAACACTGCCCATTTAGAACCCATAGCAAACCCGCCATATCCTAACAGCACTACCAGGACTCACAAAGCACCATACCCTACCTATCAAAAGGCAACACTGCAAATATTAAATCAATACATTTCAGAGAATAACAATACATGACCTACTGGGGACAGAGAACAAGTAGCAATGTCAAATAGGAATTACATAAACAGAATACCTCAGCTCAGTTACACATGCAGAACATACACCATCACCAAACAAGGAATCAAAATTTAGAAACAAGACAATTAAACTGGGACCCCCAAAAGCCAAACTTGGAATGTACAACAACACTGTAGAAATAAAACTATAAATTAATTTCCTCTTGTACTAAACAAAGTGCAGACGTTATTGATGCACATTTCCCAGAACTGACATATTCCAGTTAATAAATTCAAAATAAAGAGATTTTTCTACCTTTTGTGCATTTTTTTTCAGTTGCAATTGTTCCAGCCACTTTCTTCTGGTTTCTTCGTGCCTTCTGCTAACTCTCCATCGTCTGCTGTCCATTTGTCCTTTCTTCTCTCTTCTAGCTTTTTCCATTCTCCCTCTACATCTGCTTTAACATATTAATCTTTCTCCTTTTGTTCTTTCCTCATTCCTATTTCATCCACTCAAATTTTACCCCTCCATCCTCAATCCCCACTTACTCTCCCAATACCTGGCCAATTGTAGATTTGTCTTCCCTCCCACACAAAATATTTTTCCCCTCTCCATTTCACTCTCCCAGCTCCATCCCATTCTAATCCTCCCCCAACATCAGCTCCCTTCTAGTTCCAGTCCCACACAGCACCCGCTCCCTTCTAGTCACTGCATCAGCCCATTTTCAGTCCTAGCCCCCCATCAGCCAATTTCCAATCGTAGCTCCCCCCCATCAGCCCATTTCCAGTGCTAGCTCCCTCCCCTCACAGCCCATTTCCATTCCAAGCCCCCTCCCCATTAGCCATTTGCAGTTCAAGCCCCCCTTCCACTCAGCCCATTTCCAGTCCTAGCAGACCCCCCAGCCCATTATCAGTCCTAGCCCCCACATAGCCCATTGCCAGTCCTAACCCCCCATAGCCCACTTCCAGTCTTACCCCTCATAGCCCATTACCAGTCCTAACCCCCCATCACCCCATTTTCAGTTACCCCCTCATAGGCCATTACCAGTCCTAGCCCCCCCCCCCCATAGCCCATTACCAGTCCTAACCCCCCTCCCACCATCAGCCAAGGTAGATTTTTAAAAAATGTATATTTGCTGCTGCTGCCGCCGCAGTATTAAGCGTCCTGCGGGCCCCTCTGCATGGCAGAGTCCTCGTCTCCCTGCAGCATCAGCTCCAAAAGTGGCGGCTTTCAGAGCCACGAAGAGAGAGAGTTTCTCTCTCGCGGTTCTGAAGAGCAGCGAGAGAGTCTTCAGAACCGCGAGAGAGAAACTCTATCTCTTTGCGGCTCTGAAAGCCGCCGCTTTTGGAGCTGATGCTGCAGGGAGGAGAGGACTCTGCCAGGCAGAGGGGCCCGCGGGACGCTTAATACTGCAGCGGCGGCAAGTTTGGATTTTTTTTTTTTTACACGCCGGTAAGTGCTTCGCGGGCCGCACAAGATGCTCTTGCGGGCCGCGTGTTTGAGACCCCTGTCCTAGGTCCTTCCCCTGCAACTCAGCATAGTGAGGATTCCCAGTGGGGACAGGTTTG
Source organism: Ichthyophis bannanicus (assembly GCA_033557465.1). Taxonomy (NCBI): domain Eukaryota; kingdom Metazoa; phylum Chordata; class Amphibia; order Gymnophiona; family Ichthyophiidae; genus Ichthyophis; species Ichthyophis bannanicus. Next base: position 66,327,794 of record CM066035.1, read on the forward strand.
GAAATTGATAGAGCAATTAAAACCTGCTGTTAGAAACGCTGAGGCCAGCCAGGTGCTAATTGAACCAGATGAAGAGAGCATGGACGTAGAGGAATGCCTTTCAGAAAATGAGTGTTCTGACTTTGAAATGGATTGCTCTTACTGTGTGAGTCATAAGTAGAAAAGCTGTATGGTTTTAAAAGTACTGAAAAAAGCCATAAGCTTTTAAAGAGTTTTATGACCGGCTGGAAGTGGTTAATTGAAGCACCAATGTGAGCTAGCCAGATAAGCTCATAGAAAAGCTGTGAATGCTGGAAATTAAAGCCAATGCTTGTAATTGGAAAGTGAAGAAGCCTAACGTCTGTAAAAGGAATGATGCAAAAGTTTAGCAGCTTGTAAACTTGGAAGTCCACGTGCTATGTAGAGCCTTTGAATGATACAGGCTTGTGCTGTGCCAATGCTGGGACTTGAGAGTATATTCTTGACTGAAAGCAAGGGTTATTGCTGTGTTTGAAACAAGCTGTTTGGAATGACTAATGCTGGACTGAGCAGTAAAGTTTGTTTCCTTTTGCATGGAGAAGTATCCTATTTATGTTATGGTACTATATGAACTGCTGACAAGAAGTTCTCTGGATAAGTAGAAAAATAAAAATCCTGTTACCTTTTGGAAACCCTCGGCTGTGTTTGGTTCTTGCCACACAACTACATTCTTCAAAGGCCTCAGTGAAAGGGATTAAGGTGATAAAGGACATAAAGTGGTACGCTCACTACACATAGGCAACCGCCTAACCCGTAGGGGGCGCTACAACATACATGTTATTGTGTGTGGTTCCTCTACAGATGTGCCGCTGTACATTGATTTACCTACCAATCAATGCATGTGTGCCCGAACCTCCTTATGACATGGCACTGTGCCATTCACATTGCACCATTACCTTAGCTGTGGGGCGGTGGGTGTCTCTTTTTTCTGCCTTTTTTCTGTGCATTCCCTGTTCATTGGCATATATGTGATGCTTCTGTATCCACAACACCCATTGCAGCAGGCCTTCTGCATGGTGCTACCTCTATGTCTGTGAGGTTCGGCTTTGTTTGTTCTTTGGTAACGTGCATCTCCTACCTTTTTCCATGTCCTCATTTGGCCTTGTGTAACTGTTTTTGCTCCCATTTGGGCATTAAAGGTGTTTCTGTACATGCGTAGCTGACGTCTGCTGATTCTCAGGCACATCACAGACTGATGAACACACATATGGTCTACACAGTTGAGGGGTGGTGCTGGGGCATTGAGACATGACAGTTTGTTAATGTTTCTGCATTTGCCTGTGCACTGCAGATCTACATTACTGTATGGCAGCATGGCATTACATCTAGGTATCCTCCGTTCCGACCTTATCGCCTTCTGGTTGTGTGGGCAGCTTGGTGCACCTGCCTGGACTGTGCCCCCTGTCAGTTGTGTGTTCCTGTATTATTGCCATTATGATGCAGACAACGTATGTCATTGCCATCTGGTTCACTCGCATCACTGTGTCGCCAATCGACCTTTCAGGTCATTGTCCAATGTGTGTGTTCTATCATACACAACATGTGTGTGGTGTGTTGGACATTGTGCTGCTGCATTCCTGCACACAGATGGTATCACTGCTGGCCACATAGGTATTCCATTTTAACACAGGTACATTCATCGCTCCCATATGCCTGTACAGTTGGATGTTGTCTATCTTGGGGCATTGTGACTTCTAGTGGATGGGCATCTCTACTACTTGGGCACATGCATGCCCAGGCTGGTGCCTCTACATCCCCACCTGGGATGTGTGTGTCGGACATAGCTGGCATTGGTGTTCATTGGCACTGGTGCTGGCAGTGGCTGCGGGATGGATTGGATATGCGCCTGCCTCCTTGTCTACATATCATCCACTGCAGAGATGTTTGTCTTGCTGTGGCACTATGGTTCTCACACTGGTCTGGGTACCTGGTGACCAGGGTTTGATTACCAATGTAGCATTTGTCAGGCCACATTCCCTGCATTGCTCTGACGGGGTCCAGTTAATCATTGTCACCGTTTGATGTACATTATGAGGTTTATGTTGCCATGTACACTGTTTTGCTTGATATCATGGCCAGTATCTGACACCCATTACATATATATGTGTGTAGACTAGCAGACATCTAGCTGTGTATGCTTTTCTGGCTTGTGTGTCCTGTATTGCCAGTCATGTATGACTTTGTGGACATTTCATGACTCTTGTGTGTTTGGTCCTCCACATGCAGCACCTACTGTGTACATGTGCACACCATGCATCTCCTGGACATGATCTGTCCTGCTCATCTGTTGACGAACCAGTGGCTTTGGAGTGACATGTTGGACAGACATTTGTCTCTGCTGCTGCATCACCACACTGACCATCCTGGACCACTGGCAGTTGTCTGTGTGCCAGCCGTCTGCCACCTCACACGGTGCTATGACTTTCCATACACACATTCCATTTGGTGGTACATATTAGCATTGTAGTTGCTGTGGTTGTTTGGGATAGTGGTTAGAGACATGCATTGGGCCATCATAGGTTGTGGGTTTGATTCCAGCATGTTCTATTCCTCTTCTTTTCTTGTGTTCTGCTAACCTTACCATGCAGTGACTGCAGCTTGATCACCTCTCCGCATACCCTCCCTTCTCTTCACTGTGTACCACAGTGTGCCCTCTATGCAGCCTGTCTGTCACATATTAGCTGTTACATATGGTCCTTATCATTATGCTGTCCAAGTGAGCAGTTGGCTTGGGGGATTGGTAGTGCTGTTGTTTTGCTGGTGTTGGACATGATGGTGTGCAGGTTCAGTTCTCATGTGCTCCTTTTTGGTTCTGTTCCCCGCTTTGCCCTGGTCCACTGACCTTGCACACGGCTGTCCCCTCTGCAGGCCCCTGACACCTTTTCTATTTTGGATCTTCGCTCCTTGGCATGCTATGTTCATGGCATTCCATTTCATGGTGTGTGTGCATATGTTTATCTGTGTCTCTTGTCCCATTTGCAGACTGCAATATCAGCTCTGGATGTCTGTTCTGCATTTGTGTTGCATCATGGGTACTGGTGGGGTTGCCCTATCCTGGCACACAACAGGCGTTTTGTGTGGTGTCCTGCAGTGTTCTTGTATGCAGACATTGCTGTGGAACGCAACATGGTGGTGTAGCCTGCTGGTTTGTGCACTGACATTCTGCCCACTGGTCATGGGTTCGATTTCTGTTTGTTCTCGTTTTTTATGCCTGTCCTATACAACTACTTGTCATTCCTTTGGACAGTCATATCTCTGCGGATCTGTGCTACCAGCCCATAGTACCCTCATCACAGTTGCCAATCATCTTTCTGTCCGTCTATCTGCGTGTGTCAGCTGTGTGGCATCCTGTCTTCATGTGCAGGCTGCTACCCCATGTCCTGCGCTGGTACCCTTATCTGCATTGTGGCTCTTTATGCTTGCCTTTCCTGTGTCTGCTCTGTATAGCACTACTACTTCTCTGTCCTCCTATCATTGCACTTGTCTTGCCACCTCTACCTCCACTGGTGGACACGTATCCCTATCCTCTGCCACCCACTGTCATTGTAGCAGTTTACATTGCCAACACCCTGTGCATCTGTACAGCTGCCTCCGATATGTTTGTCCACTTTACCGGCTGCCACATAAGCTGCATGCAGACTTGGCGGGTCCATCAGCTCCCACCTCTCCTTCCTTCCATCACTTGTCCATTGCCTTTGCTTGGTGCTCGGTGCAGTGTTAGGGTTACATCTGGGTTTCAGCCTTACATTTCATGCTTGTCAACTTGGGCCACCTTACTGCCCCTACGGCACCATATCTTGGGTCACCTTAGCATCACTGTGGCACCTGGACCTGGGGCACCTTAGGTTTCGGCACTTTGTAGGGCACCTTATGCTAAGTACCTTGTACGGCGCTTTGTAACGTGTGTTAGCCCAGGGCGCCCTGTACCATGTGTTGTCTCACGCAGCTTGTCGTGATGATGCACCGCCCACGCCTTTATATGGGCATCTGTACCTTTACTGCGGAACCTAATGCGAATGACATTACCGCAGTTTAGTAAACATGCCCCATGACGACAGATAAAAAAACAGTATAGCCCATCGGTCTGCCCAGCAAGGCGGCAAGAGTCTGCTCCATGCAGGTTGCCCCTCCCCATGCCTTTGTTTAGAGGGTTACCCACTGCTCCGCGTAGGTAACCCCTATTTTCTGAGATATAAGAAATAGTTATGATTATTTTGATTTTATCCTGCTTCTATAAAGGGATCCACTGTGTCTGTCCCATGCCATTTTAAATTCTGTCACTGTATTTGCCCTCACCATCCCTCAGGAGGGCTTTCCAAGCATCCACCACCCTTTCAGTGAAAAAGTATTTCTTGACATTGCCTTTCAATTTACCCACATGTAGCTTCATGTTGTGCCCTCTAGTTTTACAGCTTCCCTGTTTTTGGAAGAGGTCTGTTTGGTCATTAATACTCTTTGGGGCATGTTTACTAAACTGCATTAACGTTACAGACCATAGTGTTAACGTTCCCGCAGAGGGTGGAGAGAGAGCGGGGGGAAGGGGTCAATGGGCGGGGAGTGGGTGGGGAGTGGCTCCCTGCACACTAACGCGCTGAACTGAAGGGCTGAATCCTACCACGAATGAAAACCTGCCGTTAGATGCACATTTGCAGGAGAGAGAAACCATTTCAGTGTGAGCAATGTACAGCATAGACAGGGAGCCCAAGAAACGTGATAGTAGTGCTCCATTTCCAGCAACAGCATAGTGCCCAAGTATGAAAGGCCACTATGGCGATGGTGCAAGTGGGGCATAGGGGGCTGCAGGTGGGACATGTAGCGGGGCAGCTGGGGCACAGTGTGGGCTAGGCGGGTGCTTAGGTGGCACATAGGAACATAGAAACTGGAAATCAGCATGACAGCAGCTGACAAAGGCCAAACACAATCCACCTACATCTACCTGGTCCACCTGAGCTAACAGTTGCCAGGGCACTGACCTGACATCCCTCCAGCCAACCCTCCCCCAAGCGGAAGGGAGAGACTATTGGTAGACGGTGATGGGGGGGGGGGATGTGAGGATGCTCATGTATGCCCCATGCCCCAGACCCTGCTCCCTAGGCGACCACCTACCCACACAGTGGATGGCCTGGGACTGCACACTACCAGCACCGACAGCATATGGTCATGTCAGCATGGCGGGGTGGGGGGGATGTGCCCGTGCTGGAGGGGGCCGTGGCACCTGCCTGCAGTGGACCTAGACCATGCCCTGTACCAGTACGTGGTGTGCAGTGCAACATAAAAGGTCTGGCTGAGGAAAAGTACAGGTACCCCCAGGGACCACCATGCATCTGTGGCAACAGTGTGGTGCAGTACACCCAGCCAGTATGTCCAGAAGCAGAGGGTCACAGGTTCAAGCCCCAGCTGTGGTCCCTGCAGAGCATGTCCCTATGTTTTATACTACAATGCCCAAAGCCCAAAGCAGTGGCGAACAGGGGTAAAAACACCCACTCACACAGGCTCCACAATCCAAAGATGCATGGAGAGTCAGGCTGTTGGCCCCAGCATTGAGCTGCAGTTATCACCAGAGCACTACTACTACCTCCTGCACAGTTTAGCAATGTTGGCACTGTGATCAGGATCAATGTGGCGGGCAGGGTTGCCAACCACCCCTATCTTTGCACAATGCTGCAATAGGAGTATGTGTGTGTATTTCTATCCATTGTTTTGTGGCTGCCCACACCTCACTGGGCCCACAATGTCCCACTGTTACCAGCGTTAGCCTGAATATGTGCATAATGAGGAGCAAGGTGTTGTGTGTATGGCCCGGACAGGGCGGATTGGCCAGGATGCATCTTCACGGTGTATGGGGCAATGGCTGGGACACTGTAGTGCCCGACCACCGCCTGCATGGACAGGGTGGCCACAGCATGGCATGCTGGGAGGGCACGCACTCTGACCGAGCAGTGACCATGGCATGTCTAGGTTCCCACATAGCGCTCTACACTATCTGCCTCCAGTGATACTTTTGTGTTCCCAGTGCTGGGGCCCCAATCACTGAGATGCCTGCTTGGTGCACATAGTTTCTCCAGGACCAAGCAGGAAGTCAATCCTCACATATGGGTGAATTTGGCGCCGACAGAGCCCCCGTGTGGAGCATTTCCCCAGCTTTCATAGAAAGCCTTTGGGAATGCAGCATGCATGCACGGTCCCCTTCCCGCCCAAGGGTGCCATCTTGCTCAGTCTTCTTTTTTCCGCGGAGCCCAGTGGATGTATATTCGTTTCACCCAAGGAAGAAGTTGATTTTCTCTGCGTTAACCTGTTTTTCTTCAGTTCGACGCCAGTTTCCCTTTCCTGCCTGGGCCCGATACGTTGGTATCGAGCCCGGATCTCTTTTTTCGTTTTTTGTCCTTAGTGACTAGCGTTCGTGCCATTTTTTTCTTTTTTCACTGGCAGCCCTGTCTTTTGACCTTGCAGGGGCCCTTTTTCCCCCGATGGCTGCCAGCGGGTTTAAAAAGTGTGATTGGTGTAAGAAACTTATGTCTCTCACCGACACACATGACTGCTGCCTCCGGTGCCTCGGACCAGATCATGACCCGATGATCTGTGGTCCATGTGGGAAGATGTCTTCTAAGGCGTTAAGGAGTCAGCAGCAACAAAAGGAAAGACTCTTCTCTGACTCCATGTCCGGTAGGGCCCGGACCTCGTCAGAGGCCTCGACTTCTCGGGAATCCGGCCCCAAGCAGCGTCGAGGCTCCTCTGAAAGGGGGTCTCCCTTGCGGGAGCATCGTAAGAAGAAAAAACCTGCGAGGGCGGCGTCGGTGGACGCACTTGGCTCCTCGAGGGCCAAGTCGCATAGCCCCGAGCGCCGTCCCGGGTCTTTGGAGTCGGAGAGACCTGCAAAGCAACCTCGTGTGGAGATGGAGTCCCCGGGTCACGTGAGTACTGTAGTCCTCGTGGACTCACCTCCAGGGGAGCTGATGTCGGGCCCGGCGCACCGGGGCCCGAGTCGGGGGCTGCTGAGTCTCCTGAGCTCAGACTCAGGTTGACGGCCTTGGAGAGCAGCTTAGCTGCCTTCATGGAACAGCAGCAGGCACTGATCGCCGGTCTCACCGGTGCATCTGCCCCAACCACCGGAACATCGATGTCCAAGTCGACCCAGGAGGCTGATCCAATCCTCGAGTCCATGTGAGCTTGAGTCGATCCTCGGCCAAGGTCCCCCTCAGCCTCCTGTTCGGGACCGAGGTCGTTGACGCCGGTACCCTCGGCATCGGGGCGAATGGCGTCGATGCCTGCCCGACCAGAGCCGCTCGATTCCTTTTCTGAGGAGTCCGGCTGTGAGACGGAGGACGAGGAGTCGCCCGACACCTTTCGGACTCGGTGCGTTCCTTCGGACTCGCCTGAGTCCGAGCCTCGGAGAAGGTCCCCTCGGAGGATACCCGGTTCTCGGACTTCGTGCGGGACATGGCCAAGGCTTTGGCATTCCCCGCGGATCCTGAGGAGGAGCCTCGAGCCAAGGAGCTTGAGGCCCTACAGTATGACTCTCCTCCGAAGGAGGCCTTTATTGTTCCGGTTCCTCCGATGCTGGAACAGTTGCTCTTCCGCATGTGGGAGGTGCCGGCATTGACGCCGCTTTTAAGCAAGCGGGTCGATTCCATCTATCAAGTCCGCAAGAGCCCCGGGTTCCAAAAGGCACAATTACCGCACCACTCCATGATTGTGGAATCGGCCATGCATCGTCTGAAGAGTCAGAAGATGCACTCCTTGGTGCCTCCCGGCCGGGAGGCCCGGAATCTGGATGCCCTCGGTAAGAAGTGCTTCCAAGGCTCTATGTTTGCTTGCCGTGTCCAGACCTACCAGCTGTACATGGGCATGTACCTTTGAGACCTGGCGAAGGAGATTGCCGGGTTCTCTGCTGGTCTCTCCGAGGAACCTTTGCAGAGGTTCAATGCTCTGTCTTTGGTTATTCGTGAGTGCTTGAAGTTTATATCTCGAGCAGCCTATGATGGCTTCGAGGATTCGGCCCGAGTAGCTGCGGCTGGCATCGGTGCACGTCGTCAGGCTTGGCTACAGTCATCGGACCTCGAGCCATGGGTGCAGGACAAGTTGGTCGATGTCCCCTGCCGAGGTGAAAACCTCTTTGGCAAGCCCATGGCTGACAAGGCTGCCGAACTCGAGACTGAGACTCTTACCCGGACAAGGCTGTCCAGAAAAACCTCTGCCCCTTCTCAGAAGAAGAAGGGCTCGGGAAAAAAGACCTTTTACCCGAGGAAGTCATCTGCCTATAAACAGTACCCTCATTATCAGGCCTCTGTAGCTCCCCAACAGGGTCAGCAGGCCAAGGGGCAGGGTTCTATAGGCACTCCTTGTGGTCTTGGGCAAGCCACTTAAACCTCCATTGCCCATGTTCCCTGTAAGTATTAGTGTATGTGTGTCATATCCCCTCGTGTTAAATGTATCCCCCAATTGACCGCTTTGACCCGGTGAAAAGCGGGATATAAATACAGCTAAATAAATAAATGGGCCCCGTAGGCAGAAGGCCCCCAAGCCTCCTACTCCAGCTCCTGCTCAGCAGGGAGGTGGATTTTGACTGCATTGGCATAGCCTCTCCTCCTCAGCTGGCCCCCATCAGCACTGGAGGCAGGCTGGCCCTGTTCGCCCACAGGTGGTCAGCTGTCACAAGGGATACCTGGGTTCTAAGTATAGTCCAGAAGGGCTATCTCCTCCACTTCCACCAGGTACCCCCCTCCTATTTTCCAGGGGAGCCTCCTAGACTCCCTCTGCACAGGGACTTACTCCTGCAGGAGTTGGCAGGTCTTCTGAAGGAATAGGCAGTGGAACCGGTGCCCCACCACCTGAGAGGTCACGGCTTCTATTCCAGGTACTTCCTGGTACCAAAGAGAACAGGAGGCCTCAGACCCATCCTAGACTTGCGAAACCTGAACAAGTTCCTGGAGAGGGAAAAGTTCAAGATGCTTACCCTTGGAATCCTGCTGCCCTACCTCCAGCAGGGAGATTGGCTATGCTCCTTAGATCTAAAGGATGCTTATACTCACATCCTTATTCATCCAGACCACAGACAATATCTCAGATTTGTAGTGGAAGGAAACCATTATCAGTACAGAGTACTGCCTTTTGGCCTTACATCCGGCCCCAGGGTATTCACCAAGTGCCTGGTGGTGGTAGCGGCCTACCTCAGGGTTCAAGGCCTCTTTGTCTTTCCATATCTGGACGATTGGCTCATCAGGGGTCAATCCCCGCAAGAGGCCAATCAAGCCACCCTTCGCACTGTCGCTCTGCTTCAGCACCTGGGGTTTGTCATAAACTTTGCAAAGTCCAGTTTGCAACCCTCCCAGAACATGGAGTTCATAGGAGCTCGACTGGACACTTTTCAGGCAAAGGCCTTTCTACCAGTGGACAGGGCCCACAGACTGATGGCTCTAGCCAGGCTATTCCACAGCAATTCTCTGGTCTCCACCAGACAATTCCTGAGGCTCTTAGGCCTTCCAAAGGTTGTCTCCTCCTTCCACCTCAATCAGGAGGTGGTTCTTCCGACTTTCTTTCCCAGGCCTCATGCTAGCCGGGCTGAGATGGTCTTGCATACCCTGGACTGTAGGAGGGCGTTGTCCTTCTACCTTGACCGTGCGCGGGAGCACCGGAGGGTGGTTCAGCTCTTCGTCTCTTATGACCCCAATAAGTTGGGGTTGGCTGTCTCCAAGCATACTTTGTCCATATGGGTAGCTGACTGCATTGCCTGGGCTTACAGGGCAGCCGGCCTCTTGTTGCAGGGTCGAGTTACGGCTCACCGTGTCAGGGCGAAGGCTGCGTCAGTGGCTCATCTCCGCTCTGTTCCGTTGGCAGACATCTGCTGGGCCACTACTTGGTCTTCAAGCCAGACTTTTGCGGCCCACTACTGTCTTGAGAGGGAGTCCCACAGGGACAGTGCTTTCGGGCAAGCGGTACTTCATAATCTCTTTGGGGTCTAGGCAACTCTTACCCTCCAGCCCTGGTGTTGGGCTACCTTTCGGGGGCGTTATCAGAGAAGATTCTGTTCTTGCATGCTGAGGCTCTAGAGGGAGCTCAATTTTTCAGTTTAGGGCCTCTGGTAGCCCTGAGCTAGGGAGTCCCATATGTGAGGACTGACTTCCTGCTTGGTCCTGGAGAAAGAGTAGTTACTCACCTGTAACAGGTGTTTTCCAGGAGCAGCAGGAATCAGTCCTCACAACCCTCCCTCCTCCCCTTGGAGTTGCAGTCATATGATTTATTTTTGCTATTTTTGCTGTCTTTTAGCTATGTCATCAGACTGAGCAAGATGGCACCGTTGGGCGGGAAGGGGACCGCACATGCGTGCTGCATTCCCAAAGGCTTTCTATGAAAGCTGGGGAAATGCTCCACACGGGGGCTCCGTCGGCGCCGATGTCACCCATATGTGAGGACTGATTCCTGCTGCTCCTGGAGAACACCTGTTACAGGTGAGTAACTACTCTTTCTCTGTGAGCATGCACTATGGATTGGCTAGTGGACTGTCTGCAGTTAGACTGTGCATGGTTGGAACACCTATAAGGTGCAGTCTGACTGTGCTGTCTGCTGGTGACTGGCAGACAGTGGTGTGAGGCAGTTGGGGTTTTCCAGAGCTAACCCCATCACTGCTGCTGGTCTGCCACTGCCCCAGCCACAGGTATGGCTCTGGACCACCAACCCTGGAGGGCTGTCTTATACCAGCAGGATGGAGGTTGCTTCACGGGGGCTCGGGCACCTGTCCCTTACCTACAAAAAGGGTGATATGAGCCCTTTGGGGTATGTAGTGTATACCACTTTGACCTATAAAGGCACTGCTACACAAACCTCATGCAAGTCTGGAAACCCCTCTGCCCTGATAACAGGTGCCCATGTCAGCCAGACTCTAACACGGGGCACACACTAATCTGGGTGGTGTCTGGTCCCAGAGGGCCACATGTGACTGCAGGATAAAGATGGACACTGAATTACCTTCAGCTGCACTACAAGGAAAACCTGTCACACACTGGTAGTGATGGGGATGTACAGCAGGGCCTATCTCTAGCACCACATGTACTGCGGACCTAGTGCTGGGCACCCATCCTATCCCTCAGGGAGAACACAGAACCTGCACAATGGCATGGTCTGTAGCTAATCTGTGCCAGTATCACGCACTGTCAGTTTGTCTTTCCAAACTGAGGTACCGGAGAGGTGCAGACCCCATTTGCTGATCAGCTGTAGACAGCTATTCAGCATGTGCATTGCATCATGGGTACTGGTGGGGTTACCCTATCCTGGCACTCAGAGCAGACAGTTTGTGCGGTGACCTGCAGTCCTTCTGTACCCAGCCATTGCTGTGACATACACCACGGAGGTATAGCCTACTGGTTAATACAATGCCATTCTTGGCAGTGTTCATGGGTTCAATTCCTCATTGTTCCCTCCTCTCATTGCCTGTCCTACTCAAATAGTGTGCATGCTTGTAACAGTCATATTTTTGCAGATTTGTGCTGCCAGCCCATAATACCCTTGCCACAATTGCCAACATTCCCTCGGTCCGTCTATCTGCGTCTGTCAGCTGTGTAGAGTCCTGTCTGCCTGTGCAGGCTGTCACCCCATGTCCTGCACTGCTACCCTTTCCTGCATTGCGCCTCTTCGTGCTTGCCTCGCCTGTGCCTGATTTGCATGGCACCAACACTCCTCTATCCACCCATCATTGTAACTATCCTGCCACCTCTGCCTCCACTGGGGGACACGTATTCCCATCGTCTGCCACCAACTGTCTTTCCAGTACTTTACATTGCCAACACACTGTGCTGTGGTACAGTTGCCCCCACCATGTTTGTCATCAGTACTGGCAGCCACATGGGATGCCTGCAGATATGGCAGGTCCAGCAGCTCCCAGCTCTCCCTCCTTCACTCACTTGTTCATTGCCTTTCCTGAGTGCTCTATCTAGTGTTAGGGCTACATCTGTCTCTGTTCCTCACAGGTCATGCATGTCATCCTGAAGCACCTTGCAGCCCTTAGGCCACCTTAACCTATGGTTCTGTAACCCAGGGTGCCTTCTAAGGTGCCTTGTCCAGGGGTGCCTAATACAGCGCTTAGCCTAAGGAGTCCTACTGTATAGGGCACCTTACAAAGTGCCTTATGAGGCACCTAACAAGGCACCTTACAAGGCACTTTGTAACGCGCGTTAGTCAAAGGCGCCTTGTAACATGCATTAGCTGATAGGGCTTGCTGTAACGATGCACTGCCCATGCCTTTATATGGGCATCTGTACCTTTACCGCGGAACCTAACGTGAGTGACATTACCACAGTTCAGTAAACATACCCCTTTAAGTATTTAAAGAGTGGAGGTAGGCATGGGCGGACTAACCATAAGTGTTGGGATTTTCTTTCAAAAGGCAACCCTATCTGGCAGTCTCATTCTGATATATTATGGGACCTGCAGCACTGATTCCAATGGGTAAAATCAGGGACTACACCTACTATACTGTAGCAGCGAAGTGCAGACAATGAATAAATCCAGGAGTCAATTTACAGGGTCCAAGCCAATTTATTGTGTACTTCGCTGCTACAATACTGCATTTATAATGCAAACGTAAAACCAGAACTGGCAAAAACTCTCATTCCTGGAACTGGAAAACTTCGCTACTCTGCTCTGAATGCAGCAACAAGCTACTGACAGTAGAAGGAACCGGAGCGAATCACAAACCAGTGCAAACAGACTTCCGGGAAAGAGGGGCGGAAGTAAGAGCTACACAAAAGCGACCAAGAGCAAAAATGGTTCCGAATACAGAGGGGCGGAAGTGAGAAGCAGAGAGGAAAGTGAGGCGGAGAAGATGTTTGCGAAGAAGAAAAGGATAATATTTATATAAGATGAATGGGAAAGCAGAAGGAAACAATATCTAAATAAGTTGGTATGTATTAAATGTATCTATTTCTATTTTATGTTTATACATTTCTTTTTGCTCTATGCGCCCAGCGAGCATACGTCATACCTAAAAGGCTAAAACGTATCTTTTCAGCAAACACTGCGGTAGAGAGAGAGCTAAGCACGCATTCTTACTACAAAAGTCCATCGTAATAGCGACGTGGCCTGACTCCCTTCCATATCAAGTACAGATAGTTCCCTGTTTTCCTTTACAGTCTCGTGTGCTTGTCTGAAGCCGAAGAGAGACGACAGCGAGCAGCTGCTGGGAAGGTGAGGGGAGAAGGCAAACGGTGTACTTAATGCCGGCTTTTTGCTTATCTTCAGGTGTTTACATTGTTATCACCGTCTTTAAAGTTGAGTCATTGCCCCGCTTTGATGCTGGCTGTGGGGGTGCTGGCTCAAGATATCTTTTGCATTTATTTGAAGATTATACGTTAAAATTCCCTATGGTGAAGGAGTGTAGGTTATCGCTCCTAGCACACGCTCAAGTGCCTTTCAGGGCTCTCCCCATCTTTTTGGGACCAGGTGCCTCTAGATATGAAGCTTGGAACAAGTTGCCTTCTTTTTAGAGAAAAAAAAATATTTTAACATGGTTTAGTAAACTTGGTTCCTAGTGATATTTTATAATGCATATTTTTATTTATTTATTTATTTATTACAATCTCTTATATACCGCACTATTTAGCATCAGCGCGGTTTACATAAAATAAAGGACCATAAAATCAAGCTGTTTGGCTTTACAGAGAACAGGAAAGGCAACTTGGATAACATAGGGAAATATGAACTGGAACTATTTACATATGTACAGTATACTTAAACAACAACATATACAGTATATGTTGTCGTTTTGTTATCTGTGTTTATGAATTTGTATGTCAGTTTTATATTATGGTATTGTCTCTAGTGATTTCTTAGGCTTTGTCATCCACTTGGAATTCTTTAGATTAAGCACAATTTAAGTTCTTAATTAAATTATCATAGTTTAGTGGATCTGTGTTAATGGGAGGATAATAGTAATATAATTAGAGAAATACAGAACCACAAGATGTTTGATTTTCTTATTAAAGTATTGATCAATAAAGTAGGAAAGCTCCTAGGGTAGAAGTTTAACAGTCTTTGCTCTACCACTGATTTTCCAGACTGGTCATTGTATATATGCCGCATTGTACTGTAGTGGTGGTTAGGTATTAAGGAACAACAGTAAAACCAGTCTCTAAAGCTTTTCTAGTTTTAATGGGTATCCGAGGAAATGGAAGATAAGTGACTGGCCCAAGTGGCAGGGAGAAAAGCAGGCGCTGAGCACTGGCTTTCCAGTCCTTTGCTGTAACCATTCTTCCTTACCCCTAATCCTGATTCTGACCCTTCCTCTGTAAAACCCTGGGTAGCTCTTATCTCCCTGTGCCTCAGTTCTAATTCTGGTTCTGTCACAGAGTCTGTGTGAGATTTGGACTGTAACATTTCAGTGCCTCCATTTATCCAGTTGTATTCAAGTACTAATAATAGTAAGAGTATTTTTGAATACCTGAAACAGGACACCTTCATGGAATCTAAAGCCCCGCATAGCATTGGGGCGTGTTGGAAGTGTTCCGGAGCAGAGGTGGGCCATGGCGCTACCATTGTAGCACCGATTTTCGATGCTCTACAGTTAGCGCTCTGCACCTTAAAGATTGGTGAGGTTTTCCCATGCCTATCTTTAAGGCGCAGAGCGCTAACCGTGTAGCATCGAAAATCGGTGTACACGGGTAGCTCCTGCAGCTAACTGGCTGTGCGGAGACACCTGGATTTTTTATGCTGGGGCCGCATATGACCCTGGCATGGAAAATCTGGGTTAGGCGGGAGGTGAGTGAGGATGTGGTGCATAGCACCATCCAACTGAAATTCAGGCCCCAGATATACTGGAAGATCAGCATTCCAGAGGAAGTTCTGTGTGTACATCTGATGTGTAAAATTCTAAAGTGTTTTAGAATTTTGTATGAGAAAAGGGACTTTAATATTATGTAGCAACCTGCTATTTATAAGACAAGCTCTTTATCACTGTGGATATGATGATTTTATAGCTCTTCTACACTCCTGGGTTTATCCCATGGCACGCAGGGAGATATAGGAGTGCAAGTCCTTGAAAAATGAGAATTGCATCCTCGTGCATAATTAGAAGTGAAGCATCCTGTCCCTTTTGATATGGAGCTACAGTATATAGTAAGTCTAATTAAAAGCATTTACAGAATTCTTTAGAGCAGCCAAATAAAATGCTTTTTGTCTTAATTTGACTTTCCTAATATAAATAATGCACACACAAATTAGAAAGAAGCTCCCAGGATACCAAACATCAAGAGACACAAAGAATGGGAAGACCACACTCTAGAAGTAGTGGTTAAGGTATATTATACAGTCCTGACTGAAGACTGAACACAGTTTAGGACGACTATCCAGAGGTCGACACAAAATCAATGGCACTTAACAACAGCAACAACAACAACATTAAAAAGTGCAAAGCTCGCCGATTATCTGAACATTGATGTATTCATCAACAGCACAGCTGAACGCCCTGGTGCATGCTCTAGAGGAGGAAGGTGCCTGTAGAGCTAGGACAGCTGTAGCACATCTAAATTCTAATCCAGCTCTGCCATGGCTGCCAACCTACTATTTTTTGGCTGGAGTTGCCAGCAGCGGGAAACTAATTGTCATCTCAGCAGTAAACGTTTCAACAAAATTAGCTTTCTTTTTCATCTTACTCTGAAGCCTTATTTTCTGGTTTAGAATGTGCTTCCTCTAGCATGTGGATCCCTTTTTCAGCAATAGAAATTCCAGGGTTCCTGGAAAGAGAACTCAGACTTGAGCATCATCGTAGCTGACTCTGTGATTTACTGGGAACTATTCTGACTCACTTAGGAAAAACGTAGTGGATGGGATGATGTAGCTATATACTACGCAAAGGTGCTCATTCAGCACTTCTGAGATTTTCACCCTATTAGAGGTTGGAAAGGATTTTTTTTCTGTGGAATTGCCTACTTATGTGGAGTGTTTTAAATCTTCCCTGGAATTAACATGTAGAAAGGACTGTTAGAACATCAAAATAGGCAACCAGAGGATCATTACGTTCAAGCTTTTCATCCCTAAACAATGATGTAATTGGATGAGACATTGCTCCTTGAAACCACCTACCTGCTAGTAATCAGATCCAGACCCTTGGGTAGATTCAGCTCTTCCCCTTTTCACCTGTTTAGTGTTCCTTCTTTTGACCCAGCAATTTCATCTTACTCCTTATTTAGATCTGTAAGTCTGTCTCCATGTGTTTTGTGACAAAAAACATTGACCATTTTAGCAGCTCCCCTCTGGACTGACTCCATCAAGTTACTATGCTTTTTAAAAGTATGGTCTCCAGACGTGCACTCATCACTCCAAATAAGGTCACGCCAGAGATTTTATTTATTTATTTAACAGGTTTTATATACCGCTTTATCATTTCAATCAAAGCAGTTTACATTGAAACTTAAACTTGGTAATGTACACTAAACAGGGACATTGATAACTTGGATATTTATATGACAGCATGATTTCCTCTTTTTTTCTTCATGGCCGCATCTCCCCCTATATACATCCAAGCATTCTTTGGACGTCTGCAATCACTTTCTCTTCCACGTTAAAATCATCAGATATGGTCAACCCTTGATCCCAGAGCTTCATCCCCTTTACTTTACTACTTCCTTGAGTTTTTGCATCCCATATGCCTTACCCTGTGTTTCTTAGCATTAAATCAGAACTTCCACAGTCTCGACCAGTGGTTGCCAAATTGTGGGTTATGACTCCAAATGTGATCATACTGTCACAGAAACAGGGCTGCTTCCCCTTTCCCTTCACTGTGACCCATAAATGGCAGTCAACATGGAGTCTGTGAGTCGGTGAATGTTCTGGCCCTGTCACCCCTCCTGTGCGGGATTTTGATTAGACTGGAATCCTATCCAGAGCACTGGAATCTGTGAGCATGCACATCAGTGATGCACAGGGGGCTGTATTGACTGCTGGTACTGTTGCCACTGCTATTTCTGCTGCTGCCTTCATGCTTTGGATGAGGGAGGGAAGGGGAATGGTGAGGTCATCATCTGGTATCTTGAAAGTTTAAAGTACTAAAATGGGATCATGTTGGCTAAAGTTTGGGAAGCACTGCCCTAAACCATTCCTCAAGCTTCGCTAGATCCCTTTACATACTTTTTCCAAGATATGTAGCCTGTTGAAGATTTTGGCATAATCTCCTAAAATGCCAACCTTCCCCAACAGCTCTTCTACACTATTGCTTACAAAAATGTTTAAAAGAACCAGACCAGGGACAAATCCCTGTGGCATACCACTGGTGATACCATTTTCCTCAGAGTGACTCCATTTACCATTATTCTTTGTTACCTCCTATTCAAATAATTTCTAACCCAGTCAGTCACTTTAGGGCACATATCAGGCGTGCTTAGTTTATAAAAAAACAACTAAATCAAAAAGCCCAAAATCACTATATATGAAGGTGCAAACAAATATAAGTACAACAAAGACAAGAACACTTCTATAGCACACCAAAGAATAAAATTAAACTTTTTTTTTTATATTCAAAGCCTTAGCCATACAGCTGCAATCATCTATAAGCAACACTACAAATACCCCTGAAAATTGGGGTTATTTCCTATGCTGAGGCAGTTTAACTGCATATTTAATCATAGGCTCTCTTTTTCATTACAATTTAGAAACAAATGTCCCTGAAGTCAAGCACCCAGCCCACCTCAAGCAGAGCATTCTCACTCTATGCCCCCGGCATATGGAACGCACTTCCATATGACATCCATCACACAGGATTTCAATGAGTTCCGTAAAAAGCTGGAAACACACCTAGTCACTGAGTTCTTTGGCACCTAAGACTCCACTCCAATACAACCTACTGAGATGGACATCATAATGCACTCCGTATTCCCTGTTCCACTTCAGAGATCTGGGACCTCCCCTTGGTCTACCATCCTGTTGGACATATTCGGAGACTTATTCCCCCCCCCCCCCCCCAAGCCTGCCACTGCACTCCTTCCTCCTGCCCCCCTCTCCCACTTCCATGCCACCTTCCCCCACCCTGTCCACAAGGTCTATGGACCCCTATTACTTTGTATCCCCTTTTCTGAACTGCCGTTCACTTGGATTCATTAAGTTAAGACTTAGGAATGGAATCGGACATAATAACGTAATGTTTCATCATTCCATGTAAACCCTAAAGTTGCCTCAACTTTAAGTTTTGTTATGTTCCATCATTCCATGTAAACATTAAGTTCTGTTTAACCTGTTACTTATAAACCATCTTGACTCTAGGATAAATAAATAGTTTGGGGGAGATATGGGAGGTAGTAGCCCCCCCACCCTAAATGTTGCAGGCACTAATGGTGATCTGGTACCTCTTCCATGATGGCCATTATGACTTCCTTATGCTTTGCAGCCTCCCCCCCCAAATTAGAAGGCAAACTACACCAGTGAGGGCATAGGGTGAAGTGAAAGGGGATAGACTCAGGAGTAATATGCAGAAATATTTCTTAATGGAAAGAATAGTAGATGTGTGGAATAGTCTCCCAGAGAGGTGGTAGAAACAAAGACAGTATCTGATTTCAAGAAGGCATGGGACAAACACAGAAGATCTCTAAAAGAAAAAAAAAAGGACTATAATAGTTGGTATGGAAGTGCAGACTGAATAGGCCTATGGTCTTTTTCTGCCATCATGTTTTTCTGTGCTTCTACTTTCAAAAGCCATAGTGACCTCAGTCTTTTATTCTTCTTCCTTTTATTTACTTTCCTATCTCCTTTCAGTTTTGCTCACTACTTTTCTGCTTCACTTAGATGCTCTCATCCAGTTAACAACTCCTTGAGGTACTCCACCCATCTTGAAAAAGTTAGTTTTCCTACGACCCTTGCTTTTTGAATGATCTTTCACTGCCTGTGGCCCAGTAATGAACCTCACAATATAGTGATTACTGCATCTTAGATGTTCACCCACTATATCATTGCAACGTGTTATAGATGGTCTCACCAGAGTATCAAACTATGTTAGACTCAATATAAATACTCTATTATAACTAACGTCAATATGTAAGTAAAAACTCCAGTGATATATCTTGTATTCACCCTTTATGTGTAATCGCTGTTTCACAGAGAATATTAATCAAATGTAGTCTCAGACTCAGATGGCACTTTCAACCACAATCTCTGTGGAAAACAAATTGTGCCTCATTTGCATCAACGACTACTATGGTATTGCCTTTCCTCTTTTTTTCTTCTTTTTTTCTGAACAGCAAAAATATCGTGCACAAATATCACCAGAATTCCTCTACCTTGTGTCTCTTAAAATATTAAAAATTCAAGCTTATCTTAGCTCCGTTGATATTTCTTCTTGCTCCAAACCACAACTTAATGTTCTCTCTGTGGTTGTGGTTGTGGTTTGGAGCAAGAAGAAATATCAACGGAGCTAAGATAAGCTTGAATTTTTAATATTTTAAGAGACACAAGGTAGAGGAATTCTGGTGATATTTGTGCACAATATTTTTGCTGTTCAGAAAAAAAGAAGAAAAAAAGAGGAAAGGCAATACCATAGTAGTCGTTGATGCAAATGAGGCACAATTTGTTTTCCACAGAGATTGTGGTTGAAATTTTATTTCGCCTTGCCTTTGCGTTGATTCTATGCTGTGTGCAGAATTTATTAAATCCCGTGTGGTGGTATTTGAACTTGTTTGGCGGTATTTTATTTTATCTGGTTTGCTGGACAGTTGTTTGAGTTTTTTTGATGATTGTTTGGTGGTATTTGAGTGCCAGTATGATGAATTCTTATTTTTACTTTTAGAACTGCATGTGTGGTTTTGGCATCTCCAGTCCTTGTATTGCACATCATCCAGGGGTCTTCATTTCCTGTTGATCTTTAATACTTTGGGACAGTGACAGTTTTGGACCAGATTCATCCAGTGTTTATACTAACTTAGCAGATTTGGCCTTCTTACATCCATCCACCCCATTATAACGAAGATGAGTGTTTCAAAGAAGAGCAAAACCTACCACTTTCATGATGAATGGGAAATGGACTACTTCTTCATCATGGTGAAAGACAAGTTTTGTTGTCTAATTTGTAATGCCCCAGTATCCTTGCCCAAAAAGGGTAATCTGGAACGTCATTATAAGGCTCTGCATAGCAATAAGTTTGATGCTGATTTTCCACCCAAAAGTGAAATTTGTAAACTGAAGCTCAAAGAACTTAAATCGAAATTGGCTACTCAGCAACAGTTGATGGCAAAGCCAAGGTTACATTCGGTCAATGCAACCATAGCATCCTTCAAGGTAAGCAACCTGATCGCAAAGAAATGCAAACCTTTCACTGAAGGGGAATTTGTAAAAGATTGTTTTCTTGAAGCAGCTGACAATCTTTTTTGAAGGATTTAAAAATAAGAAAGATCCTGGCTGCTGTTCAAGATGTACAATTATCAAGAAACACCGTCGTGCGGCGAATAGAAAAGATGTGTGGAGACACAACTGAACAATTGTTGGAGGATGTTTCAAATTGTGTTGCTTTCTCACTCCACCTGGATGAATCTACAGACATAAGAGACATAGCCCAGTTACTAGTCTTTATCCGGATGGTTTTTGAAGACTTCAGTGTTAAAGAAGAACTACTTGGAATAATTTCTTTAAAAGGGAGAACTACCGGTCAGGAAATATTCAGTTCTTTCCATTCTTTTGTGACAAAGTGTAATCTTCCATTGCATAGACTTGTTTCCATCACTACTGATGGAGCAAGAGCAATGACAGGTGAGGTTAACGGTTTCATAGTCCTCTGTAGACAGCATGACGACTTCCCAGATTTCCTTTCTTACCACTGCATCATTCACACCAAGTTTTGGCAAGCAAGAGACTCAATACAAAGACTGTCATGGACATCACTTTCAAAATTGTAAATTCAGTTCGTGAAAGATCACTTCAAAGACAGCTTTTCAATATTACTCTTGATGGAGGGGCAGTGGAAATCATTTTGCACACAGATGTACAAGGTGGCTAAGTAGGCACAAATTTCTGCAAAGATTTAAGAACATAAGATATGCCATACTGGGTCAGACCAAGGTCCATCAAGCCCAGTATTCTGTTTCCAACAGTGGCCAATCTAGGTCATATGTACCTAGCAGTTTCCCCAAGGGACACAGGTTCCACAATGCTTGTATTGGTTCAAGCATTGATATCCTGGGTCCCTTCTTAATAATGGTTTATGGACCTTTCCTCCAGGAACTTGTCCAAACCTTTTTTAAACACAGCTACACTAACAGCCTTTACTACATCCTCTGGTAACAAATTCCAGAGTTTGATTACACGTTGAGTGAAAAAATATTTTCTTTTATTAGTCTTAAATAGTTTACCCTGTAGTTTCATTGCATGTCCCCTAGTCTTTCTAAATTCTGATAAGGTAAACAATCGATCTATGTTTACCCATTCCACTCCGTTCATTAATTTATAGAATTCTATCATATCTCCCCTCAGCCGACTCTTTTCCAGGTTAAAGAGCCCTAACCTTTTTAGCCTTTCTTCATAGGAGTATCCTTCCATCCCCTTTACCATTTTGGTGGCTCTTCTCTGAACCTTTTCTAAAATCGCTATATCCTTTTTAAGATACGGCGACCAGAATTGCACACAATATTCAAGGTGCGGTCTCACCATGGAACGATATAGAGGCATTATAATATCTTTTTGTTTTATTTTCCATTCCTTTCCTTATCATACCTAGCATTCTATTTGCTCTCTTGGCCGCCGCTGCACACTGGGCCGAGGGTTTTAACATGTTATCCACAATGACGCTTAAATCATTTTCCTGGGTGGTGGTTCCTAATGTGGAACCTTGCATCGTGTAACCATATTTTTGGGTTGTTCTTCCCTAGGTGCATAACCTTGCACTTGTCCACATTAAATCTCATCTGCCATTTTGATGCCCAGTCTTCCAATTAATCAAGATCCTCTTGCAATTTTCCACAATCCTCTTGGGTTTTAACAACTTTAAATAGTTTTGTGTCATCTGCAAATTTGATAACCTCACTCTTTATTCCCTTTTCCAGGTCATTTATGAATATGTCAAAAAACAGCGGACCAAGCACAGATCCCTGGGGTACACCACTATTCACCTTTCTCCAATGTTGGGAAAATTGGCCATTTAGCCCTACCCTCTGCTTTCTATCTTTTAACCAGTTCCTGATCCACAATAGTACACTGCCTCCTATCCCATGACTCTTTAGTTTTGCCAAAAGTCTCTGATGAGGGACCTTGTCAAAGGCTTTCTGAAAATCCAAATACACTATATCAACCGACTCACCTTTGTCTACCTGTTTATTCACACCTTCAAAAAACATAACAGATTAGTAAGACAAGATCTTCCTTGTCTAAAGCCATGTTGGCTGTCTCCCATTAAGCCATGACTATCTACATGCTGAGTAATTTTATTCTTTATGATGGTTTGTACCATTTTTCCTGGTACTGATGTCAGGCTCACCGGTCTGTAGTTTCCCGGATCACCCCTGGAACCCTTTTTAAAAATTGGTGTTACATTGGCGATCCTCCAATCTTCAGGTATTAGAGATGATTTTAATGATAGTTCACAGATTGCTAATAGCAGGTCTGCAATCTCATATTTCAGTTCTTTCAACACCCTTGGATGTATACCATCCGGCCCAGGTGATTTGCTACTCTTCAGTTTATCTAATAGTTGTAATACATCTTCCCGATGTATCGATATTTCCTTCAATTCTTCCGCACTTTTAAATACCACTTCAGTCATGGGTAACATACCTACATCTTCCTCAGTAAAGACCGAAGCAAAGAATTCATTCAGTCTCTCCTCTATCGCCTTGTCGCCTCTTAGTGCCCCTTTAACCCCTCTGTCATCTAATGGACCAACTGACTCTCTCACAGGTTTTTTGCTACGAATGTACTTGAAAAAGTCTTAATTACGCATTTTTGCTTCTGCAGCAAGCTTCTCAAATTCTCCCTTTGCCTGCTTAATCAATGCCTTCATTTAACTTGCCAGTGCTTGCGCTGTTTCCAGGTTTCGTCATTTGGCTCTTTTTTCCATTTCTTGAAAGATGCTTTTTTGGCAACAACAGCCTCTCTGAGCTCACCTTTAAACCATGCTGGCAGTTTTTTGGACTTCCTTCCACTTTTCTTAAAGCGTGGAATACAGCTGGTCTGGGCTTCCAAGATAGTATTTTCAGCAACACCCAAGCTTGATGTAAATCTTTAACCTTTGCAACTGCTCCTTTTTAGTTTTTTCTTAACTATTTTCCTCATTTTATCAGTCTCCCTTTCGAAAGTTAAAGGGTAGTACTGTGGATTTCTTTACTATCCCTCCTCCACTAATTAAATCAAACGCGATTATGCTATGATCACTATTGCCAAGTGGCCCCAACACCCTTATCTCTTGCACCAGATCTGGTGTTCCACTAAGGACTAGGTCCAGTATGGCTTCCCCTCTGGTCGGTTCATGAACCAGCTGCTCCAAGAAGCAGTCATTTATTTCATCTAGGAACTTTATCTCCCTAGCATGTCCTGCCGTGACACTGACCCAGTCGATACCGGGGTAATTGAAATCACCCATTATTATTACTGTGCTGTAACTTTTGTTAGCTTCCTTGATTTCTTTGAGCATTTCATCATCCATTTGTTCATTCTGGCCAGGCGGTTGATAGTACACCCCCACTGCCATCGCCTTCCCCTATTTACATGGAATTTCAATCCATAGAGATTCTACAGCAAATTTTGTTTCCTGCAAAACTTTAATCCTTTCTGATTCAATGCCCTCTCTAACATAGAGCGCAACTCCTCCACCAATTTGATCAGCTCTATCATTACGATATAGTTTGTACCCAGGTATCACAGTGTCCCACTGGTTGTCCTCCTTCCACCATGTCTTTGAGATTCCAATCATATCTAACCT
Source organism: Ichthyophis bannanicus (assembly GCA_033557465.1). NCBI lineage: Eukaryota > Metazoa > Chordata > Amphibia > Gymnophiona > Ichthyophiidae > Ichthyophis > Ichthyophis bannanicus. The sequence continues at coordinate 66,351,684 of CM066035.1, forward strand.
CCTCATTTAGTGCTATATATTCTAACTCTCCCATCTAATTTTTTAGACTTCTAGCAATTGCATACAAGCATTTTAGAGACTGTATTTTATTCATATTAATTTGGATATTGGTAGGCATGGGTAATTTGGAATCTTTAAGCTCTGTCTGCTCCATACTCGAGGGCATTTGGGCTACTTTGCTCTTTTTTGGAACCTCTCTGCTTTTGGTAGTATACTTCAAGGATACATTCTTCTGAACCATGCGCTCTTGGGCGACTGTCGGCTTTCCCCTGGTATCTAGTTTAAAAGCTGATCTATCTCCTTTTTAAAGGTTAATGCCAGCAGCCTGGTTTCATCCCGGTTGAGGTGAAGCCCATCCCTTCGGAAGAGCCCCTCCTTTCCCCAGAATGTTCCCCAGCTCCTAACAAATCCAAAACCCTCTTCCTTGCACCATCGTCTCATCCACGCATTGAGACTCCGGAGCTCTGTCTGCCTTTTGGGTCCTGCACGTGGAACGGGAAGCATTTCGGAGAACGCTACCCTGGAAGTTCTGGATTTCAACTTCCTACCTAAAAGCCTAAATTTAGCCTCCAGAATCTCCCTACCACTTTTTCCTATGTCATTGGTACCGACATGTACCAAGACAGAAGACTCCTCCCCAGCACTATCTAAGACCTTTTCTAGGTGGTGCGTGAGGTCCGCTACCTTTGCACCAGGCAGGCATGTTACCAGGCGATCCTCACGTCCACCAGCCACCCAGCTATCTACATGCCTAATGATCGAATCACCAACTATAACGGCTGTCCTAACCCTTCCCTCATGGGCATATGGCCCTGGAGAAACTTCCTCAGTGCAAGAGGGTTTTACATCACCTGGAGGACAGGTCCTAGTTACAGGATCACTTCCTGCCACACCAGGGTGATGCTCTCCTGTCACGTGACCTCTCTCCTCCATGGCAACAGGGGTGCTGCCAGACTGGAGGTGGGACTTCAGGACTATATCCCTGTAGGTCTCGTCTATGTACCTCTCTGTCTGTCTTATGTCTTCCAAGTCTGCTACTCTAGCCTCTAGAGAATGGACTTGTTCCCTGAGAGCAAAGAGCTCCTTGCACCTAGTGCACACGTAAGACCTCTCACCAACTGGGAGAAAATCATACATGTGACACTCAATGCAGTAGACTGGAAAGCCCCCATCTTGCTGCTGGACTGCTGTTTGCATCTTAGTTTTAAGCTTGTGTTTTAGATCTTTAAGTTCTTTACTTACTAAGGGTTGCTATGGATACTTATACTAATAGAATTGTACCTAATACGTTTAATATACCTTGTTCACCTCTCAAGGTGAGGAAATGTAGGAGAGGAAGGGAAGAAGACAGGGAGAGTGAAGAAACTGGAATTGAGATCCTGGAAAAGGATTTAGGAGAAAATCCTTTCAAAACTCAACTGCACAGCTAATCTTCCGCCATTGTCACAATGCTCCATGTAACCCCTCTTCTAGAGTCACTTCTTTGGCTCCCTGTCCGTTTCCACATCTAGTTCAAATTTCTCCTTCTGACCTATAGGTGCATTCATTCTGCAGCTCCTCATTATCTCTTCTTTCTCCTTCGTTCATCAGGTAAATCCCTTTGATCTGTGCCCGTCTCCTCCACTGCCACCTCCAGACTCTGTTTGTTCCACTTTTCTGTGCCATACTCCTGCAGTAGACTCCCTGAGTCAGTAGGTCAGGCTCTGTCTTTACTCCTGTTCAAATCCAGGCTAAAACCCCATCTTTTCAAGGCTGCTTTCAGATCCTGACCCAACGTCTTCTCATGTTTTAATACACTTGTGTATTCTAATAATTTCCCTTATAAAATTACTCTAGTCCCCTGTTCTTTTTAGGGGCAGTTTATCCAAATGGGTTTTTATTTACTTTATTTAGTAAATGTTTTATATACTTGTTTTTCTACAAGGCAAAATGGTTTACATGGCACTGAGTTGGTACAATGAACAATTTATAATGAAAATCAATAACCATTTACAAAAAACATGAAAAATATTTTAAATGTGAACAGAGAACAAAGAACCTTTTTGTATACATCAACACATTTATAGTTTTTGCGCATCAAAAATGACAAAACCAACTGCACCAGAGGTAAACCAAACACAACACAAAAAAACTCTGGAAAACCACACTACATCCACAGTCTTATATAAAGAGTTAAGCACCATCCATACCCCTTAATACCTAATACATCAGCGATCAAAAACTCATTAATTTCAAATTAAGTTTACTATAACAGAGTAGCTCAGCTTAGCTCCTCAAAAATAATGCTAAAACTCTCCAACATTTAAATAGCCAATAAAATCATAACATTTCAATCAATACATTTGAACTAAGCGAAAACCGGCTTCACATTTCGATCAATATACTGGCAAATATGAAGCTAGAATCGGCTGATCCAGGCAACCGACACCACCAGAGAGGTACCTGGAAAAAGGAAACAATTATTCCACAATATTATCTCCATACAAAGCTTAAAAAAGCATCTGAGTACTTGGCTTCAATGGTGCCAGTATCTCTCGATGAAAATAAGAAAACTTATTGCCCAACAAATGTTCCTTCATAAGACTTCATCAGGGGCAAACAAAATCACTCTCCTCGGAGGGATATCTGACCATGGCATATAACGATAACAATCCCTAGCTTTAAAAAGAGAAACTTAGCCAATCAAAGAGACACAAAAGCCGATCCACACCGACAGCCCATCTTAATGTCATCTTGACGTCAGATCAAAGGAACACCCCCCATTCAATTTTATTATTTAAGGCGTGTGGCTTAATATGGTTAAGGTATTAATGGGTATGGATGGTGCTTAGCCCTTTGTATGGAATTATTCTTTATATAACATTGTGGATGTAGTTTAGTATTCCAGAGGTTTTTAGTTTTGTGCATACCATGACAATCATGAACCTTACTTCTAAGTCAGGGCATGGGGAGTATGATCTCAGTCTCAAATTTACTGCTAAAGCTTGGCAAAGTACTTGCATCGTGCCAAATAGAGCCTCCTGCTGGAGTTCGTAAGATGTAACATGTATGGGTAGTTTGTTCTTTATCAAGCCTGTGGGAAATAATTTCTTCCATTTCGTTCCTCCAGTCCAGACCCAGCACATTTTGGATATTCATGCCCCTCCAGCAGCTTGGAGACTGAGCATGTCATGATCTTCATGACCTTCCCACATATAAGCAGCTAGCTCCACCCCCAGCCTTCAGTATCTGTCTTCAAGCAGCTGGAGAGACATGAATCCCACTACCTGGACTCGCTGAAGGAACGAAAAGGTTTTAGATTTAAAAGATTTTGAGAGTTAGATACATACACAGCACTGCACGGTTACAGCAGGGGGAAGGCAGACTGGGGCAGCCCTCTTAGCTGTACATGCAGCATGATACTGAGGCCATGAAGTAAAGTTAACCCCCCCCCCCCCAAGAGGCCGGATCCGCATTGCTGCCCTGTGGGGAGGCAGCTTAGCTGTGTGCAAGTGCAGTGCGGGAGCAGAGCTGTGCCGGGGAAAGGAGAGCAAACAGCTCAGCTGAGGCCAGACACCACGGTGCGATGACTCCCGGGGGCAAGCTGAGGAGTTTGTCATGCTGGCAGGAGACCAGATATTTGGAGCCTTCCCACCCACCGGGGTAGTGCAGCTGTGATCGGGGTCCAAGGTAAAGAGCAGTAGCGAGACTGCGTGGTGCAGGGTAGGACTGTGCAGAGTGGCGGCCATTTTATTAGCAAGGTAAGCTCTAGAGCCGTGAAAATGTGCAGTTAGGCCTCGGGGTAGTTTCTCCAGGACCAAGCAGGAAGTCAGTCCTCACATATGGGTGACATCGACGTCGATGGAGCCCCCGTGTGGAGCATTTCCCCAGCTTTCTAAGAAAGCCTTTGGGAATACTGCATGCATGCGTGGTCCCCTTCCCGCCTAAAGGTGCCATCTTGCTTAGTCTTTCTTTTTCCGTGGATCCCAACGGACGTCTGTCCGTGTCACCCGGAAAAGTTGACTTTTTTTCTTGCGATTTCTTCATTGTTCTTCTCCGGTTCAACGCTGGTTCCCCTTCCCGCCGGGTTTGGTACACCGGTATCGAGCCCGTCTTCTGTTTTTCGGTTTTTGCCCTTTGTGGCTGGCGTTTGCGCCCTTTTTTTTGTTTTTCCCTGGAAGGCCGGTCCTTAGACCTCGCGGGGGTTCTTTTTTCCCCGATGGCTTCCAGTGGTTTCAAAAAGTGTGATCGGTGCAAGAAACTGATGTCTCTCACCGACACACACGACTGCTGCCTTCGATGCCTCGGACCGGATCATAATCCTACGGTCTGTGTCCCGTGTGGCAAAACGTCCACCAAGGCACTCCGAAGCCGCCAGCATCAGAACGGATTTTTTCTGACTCTGCTTCCGGCCGGGCCCAGACCTCGTCTGAGGCCTCGACGTCTCGGGAGTCTGACCCCGAGCATCGCCGGGGTTCCTCGGACAGGGGGTCCCTCAATCAGGAATGTAAGAGGAAGAAGTGGCTCGTGAGGGCGGCGTCGGAGGAGGTCCCTGGTTCCTCGGGGGCCAGGTCTCGGACCCCCGACTGCCGTCCCGGGCCCTTGGAGCAGGAGAAGCCATCCAAGATACCTCGCGTGGAGCCGGAGTCCGCCTGGCACGTAAGTTTGGGCTTTCTTAGCCCCCTCCTCACCAGCAACCTGCAGGGCTCTTGGAGCCACAGAAAACTACATTCAAAACAATGGGTAGGTGATCTAAAAGACAGCAATAAAATACCACACTCTTATATTTATTTATATAATATATATATATATATACCAAAGCTTTGTGGAGAGAAACAAATAGAACCAAGTTCTCTTTGTTTACTCTAACTGTTAGCCATGGTTCACTTTATTTATAAGGCTCTTTTGGATGATACAGCATAATTTCACTTTATTACACGTCAGGCATTACGTATTTATCATATCATAGGTCAACTTCTAATCAGTGTAGGTCAGTATGAGAAGACATAACTGTTTACTGCTGACTGCTTGATATCTAATAACCCTGAGACAGAGAGGCTAGAGTACAGCCTGCCCTTTTCTTTATTTACAGGACATGTACCTCTTCACCTACTTAGTAAGCAAATATATGAAGTTTATTTCTAAGCAAAGTTCTGAACAAAATTAACTCTCTCAGGTTTTCTTAGACAGTCTGGTTGTGTACACCACCCTGTACAAACAAACATACTTTCAGTAAGTCCTGTTGTCCTCGAGGACTCTCCTCCGAGGGAGCCGACGTCGGGCCCGGCGCTGCTGGGGCCTGAGTCAGTAGCTGCTGAGTCTCCTGAGCTTGGACTGAGGCTGACAGCCTTGGAGTGCAGATTGTCTGCCTTCATGGATCAGCAGCGGGTGCTGATGGCCAGCCTCGCTGGTGCATCTGCCCCGACCACCGGGACATTGACGTCTAAGTCGACCCCGGAGACTGAGCTGATACTCGAGACCATGAAGGTTCGAGGTCGTCCTCGGTCACGGTCACCCTCGACCTCCCATTCGGGACCGAGGGTGTCAATGCCGGTGCCTTTGGCGTCGGGGCGGGTGCCACCGAGACCCACGCGGTCGGAGCTCCCCCTCGACGACTCTTCGGATGAGTCCGTGTGGGAGACGGAGGATGAGGAGTCCCCCGATACCTTTCGGACTCGGTGCGTCCCTTCGGACTCACCGCAGTCCAAACACCGGAGTAGGTCCCTGCTGGAGGACAACAGGTTCTCGGAGTTCGTCAGGGACATGGCCAAGGCTTTGGCGATTCCCGCGGACCCCGAAGAGGAACCTCGAGCCAAAGAGCTCGAGGCCCTCCAGTATGACTCTCCTCCGAAGGAGGCCTTTACTGTGCCTGTTCCTCCGATGCTGGAATAGCTCCTCTTCCGAATGTGGGAGGCACCGGCCTCGGCGCCGGTTTTGAGCAAGCGGGTCGATTCCATCTATCGACTCCGTAAGAACCCTGGATTCCAGAAGGCGCAGCTGCCGTACCATTCTATGGTGGTGGAATCGGCCATGCATCGTCTGAAGGCCAGAAGATGCACTCTGCAGTGCCCCCCGGCAGGGAGGCCCGGAACCTGGATGCGCTCGGCAGAAAGTGCTTCCAAGGCTCGATGCTTGCTTGCCATGTCCAGTCCTACCCAGCTGTACATGGGCATGTACTTAAGAGACCTGGAGAAGGAAATTGCTGGGTTCTCTGCTGGCCTCTCCGGGGAACCTTTGAGAGGTTCAAGACCTTGTCCTCGGGAATCCGGGAATGCTCAAAGTTCATGTCCCGAGCGGCCTACGATGGCTTCGAGACTTCGGCCCGTGTAGCGGCGGCCGACATCGGGGCCCGATGCAAGGCATGGCTGAAATCATCGGACCTCGAGCCCTGGGTGCAGGATAAGTTGGTCGATGTCCCTTGCCGAGGTAAAAACCTTTTTGGCAAGCCCATGGCCGAGAAGGCTGCTGAGCTCGAAACCGAGCACCTGACTAGGACAAGGCTGTCCAGAAAAACCTCTGCCCCTTCTCATAAGAAGAAGGGCTCGGGTAGGAAGGCAGCTGCCTACAAACCTTTCCCTCAGTACCAGGCCTCCCCAGCAGGGTCAGCAGGCCAAGGGGCAGGGACATGGGCCCCGTAGGCAGAAGACCCCCAAGGCTCCGGCTCCTGCTCCCACTCAGCAGGGAGGGGGGTTTTGACTCCCACAGCATAGCCTTTCCACCTCTGCTGCCCCATCCCTGCACAGGAGGTCGTCTAGCCCTGTTTGCCCACAGATGGCCGCCCATTACAGGAGATGCTTGGGTATTGAGCATAGTCCACAAGGGCTATATGCTCCATTTCCAGCAGTTGCCTCCTCTCTACTTCCCAGGAGAGCCTCCAAGACCTCCTCTGCACACAGACCTCCTCCTTCAAGGACTTCAAGGTCTGCTTCTAGACAAGGCGGTGGAGCCTGTACCTCCCCGCCTGCAAGGTCACGGTTTCTACTTCAGGCACTAACTTGTACCAAAGAGAACCGGTGGCCTCCGGCCAGTCTCGACCTCAGGAATCTCAACAAGTTCTTGGAGAAAGAAAAGTTCAAGATGCTTACTCTTGGAACACCTCTGCCCTACCTCCAGCAGGGAGATTGGCTATGTTCCTTAGATCTAAAGGATGTGTACACTCACATCTTCATTCATTCAGACCACAGAAAGTACCTCAGGTTCATTGTGGGAGGAAACCATTACCAGTACAGAGTACTGCCCTTTGGCCTAACCTCCGCCCCAAGGGTCTTTACAAAGTGCCTGGCAGTGGTGGCAGCCTACTTGAGGAATCAAAGTGTTTTTGTCTTCCCCTACCTGGACGACTGGCTCATCAGGGGGCCGACTTACCAGGAGGCCAGGCAAGCCACCCTCCGAACTGTCTCCCTCCTTCAACACCTAGGCTTTGTCGTAAACTTCGCAAAGTCCACTTTGCTCCCCTCCCAGATCCTGGAGTTCATAGGGGCGCGGCTGGACTCCCTACAAGCAAAGGCTTACTTGCCAGAAGACAGGGCACAAAGGCTCATAGACTTGGCAAACCAGTTTCTAAGCATGCCACGGGTTTCCGCCAGACTCTGTCTAAAGCTCCTAGGCCACATGGCATCGACAATGCATGTGACCCCCAATGCCCACCTCCACATGAGACCTGCACAGTGGTGCCTCAGAACTCAGTGGAAGCAAGCCACAGGAAGCCTCACAGACAAAGTACGGGTATCCAAACCATTCCTGAACTCCCTACAGTGGTGGCTACACCCCCCCCAACTTACTACAGGGGGTGCCTTTTCAGGTGCCTGTTTCCACAGTGGTGTTGACGACCGATGCCTCCTTGCAGGGCTGGTGTGCACATTGTTTGGACAGGTGCACCCAGGGCCTGTGGTCTCCATGGGAGGCCACGCAACAGATCAACCTACTAGAACTCCGGGCTATTCGCTTAGCCCTCAAAACCTTCTCTCACACCTTGGCTCACCAGTCGGTTCTGGTACAGATGGACAATCAAGTGGCCATGTTCTATGTGAACAAACAGGGAGGCACTGGGTCCAGGCTCCTGTGTCAGGAGGAACAGGCCCTTTGATCTTTTTTGCGCACAGGCGCAACATGTTTCTCAAGGCTGTTTATCTCCCTGACCAGGAGAACTTCCTGGCAGACAGGTTGAGCAGGGTTCTGCAGCCCCACGAGTGGCAACTGCACCCATTAGTGATTCAAAAAATTTTCCTGACATGGGGACTTCCATCCATAGATCTCTTTGCCAGTCCCCTGAACCGGCAGCTACCCAGGTTCTGTTCCAGGCAGCCGCATCCCCTAAGGTTAGCAGCGGATGCCTTTCTGATTTTTTGGTCCCAGGGCCTCCTGTATGCGTTTCCTCCCACTCTTCTGGTGGCCCGAATCTTGTTCAAGATTCTAAGGGACAAGGCCTCGGTACTTTTGGTAGCCCCCAAGTGGCCGAGGCAGCCCTGGTTTCCACTTCTACTTCAACTAGCAGAGGAAACCCCACTACCTCTGGGGTTACAACCCAGGATCAGGGTTCCCTTCTGCACCCCAATCTCAAATCTCTCAATTTGATGGCCTGGAGGCTGCAAGGGTAGTGTTGGCTCCCTGGGGCCTGCCTCAGGAAGTGGAAGAGGTGGTCTTGGCCTCTAGAAAGCAATCCACCAGGAAGACCTATGCCCTGAAGTGGAGAAGGTTCTCCTTGTGGTGTCAGCAACGCAAGGAAGATCCTTTCTCCTGCACTGTGCCAGTAGTGCTTCAGTACCTGCTGCACTTTTTCAATCAGGGCCTTAAGTCCAATTCTGTTCGGGTCCACCTCTCTGCTCTGGCAGCTCACCACTCATTGGTGGAGGGACATTCTTTGTCGGTGCACCCCTTGGTGTCCAGGTTTCTCAGAGGTTTGCTCTTGCTCAAGCCTCCTGTCTGTCCACCGGCCCCTGAGTGGGAGTTGAATGTGGTCTTGCAGCAACTGACTCACCCACCTTTTGAGCCGATGGCTACATATCCTCTCCGCTTCCTTTCTTGGAAGACTCTATTCCTAGTGGCCCGAACCTCGGCCAGGCGAGTGAGTGAGCTTCAAGCCCTGGTCTGTGACAGGCCCTACACTCGCTTCTATAGGAACAGGGTAGTCCTTAGGACTCATCCTAAGTTCCTCCCAAAGGTTGTCTCCTCCTTCCATCTCAACCAGGAGGTGGTTCTTCCAACGTTCTTCCCTAGGCCCCATGCCAGCCGGGCTGAGACCATCCTGCATACCCTGGACTGTAGAAGGGCCTTATCCTTCTACATTGAATGTACACAGGGGCATAGGAGGGCTGCTCAGCTCTTCGTATCTTTTGACCCTAATAACTTGGGGTTACCTGTCTCCAAGCGTACCTTGTCCATCTGGGTGGCTGACTATCACCTGGGCTTACAAGGCAGCTGACCTTCCCTTGCAGGGTCGGGTCACGGCCCACCGTGTCAGGGCAATGGCTGCCTCAGTAGCTGATCTCCGCTCTGTACCGTTGGCAGACATCTGTAGGGCTGCAACTTGGTCCTCAAGCCAGACTTTTGCGGCCCATTACTGCCTGGAGAGGGAGTCCCGTAGGGACAGTGCTTTCGGTCAGGCAGTGCTCCGGAATCTCTTCGAGGTTTAGGCAACTCCTACCCTCCAGCTCTCTGGTTGGGCTACCGGTGGGGGTATGTTTCAGTGAAATCCTTTCTCTGATGCTGCTGCGGCTAGAGGGAGCTCATTTTTCAGCTCTGGGTCCCCGGTAGCCTGAAGCTGGGGAGTCCCATATGTGAGGACTGACTTCCTGCTTGGTCCTGGAGAAAGAGTAGTTACTCACCTGTAACAGGTGTTCTCCAGGAGCAGCAGGAATCAGTCCTCACAACCCTCCCTCCTCCCCTGGGAGTTGCAGTTGTACATAGTTCATTTTTACATTTTTTTTGTGCTGTCTTTTAGCTATGTCATCAGACTGAGCAAGATGGCACCTTTAGGCGGGAAGGGGACGGCGCATGCGTGCAGTATTCCCAAAGGCTTTCTTAGAAAGTTGGGGAAATGCTCCGCATGTGGGCTCCATCGACGTCGATGTCACCCATATGTGATGACTGATTCCTGCTGCTCCTGGAGAACACCTGTTACAGGTGAGTAACTACTCTTTGAGCAGCCTGCAGTGCAGGGGCCACGTGGGCCTGGCAGATCAGGGGCTAGAGAAGCAGGAATATGGGGGAGGAACCTTAGCAGATCCCAATTAGAGAGAGAGTGGGTCCCACAGAGGCTCAGTGTCCATGGCCGGATTTTGCAGGGGCTGTGAGATGGAGTCTCAATCATGGGAGGCCGAATTGCAGGAGGATAGGTCAGAACAATGTCCAATAACAGGCTCTGAGGGTGAAGCAGGGGGGGCTTCGGCAGCGCACAGGGCAGCAAATACTGTGGTAGAGGAGAAGGAACCGCTTCCATTTGAGGCGAAGGGCAAAGGCAAGAAGGTGGAAAAAGTGAGAGGCTCTGAGAAGCAGACAGTGTTGAGCGCTCAGGGGTCCTTTTCACCGGAGTTTGTGCTCCTGCTGCATAAAGCCTTTTGTCTGAAGCAGAGTACAAACGAGAAGATGGCAGCTCCGAGGAGCAGGGCTAATTTAGCCCCATAGAGACAGGTTTGACACTTGAGGGGGCAGAAAAGGAGCCTGGGCCCAGTAAGCGACGGGTCGAGGAAAACTTCTGGGAAGAAGCCCCACTGGAGGCAGAAGATGTGGAGGATGAAGACCACCTAGAGGCGGACTTGGAGAAAGCTGAGATTGCATAGGCGGATGATTCGCGCATTATCTGGGTGTTCCGCAGAGGAGTTGGCAGCTTTGATAATGCAGTTGGCCAAAGTTTTGAACTTTTGTAAGGAAGCGCTGGAGGAGGAGGAGCCTCTAGATCAGTGATGGCTAACCTTTTTGAGCCCGAGTGCCCAAACTGCCGCACAAAACCAAAGAATTTCCTCAAAGTGCCAGCACGTCAATTTGCATAAATATTTGCATAATGCTAACATACACTAACTTTTAGTAAACATGTCTCTTAATGAGTGTATGGATAAAGACAGACTAAAAGATTTCTACATTACTATAATCCAGTGCCAACCGCCAGGCACATTAGGAACACAAACGCTGCCCATTTAGAACCAATAGCAAACCCGCCGTATCCTAACAGCACTACCAGGACTCACAAAGCACCACACCATACCTATCAAAAGGCAACACTGCAAATATTAAATCAATACATTTCAGACAATAACAATACATGACCTACTGGGGAAAGAGAACAAGTGGCAATGTCAAAAAGGAATTACATAAACAGAATACCTCAGCTCAGTTACACAGTTGCAATTGCTCCAGCCACTTTCTTCTGGTTTCTTCATGTTTTCTGCTAACTCTCCATCATCTGCTGTCCATTTGTCCTTTCTTCTCTCTTCTAGTTTTTTTTTTCCATTCTCTCTCTCTACATCCGCTTTAAAATACTAATCTTTCTCCTTTTGCTCTTTCCTCATTCCTATTTCATCCACTCAAATTTTACCCCTCCATCCTCAATCCCCACTTACTCTCCCAATACCCGGCCAATTGTAGATTTTTTATCCCTCCCACACAAAATATTTTTCCCCTCTCCATTTTACTCTCCCAGCCCCATCCCATTCTAATCCTCCCACAACATCAGCTCCCTTCTAGTTCCAGCCTCACCCAGCATCCATTCCCTTCTAGTCCCTGCATCAGCCCATTTCCAGTCCTAGCAACCCCCAACCCAATACCAGTCCTAGCCCCCCCCCCATCAACCCACTTCCAGTCCTAAACCCCCATCACCCCATTTTCAGTTTAAGCCCCCCCTATAACCCATTACCAGTCCTAACCCCCATCACCCCATTTCCAGACAGCCCCCATCAGCCCACAGCCCATTAGCAGTCCTACCCCCCCAGCCCATTAGCAGTCCTACCCCCCCCCCGCCCGCCCGCCCATTAGCAGTCCTAACCCCCCCAGCCCGCCCGCCCATTAGCAGTCCTACCCCCCCCGCCCGCCCGCCCATTAGCTGTCCTAACCCCCCCCCTGCCCATTAGCAGTCCTACCCCCCCCCGCCCGCCCGCCCCCCCAGCCCATTAGCAGTCCTAACCCCCCCCAGCCCATTAGCAGTCCTAACCCCCCCCCTGCCCATTAGCAGTCCTAACCCCCCCCAGCCCATTAGCAGTCCTAACCCCCCCCAGCCCCTTAGCAGTCCTACCCCCCCCCCCCCCAGCCCATTAGAAGTCCTAACCCACCTCTGGCAAATCTTTTTTTTTAAAAAAAGCAGGCTCTGGCTGCTGCCGCGGCAGATTGCAATGTCCCGCGGGGCCCCCTCCGCCCGCTAAGCCCCTCTGCAAGGGCTTTCAGATTCGCGAGGGAGAGCATCTCCCTCGCGTCTCTGTTAAGCCCGCAGGGGCTAATGGGAAATTTCCCATCAGTCCCTCGCGTCTTACGGGGCTGATGGGAAATTTCCCATCAGCCCCCGCGGCCTAACCAGAGCCGCGAGGGAGACGCTCTCCCTCGCGAATCTGAAAGCTCTTGCAGAGGGGCTTAGCGGGCGGAGGGGGCCCCGCGGGACGCTGCATTCTGCCCTTGCCGCGTCCGCGGCAGCAGTCAGAGCCAGCTTTTTCTTTTTTTGCGGACCTTCCCACGTGCCAGCTGCAAGGCCTTCGCGTGCCACAGCTGGCACGCGTGCCATAGGTTCGCCATCGCTGCTCTAGATGATCCGCTCTTCCAGGCTGTTTGGTCAACACAGAAAGTGTTCTCTCTCCATAGTCTTGTGAAGTGCATGATCAGAGAAGAGCAGTGCTTTTTACAGTGCTCTGCTAAAGAAGTGGATATTGCCTCCTGTGACACCTTGCTGTGAGTTCTAGCTGTTTATTGATTGTTTGTCTAACTGTTTATTTAATTATTTATTGTTTGTCTTAGTGGTGTGCTAGTTCAGCCTTCTCAGTTATAACTTACCTTGCCTCTCTCAACTAACTGGGCTTTGTGTGGTACCCCCCTCCCCCCTGCTGAGGGTTCAGGACAGGGTACCTTGTAACTGCCCTCTTTAATAGGACTTATCTCCCTTCCTCCCTCCCTCCCCAGCACCCACCCACCCCTGGGATAATTGTAGTTTTTTATAGGTACTTGCACATCATTGAGGAAAGGGGCTGTTCTCAGGTGCAGCTCGTTATCCAAATCAGTCATACACAGAGGACCTGAGATTAATTACTGAAGCTTCAGGTGCACAAGGTGTATTAGGGGTATTAGATACACTTTTATTGGTATAAGCATCTACACCAATCCTTATATACAGAATTTAAAAGACCTAAACACAAGCTTTAAACTAAGATGCAGACAGAAGTCCAGCAACAAGATGGGGGTTCTCCGGTCTTTTGCATTGAGTGTCACATGTATGATTTTCTCCCAGTTGGTGAGAGGTCTTACGTATGCACTAAGTGCAAAGAACTCTTTGCTCTCAGGGAACGAGTCCGTTCTCTAGAGGCTAGAGTAGCAGACCTGGAAAACGTAAGAAAGACAGAGAAGTACATGGACGAGACCTACAGGGATACAGTCCTGAAGTCCCACCTCCAGTCTGGCAGCATCCCTGTTGCCATGGAGGAGAGAGGTCATGGAGGAGAGAGGTCACGTGACAGGAGAGCATCACCCTGGTGTGGCAGGAAGTGATCCTGTAACTAGGACCTGTCCTCCAAGTGATGTAAAACCCTCTCGCACCGAGGACGTTTCTCCAGGGCCATGTCCCCACGAGGGGAGGGTCAGGACAGCTGTTATAGTTGGTGATTCAATCATTAGGAATGTAGATAGCTGGGTGGCTGGTGGACGTGAGGATCGCCTGGTAACATGCCTGCCTGGTGCGAAGGTAGCGGACCTCACGCACCGCCTAGATAGGATCATAGATAGTGCTGGGGAGGAGTCTGCTGTCTTGGTACATGTTGGTACCAATGACATAGGAAAATGTGGTAGGGAAGTTCTGGAGGCTAAATTTAAGCTTTTAGGTAGGAAGTTGAAATCCAGAACTTCCAGGATAGCGTTCTCCGAAATGCTTCCTGTTCCACGTGCAGGACCCAAAAGACAGGCAGAGCTCCGGAGTCTCAATGTGTGGATGAGACAATGGTGCAAGGATGAGGGTTTTGGATTTGTTAGGAACTGGGGAACATTCTGGGGAAAGGGGGGGCTCTTCCGAAGGGACGGGCTTCACCTTAATCAGGATGGGACCAGACTGCTGGCATTAACCTTTAAAAAAGAGATAGAGAAGCTTTTAAACTAGAAAATAGGGGAAAGCCGACAGTCACCCAGGAGTGCATGGTTCGGATGAAGGTATCCTTGAAGGATACTACCAAAAGCAGTGAGGTTCCAAAAGGGAGTATAGTAGCCCAAATGCCCTTGAGTAAGGAGCAGACAGAGCATAAAGATTCCAAATTACCCCTGCCTACCAATAGCCAGATTAATATGAATAAAATACAGTCTCTAAAATGCTTGTATGCCAATGCTAGAAGTCTAAACAATAAGATGGGAGAGTTAGAATATATAGCACTAAATGAGAGGTTAGATATGATTGCACTCTCAGAGACATGGTGGAAGGAGGATAACCAGTGGGACACTGTGATACCTGGATACAAACTATATCGTAATGATAGAGCTGATCAAATTGGTGGAGGGGTTGCGCTCTATGTTAGAGAGGGCATTGAGTCAGAAAGGATTAAAGTTTTGCAGGGAACAAAATTTGCTGTAGAATCTCTATGGATTGAAATTCCATTTATGAAGGGGAAGGTGTTGGCAGTGGGAGTATACTATCGGCCGCCTGGCCAGAATGAACAAATGGATGATGAAATGCTCAAAGAAATCAAGGAAGCTAACAAAAGTCACAACAGAGTAGTAATAATGGGTGATTTCAATTACCCCGGTATCGACTGGGTCAGTGTCACAGCAGGACAAGCTAAAGAGATAAAGTTTCTAGATGGAATAAATGACTGCTTCTTGGAGCAGCTGGTTCATGAACCAACCAGAGGGGAAGCCATACTGGACCTAGTCCTTAGTGGAACGCCAGATCTGGTGCAAGAAATAAGGGTGTTGGGACCACTTGGCAATAGTGATCATAGTATGATCATGTTTGATTTAATTAGTGGAGGACAGATAGTAAAGGCATCCACAGTACTACCTTTTAACTTTCAAAAGGGAGACTATGATAGAATGAGGAATATAGTTTGGAACCGCTCCTTTTAGTTTTTTCCTAAGGTTAAAGACTTACAGGAAGCTTGGGTGTTATTTAAAAATACTATCCTCGAAGCCCAGACAAACTGTATTCCACGCATTAAGAAAAGTGGAAGAAAGTCCAAAAAACTGCCAGCATGGTTTAAAGGTGAGGTCAGAGAGGCTGTTGCTGCCAAAAAAGCAACCTTCAGGAAATGGAAAAAAGAGCCAAATGATGAAAACTGGAAACAGCACAAGCACTGGCAAGTTAAATGCAAAGCATTGATAAGGCAGGCAAAACGGGAATTTGAGAAGAAACTTGCTACGGAAGCAAAAACACGAAATAAAGACTTTCAAGTACATTCGTAGCAAAAGGCCTGTGAGAGAGTCAATTGGACCATTAGATGATAGAGGGGTAAAAGGGGCAGTAAGAGGAAACAAGGCTATAGCAGAGAGACTGAATGAATTCTTTGCTTCGGTCTTTACTGAGGAAGATGTAGGGATGTTACCCAAGACTGAAGTGGTATTTAAAGGTGATACTGCAGAGGAATTGAGAGAAATATCGCTACACCGGGAAGATATATTACAACTATTTGATAAACTGAATAGTAGCAAATCACCTGGACCGGATGGTATACATCCCAGAGTGTTGAAAGAACTGAAATATGAGATTGCAGACCTGCTATTGGTAATCTGTGAACTTTCATTAAAATCATCTGTAATACCTGAAGATTGGAGGGTCGCCAACGTAACACCAATTTTTAAAAAGGGTTCCAGGGGTGACCCGGGAAATTACAGACCGGTGAGCCTGACGTCAGTACCAGGGAAAATGGTAGAAACCATCATAAAGAACAAAATTACGCAGCATGTAGATAGTCATGGCCTAATGGGAGACAGCCAACATGGCTTTAGACAAGGAAGATCTTGTCTTACTAATCTGATATGGTTTTTTTTGAAGGTGTGCATAAACAGGTAGACAAAGGTGAGTCGGTTGATATAGTGCATCTGGACTTTCAGAAAGCTTTTGACAAAGTCCCCCATCAGAGACTTTTGGCGAAGCTAAAAAGTCATGGGATAGGAGGCAGTGTACTATTGTGGATCGGGAACTGGTTAAAAGATAGAAAGCAGAGGGTAGGGCTAAATGGCCAATTTTCCCAATGGAGAAAGGTGAATAGTGGTATACCCCAGGGATCTGTACTGGGTCCGCTGCTTTTTGACATATTCATAAATGAGCTGGAAAAGGGAATAACTAGTGAGGTTATCAAATTTGCAGATGACACAAAACTGTTTAAAGTTGTTAAAACCCAAGAGGATTGTGGAAAACTGCAGGAGGATCTGGATAAATTGGAAGACTGGGCATCCAAATGGCAGATGAAATTTAATGTGGACAAGTGCAAAGTTATGCACCTAGGAAAGAACAACCCACACTATAGTTACACAATGTAAGGCTCCACATTAGAAACCACCACCCAGGAAAAAGATTTAGGAGTCATTGTGGATAACATGTTAAAGCCCTCCGCCCAGTGTGCAGCAGCGGCCAAGAAAGCAAATAGAATGCTAGGTATCATAAGGAAAGGGATGGAGAACGAAACAAAGGATATTATAATGCCTCTGTATCGCTCCATGGTACGACCGCACCTTGAATATTGTGTGCAATTCTGGTCACCGTATCTTAAAAAGGACATAGCGTTATTAGAAAAAGTACAGAGAAGAGCCACCAAATTGGTGAAGGGGATGGAAGGCTACTCCTAAGAGAGGCTAAGAAGGTTAGGGCTCTTTAGCCTGGAGAAGAGACGGCTGAGGGGAGATATGATAGAGGTCTATAAATTAATGAATGGAGTGGAAAGGATAAACGTGGGTCAATTGTTTACGCTATCAGAGTATAGAAAGACTAGGGGACATGTAATGAAGCTACAGGGTAAACTACTTAAGACAAATAAGAGAATATTTTTTCACACAACGTGTAATCAAACTCTGGAATCTGTTACCGGAGGATGTAGTAAGGGCTGTTAGTATAGCTGGGTTTAAAAAAGGTTTGGACAAGTTCCTGGAGGAAAGGTCCATAAACCACTATTAAAAAGGGACCCAGTACAAGCATTGTGGAACCTGTCTTTTGGGGATATTGCTAGGTACGTATAACCTAGATTGGCCACTGTTGGAAACAGGATACTGGGCTTGATGGACCTCGGTCTGACCCAGTATGGCATGTCTTATGTTCTTATGTTCTTAAGAGGAATGGGATGTTCCGGAAGGGCCAGTGAGAGGTACACGCACAATGGCTCGGCTGTATCCTCTCCCAGATAGCAACAGGGAACTCTTTCATGCACCTAAAGTGGATGCTGCAGTCTCGGTGGTGACAAAGAAAACAAGGATCCCTGTAGAGGGTAGTATGGCCCTAAAAGATGTCCAAGACCATAAGTAGGAGATGCTATTGAAGCAGGCCTTTGACACTTACGCACTGTTCTTGCAGGCTTCGGTGTGTGGAGCCTTTATGGCATGGGCCTGTCTCCATTGGGCACAAGGAGCCAGCGGGGACTCAGGAGTCAGCTACGGGAGTTTTACGACACCTGGACCTGGATCATGACCGACCGGTGGGTGCTAGAGATTATCAGGGAAGAATATGCCCTGGAATTTGCTTGGCCCCTCCGAAACGCCTTTATCAACTCGCCCTGCAAGGCTCAAGAGAAGAGGAAGGCAGTGGAGGAAACCCTGCAGCAGTTGCTGGAGCCTGCAGGCAGTGGTCGAGGTACCCCAAAGCCAAGGTGGATGTGGTCGATATTCCACCTACTTCGTGATGCCAAAGGAGGATGGAACCTTTTGACCAATCCTGGATCTCAAGTATGTCAATTGAGTCCTGCGGGTTCCACATTTTCACATGGAGACTCTGCGATCCGTTATAGTGGCGGTACAAGAAGGGGAATTCTTAACGTCCCTTGACCTTACGAAGGCATATCTCCACATTGTGATACAAGCAGAGCATTGGCAATTCCTCTGATTTGCGGTGCCAGGGAGGCATTTCCAGTTTTGGGCCTTGCCTTTCGGGCTGGCAACCATACCGCAGACTTTCACCAAGGTCATGGTAGTGGTAGGGAGGCGGTATTGTGACAGGAAGACATTCTGATGCACCTTTACCTTGACGATTGACTCGTGGGCGAAATCCCAAGAGGAGAGCGTGAGGGTGACAGACCGGGTCATCACGTTCCTCCAGAGCTTAGGCTGGGTGGTGAACTTAGCCAAGAGTTGTACCACGCCGGCATAGGATCTTGAGTATCTTGGCTCACGATTTCAAATGGATGTAGGGTGTGTGTCGCTTCCAGCAGCAAGAGCTCTCAAGTTTCAGAAGCAGATCCAGCATTTCCTGCGAATGCAGAGGCAGACGGCCTGGCATTATTTGCAGGTTCTGGGGTCCATGGTGGTGTCAGTAGAGATGGCTCCATGGGCATGGGCGCACATGTTGCTGTTGCAGAGGGCGCTATTGCGCAGGTGATCAGTGCAGTGTCATCCACTTTCTCACTGCCTACCCTGCAAGCCGGAAATACATACCGCACTAGAAGGGTATGCCACTGGAAATTCCTCACTGGATGTACCTCATGATAGATTCCAGCCTAGTCAGCTGGGGAGCACATTGCGAGTCTTAGTTTCTGCAGGGTCTGTGGACAGAGCAGAAGGTGCAGTGGCCCATAAACCGGTTGGAATTACGAACAGTATTTCTGGCTCTGCAGGGGTTTCAGCAATGGTTGAAAGGGAAAGCAGTGAGGGTGTTCCCAGACAACGCAGCAGCAATAGCATACATCAACCAGCAGGGCGGTATGGGCAGTGTACAATTAGAGGAGGAAGCTGGTACATTGATGGAATGGGCAGAGCAGAATCTCGAATCTCTGTCGTCGGCGCACGTGGCTGGACGGGAAAACATGGAGGCGGATTATCTCAGCAGAGTGAAGATCGACCCAGCGGAATGGAGCCTTTCTCAAAGTGTCTTCGCTCAGTTGGTCAGCCGATGGGGACAGCCCATCATGGACCTGATGGCAACCTTCAAATCAGCGAAAGTAACACATTTTTACAGCAGAAGGAGAGAGTGTATGTCGGAGGGGCTCAATGCTCTAGTGCAACCATGACCCACACACGGGCTCCTGTATGTTTTTCCTCTGTGGCCACTTATCGAGAGGGTGGTACAGAGGGTAGAGACTCATGCAGGGCTCGTGCTACTGATCGCTCCAGATTGGCTGAGGCGATCATGGTACGCAGACCTAAAGCGCATGACAGCTGGCCGTGGCATCTTCCGCTGCAGGAGGACCTACTGACCCATGATCCTATCCGCATGCCACAGGTGGATCGGTTCTCACATGGCTCTTGAAAGGACACGTTTAAGAGAGAGGGGATACGCGCCCACGGTAATAGCGACATTGCTTAAGGCTCGGAGGCGGTCCACTTCACTGGCCGTACATCTGAGTGTGGAGAGTGTTTGAGCACTGGTGTCAGGAGCAAGGCCTGGCCACATTGAATTGCGTCGTGTCAGATGTCCTGGCCTTTCTCCATGCAGGGCTGGATAGGGGCTTGGCCTGCAGCTCATTGAAAGTGCAGGTGACAGCCCTCTTGTGCTATCGAGGCCAAGTTGGTGGAGTGCCCTTAGACTCGCATCCAGATATTGGTCGTTTTCTGTGGGCGGTGAAGCAGATACGACCTCCAGTTCGCTCAAGTATCCCTCCATTGGGATCTGAATTTGGTTTTATCTGTGCTGACAGCACCGCCCTTTGAGCCATTAGCGAAGGACTTGATGTTGAAGATGGTCTTTTTGGTAGCCATTTGTTCAGCCAGAAGGATTTCAGAGTTGCAGGCTCTGTCCTGTTGGGAGCCTTACCTTGTGATCCCAAGAGATAAGGTGGTGTTGAGGATGGTTCCTTCCCTTTGTACCGAATGTCAGCTTGGTTTTTCACCTGAACCAGTCGGTTTCTCTGCTGGTCTTTGAGGGGGCAATGGGAACAACAGCGTTGGATCCACTTTTACGAAGCCTGGATGTGCGTAAGGTGTTAGAGGTACCTGAAGTACACCAGCTCCTTCTGTAGGACTGAGTGTGTGTTTGTCTTGTTTAGCGGGCCGTATAAGGGTGAGGCGACGTCCAAAGCATCCATTTCCAGATGGCTTAGAGAGGCCATAGCTTTGGCGCAAGCTGGTGCCTGTCGGTTTGAAAGCGCATTCGACGAGAGCGCAAACAGCATTGTGGGCAGAATTTGGTCTAGTGCCACCAGTCAATATTTATTTGTAAGGAGGCTACCTGGGCCTCTTTGTCTTTCTTTGTGAAACATTACTGGTTGGATGTACAAGCTTCAGAGGAGGCTCGTTTTGGCTCAGTGATGTTGCAGGCCGGGCTAGCGGGTCTCTCCTGTCATTAATATTGCTTTGATACATCCCAAAGGTGCCGGGACTGGACTGGAGGAACGAAATGGAAGAAGAAATTAGACCTTACCTGCTAACTGATGTTCTTTGAGTGACTCCAGTCCAGTTCTGGATCCCTCCCTTAGACTTTCACTGCATGCATGGTTCCCTGGCTGCAAGAATTCCAACTTCCTTAACTATCGTAAGTCCGGTGGGGGGGGGACACAGTCAAAATGAGAAATTCGAATAGAGTTCAAGAGGGAGGGGAAAAGCATGGGAGCAGAGATTGGAGGCTCCAAGGTAGCAGGAGAACATTGCTGGCATCCGTGCCAAGTGAGCAGGTTTGCCTCTTTCCCTGATAGGGAAGTGGGCCTTTGTTTACATTATTTAGGTTTTTGACCATTTGGTTCTAATAGTTGTTTCTGTGAGTCTGCTTTGTTGAGATACTGAAGGCTGGGGGTCGAGCCAGCTGCCTATATGGGGGAAGGTCATGAAGATTATGACCTCAGTTTCCAAGCTTGTTGGAGGGTGTGAATACCCAAAGGTGCCGGGACTGGACTGGAGTCGCTCATGGAACATCAATTAGCAGGTAAGATCAAAAAATTTTCTTTATCTTTCTGCCATGTTTTCTTGGTCTCTGACTGCATTTCCTGGTATTTCAGGATCTTCTCTCTCCATGCAGTTCACAGAAAGTCGCTTGGAGCTGACATTTCTATCAATGCTGTTCTGGTGTTTTTCTTCTTAACCACTATATCCAGCTACCTCGTATCCAGCTTTTTATCGGTCGGAATAGGAGTATCCCAGGTGGTCATAACGTCCTCATTCTTTATAATTCTCTTAGGGTCATGATCCCAGTGCTTTTCAGGCACAGTGATGTTGTAGTGTAGCAGCAGAGCGCAGACAAACCAATAATACCAGGAGTCAGTACAGAAGGTCCAAATCATTTATTTGTGCACAAGACTCAAGCAGAATCAAATTCAAAATGGCTGAGCGATGTTCTCTGGCAATACAACAACTTTTATAGATTTTTGCTCCATTCTAGGTATAGAAAAACATTTCATTGGTCCCGGTAACCTCCCGTACCTCTTCTATTGGTCCCAGTACTGATATGATTATCCAATTATGTATTTGGAGTGGGCTCAGCACCTGCTTACCCCCCTTCTAGTCCCAATTACAATGGTCAGTTCACCAACTTGTTACCTTCCTACTTCAAGGCCATTGGGCTAGTTAATACGTGCAGGGAAGCAGGGCTCTGTAACCTTTCTGTCAGCAGTTTTAATTAAATCCCTTACAGCTGTACTTTTCTTATCAGTGACTTTTAAACATATTTTTCTGTATTTTTCCAGGTTTCAATTCTACTTGTCTAAGCTAATTCAATACTTTACTGAGTTCTAATTCTACAATAGCAGCATGTTGGGGGATGTGCAATTCCTTTGGGCCTCTCCACAGGCTTCAATTACAGGTCAAGCTAGTTAGGCCTGTCTGTTTAGTTCAATTAGCATGGAGCATAGGCCTTCACCTACCACATTCCCCCCTTTGATTATTCTCACCCGCAAGTGAGAGAGGGTGAGAATCAAATCACATAATACTAGGTAAAGATATCACTCTGTGGTATAGGGTAGTAGTTTCACATAGCTGGTAGCTTTGTAGCTGCCTTACGTTCTATAGTGTTATTAATAACTGAAGTTAGCATCCACAAGCAAAATGGCAAGAAACAAGGGAGCAACAAGCAGATAGTCAGAGTCCATAGTTTATCTATAAACACACACACCGTTCAATAACTCTGCAACTTTATAGCCTTTACAGATTCACATCGGCAATCGGTCTCAGAAAAACTGACGGCACTGAAAACTGGAGCTAATAGCTCGTGAACTGTGCCAGTTTCACATCAATGACCCTATGCCATACGTGATCTTCTATTTTTTTGTTTTTTTCTATTAAAGACTCTCTTTAAATGTCCATTCTTGTTCATAAAATATTTATCATCCTCACTTGTAATAACTTGCCACAAGATCAATATTCTCGACGTGAGGAGATATCAAAAACAATTTAAACTTAACTTTTGCCAACTGATCGTAGAGGGCAATTCCCTCTACGATCAGTTGGCAGAAGTTAAGTTTAAATTGTTTTTGATATCTCCTCACGTCGAGAATATTGATCGTGTGGCAAGTTATTACAAGTGAGGATGATAAATATTTTATGAACAAGAATGGACATTTAAAGAGAGTCTTTAATAGAAAAAAACAAAAAAATAGAAGATCACGTATGGCATAGGGTCATTGATGTGAAACTGGCACAGTTCACGAGCTATTAGCTCCAGTTTTCAGTGCCGTCAGTTTTTCTGAGACCAATTGCCGATGTGAATCTGTAAAGGCTATAAAGTTGCAGAGTTATTGAAAGGTGTGTGTGTTTATAGATAGATTAACCGTTTAAAGAGAAAGAGGCTAGTATTTAGTTAGAGTCCATAGTTTGGCAAGAGTGGGAAAAGAACTAAAGGAATTAGAAGGTTCAGGAGCATTTATGCCGGACCACCAAGATGTCTTCTTTGTTGTGCTGTTGTAAAACTTCTGATTTAGACAGTCCAGCTGTCCAATCTTCATAGCAAATTGTGGTCCGGTGCGAACAAAACACAAACTGTCAACAGTGGGGTGGGCCAATACCCACTCACTAGTAGTATTATGTAAATCAGTCTGATCATAGGGGATGGAATAATTCAGTTCTTGAGAACAAACAGTCATAAATGTGGAGACTAGATGCTACTGCTTCGGCAAGTTCAAGAAACAAGTTCTGGGAGGCATGAAGAACCTTTAGCCCAGTTCGTGTGTTACTTATACAGGCTGCACAGGGAGGTAAAGCAAAAGTCATTTCAAAGCACTCCAAGACTGCTGCCAAAATAAAGCAATAATAAGAATTCATAATGGGCATAGTCTCTGGAGAATTGGTGGAACTGTTGGCATCCACAATAGATAACAAATGTAGAGTTGATTGTAGATCCTCAAGCTTCTGCCGTACGTAGACCTACCAGCTTTGTGGCAGGAGTAGGGCTGTAGATCCCAAAGTATCACTGTCCTCTGGGATGTCTCAGGTTCTTAAAATATCATAGTACAGTCTCTCAGGCTATTATTGCCTTGAGGAGATCAGAGTATTTGAACACAGTTTCTTAGAAGACTCAATTTCGTAACACAACACAGTCTATTTCTGATGATTGCAGCTTTCTCCAGATGCGAGGCTTACCTTCAGATAAACAGATAGTCTTGAAATAGTGCAGTTTCTGAGGGACCAATAAGTCTTAGGTCCGTGGTTGTTGTCATAGGGTGAGGCGCAATGGAGTCTCAGGATGCTGTACAGTAGTCCAGTGATCAGGTTCAAAAGCAGTTGCTGGCTTTACTCGACTATAATGGATCCAAGGTTCGAATTCTGCGACTTTTACTGCAGTTGGAGTTGACAGGATGACAACATAGGGTCCCTTCCAATGCAGGGCTAACGGTATCCTTCTCCACTCTTTGATCCACACCGAGACTCCAGGCTTGAAAGGATGCAGGGGTTCAGGCAAATTGATGGGTGATCGATTTTGTACCCAGGTATGAAGACTGCAAAACAGAACTTAAAACTAATAGTTCATGCCTAATAATTTCAGATCCTATCTGTCTCACATCTCATTTTATTCCCTATAAATAGGCTACAGATTCTCAGAATCTCAAAAAGGGGAAACTCCTAAAGACTTAGCAGGGGCTAAGTATATCCTAAGAAGGGCTATAGGAAGAACCTGGGGCCACTTCAGGTAAACCTCTTGGCAAAGTTTGGACAACTGAGATTTCAAGGTTCTATTCATACATTCTACTTTTTCTAAAGTTTTGAAAGCTGTAGATAGTATGCATCAGATATTGTCAATATCTTGGGGCCATACTTAATGGACTTGCTTCCTAAGGTTATCCACCCTCATTATTTGTACGGGGTCCCATGTGCATGCAAGGTTGTAAGGGCATACTTGGAATCTGGGTACACATTTAGACAGAGCCCTTTTCCTATTGTTAGTGCTCTAGTGAGGGCTATCAGTTTCAGGTTTCTGTGATCAATTTTCTGGGGCCAGGGCTGAGGACTCAACTACCAAATCAGGGGTCTCCACTGCATATCTAGCACAACAATGTCCATTGATGATGAAACTGCCTTCAGCCACAAAGAAAGTCTGTTCATGGTTCTCCAGAGGGACATCAGTCAAATCCTGGCGGCTTGAGAATACAGTGTCCATAATTTCTAAACAGTCATGATCAGGGGATCAAGACCAACTGATAACAAACATAGCAGGATTGAAAGCTGTAACTTGAAGATTCTGTCTCAAAGTGATCTTGTTAGTTTTGCTCACTAGGAAGGCTGTAGCTGTAACAGCTTCTCAAATAAGGTCCAAGAGATTGAGTCAACACTCCTAGAACATTTCCTTGTGACTCATGAACATAGAGACTGAAAGGTTTTCTGGACATCTGGTAGACCCAGAATTGGTGACAACATCAGAGTGTTTTTTTCAAAGATCAAAAGGCTGCATCCTGTTCAAGTCCCCATTCCAATGGAGACTTTTCCATTCCTTTGATAGCTTGATACAATGGTTTTGCTAGCAGCGCAAAATTGGGGATCCATATACAACATACTTTGTGGCACCCAAGAAGGCTCTCACTTGCCTCCTGGTGGTTGGAGTAGGAATACTGCATACAGCTGCTTTGCGTTCTGGTAAGGGTCCCAGGCGTCGAATTCTGCTGGACAATTGGAATCCTAGGTATTTAACTTGTTTGGCATAATTGCACCTTAGCTCTTGAGACTTTGTATCCAGCCTCATTAAAAAGGTGCAAGAGTTCACTGGTGGCTTGTAGACATTCACTTTCTGAGTTGGTGGTTATAAGCAAGTTGTCCACATATTGAAGTAGAATTCTTTCTCCTGGAATTACTGGATAACTTGTCAAATCTTTTGCTGAGTGAGGCAAGTTCTTGAATCCTTGAGGTAATCTTGTCTAGGTGAGTTGGCCCCGCCTTCCTGTAGTGGGGTCTTGGGCTAAGCGTATGCAGAAAAAGAAAAACATATTTTAAATCCAGAATGGTGAAATGTGTGTAGCTTCAGCAGAGATCAGTCCTAAGAGTGTGTAAGGATTTGGCACAACTGGATGTATAGTTCCAGCTGCATCATGCATTCTTTCTTAGATCCTGCACTGAGCGGTAATCACCTGTCCCAGGCTTCTTAACAGGAAGAAGGGGAGTGTTCCAAGGTGACTAACATTCCTTTGAAAGGTCCATACTTCAACAGTTTCATTAAATGGCAGTGGATTCCTGCAATGGCTGGTCAGGGAAGAGGATACTGCTTCACATGCACTGGTTCCGCTTCTGGCTTGAGGATGACGATGACAGGGGTTATGTTCTTCGCTAGGCCAGGTGCATTATCTTCTGCCCATACTCCAGGTAGGGCTATAGGGTTGGCGGGTATACAGGAACTTGTTGTCTTAACTGGAGGTGTGTTATAGAACCGCTACTTCTCTTCTTGGGGAACAGTCAGCACCATCAATCCAGCAGGCTCTGGGTTCACAGTCATTTGCATTTCTCTCTCTCCAGCAAAGGATATCTGTGCCTGAAGCACTCAGGCATATACAGGAACTGGTGCATTATTTTCTGTCCCCCTTGTTCACTCATGCAGTTCTGCAAAAAAAAAGCTTTGTGGCCTTAGCCCCAGTAGCTCTGATAATGGTTATGCATCGAGAAAAACACAGGGGCTACTGGCTTTAGTATTCTGCTCCTGTACCCCCCATAAAGTCCATATATTGGTCCCCTATTTTCAGACTGACCATAGGCTCCTGGGGACCCAGGGAAACTTAAGAGTCTGGTCTGGCCTAGTCTTCATTCATGCTGTAGCCCTCTCCGGCTGGCTTCTTTTTTTTTTTTTTTAAATCAAGTACTCCCTCCTTCCCCCTGGGGTGGAGATAAGATGCGGGCATTCACTTCTCCAATGTCTTCCTCTGCAATGGGCGCACTGACTCGCACCCAGTTTTTACTTCCTCTGCTCCTTCGATCAGGATAACCTCCTCCACATCATTCAACTAAAGCATCAGCAAGAAGATCTGTTCTCTTCTCCATCTTCACATTTACTTTCTCTTTCACATTCAACAATTCACATACTTTCTGTTCAACTCTTCCAGTAACTATCATGCCCGCAAATCCATCCAGTTTCATTTCTGTTTTATATCTCTCTGGGACTGACTGACAAAAATGCAAATTCTCCTGGGCTGCTGGATTGCATGGGGTATATAGTGAAGGCTGCCTGCGCTATTTGGATTGGGTCTGCCAAGCTGGACCTAGTGCAATGGGATTAGGATTACGTGACACCCTCTCTTACTGGTAGTTATACATTTGAAGGCATACAGCAATCAGGCTGAACTAGCAAATAAATCCCTACTTGTGCCGGGGCTTCTCTTCTTCTGCGGAGGTGACTTGTGACATTTGCAGGGAGGTATCCCCCCTCTCCCCCCTTAAGCACTCTGAACGGAGCTACTTACAGAGAGAGAAACTGACGGGACAGGATATCTAGAGATTCTGGGGCAAAATATGGTGAACTAAGGAAATATGGAGCAACTAGCAGAAGCCACTCCCTTTCACATAGCATTCCTAATTGGGACAGAGACATTTGATTACCATAGTCTTCAGTAAATCCCTTACTGAAATTCTTGATCATACTTGAAAAGACACTTATTAAAAAAACTTATTACCGTAAACATAGATTAAGCACAGACATACAATTTAGATACAGTTCTTAAAATATCTTATAGAGAGAACTATAGCTATCTGTTACGTATGACTAGAATGAAATTACTTAGCAAACTAACTGCCAGCCGTAGTCTGCATCTGCAAAAGAAAATATTATTTTATTTTTATTAAATCTTACAGTTCAGAAAGCAGATATTCAAGAGACATGAAACGGATACTTTTCCATGGCTGTGGTGGATATCTAAAATGCATATACACCCTCTTTTTTTTTTTTTTTTTTTAAAACAATAAATATGTCTTCTATCAGGTGCTTGCCACAGTAAATCAGGAAATAACGTCTTGGAATTTTAAAAAACAAAGTACCCCTTTTCCTCTGGACACGGACACACAAAATTCAAATACAGAAAAACAAATGAATTTATCTTGAATTGTAAAGGTCGTCATTAGTCACTAGTACAGATTTCAAAGATAAAATCCTAACACAATTTTCTTATTCACTCAGAATTTAAACCATTCATTCTCAGGTTGCAATCTGGTACACTTCCAACCCAGAAGGCTGTACCGTCCCCCAAGGTTCTTAACCTCTATTTTTGAGGGTCAAAGGAAAAACACTTTATTTTCTCTCTCTTGTCTGTGTCCATTAGTTTTTGAAACAACAGATATACTTCCTTTATTTTAAACAAGCAAGAGACTGCTCAATCGGGAACGGCTGTCTCATTTTTTTTTTTCCCTAGCAAGCTGTGTGAGCCACACCCCTTCGCTCACTGGAAACGAAATGATCACAGTTTCACAGACACACAGAGACATGCTAGCAAGAATAATTTAAATCAGTGTCAAGTCGTGATCTAATAATTACTTTGTAGGTTTATAAGTCAAAGGAAATAAACCCAAAACAGTTTGCTTAGTTTCTCTATCATTTCTGAAAGGTAACAATAATATGACAGGAGCAGTTGATGTAAAAAATACAGACAAAGCAGAGAATATAACTAAAAACAGTTTACGGAGCTCCGATGAGGTTAATTCGACCTTCAAAACTAAAATTCTGACTAAATATTCCTATTGAATGGTATATAATACCTGACCATAGTAGAAGGAACATCACCATTAAAACACAGTGAATAATTGCCCTAAAATAAGCTCTAATTAAGCCCAGCAGAATGTTGAAAATATGCCTTCATAGGGTTAAAAAGGCACCTCTGCACAGACACGCCCCTTGTCAGCCTCACACTTACTGTAGGAAAAGCTCTGACTGAGTGAGACATGGTCTTGATTTTTCAGTGAGTCAAGCGGTAAATTGTCATAAATTACCCAACTGAATATAATCTTACATTAAACAAAGACACATAGACAAACGACACACATGCTAGCAACGTATTCCAAGAATGCATTCATTTCTATCTGTTCTGACTAGTCTCATGCAAGTTCCAAATGCTAGAAGACGGGGGTTTCACCCTACTTTACTTATGCAGGGGTAGTCGGCCCGTCTTTGAGAGTTGATCAAGCTCTCTTACCAAGTGCTAAGTTCCAAATTCCTTAGCGTCCCTCTAGTCCAGTCCCGGAAAGATAGAGTTGTCAACCTCCACCAGCAGCTTTGGAGACTGAAAGATGTCATCGTCGTGATGTCACTGGTACAAATAGGCTCACTCCGCCCCCTTTCACTTTCAGTCTCCAAGCAGCTTGGAGGTTCTGAGCCCAGGACTGGGCTCAGAGGAACAAATAAGCAGAGCTTAATCTTTCTCTTTAGTTCATCTTTTGTTTTTAAATTTAGATTTTCTTGCTCTTTAGGTGCCTGCTGCTGCCATAGAGATCTGTTCTGCTGAGGCTGTTTTCTCCTTTCTCTGCTCCCTAACCCCCCCCCCTCCCCTCCCTGCCTCAGCATTGAAACAAGCATTGCAGTGGCACAGGAGTGTGCCTGCCTTTGCCTCCCTGCCCCCGAACCCACTTGGAAGGGTGAGGAGCAGGTAGAAGGCTATAGAGACTCCCAGCAGCAGGCAGTGGTTGTTACCACAGGATTTTGAGTCTCTCCAGGAGCTGATGCCGCTTTGAAGGCTGTGCTCCTGAGGGGTCCAGCGCTGCCCTTCTTCTCTCTCTCCCGAGGTCTGGTGAGTACTCTGGACTTTGGGGTTTACCTGGGGGAGGTATTTGGGGGTTAGTTGAGGTGTTTTGGTAGCTCCTTAGGAGTCAGGGAGGCCTAGCCACGTGATTTTTCGCGCCGAAAAAGTGGCGGCGGCCATTTTGAATTTTGAATTTTTCATTTTCAAAGTCATTTTTTTAGGGTTTAGAAGCTTCGTTTTGAAAAACGGTGGTTAGGGGGCAGCTAGTTACATCTTGCTTGATTGATCACTGCCAAAAAGTAAAAAAAAAAAAAAAAACGCGTTTAAATTGGAGCTTGTCTTGTAGCTGTGCAAGGCTCTTTTACTGGCATTGAAGCGCTGTTACTTACCATGCCTGCCAAACCACGCTGCTTGGTCTGTGGGGTGCGGCGTGGGGAGCTTCTGGACACTGGCGTTTGTAAAACATGCTCTTTAGAGGCCATGGGCATGGAGAAGTCCTTGGGGGAAGGTTCTCAGGACCACGCGACCGCGTCTCAGGAAGGCAGGGGTTCTGACCCTCCTTCCTTGCCTGCTTCGGAACCGGTAGCGGGTCCATCCTCCGCTTCCAGTGTTCCCTTGGTGCCAGAAGGATCCCAGGGGTCTGAGATTCCAGGTCTCCCTTCCGAATTCCTCTCCTTGATGCAGAAGGCGTTTGCCTTGCTGCAGACGGACAGGGGGGTTCAGTCTCCCGGTCCTTCTAGCAGGAAAAGGAGTCGGGCTGCCAGTCTTCAGGAAGGGGAGATGACGCTACCCAAAAGGCGATGGGATGATTTGGAACCGCAGTCGCCTGCCCTTCTAGAGGAGGACCTGGGGATGCCGGACCTTGATGAGGAGGTCTCGGGTGAAGACTTGGAAGATGGTGAGTTGTTGGAGGAGGAGCAACAGAGCAGGGTGGTCCGTGTTTTTCGGCGAGAGGAGCTCCCTGCCTTGATTTCCAAGACACTAAAAGTTTTAAATATGCCTGTGGGGTCCGCACCCTCAGAAGAGGCGTTGGAGGATCCGCTGTTGCAGGCTGTGCGCACCTCGCAGCGGGTGTTCCCTATCCATAGAGTCTTTCGGAATATGATTCAGGAGGAATGGGACGCGCCGGAGTCGGCGTTGCGGGGGACCAGGGCTTTGGACCGCTTGTACCCGCTCTCGGAACAGGATAAGTTGATATTTCGGTCTCCAAAGGTTGATGCCGCGGTGGCTGCTGTCACGAAGAAGACCACCATTCCGGTGGAAGGAGCGGCAGCATTGAAGGATGGCCAGGATAGGAGGTTGGATACCTTGCTGAAGCAGGTGTTTGACATGAGTGCCCTTTCCCTGCAGGCCTCCATAGCGGGGGCGTGGGTGGCGAGAGGCTGTTTACGCTGGTCTCAACATCTTCAGGGCTCCCTCTCAGACGACCAGATGGCGGATACGTCTCGGCTGGAGTCTGGCACTGCGTACCTGTCCGATGTTCATTATGATCTAATTCGTGGCCTAGCTAAATGTATGGCTTCTGTAGTCGCGGCTCGCCGTTCTTTGTGGCTCCGAAACTGGTCGGCGGATAGTTCGTCCAAGGCTCGGCTCAGTAAGCTTCCCTTCCGGGGCAAGCTCCTCTTTGGAGAGGATCTTGAGAAGTTGGTTAAGGACCTCGGGGAGTCCAAAGGGGGGCGTCTCCCTGAGGATAGACCGAAACAAACTCGAGGAGGATCGGCATCTAGAGGCCTCTCGAGGGATTTTCACAAGTTTCGCACATCTCGCTTTCAACAATCGCAGCGGAGCAGGTTTCCAGCGCGGAGTCAGTCCTTTCGAGGGTTTCGGGGGGCAGGCAGGGGTTTTGGTCCCTACCAGTCTTGCGGTGCGAACAAGAAATCACAATGAGATGAGGCGGGCCCAGGTAGTGGAGGTGCCCGTGGGAGGCAGGTTGCGGGAGTTCTACCCTGCCTGGGTCCAGATTACATCAGACCGGTGGGTCTTAGAAGTCATTCGGGAAGGCTATGCTCTAGAGTTTCAGCGTCCAGTGCGAGATTCCTTTGTTCTTTCCCCTTGCAAGGCGCCTCGGAAGCGCCGAGCGGTCGCGGACACCTTGGGCCGTCTCCAACGGCTCGGGGCAGTCGTACCTGTTCCGATCGACCAGTGCGGCGCAGGACGATACTCCATTTATTTCGTGGTCCCCAAAAGAGGAGATACGTTTCGGCCAATTCTCGATCTCAAGAGGGTGAATCGTTGTCTTGAGTGTCCCACTTCCGCATGGAGACCTTGCGCTCCGTCATTGCGGCCGTTCGCGCGGGCGAATTTCTTACGTCATTGGATCTGACGGAGGCTTATCTTCACATTCCCGTGCGGAGGGAGCATCAACGTTTTCTGCGATTTGCTGTACCGATGGGACACTTTCAGTTCCGGGCGTTGCCTTTTGGTCTGGCGACTGCTCCTCGGACATTCACAAAGATTATGGTGGTTGTAGCGGCCGCGCTGCGCAGAGAGGGGATCCTGGTGCACCCGTACCTGGACGACTGGTTGATTCGGGCAAAGTCCAGGGAGGAAAGCGTGGTGGCCACCACTCGAGTGGTGGAGTTCTTGGAGAGCCTCGGTTGGGTAGTGAACGAGGCGAAGAGTCAGCTGTCCCCCTCGCAGAGCCTGGAGTACCTGGGGGCGCGCTTCGAGACTCGACAAGGACGGGTCTTTCTTCCCAGTTCAAGGGCGCAGGCCTTGCGCGACCTGGTGCGTCGGTTTCTGGGGCTTCGAGCGCCGACGGCTTGGCAGTACCTGCAGTTACTGGGGATCATGGCGGCGACAATAGACTTGGTGTTGTGGGCCAGGGCTCACATGCGGCCGTTGCAGAGTGCTCTCCTCAGGCGCTGGTCTCATCAGAGAGATGCGTTGTCGCAGTGTCTGCCCTGTCCGGCGGCGGTGAAGAGCAGCCTACTTTGGTGGTTGCATCCCGACAGCCTGACGCAGGGCGTCCCCCTGGAGCCTCCGTGCTGGCGGTTGCTCACGACGGATGCGAGTCTCGCAGGATGGGGGGCTCATCTCGAAGGCTCGTTTGCGCAAGGAACGTGGTCAGAGGAGGAACGACTATGGTCCATAAACCGTCTGGAAATGCGCGCAGTGTTTCAGGCTCTTCTGGCTTTTCAGCAGAATCTGCGGAAAGCGGCCGTTCGCGTGCTGTCGGACAACGCGACCACGGTGGCGTATATAAATCGGCAAGGCGGCACGGGCAGTGCGGCTCTAGAGGAAGAGGCGAGTGTGCTACTGGCTTGGGCGGAACGGAATTTACTGGCCCTGTCGGCTCAGCACGTCGCCGGAGTCGCCAACGTCGAAGCGGATTATCTGAGTCGGTGCCGCGTAGATCCGGGGGAGTGGGCTCTGCACCCGGACGTTTTCGAGATGATTGTGCGCCGTTGGAGGCTTCCGGTGATGGATCTCATGGCCACCTTGCGGTCGACAAAGGTGGAGAGATTCTTCAGCAGGCGGAAAGAGTGGATGGCGGAGGGCCTGGATGCCCTGGCGCAGAAGTGGCCTGTGGAGGGTCTACTGTATGTATTCCCTCCCTGGGCGCTAATTGGCAAGGTGGTTCAGCGCATCGAGCGGCACAAGGGCCAGGTGGTCCTGATAGCACCCGATTGGCCGAGGAGACCGTGGTATGCAGATTTGGTTCGTCTGTTGGCCGACGTTCCGTGGAGGTTACCTCTTCGGGAGGACCTGTTGCTTCAGGGTCCCTTGCGCATGCCTCAGGTGGGTCGGTTCTCGCTTACGGCTTGGCTCTTGAGCGGGCGCGGTTGAAGGCCCACAGATACTCGGAGGCGGTTATAGACACTCTCCTGCAGTCGCGCCGGAGGTCGACTTCCCTGGCTTATATCCGAGTTTGGCGTGTCTTTGAGAACTGGTGTTCCGATCACTCTATCAACCCCTTACGAGCTTCGGTGTCCAATGTTCTTTCCTTTTTGCAGGCTGGATTGGATAAGGGCCTCTCGGCCAGCTCCTTGCGGGTGCAGTTGGCGGCTCTCTCCTGTTTTCGTGGAAAGATTCAAGGGCAGGTGATCGCAGCGCATGGCGATATTCGTCGGTTCTTGCGAGCGGTGTTGTTGCTCAGACCGCCGAGGCGAACTGTTCTTCCTCCGTGGGATCTTAATTTGGTCCTGAACGTCCTGGTGGGGGAACCCTTCGAGCCATTAGGACGGGCTTCGCTCAAGGATTTGACGCTCAAGACAGTGTTTCTCGTGGCGATATGCTCCGCCAGGAGGATTTCCGAGCGGCAGGCGCTCTCTTGCCGGGAGCCTTTTTTTACTTCCTCTGCGGACAAGGTGGTTTTGCGTACAGTACCCGCCTTTTTGCCAAAGGTGGTGTCCGCTTTTCATGTTAATCAAGTGGTGTCGCTCCCAGTGTTTTCCGTGGAGCAGGGAGCTCAGGCAGGTGGACGTTTGCACCGGTTGGACGTGCGGAGAGTGCTCAGGAGGTATCTTGGTCGTACGGCGTCATTTCGGAAGACGGACAGGCTTTTTGTCGCATTCGGAGGCCCGCGGAAGGGTGAAGCGGCGGCAAAGTCTTCCATTTCTCGGTGGCTGAAGGCGGCGATTGCTTCGGCCTACATTTTGAGAGGCAGAGCGGTGCCGGTAGGGTTGTGGGCGCATTCTACGAGAGCGCAAGCAGCCTCGTGGGCGGAAGTCAGCCTAGTGCCGGCGGCGGATATTTGTAGGGCGGCGACCTGGTCCTCGTTACATTCTTTTGCTCAGCATTATCGCTTGGATGTGCAGGCGCGCAGGGATAGTTGTTTTGGATCGGCCGTCCTTCAGGCTGGCGTCTCTGGCCCCTCCCGTTGAGATTTACTGCTTTGTTACATCCTCTATCTTTCCGGGACTGGACTAGAGGGACGCTAAGGAAGAGTAAATTAGACTTACCTGCTAATTGTTGTTCCTTAAGGAACTCTAGTCCAGTCCCGGATCCCACCCGTTCAGTGGGTGTTCGCCAGCCTGAATGTCCATAGGCGGGAGAGAGTGAAATTGACAGCTGGTGAACCCGTGCGGTTTTCAAAAAAAAAAAAAAAAACCAAGAAAATAGTAAAGAATAAAAGGAGAACACAGCCAGACGGAACACTTCGTTCCGTGAATAGATATCCGTACCCACTACGCTTTTCAGGGCGCTCTGGGGGTGGCAGAAATGGGAAGCGCTCTCAGAGTGGATTTCTGTGTGGCGGCAGGCCGCTGGGGCGCAGAGGAACAGGGCTCCTGCCCTTCCGTTCCCCATCCGTTATAGGGCGCGCTCTGGCTCTATCCTTTTCTTAGAGATATATCTCTATCTGTACATAAATGGTTAGACTATACTACTGCCCACCCACCACTTTTACGCCTGTCCCTCCCACACGAAATGAAGATGATACCAAATTGGCTTAGAGTATTGGTGACAATACTAATTTAACCTGTAAATAGTTACCCTGTAAATAGTTACCCCGGTTATCCTATGTTTTTTTTCCCTGTTCTATGTAAAACTCAATGTTGCTTGTATGCATTGTAGTATGTTTTGTTCGATGTACACCGCGCTGATTGTAATAGCGCGGTATAGAAGAAATGTTAAATAAAATAAATAAATAAATAAATAATTGTTTTGTATAGGTTTTTGAAATAACTACTTATTTGTTGCTCTGCTGAGTCTGCTTTGTCAATAGGTGCTGGTGAAAGGGGGCGGAGCGAGCCTATTTGTACCAGTGACATCACGACGATGACATCTTTCAGTCTCCAAAGCTGCTGGTGGAGGTTGACAACTCTATCTTTCCAGGACTGGACTAGAGTTCCTTAAGGAACAACAATTAGCAGGTAAGTCTAATTTACTCTTCATGCAAGATTCAAGTGGCCATGCAAGATTCAAGTGGCAGTACTGCTCTTTCTTATCTGTCTAGACACATGCTAAAATCAAAACTCTACTCACCGGATCCGGTCCTCAAAGTTCCCAAGCAAGCGCATGAGTTGGACCTCGGACTCCCCTCACTCGGGTTCGAGGTGTTGGCTCCAACCGGGTCCGGCACCCTCCGAGGCCTGGCTAGCTCCCTCCGATGCAAGGGACCGGTGGCGCCTGGGAGCTAGCCCACATCGGGAGGGCACGATCCCGGCAGGACCAAACCTGTAGAGGCGGAAAGTCGTGGTATATTGCCCTGTATACCCTCTATTACCACACCTTCCCGGTCCAACGCACCAAGAATATGTAGCAGCAGAGCGCAGACAAACCAATAATACCAGGAGTCAGTTCAGAAGGTCCAAATCATTTATTTGTGCACAAGACTCAAGCAGAATCAAATTCAAAATGGCTGAGCGATGTTCTCTGGCAATACAACAACTTTTATAGATTTTTGCTCCATTCTAGGTATAGAAAAACATTTTATTGGTCCCGGTAACCTCCCGTACCTCTTCTATTGGTCCCAGTACTGATATGATTATCCAATTATGTATTTGGAGTGGGCTCAGCACCTGCTTACCCCCCTTCTAGTCCCAATTACAATGGTCAGTTCACCAACTTGTTACTTTCCTACTTCAAGGCCATTGGGCTAGTTAATATGTGCAGGGAAGCAGGGCTCTGTAACCTTTCTGTCAGCAGTTTTAATTAAATCCCTTACAGCTGTACTTTTCTTATCAGTGACTTTTAAACATATTTTTCTGTATTTTTCCAGGTTTCAATTCTACTTGTCTAAGCTAATTCAATACTTTACTGAGTTCTAATTCTACAATAGCAGCATGTTGGGGGATGTGCAATTCCTTTGGGCCTCTCCACAGGCTTCATTTACAGGTCAAGCTTACAGAGTTTCCAATGGATGAGGCATGCCACTTTTTAGCTCTGTGGAGCAGGGACTGTTTCTTGTGTGTGTGTGTGTGTGTGTGTTTGCAGCATGTGTATGCCTAGTAGCATTATACAAATGATTATGCCTAGTAGCATTATACAAATCGGTAAGAAGACAAGATAGAGGTAACAGAACCAAGCCAAGTTGAAAAATAAAATGATCAGACGTCAGTTTTTAAAGAATGAAATATGTTGGCTTTGAAACACTGCATTTCTTTATATTTTGTTCTCTATAAAAGGAAATGCATTTCTATTTCCTTCAGGGGCAATTGCTCCAAATGGGAAAGTCATGAATCTAAGTCCCCAGGTTATGTGGAATATGATCTCAGTCTCTCAAATTTACTGTTGATACTCGCCACAGTACTTGCATTGTGCCAAAGAGCTTCCATCTGGAGTTCATAAGATGTGACTAGAAATTCCTCTTATCAGTCCTGTGGCTCCTAATACCATGAGAAATATTTCTGTATCTTTCTGCCACTTTTACTTGGTCTTTGACTGAATTTCTTGATGCTTAAGGATCTTCTCTCTCTCCACATGATTCATAGAATAACTTGGAACTGACACCTTTATTATCAGTGCCGTTCTGCCGTTTTTCTTCTTTACCACTATGTTTGTTTGGTTTCCTCACATTCAGTTTCTTATGCCCCAAGTTATCAGAACTTCTTCTTTCTCTGTAATTCTCTTAAGATCATGATGCCGGTGCTTTTCCAGTACAGAGATGTTGTAGTGCTTACAGTTTCCAGTGGATGAGATGTGCCACCTGTTGTGCCTTTCTGTAGAAATTTTCTGCCATCAGAACTTCACGACTAGCTGCAAGGTGAGTAGCCATTGCTGTCTGTCTTTCTTACAGAATCTGCTTATATCTGTTTTACCAATCTTCTCTATGCTTGCTGTGAACCATCTTGTCCTGGGCTGCAACTATCAATCACATCCGTAGGTTTGTTTGCCTCTCCTTAACCATTCACTTATCCTTGTTTGAGCAACAAATGACTCCCGGAGTAATGCTTTGTATTTCCCCACTGTATTTATGAGTTTGCCACATCATGTTCCTTGTTTGCTGATCTAAATCTTTGAAAAGATTTTTTTTTCTCTTGTTTTTGCAAATTTTATTGCTTCCTTTCGTGTGTATAGTGCTGGATTGTCCTCCATTCATTCTACTCGTCACAGTGCCTGTCCTGATGTAATAATGGCAAAGCATCTGGTTGCTTTGCTTTCATACTGCAACGCTTTTCATGCATTCAGATCTGCTGATGCTGTTAAGTAGGCCTGGAGACCTATAATGGTGGTTTTTATATAAATAATCCATTAATTCACTGCTCAACTGCTTATGATGTTTTGAGTCATAAGCTGCTTTGGTTGTCATTTGAGGTCACATGAATTTTTTTACTTCTAAAATGGAGCCGCATCATAAAGTTTGGGAAGAACTGTGATGCAGTATCCAGGGGCAGCTGGGCAGACTGGTAAACGAGCAGACCTTTTATTTTCTGACTTCTTACTCAGTCCCGAGTTACAGATATAACTAGGTCTGTCTTTACTCTTTGGTTACCACTGTAACTATGAAAGGCCACAAGAGGGTGCTGTCTCATCAGATATAAAATACCTGCTTTGGGTTTTACACTGTACATTGTCTCCCGGACTTCTGCAGATTACCTGTACTTTGTCTCATTCAGTTTTTATTTTAAAATTGTTTACTTTCTTTCAATAAAGCATAGTTATTCACCTGTAACAGGTGATCTCCGGGAACAGCAGGAATTTAGTCTTCATGTATGGGTATTGTCGGTACTGATGGAGCCTGCACAGGAACGCTCCCCAGCGTCCAATTAGAAAACTTTTGGGAGCATCCCACAGCGCCTGCATGCTGCCTTTCCGCCTTTCCCAACTGCCTCTCTCTAGTTGAGTTTTAAAGCTGAGACAAAGAGAGAGAGGGAAAGAAAAGAGAGATACAACTCCTAGGGGAGGTGGGTGGATTGTGAAGACTAAATTCCTGCTGTTCCCGGAGATCACCTGTTACAGGTGAATAACTATGCTATCTCCAGGAACAAGCAGGAATGTAGTCTTCACATATGGGGACTCCCTAGCTACAGATGCCAGGGAGAGACCCTAGAAGTTGGGTGCCCCTGTGAAAGGGCTCCACTTCCCCCCATGGATCTCTGGCATCCTACTGGGTGGGTAGGAGTTGATTAAATATGGAACAGGTGTCGTAGAACAGCCTGACTAAACAAGGCATCCCAGCGAGAGTCCTTGTCTAAGCAGTAATGGGCTGTGAAGGTATGAACCGAGGCCCAAGTAGCTGCTCGACAGATGTCGTCAATAGACACAGAGTGTAGATGAGCCATTGAGGCTGCCATGGCTCTCACATTGTGAGCTGTGACATGGCCTTCCAGAGAGGTTTTTACTCTGATAGGTAAAAGAAATACACTGTGCAATCCAATTGGACAATGTTCTCTTGGAGACTGGAACTCCAAAATGAGAAGGATCAAAAGCAACAAAGAATTGAGAAGACTTTCTATGTTGCTGTGTCCTTTGTAAGTAAAAAGCAAGTGCTCTTTTACAGTCCAAAGTATGAAGATTCCTTTCTGCATTCGAAGCATGAGGCCTTGGAAAAAAATACAGGCCTGTAAACTGCTTGGGTTTAAATGAAAAGGTGAGACCACCTTTGGCATAAAATGTGGATGAGTCCTAAGGACTACCTTATCATGATGGAACCTCGTATAAGGAGGATCAGCCACTAATGCTTGCAGTTCACTGATGTGACGTGCTGATGTGATTGCAATGAGAGAGAGAACCTTCCAGGAAAGGAATTTCAAGGAGGTAGTAGATAGAGGTTCAAAAGGCGGCTTCATGAGCTGTCCAAGAACCAGATTTAGGTCCCATGCTACTGGTGGTGGCCTAATTTTTATTTATTTATTTATTTATTGATGGGAGGCTTAGTTAGAAGGGAGGCTCTAATGGGAGGCTTAGTTAGAAGGAGGCCCCTCGTAAATCTCGCTTTGAGAGGAAATAGGTTGTCCATTTAAAGGCTTGAAAGAAGCTGAAATAGCACTTAAATGGACTCGAACTGAGTTAGTCTTAAGTCCTGCATTAGATAAATGAAGGAGGTACTCCAATAATGATTCGAGAGGTATCGCCAGGGGGTCAAGACCCTTCTGCGAACACCATATGGAAAACGTTTTCCACTTGAAAGCATAAGAGCGTCTTGTGGAAGGCTTTCTAGCAGCATAAAGGATATCCTTCACTTGTTGAGACAGGTTAAGACCATGAAGGTCTAGGCCCTCAGCAACCAGGCCCTGAGATGCAGAGAGTGGGGATCGGGATGCCACAACATCCCATCGTCCTGAGACAGGAGATCTGGAGCAGATCCTAACTCCAGAGATGGAGCTTGAGAGAGATGTAGGAGCAGAGGGTACCACACCTGCCGTGGCCAATGTGGAGCTATGAGAATCATATGGCCTCTGTCTCTCTGAAGCTTGAATAGGGTTTTGGGAATTAGGGGAATAGGTGGAAAAGCACATAGGAAGTCCTGACCCCAATGAAGGAGGAAAGCATCCCTGTCCTGAGAATCCTGAGCCGGAATTCTGGAACAGAATCAGGGAAGTTTGGCATTCAATGGACTCGCAAAGAGGTCTATGTCCGGAGTTCCCCAAATTTTAAAAACGTTTTGCTACCTGGTCCGCACGAAGAGACCACTCGTGCGGAAGGAGAACTTGACTGAGTCTGTCTGCCCAGGAGTTTTGAATTCCTGGCAGATACACTGCAAGGAGATGAATCTGATGC
The DNA here is from genome assembly GCA_033557465.1 of Ichthyophis bannanicus. NCBI lineage: Eukaryota > Metazoa > Chordata > Amphibia > Gymnophiona > Ichthyophiidae > Ichthyophis > Ichthyophis bannanicus. The sequence continues at coordinate 66,391,634 of CM066035.1, forward strand.
TCTCTGGCGAGGGCCCATAGTCACAAAGCTTCATTGCAAAGCGACAGAGAGCCTGTTCCTCCCTGCTAGTTCAGATAGAACATAGTTACTTGATTGTCCGTCTGAATTAGGACTGTCTTGTAGCTCAGCTGGGTGTGGAACACTCGAAGAGCAAGGAAGATTGCTCTGAGCTCCAATAGATTGATGTGTAGATGGGTCTCCTGTGGAGTCCAGGTGCCTTGGGTAGAGAGATCTTGCAGGTGAGCTCCCCAACCCAGCTATGAGGCGTCTGTTGTTAGAGTGACCTGGGGTGGGGGCGGTTGGAAAGGGGACCCCACCAACAAGTTTTGGGTTGACTGCCACCATTGTAGGGACAAAATAAGGCGACTTTAAGTTTGCTATTTTGTCTGAATAGGCAGCCTGATGCTTGAGTCCACTGAGTGGATAGAGTCCATTGGGCTGCTCTCATATGGAGGCGAGCATAGGGAACCACATGCACGGTAGATGCCATGTGGCCTAGGAATTGCAACATTTCCCAAGCAGTGAGATGAGTTTTTACCACTGCTTGGGAAGCTAACTGCACAATGCGAAGGCAGCGGGGCTGTGGAAGATAGGCCCTTGCTTTCCTGGTATCCAGCATAGCTCCTATAAACTCTAGAGATTGATTGGGAGCTAGGTTGGATTTTGGGATGTTTATGACCAGGCCCAAATACTGAAGTATACGCATTGTGCAAGATAGGGAAATTCTGGTCTCTGACTCTGATGGGGCTCGAATGAGCCAGTCGTCTAAGTAGGGGAAGACGAATATTCCTAGAGTGCGAAGAAATGCTGCCACTACAGCCATGCATTTCATAAACACCCTTGGTGCTGAGTCCAGGCCAAAAGGAAGAACCCTGTACTGGTAGTGCTTCCCCTGAAATAGAAACCGAAGGAATCTTCGGTGACTTGGATGGATGAGAACATGGGTGTATGCATCCTTGAGATCTAGAGAACAAAGCCAATCCTGACTCTGAAGGTATGGCAGAAGAGTTCCTAGAGAAATCATCTTGAACTTCTCCTTGAACAGAAATTTGTTCAATTCTCTGAGGTCTAAAATGGGTCTGTGTCCCCCTGTTTTCTTTGGAATAAGGAAATAGGGGGAGTAAAACCCTGTACCCTGTTGGGAGATGGGTACGTCTTCTATTGCCCCGTGGGCAAGAAGTAAATTGACCTCTTGACCCAACTGATTTTCGAGTGCAGTCTAAGAATTGAACCGTTTTACAACTGTAGGAGGGAGCATGTTGAGGAAATGAAGCTTGTACCCCTCCTTTACAATGGAGAGAGTCCATTCTTCTGCTGTTATCTGCTCCCATCTTGGGGCAAAATGACACAACCTTCCTGGAATGGTGGAGGGCTCTGGCCCGTTGAGGGCCAGGAAGGCCAAGTTCTCTAGATGGTAGTCAAAGCCCCTGTGGAGGCTGAGTCTGCTGGGCCGGTTGAGGCTTAGCAGACTTTGCTTTTCTTTGTTTTAGTGGCTGCTGTCCCTTTCGGGCAGACTAACCTGTAGAATGCCCCTGCTGGGTATAGGAGGGGTAAAACCTCTTCTTTTTAGAGAAGAATGGTTTCTTGTAGGATTTTCTCCTTGCAGGATCAGCTGTAGCCTTGGATAGTCTGTCCAAAGTGGTGTTATCAGCATCCAGCTCATTAGCTTTCTCTTGCCAATTTTTGCCAAAGAGATTTTCGCCTGTGCAAGGGATATTCCCCAGTTTGTCCTGTACCCAGAGTTCTAAGTCAGATGCCTGGAGCCAGGCAATGCTACGAGCACCAATGGCAATGGCAGAGGTTCTGCTTATGCACTCAAAACAGTCAAAAGCTGCATGATTAACAAACTTGGAAACATCTTGGGCATGTTTGACAAGTGTAAGATAATCTTGCCTCTTATCATCAGGAAGGAGAGGGCTCATAAGCTCTAGATCTCCTGTAACCTCCTTAAGGAACATTCCCATATATAAAATGTAGGAACTAATCCTGGCAGAAAGCATAGAGGCCTGGAAGGTTTGACGCCCAAAGGCATCAAGAGTCCTACATTCACGTCCTGGCGGATTAGATGCATGTCGTTTTGCACTCTTGATCCTTCTCATAGCTGATTCCACTACCATGGAGTGATGTGGTAACTGGGTTTTTTGAAATCCAGGACAAGGAGGTACTCGATACATGATATCAAGCCTATGAGAATGAGGAGAGGTGGTAAGAGGTATTTCCCACATTCTTAGCATGAGATCATGCAAGATCTCATGAATAGGCAAAGTAGCTGCCTCCTTGGGAGCTTTAGGATATTGTAAAATCTCCAATTCCTTTGCTCTGGGCACTGTTTCAGGAGCCACTGTGATGGAAAGACCTCTAGCCACCTCCCAAATGAAATCCTGAAAGGATATATCCTCTGGAGGAGACATCCTATGTTTAGGAGAGGAAGACTCCTCGGAGAGAAGTACTCCGGTACCGACAGGGCTGTCAGAATCCTCAGACTCATCGGAGGATTCAAAATATCTCCTGTCCGGGTGCTCTTACAAAGCACAATACCGGTACCGATCGAAGTCGGTACCGGAGGGGTCCGGTACCGGCCTGTCGATACTGGAGGAAATAGCATGACTCAGTGTCGGTAACACAGTCACCGATGTTGATGCTGTCGGTACCGGTACCGATATCGGTGCCGAAACCGGTGTCGATACCGGTTGAACTGTCTGAAGCGGTCCCGAAGGCACCGAAGCTGCAAGGAGAGCCACCAGACTGCATTCAATAGCCAAGAATCTCTGGTCTATTGACGCTGCCGATGCCTGGGTATCGGTACCGGACGAAGCGGCCCGGTACCCCAGAGCATGGCACCAGTAGTTCTGCCAAGGTTGAGGCCTCGAACATCCTGGAGCCCCGATAGTGCTTTGGAAGCCGAAGCCTCCCGCCGGGACAATTTTGCCGGTACAGATCCCTCAAGGGCAACGCCAGAGGCATCTTGATGCTTGGAAGGAGATCTAACCTTTGAGGACCGGCCAGATTTATGTTTGGTTACCTGAGATCCATGGGAGGAAGACGAAGCCCTGGAAGACGTCGATGCCACGGATGCTGCATCGGAGGGAAAAAGGGTGCTAAGCTTAGCAGCTCGGTTTTGCCGACCCCTCTTCGACATCATCCCACAGGCAACACACTCCGAGATGGAGTGGTCTGGACCTAAACATTTAAGGCACCACTCGTGAGTGTCTGTGACGGAGATGGTACCGCCACACTTGGAACACTTTTTAAAACCTGAGGCGGGTTTTTCCATTCTGACGGAAAAGTTGGGCCTAGTGCCCAAAATGGCGCGTGGCACCCGACAGAAAAAAGACTGGAAAACATTACAAAATTTTTTTTCTTCTTTTTTTGAAGAAAGAAAGAAAGAAAGAACTGGCGGTACCGGTATAGTGTCGAGGAAAGCAGACACTACCACAAAAAAGAATGAAAAAGATGGGATAATTTCTGCGGTGACAGGAAAAACGACCTGCTGGCTCCATGGAAAATGAAGAACTGGAGAGAGGCAGTTGGGAAAGGCGGGAAGGCAGCACGCAGGCGCTGTGGGATGCTCCCAAAAGCTTTCTAATTGGATGCTGGGGAACGTTCCGCGCAGGCTCCGTCGGTACCGACGATACCCATATATGAAGACTACATTCCTGCTTGTTCCTGGAGATAGACTAATACAAGCCAAGAGGGTCAGTCATACAAAACATAAACAGATCCAGCAAGCCAAAGAGCGAAAACATTTTCTACTCGTTTACTTTTTTTTGACCATACTCGTCATCCCCCCCCCTTACCCCCACTAATCCACCACCCCCCTTAAAACGCGCGGCATTTTTCTGGATCAGTTTTGTTTAAGACGAGTTGGAGATACTGTGGTCCCATGTTTGACGTCGGATGTGCCAATCGGTGTTGGGATTGGTGTTTCCCCTGATGAAGCGAGGGTCATTGCGAAACGCTTTGTGAGCTCTGATTTGAAGCGTCGGGGAATGGGGTGGTCACCTATTTGAAAAACAACATTTTTTAAAAGTTAAGTAATCCGCCATTGAAGGTGTATGATGGTCAGCCCAGGCCTACACGGAGGGTCATTGATAAGAGGGCTGGTGTTTGATAACAGCTATCATACACCATTTGTCGTGAGCCTGTGGTTACTGAAATTCTCTGTGTAGTGTTTGTTTGTTTCAAAGTATGTTATGAACATTGAAGCAGTTTTTTGAGAAGCAGTTTTTGTGGATGTATATGGAGTGAGGTTTTTTTGCACATTCAAATTATTACACTGATAAACAACCGATTATTGTCTAGGACCGGAGTTGGCAGCCCCTGCCCTAGGCAAATTCAGCCTTGTGCCCCCTCACACTTGGCTTTTAGGTCCCTAGCAACACCTCCACCCAGATTTTGATAATTAAACTCAAACATGGTTATATGAACACCATCCCTCCTAGAAAGTCCGATAAACAGGCATATTTGGATATCATACTATTTTAATGTTTAAACTTTTTTTTTTTTTGTAAATATATTCATAATGAGGAAAATTTGCAAAAGCCACTTAAATGCATAAATGGACTATTTAAAAATTGCCCTTTCTTCCTGCTGGTAAAAGTAGGCACTTATGAGTCTTTGGGCTTGTGAGGCTGTTAAGACTCATTCTTTTGTTTCGACTGTATCTGCTCTCTCTGCTGACCCCCAGAAGCTGCTGCCCTAGGTGACTACCTGGTTTGCCTAGTGGTTGGGCCAATTCTGGTCACACACATAGTTAGTCAGGGAGAGACTTTGAAGACATGAGTTTGAATCATTAAGGTATGAGGAGTTCTTGGTGCTTTCACTTCCATACTAGTACCGTTTGCCAGGCCTTGTGTAGTCTTCCTTTTCTGCACAAAGCTCAATGTTTCTTGAGATGGCAATAGCCGTGATCCTTGTACTAAGCTGTGACTTGAGACTGATTTGTCCTAAATCTTTTGGTTATGAGGGACACTTTCTCCTCTTTTTCTAGTCACAGATTTGCTTGTGTGAAGATTTGGAAGAGCCATGGCTGCTGGAGCGCCCTCCAACAAGATAACGCTCTTCTTCCAAGAAGCCGGTGGAGTCACCTATAGGATCCCAGCTCTGCTCTATATCAAAGAAACGGGCACCTTCCTGGCATTTGCAGAAAAGCGTACTACATACAGAGATTCCGACGCAAAGTACCTAGTTGTGAGACGGGGGCTGAAGCAAGGTGATTCAGTTCAGGTAAGTTACGGATTGTATTACCGATCGGATTGCACGCTGACTCTGTTTTCTAAAGGTATTCCATTGAGTGTTGAATGATATCCCTTAGCCATTCTCGCATCACTCTCCTGGCTACTGTATATATAAGCTGGAGTCTTCTCTGCAAGAGCTTCCATGTTTTGTATTATACAGGAACACGAAGAATGAATGACTAGCATCTCTTCTAGTGTCACCGGACAATGCTTAACTAAGGTCAAGCACCCAAAGTGCCTGACAAAACTGAGATGAAAGATATTCTCCACTTAGGGAATAGGTGAGGATCTCACTAGGGGATCCCCACGTATTCCCTCATTCAACCAGAAGACTAGGAGGGAGGGAGGAGGGAGCGAGTCTGCATCCATGACTAGGAGAGGGCCCAAGATGACACCCCTAGACTTGTACTCTAATGGGCGGAGTCATCCCAACATCCCTATACAGATCCTTGGGGCTGCCTAGTGCACTTGCTGGCATGGGTAAGTAGACTGCTTTTCTAGGGCCATTGAAACAATTTAAATAGGATTGCTGCCTTTTTGACTTTTAAACAAAAGAAGATCCTAATTAGAGGATAGACAGACATATTTCGTGTTACTTTTCCTTGGGAAAGGGAATTACTAAGTGAGACTACATTTTCTGAACGGGAGCCCTTGCTTAAATAAGCATTAACATGTGAAGCAAAATGTAATTCCAAACAAGAACATTAGAACAAACTAGTGCATCGGCTAGGAATGTAAATCTGTCATGGGAGACTGGATATTTTTGCAAACATGTTATCTTACCTTCTGAATCCATCAGTTATGACTTGTTCAGTGAAGCTTCTATGTGAGTTTTCTAACCTCTCCTTGTCCTTCTGCTTTCTGCAGTGGGACCCCATCACTCCACTGCCATTGGCTAGGTTACCTTCTCATCGGGCCATGAACCCTTGTCCCGTGTACGAGAAGAAACGCCAGGTTGTATTTCTGTTCTTCATCTGTGTGCCACAGGACATCACAGAGTGCTACCAGCTCTTCTCTGGGAATAATGCAGCCAGGCTGTGTTACATCTCTAGTGAGGACCACGGTGTGACCTGGAGCCAGCTGACAGACTTGACTCAGGAAGTCATTGGAGAGGATATCACCAACTGGGCTACATTTGCCGTGGGGCCAGGACATGGGGTGCAGCTGCAGTCTGGCAGGCTAATTGTTCCAGCATACCTATATTACATCCATCGTAGATGCTGTGGCCTCCCACATCCGTGCTTCACGCGGTTACACTCGTTTCTTTTCTACAGTGATGACTTGGGTTACAGCTGGCATTGTGGGAAGCCTCTGAGGAAGTTGAAGACCGGGGAATGCGGGGTGGCAGAGGTGACTTGCAAGGACGGCACCTCTGTCTTGTACTGCAGTGCCCGCACTCCATACCATTGGCGAGCCGAAGCACTTAGCAAGGACTTGGGGCTTAATTTTGAAATGCCTTGTCTTTCTGAAGAGCTGTGTGAACCTCCTCATGGGTGCCAGGGCAGTGTGCTGAGCTTCATACCCCCAGAAGCATATCAAGAGGAGAGAAAAGATAAAGAAGACAAAATCCCATGGAGGAATGGCTTTGGGAAACTCCATCTCCCTGCTTCTAGGCACACTATTTCCTGGTTGCTGTACTCCCACCCAACAAAGAAATGGAAGAGAGCAGACCTGGGTATCTATGTGAATAAATCCCCCCTGAATCCCAACTCCTGGGATAACCCCTGGATCATGAACAAGGGGCCGAGTGGATACTCTGACCTGACAATCTGCGAGGGTTCCCTCGAGTTTGGCTGCCTCTTTGAGTGTGGCACTGTTGATGCCTGGGAAGAAATAGCATTTCAAAAGTTCTCACTGGAAATGCTCCTGGAGAAAGGGGGGGCACGTCCATCGCACCGCTGCTCTGCACTGGGAGACTGTACCTGAGGGAGACGGGTATAACTTTAGTTTTTACTAAATAGTACTATCATCCTGTGGATGTTTGTGGTTCTGAAGCATATAGGAGGAGCCAACCCCAAATGCAGTGCCAATCTTTGCCACCAGCTATCTATCAAAAAGCACCCATGGATTTTAGAGTTTTAAAACTTTATTTGCATCTGATTTCATGCCTTAATAAGTACCGCAGGGAATGGTCCTACCACTGTCCTCATGCTCATACCACGTCCTCAGTAAAAGTAGGGTGGGGTCATATAAGCCATTGGAGAAATGTGATTGGCTGAGCTTCCTTTGCTTTTATAGTTTCTGAAAGTAGCAGTAGTGCTAGCCAATCTGCTTGCTTCCTGCCTGCCTTTTTTGCCAAAAAAATCCTGTTTAGGTGTATTCACCTTTAATTACAGTTGTATGTGCTGCTCGTTTCTTTTGGCAAGGGGGTATGTGTTTGATCATATATCTAAAGACTTTCAGTTCTGGGTCTGGCTGTAAGAGATTACCTATGAATATGCATGAGAGAGATTTGTCTTTGGTCTAAGCACCAGGTTAATTTATGTATCTTCTTTTTCCTTCAAACCAGACATGGACTGGATTTGAGAATCACTGCCTCGCCCCGTTCTTCCGCTGTTTCCATTACACTCAGTGCTGTGTATGCATCAGGGTGACTCTGGCTGCCTGATTCTGTCTTCACCCCAAATGCCACGTCATGGCCCATTGGTTAGATCTGTGTCCAAAACTCCACAGACTAAATTCCAAAGGAAAACAAAGAAACCCCCAAGACAATAAGATAGCAATTTATCAACGGTGACCCATCAACAAAAATATAAACATGTCATGAATAGCAGAGTCTGATGGGCGTGAGACTGATGCCGCTTCGTTGACCTCAGACTTCCTCTGTCCTCTAGCACTGCACATAGAAAACGTCAGAGCTCATACAGCAATCAGGAAGGGGAAGACTTTCCTTTGTATGGTCTGCTAAGAAAGTCTGCTGCTCAGGAGAAGTTACTGGGATGATCTGAGTTCGTTTGCACCCTCCGTCAACCTGTCCCAGGCTCCTCTACATCATCTTGTTCTAACACACACGAGTGCTCCAGTGTGGAGAGTCGGAACATGGCACTTACAACTCACATTCAGTGATTTGGGAGCTGTGACTGTGGTACCTATTTGTGCTAAAATTCGAAGCTTTTTAACTAGTAAATTAAGCGGCCACAAGCATTAAGCAGCCCAGAGATCTCATTTTATAAGTGTGGCGTCTGTCTCTGGAAGGTCTTTGTAAACTATGGTCCGGATGCCAACATATCATCATTCTCTAAAACGTTAGTGCACTTAGATCAGAAATCAGCTCTCCAAGATTATGTGACAGCAACGATGGACATCCATAGGGTGTACTCTGAAAAACTGGGGAAAACCCCCCCCCATAGGATAAGACTGTCACATGAGATGGACTAATGTATGGCATGCCCACAAACCATCATTACATGAATAGTGAGCATTGTGCCCTGCATAATGCCGCCTCTTGTTTACATTTCATAATCTATTTACTCTGATTTACTATATAGATGCTGGCATGAAAAGGATTAACCAGAGATTAAAAACTAGCTAATGCATGGCAGGGAGGAAATGGAAAACAAGCATAAGATTCTGCCAAAAGCAGCAGCACCAGAAAGATAGCTAGGAATCATCTGTAACTTTCCCACCAATCTGACTGTAATGGTTTGCCTTCATGCACTAACCCAGCCATTCTTTCCTTCTCCTATTTCTTCCAGCTTAATAGGAGTCCGGCTGGGAACTGGTGCCAATGGCCTTCATTCGGGATATCCAGAGTTCTCTAATTTGTCCCCCCCCCAAACACATTAATTTCATTTTTAAAATCTTAATTATTACTACATTCAGCGTGGTTTACAGGACCAGATACTACATCATAAAAATCATGCCAAAATAAGAAATCAAAACCGCATTATTTATTTATTGTTCTTATATACCGCACTCTTAAAAATCGGCGCGGTTTACATATAACAGATTTGTGCAGTCAAAGCAAAGCACTTACAATGAACAGGGTAGATTAACTTGGATTTCGACTGATGGTAACTATGTACAACATTAAAAAGAATTAAAACATAGATTAACAAAATATGTTAAATATAAGCATTAAACAATTATTAAAAACAATAAATTGTCCACCTTAGTAATATTCCAGGTACATATCCCTGTCTGCACCCCCTATTGCATCATTTCTTCCTACTTTTAGGTTAAAAGCCATCTTTGTGCTAATGTTATGGAACCTCATAGAATATGCCTCCATCCATGCATTTCTTGTCAGACTATCCCACCAGGTGGGAGTCATAAATGAAAACACTCTGTTACATAGACGGCCCTCGTTTTGTAGGTCCCATCAATAAATATTCCTGATTCTTTCTACTAACCTATCCAAGATCATCTTTGCAGCTGTGTTCTGGACCATTTGAAGCTTTTGTAGTACTAGTAACCCATTGGGTAAACTCATAACACACAGTGCACGTTGGAGGTCATCAGAGCAACAGTTACTAACTGCAATGTGTACTGATCTATGCAATGTGTATATGTGTAAGGTTTACTTGTTTGCGGATGATACCAAAATCTACAATAGAGTAGACACCCAGGAAGGTGTAGATTACATGAGGAGGGATATAGCTAAGCTTGAAGAATGGTCTAGAATTTGGCAGCTGAAATTTAATTTTAGAAAATACAGGGTCAAGCATTTAGGCTGCAAAAATCCAAGGGAGCAGTACAGTGTAGGAGGTGAGGTACTAATGTCCACAAAAGAGGAGCAGGACCTGGGCGTAATTGTGTCTGATCTTAAAGTAGCTAAACAGGCAGAAAAGGCACCTGCAAAAGCCAGAAGGATGCTTGGGTGCATAGGGAAAGGAATGGCCAGCAGAAGAAAGGAGGTGATAATGCCTCTGTATAAGTCTGGTGCGACCTCATTTGGAGTACTGTGTGCAATTCTGGAGACTGCACCTTCAAAAGGGTATAAGCAGGTTGGAGTTGGTACTGAGGGTCGCTATTAAAATGGTTAATGGTCTTCGTTATGAAGCATATGAGGACAGACTTAAAGATCTTAATATGCATGCTTTAAAGGAAAGGCAGGATAGGGGCGATATGATAGAGACATTTAAGTACCTCCGTGGCATAAACGCACAGGAGGGTCTCTTTCAATTGAAGGCAAGCTCTGCTATGAGGGAACATAGCATGAGAATGAAAGGGGATAGACTTAGGAGTAATGTGCAGAAATATTTCTTTACAAAAAGAGCAGTAGATGTATGGAATAGTCTCTCAGTGGAGGTGGTGGTCACAAGGAATTCAAAAAGCATGGGTCACATCTGAATTCAAAAAAGCATGGGACAAACACAGGATCTCTAAAGGTAAAAGGGGTCTATTGTAGTTGATATAGAAGGGCAGACTAGACAGGCCATGTGGTCTTTTTCTGCGGTTATGTTTCTATACAAATAAAGACCACACACTATGTGCAGTTTAAAATAAATTGTGTTTCCATTTCAAAAGTCTCTTTGGATCTGCCAAACTAAAATACAGCTTTTAAGATTGGATATCCAATAGTAAGGACTTCTGTTTTCATTCCATTTAATTTAAGGCTACTGGTCTTTACCCACTGAGAAATTCTCTCCAAATACTGCTGAGCATTAAACAGCTAGGTAACAACCACTAGAACATTAGTTGCATAGTCGTCCTCCTACCTTCAAACCTCTAATACATCCCCTAAAGGCTGGGGATATTAAATAGCAGGACAAAACTGACCCCAGGTGCACTCCCACTGATACGTGTCTGGGGGTTGATTTTATTTCCCCTGACCTCTAACCTTGTACTTCCTCCTCTCCAAATTCAGGTCTCTACCTGGTAACTCTAATTCATCACATCTCAACGTGAACAATTGATGATTTACCAGGTCAGAAGCTGCCCATAGATTCAACAACAAAAGCAGCACTGATAGTCCCATCCAGGAAGCCCAAAATACTCTCTGATGCTGCCAGTGGCCTTGCTTCTGTGCTGTGGGCCTTCTGCAATCTTGACTGGAGGACTTTCATAAACTAGATGGTTTTCAAATAGGAATTTAGCACTTTATTCAGCCCCCCCTTTTTAAAAATGTTGTCAGAGCACTCTCTTTAGCTCTTCTTAATATTCATCATTGGTCCTGAAAAACTCCCCCGAGACATTAATTCTCTGTGTTTTTGTTTGCTTCTGTGTTTCATGAATTACCAGCATCGTAAAAATGCTTGTTAATTATCTGGCATACTCGTATGCCCCTTTCTCCTCATTTTTGGAACAGCATATGAGGCTGGTCAAATAATATGTGAGAGATAAATTGCTGCAGAATGGTAAGATTTAAAGGCATTTTTCTGTTTCTTTGAACTAGCCTGCCTTTTGGACCATTTTTTTATTATTGAATCGTGGCATCATATTTGAGCTATGCTCGTAATAAAGGGCTAGATTTAGGGGGGGGGTTATACTGATCTCTTTTTGTTTTTATGTTTAATTTATTTATTTTATTTATTTATTTATTTATTTACAGTTTCTTTTATACCGCACTATTCGACAGTGCGGTTTACAATGAACATAAAAACCACACGTCACAAATTGATCTGTGCTTACAATGAACAGGTAAAATAAACTTGGATATACATTAAACAGGTTTCTTGAACAGTGAAACAGTGAACATGCGAACTATGTACAAAGCAACTAAATGCAGCTATATGTAGAGTTAAGTGAAACTAAGTAAATTTCTCTTGGTGAGAGGAGGTGCAAGTGAGATTACAGTTCTGCAGATTAAGAATGTGGAGTGCATGGGTTTAGGTGTTGGCCTGGAGTGTGGTGGTGAGTTGGTATGGGGGGTATCTGAAACATCGTAGTGCTGCAGAAATAGGTGATGCTTCAGTGCCTTCCTGAACTGGGAGAGGTCACTGATGGTTCTGATGCCAGATGGTAGGGCGTTCCAACATGATGGTGCAAAGTAGGAGAAGGCTCTGGATCTAGTGACTTGAGAGCACTTCGTGATTGCCTTCGGTAATACGAGAGAGTTGGAGGCGGTCGATCTCCTTGCTCGATTAGGGGGTGTAATTGATATCAGGTCAGTGATAGCAGACGCAGAGTAGTTATTGATTGCTTTATGAGTCATAGTTAGGATCTTGAAAGAGATCCTAGATTGTATAGGCAGCCAATGTAACTGTTTCAGTATTGGAGTGATGTGGGTTCTCTTAGAGGCTCCATGAAGGATTCTTGCGGCAGAGTTCATTGCCAGTTGTAAGGGGTTGATCGTGCTCTTTGGTAGGCCATGTAGTATCGCATTGGCGTAGTCAAGGTGAGGCATTATTAGGGCCTGAAAGACTGATCGGAAGTCATCTGGCTCTAGCAGCTGACGCAGATAACGAAGGGTCCGGATTTTATGATTGACAGAGTTTGCTACGTTGCTGATAAGAACCTTCATATTGAGTTGTTGATCGAGCGTAACCCCCAGGTATCTCACTGTAGTCTTGCAGAGGAGTTCTGCGTCATGCACCTTGATGGACATTGGTGGGGTAAATGCAGGGTTCCTGGTGACGAAGAGGACTTCTGTCTTTTTGAAGTTTATCTTAAGCATTTGTGCATTTAGCCAGTCTGTGACTGCGTCAAAGCATTTGATTAGTGGGGAGAGGTCCAGGTGTTCTGTTAAGATTGGCATATACATCAAGACGTCATCAGCATAGACCAGGCAGTTGATGTTAAAAGAATGAATAAGGTCACAGATAGGCTGCATATAGACGTTGAACAGCAAGGCGGAAAGGGAGGAGCCTTGTGGCACACCTTTTGTTTGGGGGAAGGGGTCAGAGGTGGAAGATCCATAACGGACATGTTGCCAACGGTCTCTGAGGTATGAAGCACACCAAGATAGAGCTGATCCGTGAACTCCCTTCTCTCTAAGTCGTGACAGGAGTACTTCATGATCGACAGTGTCGAAGGCAGCGGCAATGTCCATGAAGATTAAAGCAAAACCTTGTCTGATGTTGTCCAGGCCTATGGTTAAAGCATTAAACAGAGATGTCAGTAGTGTTTCAACACCATGTGATTCACGAAATCCGTGCTGACAGGGATGCAAGGGTGCATTGGTATCTATATGATCTTGTAATTGGCGTTGGGTAATTTTTTCAATGATTTTCGATAGGAGAGGAATGCTGGAGATGGGTCTGTAGGATTCCATCATGGAGGGGTCCAACTTGCTGTTTTTTAGGAGAGGTCTGATAGAAGTCTGCTTCAGGGTTTGAGGGAACGTCCCAGTAGAGAACGATACATCTATCATTTTAGCTAGAAATGGGCTGAGATCCGCCCGTAGTGACTTTATCCAGGAAGCTGGACAGGGGTCAGAAGGTGATGTTGTGGTGTTTATTTTAAGATAGTGTCTTGAATGACTCTGTCAGTTGGGGTGGAGAAGGATGAAAGAGTGTGTTGAGTCTCATATGAGAATTGGCTAGATGAGGGTAGAAGGACGGTGTAGGGAGTGTTAGCTGGAATGAGGGGCTTAGAGGTTAGAGCGAGCTGGTTACTTTTGCTTCGTAAGTAGTTGGCATATTCCTGAGGGTCTAGATGGGGCAAGGTACCCTGAGAAGGTTCCTTTGCTAAGGTTTCACAATGCGGAAGAGCTCGTGAGGTTTGTTGAGGGAGCGCTGTAGTCTACTTGCGTAATATTGTTTCATACTAGAAGATACGGATGAGCGATGTCTTCTTAATTGTGCTATGAATGCATCATGGTTTTCAGCTGTTCTTGATAGTCGCCACCGTCTTTCTAGCTGTCTGAGGAGAAGGAGTGATTTCCGTAGCTCTGAGGAGTACCATGGTGCATTCTTTTTCTTATGAGGTACCTTGATTGTGGTAGGAGATTGGATCACAGCATCAAGGCAAGAGTTCCAAGAATCAACCATGTCCTCAAGGCTTTTTTCAGCAGGGTAAAGTAGGTTCTGTGTCCTCTTTAGGATGTCCTCTCTGTTAAAAGGGTGAAAGCGCTTCAAGTGTTCTGGGGTGGGTTCATCTACTGGTAATGTCTTGGAAGAGCTGGAGCATATTGGCATCTGGAATAGTATCAGGAGATGATCAGACCAGGGTACTGAGATTGAATTTAGGTAGGAATTGTGCCAATGGGTAAGAGCTGATTGTGGTGCAAAGATAAGATCCAGTGTGTTACCTTTTGTATGGGTAGGGGTGTCAACCAACTGAACATAGCCTAGTTCACTGAGAGCATCGATAAAGGCGTTGGTATGGCTGTCTTGAATGGTTGGGAGGTTAAGGTCGCCTAACACCCAGTTTAAGGTGTGCGGGCTCGTAGGGTTGCAGGCAAGATCAATTATTGTGGCTAAATCATCTGGTGATGAGGATGGTGTTCTATAGAGTAAATTGATAGTGATCTGCTTATTTGCGATGGTAACAGAGTCAAGGGTCGAAGTGCTGTTTGAGGCTACAAGCTGAAATCTAAGGTCAGATTTAGATAAGATGAGTACCCCTCCACCACGGCGGTCAGTTCTATGACATGAGTGAGCTATGAAGTTGGGAGGAACAATCAGGTGAAGGAGCACAGAGTCAGAGGCGGATAGCCAGGTCTCAGTGACACATAGTATATCGAGGTTATGGGCTGAGAGAATATCTGTTAATGCTGGCCATTTTTTCCATATTGATCGAGCATTTATTAGTGCGCATTTAAGGTTAGAGGGATGGAGAAGCTGTGCACGCTGAGAAGGGTTGTGCTGCTGAAGGGCAACATAGATAACATGTGGACCAGATGGGCGCCGTGGCGTTTCAGTTTGATGGTTGGGTAAGTCGAAGGATCTTCTCCATGGTCTATGAAGGATTGGAATAGCGTTGTGGGGTGCAGTAAAGGCTAGAGTGTCATACGTTAAAGCTATTAACATATAACAGAGAGAAAGGGTAAAGGGGTATGAGGTGATATGATGATATGTATTACATTTTGTTTGCAGTCTATCTTTTTTTTTGCTTTTTTCCCCAATAAAGTCTGCAATAATAAAACCATTTTTGTAGCTGAGCAGGTATTAATAAAAAGCTTCCTTAACCTCTGGGCTCTCCTATATTCAATCCCATTTATTGCGACCTAAACCAAATGGCCCTAATCTCGAAGTTGCCTAGCTCTCTTCCTTACCAATCCTGTCCTAGACTTGAGAGAATACAATTCCTTCTTCCATCATGCCCCCCGCCTCCACCCCCACCAAACACATGTAACCTTTATTCCAACAAATACTTACGTTTCCACAAATTTATTGTAGGAAAGGACAGGTAAAAGGGATACCAGAATCCCCAATATGTAATTGAAGATAGATTAATTTCTTGATACAGATCTCTAAAATGTGCTGATAGAAGAACTTTGTTGACAAGGACTGTCACTCACAAGTTTATCCTTTCACCTACTTCCTCTTAAATAGAATAGGATATCATGATCATGAGTTCTGTGTAACTATCTTTAAAATAGTTTGAGAACATTGTTTGTTTATTTATTTATTTATTTATTTATTTATTTATAGTTTTTCTATACCGCGCTATTTTCCATCAGCGCGGTTCACATGCAACAAACTCGCACAGCAGGAAAAGCCATACTGCGTTTTACATTGAACAGAGAATTGCACACATTTTACATTGAACAGGTATTGAACATGGAACACAGGCTAACAATATACATCGTGGAACTATATACAATATGGGATTATATACAGGTTGATAACAGTAGTAAGATATCAACTAGGCATTTTTCAACGTAAACATGGCTTGAGGGGTAATGCAAGCATAAAGAATAAACAGGTTATGAACTGTGCAACCATCGTTCATTGTACAGTCAACTATAGGTCACTGCTGACACGGCATAATTTCTGCAACTCTGCAATTATAAATAATTCTGTCATAATCAAGTAAATTTCATCTAATACATTGTAATCACCTCTTACTCTCTAAAAGAATTCTAGCAACACCTTGTGTTATTTCATGTTTATGATTAATGACTGTGTTACTTCCCCTTTTTGTTTTAATAAAAAGTGCTTCAAGGGAGGAAGACTTTGAATCCAACAGAAGTGGAACTGTGCTGTGTCCATAGACCTTCTGTTGACTTCCCTCTGAGCTCAAAGAAAGTAGCACTTTGTGTGTGATTGTGTTCTGTGTTACTCTCTGCTTATTTCTCACTGCTTGAGGGATCAGAGACCGAAAGAGCCAAGGTATTGTGGCCAGATCACGGGTATTCTTCATTTATAATACAAAACTTGCGCAATAGCTGTCAAATCAATCTTGCACTAATGAAAAAAATAAAATTACCCATCGCAGCCCTTAGGAATAAATTCTGTCTTTGCTCTCATTGCTCTTGAAGGAGTTTTCATACACATATCCTCAGCTGGGCCATTATTTCAGCTGTGGGCTGGAGGACATGTAGACTGGATCCATTTACAGCTTATTGATTTTAGAACAAAGAAGAACAAAGACTTGTTACTAACCTCATAATAATCCATGTTCGCTCATGAGAAGCGTGTACAGCTTGGATGACTTCAGTAGGTATTTTTCTACCTATTATCTAAGATGCACAACCAGAGAACCGGGGTGCCCCATTGTTTCCAGCATCAACACCATCACAACAGGAGTATCTGGCTACAAGGATGTCATCCTCGAGCTCTTTGCCACCAGCACTCCCCCACTACTTTCATGCAACCACTTGCTTAATGAAGAAACTCCATCTATCTTTCAGATCAAGTATCATCTATTATGCCATATCTTTATGTATATAGTTTCATGTTTTCTGCATCTATCCTGAAATATGTCAATATGTAAATAGTTACCCCTGTTCTCCAAGTTCTATTCCCTGTTATAATGTAAACTCAATCAGTCTTCTCTGATCTGAGTATTCTTTGTTAAATGTAAATCGCACTGATAACAAATAGTGCGGTATATAAGAATTGTTAAATAAATAAATAAATATTGCTCACCTCCCAGAGGACGCCATCCTGGCAACAATGGATGTTGAAGCCTTGTACACCAAAATCCTCCACTAAGATGGTGGTATAGAAATTTTATTTATTGTATTTATTTGAACAGTTTTTTTATACCACCCTTTCCAGCGATCAGGGACGGTTTACATGGAACAAAAACTTGAAGATACATGGAACATTCTTAATAATAACATAATAGGAGCTAGGTATCTAGCTGAAACACGAACTATATACACACCAGTAAACACGAGTTGCAGAAATGTTAGAAAATAAATAAATAAAATACAGACAGACCGCAAGCCGTCAGGAATGTCATCCCCAATGCCACTACAGCTGACCTTGTCACTAAGCTCCGCCACTTAATCTCTCACACAACTATTTCAGATTTTCAGAGGACTTATATCTGCAAGTCAGTATCCCTGCCATTGGTACCTGCATGGTTCCACAAAATGCCAACATGTTCATGGCCAACTTAGGGTAATGATTCCTCTGAGATACATTGATGACATCTTCATCTGGATCCACAGACTTGAAGACCTGAAGCATTCCATCAAGGATCTAACGAACTCCACCCTACCATCAATCTTAAGGATCTACAACAGACATTTTTGAAATTGCAATATCCACCCAACAGAATGTATAAACAGATCAAAAGAGCAAAACAAATACCCAGGAAACAATCTGCTACATGACCATCCAAATTTAAAAAAAAAAAAAAAAAATCATCTCTGGTTGTCACTTACAGCTCCCAGCTGAAACCACTAAAACATAGTATGAAAGATCTACAACTCATCCTGGACAATGATGCAAACCTCTTACAGGCCCTCGCAGTAGCCTATCCTGACTTACCAACAGCCTCTTAACCTAAAAGCAAATACTTACCAGCAACCTCATGCTGCACAACGATACCAGCTCAGGGACAAAACCTTGCCAGAAACCCAGAGCCGATTCTATCGTCATATTCACCCAAGCAGCACTATCACAGGACCCAACTCTGTCATCTTATAACATCTGGAGTTCATTCACCTGCCCCCACGGAAAACTGAAGTGCTGGGGGTTGGCCTGCCTGGTAGGGGAGGGGATTCAGGGAGTTTCTTGAGGACAATTTCTGTAAATGGGTTCATTTTGCACATACCGTGACAGTAATGAACCTTGCTTCTCAACCAGGTATTGTAGCATATGATCTTAGCCTCTCAAATTTACTGCTGGTGCTTAGTATAGAACTTTCATTGAGCCAAGGAGAGCTGCCTCCTGGATTTCCTAAGATGAACATGTGTAGCCAATTTCTGAAGATGTGCTTTGAAAATCCTCTTAATCGAGCCTGTGGCTGGGGGAGGGGGTCTATGCTCTTTTGCACCTATTCCTTTATTGGCATTTGCGCATGCCTCAGGCCAGCTCATCATGTATGTATTTCCATATGCATGTATTCCGTATACAAGATAGGAAATATATGGGCAAGTCACTTAATCCTCCATTGCCTCAAGTACAGACTTAGATTGTAAGCCCTCCGGGGATAGGGGAATACCTACTGCACCTGAATGTAACTCATCTTGAATGTCTACTGGAAAGGCGTGAGCTAGATAATAAAGAAATAAATATAAGGTACACCATTATCTGTTGGCAGTATCCCTCTGCTGTCTGCATAGGACAAACATGTGAATCCCTAAGAAAAAGAATAGGTGGTAGAAATCTGACATTAGACATGGCAACATTCAAAAGCCAGTAAGAGAACATTTTAGCCTTCCCCAGACACATTCTTTCTAACCTTAAGGTTGCCATACTCCTACAAAAAATGAAATCGCTCAGTTAGAACTAATCAAAAACTCAACACCATCACCCTAGGCCTGAAGAGGAACGATGGCTTCATGACTCACTGCAGGTGTTAATGGATTTTAACCATTCTCAAATCAACCTGTCCCTTAGTTTCTCTCACTCTCCACAAAATGGGAGGTGGCTAGGTGCAATCTTGGCCGCTGAAGGGTAACGGGGAATGGGGGAGGAAGGAGTGGATGTCCTGATTGGAACCGGGGGTGGGGAGGGAAGCTGAGGGAGTGGTGATCGGTGGGTAAAGGAGTGGGAAGGAAAAGGGGCTTAAAGAAAAGCAAGTCAGATGTGGCACTGTGCAGGGAACAGGGAAGGAGGGTGGAAGGCAAGAGAGTCCAAGCAGCAGCCCCAGAAGATTGGGGGGGGGGGGGGGGGTGGAAATGGGAGCTTTCTTGAAAAGTCTGCCGGAGACTTGTTGGCTCCTCCCTCCTTCTTTACCTTCATGCCCTTATCCGTTTTGGTTTTTTCCCTAAGGTTTTTTTTTACTGGTTTTGAATTATACATGTCCATATTTCATTATCTTTTTTTTTATATAAGAACTGTTTTTCTATCTTTTAATATAACATTTTTTTACTTATTTTTTTACTCATTTTAGCTGGTGTAGTTCTATTTTACTCCTTATTTACTGTTTCAAAATTTTTTTTTAACTGAGGGCTTTATCATCTTTTTATACAAAAACAATGTGTTTTATTTATAGCATTTTCATTTATAGTGCTTTGATTTATAGTATTTTTAATACAATGTTTTTATTACTGGTTTTTATTTCAATCTGTTGTGATACATCCCTTACTTTTGATCACCTCTTTCCCATTTTTTTCTTTATGTTCTGATAATTTTTATTATTGCAGTCCGATTGTTTTTTATTTCTGTATTTCAATGTTTTTTAGCCCTATTGAATTTTGTCTCTTAGCCTCCTGTCATCCCCAGACAGCACCTTTTTGTGTTTCAATTCAGCATTTTTTTTCTGCCCCTTTTTCCCTCTCCCCTCTTTTTCCTTTCCAATTACCTGCACAATGCTATTTTACTGACTAGATACATGTTTACAGATCGCATACCGTCCTCCTCGATCTGTGCTTGCTGGTGTTCTTTCATTTTTAGCAGTACTATCCATGTTCATCTGACTAGTGCTCAGCTATTGCAGTTTATGGTATTTTAATTTATTCTTAATATTATATTACACAGTCTTCTCCTTTAACTCTGCCCATTTTTTTATCTGTATCTACGGTCACCATATTCTATGGGACTATTTGCTATTTATGTTTGGGTTTCTTTTATTTGTTATTGCCTTCTGTGTTGGTTTTTATGTTTTTATGTGTCTATGCTTTTAATGTTATCATGCCCCTTAGTGTGTATATTTATTGTTTTTCTTTGCAGAGGATTTTTTATTTATTTATTTATTTTTAAAGACAACGCTTTGGTTGTTTACACTCTACTATGGCAACTATCGTTTGGCGGGAAAGCTCCTTCTTAAACCCCTTTCCACACTTGCGCAGTCCTTTCATTGATTCTCTGTACCAGTATGGTTTGAGCATTTTGGCATCTGTTCTTAGCGGTATGTATGGCTTCATTATATGTAACTCTTTCCTTTCCCCTCCTTCCCCTCTTCTTATCCCCCAAACCCCGTATTTTTTAATCTCCAGGAACAAGCAGGAATGAGTCCTCACATATGGGTACGTCGGAACCGACGGAGCCTGCGCGGGAAAGCTCCCCAGCTTCCCAAAAGGAAAGCTTTTGGGGCTTCCCACAGTGCATGCGCGCTGCCTTCCCGCCTTCCTGACCAACTCTCCTCAGTTCTTCTTTTTCCGCGGAGCCAGCAGGTCGTGTTCCTGTCACCGCTGAAGAAGTTCTTATTTTAATTTGTTTCTTTGGCCGCGTGTCTGCCTTCCCCGATTCCGAACCGGTACCGCTGGTCTTTTTTCTTTTAATTCTTAAAAAAAAAAAAAAAAAATTCTTTTTCTCTCACTTGGTGTGTTTGTTTGTGGGGCCTACAGGCCTTCACAAATTCTCCCTCATGGAGAAGCCAGCCTCTGGATTTAAAAAATGCACCAAGTGTTCTAGTACTATTTCAGTCACAGACACCCATGAATGGTGTCTTAAATGTTTGGGACCTGACCATTCGATTCCGGATTGTCCCTCCTGCTCTCTGATGTCCAAACGTGGCTTACAGAACCGAGCAGTCAAATTCCATATGCTGTTTTCTACATCAACATCCTCCAGGTCTTCCTCTCCGGATGGATCTCAGGTAACCAAACATGCTTCAGGCAAGTCCTCAAAGGGCAAATCTCCCTCTAAACAGGGAGAGGCCCTTGGGCTAGACCCTGAGGATCCTGCCCCAGCCAAACAACCCCGGCGGGAAGCTCCGGCTTCCAAAGCTCCTCCTATGGGGTTACAGGTTGACATCGATGGCACGGCCTCGACCGATCACCTGTTAGACTGCTCTGGGGTACCGGCTCAAACCGGTACCGACATCCAGGCAGTTGTGGCGTCTATGGGTACTACGGTACAATCCATGCAGCAGGCCATAATGGCTTTCATTAATGCTGCAACGCCCTCGGTACCGCAACCGTCGGTTCCGACCCCGGTTCCGGTACCACAACCGATACCGGTACCCAGAGCATCTACTTCCAGTAGAATGCCGGTTCCGGTTCTCGGTTCCGGAGGTTTTCTCGATACTGACCCGGTTCCTGGTACCCCCGATGTCGATACCGGTCGGTACGCGTATCGGTCTCTGGAAGCAAATAGGCGATACTTCAAGTCTTCTGAGGATGCTGATACCTCCGATGATTCTGATGAAGCATCCCTTATTCTTCCTGAGGGAGCCCTCTTCCCCAAAGAGAAGAATGTCTCCTCCAGAGGACTTGTCCTTTCAGGACTTCATTCTTGAAGTAGCCAAAGGACTCTCTATTACAGTATCCTCTGAAAAAGAACCTAGAGCACAAAAATTAGACATTTTAGGATACTCTAAGGTTCCCAAAGAGGCAGTCACCTTACCCATTCATAATATTCTCCAAGAACACATGATGGATTTATGGGAGGCTCCTCTTACTTTATCTCCACATTCTCGTCGGTTGGACACCATGTATCGGGTCCCTCCTTCTGGTTTTCAAAAAACTCAGCTTCCTCACCATTCCATAGTGGTGAAGTCTGCTATGAAAAAGATAAAGAGTACCAAAAGGCACTCTTCTACCCCTCCAGGAAGAGAATGTAGAACTTTGGATGCTTTTGGCAGGAAAATTTTCCAAGCTAGTATGCTTATTGCCTGAATCAACTCATACAGCCTCTATATGGGCATGTTTCTGAAAGAGCTTGCTTTTAAAGTACGAAATTTTCTCCCCTTTATCCCAGAGGATAGAAAAGAGGAGTTCCTGCTTCTTTTAAAGCATATCCAAGATGTGTCAAAGTTCTCTAATAGAGCTGCCTTTGACTTTTTTGAAGGTGCTAGCAGAGCATCTGGCATAGCTATAGCTGCTCGTCGAATTGCTTGGCTCCAGGCCTCTGACCTGGAATCCTGGGTACAAGATGGCCTAGGCAATTTGCCTTGTACTGGTGAAAATCTATTTGGCAAGGAGTGGCAAGTCAAAGCCACTCAAATGGATGCAGAAAATGCTGCTCTAGATAGACTTTCTAAGTCTACTTCTAACCCTGCCAAGAAAAAGCCTTTTAAGAAATCTTTCTACAAAAAGACTAGATTTTCTACCAATGCTGGCCAATCATCTTCTCAAGTTCGCTTTGCTCCTAAACGTCAGCAAGCTAAACAGGCCAGAACAAAACCTGCAGGGGCTGCTACGCTTCAACAGTCCCAACCCCCTCAGGGTTTTTGACTTACTTCTAGAGAACATACCCTTTCTGGCTCTGCAACAACCAGAGCCTCTCACCATTCCAGGAAGGTTAACTCATTTTGCTCCCAGATGGGAACAAATCACATCAGAACAGTGGACCCTCTCTATCATCAGAGAGGGCTACAAACTGCATTTTTCCAGCCTTCCTCTCTATCCCAGGGTGAGACATTTCATCTCTCCCCCATCTCTTCTACACCTGTTGGATCAGGAAGTGAATACCCTGCTTGCCCAAGGGGCAATAGAACAGGTTCCTCTCCTTCAACAGGGCTCAGGGTTCTACTCCCCCTATTTTCTCATACCAAAGAAAACAGGAGGGTACAGACCCATCCTAGATCTGAGAGAATTAAACAAATTTCTATGCAAGGAGAAATTCAAAATGATCTCTCTGGGTACTCTCCTTCCATACCTACAGTCAGGACTGGCTTTGTTCTCTAGACCTCAAGGATGCGTACACACATATACTCATCCATCCATCCCACAGAAAATTCCTTCGATTTCTGTTCCAGGGAAAACATTTCCAGTACAGAGTACTCCCCTTCGGTCTAGCCTCTGCTCCAAGAGTGTTCACAAAATGCATGTCAGTAGTGGCTGCATTTCTACGCACTCAGGGAATCTTTGTCTTCCCATACCTAGACGACTGGCTCATCCGAGCTCCATCTCAGTCCCAGGCTCAGACTTCCCTGGATCACACCATCTGCATCCTGCAGTATCTGGGACTTGTCATCAATCTGCCAAAGTCTCAACTCACCCCTACTCAATCCCTAGAATTCATAGGGGCCTGGCTAGATACCACCACAGCAAGGGCCTATCTTCCTCAGGCACGTTGCCACCGGCTAGTGCACTTGGCCTCTCAGATTCAGTCCAGAAGCCATTTGACTGCCAGAGAGATGTTACAACTGCTAGGCCACATGGCATCCCCAGTTCATGTGGTGCCCTATGCTCGCCTGCATATGAGAGCAGCTCAATGGACTCTGTCCACCCAGTGGACCCAAGCATCAGGAGCTCTCTCAGACCAAATAGAAACCTCCAAACGTCTCTTTTGGTCTCTCCAGTGGTGGATGTCCACTCAAAATCTGTTGCTGGGGTCCCCTTTCCAACCGCTACTACCCCAAGCAACCCTCACCACAGATGCCTCCCAAACAGGATGGGGAGCTCATCTTCAAGACCTTTCCACTCAAGGCCTTTGGTCTCCACAGGAGACCGCCCTTCATATCAACCTTCTGGAACTTCGAGCAATTTTCCTTGCTCTCAAGGTCTTCCATACCCTCCTATGCAACATGACAGTTCTTGTTCATACCGACAATCAAGTAGCCATGTTCTACGTAAACAAACAAGGAGGGACTGGCTCTCTGTCGCTTTGCAACGAAGCTCTCAGACTGTGGGCCTTCGCCAGAGAGCATCAAATCCATCTCCTGGCAGTATATCTCCCAGGAATTCAAAACTCTTGGGCAGACAGACTCAGCCGAGTTCTGCTTCCACACGAGTGGTCCCTGCACATGGATCAGGTACTCAGAATCTTTCAGAAATGGGGAACCCCGGACATAGACCTCTTTGCAAGTCCGTGGAATGCCAAACTTCCCCGGTTCTGTTCCAGAACTCCGTGTCAGGGGGTTCAGGCCAAGGATGCCTTCCTCCTTCATTGGGGTCAGGGCCTCCTATACGCCTTTCCACCCATTCCTTTGATTCCCAAGACTCTGTTCAAACTGCAGAGGGATCACGGATCTATGATCCTTATAGCTCCACGCTGGCCACGCCAAGTGTGGTTACCTCTACTTCTGCACCTCTCCCAGGGCCCCTCCCTGGACCTTGGATTTGCTCCAGACCTTCTGTCTCAGGAGCAAGGGACTTTGTGGCACCCAAACCCCAAGTCCCTTCACCTCAGAGCATGGTTACTGAAGGCCTAGACCTTCAAGACTTAAATGTCTCGCAACAAGTAAAGGATATCCTCCATGCTTCCAGAAAACCTTCCACAAGGCGTTCTTATGCTTTCAAATGGAAAAGATTTTCCATTTGGTGTGCTCAAAAGGGTCTTGACCCTTTTGCTCTTCCTCTGAATTCCCTATTGGAATATCTCCTGCATCTCTCCAATGCAGGCCTTAAAACGAATTCAGTAAGGGTTCATTTGAGTGCTATTGCAGCATCCCTCAAGCCTCTCAATGGACAACCTATTTCCTCTCATCCTCTTATTGCAAGATTCATGAGAGGCCTAACTTTAACTAAACCTCCCATTAGGCCTCCTCCGGTGGCATGGGACTTAAATTTGGTTCTTGGTCAGCTTATGAAGCCACCTTTTGAACCTTTAGTCTCTACTTCCTTGAAATTTCTTTCCTGGAAGGTTATTTTCCTCATTGCAGGCACTTCAGCTCGCCGCATCAGTGAACTGCAAGCCTTAGTGGCTAATCCACCTTACACAAGGTTCCATCATGATAAGGTAGTCCTTAGGACAAATCCACACTTTATGCCTAAGGTGGTTTCACCTTTTCATCTTAATCAAGAGGTATATCTACCTGTCTTTTTTCCAGCTCCTCACGCATCCAGTGCAGAGCGGAACCTTCATACTCTAGATTGTAAAAGAGCTCTTGCCTTTTACCTCCACAGGACTCGGCCACATCGAAAGTCTTCCCAACTTTTTGTTGCTTTCGATCCTTCTCATTTGGGACTTCCAGTCTCAAAAAGAACACTTTCCAATTGGATTGCTCAGTGTATTTCTTTTGCTTACCAGAGTAAAAACATTTCTCTGGAAGGCCATGTCACAGCTCACAATGTGAGAGCCATGGCTACCTCTATGGCTCATCTTCACTCTGTATCCATAGATCAGATCTGTCGAGCAGCCATCTGGGCCTCGGTTCATACCTTCACAGCCCATTACTGCTTGGATAAGGACTCCCGCCGGGATGCCTTATTTGGTCAGGCTGTCCTCAAACACATGTTCCATTCTTAAACAACTCCTGCCCTCCTTCCCTCAATGGATGCCTGAGATCCATAGGAAGATGAAGAGCCCTTGCAGGGGGATCTCCCAGGCATCTCAGCTAGGGAGTCCCCATATGTGAGGACTCATTCCTGCTTGTTCCTGGAGATAGCACAGTTACTTACCTGTAACAGGTGATCTCTGGGAACAGCAGGAATAGTCCTCACAACCCACCCACCTCCCCTAGGAGTTGTATCTCTTTCTCTTTCCTTTCCTCTCTCTATTGTCTCAGCTTTAAACTCGAACTGAGGAGAGTTGGTCAGGAAGGCGGGAAGGCAGCGCGCATGCGCTGTGGGAAGCCCCAAAAGCTTTCCTTTTGGGAAGCTGGGGAGCTTTCCCGCGCAGGCTCCGTCGGTTCCGACGTACCCATATGTGAGGACTATTCCTACTGTTCCCAGAGATCACCTGTTACAGGTAACTAACTGTGCTTTATTTTTTATTGTGTTCACTATTTCTATTAGCATCTATCCTCTCAAATGTTCATGATTAGCTTACATACCTAGAGCACCCCTCTATCCAGCCGCTTACCTTATGAGCAGGTTCCCGTTGTGGTTATCCCCCTTTTTTGATTTCTGCTTTTTATTTTTAGCAACTCCACAGAAAACATCAGTTGCAGCAAACCCAGTTTGTCTACCAGCCTCATTCTGTACCCTGATTGTAAATGCTTTGAAATACGGGATTTTCCATATATACAGTTTTATTGATATATATCTTTTATATTTAGGTAGTCTGCCTTTTTATCATTATTTATGGTTTATTATTATATTTTACCATTTTTACTTTAAATGTGTTTAACATTGGTCTCACAATACTATGTTGGTCTTAATATAGTTTTCCTTCTTCGTGTTTTCTACGGTTTCATCATATTTACTGATATTAATTTTTGGATAGGTTTTTATTATGTGCTGTAATATGCCTCCTTTTCCCCTTCCTTTCCCTCCCCCTCCCCTTTTCTTTAGAGCCATATTATTTATTCATTGGTTTATATAATTCCCTATTCTACTTGTAGCCCTCTTGTACAATTTGATATCCTCTTATGCATCCCTGTATTTTCTTTCTTGAGTTGGTCACTCTTTTCTTACATAAGAACATAAGATATGCCATACTGGGTCAGACCAAGGTCCATCAAGCCCAGCATTCTGTTTCCAACAGTGGCCAATCTAGGTCATACGTACCTAGCAGTTTCCCCAAGGGACACAGGTTCCACAATGCTTGTACTGGTTCAAGCATTGATATCCTGGGTCCCTTCTTAATAATGGTTTATGGACCTTTCCTCCAGGAGCTTGTCCAAACCTTTTTTAAACCCAGCTACACTAACAGCCTTTACTACATCCTCCGGTAACAAATTCCAGAGTTTGATTACACGTTGAGTGAAAAAATATTTTCTTTTATTAGTCTTAAATAGTTTACCCTGTAGCTTCATTGCATGTCCCCTAGTCTTTCCATATTCTGATAAGGTAAACAATCGATCTACGTTTACCCGTTCCACTCCGTTCATTAATTTATAGACTTCTATCATATCTCCCCTCAGCCGTCTCTTCTCCAGGCTAAAGAGCCCCAAACTTTTTAGCCTTTCTTCATAGGAGTAGCCTTCCATCCCCTTTACCATTTTGGTGGCTCTTCTCTGAACCTTTTCTAAAATCGCTATATCCTTTTTAAGATACGGCGACCAGAATTGCACACAATATTCAAGGTGCGGTCTCACCATGGAACGATATAGAGGCATTATAATATCTTTTGTTTTATTTTCCATTCCTTTCCTTATCATACCTAGCATTCTATTTGCTCTCTTGGCCGCCGCTGCACACTGGGCCGAGGGTTTTAACAAGGTATCCACAATGACACCTAAATCTTTTTCCTGGGTGGTGGTTCCTAATGTGGAACCTTGCATCGTGTAACCATAGTTTGGGTTGTTCTTCCCTAGGTGCATAACCTTGCACTTCTCCACATTAAATTTCATCTGCCATTTTGATGCCCAGTCTTCCAATTTATCAAGATCCTCTTGCAATTTTCCACAATCCTCCTGGGTTTTAACAACTTTAAATAGTTTTGTGTCATCTGCAAATTTGATAACCTCACTTGTTATTCCACTTTCCAGGTCATTTATGAATATGTCAAAAAGCAGCGGACCCAGCACAGATCCCTGGGGTACACCACTATTCACCTTTCTCCATTGGGAAAATTGGCCATTTAGCCCTACCTTCTGCTTTCTATCTTTTAACCAGTTCCTGATCCACAGTAGTACACTGCCTCCTATCCCATGACTCTTTAGTTTTGCCAAAAGTCTCTCATGAGGGACTTTGTCAAAGGCTTTCTGAAAGTCCAGATACACAATATCAACCGACTCACCTTTGTCCACCTGTTTATTTACTCCTTCAAAAAAACATAACAGATTAGTAAGACAAGATCTTCCTTGTCTAAAGCCATGTTGGCTGTCTCCCATTAGGTCGTGACTATCTACATGCTGAGTAATTTTATTCTTTATGATGGTTTCTACCATTTTTCCCGGTACTGATGTCAGGCTCACTGGTCTGTAGTTTCCCGGATCACCCCTCGAACCCTTTTTAAAAATTGGTGTTACATTGGCGATCCTCCAATCCTCAGGTATTAGAGATGATTTTAATGATAGTTCACAGATTACTGATAGCAGGTCTGCAATCTCAAATTTCAGTTCTTTCAACACCCTTGGATGTATACCATCCGGCCCAGGTGATTTGCTACTCTTCAGTTTATCTAATAGTTGTAAGACATCTTCCCGATGTATCGATATTTCCTTCAATTCTTCCACACCTTTAAATACCACTTCAGTCATGGGTAACATCCCTACATCTTCCTCAGTAAAGACCGAAGCAAAGAATTCATTCAGTCTCTCCGCTATCGCCTTGTCGCCTCTTAGTGCTCCGTTAACCCCTTTATCATCTAATGGACCAACTGACTCTCTCACAGGTTTTTTGCTACGAATGTACTTGAAAAGGTCTTTATTTCGCGTTTTTGCTTCCGCAGCAAGCTTCTTCTCAAATTCTCTCTTTGCCTGTCTTATCAATGCCTTGCATTTGACTTGCCAGTGCTTGTGCTGTTTCCAGGTTTCATCGTTTGGCTCTTTTTTCCATTTCCTGAAAGATGCTTTTTTGGCAACAACAGCCTCTCTGACCTCACCTTTAAACCATGCTGGCAGTTTTTTGGACTTCCTTCCACTTTTCTTAAAGCGTGGAATACAGCTGGTCTGGGCTTCCAAGATAGTATTTTTCAACAACACCCAAGCTTGATGTACGTCTTTAACCTTTGCAACTGCTCCTTTTAGTTTTTTCTTAACTGTTTTCCTCATTTTATCATAGTCTCCCTTTCGAAAGTTAAAGGGTAGTACTGTGGATTTTCTTACTATCCCTCCTCCACTAATTAAATCAAAGGTGATCATACTATGATCACTATTGCCAAGTGGCCCCAACACCCTTATCTCTTGCACTACATCTGGTGTTCCACTAAGGACTAGGTCTAATATTGCTTCCCCTCTGGTTGGTTCATGAACCAGCTGCTCCAAGAAGCAGTCATTTATTTCATTTAGGAACTTTATCTCCCTAGCATGTCCTGTTGTGACACTGACCCAGTCGATGCCGGGGTAATTGAAATCACCCATTATTATTACTGCACTGTAACTTTTGCTAGTTTCCTTGATTTCTTTGAGCATTTCATCATCCATTTGTTCATTCTGGCCAGGCGGACGATAGTACACCCCCACTGCCATCGCCTTCCCCTTTTTACATGGAATTTCAATCCATAGAGATTCTACAGCAAATTTTGTTTCTTGCAAAACTTTAATCCTTTCTGACTCAATGCCCTCTCTAACATAGAGCGCAACCCCTCCACCAATTTGGTCAGCTCTATCATTACGATATAGTTTGTACCCAGGTATCACAGTGTCCCACTGGTTGTCCTCCTTCCACCATGTCTCTGATATTCCAATCATATCTTTAAGCATATGAATGTTCAGTTTTTTCATTTACTTAAATGTCATTTAACCTTTTAAGTTGTTTTATGTTATGGATCGATTTCTTGCTAACACATTATATATTCTTTTATATTCTTTTATATTATGTTATTTATTTTATAAGACCTTTACATTTTCTAATGTATGTTGTAATTTTAATGGTTTTTGTTAATGTCATAATTGATTTTCTTTGTATTGTTTGTACCCCTGAGGTATTACCTCTGACAAAAGCCAGAGCCAAAACATGGCCTTGTTGGGTACTATTAATAAACGTTTTCTACTTTTCACCTCGCTTTTGTGTGTGGCCTTGGGGGAGGACAGGGAACAGGCCTAGGAGTTTGTTTATTTAAAATTTTCTATACTGCCCTTCATTCACACATCAGAGCGGTTTACAATATGCTAAAATACAAAAAATAAATAAATAAAAATTAACACAGTTACAACATTACTGGGCACAGAGGTCCCAAAAACAGGTGCTGCCGTAAGGGGGGAAGCACTGGGGAGGTATGGTGAGCAGTTCATGCCCAAAGTATTGCTTGGACCTAATTTTAGGGTGGGAGCAGTGGCAAGGTTGGGCAGCTGGGAGTGGACAGAGGCTATGGAGCAGAGGCAGGGATGGATAAGGGTATCAGAGTAGGAAGGCTGAGGTCTCCCTCCCCCACTCTCAGGTTAATAGGGTAGTAGGATAATGAGAGTCAGGAAGAGTGGGTAGTTAGGGGAGGTGAAGGACAGAAAGGGGATTGAATGGATGCAAGTGCAGTGCTACAAAGAACTATTATTAATGCGATAAAACTTAAAATTTGCACATCTAAACTGCTTTGCATTGAATAATGGTGTCAAGAGATGAGATTGCTCTATTAGCTGTTGTACACTGTATTTTGAAGGGAAGAAAGAATACCTTGCAAATACTGTTAGAGGAGTTTTAATATTAATACATTTTAAAATAAAAGAAATTACACTTGCGAAAGAAAATCTTTTATTTTGAATAGAAATGACGTTTGGAAAATTAAACTTTAAAAAGAAACCCTCAGCATGGACCCCAGTGTACAGAAATAAAGTTAGCAAACGGGACAGGTGAGTTTTCCTGTCAAAATGGTGCCTTTTATGTTGGTCTGACTACCTTTGATTGCTCTCAGGAGTTCTGCTTTCTTTATCAGTTCTGAGTCAAATTTTGCAGTAACTGTCTCATGAAGTATGAGTCTTGAGAGCAGCCACACAGATATTAGGTTATTTAAAAGGTTTTTTTATACTGCTTTATCATTCTGGTCAAAGCGGTTTACATTGTAACTTAAACCTGGTAAAGTACATTAAACAGGGACATTGATAATTTAGATTCTTCAGAAGCAGTGGAGGGTTAAGTGACTTGCTCAAGGAATTCTGATCTCTTGGTTCCCAAGTTGGTACTCTAACCATTAGGCTACTCTTCTACTTCAGCAAAAAGTTATCACATTATTTTTACTTGTCTAAGGGGGCTGGACTGGTGATCACGTAACAGATTACAAAACAAAGTTGATATTAGAAGAGTGGTTTCCATGCCCCTCGTCTAATAGCAGAAACTGAGATAGACTCTGAATGCCTAAGCTCCTACCTCTGGGAATGAGCAACAGGGAAGGGTTTTTCTGGCTACTTCCAAGTGATCCAGCTTGGCCACGGTTGGAAAGAGGATTTTTGGCACAACTAACCATGAGTCTGACCAAGCATGGCACGTCCTCATGCTCAACTTCTAATTTGAAATATCTAATTTTAGATGGTTTCAAATCATATGCATATGATTGCCTGACCATTCATGATCTGAAAATTTGTTTTAAAATTTTCATAAAGAAATCAAGGCCTTTTTATTTCAGTAAGAATTATATGAATTTTATGTTCTTGTATGCTTATATAATTTTATGATTTAATAACACTGACCTCTATGTAATTCTCCAAGAATTGTTGCTCGGCAGAATCTAAATTATTTTTCGGTGCCACCGAATAGTCACGTTATAGCTGCCTTTTGTGCAGGCTGCTTGGAAGTCTAGCTTATACATTTAGCAACTGAATATAATTGCCTAGCTGTATGAGTTAGCTTTTGCTAGTAGGTGGAGATTGCAATTGCAACAGCAAGGCTGGGGCATATACAGTTCTTGCAGTATTTTAGAAAAGGCTCAGCCAAAGGTGGAGCCTTTTCTAAACTACGTATAAGAAGCTGCAGGAATCACACTTGCATGTGTAAACTGGCATTTTGCAAACCTATATGTTTACATGCTGCAAATTAACTATAGAGGCTACTATCTGCATTTGATTTAAATTTGGAGCGGGAAATAAACTGAGGGATTAACAGGGCCGGCCAAAGGGTTTCTGCTGCCCCAGCCGTGTTTCCCCTCCCCACTCTGCACCAGACTGTGCAAGTCAGCTGTATCTCTGCCATGCACTGCCATTCCCCACTGCTGCTGATTCTGTCTTTGGGGGAAGGGAGGGGTGGCTTGGCATGATGCAGTGGCTTGTGGCAGGTCATGTGCTTTGGCACACATGGTCCGTCGCTACTGCCACCCCTTCCTGTTGGAGGTGGGTCAGAAACGGCAGACCAGTTGTGTAAAAGCATATGGCCTGCTGGGGCTGCTGTGCTGCACCTCCCACAGAGGTCTGCTGCCCTAGGGAGCCGCCAAGTGGATGGGCCGACCCTGGGGATTAAGACAATCACCTCCTTAATGCGTCCTGTAAAGGGTGGGCTGAAATGAGACTTAAAAAACCCCAAAAACTCAAAAACTGTATCTGCTAGGGAGCAGCTATAAATTATGGCGTGGACACTTTTGCTCATACTCATGCATGCCCTATATGAAATGGGGAATATACCTGTAGATTATTGAGCTGTTTCTACATAGTAGTAGCATGCATGTTTATACCGAGCCCTTTCTAGAATTGCCATCTACACATGACTATGCTGGATTTTTCACAGGGAAATCACAAAAAAGGCTTTTAAAATAACCACTTACTGTAAGTATTACTGCCTCTGGTACACTCCAAATACCACCCTCTTTATGGACAGATAATTTTGGACATATAATGCTTTATTGGGCACGTTAACTACAGTTACTGTTAGCATTTGGCAAGTGTGACACAGTAACAGCATGGAAATTACAGTACAGGGCCCCAAGCTAACTGCTTCGCATGTGATGGAGCAGGCACTGGGCTGGTTAAGGGGGGAATGTGGGCATTGACAGCACATCGTGACTAATGTGGGCATCTTGGGCACATGCTAACCATGGCTGCTGTTATTAGTGCAAGTGAACTTAATGCCACCTACTGAGGGGGAATTAAGTATACTCACATGCTGGGTTGAGTGGTGTCGTGTGGTTGCAGAACGATAAGGGCAGGGAGATGCCAACTTAGTGCATTGTAGTAAACATGCCCCATGTAAAAAAAAAAAAAAAAAAAAAAAAGCAAGCACGTGTGCAGTTGGCCCTGTCACTGAGCACATACATGCTTTGCGTGATCTCCCTCCTTCTGTTCTAATGACTTCCTGTCTTTAGTCCTTGGTTTCTCAGTGCCACTACTCACTAGGTCGTCACTGTTTGAACTAACAAACCAAGATGACTCTGTAAAGGATTGATAAGACAGCATGTAGAACCAGAGCACTGATCCTCTGAATATTCTGCAGCCTGTTCAATGGTGTTGTATGCTGACTTCTTTTAACACTGAATTCCACTGTTGAATAGCAGATGCTGTGCAATAGCCTAGCCTATCTCCTGCCTTAAATATGCAGTCAGGCTTAAAGGACACCTAGCGCCACTTTAGCTGGTAATCAAATGGCTGTGAAAGGTGTTCACAGTAAAGGCAACGCTGAGTGCCTCTGAGTCAATGCTGACTCCTGGCGACCCAGCAGCTCCTGGGATTTCTTGGCAGTGTGATTGGAAGTCTAGTTCCAGGCCTTTCTTCTTAGGCAATGGAGGGTTAAGTGACTTGCCCAAGGCTACACGGAGTGCTAGTAGGAACTGAACCCTGGTCTCTTGGTTACCAAGCCAGTGCTCCTCCTCCACAATAAAGGAGGCAGTCAAAATCATTTTTTTGTTGTTAGGATTTTATGTAACATTTTAATATCTGATTTATCTGCTGCTATGGACCACAGTGGTGTACTAGTCTGAAGCTGCCTGGCAGCAATAATGATGCATTGCACTGCCCACAAGTAAGAGCAGCAGATCCTTCTTCACAGGAACGGTTTGTTCAGCGAATGACCTCCTATAAAGTCAGTACAAGCAAGCAGAGCTGATGCAAGAGTGTCAGGTGCCCTAAGAGAATGTCAGCCTTATCCCATACCCCCCCCCCCCCTGAGATTTTGATAATTAAACTCAACAGTCATGATCATCCCAATGCCACCCCTCCACTGACTGCTTAGTGATTAGGACAGCAACCTGGAACCAGAAAGACCAGGGTTCAAATCCTATTGCTGCTCCTTGTGGCCTGCTGAAGCAACTTAACCCTCCATTGCCTTAGGTACAAGCTCTGATTGTAAGCCCTCTGGGGCTAGAGACATCACTACTGTGCCTTGAATGCATGAGCTAAATACTAAAAATAAACATGTAGAACTGGACTCATGTTTCTAAATCTTAAGCTTTGCTTTGTATGTATCTGTGTGCTGTGCTGCAGGTAAAAGGTGTGCTGATGTTTCTAAATTAAAATGCATTCACCATGACCCGATACAGCTGTGTTTTGGGAAATACATGTCTGCATCAAGGGTATCGACTCATCAAGGGTCAACGTGGAAATGTGCCAGCTTAGTAGTAATAAATAAATTAAAAATACAAATCAGGAACATTCAGATTGAATAACAATCAACTGGAGTCCTCGACTATCCTAAATGAACCTGCTCTTGGCTGATCTCTGAAGCTACACCGGATCGGGCCTGGCTAAGAACATAAGATATGCCATACTGGGTCAGACCAAGGTCCATCAAGCCCAGTATTCTGTTTCCAACAGTGGCCAATCTAGGTCATACGTACCTAGCAATTTCTCCAAAAGACACAGGTTCCACAATGCTTGTACTGGGTCAAGCATTGATATCCTGGTTCCCTTTTAATAATGGTTTATGGACCTTTCCTCCAGGAACTTGTCCAAACCTTTTTTAAACACAGCTACACTAACAGCCTTTACTACATCCTCCGGTAACAAATTCCAGAGTTTGATTACAAGTTGAGTGAAAAAAAATTTTCTTTTATTAGTCTTAAATAGTTTACCCTGTAGCTTCATTGCATGTCCCCTAGTCTTCCTATATTCTGATAACGTAAACAGTCGATCTACGTTTACCCGTTCCACTCCGTTCATTAATTTATAGACTTCTATCATATCTCCCCTCAGCCGTCTCATTTCCAGGTTAAAGAGCCCTAACCTTTAGCCTTTCTTCATAGGAGTATCCTTCCATCCCCTTTACCATTTTGGTGGCTCTTCTCTGAACCTTTTCTAATAACGATATATCGTTTTTAAGATACGGTGGAGACTTCCGGTTTGGTAATGTTCTGACCGGCGGCGTGCTGATCAGCTCTGGGACCCCTACCCCTCCTGCAGCTTTAATTTTCTAATTTACTGAGGCTGAATGCCCTCTATTCCACCCAGGGGAACTAAGGAGAGTGGGCAGCGAACTCAGGCGCCTTCTCCAAACATCGGGGTATCTCAGATGGCCGCGAAACCCTCCCGCAAGACACGAGCCCCAGACCCCAAGATGGCGGAGGGAGCGCCACGGAGCCCGGGGTCGGAGGGGGACCAGGGCATGGTGGACGAAGTGAGCGCGGCGGTAGCACGGGCTCTGGATGGCCGGTTCCGGGAACTGGGGGCACAGCTACAATCAGTGGCCCAGAGCATTACAGACTTCACTGACCGCATGGAGCACGCCGAAACTCTGATTTCGGGTCTTGAGGACGAGCAACACTCTCTCGTGGCCCGGGTACAGACACAAGGAGAGAAACTAGATGATCTGGAGAATCGGGGCCGCAGGAAAAATCTCCGCTTCATCGGCGTCCCAGAAAACATCGCAGATAGTGCTCTTCCCGTGTACCTACAGGAGTGGATGTCCAAAATACTGCCCGAGGCTGGGGGTCCGGCTATAGCCTTGGAGAGAGTCCATCGTCTGGGTCCTCGGCGGGAGCAGGCCCGGCGGCCACGTGTAGTCCTCGCTCGTTTCCTGGACTTCCGCCAAAAGGAGCTGATCTTAAAGGCGGCCCGCAAGCACTGGAGGGGGTCCGGGGATGGGGAGCCTCTTCTAGTCTTCCAAGATTATTCGGCGTTGGTAAGCCAGCAGCGTAAAGCCTTTTCGCCGGTGTGCTCCCAGCTGGCGGGCCGAGGTCTTCGCTTCTCCCTCCTTTACCCAGCCAGGCTCCGCGTCGAACACAACGGACAGGCACATCTCTGGAGCACCCCTGAAGAGGCCGGGGCCTTCCTTGATCGTCTTGAGACAGCGGCGGTGGATATGTGAATGTTAGCAACATTAGTTGGAGTCCGGGTCTCCCTTTCTGGCCTG
This sequence comes from Ichthyophis bannanicus, assembly GCA_033557465.1. Taxonomy (NCBI): domain Eukaryota; kingdom Metazoa; phylum Chordata; class Amphibia; order Gymnophiona; family Ichthyophiidae; genus Ichthyophis; species Ichthyophis bannanicus. The sequence goes on from CM066035.1 coordinate 66,427,895, forward strand.
CCTGCAGCTATGGTATGGAGTGGACAGTGTTATATAAAATACTTCCAGCGGGACCGAGAATCCGGAACCGATCGGCTGCGTCCTGCCCCGATGCCGTGAGGGTGAGCCCCATGACGGGGCTGGCTGCTGGGGGCCTGGGACTGTTTCCCCCCTCTCCTTCTTTCTTATCCCTTTCTTCCCTCCTTTCTTTCTCTCCTCTTCTCTTTTTTCCTCTTCCTTTTTCTTTTCCCTTTTTCCTTTCTTTTTTTTTTTTCTCCTCTTTCTCCCTCCTCTCTTCTCCCTTTCTTCCTTTTTACTTTTTACATCCTTAATTTAATTATCCTTACTTTTTACGCATATTGTTATTTTTATATTAATTTTTAGTTTTAACACTAACTTTGTTATTCGGCTTGCGTATTTGGACGCCAGCAATTGGGGGTCCATGCGCACCGATACCCAAATGGCATTCCACTAACTTGTGCATTATGGGCCTTAACATGTCTCACTCATGTTTTATTAATGCATAGGGTATTTCTGCTAATTTGTTCATCTGTTTTCCCGATCACTATATGCTGTAAATATGGGGTGATTCCTGTGGAATGGTTTGCTGGGTATGCCTTCGGGGAGAAGTTGTAGTGGAGCTGGCCACGAGCATATTGGCAATGTCGCTGGTTCCCCCGAGGGCACTCTAAAGTAATTGTTTGGTGGAAAGAGGGGGGGTGTATACTTAAGTGTTTGCCTATTTCTTTGTTTTAGTACTTTTCGAGCCCTGGCTCACTTGCGCTGGGTGCTGGGCTTGGGGAATCTTGGATCCTTTCGGTCCCTATCACAGCTTTTGGGCGGTGGGTGGGCCCCCGGGGCTCCCGTCCATCTCTTCGGGTTCTGGATGGCATCCTTTTTCAATGGCGATGCACCCGGAGGGCCCCTTTCCTTGCCTTTGCTGTTCACAGCCCTTTCTCACCTGGGCTATGGCCCTACGAGAGGAGAGTATGGACGGGTGATCCGGTGGCACAATTTCGAGGCTAGGGTAGTGCACAAATGATGAGGGTATAGAGGGTTTAGCGGGGATGGGGGGGGTGTGGTCCCGTTACCAATAGGGGGTGTCTGACCAGGTTATACTGGCCGGGCGCGGTAGGGTTGGAGGGCTGGGAGGGATAAATGGTAGTAGTGGGGGGGCTGAGGGTGTCAAGGGGGGGAGGGGTTTAGAGGGGGGGCTAGCGGGGGATGGATTAGAGGGACGGAGGGGAAGGGAAGGGGGGGTGGAGTGTGCTCTCCTGGGAACTGAGGGGTTGCTCGCATGGGAGAGAAGGGGGGAGAATTGAGACTGGAGGTGTGCCTGTTATTGTGGATCTGTGTGAGGTGTGTGCTTGTAGCATCTGTGTCTGCCTAGGCCCGTCTGCACGGGACACTGGATTGGGGGGGAGGGCCCTGAGCTGGGGGGGTTCTCGCCACCTCCTTAGGATGACTGATTGTGTCGAGCGCAGCCAATCGGAGTGGTGCAATGACTAACGGCTTGAGGATTGCCACTTGGAATGTCTGCGGTATAGGCTCCCCAATAAAGCGACATAAACTAGTGCAACAACTTAAACGCAGAAAGATTGGAATTGCCTTGCTACAAGAGACCCATCAGACCGCGGACGAGCACATGAAGTTAGGATCCCGCTACCGGGCCCGGGTGTATGGAGCTCCCGCTGTAGGGAAGAAGCGAGGAGTGGTTATCTTAATAACACATCAGGTGGGCTGGGTCGAGGAATCGGTTTGATATTAATCCGGATGGCCGGTATGTTCTGATCCGGGGTCTGCTTGAGGGGACCAAGGTTGTTTTGGGATCTGTGTATGCTCCCAATGTATACGAGACTGGATTCTATCAGACCTTGGAACGTTTCGTAGCGGAGGCGGTTGGGTACCAAGTGCTACTGGGCGGTGATTTCAATACCGTCATGACTGACAGTGTGGATAGGTCGCGACATGTTGGGGGAAGGGACCGCAGGAGCTCGCGACGGCTGCTGGGGATCTGCGAAGCCTACCACCTCTTAGATATCTGGAGAGTGTTACATCCGGGAGAACGGGAATATACCCACTTGTCTCGAGCCCACAACACTTGGTCACGCATTGACTACTTTCTGATTTCGGAGTCCCTGTTTCATAGAGTGACAGCCACGGAGATTGGTCCTTCCGTCATTTCAGATCATGCGATGGTCACGCTGGAACTCCGTGGTAGTACCCCTCTTGGACATAGATTCTGGCGCTATCCTTTGGAGCTCAGTGGGGATGCCACCTTTGTGTGTTATCTAAAGGATCGTTGGAAGGAATATGAAGAATTTAATGACTCCCCGGGGATATCACCGACTCTCCTATGGGAGGCGGGCAAGGCAGTCATGCGAGGGGAGATTATTAGCTATTATGGCTCCATGCGGAAGCGCTGTAATGAACGTATTCTTTTATTGGAGCGGGAATTGGGCAGAGCTCGGCGGAGGGCAGGGGCGGACGGAAGGGCCACGACTGATCCATCCTTCAAAGAGACCCAGCGCGAGTTGGAGATGCTTCTTCATCAACGGGCCCAGAAGTCTATGATGTACTATAGATATCAATTATATCAGCATGGGAACTGCGCTGGGAGGTTACTCTCAGCTCTGGTGCGCCCGGCGGGAGGGGCTCGTCACATTGGGGCGATTCGCCACCCGGATGGGTCTATTCGTAAAGATACCACGGAGATCCAACAGATCTTTTCTGATTATTACCAGGGGCTCTATGCCCAGGACAGTGGTAGCATAGAGGACGGCCGGGATTTCCTAGTAGGATGTACCTTACCAACGTTGACTGAGGATCAGGTGAGGGCCTTGAATACCCCTATATCCCTGAAGGAAGTGTCCGATGGGATTCGGAATTTGAAAAACGGGCGGGCTCCCGGGTTGGACGGTCTGAGGGGGGAGTTTTACAAGTCCTTGGGGGAGGTGGTGGCGGCCCCTCTTGTGGATTATTTTGAGGATCTGGTCGCGAGGGGGGGCTTCCCGTATGAGGCGAACAAGGCGTTGGTGACGGTCCTACCAAAACCGGGGAGGGATCCCCTACTCCCGGGCTCTTATCAACCCATCTCCCTCCTTAATGTTGATATTAAGATCTTAGCTAAGATCATGGCAGACCGGCTAGCGGTCATCTTGCCAGACCTGATTCATAGGGACCAGGTGGGCTTCGTGCGTGGTCGCCACGCGGCTTATAGCTTGCAGCGACGACTCCTTTCCATGTGTGTCGGACAGACCGCTCAGTTGCACTCCATGCTCATTAGTTTCGATGCTGAAAAAGCATTTGATCGCGTTAGTTGGGATTTCATGTACCAAGTCCTGGCCAGGATGGGCTTCACGGGTTTTTATGTCCGGGTTGTGAAACTTCTCTATGCGAACCCGTTGGGAGCAATCTTGATCAATGGCACCATGTCTAGGGAATTTCCTATCCAGAAGGGGACTAGGCAGGGTTGCCCCTTGTCCCCTCTCTTATTCATCCTAACCTTGGAGCCGTTATTGCAGCGGATCCGGGCACACCCTCGAATTCAGGGGGTTCCGATGGTGGGATCTGAATTCCGAGTCGCAGCCTTCGCGGATGATCTCCTAGTTCATCTGGCGGAACCTCAGACGGGGCTCCCCCACCTCTTACAGCTTTTTAGAGAGTATGGGGTGTCTTCTGGATTTCGCTTAAACTTGGATAAATCGATGGCAATGCTTTTAGGTACGGGTGACCAGGGGGGTTGGCAGGGCACTTTCCCGTTAAAGTGGGTGACTGGCCATTTCAAATACCTAGGGGTGCTTATCCCTGCCGTCCTGGACGACCTTTATAGGCTCAATGTGGACAAAGTGTTGGCGGCGGTGTCCGATAGTGTTGCCAAGTGGCAGGACTTACCGCTATCTCTGGGAGGCCGCGTGGCCTTATATAAGATGTCCCTGTTCCCTAAGGTCCTGTATCTGTTACAGACCCTTCCGTTATTACTGAAACAGCCGGACCGGAAGAAACTGGAGGGTTTGGTGAACCGCGGCCTCGAGTGCGGGCGGCGATTCTCTGTCAACCCTGGCCCTTGGGAGGGATGGGTCTCCCAGACATACGTAAGTACAATGTGGCCTGCTTACTGAGGCATGCTCGGGATTGGTTGTGGGACTTAGAGGAGTATACCCCCGTGTCGCTGTTACAGGCCGCGGTGAGGCCCCTACACTTGCGCTCTCTTTTGCATACGAGGAAGTCATCGGGGCTGGCCCACGAGCTTCAGGCCTTACTTATAGACCCGGTCAGGGCGGGATGGCGTTTCTTCTGTAGCAATCGCATGCTCTCGGCTTCCCACTCGCCTTATCTCCCCATCCGGGGCAACGGTGCCTTCCTGCCGGGCATGGAAGGTGGTTTTTTCGCACGTTGGGCGCGGCTAGGGATCCTCAATTTGGAACATGTGCTTTCGTCTGAGGGACTTATGATGTCGTTTTCTGAGTTATGCCGACACTATCCCCTCGAGGGGCATGACATCTTTCCATATGCGCAGCTTCGGAGCTACGTTAGCGGGGTCCCCTCCTTGGCGCTACGGGGGGAGGTTAGCTCCCAGATTGAGGTGTCTTTGTTGGGGGGAGAGCAGGGAGCACGGGTAGCCTGGCTGCAGAGGTCGCTTTGGGAATCGGCAGTACCACTAGCCTTGGAGGACCTAGCGGCGGCCTGGACTCGGGAGCTGGGGGGGCCTGGTGACGAGCGATATGTTGTTAGAGGCTCTGTCAGGTATTCCTAAGCTCTATGGGTCGGTATCTTTCCGGGATATGCAATACAAGGTGGTGAGACGCCTATACTATGCCCCCTTCCGGGCCTGGAAGGCTGGGATTGCAGGGTCTCACGGCTGCCCTCGCTGTGGGGAAGAGCGGGCATCCTTAGGTCATATGCTGTGGGAGTGTTCACGAGTTACCGCCTTTTGGCAGCAAGTGCAGGTTTATCTCTCCAGATGTATGGGCAATCCGGTATCCCTAACGGCTGTGCATGCAGTTCTGGATGTGTGGGAGAGTGATTGGGAGGCACAGCTGGGACGCGTAGTATGGTCCTGGATGCGCTTGGTGCTGGGGGTAGCGCGAATGACTATTCTGTCTCGGTGGATGGATCCCAGGGGCCCGACCTATGGGCTGTGGAGGGGACGTCTGCACGAAATGCTGCTAATGGAGAGGCTTAGAGCACGGGGCCACCACACACGCTGGCAGCGGTTTTTGCAGGCCTGGGGTCCTCACTTGAATTCATTACCCTGTGCTGCCCGCTGTCGGATCCTGGGGGGCCATTGACAGCCTCACTGACAGACTCACCACCGGATCCACATGGAATGGGCACGTGGGCTACTGACTTTTTGGCAGATCCCTCCGTCCAAAGGGGAGAGGGGGTGGGCAGGGGAGGGGGGGGGGATGGGCAGGCAGGGGGAGGGGGAGGGATAGTGGGGTTGGGGGCAAGGGCTGGGGGGGGGTAGAGGTCAGTCCTTTTTCTTGCTTCCCCCTCTGTGATTTTGGCATGGACGAGGCTCGGGCGAAGAGCACACCCCAAGCCTGTTCAAGTGAGGCGTACTAGTATCTGTGCCATGCTAGAGAGGGGGGGGGGGGGGTTATCTAGCTCTTGCTTGATTTTCTTATTTACACGTCCTACCAGGGTTTGGAGGCCTGGCAGGGAGGGACGGGGGATTCCTGAATATTACTGTTTATTTGACTGTTACTGCAACTGTTTCCTCCACTACAAAAGTGTAAAAATGTATCAAGGCTACTGGTTTTGGCTTGCTGTTTATAATATGTATTTGTGACTTATCCTTGTCTTGTTCTGTTGCTGGTGTTTCTTAATAAACAAATTTGACATAAGATACGGTGACCAGAATTGCACACAATATGCAAGGTGCGGTCTCACCATGGAACGATATGGAGGCATTATAATATCTTTTGTTTTATTTTCCATTCCTTTCCTTATGATACCTAGCATTCTATTTGCTCTCTTGGCCGCTGCTGCACACTGGGCTGAGTGTTTTAACATGTTATCCACAATGACGCCTAAATCTTTTTCCTGGGTGGTGGTTCCTAATGTGGAACCTTGCATTGTGTAACCATAGTTTGGGTTGTTCTTCCCTAGATGCATAACTTTGCACTTGTCCACATTAAATTTCATCTGTCATTTTGATGCCTAGTCTTCCAATTTATCAAGATCCTCTTGCAATTTTCCACAATTCTTTTGGGTTTTAACAACTTTAAATAGTTTTGTGTCATCTGCAAATTTGATAACCTCACTTGTTATTCCACTTTCCAGGTCATTTATGAACACGTCAAAGAGCAGCGGACCCAGCACAGATCCCTGGGGTACACCACTATACACCTTTCTCCATTGGGAAAATTGTCCATTTAGCCCAACCCTCTGCTTTCTATCTTTTAACCAGTTCCTGATCCACAATAGTACACTGTCTCCTATCCCATGACTTTTTAGTTTTGCCAAAAGTCTCTGATGAGGGACCTTGTCAAAGGCTTTCTGAAAGTTCAGATACACTATATCAACCAACTCACCTTTGTCCATCTGTTTATTCACACCTTCAAAAAAACTAGTACTTGGATGGGTGACCACCTTGGAAGTCCAGAGACTGTAAACTCACTGCAGAAGAAAGGCCTTGCAATCTGCTTCTGGTTGTACCTTGCCAAGAAAACCTAGGGTCTGAGTTGCCAGGAGTCAGCATTGACTTGATGTATGTGCAGTAATGAAATTATAAATATTAGGATACAAATAAAAGCAAATAAAATACATAACAGGAGCACCTAAAACCAGAAACAAACATGATCAATTGATTGCTAATTCTGGAATCTTCAAGACACCCACTTGTGTGATATGTATATACATACTGCACAGTAAAACAGAAAAAGGTGAGATGCTATCTCCCTGCACTTCAGTTTACATTAGTGATAACATAAGAAGGGTTCTGTGAGTAAGTTTTGGATATCTTCTGTAGTTTTGATAATTGTTTTCTTTCCTTTTTATTTGTAAGGTCCTTATCTGCCATTAGATTATTGGAGTTCTATGTTCACCAGTGGCCAGGGAACATCATTCTGCTATCCATGTATTTTCGATCACTGTACACATAGCACTGGGCTGAAAGTCCTTCTAACCATCCATGTGGTGAAAGGGCAGAGGAGCTGCAGAATTATTCAGACAGTGCATACTTCCTTTGCATTCCAGATAATTTATACATTTTAGTATAGGCCGCTAACCATGTGCTGCTGACTGTATGGGGTTAATAGTGCTAGGTCCCATTGAATATTGTGTGCTGACCATTAGCTCAGCTTCGTAAACATGCTCTTATGTCTAGTGGCAGTGCCATTTAAACTCAAAACTCACCTCTTTCAGTCCCACTACAACCTGATCTAGATTGTTGCATCTTTCACTATAAATGCAAATAAATGGTTCCTGCCTGTCATAAGGGCAATTCAAAGGTCGGTCTGTAACATTGTATATTTGTATATATCTGTCCCCACTCACACCACTAAATCCAATGTATACTTAGACTTGTGAACTCCAATCAAATGTATATTTCTAACTGATTGTTTTTGCGGTGATGTCTAAATCATTACTCAATCAAAATGTTTATCTTGTAAATCAATGTATAGTACGATACATTCTGATCTGTAAAGTAAACCGCTATTGATCGTAGGAAGTAGCGGTATACAAATGTTTACTAAATAAATAAATAAATTAATTAATTAATTAAGCCAGTTGCTGCTGCCGCTGAATATGAGCCCCTGTGTTCCTCCTTGGTTCCATCCCACACTTCTGATTCTAAAGAGGGAAAAGGAAAATGGGATAATGGAGGAGGGGGGGGAACAAAGTGGTGCATACACTGCATCTCTGTCCCTGGTACATGCTGCTGCCATCATATTTGATGGGGGAGGGGGGAACAAAGGCATCTATGTGTCTTATAAAATATTAGCACAAATCCTGTAGAAATTGTGCCCCCATTAAAGGTGTAGATGTTTATATGCAAAGTATGTGAGTATTTTTTAAAATATGTGTTAAAGGTGTGACTGCCCAAACTTCTCCCCTGAGTGTGCACACAAATACTACAGCTGCATGTATCAGAGACATATCGTCATGGATCAAAGGATGAAAGAAGAGCAAGGGGTTTCTGTGCAACAAGAAGTGAGAATCTGCATGCATGTGCCGAGAGGCCTCAAAAGCTTCTGGATCAATGTAAGCCAGAGGCGCTTTCTCCATACCAGGCTCTATCTGATGACATCAGCTATCTATGAGGACTTGTTCTCCTATTCACCCTCGGTGAAATAACTTGTCTTTACTGCTATTGCTGCAGCAACATACACTCTAATATCTGCCGTCTCTCTAGCGATCAACCCAAACACATTATTGCCTGTAGCTTAGAAATACAAGGGGCAGGCTTAAGTCCACACTGGAGGCAGCTCTTCTCAAGGAGCCACCATGCCAACCTTCCAGGCCATTTCCTTATTCCAGAGCTTGAGCAGGTTTCAGCAACTCATCAGCCCAGAGGAGGCGTCAGATGTTACCTGCCTCAAAACAAATGCTGTTTATAGTGGAGGGTAAGGCAAGAAGGAGTAAGGAAAAACAATGTGTAGAAGGAACTAAGGTAAAAGAACTGGGAAAAGATAAGATAAAAGCAAAGTGGAAATTGATAATAGTACATTGGAAAAATAAGAGGCATGTTTTTACATACTTTTTACACATCTAGATGTTATAATTCATGTGGTCTTGCTTTACTCATTAATCATATGTTTAGCAAATGCTATTTTGAGAGAGGGATATGTGTGTGGGAACAGACTGTTAGACTAGATCAGTGGTCACCAACCTCCAGAGGGCCGCGGGCCGCACAGCCGACTTCCGGGAGCCTCGCGGGCCGCACCCCCCTTCTCCCCGCCCCATTAGTAAAAGGATCCCTTCGTTTCAAGCAGAATAATATTTAAAGGAGGATAGGTACACTGTATCTTTAAGGTATTTGCGTGTTTTATGATAAAAACTGATGTGTGATTGTTTACTAGCAAATGTGTTTTTAGACTCTGCAGTGTATATTCCTTGGCGGGCCGCACCGGGGTAGAGCCTCGCGGGCCGCACGAAGGGACCTCGCGGGCCGCAGGTTGGTGACCCCTGGACTAGATGATCGGTTATCCCACTGAGAGAGATGTGAAGTGGTGAATAGTGGGTGCTCCAGGAATCTGTATTGGAAGCAATGCTGTTTTACATAAATGTTCTGAGAAAGGAATAATGAATGAGATGATCAAGTTGGCAGATGGCAAAATTATTTAAAGTTGTGAAAACACAAGTACAATATGAGGAGTTGCAGGCAAGCCATGCAAGAGTGGGAAACTGGACATCTAGATGTCAAATGAGATTTAGGCAGCACATACACCCCACCAAAAAGCAATTCACTATGGAACATGTACAGTGTAAATTACGTGGGGAGTAGCAGATAGTATATTGATAGCTATTACCCATCAATATCTTTCATTGTCTCCTTATAAAAGCTCATTAATTGTCCATTTTATCACTATACACATAAAATAGCAATCTTTCCCAATGCATCAAAATGTTTATGCCTTCAAAAGTAAAGGGAAGTACTTAGCTTAAGCAGGGTTCCTGTAGCTGACAATCTTGCTACTATTTATATAAAGCTATGCCAAGACTTGAGTTTCATAAGGCTTTAAATACATGTTATTTATTACATACATGTTATTTATTATTCTTTGTAATTAGTTTCTAATAATTTAGTTCAGACGCTGTTTTATGTAATGTTACTTGTACATAGTTCCATTCCGTTCCATGTAAAGTATACTAATGTATGCAAAATTGTTAACTGTTTTATGTAAACCGCCCTTGATCTCTGGAAGGGGCGGTATAGAAGAAAAAGATAAATAAAATAAATGGCTGCTTCAGGAAATGGTACAGCAAAAAGCCCCTAGTCAACAGTCTTTCCTTGATCAGATGGTAACGTTCCATGGACTGCTCCCTATCCCCATCGGGAACTAGCTGTTGGGGGGGGGGAATCAGTATGCCCCCCCTGACCATGATCAAAGCCCGACTAACCTGTCAGCGTAATGGGTGCCCCCTCCCAACCCCCCTGGTGCTTACAGTATCACCCCTGGTCATCCAGTGGTCAATAGGGGCAGAAGCAGTCTTTATTTATCTGTATGTTTATTGAGTCTCTTAATATACCTCTCAGGCTCCTGTCGTTGGGCCTGGGCAAACTGGTCAAGATCATGTGGTCTTGCTCCTAGCCTCACAGTAGGGGGCAGCACCATGAGATCATGGCCATATTTGTGAGTACCACTGATGAGAGCAGGTGAAGTACTCAAATATGCCATGATATTGCAGTGCTGTCCCTTAGTGTCAGGACGTTAGGGAGCAGCACCATATGATAGTGGCCATATTGAGCTGGCCCAACAATGAGGTGGTCTGCTCCTATCTCCATTGACCACCAGGAAACAACAGGTGAGACAAGGGCGGGGGGGGGGGGGTTGGCTGGGGGCCCATAGACCACCTCAGCTGACTGGTTAGTTGTGAGTACTGGCTTTTAATGGGGGAGGGAGGGGGATTGGGACCCCCAGCTGGCTATCTTTTTTTTTTTTTTTTAACAAGAATAGGGAGGGGGCCCTTTGGGCCACTGACTGGCTAGCCAGGATGGTTGGCTTGGCTGGGGGGAGGTGTTCACTGATTCCCCCTGGACAGTTCCTGAAGGTGATTGGGAGCTGTCTGGGGGGAGGGGATCATTGTTGAAGAGGGGGGGGGGGGTAGGCCACTTTCTAAAGATCCATGGCACCGACAATGATCTGAGAGTAGGAGTGCATGATTGGCACTGGGGAGTCAATCTTAGCCATAGCCAGCCCCACAGCAGTCGACTGCAGCTAACGCCACCTCTTGAGGTGCTGTCATCTGCAGGCACAATGAGGCCTAATTTGACAAGCATTGTGCAATAGAGTTTCATGTGATGGCTGTTGACTACTACTATTAATCATTTATATAGTGCTACTGTACAAGGCATACACAGTGTTATACAAACATATAAAGAAGACAGTCCCTGCTTATTTATCTTACAATCTAATCAACACACCCTGCCCGGTTTCATTGTCTGAATGCAGATCTTACAGAAAAGTGCCTGCAATAGCTGCATTTCTCCCACGTTAGTTGCTACCGCCATGGAATAAATGTACATTAGCCTTGTGGTAGCAGCTAATGCTCTTTAATAAACATGTTCCTTAATGTGGACAAATGCAAAGGGATACAAATAGGGGAAATAATCTTAATATGGAACCCACATTGTGTACTTCTAGTTAATAGTCACCATCCAGGAACAGCATCTCAGAGACATTGTCGAGATATGTTAAAATCCTTGGCTCAGTGTGTGCTGTGTGGTAATAACCAAACAAGCATATAGGAAATATTTGGTAATGAATGGAGAATAAAATAGAGAATATCATAATACTGTGTATACCATGGACTGCCCAATCCATACTAGAGGAGATCAAACCTAAGCTTTCCTTAGAAACTGAAATGACAAGACTTTAGCTTTCATTCTTTGGACACATCATGTGAAGAAAAAGATCATTAGAGAAAGACATCATGCTTGGAAGGGTCGAAGGTCAATGTAAAGAGCCAGACCTGCAATGCAATGAGTCAATACAATAACAGCACTTAAGGATGTCACTCTATCAACAATTTGCTTCCTATCTGAAGACCAAATAGAGTTTAGGGCAACTAACCACTTTGATTGAAGGATAAGGTGGTATACAAAACTGGTTAAATAAGTAAATAAACAAACTATCCTCAGGTTTGCCATGAGCTGACATTGACTCAGCGGCACTTAACAAGAACAACAACATAATAATGCCTCTCTACTGATCCATGTTGTGCTGCGTCTTCTGTACTATCTGCAGTTCTGGTTACCCCATCTCAAAAAAGATACAGCTGAACTAGAAAAGGTACAGAGAAAGCTAATAAAAATGTAAGGGGTATAAAATGGCTGTTTTATGAAGAAAAACTAAATAAGTTAAGGGAGTCATTTTAGAAGTTCTATTTGTGATTTGCACATCTGAAGGTGCCCATTCAGGTGTGCCAATCGCATCCACGTCCGAAGAATCATTTTAGAAATGCTTGAATTTACACACGTCTGGCACAATCACGTCTTATGTTACATGGCATGGTGGAGTCATGTCGGGTGTGGTCTTTGAAAGATCCATGTGTATATCCAATTTTAGAATGGTGCCACATATTTATGACTGCCGGCAGACACATCTACATCTATACCTGCTTCTGGGCATGAATAGGCATTTGAAAAATTCTCATTACAGCCAGTAACCAGCAGTAGAGAGAAGAGAGGTATGCCCTCCAATAATTTTTTCACCCTCAGAAAAGCATACGGGTAAATATCGAGGCCTTTTGGTAAGCTGCCAAGCTACTGCACGTCTCCACTTGCAAAATGGTAGGCTGGGAAGACAGATGCATTCTGAAGTACCATCAGGGGGCAGTTCAAGGCAATCTGCTGCCTGAGGCGGATGAGAGGGCTCGGGGGGGGGGGGGTGTGGAGGTTTTCTCAAAACTGCAGTCAAGGACTGAATCAAATCAAAAAGTTAATTAGATAATGTGGAGGAAATAAAAAGATATTCGCACACCACGGAACTAAAAGAGAGCGTGAGAACCACTGAAGGGTTTATAACACCAAATTAAATAACTCATTTTTGTTTTGTTGTTATAAACTGTGTTATGGTTGTTGCTTTTTCTTTTTGAACATATATTTTGCATTCACAGAACCCCTCTCCCCCCTCAACAATGGGTGCAGAGCAGAACTAGGACATCCACCCACAAAACTTAATATCTAATTAAAAAAAAATCTGATTTTGGCCATCTCACTAACAAACATTCTCTAGTACCAGGCATATTTTAGAAATGGCCAGCCATCACATATCTCATAGATCACCTTAACCTGGACATACTAATGGTCACTGAAACCTGGCTCTCAGAAACAGATACAGTGATCCTAAACCAACTCATCCCACCTAACTTCTCAATATACACCTGCCATAGAGGTTGTAGAAGGGGTGGCGGGGTCTTCATATTAGCAAAAACCGAACTCCAGTTTCAATTGATCTCCTCCAATACCATGGCACTACTAGACTCAGTTACCATAGCCAACAAACACACCACTATCAACCTCATTTACAGAGCACCTTCTGCCTCTCCTGACGAACTATCCAACATAACTGACCTTGCATGTAACCCAGACAACCCACGCAAATTAAACTGGTTGATGGGTGACTTCAATCTTGCATCCTTACAACATGCCAATGCTAACACCTTCCTGGAAGCAATGTCAGAACTTGGCTATGAACAAATCATAAAGGTCCCCACCCACCACAAAGGAAATTCTCTTGATCTCATCTTTTCTCCGCTCATGGCTACGAGCCTTGATCATGATCTCGACCTAGTCATCACTCCCGTCCCGTGGTCAGACCATAGTCTAATCACCTTCCAAATACCTTCGCAACAAAAACTTTGTTCTGCCAGCCATACGAACATGATATTTTCGGTGAACTCTGGACGCCACAAACCACTTGACAGGGATCAGATTACAAAAATTGCACTCCCAATACTCGAACAGCCTTCTGACAACCTCTATGAGCTGATCAGCAGATGGAACGACACACTGAGCTCGCTTTCTCATCTACCTTCAACTAATAAAAAAAAACCCTCCAACAAAACAGCCTGTAAAAGGAAATCTGAGCCATGGTTTTCCACAGATATAAGGGTGTCTCTTCACCACTGAAGGAAACTGGAACGAAGATGGCGACGCTCACATTCAACAGAGGATCAAGCAGCCTATCTAGCACACTTATCAGCACACCGTGAATTAACATACTTCAAAAGGAAAGAATTCCATACTGAGATTCTTTGCCGCTCCCTAAGTAAGCCCAGGGATCTTTTCAACCTAGTGAAATCAATAACCAAGGAACCTTCCTCCCCTCACCATGAACCAATACAACCCCAGTTGTATGCCAACCACCTCCAATTAAAAGCCATCAAAACAGATATAGCCCCGAGAACCACACCAAGAAATACTCCCAATCAACAACCACTGCTTACAGAACTAACTTCTCCCTCTGCGGGAGACATCAAAAACATTATTGCTTCTATCAACACTACTACCACACCGAACGACCCATGCCCAGCGCACTGGATTAGGACAATGCGAACAGAACTCAGCCCGATTATAGCCAGGATAACAAGCCTATCCTTCTCAACAGGAACATTCCCGTCTTCTCTCAAGCACACGTCCATACACCCACTTCTCAAGAACAATAGTTTAGATCCACAGAAGGTCGATTCATACCGACCGATCTCAAGTATCCCTCTACTTGCCAAAATAATTGAGAAAAATGTCCAAAGACAGATTCACCAGCACAGCCCCTTTAGATGACTGCCAGCATGGGTTTCGAGAAGCTCACGGCATAGAAACACTACTCACCACACTAACCAATACCTTATCCAGAGGAATAGACAACATCAAGAAAGGATTCACACTGATCTTCCTTGACATTGCCGCTGCATTTGACTCTGTCAGTCACACTCAACTCCTCATACGCCTCCAGGATAAGGGAATTCAGGGCTTGGCGTGGGATTGGTGTAAATCATACCTAGAAGACCGATGGCAACATGTAAGGATGGGAGCCAACTCCTCGGATCCGTTTCAACAAACCCAAGGACTACCCCAAGGCTCGTCCCTATCCGCACTATTATTTAACATTTACATGCAGCCTATCTGTGAGATCATTTGATCCTTTGGAATCTCCTGGTTGATCTATGCAGATGATGTCCTCCTGTTTACGCCATTCGACGTCTTGCATCCTGACTTCACTGCCTTAGTTAACTGCTTCAACACGATCACAGACTGGCTCCTCGAACAGAACCTTCGTATAAACTTCAAGAAAACGGAGGTATTGTTCATCACAAAGAACAGAAACTTTTCCCCACCTAAAACATTAAAGGTCAGAGACGCAGAGCTCCCAAGTAAGCCCACGATACGCTACCTGGGTATTAAGCTTGATCAACGTCTTGACTTTAAAGCGCATATAAGCAACACCGTCAAGGCTATATATTTCAAGATTAAGATGTTACGTCACTAAGACCAATGCTGGCACCTGAAGACTACCGGACAGTATTCCAAGCCCTGTTAATTCCACACTTCGACTATGCGAACATCATTCTACACGGGATCCCCAAGAGTTACCTAAACCAGTTGCAGCTTGCAATGAATGCCGCGGCACGTGTCCTCTGCGGAGTATCAAGAAGAGACCATATAACCCCTACCTTAAAGGACCTTCACTGGCTACCAATAGAATGCAAAATCATCTACAAGACACTACTCATTACGTTTAAAGCCATCAATAGGATATCCCCCTCATCCATCACTGCACTCATTACCCACACTCTCGACAATAGGTCAAGAAGGTCAATAGGCACCGACACACTAGTAGTCCCGATTGAAGTGACGAAATGCACGCAAACAACTAGAAGCAGAGCATTCTCTTTCTACGCTCCAAGGTGTTGGAATAATCTCCCTTCCAATATCAGATCAATCAAAGATCTCACACAATTCAGGAAAGCCATCAAACATCATTTATTCCTATTATATTACTCGCAATCCAACTGTACCCCTACACCTTGTACAAACACAACCACCCAACAGCTTTAAGAATGTAAAAGCGACACTAGTAATCTGTCATTGTTCAGATGTAAATAGTTCAATGTTATGAATCCAAGTTACTATGTCCTGTTTGATGTAAGCACAAGGCACCTCCCCTGCCTTGTGCAAAATTGTTAACTGTAAACCGCACTGATGTCAAATAGCGCGGTATAGAAAAGCTAGAAATAAATAAATAAATATTGTGAAGTAATACAAAACCCTACAAAAGTTACAGATGATCTACAAGGCCAAATCAACCATATCATACCAGCATAAACTTCCAAAACTCATACAACAAGGGGCCTACCCAGATAAAAGCAGCACTATAAATATTGTAGTGGGCCCTAGAACATCCATACACCAATTGAAAAGCTAAACAAGTCAAATTACTACAGTACAGGTCCCTTCGTACAAACGCCATGTTGACAGAACTCCTGGCCTCAGTCACACACTCAGAACACAGACTCTTGCCAAGTACAGAATAAGTGAGGATAATCTAAAATGAAAATAAAAATATGTAGACAAAAATTAAACTGATAGCCCAAGAACACAGACTCTGCATGCAATGCAATACCAGAGAAATAAAAGAGACTCATTTTCCTGTACTGTGTAAAATATAAAAATAGTTCAAAGTCCAATCACTCATTTGAAAACAAAATTATTTTTCTACCTTTGTTTGACCATTTTATACTCTGATCATGCTGGTCTTGATCTGAAGCTTCTGCTTTCTTCTGTCTTCTCTTAGCTCTCTATCTATGGTCTCTACTCCATCTGCCTTTTGTTTTCTTCACTTCCTTCCATCTTGGATACTGATGTTTTTCTTTCCACCTTTCTTCCATTTCTTTCTCTCTCTGGCCATGCAGATTTCACTGCTCCTTACTATCCATTTCTCAATCTCCCTCTTTTTTATGCCATCTACCTACCGCTTTTTAACCTTCACCCCCAGTCCTTCCATTCCCCAGCTCTTCTTCCCCTCTGTGTTATCCAGCATTTGTCCTCCTGTCCCCCCCATTGTCCAGCATGTCTCCCTACTTCCCCCACCCAACATTTGTCTCCCTGCTTCCCCCCTCCAACCTGTCTTCCTGCCCCCTCCCCTGTTGTTCAGCATTTGTCCCTCTATCTCCCCCCCCCCCCCCCGAGTTGTCCAGCATTTGTCCTCTTGTCTCCCCCCCATTGCCCAGCATTTGTCTTCCTGCCCTGCTTCCCTGTTGTCCAACATTTGTCCCCTCTCTCTCCCTTTGTCCAGAATTCGCCCCCATGTCTCACCCCTTTGTCTAGCACTTGTCCCCCTGTCTCCCCCTTTGTCCAACATTTTTCCCCATCTCTCCCTTTGTCCAGCACTTGTCCCTGTCTCCCCCTTTGTCCAGCATTTGTCCCCCATCTCCCCCTTTGTCCAGCATTTTCCCCCGTCTCTCTCCTTTGTCTAGCACTTGCCCCGTCTCCCCCCTTTATCCAGCACTTGCCCCCCTGTCTCTCCCCTTTGTCCAGCACATGTCCCCATCTCCCCCTTTGTCCAGCACTCTTCCCCCTGTCTCCCCCTTTGTCCAGTATGTCCCCCTGTCTCCCCCTTTGTCCAGTATTTGCCCCCTGTCTCTCCCCTTTGTCTAGTACTTGCCCCCCCCCCATCTCTCCCCTTTGTCTCACTTGTCCTCTTCCTGTCCCCACTCCCTCCATCTGCACCTCTCATCCGGCGGCAGCAGCAGCAGCACTCCGGTTATTTTTATTTTAGATTTTGCCACCCCTGTCCTGCCTCTGCCTTCCCACCGCTTTTTTGTTTCCTCAAGAATGCTTGCAGCGAGAAAAAAAAGTGGCGGGAAGGCAGAGGCAGGCCAGAGGTGGCAAAATTTAAAATGAAAACAGCTGGAGTGCCATTGTTGCCACCGCACGAAACAGCCTGATCTCTTGCAAGTTTCCTGCAAGCAATCAGGTTGATTTGTCCAGCAACAGCACTCTGGTTCTGTTTTAATTTTAGATTTTGCAGCTTCTGGCCTGCCCCTGCCTTCCCACATGGGAAATCAGAAGCAGGCCAGAGGCTGAAAAATCTAAAAACAGAGCTGGAATGCCACCCCCATCAGTGCCGCCTGAGGCTGTTGCCTCAGGTGGCCTAATGAAAGAACTGTCCCTGAGTACCATCGTGGACACATCTATGTTGCCAGTTTCTCAAACATGTATATTTTGCATATGCACACTTCTAAAACCAGCTATTTCCCTGCTCGTGTCTAGGAGTTTATGCTACATGTCCGTACATCCTTGTATGTTGGTGGAGACATTTATCTTTTGGAGTGGAGATAGGTCAGTTTTAAAATGCATTTACACGTGCTCACCCTTTCTGCTACCCCTCACATAGAATTTCAGATGTTTTGACTTAGATGTCCCAGATAGCATCTAAATAGCTGCTTTAAGCCTCTTCAGATTGGAGAAGGAGATATGATAGAAAATAGCAGATTTAAAACAAATTGGAGAAAGTATTTTTTCACTAAATGCAAAATTCAACTATGAAATTTGTTGCTGAAGGATGTGGTCAAGAACAGTTGTTTAACCTGTCAGATATACAAACATAAGATGACGCACCATGAAACCAATGACCAACAGACTGAAAACAAATCATAGTAAATTTTTTTTTTACATACTATATGATTAAGCTGTGGAATCTGTTGTGACCAACATAGTGGGATTCAAAAGAGGTTTGGACAAGTTCCTGGAAGAAAAACCCATAAAACATTTTACCAGACAGATTTGGAAGCACCATTGCTTATTCCTGGAAATGAACTATGAGAAACCGATCTTCTTTATGGGATTGGTGGGTACTTGCGACCTGGAAAGGCCACTGTCTGAGGCAGGATGCAAGGCTTGATGAGATTTGGTCTGATTCAGTATGATGCATTCTATATTAGGATTTAGCTCTCGCCTCTCCAATGATATTCTTAGCACTTCTGCATCTTTCACCCCCCTTTTCCTTCTTTCCCTCCTTCCTTTCCTTCCCTACTCTCAATGAAGTCAGCAGTCCAGACTTAGGCTACATGGCCTTTCTCTACACAGCACTGAGAGGCTGGGGGGGGGGGGACCAAGAGTGTGTTTTCAGTTAGAACATAAGATATGCCATACTGGGTCAGACCAAGGTCCATCAAGCTCAGTATCCTGTTTCCAACAGTGGCCAATCTAGGTCATAAGTACCTAGCAGTTTCCCCAAAAGGCACAGGTTCCTCAATGCTTGTATTGGGTCAAGCAGTGATATCCTGTGTCTCTTTTAATAATGGTTTATGGACCTTTCCTCCAGGAACTTGTCCAAACCTTTTTTAAACCCAGCTACACTAACAGCTTTTACTACATCCTCCGGTAACAAATTTCAGAGTTTGATTACACGTTGAGTGAAAAAATATTTTCTCTTATTAGTCTTAAATAGTTTACCCTGTAGCTTCGTTGCATATCCCCTGGTCTTTTTATAGTCTGATGATGTGATCTACGTTTATCCGTTCCACTCCATTCATTAATTTATAGACCTCTATCATATCTCCCCTCAGCCGTCTCTTTTCCAGATTGAAGAATCCTCACCTTTTTAGCCTCTCTTCATAGGAGTATCCTTCCATACCCTTTAAAATGTTGGTGGCTCTTCTCAGTACCTTTTCTAATAACGCTATATCTTTTTTAAGATACGGCGACCAGAATTGCACACAATATTCAAGGTGCGGTCGCACCATGGAATGATACAGAGGTATTATAATATCCTTTGTTTTATTTTCCATTCCTTTAATTATGATACCTAGCATTCTATTTGCTCTCTTGGCCACTGCTGCACACTGGGTGGAGGGTTTTAACATGTTATCCACGATGAAGCCTAAATCTTTTTCCTGGGTGGTGGTTCCTAATGTGGAACCTTGCATTGTGTAACCATAGTTTGGGTTGTTCTTTTCTAGGTGCATAACTTTGCACTTGTCCACATTAAATTTCATCTGCCATTTGGATGGCCAGTCTTCTAATTTATGACGATCCTCTTGCAATTTTCCACAATCCTCTTGGGTTTTAACAACTTTACATAGTTTTGTGTCATCTGCAAATTTGATAACCTCACTTGTTATTCCCTTTTATTTTTTTTAACATTTCTTATATACCGCCTTTCATGATATCAAGGTGTTTTACATTGAACAAACTGAAATTACATTGAACAGGGCATTATAACTTGGATATAACTATTTTACAGAGAACATGGGACTATTTTCCAAGTCATTTATGAATATGTTAAAAAGCAGTGGACCCAGCACAGATCCCTTGGGTACTCCACTATTTACCTTTTTCCATTGGGAAAATTGGCCATTTAGCCCTACCCTCTGCTTTCTATCTTTTACCCAGTTCCTGATCCACAGTAGTATATCACCTCCTATCCAATGACTTTTTAGTTTTGCCAAAAGTCTCTAATGAGGGACCTTGTCAAAGGCTTTCTGAAAGTCCAGATACACTATATCAACCAACTCACCTTTGTCTACCTGTTTATTCACACTTTCAAAAAAACATAACAGATTAGTAAGACAAGATCTTCCTTGTCTAAAGCCATTTTGGCTGTCTCCCATTAAGCCATGACTATCTACATGCTGACTCAAGACTCAATGGCACTTAACAACAACAACATCTACATGCTGAGTAATTTTGTTCTTTATGATGCTTTCTACCATTTTTTCCGGTACTGACATCAGGCTCACCGGTCTGTAGTTTCCCAGATCACCCCTGAAACCCTTTTTAAAAATTGGCGTTACATTGGCTATCCTGCAATCTTCAGGTATTACAGATGATTTTAATAATAGTTCACAGATTACTAATAGCAAGTCTGCAATCTCATAGTTCTTCAGATGAGGCTTTGTATGGTGGCTGCCAAACACCTATAGTTCAAGTAAAACACTGGATCCACTTTCAGCCCTGGAAATTCGATAACCCCAGTGTGCATAATGGGTTACCCACCAGCTACATTTCTCAGCCATAGTCTCACTGTTTTTTAGCTCAGTGCCTATTTGATTTGTGTCATCAGAGCCGGCACAACACAGTTAGCAAGGTAAGCATGGCGGGCGCAGGGAGCCAAAATGCTGAAAAATAAAAAACGAGGAAATGAAAAATGACAAAATTTGAAGAATGGCTAAAAGTGAAAGAAACATGAAAAACTGAACAACTTAGGGATCTTGAAAATACGTAAACCACAAGGAATTATCCATCGGCGAACATATTGAGCCATAGAATCACCATGTAATTCAATTCTAATCAACCGTTGCTGTAAATTATATAACTCACCCCAACTGGCTTCAGAGGGAACCAGAGAATTGGATGATTCCATTAAAGAAGATCTATGAATCAACTTAGCCATTTGATCGTCTGAAAAACGAAAACCCTCTGACCAGGTACCATGAAGGGCTATATTAGAAATATAAATGTGAAAAAGGCAAAACCATTCAACTAAATCAAAACAAGGCCAATCACAAAGGTACAATATCAAACAAAAACAAAACTAACCTCCACATACAACCTCCAGATTAACAAAACTAACCTCCATGTTATCTTAGAAAATTCTAATATCCTTTATAGCACACTTCACTAGAGGAGCAAGTTAATCTACTAACTATACAAAGATAAAACCTAACAAATTCTCAAAAAAAGCAGAGGTCAACCCGGTCAAAAATGGACTTTCCAGCATAACAGCCCCAAAAAGCTTGTACTAGAATGCAAAAGGTTGAATCAGTTTGTGATAGGGACTGTATTATCTCTTGTGAAAGCCGTTTTTGGGTGGAAATGTCTCCTACGACTCCTATGATATATTTCTTACCTAAAGTTCATAAATCATTGAGTAGTCCTCCTGGGCGTCCTATAATGTCAACTCGTGGTTCTTTTCTTGAACCTTTATCACATTTTGTGGATTATTTTTTTTAAATCAGCAGTTCAGAGTATTCCACTGTTTATTAAAGATACCACACATTTTTTAAGAATTCTGCAAGATTTTTCTGAATGGTCTCAGGTTAACTTAATGGTGACTGTGGATATTAACAGTTTGTATATGAACATTTCTCAAGTTTGTGCTCTTCAAATCATTGATGGAGTACTGCATACTTATCCTCCTCCTGATCGTATTCCTGTGGAATTCATCCTTGACTTGGCTCATCTGGTGCTTTTCAGGAATTATTTTTGGTATAAAGATGGATATTATTTGCAACATCATGGGGTGGCCATGGGTGCTACATTAGCCCCCTCAGTGGCATCATTGTATGTAGCTCAGTTTGAAAATTGCTATTTGGTTGGTGTCCCATGGTATAGCCATCTTAGATTATGGCATCAGTTGGTATTTGGATGATATTTTTGTGTTCTGGTCTGGCTCTGAGGCTCAGTTATTACAGTTCTTCAATTGGCTTAATGGCAAAGATGAGAATCTTAAATTCTCTATTTGTTACCATCCTGTTGAGATTGAGTTTTTTGGATGTACATATATCTCGCGTGCAGGAGAAATCCAGACTATTGTGTTCCATAAGGAGATGGCTCGTAATGCTTATTTATATATTTTTTAGCTGTCATCCATTGTCCTTTTGTAAGAATTTGCCTGTAAGCCAATACCTCAGAGCCAGACAAACTTGTTCAAAGGAAGGAGGTTTTCTACAAGAAACAAGATTACTTGATTCTTGTTTTAAAACATGGGGTTATCCTTGATCTGATGTGAAGCAGGCTTTTTTGAGAGCACATTTTGCTCAGCGTCCTTTGTTGCTGTAATATCAATCTAAGGATTTGGATGAATGTCTCACCTGTGTGTTACCATATGTGATAGGTGTTAATAAGATTACTAAGATTCTCCATAAATATTGGTCTATGTTACAGTTGCATCCTTGTTTATCAGTTGCACTAAGGATAGCATTTACCAGAAGTAGAAACATGAGTGAGTTACTTACTAATTGCCATGGATCTTTACCATCAAGGGACAGTATTCAAATTAAGGGGTATGTTTACTAAACCGTCTTAATGTTACTGGCGTTAGTTGAAGTCTTACTGTGACAAATGCCATATAAGGTAGTGGGCGTTCCGGTCTTAAGGTAGCATTTCGGGTTATCGCGCAATAAAGTCCGTTATCGTGCAATAGAAGGAGCCGTGGCACGTTAACATGCGTTAGCCTTAATTAGGTGCGCTGACCTGCAATCACAGCAACAGAGGTGTAGCACACTTGTTAATATATTGACTGCTGATACAGTGGTCATGAGTTTGATCCCCCAGTGGGCTCAGTTAAAAGACTGTCTGAGGCAATCCCTTTTCCTGCTTGTAACAGTCAGACACACCCCAACAATTTGCACTGCCAGACAAAAAAGTCTCACCCCAGTGCCGCAACCTAATGCACCTTTTAGGGCGCACCATAAGGCACATCATAAAGCACCACGTCATCCAAGGCAGGTCATAATGTGCCCCAGAGGGCGGAAGGAAAGGTTAGCACCCTCCAAGGCAGCATATAAGGTGCCCCATAAGCTGGCCAAACCTAAGGTGCCACGAAAGATGCCCCAGGGATGCCAAGGTGACACAGGAGATGGTGCCCAGGGGCACAAAGGTGCCCCAAAGTCACAAGCATGAAATGTATGGCTCAAACATAGATGTAACCATAACACTGCACAGAGCACCAAGGAAAGGCAATGAACAAGTGATGGAAGGAAGCAGATGACAGAGCTCATGGACCAGCCAAATCTGCGTGCAGCCCATGTGGCAGCAGGTAAAGTGGACAAACATATCGGGGCAGCTGTACCGATGTACAGGGTGATGGTAATGTACAGTGCAACAATGACAGTGTGTGGCAGAGGATGGGGATACGTGTCCACCAGAGGAGGTAGAGGTGGCAGGATAAGTGCAATGACAGGAGGACAGAGGAGAGCAGTGCCATGCAGAGCAGACACAGGAGAGGCAGGCATGAAGAGCTGCAATGCAGAAAGGTGTGCCAGTGCAGGACATGGGGTAGCAGCCTGCACATTAGGGCAGGACGCCACACAGCTGGCACACACACATAGACGGACAGAAGGATGGATGGCAACAGTGATGAGGGTATAATGTGGCAGCAGCACAGATCTGCCTGTTACACGAATGAAACGTAGTTGTGTAGGACAGCCATAAAAAAAGGGGAACAGAAAGGAATCGAACCCATGACCCCTGCTACTGAAGTCATTGCATTAACCATTGTACTACATCACTATGGGAGTTATCATACCAATGGCTGGCTACAGAAAGAGTGCACGTCACCATAAAACTGTCTGTTGTGGCTACCAGGATAGGATAGAACCAACAGTACCCATAATGCAATTCACATGCAGAACAGCAGTCTACATCTGCTCACCAGATAGGGTATGCACCTCTACAGCACGTCAGCTTGGTAGGGGGGAATGACCGTGCGTGTTACTGGCACAGAGTACCCACAGGCCATGCTAATGTGCGTGTTCTGTGCTCACCCTGAGGGTGAGGTGGAGTGGCCAGCACCAGGTCCGCAGTACCCGGGTTGGTTGAGGTGGGCTGTGCTGCAGGTCTCCATCAGTGCCAGTGTGTGACAGGTATTTGTTGCAGACACCTTTAGGAGGTCTCTGTGTCCATTTGTAATTGCCAGTCATTTATGGCCCTTGTGGACCATGATGCACACAACATAGTGTTTATCCACTGTGCTTGCTATGGTCACCTGCTTAGGGAGCAGGGGTGTGTCAGGGCTCACATGGCAACAATGTACTTAGCAAACTGCCCTCTCTGGGTCAGGGTGGGGGACATGATCTGCCCCCAACAGACCCGCACTCTCACCCTTTGCAAGGGGGGGGCAGTGGAGGTACATGAGGACAGGCTGTGGGACCAGCAACCCCAGTCCTGGTGGCAAATGGACAACTGCTGAAGATATGCACTTGGGACAGGGCCACTGGCAGATAGATAGTGGGCCCAGTCAGCTCAGCTGCCCCCAATACAATCTGACATTCACCAGCAGAGGGCAGTCAGTGTGCATCTGCTGCACCCTGCAAGGTGGTGCAGCCATACAGATGCTAACTGCAGACAGTCCGCTAGCTAGTACATAGTGCATGTTCCTGGAGGAACTGTGTGCACTCAGAACTGGGATGTCAGCACACACACCACACAGGTATGTCAGTGATTGGGCCCTGGAAAAGAGAACCCATAAATATCACTTGAGAGAAATACTGTAAAGCACTATGGGGGAACCTAGCCATGCCGTGGTCACTGCTCAGTCAGAGTGAGAGCGACCTCCCAGCATGACATGCTGTGGCCACCCTTTCCTTGCAGGTGGTGGTCTGGCACTACAATGTCCCAGCCATTGCCCTATACCCTGTGCAAATGCATCCTGCCCATGCCACCCTGTCCGGGCCATACCCACAGTACCTTGCTCCTCATTATGCACATTGGCAGGCTGACACCGGAAACAGTGCAAGCAATGTGGGCTCAGTAAGGTGTAGGCAGCCACAACACACTGGATAGACAGACACACACTCCCACACCTATGCCAGCATTGTGCAAATATAGAGGTTTGTGGCAGCCCTGGCCGCCACACCAGTCCTGGGCACAGTGCGGGCATTGCTATGGTACTCAATACTGTTAGGGTCACTCTCCGGGGTGGTAAACACTGTCAGAATCAATAACTGAAGCACACTCCACAGATATCAGAAAGGTTGCTATGATGAATCTCTATCAACAAATTGTGTTTAACTTAGGATTTGTTAGCTGACATTAATTATAGCAACCTTTTGATATATGTGGAATGTGTTCCCAAGTTTAGGACGGCATTGCTAAGGTATGCAGGTGCCAGTATTGGGAGATGCTGCTTCGTGCAGGGCCCAACAGCCTGACTCTCCATGAGGCTTTGGATAGTGGAGCCTGTGGGTGTGGGTGTTTATGCCCCTGTTGGCTGCAGCTCTAGGGCAGAGGTTCTCAACTCCGGTCCTGGTGGTCCAAACACTGTTCAGGTTTTCATGCTGGCCCTAATGAATATGCATGAGATACATTTGCATACAATGGGGGCAGCGCATACAAATGCAGCACAGGCATATTTATTAGGGACAGAATGAAACCTGAATGGTGTTTGGCCCTCCAGGACTATAGTTGGGAAACTCTGCTCTAGGGATTGCACATGTTTATGGTGTCTGTGCTCTCTAGGGTAAAATACAGGCATTTCAGGCATGTTTATTTTATCTGCAATAAAGGTTCCGTCTTTATTACCACGGTTTAGTACTAAGTAAAATATGGGGACAGGATTGGCAGGAGCCACAGCTGGGACTTGAACTTGTGACCTTCTGCTCCTGAACACACTGGCTGTGTGTACTGCACCACACTGACAGATCATTCCCTGGGGATACCATGACTGTTCGTCAGACAGACCCTGTCTGTTGCAGTGCACGGCACCCACCTAAACGGGGCTTGGCCATGGTCTGCTGTGGGCAGATGCCACTGTCCCCTCCGCCACCAGCACCCCTCCACCACCATGCTGACATGCCATTATGCCAGTGGTGCTGGTGGTGCGCAATCCCATGCCATCCAGTGTGCCGGTAGGCAGCTGCCTATGGTGTGGGTTCTCAGGTAGGGGTGCCTACAAGGACATGCGTGCTTTCCCCCGGCACCGCCTGCCAATGTTATGTGCCCTTGGGGGTACCTGCTGGGTAATATCCCCTATGACACTGTGGGACACACACTCGTGTCCATGTTGGACCCTTGTCAGTTGCTGTCTTGCTGCTTTACAGTTTCGGCATTCCTATGTGCCACCTAGGCATCTGCCTAGTCTGCACTGTGCCCCAGCTGGACCACAGCATGTGCCGCCTGCAGCCCCCTGTATCCCATTTATAGCATCAGTACAGTTGTCCTTTCCTACGTGCCCACTCTGCTGTTGCTGCACATGTGCACGCCATAACAAACCTGCCCAATCTAAACAACAGAAACTCTCATCAGCGCTATTTCAATGTGGAATCATTCACTTTGTAGGGGGACAGAGCATAGATCCTTCCAAACATGATATCTTAATTTTTACACTTTGTCAGTAGTGTTGCTTTATGTTTATCATTAATATCACTATTGGCCAGCTTGGTTATTGGGATTTTAAATGTGGTTCTGGTCATTTTATATGTTTATTTGCCTTTTTGGTTCCTGCACATGTATCACAACTATCACTTTTCTGGGTTTCCCTGCCTTTGCTGCACATTACTGACTTAAATGGTTTCTCTTTCCTGCAAATGTGCCTAACACGAGGGTTTCACTGGCGTTAGTGTTCAGATCTGGATTTCACAGCGTTAGTGTGCCTGGAGCCTCTCCCCACCCACTCTCCGCCCATTGACCCTTTCTCTCCGCCCTCTGGGTAGCCTTACTCCACCCTTCAGACCCGGATTTCACAGCAATAGTGTGCCTTAACGCCGCCGCCACGTTATCAAGTGATAACGTCACTTATCACACGATAATACCACCGCTGCAACATTAAGATGGTTTAGTAAACATACCCCTAAGGGTCATTACCCTTGCTCTAAATGTAGTTGGTGTACGTTGGCACTGATAGGAACCAGTTAGACACACAATGATGGTAGGGTATATCATTCGGCGTGTTATACACCTGGTGATACCATAGGGATGGTTTATTTAATAGTTTGCCCTTGTTCTATGGTGTATGTTGGTTGCATTACTAGGAAAATCCATCAGCGTCTTTTTGAGCATAAAAGTCGGATTAATAACAATGTGGCTTCTGCTCCTTTGGTATTACATTGATGATATTCGGTGGCGAATGTTAGAGTAGGTGCCCCAATCATGGAAAGGAGGTGACTATAGGAAAAGATTGATTCATTGTGAACATATGTGAATGTTTAAACTTAAATCTATTGAGCTTGTAGAACTTAACCAATCTGTAAACTGGTTTTCTTTGCTCTGACCATGTGACCATGAAGGAATGACGTATATATGAAGGAGCGTTTGTGTTATGGGTATGTCAGCCTGGTAATGTTATTCCCCTGATGCAGATAAGTGGATTAATGCTTATCAAAATGCAATATTGTGTCGGGATTTTGTTTTGTATGAGATTATGCTATGTATTTATGTATTGTAAATCTCTATGGTTGCTGTTTTATTACTATGGCTGTATGCCCAACAAGTTTGATGATGATATGAGAGCATTCTAGTACTTGCTTTTTGGGGCTATTATGCTGGAAGATCAATTTTTGACCAGGTTGAGCTCTGCGTTTTTTGAGAACTTGTTGGGTTTTATCTTTTGTATAGTTAGTAGATTAACTTGCTCCTCTAGTAAAGTGTGCTATAAAGTATATTAGAATTTTCTAAGATAACTATGTATAGTTTGTACGTGGAGATTAGTTTTGTTTTTGTTTTATTCTCCTTGATATGGCACAGCAGGTGGCTCGCAGCACTATGGGCATCTGCAGAATGCCATCAGCGTTGGTATGCTCCAGCGCCCTTATTTTACACTGCTGCAGGTCTGGCAGGACATGACTGGCAGGCTGGGACCTGGACTGTCGGGATGTCCACTGCATTAACAGCAACCAGTGGGGACGGGCAGGACTGCACTGCCTGGAACCCGGCGGTGCACCTTTTCACTACGGAGGTGTTGCCACACGGAAAAAGGGAGGCTTGGCAATGTCTGTTGTTCTGGAATACGGTGTGCGGGTGTACATCTACGTCTCCAATGCAGGAACAGCGTGTTCGTCTAATCTCATGGTTCTGGATTCGAGTGTATGTTAGCCCCGCCTACAATTTCGTTGTGTCCGCGGGCCGGACGTTCATGTTCCGGAATCCTGCTCCACGTGTCTTTATAAAATGGAGGGGTAGCAAAAATTGTGGCTAGAGTGAAGCTAAGAACATTTATGCCTGCTCAGGAGCAGGAGCCAATGCTATGCAGCTACACCATGACTTCGCCCATGTACCTTTTTACGCGTGTAACCCCCGGGGTAGTTTATTAGAAGTCTTCTGAAGCATAGAATGAATGTATAAAATTACCTTCTATATGCCTGTGTACAGCACTGGCTTCATCAGATCTGTGCTATACAAAGGGTTAATAATAAGTGGGTTTCACTTCAGCATAAGTTCATTAGCAGAAGCAATGGCTTTTTTTCTCTTCCTGCCCTTTGAGCTGTTAATGTTGCAGATGTGCAGACAACTGTAAAGCCCAGCAAAGGCCTTTGATTTTAAATGGTTTTATGATGGAGACATGAAACCTATCACAGATAAAGCTTCTGTTCAGTAGAAGGAAAACGGAAGCTGATTTGTTTCGTTTGGGTGCTTCTGCAGTTCTCCATCAGCCTTCCAGGGGTTGAAACATGGACTTGGGCTACACTTTCCTCTTCCACTTGGTCTTAGTTCGAAAACATGGGAGAGCCATGGCTAACATCAATCTAAATGAATAAAAAGACCCCCATTTTTATTCCTTGTGATACTTTTTGACCTTCCATATTTGGGGTTGTTTTCTATAACATCAGTCTAAAGCAGACACCCTGGAGAACTTGGCAGCAAGTTCAGAGGTGACGGAATATTTTCCAGAATGTTGCCATGAGATAAACAGAGAGCTTGCAGAAAATACACGGAGGAGCCAGGGGTCAGGGAGCGTGTATATTGTTTCTCCCTGTTTTCTTTATAACTATGCCAGGGAACTGGAGGGTGGTGATGGGGGTGCTATCCTTTTCTACTGAGGGATAATTAGTTTGTCAGAAAGTGCTCTTCATTCCTTTTTGTTTATCTACTGTTCTTTCTTGCTGTTTTGAATGTAATATACACAATGATGCACAGTCCAGCAGATGAGAAGTAAAATTATTTCAGGCATACAAAATTGTTCAAGGGATGTGAGCAATTATCTGGCGCAGATTATGACAGGTCCATTACCCAAAAGGGCTTCTGTGATAGTTATAGAACGGTGCATGGGGCAAACGGACAGATTTCAAAAACCACAGCATAAAAAGGATGAAAATATTTATAATCCAGTAGCAACTCAAACAACTTAAATTTCAGCTCAAGCCTTGGTTGGAGGTTTTGCAGGGTCTGCTGAATGTGTGCCTGCTGTGGACTGACGTTCACTGCATTGGAGGTACTCCTCACAGCCTCTGCTCTCCTGCAACAGATTTTTCAATATTCAGTAGCAATTTTGCAGACTCTGGGGCAGAGTTTTCAAAAATCAGAACAATTACATGACACATTTCCACAAATTTGCTTATTATGGGGGTTGTTTATTTACTTCATAAATACAAACAATTTTCTGACATATTTTGTGTACCCATTTACTTTATTTGCTGGGGGGGGGGGGAGAGGATCTTAGTGATCAGGGCTCAGAGGGAAGAGAAAACAGGAGGGGAAGGAATCCTGGAGATGGGGCGAGAGGGAATTTTAGGAAAGAAATGAAGAATGGATTTCAGGCAAAGGATAGGGGGGGGGGGGGGGAGTCAAGGAAGGAGAGAGAAAGAGGTTTGTTTGATGAGGGAGATCTGGGATCAAGTGGGAGGAACAATACCCAGCTTCTCTGATTGCTCTCACTCACTAATCACCACCACATACATCCTCCATTCCTCCCACTCACTGTATCGGTACTTCACCTCTGACCCCCTCACTTCACCTCTGATCCCTACTCACCCCTGATTCCCCTACCCCATCCCCTCACACTCTCCCACAACATATCCAATCCGCTATGCCCCCCTCTAACCCACACCCTGTAGCACCTTATATTCCCTCTGTCACTCCTTCCCTCCCCCCCCCACAAACCAACAGCCCCTTCAATCTCTGCCCTAACTCTTGCCCCTACATCCCCTCACTATGTTCTTTCCTTCCCCAATAACTCACTATTTTGCTCTTTCATCTCCCCTTATTCACTATCTCCAGGAACAAGCAGGAATGAAGTCTTCACATATGGGTATCGTCGGTACCGACGGAGCCTGCGCGGGAACGCTCCCCAGCGTCCAATAGGAACGCTTTTGGGAGCATCCCTCAGCACATGCGTGCTGCCTTCCCGCCTTTCCAACTGTCCCTCTTCAGTTCTTCGTTTTCCGCGGAGCCGACAGGATCCATACCCTGTCACCGCAGAAAATTCCATCTTTAAAATTGTTTTCTTGTGGTCGTGTTTGCCTCCGCACGACGCTTACCGGTACCGCCGGTTCTTTTCTTTTCCAAAAAAACCAAAACCTTATACTTTGAACTGTTTCTTTTCAGAAACTTTTCTTTTTTGGTGCTAGGCACCATTTTGGGCACTAGGCCCCTTATTCCTAAAACATGGAAAAACCAACTAGTGGTTTTAAAAAATGTACTAAGTGTGGCGGTACCATTTCCGTCGCTGACACCCATGATTGGTGTCTTAAATGTTTAGGGCCTGAACATTCTCCATCTGAATGTCTCTCCTGTATGGGGATGACTAAAAGAGGAAGACAGAACCGGGCTGCAAAGCTCGGTACCCTCTTTTCTTCGGATGCCAGATCCATTGCATCGACATCTTCAAGGGCCTCCTCTTCCTCCCATGGATCTCAGGTAACTAAACATAAAAGCCGGTCCTCAAAGAGTAGCTCTCCTGCTAAGCATCGAGAGGCCATTGGCATTGCCCTTGAGGGAACCACACCGGCAAAGCAGCCCCGGCGGGAGGCTTTGGCTTCCAAAGCATCAATGGGGCTTCAGGATGTTCTTGAGGCCTCGACCTCGCAAGAACTACCTGCGCCATGCTCAGGGGTCCCGGCCGTTTTCACTGGTACCGACACCCAGGCATCGGCAGCGTCAATAGACCAGAGGTTCCTCGCTATCGAACGCAGCATCGCAGCTCTTCTCTCAGCTCCCCGGTGGGAATTCTTCCCACGCCATCTTTGACTGGAATCCACAGATCGGTACTGGATGAACTCGGTACTGACTTCGATCGATACGGGACCATGCTTTGCATGAGCAACGTGGTCAGGAATACTTCGAATCCTCCGATTTTGAAGACTCTGACAATTCTGCTGGTACTAGAGGGTTTCTTCCAGAAGATCCCTCTTCTCCCCAAATGCAGAATGTCACCTCCAGAGGACATGTCTTTTCAGGATTTTATTTGTGATATGGCCAAGGGCCTTTCAATCACGGTGGCTCCTGAAGAGGAACCCAGAGGAAAGGAATTGGAAATTCTCCAATATCCTAAAGCTCCAAAGGAGGCAGCCACTCTGCCCATCCATGAAATTCTGCATAACCTGATGCTCAGAATGTGGGAGACACCTCTGACTACTTCTCCTCACTCTAGGAGACTTGATACTATGTATCAGGTTCCGCCATGTCCTGGATTTCAAAATACTCAGCTGCCACACCATTCAATGGTGGTGGAATCAGCCATGCGTAGGATGAAAAGTGCAAAGAGGCATGCATCCAATCCCCCAGGTCGTGAATGCAGGACTCTGGACGCTTTTGGGCGCTGAACTTTTCAGGCTTCCAAGCTTTCAGCTAGTATCAGTTCGTATATACTATATATGGGAATGTTCCTCAAGGAAGTTACAGGAGACTTGGAGCTTATGAGCCCATTTCTCCCAGATGACAAGAGACAAGACTTTCTTGCTCTAGTTAAGCATGCTCAAGATGTCTCCAAGTTTGTAAATCGTGCAGCCTTTGACTGCTTTGAATGCATCAGCAGAACCTTTGCTATTGCCATTGGCGCACGACGGATTGTCTGCCTTCAGGCATCAGACTTGGGGACTTGGGTACAGGACAAGTTAGGCAACATTCCTTGCACAGGAGAGAATCTCTTTGGCAAGAACTGGCAGGAAAAGGCTAACGAGTTAGATGCTGACAATACTACTCTAGATAGATTGTCAAAATCTACAGCCACTCCAGGCGAAAAGAAGCCTTATAAAAAACCCTCTTTCAGCAAAAAGAGGAAATTTTATCCTTCCTATACACAGCAGAGTCAGACTCAGGGTCAGGTTGCCCAAAAGGGACAAACTAGACAGCAAAAGAAGCCAAAAGGCCCGAGAGCCCAACCAGCTCCGCAGGTTCAGCCCCCTCAAGGGCTTTGACTCCTTCCTAGAGAGCTTAGCTCAGAGCTGCCTCTGAGGGGTCCCCAACCCCCCAATATCCCAGGCAGGTTATGCCACTTTGCCAACAGATGGCATCAGATAACAGCAGAAGATTGGACTTGGTCCATTGTAGGAGAAGGGTACAAGCTTCATTTTCACAGCATGCCCCCTCCTACAATTCTAAAGCAATTCAATTCTCAAACCTCCGCAGACAATCTGCTAGATCACGAGGTCTCAACACTTCTTGCCCAAGGGGCAATAGAGGAGGTACCCATTCTTCAACGGAGTGCAGGGTTCTACTCCCCCTATTTTCTTATTCCAAAGAAAACAGGAGGACACAGACCCATTTTAGACCTCAAAGAATTGAACAAATACCTGTTTTGGGAGAAGTTCAAAATGATTTCTCTAGGAACTCTTCTGCCATACCTTCAAAGTCAGAATTGGCTTTGCTCTCTAGACTTAAAGGATGCATATACTCACATTTACTATAAGGGGAAAACATTTCCAGTACAGGGTTCTTCCCTTTGGTCTGACTTCAGCACCAAGGGTATTCACGAAATGCATGGCAGTAGTAGCTGCATTTCTGCGAACCCTGTGGACACTGTTCCCTCTAAGCTGTTACAGTTCTGATTCTGATAGAAAACAACACAGACGTCTTAAAATTTAAAAGTTGTGTATTTACAGTTTTCACAAGTTCTACAATATTTTCTAGTGCAAGTAATGTGGTGTACATACTTTATTCTGACGTGTAGTCAAATTTTAAAGTATATAACTCCGAGTGTCGTTATGTGGCGCACAAAAATGTAACCTTCCTTCAAAAGCTGCACAGCTGATATTTTATGCGCACACAGCCTACAGAAAATTAGAGGGAACATTGCCTGTGGATATTCGTCTTCCCTTACTTAGACGACTGGCTCATTCGAGCCCCTACAGTTGCAGAGGCCAGCACTGCACTGTCTTGCACAATGAGAATCCTCCAATACTTGGGGTTGGTAATAAACTTCCCAAAATCCCAACTTGTTCCCTCCCAATGCCTGGAATTCATAGGGGCCTGTCTAGATACCAGACAGGCAAAGGCTTTCCTTCCACAGGCCTGGTGGCTTCGCATAATGCAACTATCTTCTCAAGCAACGGGGAAATCCTCCCTAACTGCTTGAGAGCTATTATAGTTGCTGGGACATGTGGCATCCACAGTTCATGTAGTCCCATATGCTCGCCTCCACATGCGAGCAGCTCAGTGGACCCTTTCCACACAGTGGACACAGGCCACAGGTCATTTATCAGACAAAATAATAAACTCTCAACGACTAATTTTGTCCCTCCAATGGTGGCAATCACTAGAAAATCTGACTGTGGGGTCTCCTTTTCATCAACCCCTTTTTCAGGCCACCCTAACAACAGATGCATCACAGGTGGGTTGGGGAGCACACCTGAATCATCTCTCTACCCAGGAAACCTGGACTTCACAGGAGGCTGGTCTACACATGAACCTCCTGGAATTAAGAGCAATCTATTTAGCTCTTCGAGTATTCCACGCCCAGCTCAGCTACAAGACAGTCCTAGTCCAGACGGACAATCAAGTAGCCATGTTCTGTGTGAACAAGCAGAGCGGGACAGGCTCTCTGTCATTATGCAACAAAGCTTTACAACTGTGGGCCCTCGCCAGAGAGTATCAAATTCACCTTCTAGTGGTATATCTTCCAGGCATTCAAAACCCTTGGGCAGACAAACTCAGTCGAGTACTGCTGCCTCACGAGTGGTCCCTCCACCTAGACCAGGTGGCAAAGATATTTCATCTCTAGGGCACTCCAGACATAGACCTCTTTGCAAGTCCACTGAATGCCAAACTTCCCCGGTTCTGTTACAGGATTCTGGCTCCCAATTGTCAGGCAAGGGATGCCTTCCTCCTTCACTGGGGTCAGGACTTCCTTTATGCCTTCCCACCCACTCCCCTCATCCCCAAAACACTCTTCAAGCTTCAGAGAGACAGGAGTCGCATGATTCTCATAGCACCACGATGGCCACACCAAGCGTGGTATCCCCTGCTTCTACATCTCTCTCAAGCTGCACCTCTGGAGTTAAGGCATGCTCCAGATCTCCATTCCCAAGAGGACGGGATGCTATGGCACCCGAATCCCCAGTCCCTGCATATCACGGCCTGGTTGCTGAAGGTCTAGACCTCCAGGATTTCAACCTGTCCCAACAGGTAAAGGATATCCTTCAGGCTTCTAGGAAACTTTCCACAAGAAGATCTTATGCCTTCAAGTGGTAACGTTTTACTATAAGGTGCTCCAAGAAGGGATTAAACCCCCTTGTCATACCTTTAGAATCGGTACTAGAGTATCTCCTTCACTTATCGAATTCTGGTTTAAAGACCAATTCGGTAAGAGTCCATCTTAGTGCAATTGCAGCTTCTTATAAGCCTCTGAATGGACAACCAATTTCCTCTCATCCACTCATATCCAGATTTATGAGAGGTCTTTTATTAACCAAACCTCCCATTAAGCCACCACCGGTGGCATGGGATCTAAATCTAGTTCTTGGCAGGGCCGGCCCGTCCATTGAGCGAGAATGTTTTTTGCACAGGGCCCCGCGTTTCATGGGGCCCCGTGCAAAGAACATTCCGCTTTAAAAGTAAATTTTTTTTAAAAAACCCTGGCTGCTGCCGCTGTCGCCACCGCAGCAGCAGCATAATCGAGTGTCCCGCGCGGCCCCCCCCCCTCCCGGCAGAGCACTCCCTCCCTCCCTGCCTGCTTGCTTGCCCCCCTCAGTCCCTCTCCGCTTCGGCTTAGAGCTGCAAACGGAGAGCTTCTCCCTCGCGACTCTGTTAAGCCCACCTGGCAGATGGGCTTTTTTTAAAGTTTTAATTTTCCCTGGGCTGATGGGAGGGAGAGGGGTTAGGACTGGTAATGGGCTTGCATTGGGGTTTAGGACTTGAGGTGGGCTGATGGGGTTAGGACTGGTAATGTGCTGTGGGCTGATGGGGGGTTTAGGACTGGTAATGGGCTATGGGGGTCTAGGACTGGAAATGGGCTGATGGGGGGGTTAGGACTTGAGGTTGGCTGATGGTTAGGACTGGTAATGTGCTGTGGGCTGATGGGGGGGTATGTTTAGGACTGGTAATGGGCTATGGGGGGCTAGGACTGGAAATGGGCTGATGGGGGGTTAGAACTTGAGGTGGGCTGATGGGGCTAGGACTGGTAATGTGCTGTAGGCTGATGGGGGGGGGGGTAGGACTGGTAATGGGTAGGGGGGGTTGCTAGGACTGGAAATGGGCTGAGTGGAAGGGGAGGCTTGACCTGCAAATAGCTGATGGTGATGGGGACTTGGAATGGAAATGGGCTGAGTGGAAGGGGGGCTTGAACTGCAAATAGCTGATGGGGAGGGGGGCTTGGAATGGAAATTGGCTGAGTGGAAGGGGGGGTTGACCTGCAAATAGCTGATGGAGAGGGGGGCTTGGAATGGAAATGGGCTGAGTGGAAGGGGGGCTTGACCTGCAAATAGTTGATGGGGAAGGGGGTTGGAATGGAAATGGGCTGTGAAGGGAGGGAGCTAGGACTGGAAATAGGCTGAGTGGGGGGAGCTAGGACAGGAAATGGGCTGATGGAGGGGCTAGGATAGGACTGAAAATGGGCTGTTGGGGGGAGCTAAGATGGGACATGGGCTGTGGTGAGGGCTTGGATTGAAATGGACTCATGGAGGGGCTAGAACTGGAAGTAGGCTCATAGGGGGCTTGGATTGAAATGGGCTTAGTGGAGGGGAGCTAGAATTTGACATATGCTGATGATGGGGCTAGAAAAGGACTAGAAATGGGCTGATGGGGGGTTGGGATTGAAAATGAGCTGATAGAGGGACTCGGATAGGACTGGAAATGGACAGGGGAGCTAGGACTGGAAATGAGCTGATGCGGGGACTAGAAGGGAGCGGATGCTGGATGGGGCTGGAACTAGAAGGGAGCTGATTTTGGAGGAGGATTAGAATGGGATGGGACTGGGAGAGTGAAATGGAGAGGGGAAAAATATTTTGTATGGGAGGGAAGAAAAATCTACAATTGACCGGGTATTGGAAGAGTATGTGGGGATTGAGGATGGAGGGGTAAAATTTGAGTGGATGAAATAGTAATGAGGAAAGAGCAAAAGGAGAAAGATTAGTATGTTAAAGCAGATATAGAGAGAGAATGGAAAAAAAATTAGAAGAGAGAAGAAAGGACAAATGGACAGCAGATGATGGAGAGTTAGCAGAAGACACGAAGAAACCAGAAGAAAGTGGCTGGAGCAATTGCAACTGAAAAAAAATGCACAAAAGGTAGAAAGATATCTCTTTATTTTGAATTTATTAACTGGAATATGTCAGCTCTGGGAAATGTGCATCATTAACGTCTGCGCTTTGTTTAGTAGAAGAGGAAATTAATTTATAGTTTTATTTCTACAGTGTTGATGTACATTCCAAGTTTGGCTTTTGGGGTTCCCAGTTTAATTATTGTCTTCCTGTTTCTACATTGTGATTCCTTGTTTGGTGATGGTCTATGTTCTGCATGTGTAACTGAGCTGAGGTATTCTGTTTTTGTAGTTGCTATTTGACATTGTCCTTGTTCTCTTTCCCCAGTAGGTCATGTATTGTTAGTCTCTGAAATGTATTGGTTTAATATTTGCAGTGTTGCCTTTTGATAGGTAGGGTATGGTGCTTTGTGAGTCCTGGTAGTGCTGTTACGATACGGTGGGTTTGCTATGGGTTCTAAATGGGCAGTGTTTGTAATAGTTCCTAATTTGCCTGGCGGTTGGCACTGTATTATAGTAATGTAGAAATCTTTTAGTCTTTCTTTATCCATACACTCATTAAGAGGCATGTTTACTAAAAGTTAGTATATGGTAACATTATGCAAATATTTATGCAAATTAGGCCCCGCACCGAGTCTCCGCACATGGCCCCGCACCCCCCTTGGGCCGCCCCTGGTTCTTGGGCAGCTCATGAAGCCACCTTTTGAGCCTTTAGCCACCACAACCCTTAGGATTTTGACCTGGAAGGTCATCTTCCTAATTGCAATCACCTCTGCACATCGCATTAGTGAACTGCAAGCTTTAGTGGCTGATCCTCCTTATACTAGGTTTCATCATGATAAGGTTGTTCTTAGAACTCATCCACACTTTATGCCAAAGGTGGTTTCGCCTTTTCATTTAAATCAATCAATTTATCTTCCTGTATTTTTTCCGAGGCCTCACGCCTCTATTGCAGAAAGAAACCTTCATACTTTAGATTGTAAAAGAGCCTTAGCCTTTTACCTACAGAGAACACAGCAACATAGAAAGTCCTCGCAACTTTTTATAGCTTTTGACACTAGTCATTTGGGACTTCCAGTCTCCAAAAGAACTTTATCTAAATGGATTGCCCAATGCATATCCTTTGCTTATGAGAGTAAGGGTCTTCCTCTTCAGGACCATGTCACAGCTCATAACGTGAGAGCCATGGCAACTTCCATGGCTAATCTGTGTCTATCGATGACATTTGTCGAGCAGCCACCTGGGCTTCGGTACACACCTTCACAGCCCACTACTGCCTGGATAAAGCTTCCCGTCGGGATGCCTTCTTTGGCCAAGCTGTTCTTCAAAATCTCTTTCACACCTAATTCAACTCCTACCCACCAACCCTTGTGGAATGCCAGAGATCCATGGGAGGAAGGATTCCCACCTTTCTAGGGTGGCACCTTCCTGGGGCTATCTCCCTGGCATCTTCAGCTAGGGAGTCCCCATATGTGAAGACTACATTCCTGCTTGTTCCTGGAGATAGCATAGTTACTCACCTGTAACAATTGATCTCCGGGAACAGCAGGAATTTAGTCTTCACAACCCACCCACCTTCCCTAGGAGTTGTCTCTCTATCTCTTTGTCTCTTTCCTCTCTCCCTCTATCCTTTCACTCAGCTACAAACTTAACTGAAGAGGGACAGTTGGAAAGGCGGGAAGGCAGCGCACATGTGCTGAGGGATGCTCCCAAAAGCGTTCCTTTTGGACGCTGGGGAGCATTCCCGCGCAGGCTCCGTCAGTACCGATGATACCCATATGTGAAGACTAAATTCCTGTTGTTCCCAGAGATCACCTGTTACAGGTGAGTAACTACACTTTCTTGCCCTCCATCTCACTCTCAGTCAGCTCCAGCCCATCAGCAGATAACCCCTCACCTCACCCCTTTGTCCCCAATACCAATTTCCTTTCCCCCTCATATGCTGATCAAGCAAGAGAGGAAAAGGATGATGGAAAGAATAACTCTGCATTGGCTGTGTCTTCCCTTTCTACCATCCCAGGCCCAACGGCTTTGACCTATGTTACTGGGCCTACGGCAGCCAAAGGGGAAAACACATCAAACATAATGCCATTCTCCTTTTCCTCCTGCCACCCAATCAGTGCAGGAGGTAAAAAAAAAAAGCTCACACTACCAGCTGCCTGCTTGCTCTGACACAGTCTCTGGTCTCCCATGGCAATTCTGCAGGAAATGGCTAGCTCTGTGGCAGCCACTTCTCACAGTTGCCGAACTGTGAAAGACCAGGGACTCTGCTAATATTATAGTCTTGCACAGTGGTTCCAAGCTCTGTTCTGGAGGTACATCTAACAGGATTGCTTTTCAGGGTATCTTTAATGAATATGCATGAGATTGAATACTTTGGAGACCCATGGCATCAATGCAAGCACATCTTATACATTTCATTGTGGATATCCCATAAACCAGGCTAGTTAGATATGCCCACAGAACTGGGTTGGGAAGCATACTAAAGAAACCTTCAATGGATCAGATCAACCTCAGCTCATTTCGACCAATCGCCAGTATACCATTCCTGTCCAAATTGAAAAGACTGTACAGCGCCAACTTCAAGAACACGTCGACACCCATGCTCCCCTTGACCCCCAGCAACACAGTTTCTGCCCTTGATATGGTGTAGACACCCTCTTCACATCACTATTTGACACATTAATCATAGGTCTTGATAAGCCACATCAAGGATTCATTATGATATTTCTAGACCTCAGTGCTGCCTTCAACTCCCTATCACATAACACCTTACTTACAAGGCTCAGAGACATAGGCCTCTACAAAAACACAATAGACTAGTTCACCTCTTACCTCACAGACAGAAGGCTACAAGTAAAAACCAAGCCTCTTAAATCCAAACATTTCACCCTAGAGCAAGGAATACCACAAGGCTCAGCCTTATCAGCTCTGCTTTTTAACATTTGCATTTAGCCTATTTGCAATTTAGTGAGAAAATTTAACATGAATTTCCATCTATATGCAGATGACATTGTGTTCTACATGCCCTTCTACTTATAAAGTGTTACTAGGCGTATGCAGCACTAGTAACAATTCCTTACCCCAGATTTCTCCATCATGTTGGATTGTTTTTCAGTCATTACAGACCTCCTTGCAGAATTTGGCCTAGTAGTGAACAGCAACAAGGCTGAAGCACTACTAGTCACTAGGGACCCTTCCTTCAACCCACCTGAGAAGCTCATTCTCAAACATGCAGAAATCATGATAAAAAACGAAGTCAAATACCTTGGTATAACCCTTGAAAACAATCGAAACATGCTCGCTCATATCAAGAAGTCAGCCAAAACTGCTTACCTGAAACTCAAATCACTCCAACATTTATGACCCATACTCAAATAAAAATGACTACAGAACAGTTTTTCAGTCCTTCATAACCCCCCCATTTTGACTACGGCAACATACTTTACTAGGGACTACCAAAACAAGCATTATACCCACTCCAATTAGTGCAAAACATCGTTGCTAGACTCTTAAGGGAAATATCAAGATGACAGCACATCACACCAGCTCTCAAGAGCCTTCATTGGTTACCAGTTACACAAAGAACAAAATACAAAGTTGCAACCACCATCTATACAATCCTACATAACTCTTCAGCTCCCTGCCTCGAAGACCTAATCACAAGAACACCCTCAACCAGGCCTAGAAGATCAGCAAACCAGAACCTTCTAATCATACCCCCCCTCAAGACCAGAAGCACTCAGCAAAGAAACAATAGAGCCTTCATTCTTTTTGCCCCAACAATTTGGAATACCCTACCAGAAGCCATCAGATCTGCACAGTCTATACAACACCTGACGAAACTCAAAAACTCATCTCTTCATTGAACACTTTGGCCCAAATGATATTACATAGCTGCACATACATTTCCGAATTGCTGAAATCAGGAAACCCCCATTTTGTTAACTCCAAGTTTGTATCCCCATGAGTTCTATGTAACTGCAACTCACTTGAGTTTGTTATTGTTCTTCTATGTAAACTGCCTTGGCATAAAAGCGGTATAAAAAAACCCGAACAAATTGTTAAATAAATAAATAAATAGTTCTAGAACCTCCTCGGCTTAGAATCTGCATCAAAGAAATACGAACCATGATGACAGATAAACTCCTTCAAATCCATCTATTCTACCCATTATTCCTTCCTATTACATTGTCGCAGACTGTACCTTATCCCCAGGTTTACCTTTGGTTCCTCTACTTCTGGGATCCTCTGTATTTAGTCAATGACTTCTTGAATTTTGCCCCCACTCCCACAGCTACCTCCTCTGGGTGGGGAGGTGTATATTCTATTGAAGATTAACATTCTGCAGGAGTCTGAATTATCCCTACCTTGTCCTCAGAATCAGAGCTGACCTATCAATCACTTCACTGGCTCCCCTTCTGCTTCCGAATCCATTATAAACTTCTTCTTTTAACCTACAAATGTATTTATTCTTCTGCCCCCGAATACATCTCTTCTCTCCTCTCTCCTTACACCCCCCCCCCCTCGTAAATTTCTCTCATCCTCTGGTTTCCTTCTCTCTTTACCCTTTTCCTCCTTTGCTAACTCCAGACTTCACTCTTTTCACCTTGCTGCTCCTTTACTCTTGTGTCGCGCCTCTTCTCTTACCCTATTATTGTAAGCTTTTGAAGCAGGGACTGTCTATTTCTATGTTTGCACAGTGCTGCATACGCCTAGTAGCACTTTCTAAGTGTTAAATAATAATAATAAAGGCCTCCATAGCTAGAGAACATGGGCCAGTATCCTAAAGCAACATCATTAGTAAAGAGAACCTTTTGTAGATAATTTATTTTGAAGTCATAGCAAGCAAACTATTGTCACCTTCATTGCTCTGGTTTGCATTTGATTCCTAAGGCACAATTTCTGTTTAAAGTTCCTTCCTTCATTATAAATTGATGTACATTGGAGATTGCTGTTTTGATCATTTTAATAATCCCTTGCAGGCAGATAAAGAATGAACATAGCACAAACAGCTTAAGAGTGTAGCCACAGGAGGAACCTTTGTAGATTTCTTTTCAAACTGTGATAAGAGGTTTTAAAATATACAAATTAAAGCTATAAGGCCATAATTACATAATAAAAAATGAAAAGACAAGCGGTGAAAAGTATGCAAAACATGGCTCATGGAATTCTTTCCAACCGCTCTGTGTGCGGATGTGTGTATCTGTGCATGCATGCAGTGCCAGCCCGAGTGTTTCTGCTGCCCTAGGCAGCCCCTCTGTGCTGCCCCCCTCCCCCCAGGACTCAGCTGCTGCCACCCGGCCTAGCCTGAACCACCATGCTGCCCCCTTCCCCTTTCCTGGACTCCGATGCTGCAGTCCCAGCATCCACTTACTTCCACTGAAGCGTCGGGCAAAATGCTCGTGCATATGCGTGATGATCACAACCTGCCACTCCTGCCCCCTCTGATGCAACGTCCTGTGGGGGGCAGCAGTGGCAGGTCATAACTGCACACACACACGTAGGCATTTTAAAGCCCGCCATGGTGCTGCCGCTTCACCGGTGGGGGGGGGGGGGGGGGGGGTGAGTGATGCTGCCCACCAGGGTCTGCCGCCCCAGGTGACTGCCTAGTTTGCCTAGACAAGCTGGCCCTGCATGCACATTTGTTTGTATCTGTGAAGCCTCTGTGCGTGTCTCTGATGTGGAGGGGAGAAGGGAGGGGCAGTTTGAGTGGAACAATTCCCAAATATTCCATTACACTGGAAAGAATGGTAAAATGAAACCAAGAGTGATAATGTATCTAACTATTAGATGTAACTATCCATTTGAAAGATTTGAAAGGATGTAGTTTACCTTCAGTATTTAAATTATTTTTACAAATTTTTCAACTTACAAGTAACAAACACTCCTTCCTGGAATCACTGTAAAAGCAAGGCAGATTATACAATAGAACAAGAAAAGCTGTAATCAAAGAGCAGCCCCCTACCCCTATCCTCTTACCCCCTTCTCCTCCCCCACCACTATCCTTCCTCCCCCCTCCCCAATTAATAAATAACCTATTAAGAATCAGGTTTTAACAATGAAAGGCTGCTAGACCCTAGAAATTGTTTCTTTTTCTTAACACTCACCATTCCAAGCCCTATTCCTGCCACACTTGGACTATTGCAACTCTGTTTATCAAGGCTTGCCCCACTCAACCCTTATCCCTCTTCATACAGCTCTGCACACTGCAGCATGCATCCTCATGGGAACATCAAAATATTTATTTATTTATTTAGCTGTATTTATATTCCGCTTTTTACTGGGTCAAAGTGGTTTAACAAAAAAAGGGGGGGGGGGACAGTTATCAATTCGATAGAGAAGGGGGGCCATCACCAGGGGGTCCAACATTGATGATCTGAACAGAAAGTAACGACTTAGACAGTTGACATAAGTCTCTTAGTAGGTAGTCTTGGGGGTAGGTCAGAAGGTCTGGAAGAGTTGTCAGTGAGAGATGTCTGTTTCTGGTCCAAGATATTCTTTAAACAGGATGTTTTTTAGTTGTTTCCGGAATGTGGAGAGGTCTCTGTTGTTTCGGATTTGGCTCGGCAGGGAATTCCAGAGGGAGGGTGTGTACAGTTCGAAAGCTCTGTTGCAAGTCTGTTGGTTGCACTTAGTTCATTCGTGGGGGATAGTGAGGGTGTTGCTGGTGGTCTGTCTAGTTGGCCTGTTGAGGGTGGGCTGGGGTAGTAGGGACCGGAGTTGAGAGGTCTGCGTTTGATGGAGGGCTTTGTGGATAAGCAGGGCAGATTTGTATTTGATCCTTGCTTCGAGTGGTAGTATGTGGAGTTCTCTCAGGACTGGAGTGATACGATCATGTTTTTTGCTTTCTGGATGATTCTTGCTGTGGTGTTTAAGGCAGTTCGTTGGGGGTTGGTGTGGGTGGCGGGTAGTCCGTGATAAATTGTATTACAGTAGTCCACATAACACCCACCTTGAAACAACTGCACTGACTTCCACTTGCCAACTGGATCAAGAACAAAAGCTTCTGATAATACATAAAGCAATCAACAGCAATCCTTCAACTCAACTACGCACTTTGCTCCAAACTCCACAACATAACTGCGCAAAAAGACAGTCTACTACAAACATCTTAATCATCCCACACGCAAGTACAAAATGAATTGAACAAGCCTGAACTCAAGCCTTCAAACTGTACACACCTTCAGCCTGGAATGCTCTCCCAGACAGAATACGTACCATCACAGACCTTTCAGAAAACTGAAAACCCTTTTATTTATCATACACTTTACCCCCCACTCCCATGA
The DNA here is from genome assembly GCA_033557465.1 of Ichthyophis bannanicus. Classification (NCBI taxonomy): domain Eukaryota; kingdom Metazoa; phylum Chordata; class Amphibia; order Gymnophiona; family Ichthyophiidae; genus Ichthyophis; species Ichthyophis bannanicus. The sequence goes on from CM066035.1 coordinate 66,472,125, forward strand.
AACCCATCAACAATAAAACACACAAAAAAAAACAAAGTCTGTTACACTGTACTGTACATAACCTGACCTCAGAAAACAATTATAGATGTCTTGTACCATCTACCTGCCAAACTGTCCCTAGACCCTGCTCCATTCACCACTATCCCCCTCCCTTCAAAGTCCCCCCCTTTTTTCTCTCCAGCCCCCTCCCCACAACTGTGTATAGTACAACTGTGTATAATACATTGTAAAAGCACACGCTGTATATATTGCATGTATTGATTAAACTCTACAGGTCCTCCCCCTCACAAACACTTCTACTCAACCACTGCATGCTGACACACACACCCTACCACAAATCTAAATCATTTGATGTGAAAGCCGCTTGATTTTAGGATAAGGCGATCCTGCATCAGGTTGAAAAAATTCCTGTAGTTATGAAAGCGTAAGTATCCAACCTGATGCAGGGTCGGCACATTGAGACCCGAAACGTGACACGTTGTTACTTTGGATTCCGTGGTGAATACAAGCTCAAAGAAAAGCTAAGGGGTATGTTTACTAAACAGCGCTAACGTCGCAGCGGTGATGTTATCGCGCGATAATGTTAAATTACCGTGCGATAACATTACTTATCACGTGAAAACATCTCCGGCGGTGTTGAGGTGCACAGAAGGCGAAGTAAGTCTCTCCAGGGTGGAAAGAAGGGGTCAATGGGCGGAGAGTGGGCAGGCAGAGGCTCCAAGCACACTAACGCTGTGAAATGAAGGTCTGAAAATTAACGCCTGTGAAAACCTCGCGTTAGAGGCACATTTGCAGGAGAGAGAAACCATTTCAGTCAGCAATGTACAGCAAAGGCAGGGAAACCAAGAAAAGTGATAGTAGTGATACATGGGCAGCAACAGCATAGTGCCCAAGTACGAAAGGGCACGACAGTGAGGCTGCAAATGGGGTACAGGGGGCTGAAGGTGGGACATGCAGTGGGGCAGCTGGGGCACAGGGTGGACTAGGCAGATGCCTAGGTGGCACATAGGAACGCAGAAACTGAAAATCAGCAAGCCAGCAACTGACCAAGGTCAAACATGCCCACAAGTGTGTGTCCCACAGTGTTCCAGGGGACAGTACCCAGCAGGTACCCCAAAGGGCACATAACATGGCCAGGCGGTGCCAGGGGGAAGCGCGGATGTCTATGTAGGCACCCCTACCCCAGATCCCACACCATAGGCAGCTGCCTACCAGCACAATGGATGGCCTGGGACTGCGCACCACCAGCACCACCAGCATAAGGGCATGTCAGCATGGTGGTGGAGAGGTGCTGGTGGTGGAGGGGGCAGCGGCACCTGCCCACAGCACACTAAGGCCAAGCCCTGTTCAGGTGGGTGGCATGCAGTGCAACAGACAAGGGCTGTCTGATGAACAGTAATGGTATCCCCAGGGAATGACCTGCCCCTGTGGCAACATTTTGGTGCAGTACACACAGCCAATGTGTTCAGGGGCAGAAGGTCACAGGTTCTAGTCTCAGCTGTGACTCCCGCAGACCATGTCCCTATATTTTACCCTACAGCACACATACACCATAAACATGTGCAGTTCCTAGAGCAGAGGTTCCCAACTGCAGTCCTGGAGGGCCAAACACCATTCAGGAGTTCATGCTGTCCCTAATAAATATGCATGAGATGCATTGCTATGCAGTGCCCCCATTGAATGCAAATGTATCTCATGCATATTCATTAGGGACGGCCTGAAAACCTGAATGGTGTATGGCCCTCTAGGAACGAAGGTGGGAACCACTGCCCTAGAGTATCGGCCAACAGGGGCACAAACACCCACACCCACAGGCTCCACTATCCAAAGCCTCATGGAGAGGCAGGCTGTTGGGCCCTGCGCGGAGCAGCAGCTACCAATACTAGCACCTGCATACCTTAGCAATGCCTGCACTGTGCCCAGGACTGGTGTGGCGGCCTGGGCTGCCAACCACCGCTATCTTTGCACAATGCTGAAATAGGTGTGGGAGTGTGTGTATGTCTATCCAGTGTTTTGTGGCTGCCTACACCTTACTGAGCCCCCAATGCTTGCACTGTTTCCAGTGTTAGCCTGCCAATGTGCATAATGAGGAGCAAGGTCTTGTGGGTATAGCCCGGACACGGCGGTCTGGGCAGGATGCATCTTCACAGGGCATAGGGCAATGGCTGGGACATTGTAGTGCCCGACCACCACCTGCACAGACAGGGTGGCCACAACATGTCATGCTGGGAGGTCACTCTCACCCTGACTGAGCAGTGACCATGGCATGGCTAGGTTCCCTCATAGTGCTTTACAGTGTTTTGCTCAAGTGATATCTATGGATCCCCTTTTTTGGGGTCCAATCACTGACATACTTGTTTGGTGTGTGTGTGTGTGCTTACATCCCACTTTTGGGGGCACACTGTTCCTCCAGGAACATGCACTATGTACTAGCTAGCAGACTGTCTGCAGTTAGCATGTGTATGGCTGGAACACCTTGCAGAGAGCAGTGGGTGGAGACTGACTGTGCTCTCTGCTGGTGAATGTCAGATTGTGGTGGGGAGCAGCTGAGCTTTTCCAGGCCTGTCTGCCAGTGCCTTATGAAATACATACAGATCTGCATTGACTGCCCTGGAGGGTGTCTATTCCCCAGCAGGACTGGGGTGGTGGTCCCCTCTACTGCCTCTGATGTAGAGTGTGGATCTGTGGGTGGGAGATCCTGTCACCAACCCTGACCCAGAGAGGGCGGGTTGGTGGTGCTATATAATCCGCTTTTGGGTCCACACAACATCCTTCTCCTATAACATGTGATCATGGCAACAACACAGGTTACACCCAGTAAGGAACGTGGAATGCAAACCAGGACGTTCAAAATAGCTTTATTTATATATAACACTCCAGCCACTGGCCCGACACAGGCCGTGTTTCATAAGACCTTCCTCAGGGGCTTAAATGGCTGAAAACAATCATAAAACATATTCAAAAACATATACAGAAGAAATAAATAATTAAAAATTATAACCACCAAAAATGGACACGCACCAGCGTGTGAGTGAATAAACAACTAATTAAAACTACACATGTGTACAGCAATAGGAGCTAATAAAAACAAATACAAATCATAATAGTTGAAATTATATTAAAATAATACTTAAATGTATAAACCCATGTGACGTAAATAATAATAATAATAATAAATATACTAAACTGGTGTGTAAAATATATATATATAAAACAATAAATAGAAATAAGCTTAAAAAAGTACAAGAGCATATAAATACAGTACCATGCATACTATAAATTATAAATGTACACTATGTACTTAAAAACAATAAATAAATAAATAATAAATAAATAAAACCATACGATACAACACCACATGGAGACATACAAACTGTAAAAAAGATGCGCATGTTGCAGAGATAAGCTCATGGAGGACGTGACAGTAACACACAGGTAAATACTTACCTGTATATGAATTACCTCTATTGAAGTGCATCTGTTTAGTCATGAAAATAATAAAACCAGAAGGAGAGAGAGGGAACAAATATATGAAGATGAAATAAAATGAATATAATATACCCTAATAAAATATGTACAAAAGTGCAATAGTGCTTCATAAAAGGTAATGAATGATGATAACCGAATTCTAAATATAAACAATGAAAACCCTGAAAAAGAAGGAAAACCACAGTGGAGAAATAAAACAAAGTAGAAAATTGTAAAAACCGAGTGTCTGAAGAAATATCAAGGGTGTGAATGGAATGTAACGGAACCTTAAAAGTCTTCACAAAACGGGCCTTGACGTCAATAGCAACTGACACATATACCCATAGGAAACAAGAGAACTAGCAAGAAAAACCGGAAGAACCCGAAACTGAAAGAGTGCAGACCATTATCAATGTGAATGCCTTTATGATAACCAGTTACTCACCCAGATACTAACCAGAGGCTTTATTATCTCATTTGTAAGCGCCTTAAATAGAAAGCAGGGATCAGATACTTTGGACTCCAATAAACGTCTAAAAATATATGAAAGGCGGTATTTATATTTTGAATATAAACCATAATATAAACCCGTGTGTCAAAAAGAAGGGCTTACAATTGTATGTACGTACAAGATAGCCAGCTGTGTGTCTAGACCGATAATATCTCTTATGCTTCGAGATGTACAGGACCCTCACATAGAGGCCACTTGAAGAACGCACTGAGGACAGAAAAAACATTTTATTATACATGGCATGTAGGAAAATATAGCCGTGATTCAAGGACGAACTAATTGTAATTAAAATCTTAAGATTGACATAAAAGAAGAGGAGGGCGCCCATTATGTAGATGTATTGTCGTGTAAACTAGACACAAGCTCCTATAGAGATATGGACAAAAATGAAGACTTACTGAACTGCACTCAGTGTACCACAAATGCCTTTCCCGCAATCAATTCTCGCCGCTGCTGTTATGAATTAGTGTAATCCCGCTTATCGAACCATTAAAAAACGCCGACACATGCGCACGGGAGCCTTTTAAAACCGCGAACCCAGAACTGACGTCATCAGGAATATGCAAATCTCTCAATACCCGTATCAATAAAAGAAACCACTAAAAGTATATATGAAAATAAAAATGAAACAAGAGAAAACCTTGAAAAATGAAAACCTTACCACGAGGTTTAATAATTTTGAAAGAACATATTTAAAATAACAAGACCTAGGCATCAACTCTCTCACTGTGATGAGCACGAGGTAGAAACCAGCCACATATAAAAACCTGAAGTTGAAAGGTAAAAAAGACAACTATCCCATACCAAAACAAAGGGAGCACAGCAGAACACCATATATAAAAGCATATTGCTAAGACCACCTCTAAAACACAACATCACAAAATAAAAATGAAACTAAAATTAGTATATCATTTTCTAAAAAAGAGGGGGACAGTATAACCACACTGGTCTAATAAATAATCCTACAGAAATACTGAAAGGTCTCGCTCCATGTTGAGACCCTCTGGATGCATACTATTCAAATTATAAATATAGCGTTGTTCTAAACGCAACAGAGTGTTATCTATATTGCCTCCACGCCAGTTCAACTTGATCTTTTTGATCACGCAGTACTTTAAATCTGACAATCTATGGTTAGCTTCCTGCCAGTGAGTGACAAGAGGTTTTTCTACTGCCCCTCTTCTGATGCCACTCTTATGCTTTCTATTACGAACAGGACGTATAGTCTTACCGACATACAGCATGTTGCACGGACACAAGATGACATAAATCACGTGGCTGGTAGAACAATTTGAGAAATCATCCAAAAAGAATTTACGATTAGTGACTGGATGTAAAAAATGATTCTTGATGGGAAACACGTGTGTACATACTGAACACTGACCACATGGAAAATGCCCTCTATATCACGAAAGAAATCTTTGTTCCGTAAACGCAGAAGGCACTAGTAAATTACAAAGATTTATATTATGCTTATGGGCCACCATAAGGGGTACATCATGGAAACGTGGAATGGCCTGTATAAGGTGCCAATGTTTGCCTAAGCATTTACTGATGGTACGGGATTGATGTGAGTACAGAAGAGAACACCATGCCTACATTGGACTGTTTTACCGAAGGTTTCAACAACTCCACACGAGAGGATTCACGTGCTCTATGATACGCCCTATTAATGTGAAAGTGAGGATACCCTCTTTCAGCAAATCTACTCTTCATAAGAGAAGCCTGTACTTTGAAATCCTGAATTGTGGTACAAACATGCTTGGTTCTTAAAAATTGTCCCACCGGAAGGTTAATCTTAATGGCGGTGTTATGGAAACTCGTAAAGTGTAGCAGTTGGTTTCTAGCAGTTGGTTTTCTGTATAGAGTTGTATATAGACTATCAGTGGATTTCTTAATGAGTAAATCTAAAAAAACAATCTGAGTGGAATCGTAAGTTAACTGGAAATGTAAATTGATATCACAACTGTTAATCCAAATGTTAAACTCTTCTAAAAGACCCACCGAACCTTTCCACAAGATAAAAATATTGTCTATGTATCTGATCCACAGTTTAATATAAGCCTTATAAGGACTATCTTTTATAAACTTATCCTCAAAATCGGAAACATAGAGATTAGCGATATCCGGAGCCATAGAGGAGCCCATCGCTACACCCTTAACCTGTTTGTAAAACAAATCTCGGAAACAAAAATAATTTTCACATAATGCAAAACGGGCCAAATCTAAGAGAAACACCATGGGAATACGTTTATGAAATTCTCTTTTGTATAAAAACTGTTCAATAATGTGCAGAGGTTTAATAATTTACCACGAGGTTTAATAATTTTGAAAGAACATATTTAAAATAACAAGACCTAGGCATCAACTCTCACTGTGATGAGCACGAGGTAGAAACCAGCCACATATAAAAACCTGGAGTTGAAAGGTAAAAAAGACAACTATCCCATACCAAAACAAAGGGAGCACAGCAGAACACCATGTATAAAAGCATATTGCTAAGACCACCTCTAAAACACAACATCACAAAATAAAAATGAAACTAAAATTAGTATATCATTTTCTAAAAAAGAGGGGGACAGTATAACCACACTGGTCTAATAAATAATCCTACAGAAATACTGAAAGGTCTCGCTCCATGTTGAGACCCTCTGGATGCATACTATTCAAATTATAAATATAGCGTTGTTCTAAACGCAACAGAGTGTTATCTATATTGCCTCCACGCTAGTTCAATTTGACCTTTTTGATCACGCAGTACTTTAAATCTGACAATCTAATTATATTTTTAGTTTCCTATGTAACTAATTTTTACACTGTTAATGTTCCTTGTAATGTTAATGTTATATTTTGACATGTTCTCTGTAAACCGCTCCTGATCTCTGGAAGGGGCGGTATAGAAAAACACACAAATAAATAAATAAATAAAATAAATCTATGGTTAGCTTCCTGCCAGTGAGTGACAAGAGGTTCTTCTACTGTCCCTCTTCTGATGCAACTCTTATGCTCGATAATTCTATTACGAACAGGACGTATAGTCTTACCGACATACAGCATGTTGCACAGACATAAGATGACATAAATCACGTGGCTGGTAGAACAATTTGAGAAATCATCCAAAAAGAATTTCCGATTAGTGACTGGATGTAAAAAATGATTCTTGATGGGAAACACGTGCGTACATACTGAACACTGACCACATGGAAAATGCCCTTTATATCGCGAAAGAAATCAGGTTATGCACTATTCTGGGTGCATCATAGTCCACAACGGCTAGACATGACTGGGAAATACAGATGGACACAGGTGTATTATAGGTGTGTCTGTAAGGACTACCTGTCACACACTGGCACTGATGAGGACCTGCAGCACAGCCTATCTCAGCCAAGCCAGGTGCTGCGGACCTGGTGCTGGGCGCCCCACCTCACCCTCAGGGTGAGCACAGGAACCACACAATGTCACAGTCTGTAGCTACTCTGTGCCAGTTACACACACGGTCGGTTCCCCCTACCAGGCCGAGGTGCTGTGGAGGCTGTGATAAGGAAGCTTATCATAGCTCAGGAAGGGGCTATAGAAAAGGTGAAGTGTCTCTGAACAAGCAACCTGTCAGTGCTGCTAGAAATGAGAAAACAGAATTTTGCCATAAAAGACTACCAGTCCCAGAATGCACCAGGTTTCCAATAGCCATGAGAGGAGCTGAAGTGAGAAAACGTGTGTTCAATTAAAAGGGCTATGAGGTAATCCCCAAGCACTCATTGCAAAGGGCAGGGCTTGATTCAGCACAGCTGCGCTGTGCTAGGATGGAACACTCATCTCAAAGGGCAAGGCCTGATTCAGCACAGCTGCGCTGTGCTAAGGTGGAGCACTCATCAAGGCAGAATAAAGAGAGTCTATTCTACAGAGAATCATCCAGAGCTGGGATGTCATGATCATTGGTATCTTGATCATCCACGGGATCCTGATCTTCATTCTCATCAGAAGCAGAGGTCAGAACGGACGGACAGAGAGAGCAAGAAGCCCTTTAAAAGAAGGAAGAGAAAAGCCTCTGGGAAGTCTACAGGAGTCCAGCACAGTACGTATACTGGGAGACAGACAAGAGGCCAGCATACACCATTGGACTGGGGGAGACCAGAGGAGTGGTATTGCAGAGGCAGGAATCTCCAGACGGCACCTGTGAGGGAAACAGCTGCACGTGGAAGGGACCCTAAGACCCATGACAGAAGGTATGTGAAGAGAGATCCAGTGTCCAGGGATCTAGATTGGAAGGCTGGACACAGAAACTGGACTACATATTGGCCAGGCTATTTAAAGGGGAACTCTAACAGCAATGGAAGCTCAGGTATGAACACTGATCTATGCCCTAGCTATAACTTTGAAAGGAAGCAGGGAAATGATTATTCTCCTGGTAGTGCTCCATTGAGAAATTCCTTTGTGCCAAGCCAAGATATTGAACCTATGATTATTGAAGAAAGGGGAGAGGTCTTAGAACCAGAATGTGAATATATGGACTGCTCTCTGTCCAAACTCAAATGGTAGTTTTCTGTTACAAAGTGCAACAACCATCACAAAGAAATACCAACTTGTTCTTTAATCTACTCAGAAAACCTTCTGAGTAAGATTTTGAGCTACACAGTGAAAGCAAGCCAGCTAAGGGGTTTCAGCTGGGTGATTGCTAGCAATTGAGCTTACCTAATTGCTTGTGTGCTCTGAAGGGAATCACTTCTGAATTTATATGTAAAGATATAAGAAGTTAACCTGAAGAAAAGAACAGTTTTCCTACTTTGTGGGTTTATTTGGTTGCTTACTGCATTGCTAAGACATTATTTGCTAAAGCCTACAAGAAAGACCAGTTTGTTGCCAACCAGGTCTTTAATCCTTTGCTTTAATTACCTGACAAGTTCAGATGTTGTTTTTTTTCCTGATTTTGTTTTCCTAACTTTAAAACTGCAAGCAAGTATCCTGAGTTCTGTGCTACCAAGCATTATCTGTGTTGGGAGAACCCCTCATAAATAAAAATCTTATTTGCTTTACCCTTGAGCAAGTATAATTCATTATTGGTCACGGCTGTGTCTGGAATGAATAGACTACATTACCCACAAATCCTTGCAAATCATATAGAGGTATGCTTTTGCCAAGACTGTGAACATTCTCACCCAGGCGGCTGTCTGACAAATGGCGTAGTTGTTGCGGATTGCTTTTGCGCAAAGGGATTTACTTGCTAAAAGGATTACAAATCAAGTCTGAAGAAAAAAAGACAGTTCAAGCTTAAAGCTGGAAAAAAAGATTTTTTTTTCTCAACGGCACTTTGGAGAAGAGGTGGCTGTTCCAGGAAGAAAAGACCCTGTGCAAAGCTGGATTCATCACTGGCATAAGGTAAAAAGTACCTAGGCATGTCTAGTGGTGGATGGGAGTAAGGCACAGGGGTAATTGAAACAAAAAGAGTGTAGAAAAAACACCTGTTTGGAAGGTGGTGCACTGTGGTTTTTTTCTTTGTATCTTCTTACAGGGTTCAAGATGGATTCAAAGGAACTAGCTCAGTGGATGGCAGCCCAGTTCAGAAGGCAGCAGGAGCTAGCACAGCAGGCTCAGGACACTGCTATGAGAGCCTTAATGGACCAGCAGAGGCCAGTGCTTGATCTGGTGCAAGCCCTAGTTGAGCTGAAGAACCAAAGTGGAACAGATGCAAGACCAGCAGTAAATACTGGTACACCACATGTGGACAGTGTGGGACTCAATCAAGGGATTGGGGCATTTAGTTTTGGGAAGCTAACTCCAGATGATAATGTTGATGATTTTCTAGAGTCTTTTGAAAGAGTGGCACAAGCATTAGCATGGCCAGAGACCCAGTGGGCAGTAAGGCTGGCAGCCTCATTAACTGGAGAGGCGCTTGCAGCTTACAGAGCAATGCCAGCAGCCCAGGCTTTGAATTATAAGGATGTAAAGGCTGCTATTAGAGATCGCCTAGGGTTGTCTATTTCAGAGTATAGGCGAATGTTTAGAGCTACTACATTGAAAGTGGGTGAAACACCCAGGGCTCTGAGTCAGAGAATCAGAGGTTTAGCTGTAAAATGGTTGGAGCCTGAGCAAAAGACGGTAGAAATGTTATTAGACATTGTGATGCTTGAACAATTTATGTCTGCTATGCCTAAAGATCTGCATACTTTCCTTATACAGCAAAATTGCCAAAAATCTTGGAGAGGCAACCATGCTAGCAGAGAGATTCTTGGGAGCCACGCAGGCTTGCCATAGAATGGGTGGCCCTCTGAAGATTGGTGCTGAGGCAAGTTGTGCTGTATCAGAAAAGAAAATAGTTAAAAATATTTCTGAAAATAAATGTACTGTGCCAAACCAGATGACACAGGGGAGTGAAAAGAAATGTTTCAAGTGTGGAAAATGGGGACACTTAGAAAAAGGATGCCAGTCACACACTAGCTTAATGGGTGTGGAGTTAGAACAGCCCAAGGAAGGATTTCTTTTGATGGTTGATGTGCAAGGAATTACCATAAATGCTTTGTTAGACTCTGGGGCAGACCAGAGTATGATGTCAGAAAGGCTTTGGAAGAGAATAGAGGCCCAAGAAGGATTTGTGCCTAGAACCCCTGAAAGCCAAGTTCACATCGGGTGCATTCATGGTGCTGCAACATCACATCCCACCTATAGGCTAAAGGTTAAGTGCCTGGGGGAACAAGAGGAAGTCCTGGTAGCAGTGGTGCCTAGGCTACCCTTTGATTTGGTTCTAGGAAAGGACTGGCCAAGATTTAAGCAGGGTCTAGTGGAAGGGCTAGGAAAGAAGGAGGGAGAAGGTTTAATAATGGAAATAGCTCCCGGGCCTTTCTTTGGAAGTCCTCAGTCCCTAGCTAAAAAGATGGTTCAGCTTCCAGAAGGCCAAACTATGGGTAATAAGAGGGGCCTTGTATCCACCCGCTCGCAGGCTAAGATAGAGAGCCAGCAGAAGGAGGAGGGGGAGCAGGCAGAGTTATTAGGAGACTTACCCTCTCATGATGATTTAATAACCCCATCATCTGGTAAAGTAAGAAAGTTGAAAGCACAAAAGCGGCGTGAGAGACTTTGCAGAGCACAGGGTTGGGCTGAGATGTTAGCTGGTCAAAGTTTACCCTGGGTGCCAGCTGAGTTAGTGGCAAAGTTTCCTAACTTTCCACAAGAGCAGCGAGCTGATCAAGCTCTCACCCGAGCTTTTAAGTATGCTCAGGAGGTCAGGGAGGAGTTGCCCAGATTCAGACTAGATAATGAAATATTATATAGAGAGAGTCAGGACCCCAGGAATGGGACCATACGTAAACAATTGGTGGTACCCACAACTTTCAAAGGGCTAGTACTTAGATTAGCACATGATCATCCAGTTGGAGGTCATAAAGGGATGCAAGGAACGCTGGATCAAATACTTAAGCATTTTTACTGGCCAGGTATTTTCAAAGAAACTGCCCAGTTTTGTGCTGCATGTCCAGCGTGTCAGCAAGTTACAGCGGCTCACCCACCGGTGGTGCCATTGATTCCCATGCCAATTATCACAGACCCAATTGGTCGCATTGCCATGGATATTGTAGGCCCATTAGTCAAAACGCCCCGAGGTTTCCAATACATCCTAGTTATGGTAGATCAGGCAACAAGGTTTCCCTGGGCCATACCATTGAGGAATGTTTCTGCAAAAACAATAGCTTTAGAGCTAGTAAAATTGTTTTGTGAAGTGGGATTCCCAAGAGAGGTGTTGACTGACCGAGGGTCCAATTTTGTATCCAAATATTTGGCCCAGGTCTGGGATGCCTTTGGCATTCATCACGTAAAAACCTCAGCCTACCATCCACAATCAAACGGTTTGGTGGAGAGATTCAACCAAACTCTCAAACAAATGTTGAGAAGGGGGTTAGCAGGAGAGGTAAAAGAATGGGATATGTTATTGCCTTTTGCCTTGTATGCCTGCAGGGAAAGAATTCAGGTGTCCCTAGGTGTAACCCCATATGAATTGATGTATGGTAGGGCTCCATGGGGTTTGTTAGACATTTTGAGGGAACAATGGATTGATCCTGAACCAGGAAGTCAGGAGGTGCCACTGTTTCTATGTGACTTGAGAGCACGTTTGAAAAGGACGTCGCAGGTTGCTGAGAGGAACCTGCAGGACAGTCAAGTGCGCCAGAAAGGGTGGTATGATAGGAAGGCCAAAAGCCGCCAATTAAGCATTGGTGAAAAGGTTTTGGTTCAAGTAGCAGGTACAGCTCCAAAGTTTGAAGTACAGTGGAAAGGGCCCTGGAAGGTTGTTAAACAAGTGAGCCCAGTATCTTATGTGGTAGAAAATGCAAGAGGGCGTAGGCAGACCTACCATATTAATGTACTTAAGTCTTGGAAGGAGAGGCCTGTAAATAATAATGTCCCTGAAGCCAGTCAGGAAGTAAGTGAGCTTCAAAATGATAACACTCTCGTAGGTATTACGGACTGTAGGAAAGATGTTTCACCAGTTAAACCAGTCCGTAATAACTTAAGCATGGGGGTATGTGATAAGGAAGCTTATCATAGCTCAGGAAGGGGCTATAGAAAAGGTGAAGTGTCTCTGAACAAGCAACCTGTCAGTGCTGGTAGAAATGAGAGAAAACAGAATTTTGCCATAAAAGACTACCAGTCCCAGAATGCACCAGGTTTCCAACAGCCATGAGAGGAGCTGAAGTGAGAAAACGTGTGTTCAATCAAAAGGGCTATGAGGTAATCCCCAAGCACTCATTGCAAAGGGCAGGGCTTGATTCAGCACAGCTGCGCTGTGCTAGGATGGAACACTCATCTCAAAGGGCAAGGCCTGATTCAGCACAGCTGCGCTGTGCTAAGGTGGAGCACTCATCAAGGCAGAATAAAGAGAGTCTATTCTACAGAGAATCATCCAGAGCTGGGATGTCATGATCATTGGTATCTTGATCATCCACGGGATCCTGATCTTCATTCTCATCAGAAGCAGAGGTCAGAACGGACGGACAGAGAGAGCAAGAAGCCCTTTAAAAGAAGGAAGAGAAAAGCCTCTGGGAAGTCTACAGGAGTCCAGCACAGTACGTATACTGGGAGACAGACAAGAGGCCAGCATACACCATTGGACTGGGGGAGACCAGAGGAGTGGTATTGCAGAGGCAGGAATCTCCAGACGGCACCTGTGAGGGAAACAGCTGCACGTGGAAGGGACCCTAAGACCCATGACAGAAGGTATGTGAAGAGAGATCCAGTGTCCAGGGATCTAGATTGGAAGGCTGGACACAGAAACTGGACTACATATTGGCCAGGCTATTTAAAGGGGAACTCTAACAGCAATGGAAGCTCAGGTATGAACACTGATCTATGCCCTAGCTATAACTTTGAAAGGAAGCAGGGAAATGATTATTCTCCTGGTAGTGCTCCATTGAGAAATTCCTTTGTGCCAAGCCAAGATATTGAACCTATGATTATTGAAGAAAGGGGAGAGGTCTTAGAACCAGAATGTGAATATATGGACTGCTCTCTGTCCAAACTCAAATGGTAGTTTTCTGTTACAAAGTGCAACAACCATCACAAAGAAATACCAACTTGTTCTTTAATCTACTCAGAAAACCTTCTGAGTAAGATTTTGAGCTACACAGTGAAAGCAAGCCAGCTAAGGGGTTTCAGCTGGGTGATTGCTAGCAATTGAGCTTACCTAATTGCTTGTGTGCTCTGAAGGGAATCACTTCTGAATTTATATGTAAAGATATAAGAAGTTAACCTGAAGAAAAGAACAGTTTTCCTACTTTGTGGGTTTATTTGGTTGCTTACTGCATTGCTAAGACATTATTTGCTAAAGCCTACAAGAAAGACCAGTTTGTTGCCAACCAGGTCTTTAATCCTTTGCTTTAATTACCTGACAAGTTCAGATGTTGTTTTTTTCCTGATTTTGTTTTCCTAACTTTAAAACTGCAAGCAAGTATCCTGAGTTCTGTGCTACCAAGCATTATCTGTGTTGGGAGAACCCCTCATAAATAAAAATCTTATTTGCTTTACCCTTGAGCAAGTATAATTCATTATTGGTCACGGCTGTGTCTGGAATGAATGGACTACATTACCCACAAATCCTTGCAAATCATATAGAGGTATGCTTTTGCCAAGACTGTGAACATTCTCACCTAGGCGGATGTCTGACAAGGCGCATACCCCATCTTGTGATCAGATATAGACTGCTGGTCTGCATGTGCAGTGCATCATGGGTACGGGTGAGTATACCCTATCCTGGTAACCACAGCAGACAGTTTGTGCGGTGGCCTGCAATCTTTCTGTAGCCAGCCAGCGCTATGCTAGAAGCTATAGAGCTGTAGCCCACTGGTTACTACAATGACTGTGGAGGCAGAGGTCATGGGTCCAATCCCACAGTGGTGTTCTTTATTAGGGCTCTCTGAGGGGTTTCCTTTTAATTTACATCAGTGCTGCCAGCAAAACCACCCTCACAGTGCCGTAACCTTAAGGTGCCTCATAAGGCGCCTATAAAGCGCCCTATAGGGCACATTATAAGGTGCCTTGGCGGACAGGGCACATTATAATGTGTCCTATGGGGCGCCTTATAGGGCGCCCTATGAGGCACCTTGGGTTACGGCACTGTGAGGGTGTTTTTGCTGGCAGCACTGATTCAAATTAAAAGGAAATCCCTCAGACATCCTTATTAAATAACACCACTGTGGGATTGAACTCATGACCTCTGCCTCCACAGTCATTGTCATAACCAGTGGACTACATCTCTATAGCTTCTAACATAGCGCTGGCATGGACTTAAGGTTACCGCACGTTAATGAGCCAAGGCGCCCTCTATCGTGTGATACAGATTCTTGCTACCTTCCTGCCGGAACGCCCACTAACTTATATGGCATTCTTCACATTAACGCTGCAACTAGTGTCGGTAACATTAAGACGGTTTAGTAAACATACCCCTAAGTGTTAAATTTTGTTCACTCATTTTAAAATATTATTAAAAAGGAGAGGCCACAGCGAGGGGTTGGATTCCATTCCACGCACTTTTGTGTGACAACTCTGACAAAAAGAGATTTTCACTGTTGGAAATCAGGGTTTTTTCTCATGTAAGATTTTTCATTCAATTCTGTTTGGGGGGGTTTCTCCTTTTGAAATAAATAAATTTGGAATGACAGTCACTCCATCCTCAACTACATGTGCAAATGCATTTTCCAAACCAGGCGGGGTAGAGCCCACCCAAAGAATTAAAATTATCCTTATGCACAAATGAGATTTGCGTAATATTCCCCAAAGGAAGCAAATCTCACACATCCAACTGACACACCGCAGCCTCAGGCTATAGAGCAACCCACAAGAGAGATACAACATACAGAACTGCTCTCTCCCACACTCCGGCTGTCAGGGGACATTCACATACACAAAGGAAACAGGTCTGAGCCCCAGCACACTTAGGACACTCATCTGAGTCAAGTACTTGCAACTTGTGAGCCCAAGCAGAATGCACATAGAACCTATATGCAAACTTAAAATGTGTCTCCCTCCACAAATGATCAGTAGTAATAGCAGCATTCCACACCTTCCACCACAACTCTCTATCCAGCCAAACTCACACGCAAATCATCCCCCCTCCCAAGTCAGTCCCAGTCATCAATTCCAAATCTGCACAGCTTTGAAAGGGTAGATCCTACCCACCTCAATCAGTTGGCTTCTATACAACCAAGAAATCATTCCCATTTTTAATATTGTCTTCATCAAAATGCAATCTGTGCCTTCTCCACCAAAGCCCTGGCATTCATTTGTAACATAGGGGTATGTTTACTAAACGGCGCTAACGGCGCAGCTGCAATGTTATCACGCGATATGTGGTGTTATCGCGTGATAATGGCGCTTTACCATGCGAGAACGTCACTTATCGCACGATAATGTCTGCGGCAGCGTTAAGGTGTGCAGAGGGTGGAGGAAGGCTCCCCAGAGGGCGGAGTAAGGCTCCCCAGGGGCAGAGAAGAGGGGTCAGTGGGAGGAGAGTGGGTGGGGAGAGGCCCCATGCACACTAACGCCGTGAAATGAAGCTCTGAAAATTAGCGCCAGTGAAAACCTCGCGCTAGAGGCACATTTGCAGGAGAGAGAAACCATTTCAATCAGCAATGTACAGCAAAGCCAGGGAAACCCAGAAAAGTGATAGTAGTGATACATGTGCAGGAACCAAAAAGGCAAATAAACATATTAAATGACCAGAACCACATTTCAAATCCCCATAACCAAGCTGGCCAATAGTGCTACTAATGATAAACATAAAGCAACACTACTGACAAAGCGTAAAAAGGAAGATATCATGTTTGGAAGGGGCTATGCTCTGTCCCCCTACAAAGTGAATGCCCCCACAGTGAAATTTATTTATTTATTTAAACAGATTTCTATACCGCCTTATCCTGCAATCAAGGCGGTCTGAACAGCAAACAATCAATAAGATACAGTGTCTAGTGTGCGCATGCAGTGGGTAGTGTATGCGTGTGAGTGTGTCTGATCGTTGATTCTTGGTGTGCTATTTACAGCATGTGCTATTTACAATGCTATGGCTATCAGGTCCTTGCTTAATTACTATTATAGTGACATGTGGGGGGTATTGAGATGTCTGTTGCATGGTTTAAGTAATGTCACCATAGTGTTCTATGAAGAGGGTCGTCTTCAGTAGTTTCCTGAAATCCTTAAGGTCTGTTGTTGAACGCAGTTCATCGGGGAGGGGGTTCCAGATTGTTGGTGCTGCCTTTGATAAGGCTCGTTTTTCGGTGTCCTTGCATACCCTGTTGATGTCTTTAGGTGTGTTGACACGGTTGGAAGTGCCTCTTCTCCTCGGTCTTGTGCTGTTGTCGGGTTGTATGAGTGGGTGTAGGCTGAAAGCTGATGACTGTTGTTTGATTTTGAAAATGTTTATGATTGTCTTGTATCTAATGCGGGCACTGATAGGCAGCCAGTGGAGCTCTTTTAGGGTGGGTGTGATGTGTTCTTGTCTTGTAGTGCCGGATATTATGCGTGCTGCAGTGTTTTGTGCCAGTTGCAACGGTCTTAGTGTCTGTTTCATTAGGCCCAGATAGCGGTGAGCAGGGTTTTCTCCTTTATATTGGGCAGGTTTGTTATGCTGTGGTCCAGATGGGGCACAGTGTGGACTAGGCAGATTCCTAGGTAGCACATAGGAATGCCGAAACTGTAAAGCAGCAAGACAGCAACTGACGAGGGTCCAACATGGGTACGAGTGTGTGTCCCACAGTGTCACAGGGGATATTACCCAGCAGGTACCCCCAAGGGCACAGAACATTGGCAGGCGGTGCTGGGGAGAAGCGCGCATGTCCATGTAGGCACCCCTACAAGAGAACCCACACCATAGGCAGCTGCCTACCGGCTGTTGGGATATTTTTGGTTTAGGGATAGTTCTGCTCCTTCAGCTGCTATCTGTGACTGTAATCATGGCCTGCCTGCAGTTTGCACGATGAAAAAGAAAAATGTCCTGTGGGCTAAGAAAGTATATGCTACAATACAGCCTTGCGGCCTGCTGTAGTCTGGAGGCCTTGCTTTGAGTAGAAGTACATAAAGTCAGGCCTGCTCAGAGAATTAATTAGCAGAAAACATACTTTCAGCCTTGAGCACCAGGATATGAGAAGACCATAAAAACAGGCCAAGGAATGCTGGAAAGACTTGCTCTACTGCACAGATAAGAAGCACAATTAAGCAAAGACCAAGAGACCTTGAGAGCACCAGCTGCAAGGGAGGGTAGCCCTAAGGCATAATTGGCATTATTCATGGGAGGGGGCTCAGAGAAGGAGTTCTAGCAAAGTTTTCTTTCTTTGCAAGTAACTGACTTTTACAGAATGACATCAGACTTCTAGAAGTTTTTGTGACAGAGAATATCTATATAAGGGGACGGCTCCATAACTCAGTGGGCAGTCTGCTCCCCAATTCCGGTGAGGGAAGTGGACTGTCCAACACCTTTCTCAGACAAAGACTTTTGCTCAAAGCAGTTGCTGTTTGTTTGTTCTGGTACCCAAATAAAGAGCATTGTATTCGAGCAATTTGCAGTTCTGAGTGATTTGTTGCTAATTGGTAATTGGTGATATCTAGAAAAACAGTTGTTGTGGGATACAGGGCCCCACAAATGGTGCCGCAACCTACGGGGTGCCGCATATCACTTCTAAATTGAGTGTAGTCACTCCTAACCTTTTTCTAAATTGCCCAAGGATTCTTCGGACTACGCTTTTGGCTGCGTGTTTGTCCGAAAGGCTCCCTCCTGTTTTAAAAGGCAACAACAGGGGATGTGAATTCGTTCTCATTAGGAGAAGAAGCTACCTCCTGTTCTTAACATAAAAAAAAAAAAAAAAAAAAAAAAAGAACAGGGGAAGAGGTTTCCTTCTGCTGGCCTAGAAGACGTGATTCCCTCCTGCCATTTCAGGAGAAGTGCATGCGGTCCCTGTGTGACGCAGTGACATCTGGATCCCCTAGGAAGACTCTGCTTTTGAGTATTTGTTTCCTGTCTACCCCATCAATGACAGAAGACTTGCCGGTGTGTGAGTAGTGACCTTATGCTTTTATGTGATCACTTTTCTGCTATTGTGATGCTATGTAACTGATTAGGGTGTTCTGTAAATATTAGGGAAAGTAAGTTTTTTTTTGTTGCCCAGACCTTAGATCTTCAAAGTCCCAGGATTGCTTGGTGTATATGTGAGACTGTACGCCCAAAGAAATTTGAGCGAAGCGCCTGTGTGTCCTTATCCACGGTTCTGTATCTCCGCGAGGGGAACAGCTGGGTTTGGACGAAGCATAAGAACTGGGTGTGTGTGTTTGAGTCCTGGATTTTGTAACTTCGTTTCCTCTGCAAATAAAGAGGTGATTTTTGTAAAAACGCGAAGTTACCAGCTCCTCTGTAACTTAAAGAGGGTGCTGGCAGGGTTATTCCTGCCAAAAAGGTGAAATTACCAGCGAATTTACCAACTCCTCTGCAGATAAGGAGGTTCGATTTTTATATATATATCGGTAAAAAAGTGAAGTTATTAACAGGATCTTGCCTGTAATTAAAGTGTCCCCAAACAGTGAAAACACCAGGTCTACAAAAACTATAGGAAGAGGGACAGTGCAGGAGACTAACAGATTGTTATAAATAAAAAAAAAAAAGAGAGGAAAATTCCTTATCTGGGATGCTCACAGACCAGAGACAGCAACAATTAGATCAATTGAAAAGAACTAGTCTAGTTACATAACACTGTACACATCAATTGTAATTATGGAGTTCTGAACTTCAAGGTTTGTTCCTTGAACATTGCGGGTCACCTGGCCAGTGGCTAGCTTTGTTGAATGAATAACTGCCTCTACAGGAGATGAAGTACAGAATTTTTTTCTCGGTGAAGTATAATTCCTCTGTAATTAGCTTTCTAAGTATCTTTTTAACTGATTGCAATGCAATGCAGTATGAATGAATGGGAAGATCTTCCATGCTTTGATGTCTTTAGCTAAACAGTGTCGTTTGTGTGTGCCGTGACAAAGGTCAAGAAACATTGAGTGTTTTATAGGAAGGATATAAGTTAGTAACCTAACTGGAGAAAAACGAAACAAAAAGCTAAATTGAATTGCTTGCCATGTTAAGTCCAGTAAGTTTTGGAAGAAAGTAAATGATACAACTACATTTAAAACAAGTGAATTAAGTAATTAAAACAATGTTACCAAATTTGATTATTGTCTCGTGCTAATATCATATATATATCTTTATATATGTATTCCATAAAAGTATTAGAAATAGAAGACCATTAACAGCTGTGATAACTGCAGTGATTCAAACAGTTCCTTTGCTTTTAAGCCTGGTTTAGCTCTGCATAACACTCGCACAATTTATGTTTTCTTAATTGGCTTTTCTGGTCCCTGGAATTGACCTGCCTAGAAGTTCTTTACTAAATCTGAGAAAATCAGACCAGGAAGATGGAAAATTAAGGGAACTGTTTTTGTTTTGAACTTTAACCTTCAAAGTAGAGGTTAAGAATCTTGAAGGACAATGTGGCATTCTGAATTGATTGTTACCAGATTGCAACCTAAGAATAATTTAATTCCTGAGTGAATAAGACAGTAATCATGTTTGGATTTTATCTTTGATATATATTTGGTTCTCACTGCATGTGCTATTGAAAGAAAAAAAAAATTTAAACTAAAGAGGGGATATATTGTGCACCTCATGGAGGACATAATTATTGTTTATAAATTACAGTAACAACAAAACAGAGCTGCAACTATGCTTATTTAGGATTTAATATTCTCAAACAACGTTTTGTTTTATTTTAACCCTTAGTGTTTATGACTGCTCTGTTTTTCTTCAGCTGCATGGTAATTTACGGCTGCTTTGAAAGTCAGGATTATTTGCCTAAGATAACTCCAAGGCTGGCTTCCAAGCGCTGAGTAGTTTGTCTTAACTGTAGCAGCAGAATGCAGACAATCCAATGATACCAGGAGTCAGTTCAGAAGGTCCAAATCATTTATTTGTGCACAAGACTCAAGCGGAATCAAATTCAAAATGGCTGAGCAATGGTTTCTAGCAGAACAACAGCTTTTGTGCCGTTCTTCTCCATTCTAGACATAGGCAGGCTTTTCATTGGTCCCGGTAACCCCTCTCACCCATCTATTCGTCCCGGTGCCACTGCGTAGCTATCCAGTGGGGACCTTGATCTGGGCTCTTGCCCCCCCCTTTCAGTCCTCATTACAATGGACAGTTCTTGGACTTTTGATGCTTCCCTCCCTCCGGGGTCACTGGCTTGCTGGAATGTGAGTGAGAGCGGGGCACTGTGGCCTTGCTTTCTGCAGAGTTGATTGGTTCCATGGAAGCTGTGCTCTCTTATCAGTACCAATTGGACTTGTTTTTCTGTATTTTCTGAGTTTCGATTCTGCTTAGCTATACTAAATTGTGTTCAGTTAGGTTTCAATTCTACGGTGTCATCATTCAGGGGGGTTTTCATTCCTCTGGGCCTAACTACAGGCTTCATTTACAGGTCAAGCTGTTTAGGCCTGTCTGTTTAGTTCATTTAGCATGGAGCATAGGCCTTCGCCTACCACATAACAAATAATGATAATAAAATTAACTTCTTTGGTTTCAAATCAGCTTAACACCAGTCACTGGTAAGGTTTTAATTTAAGTGAGAAAAATGTCATTTGAATGCATGTTTCCCGAACTGTAAGATTCAAATTAATTACTTTGCATTGTTGAGCTCTGTGCTGGGGGCTGGTGAACAGGCCAGTTCAGTAAATATACCTGTTTTACTGTATTTGAATTTTATGTGTCAGTGTTTCCTCATACTGTTATAAGAATCTAAATTTGTATTTTCTGCCTAACCATAAGAATAAAAAAAAAACGGGGGAAAACATGTTGTGAGGGGTGAAGTGGTATATTAAAAGAAAAGATACTAAGTTTTAATAATTGTCTAATGTTCTTAGCAGCCCTGCCAAATAAAGATGCTGCCTGGTTGAGTTCCGTGGGATTGATAGTACTCCAAGACAAAAGGGGAGGGGGGAGTACAACATTCTTTTGTTTGTGTGCTTGTAGACTTCGGGCAGCTGGAGCGGTGGAGTGAGTGAAGAAAAAAAACAGTCTGATAAGAAGTTACTTCAGATCTGATGCAGTACAAGAAATTGAACTGGCTCTTCAGTGCTGTTGGCTGTGCCTGTGGACAACAGCGACCCCTACTGAAACAGCATCATGTGGACTGTTGTATGACTTTTTGAACTGGTTCAAGCTTGTTTGCAATTTATGTAGAACAGTATAAACAGTATTGTGTGTTCTCTCCTTCCGCTCTCTCTCTGATCAAGTGTCTGCTGTATTATATTTTAATGTAATCATGTATTGTTGCATATCAGGGTTTCACTACTCTTGTATTTAATCCTTATCTTTGATGTTAGGCATTTTTTATCTCTTGTTTTTCTTCCTTCCAACTCCATACATTTTGTTTTCATGCCTGGAAGCTAGTGCAACAGCCTCTATTTCTGTTTTTGTTCTAAGCCATGCTTAAGGCTTACCTCTTTAAGGCTGTTTTTGAATAAGTGATTCCCACATTGTCTATTTGATATGGCTAATTACACTAGAGAGGTTAGACCAGAGCCTCTCTGATTTACTTTGCAGGGCTTCGGATCCTGTTCCAGGAGCTTGCTGATCGTGTGCTGTCTACGTAGTTTGTACCCAGCTTATTATTGTCAACTTGTTTTTATAGGGACTACTGTTTATAGCAAGAAAAACTGTGTTTGTGCATCCTGGGACTGCTCTTGGACTCATGTCAGTCATTTGAAAGTTTCTCCAATTGTCACCTCTGTTTGATCTACTTCCTTCGTGTATGAACTGTTGCTGACCAAGATGATTGCTGCCAAACCTGGTCCTTGGGGCACCATTTGTTTCCTCCTTGCTGTCTCCATCATGTTTGTGCTACTTATTGAGTTCCTTCATCCTGATGGACAACTAGCTTTACTTCTGCGTGTTCACAATATTACCCACATCTCCAAAGAAGTTTTCAATCATACACCTGCCTTGAACTGAACTCTTATCAGGACATTCTACTGAACTTTTGATTCCCTTGTGTTCTCCATTGCTATTATTCTTTTGTGCTGTTTGGATTTTGTCCTTTCTAGTCAGATAAGTATGATGTTTATTTTATATGATTGGGACCGCTCCCTGCTCACAATGTATTGTCACTTCCCTGCTCTGGTCACACTGTGGGTCAAACCCCCCTGTACCGCAGTAATTATGACTTTTTCTCCTTTTTGGTTGGGTTACGGGGAATCTTAATTTTGATGCTGATGTTTATTGCTTGCAATTCTTATTATGTGTTGTGCACTTACTCTCCTGATTGCATTTGGATGTACATTGATTTAGTCTTCTGCTAAAAACCCTGTATATTCTATCTAGGGACCAGTGTGAGCTGCCACCTCTTAGATGATCCTTTCCTGTCACAAATGGTTCTTGGTCACAGTCCCTAAATTTGGGTTTCCTGCCTTTGCCCCCTCACCTTAGCGCAAAGAAAAAAAAAAATTGGCGAATGTTGGGATATTTTTGGTTTAGGGATAGTTCTGCTCCTTCAGCTGCTATCTGTGACTGTAATCATGGCCTGCCTGCAGTTTGCACGATGAAGAAAGAAAAATGTCCTGTGGGCTAAGAAAGTATATGCTACAATACAGCCTTGCGGCCTGCTGTAATCTGGAGGCCTTGCTTTGAGTAGAAGTACATAAAGTCAGGCCTGCTCAGAGAATTAATTAGCAGAAAACATACTTTCAGCCTTGAGCACCAGGATATGAGAAGACCATAAAACAGGCCAAGGAATGCTGGAAAGACTTGCTCTACTGCACAGATAAGAAGCACAATTAAGCAAAGACCAAGAGACCTTGAGAGCACCAGCTGCAAGGGAGGGTAGCCCTAAGGCATAATTGGCATTATTCATGGGAGGGGGCTCAGAGAAGGAGTTCTAGCAAAGTTTTCTTTCTTTGCAAGTAACTGACTTTTACAGAATGACATCAGACTTCTAGAAGTTTTTGTGACAGAGAATATCTATATAAGGGGACGGCTCCATAACTCAGTGGGCAGTCTGCTCCCCAATTCCGGTGAGGGAAGTGGACTGTCCAACACCTTTCTCAGACAAAGACTTTTGCTCAAAGCAGTTGCTGTTTGTTTGTTCTGGTACCCAAATAAAGAGCATTGTATTCGAGCAATTTGCAGTTCTGAGTGATTTGTTGCTAATTGGTAATTGGTGATATCTAGAAAAACAGTTGTTGTGGGATACAGGGCCCCACACGGCACACTGGATGGCCTGGGACTGTGCACTACCAGCACTACTGGTATAAGGGCATGTCAGCATGGTGGCGGAGGGTTGCTGGTGGTGGAGGGGGCAGTGGCATCTGCCCACAGCAGACCAAGGCCAAGCCCTGTTTAGGTGGGTGCCGTGTGGTGCAACAGACAAGGTCTGTCTAATGAACACTAATGGTAGCCCCAGGGAATGATCTGCCTCTGTGGCAACAGTTTGGTGCAGTACACACAGCCAGTGTGTTCAGGGTCAGAAGGTCACAGGTTTAAGCCCCAGCTGTGGCTCTTGCAAACCATGTCCCCATATATTACCCAGTACTAAACCGTGGTAATAAAGACGGAACTGTTATTGCAGATTAAATAAACAATCCATAAACGTCTATATTTTACCCTACATGGCACAGGCACCATAAACATGTGCAATCCCTAGAGCAGAGTTTCCCAAATGCAGTCCTGGAGGGCCAAACACCATTCAGGTGTCATGCTGTCCCTAATAAATATGCCTGTGCTGCAATTTTATGCAACGCCCCCCCCCCATTGTATGCAAATATATCTCATGCATATTCATTAGGGACAGCATGAAAACCTGAACTGTGTTTGGCCCACCAGGACAAGAGTTAGGAAACTCAGCCCTAGAGCAGCAGCTAACAGGGGCATAAACACCCACACCCACAGGCTCCACTATCCAAAGCCTCATGGAGAGTCAGGCTGTTGGGCCCTGCGCGGAGCAGCATCTCCCAATACATTCCCACTTGCATACCTTAGCAATGCTGCCCTTAACTTGGGAACACGTTACACATATATGTTTATTTTATTTATTTATATTCTCTTATATACCACGCTATTCTGCATCAGTGCAGTTTACATTGAACAAACTAAAATTACATTGAACAGGGCATTATAACTTGGAGATAACTATTTTACAGGGAACATGGGCTATGGAGGGTTAAGTGGCTTGCCCAAGACCACAAGGAGCACCTGTGGGACTAGAAACCCCAGTCCTTCTGACCCAAGTCTAGTGGAATTTGAACCCCTGACCTTCCGGCCTGAAGTACCTTGCCCCAACCACTAGGCCACTCCTCCACTTCAAAAGGTTGCTATGAGATATATCAAAAGGTTGCTATGATTAATGGCAGATAACAAATCCTAAGTTAAACACAATTTGTTGACAGAGCTGCATCATAGCAACCTTTCTGATATCTGTGGAGTGTGTTTCAGTTTTGGTTTCTGACAGTGTTTACCACCCCGGGGAGTGACCCCAACAGTATTGCGTATCATAGCCATGCCTGCACTGTGCCCAGGAATGGTGTGGTGGCCTGGGCTGCCAAAAACCTCTATATTTGCACAATGCTGGCCTAGGTGTGGGAGTGTGTGTCTGTCTATCCAGTGTGTTGTGGCGGCCTACACCTTACTGAGCCCACACTGCTTGCACTGTTTCCAGTGTTAGCCTGCCAATGTGCATAATGAGGAGCAAGGTACTGTGGATATGGACCGGACAGGATGGCCTGGGCAGGGTGCATCTGCACAGGGCATAGGGCATGGCTGGGGCATTGTAGTGCCTGACCACCACCTGCACGGACAGGGTGGCCACAGCATGTCATGCTGGGAGGTCACTCTCACCCTGACTGAGCAGTGATCACGGCATGGCTAGGTTCCCCCATAGTGCTATATGGTATTTCTCTCAGGTGATATTTGTAGGTTTCCTTTTCTGGGGCCCAATCACTGACATACCTGCTTGGTGTTTGTGCTCATATCCCATTTTTGGGTGCACACAGTTCCTCCAGGAACATGCACTATGTACTAGCTAGCAGACTGTCTGCAGTTAGTGTGTGTATGGCTGGAACACCTTGCAGGGTGCAGTGGGTGGAGACTGACTGTGTCCTCTGCTGGTGAATGTCAGATAATGGTGGGGGGCAGCTGAGCTTTTCCAGCTGTCTGTCTGCCTGCCATTGCCTTATTGATGCATACAGATCTACATTGACTGCCCTGTAGGGTGCCTGTTCCCTAGCAGGACTGGGGTTGATGGTCCCCTCTACTGCCACCATTGCAGAGATGTAGAATGTGGATCTGTTGGTGGGAGATCCTGTTCCCCCACCCTGAGCTACAGAGGGCTGGTTGGCGGGCGCTACATAATCCGCTTTTAGGTCCAAACACCCCCCTTCACTTATAACATGTGACCATGGCACCCACACAGGATATGCACTATTCTGGGTACATGATAGTCCACAAGGGCTAGACGTGACTGGGAAATAGAGATGGACACAGGTGCATCCTAGGTGTGTCTGCAAGGACTACCTATCACACACTGGCACTGATGGGGACCTGCAGCATAGCCTATCTCAGCCAAGCCAGGTGCTGCAGACCTGGTGCTGGGCGCCCCACCTCACCCTCAGGGTGAGCACAGGACCCGCACAATGTCATGGTCTGTAGATACTCTGTGCCAGTAACACACATGGTCAGTTCCCCCTACCAGGCTGAGGTGCTGTGGGGGTGCATACACCATCTTGTGATCAGCTGTAGACTGCTGATCTGCATGTGCAGTGCATCATGGTTACGGGTGGGTTTACCCTTTCCTGGTTACCACAGCAGACAGTTTGTGTGGTGACTTGCAGTCTTTCTGTAGCCAGCCAGGGAGGTGTTATATAATGTGCCCTATAAAGCGCTCTATAGGGCACATTATAAAGTGCCTTGGTAAACAGTGCACTTTATAATGTGCCCTATGGAGTGCCTTATAGGGCGCCTTATGCAGAACCTTAGGTTACGGCACTGTGGGTGTTTTTGCTGGCAGCACTAATTTAAATTAAAAAAGGAAATGCCTCAAACAGCACTGATTTAAATTAAAGGGCAATGCCTCACCATTGTGGAATTGAACTCATGACCTCTGCCTCCACAGTCATTGCAGTAACCAGTGGGCTACATCTTTATTCATTCTAACACTGCGCTGGCATGAACTTAGGGTTAACGCGTGTTAGCGTGCCACCGCGCATGCGCAGCATGTGCGCTGTGTGCGGCGTGAGCGGCATTGCGCATGCATGGTGTGCGTGCATGCGTCAGGAACCCAGTCACTTCTGTGAATATGGAGAGGCACTCACATCAGCCAGCCTTCACCAGGCGTGATCTAAAACTGCTCGCAAAACTGATCTGCACAAAGCAGACCAGGTTATTTCCTGAATCATCCAGAAGGCAAGACCTCCACCGCGTCAGGAGGGCATGGCGCTGCATCACTAGGTGCTTTAATCAGATTGCTGACCACCCACGTGAGGTAAGTGAATGTGGTCAGGTCACACGATGCAAGGTGTGCAACACAATAACCAGCAATCAATGCACATCTTACATGTACAACATGGGAGAGGCAACATTCTGTGGTGCAAGCAGTGCTGAAAGTAAGTGTGGATGCTGCTGTGTGCAAGTATGCCTTATCCCCAGGAAGCCATGACCTGCTCACAGAGGTCAGGCATAAATCCTGTAGGTATGGAAGTTGCTGCTGTTCATGTGTTTATATCCACCCTACCCCCAGGAGGCCTTGATCTGATTACAGAGGTCAGGCTTAAATCCTGTTGGTACGGTACTTGCTGCTGTTTCTGTGTTCCAATCCATCCTACCCCCAGGAGGCCCTGACCTGATTACAGAGATCAGGCATAAATCCTGTAGGTATGGAAGTTGCTGCTATTCATGTGTTTATATCCACCCTACCCCCAGAAGGCCTTGATCTGATTACAGAGGTCAGGCTTAAATCCTGCAGGTATGGAAGTTGCTGCTGTTCATGTGTTTATATCCACCCTACCCCCAGAAGGCCTTGATCTGCTTACAGAGGTCAGTTATACATCCTGTTGGTACGGTACTTGCTGCTGTTTCTGTGTTCCAATCCACCCTACCCCCAGGAGGCCTTGATCTGATTACAGAGGTCAGGCTTAAATCCTGTAGGTATGGAAGTTGCTGCTATTCATGTGTTTATATCCACCCTACCCCCAGGAGGCCTTGATATGATTACAGAGGTCAGTTATACATCCTGTTGGTACGGTACTTGCTGCTGTTCCTGTGTTTACATCCACCCTACCCCCAGGAGGCCATGACCTGACTACAGAGGTCAGTTATACATCCTGTTGGTACAGAAGGTGCTACAGTTCATGTGTTTACATCCACCCTACCCCCAGGACAGCCAGACTTGATTACTGTGGTCTTTTTGAAATCCTGGTGTCAGGGTACTTGCATCTGTTGTTGTTGCACTGCTGAGCCCAAAAACCAGGATACCCACATCTGAGGTATGCAGAGGTCTGTTAAAGCTGCTGGTGTCAGCGTACCTGCAGCTGTTGGGGTGTCACTGCTCTGCCCGACCCTTAGGAGGGCCTAGACTGGATAACATAGGTCAATAGCTCAGCTAGGTGGGTTTGTGCATGCTCCGGTTGCATTCGGCCACAACTGCCCTATTCACAGGAAGCCTAAGTCCTGACCACAGAGATAGAGTTGTAGGTCTAATGTCATGGTAGTGGCCCCTGCTGATGTGCCTGGCCTACCCAATCACCGGGTGAGGTCAGAACACATCGCACATGTTCCTTAGAGAGTTCATGGTGCCACGGTGGGTGTGTCGGCTGATGTGTGTGGGTGAGCCAAATACACAGGTGTCTGCCGCAGCATACAGGGAGTTTGGAAATCCTACTTTTGGAGACCAAGGTGACTACCACACACATGGCATGGTGCACCCATGTCATGCAAGGAGGGTGTGGGAACCGGGTAAGGGGGCCGGGGGGTAGCACACAGTACATGTAGCTGGCACCCTACACATGGGCAGACCCACAGCCACACATGCATGCGGCGTGTCAGACGGCTGCCTGGGTGAGAATCTTCACAGTCTTGTCAAGTGCATATGTCTATATGATTTGCAAGGTATTGTGGGCAATGTAGTTCATTCACACCAGACACAGCTGCTGACAATAATTTAGTTGTGCTCTTGGGTAAAGCCAATAAGATATTTATTTATGGGGTTATTTCTCCCAACACAGATATGCTTGGTAGCACATAAATTAGGTTACTTGCTTTCAGTGTTAACTTGGAAAAACAAAGTCAAAATCAGGAAAACAACAAATGAAAAGCCACAAAGCAAGAAACAAACTGTTCTTTTCAGGTTAACTTCTGATTACTTCCCACATAGATACAGAAGTGATTCTCTCCTAGCTCACAAGCAATTAGGTAAGGCTTAATTGCTAGCAGTTACCAGCTGAAACCCCTTAGCTGGCTTGCCTTCCACTGTGTGGGTCAAATCCTGCTTCAGGAGCTTTTCTGAGTAGATTAAAGAACAAATTTGTATTTCTTTGTGATGGTTGCTGTACTTTATAACAGAAAGTTACCAACGGAGTTTAGATAGAGAGCAGTCCATATAAACAGGATCCTCATCTGCTATTATTCCCCCTTGTTCAACAAGCATGGGTTCAATATCATGGATTGGCACAGATGAATCTCTCAATGGAGCATTTTCAGGAGAATACTTGTTTCCCTGCTGTCTTTCAAGGTTATAGCTAGGGCATAGATCAGTGTTCATACCTGAGCTTCCATTGCTGCTAGAGTTCCTCTCTATATACCTGGCCAGTATGTAGTCCAGTTCTTATGTCCAGCCTTCCAATCCAGATCCCTGGACACTGGATCTCTCTTCACATACCTTCTGGCACAGGTCTTAGGGTCCCTTCCACGTGCAGCCGTCTCCCTCACAGGTAGCCTCTGGTGATTCCTAGCTCTGCAGCACCATTCCTCTGGCTTTCCCCAGTCCAATGGTGTATGCTGGCCCTTGGAATACCTCCCAGTATACGTACTGCTTTGGACTCTTCTAGACCTCTCAAAGGCTTTTCTCTTCCTTCTTCCAAAGGGTCTCTTTCCCTCTCTGTCCATCCGGTTTGGCTTCTGCTTCTGATGATCCTTCAGATGAAACTGATGATCAAACTCAAGCTGATTCTCAGGATACTGAGGACAATTCTCTGGATATCCAAGGTGATCATGAAGATGGTCATCTGTAGAATAAACTCTACTCTTATTCTGCTTAGATGAGTGCTCCTCCCTAACACAGCGCAGCTGTGCTGAATCAGGCCTTGCCTTTGAGATGAGTGTTCCATCCTAGCACAGCACAGCTGTGCTGAATCAAGCCCTGCCCTTTGCAATGAGTGCTTGGGGATTACCTCATAGCCCTTTTGATTGAACACACGTTTTCTCACTTCAGCTCCTCTCATGGCTGTTGGAAACCTGGTGCATTCTGGGACTGGTAGTCTTTTATGGCAAAATTCTGTTTTCTCATTTCTACCAGCACTGACAGGTTGCTTGTTCAGAGACACTTCACCTTTTCTATAGCCCCTTCCTGAGCTATGATAAGCTTCCTTATCACAGGCGCTGCCAACAGGTAGTAGAGGACCCACTGGCCAGAGCAGCAGCAACACTCAGCTGCCTGCATTGATGTGTGATATGCAATGGCCACCCACCAGAGATATTCTCCCCCTGATGTTCCCACCCATTGCATTCCCCCCAGGTGGAGGACCTTCGGAAGAAGGGACGGGAGCTGCGACTGCACTGCCCGGATGTCCTTGAATGCCTTCCAAGGAAGGCACAACAGGAACATGACGGTGAGTGTTGCGGCCACTGCAGGGATGTACAGCATGTCACAGTGGGCCAACAGCCTGTGTATGGCCACACAATGTTTATGTGGTGTGGGAATGGCATGATGGTGTCCTAATGACTGTCTTCCCCAACAGAGGCCACTGCTGCTGGGGAACGGGCATCCACATCTGGGACACACACCACAGGGCCCGCAGCTCCAGCCCAGCCGATGGAGGAGGAGGAGGAGGAGGGGGCAGAGCTGGAGGACGACTCTGCGGAAATGGAGTGGGCAGAAGGTGGTGTGGGGCGGGAGGGAGAGGAAGGTGAGGGTCGCTCCGGTGCACCGGTGGGTGGGTGGGAGGATAATGTGCAAGAGGAGGAGGAGAGTGTGGAGGGGGGGGGGCGAGGTTGGGTGGGAAGTGTCAGAGGGGGTGGAGGGGGAGAGGGTGGCCCTGTGGGTGCAGTGACACCACCACGTGCCACAGACAGGGCCCCCGCACATGCCACCACACAGACTCCGGGCACCTTGGGCGGATGTGGTGGCAGGTGTGTCCGGGATCTGTCTGTGGCAGTGCTTGGTGTGCTGCAATGGCAGCAGGCCCAGGACCGCACCATGCAGTGGCTGGCAGGCGCCATTCAGTGACTGGCTGCCGAGATGCACATGCAGCGTGCAGCTGGTATGGGGGGTGCATCTCGGCAGCCATCCCCTGATGGGCAGCCCTGGAGTGTCTGAGGGGCAGAGTGGCAGCCACACACATGCCCTTTGATGCCGTGTCACTCGGGCCACAGCATGGGTCTACCTGTAAATATTAGCCATATATGTAAATACACAGGTTTGGTTATATATCACACTGGTCACGTGTTTTCCTTATAGACAGACTGTTGAAGTGAGCATGGGACATGTGTGTTCATCCCTATGTGTATGTGTATTAGACATAGATAACATACATGGACCGTCTCCACACTCATGTGTGGGGTCTGACCATGTGCGTAGCCGTCAGTGCCCCCTGGTGCCCCTGTGATGTACCGCACTGCTGTGTGTACCACCAGCTATGGACACATGCTTGCTGTCATGTGTAGGCAGCATATCTGATGCACCATGCTCGTAGGGGAATAGGGGGGACGGCCAGCAGCAGGTATGTGGCAGGAAGGATAAGATGGACTGCTGTACCCAGGAGCTGCCCAGGGGGATAGCTGATGAGGCCAAGACCGGTGGATGTTGGTCTGGAGGGGGAGCAGCGGCTCACTACAGGCGCAGGGGGAGAGTGAAAACTGACTGTAGCTAGTTACCTATGTCTGCCTGTGTCTTACACAATCATCTGCAGCTAAACAGCCACATAGGCCCTGGTGTGGGTCAGAGGGAATGGCACACATGTGGGTGGAGCAATGGAGAGGATATGGGGTGTGAGAGAGTGATTGATCCATAAAACATACATGTACCACCATAAACATATTACTGCTTAACTGGAGAGGTAGGGTATACCCCCACGCATAGGTAGAAGAGTGCACACATGGCATGGTTCATGGCACACAGGGCATGGTATAACATCTGTGCATTGATTGGTGGTAATGCATACACCAAACCCCTAAGGGAAATGGGGAGGCACATGTGACCAGGGTGACAATATGGGGGACAAGGTACTCAGGGGAGTACAGTGGCAAACACCGGAAATGTGCACATAGGTATAATCAGGTTTAGTCATCTTTATTGGCACATAGTGACCTGTTCCCCACAATCAAGACCTGTGTGGCCGCCCACATCCACAGCGACCACGGCCCAAGCAACGCCATTGTTCTGGTTCCGCTGGTGCTGCCTCTGGGGCTGGGGCTGGCTGCTGGGAATGCCCAGCCATGGCCTCTTGAGCATCTGAAATCCGCAGTAGCGCCGCTGCCATCACCTCAGCTGTGGCACGCATTTGGCTCATCTCCTCCTGAATGCCCATCAGAACCTGATGAGTGGCTGTGGATGAGACACAAGGTGATGTGTGAGACATGTGTTGCACCCCCCACCGTGACTCATGCACATGTCTGGCGTATCCCAACAGACCGGTCCGCAGACCAATCATGTATGCGACGGCTAGCAACGCAGTACCATGTTTACATCTGTGTGTCCCATGATCCATCCACAGGCCAGGAAATGATCCTGCTGAGGGGGCGTGGAAATCACAGATATGACACATGGTACTGTGTTGCACTTCAGTGTGTCACTGCTGTATCTGCGCACTGGTCGTATGGGATAGGTTGGATAATGTGGGGATTCATGGCACACAGATAGATATCTGGGGGGCGCTGTTCACTCTAAACCTGACGCACAGTACTGAGCACCCTGACTATCTATGCTACGTACCACTACCCAGGGAGAGGGGTCCAGCGGGTAAACTGTATAGGTGATCTGGGGTAGGTGTGTACCACTGTACGTCTCCATGGGGTATTTTATGGCGGATATATGAGCTGATTAGCATGATGACACCAGATGGCACATGCTACAAGGGGGGGGGGAGTGCACATGGCACCCCCCCTACACATACAGAACTATGTGCTATGGTGTCATAATATTAGGGGGCACATGGAATGTCACTGTGGATGTTACATCAACCCCCAGGGGGCTTGTTGTGTATTCTGTTACCCACCTTCTGCATCGTGCTTTGCTGAAGCAGTATGAGCCCGCAGCTCCGCAAGGATGATATCCATGCTGGTGTGTTAGGTGCGTGATGTCCCCGGCGCCTGCATTGTGTGTTGACTCTCCTCTGACTCTGCATCCTCCACAGCCCGTGTGCTGCTGCTACTGGCCCCCACTTGTGTGTCGGCATCCGCTGCCCTGTCCTCTGCCTCGGGCAGCACATTTCCTGGGGTCTCCCCGCCAGTGCTGTCTGCGTCCCTGGACTCGCCGGCCTATGGCCCCTTGGCATCCTCTGGCGCCGGAACATCCCCCTCCTCATATTCCTCCATGGCCTGGATGTCACCTGGGGGTTAAAACAGGGTACACACAAGGATGAGTTTTTTGCAGGTCAGATATCTACACCTGTGTAGTACATCCCTGCCAACAGCAATGTGGTGTCCGCCTGTACCTGCTGTTACTGCACCTACAATGGGGACAGCACATGTGTATACAGTTTGCTGTACCTGACGGGGGGAGGGGTGGCCTCTCGCACTGGTGGAACTGTGTCACATTTGCTGTTATGTTGGGGGGAATGGGGCTGAGACTGGCGGCCCCACTATATGCAGCACTAGGTATGTACTGTGCGTGTGACCTTGGATGCGGGCTCAGCGTTACATGTGGCCAGGGTGCATGTGTGAGCCCTGAGTGGGATTGTGGCCTGTCATAGTTTGTGTGAGCGATGTGTATGCATTGGCCTGAGTGATATGGATGGCAGGTGTTGCAGCATTCGTCCAGGTCAGCCAGACGTGTGTGGCGTCTGCCGCTTTGGTAGCCACTGTGTGGTGTGTGTGGACAGCTATCACATACTCGGTGTGTGTGGTGGGTTATTTCAGGGGATGGGTGGAGTGATGCTGGGCATGTGGTTGGGGGTCATGGGAATGTGTCTGTGGCACTGCAGTACCTGTATAGATGATGGCCCCAGGTGGTGTGGGGTCTTGGCTAGGTGCAGTTGGTACAGCTGTGGCAATGTGCACCCCAATGTCTTGTGAGGGTGGGTGGGGGATCCACACTGTATGTTGGACAATGACAGAGTGTGATGTGTTGGACATCTGTGTGATGTGGTCATTGGGGTTTGTTTGCGTCTACCTTGCCATCACAGTGTGATAGCCCTTCCTCTGTCACTGGTCTGGGATATGTCCCTGGACAGGTAATCTCATACACGCGTCATAGCTGTTATAAGTGGTGTGTGTGGGTCCCCCCAGGTCAATGTTTTCTGGCCTAGTTGTATGTCCCTCCTGTCTGTGTCCCCCTGTCATATAGTGGTGTGTGCCTGGCTGCAGATGTATGCTGTTCTGTGTGACCTATATGCCATGTACGAATAGCTGCTGCATGTGCTGGGTTCATGGGGTGGAGGGTGTTGTACCCCCCTGTATGTACGGTCATCCAGCCCACTCATGCACAGTCAAGGGGGGGTGGCACTTCATCTGGCTGGAGGACTGCCCCTCCCCCCGGTTCTGTACACCTGTGCAGTGCTCTACGACGTCCAGGACTATGGCTGTCGTGTAAGCAGCCCCAGGTACCTGTCACACCCACCCTGTACCTACACAGCCATGTTTTGCTGGATATGTGGACCCCAGTTGCCTGTGTTAGGGCACACGTGTTCTCAGGACATAGGCCCCCACCTTCCCGTCCATGGCTGACATGTACTGGGCTGTGAGTTGTACATGTGCAACATATCTCTGACCTACCTGCCTGTGGATGGGTGGTGTCCAGCACTTCAGGCAGTCCACGCAGGTAGATGGGGCCAAGACGGTCTGCGAGCTCCTGCTCCAGGGGTGTCAGGGTTGGTGCAAAGGGACCACCCCCTCTGGTGCCCATGGCATGTCGCCTCTCCGCCACCATGTGTGCATGGACACTACGCTTAATATCATTAAACCTTTTCCTAAGGCTATCCAGGTCCCTGGATGGCCCCCTGCCTGGGCTACAGCCTCCTGGATCTCCTCCCACACGTGTATCTGTGTGCCCACAGTGGTGCTTGTGCTCAGCCGGCCGTAGAGCACCTCATACCGCTCCAAAACACTGGCCAGCAGGATGTTGTTTTCCTGCTGCCTGAATCTAACAGCCCTCCTCCGTTCCTCGACTGGCACCGGTATATGCCTACATTTGGCACTGGGTGGCCCCTGTATGGGCTGCGACACACACGATGGGCCTGCAGCCACCACCACAGGCCCACCTCTTCCTGGCGGCTCTGGGTCCCGCTGAACATGTGTCTCACCCTCCCCCCCCTGCCATGTCCTGCCGCTCCATCTCACTGCCCTCTGTGCCCTCTCCCTCCCTGTCACACATCTTCACCCCTCCTGTTCTTTGCCTACTCCCCCCTCCCCTGTCCCTTGGCTCCTCTGCTCCACCTCACGCCTGCACCTCACCTCACCTCCCCTCCTCTCCCTTGTGTCTGCTCCTCAGATCACCTCCTGTCTCTCTCTCCTGCTCCTAGCCTCCCCTCCTCTCACTCTCTCTCGCCTACTCCGCAGCACACCTCTCCTCACCTGCTATAATCCTGATCTCACACTCGCCTGCTCTACAACTCGCCTTCTTTCTCTGTCGCCTAGACAAACCCCTCAGCGTGTACCACGTGTGCATGTGTATTTATATGGTTTTTTACATGTGCGTGTCCTTGCATGCGTTGCGCATGCGCAGCAGCACGAGCACGGAGGCAGCGCACGTTGCGCACACGCAGGGGGGGTGCGGAAGGTGTGTGCCCGGGACCCATGTGACGAGTGCTGGTCCATGCATGTGACGTAAGGCTGGCCGCATGCGCTTAACGGCATGCAGCACATTTGCACATCTCACGCTCACACACAGAGCACATGCGCAACGTGGTGTCCCCGTGCACGCACCTTCCGCATGTCCCCTGCGCATGCTCAATGTGCGCAGCCCCACGCTTGTGCTGCTGCGCATGCGCAACACGCACAAAGATGCACACACATAAAAAAACACACAAATACACATGCACACATGGTATACACTGAGGAGTTTATGTAGGCGAAGGAGACAAGGCGTGCAGTGTTGGTTGTTGGTGAAGCAAGGGAAGTGTCAGAGGCAGGTTTGGTGTGGAGAGTGGCTGGGTTGGTGAGTGCTGGTGGAGTTGTGTGGCTGGGTTGGTGACTGATGGGTGAGGTGAGTGAGTTTGAGGAGTTGAGGGGGGTGGAGTTTATGGCGGGATTTATGGTTGCTGCATGTTTAGTGGGAGGTGATCAGGGGCTGCAGTTGCCTGATGGGGGAGATGGTGTCCATGGGGCTGAGGCATAGGGCATGGGTTTAGTCCCGCTGCAACACAGACCTGCAGCTGTGGGGGCAGGCCAGGCAGGGGCTGTGTCGGCACAGCACAGGAGGCGTGCAGAGTTGCAGGCTCACCAGCCTCACCTCTACAGGCCCAGGGCCCAGCTCCAGGGCATGCGTGAGGACCAGGTCATCTCCCTCTACCGCCTGAGCACGGGGGCTATTAGGGAGCTCTATGAGGATCTAAGACCTGACCTCGAGCCCCTGACTGGTCGGTCACATGCCATACCGGGTTTGGTCAAGCTTCTTGGTGCCCTACATTTCTTTGCCTCTGGCTTTTTCCAGTCATCTGTGGCCGCAGTGGGTGGCATGAGCCGCCCAACCTTCTCACGCTGTCTCCACCAGGTACTGCGTGCCATGATCAGTGCCATGATCAGTGCCATGATCACCGCCCTTTTGCAGCACATACTCACAAGGTCTCAAGTATTCAAAACGGATTCATCATTTATTGTGCAATTCAACAATGTTATAGGAATTTTACCTCTTGTATATAGCATATTTCATGTAAATAGTTCATGTATATAGTTCAGCCCCTGTTATCCAAGTTTATATTCCTGTTCGATGTAAAACCAAACAGAATGTGTGTATTGGTCACTTTGTTATACTGTAAACCGCGCTGATGCCGAATAGTGCGGTATATAAGCAACTGTAATAAATAATAAATAAATAAAAAATCAGCCGGGTGGGGAATTACATTGCCATTCCCAACACTAGGCAACAGTGGGGGACCCTGAACCAGGCCTTTGAGGCATTTGCCGGGATACCACACGTGATGGGAGCTATTGATTGCACACATGTTGCCCTGGTCCCGCCCAGAGACAGGGAGGTGGTGTTCTGCAACCGCAAACACTACCATTCCCTGAATGTTCAGGTTGTATGTGATGCAAATATGCATATTCTAAATGTGGTCCCTAGGTTTGCAGGGTCCACCCATGACTCCTATATCCTGCATCACTCGGCACTATTCAGACAATTTGAGGCAGGACAGTATGAGGACTGTATGCTGCTGGGTGTGTATTTCTCATCTCTGACATGCACATGGTGATCCTGTGACTAACCGTATGTGCACATGTCTGTCTTTGAGGTGTATCCCTAGTTGTGTGTGTGTCTCATCTGTCTGTATGTGATCTAACATTGGGGGGGGGGGGGTGGGGGGGGTGGTTCCCTCCAGCTCTACCTTGCTACAGTGCTTTGTGATGATGGTAGCATGGACGCTAGCATTTGTGTTGTGGTTACAGATTATGTTGATTGCAATCCGTACACCTACCCCTTGTTTTGTGTGTCATAACGTCACACGCTGATGCATAGTTGTGGTGTCCCATCATGTGCTGTCATATGTTTCTGTCAGGATGTTTTGTGCATTTGGTTTGCACATACATACTTGTGTCCATTTGGGTAGACATCAGCTCCTGCTTTAATGTTCCACATTTCTTTCTGCAGGTGATGCAGGATATGGGTGTCGCCCCTGGTTGCTGACCCCTGTGCGTCAACCACGGACACGTGCAGAGAGGAGTTACAATGAGGCCCGTGCCTCCAGCTGCTCTGTCATAGAGCGCACCTTTGGCGTTTTAAAGAGTTGCTTCAGGTGTCTGGATAGGACAGGCGGGGCCTTACAATACAAACTACAGACTGTGGCAGAGATCATTATAGCCTGTTACATCCTACACAACATTGCTCTCAGGCACCATATCCCTGTCCAAATTAATGAGGATCTGGAGGATGATCCTACGTGCCCTCCTGTATGTGCCCGTGGTGACACACTTGAGGGCACAGCAGTCAGGCGGCAGATGATTGAGGTGCTCTTCTCATGTAAGTACTGCATATGTTGCCACATACATTTGTTTAGATGTGTGTAATACTACTACTAGTGAACATTTGTATCCCAATAGCAGTAAGATGCAACACTGCACTGACATGTAACAGACACTGCCTGGCCATCCCAGCTTACAATCTAGTCATGACTGAAATGCAGGAGATGTGAGCAGGGCACAACAGCGGGTGGAGGTGGATTATGTGTGTCGGAAGTAGTAGGCTTGTGGGAGGTGTTAAGCTGTCATACCTGATTTGTGGCTGATTGGAATAGGGGCTGCTGTACAGCCACAGGTAGTTAGTTTGAGGCTTTGGGTGCAGCAAGGTGAAAGGCGTGTAGTATGGGGTAAACAGTAGGAAAGCAGACCATAGATGGGAGCAGTTGCCTAGATGTGTGTGTTTCACATTTTTTAATTTGAGCTGATTGATTGGTTGGTATGCTTTGATGAGCAGGGACTGTGTGTTAGTTGTTTATGTATAGCGCTACATGTGATATGTAGCACTATATACATGCTGAGTAGTAGTTGGATTACTGGTATTTGAGATCAGTAAGGGAAGTTACTGCAACACCACAGTATGCCTGTATGTATAGGTCAGCACGTAGCCTTGACATGGATGCGGAAACGGATAGGGAACCTGTGAGGTGTCCTGACAGGGGGAGTATTATTGCCATTATGTGTGTGGCTGTAGAATAGCCATGCAGTGCAGTGTTGCATATTTTCAGGCAGACAGAGATGATTCAAGGCCAGATCAGCAAGGTGTAGGTTACAGTAGGCAAACCGGGAGCTGATTGGGGGGGGTGGGGGGATTTGGGTTTTAGATGTGTTTTCAGGGAGGACTGGGGAAATATAGCTGATGACATCTAGACATAAACCACAAGCCTCAACTACAAGCTGGGTATGTGTGTAGAGGAGGAAAGTGCAGTCCAAGACAACACCTACATTGCGGACCCTAGAGAAAGGAAGTTATGGCCACACACACAAAGACGCTCTGATGGGAGGGGAGGGTTTAGGTGCACATATAGGATAGCCATGCTTTGCCATTATCAATTTCACACAGTGGGATGACATGCAGCCATCAGTGTCAGGTGGCAACCAGACATCGGGGTGTGGTTTGGCAGACATAACTCAGGCGTCGAGAGATATATTTGCAACTCATCAGCACACAGCTGTTAATGTAAGTCAAGGTATGAGATATACACACCAAGGAAATGTATATGGACAGAGGATAAGGATGGAGCCCCTGCATATTTCCCTGTGTTACAGGAACTGACAGCGGAGTAGCAGATGACATTGAGACAACAGAACACACACTGAAGGGGCATTGGGAGCGATATGGGGGACACAGGATAGTACTGCGGCCTTAGAGCCAAGCAGGGACACGGTAGCGAGGAGAAAGTTCTGTTCCACATTTTTTACGGCAACAGAGAGGTGAGGAAGGGGACAGACAGAGATGGACCCTTGTAGTTTGCCACACACACTTCAGTGATAACTTTAACATGAAACGAATCTGTTCAGTGTGATGGGGAACAGTCAGTCTGTTAAGGATCTTGGGGGGTCTGCGAGCTGAGGACGTGAAGGTGCAGTGTGTGTTGCACAGCTACAACATGACATATGTATGTTTCTCTTGTGTTTCTCAATCCACAGGACATACTTGGTGACCCTCCTGGTGCTGTGGTGCATTGGCAGGTGACTGTACATCATCCAACATGCAGTAGTCTGGGGTAGGTGGACCTACAGCTATTTTGTCTGTGACGACAGTCAGGGGGAGCACATGTCTGCAGTGATCTGTCATATTGTACATATGTTGTTGTTCACCTCTTTTCCCTGCACCCCCATACCCCATATGTTGCTGTTGGCACACATATCCACATGTGTTCCTGGCCAGTTTGTCTTCTCCAACACTGTCTCTGGGACACGTCCAACAGAGCTGCGTGTGTGTGCAGGTCCTAGGAGTTTGGGTGGTGGACTGCAAGTACACCCTTCCCTGACATTGTAGCATCAGCCAACAGCAGTGTATCATTGCATTTAACAGGACTTTATCTCCACTAATCTCCAATTGTGTACATACAGGCCGTATGCTACTGCTGGCATGCTCACCTTAACATACTGTGTGGGTGTGTGTTTTTGGGTTGGCTGTGTGATGATACAGCTTGCAGACATTTTGCATTACCATATGGTGTGAGGGGTCTGTACACCTGGGGAGCGGTGGTGACTGTGCTATCTCTACCTTACTGCTGTTTACCTTGTGAACATTGTGGACATGTGTTGTGTGTTGTGAGCTGACCTATCTCTTGTGTGCTGACAGACCACTGCGCAACAGCATTTTTGTATCACAGATATCGCCATAATGTGGACATGCATCAACAGTGGCTGGACATGGGGACATGATGATTCTACACATTTCGATGACATCTTCTCCCTTCACTGTGACGTGTTGTGGTCTTTGAGAGCCTCAGGGGATCCCAAACATACACTTGCTGCAAACACACGGTAGGTTGCACCTTTGGTCTTTTGTGAATGACATCAGCCTTTACATGTTAATGATTTACTGTTTGTCTCATAGACATTTCATGTTGGGTCTCTGTACACGAACGCTGATGCACATGGGGTGGAGCTGTGAAACGCCTGTGTAACATGGGCATGGACATGACCATATCCATGTGACACCCTCGTCTGCGGTTCCAATTCAAAATGTCCCCAACATGCAGTGTGTTCTGTGTTGTGATCATGTTATGTTTGCCTGTGTGACGTTTCCTTACGTACATATTGATGTTTGACTCTGCAATTTGGGCTGATGTTGCAAGCAGCATACCAATACATTGTTTATCCTCTTCTGACACAGGGCAGTGAACACACAAAGCACATCTACTACAGTGCATCCGGCGTCACCATCACCCACCTGTTGGAGGACACAACAACACCATGGAACTATCCCTGGGAAATGGTGCCATAGGATGTCTGACCTCTGCAAGTGGGACACATGCCTAGGATGGACAGTATTATTGTTGGACTGCTACTTTAAGCATAACAGGCCTGTCCAACACACCGTTGCTGCTGTGCTCTGGCTGGGTGTCGTGTTCATCGCAGGAGACACACATGACCTTTCCAGTACTGTGGCATATTGGGATGTCACACTTGACTATGCATGCCCAGGGTTTCAAGGACAGTCGTAACATGACTTGTTGGATTGCAGACACCCTTTGCACTTTGGACACTGTGTACTGGTCCCCACGTGTGCAGCAGGGACTGACATTGTTGCTGTATGTTGTACATCCTTCTGACATTGTGTTGTGTTTTGCCCATGTGTGTGACATGGAACGCAGGATACGCGCATCTGTTTGGTTCAACACGAGCATACAGCCATGCGTGTGGCACAGGGGGAGCAATGGAGAGGTCCTCTTGTCCATGTCCACCTACCCTCCACTTGGACATGACACAGTATTTGCCACGACACCACTTTACTGCACACCAACATCTTGGATTGATATTTGCAATCACCAAGGGTGTTACAGTGCATGTGTGGCATCACTCTATCATGTTTCAACGTACACGATGCATGTGTATGTGACTGACTATGTTGGTGCAACACAGCATGTTGCAATATAGCTTCTGTGTGGGTTACTGTAACATGTTTGACCTTTCTTTCCATCTCTATATACAGGTTATTGTGTTTGTTTACTGTACAGACGTGACGCTCTGCATTGATTTACAAACCTAGCATTGCATGTCTGCACAGTCCTATTTATCCCCTGAGGTTCCGGCACTCACATTGCCCCGTTATATTTGAAGTGTGGCAGTGTGAGTGTCCATTTTCTTCCTTCATTTGTGCATTCCATGTACCGTGATATATGTCTACAGACACTGTATCCACACCAACCAGTGCAGGGGGACCTTCTGCATAGTGTTATCTCTGCATGTTTCTGCGATGGTTTCATTTGAATTCTCTGTGTTTATGTGCCTCTGCTACCTGTTAGCATATCCTCATTGTGCATTTGACGATTGTTTAGGGTTACATTGTTGCAGCTTTGATTCCTATATCAGGCATTATGTGACAGCTGTAACATATATTTCAATATGTGTGTTTACACTTTCTTACTTTTAACAGCATATGCTGTTTCATTTGTGTGCCTCCTGTGTTGGCAGACAGATATGTTTTAAGGAACAGATCATGATTGATGTGTGTTGGGCCCTCATCATGCACCGCCTACTGTCTACATGCACACATATGTAACTAACACATTTGGGGCATGCAGCAGCATGTGGGGGGTGGGGGTCTAATGCATACTGCACACCCTGCACCTGATGCACATTATCTCTCCTGCCCATCATCTGTAGACGGGCCAGTGACCTTTCTGTAACATGTGGGTTGCTGCCCTGCAAAATGTGTTTTCAGATTTTCCCCTGGGATCCACTCACCTTGATATTATGATAGGCGGTATCTACACTATTTGTGATGATTAACCAAAATAAAAATATGTGTTTGATGTACATTTGTCTCTGCTGCTGCTTGATCACACTGACACATGTATTTAGTGATTTCCTGGTCATGTACATGGCCCACCTTTGCTCACATCCTTGTATGGTGCCAGCTGTCTATCTGCCAGCCGTCTGCTACATCACTGGGTGTTACGGGTTCCCATACACACATTCCCTTTGAGGTAATATTTTTGCATTGTGCTTGTTGTGGTTGTTTGGGATAGTGGTTACAGATATGTATTGTAACACCATAGATTGCAAGTTTGATCCCCACATGGGGATTACTTATTTTTTTCTGTTGTGCTAACCTGACCATTAGGTACCTGCAGGTTCATCACCTATGCACACACCCTTCCATCTCTTCACTGTACACAAAAGTGTGCCCTCTGTGCTGCCTATCCATCACATATTAGCTGTTACATATGTCTCTTTCTTTATAGTGTTTACATGGCAGTCCGCTTGGGGGATTGGCATTGCTGTGGTTCAGCTGGTCTGTGGCACACCTGTTTGCAGGTTCAATTTTCTCCTGTTCTGTTCCATATTTTGCCCTGCTCCACAGAGCATTCCCTACAACCCTTTGGGTTTAGGTTCTTTCCTCTTTTGCATACTGTATCCACTGCATAACATTTCATTGTGTGTGTGCATGTAGTTATATGTGGCTCTGGTCCCAATTACAGACTGTGATCTGAGCTGTACACACCAGATCTGCATGTGCATTCCATCATGGTTACTGTTGGAGGTTTGCCTATCCTGGCAGACAGCAGGCTTCTTGTGTGATGCCCTGCAGTATTCTTGTATGCAGCCTTTGCTAATGCCCTCATGTTGGTGGTGTGGCCTACCGGTTTGTGCATTGACATTTGTGTTAATGGTCATAGGTTTGATTCCTCCCTGTTCTCTTTCATATGTATGCCTGTCCTACACAGCTACTTTTCATTCCTGTGACAGTCATATCTGTGCAGATCTGTGCTGTTAGC
Source organism: Ichthyophis bannanicus (assembly GCA_033557465.1). NCBI lineage: Eukaryota > Metazoa > Chordata > Amphibia > Gymnophiona > Ichthyophiidae > Ichthyophis > Ichthyophis bannanicus. The sequence goes on from CM066035.1 coordinate 66,515,647, forward strand.
ACATTGTACCCTTATCACAGTTGCCAACCATCCTTCTGTCCATCTATGTGTGTCTGCCAGCTGTGTGCCATCCTGCCCTGATGTGCATGCTGCTACCCCATGTCCTGCACTGATACACGTTTCTGCATTGCAGCTCTTCCTGGTTGCCTCCCCTGTGTGTGCTCTGCATGGCACTGCTACTCCTCTGTCCTCCTGTCATTACACTTATCCTGCCACCTCTACCTCCTCTGCTGGACACGTCTTCCCATCCTCTGCCACACACTGTCATTCTTGCATGGTACATTACCATCACTCTGTGCATCGCTACAGCTGCCCCCGATATGTTTGTCCATTTTTCCAACTGCCACATGGACTGGACGCAGATTTGTCTGGTCCATCAGCTCAGATCTACTTCCTTCCATTACTTGTGCATTGTCTTTCCTTGGTGCTCTGTGCAGTGTTAGGGTTAAATCTGTGTTTGGCCCATACCTTTCTTGCTTTTCAACTTGGGGGACCTTACTGCCCTTGGCCAACATTTTTTGAGTCACCTATACATCCTTGGGGCATCTTTAGCCACACCTTAGAATCAGCCAGCTTATGGGGTGCCTACTATGGTGCCTTGGGAGTTGACAACCTTTCGACATGCCCTCTGGGGCACATTATAACCCGCCTTGGCTGACGTGGTGGTTTAGGATGTGCCTTCTGATGCGCTCTAAAAGGTGCATTAGTTTATGGCACTGGGGTGCGGGTATTTTTAGCTGGCAGCACAGATTGTTGGACTGTTTCAAGCAGGAAAAGGGATTGCCTTGGCCACTCTTATTCATTAAGCCCACTGGGGGATTGAACTCATGACCCCTGTTTCAGCAGTCAATGTATTAACCAGTGTGCTACACCTCTATTGATGTGATTACAGGTCAGCACGCAAAGTTAAGGTTAACACGCAGTAACCTGCACAGCTCCCTCTATCACACGATAACGGACACAGCGCACTTTATCGCGCGATAACCCGTGATTGCTACCTTAAGACCGGAACACCCACTCCTTATATGGCATCCTTCACATTATCGCTGCAACTAGCGCTGGGAACATTAAGACGGTTTAGTAAACATACCCCATAGATTCAATAATTGACAGATTGCTGCTTTAATTTATTCTTCCCCTAATCCCCTTCACTCCTTGTTCACAATGTTACATGTATTTTTTGTTAAATGTACTGTTCAATTCTTTGAGTTCATTGTAAACTGCTTTGATTCACGAAAGGCGGTAAATAAGCACAAATAAATAAATACATACATACATACAGGTACTGAATTGCAAATAAGCAAGAAAATCCTGGCAGCATAACTGATAGGTTTGCTGTAAAGTTATAAATGAGTGCACCCCCATCCCTCTTTATTAAAATTTATCCCACCCATCGTAAGCCCACCTCATTCCAACCATGAAGGATGGACTGCTCAATCCCTGGCAAAAATTCCCATAAAGAGGCAAAAACTGAAATCCGGGGTGTCTCCGCCAGCCACTTACAACTCCAGTTCTAGGTCCACAGAGTAGCCTGAAAGAGTATGCTTTGGGGACCTGAGTCACTAGGTCATGCTTGTCTTTGGTTCTATTCATAACCAGGCTAAACATGTACCTTCTTGAGGCTGCTTTTAAATCTTAACCCTTCACACTCCTGTTTATAACCATGTAGTTTTTAATTATTTCCCATAATAAATGAGACTCCCTAATCTCTTATTTGTCTTGTTTGTCTGACTTGAACAGATTGTAAGCTCTTTGAAGAAGGCACTGTCTCTTATATGTATGTCTATAGCACTCTACATCTAGTAGCACTACAGAAATGATAACATAATAACATAGTATATGACGACAGACTCCCGTAAGGTCCTTCTAATCTGCCCAGTAAGGTGGATGGAGTAGTTGTAATCGTTGCTCAGTACACAGATCACCTCCCTCTATGTCTTTGTTTAGGGTTGTATCCGTCGCTCCATGCAGGTCATCCCCTCTATTAGTTGAAGTGTGAAAGATATTTAAGTTTGTTTTGATTTTATCTTCTTGCTATACAGGGATCCTGTCTGTCCCATGCCATTTTGAATTCCGCCATTGTATTTGCCCCTACAACATCTATCGGAAGGGCATTCCAAGCATCTACTACTCCTGGGAGAATTCTGTGTGACTGCATAGAATTCCCCTACAATGCAGAATTGTACCTTTTTGCACAGAAAAACATGGGTGAGAAAGAAGGAACTGACCAAACCCGTAGAAAGAAAAGTTCTGATGCAGCCAAACCCGCCAGAAGAGGAGCCGTAGCATGAGGAACAGTCTTGCCCTAGTAGTTGAAGCTGCCTCCACAGGAACTGTAAGGGGAGAAACAGAAAGCCAATCAACAGCACTGGCTCCTCCTCCTCCCATGCTGAGATGTAGCTGAAGTCAGGGAGGGGAGGAGGAGCCAGTGCTGATGATTGACAGCAGAGTAGCCAGCAGGTTCAAATTCACTTTGTACAAGGACGCAAGGTGGTTGGGATGGGGGGCGGGGGTTAAAGCCAGGAAACCAGTGACCGGAAGTCATCTGCAAAGATGGTAAGTCATAGGGCCCATAGCTTGACAAACCCCAGGCACTGGCTACCCACAGGGATCCCATCTCCTGTGGGCAGATGTGCTTGGTACCAGGATCGGTGCTGGCTGCCTGTGGGGATTCCATCGCCCATGGGCAGCTGCAAAGGGCCACGATTGCGACCAGCATCAGTGCTGTCTGCTCCGGCCTACAATACCACCCTTACAGGGTGGGGCAGACAGGCAGCACCGGTCCTGGCTGCGATTGTGGCCCTTTGCAGCATTTCTGCCTGCAGGAGATGGGATTCTCGCGGGCAGCCCGTGACAATTCTTGCCAAGATCATGATACTTGATGCACCACCCAAGAAAATAGAGATTATTGGCAAGGGCATGCAAAACCTTTCCTAAATGCAGTGGAGGGGTCTTATCAGTAAAGCAACTATTGGCATCAAAGTTCTGACCACAAGCAACTCAAGAGGGAGCAACACAACTCAAGCAGAACCACTGATACCTGCAGTGTTCCTTGCCATCTGAAGCGTGATCACAAGGCTGGGGATGTTTAAAGAGAAGGTATGACCTTAATAAATATGCATTGCCTTTACTTCAAAGAATACAAATTAAAAGTATAAAAGCTAAAATATATTTGTACAATAAAATGCACAAAAATTGGGCTAGCTATATTTCATCTGGAGGAATTCTGCACAAAAAGAAATTTCAAATTCTGCACAAAAATGTACTAAGAAAACCATGCAGAATTTTGCAGAATTCTAAAATACTGAGCACAGAATTTTCTAAATTTATGCACATAATTTTAAATTTTTTTGTGCAGAGTCCCCACAGGTGTAATCTACCACCCTTTCGGTGAAAAAGATTTCCTGCCATTGCTTTTAAGTTTACCTTCTTGCAGTTTCATTGTATGCCTATTTTATGATAAGTAGGAGCAATACTACAGACTCTGCAGAACCACTCACTACTGAATCCAAACAATTTTTGATCAGTATGCCAAGCCATAATCACACCACATCTCGACGATTGCAATATTTTATATCAAGGACTGCCCAAGCAATCTCTTTACCCACTACAATTACTCCAGAATACCACTACCAGGATCATCACAGGATCATCTAAATACAACCAAACTACACCTGTCCTAAAGTCCCTACACTGGCTCCCGATATCACAAAGAATCCTTTACAAGGTAATTGTTACCATCTTCAAGCTCTTGCAGAACTAACTCCCTGCTGACCTACGAAATTTAATAAACAAGGTTTCAGACACAAGATCACGATGATGCATCACACAGAACCTCCTCCACATCCCAGCCATCAAAACAAAATGCACTCAATAAACATGCAGTGGAGCCTTTACCCTATTTGAACCTGCCATCTGGAATTCACACCCTAAACACCTATATTCCTCCATCACTGTTCCGAACCGACAAAAAAAATCTAAAAACACACCTATTTAGTGAATACTTTGGCTCGGACAATGGTGGATAACCCTCCTACCCATGCCCTACCCTCTTAATGCAGTACCCCTCTTATCACTTTTCTCCCGCCCCCCAAGCAATCCAAGTTTCCAAGTTCATCCCCCCCACTCCACATTTTCTTATAATTAAATGGTTCCAGTTTCCAGTTAAATGTAAACCGTTTTATATTACAATTCAACAGTTATAATGTAATAGTTCTAGTTCTCTGTTAAAGGCAAACCACTTTGATTTTATGATAAAGTGATATATAAAAATGTTTAAATAAATAAATACATAGCAACCAGTAGCAAAGTACAGTGACTGTGTTATTGTACATAGCAAACATTGAGAAAGCCAGTGGCATACCAAGGACAGGGCAGTAGGTAAGGACCGCCCTGGGTGCCGTCTTGGAGAGGAGTGCACCTCCGCCAGGCTAACGGAGGTAGTGCGGCAAATTTACCAAAAAGCTGGCCTGCTGCAGTGTGCTCTGTGGCCCGGCTGCTCTTCTCTCCTGGTCTGGGAGAAAAGAGTAGCTGGGCCACGGAGCACGAGGCACCACAGCAAGCCAGCTTTTTAGTAAGTTTGCCATGCTACCTCCATGAGCCTGGCTGGGGGTTGTGCATCATGTCACGTGGGGAGGCTGGCAGTGTGGGGTGGGGCACTCGCCCCAGGTGCTAACAAGGCTGGGTACAACACTGGAGAAAGCTATATAGTTCAGTCACTAGATTTCATGATAGAATTTACAAAAAAGAAAATTTAATACATATCTAAATCGCTAACAGCCAGACCAGCAGAGAGGAATGTGGCAGCAGTGTGGGATTCTTTATGGAGAAAGTAAGCAGAGCATGTCTTAAAAATGATATACAATCCCCTCTGAATGTGTGTTTATCCGTGCTTGTGTGTGTCTGTATTCATGTGTCTGTGTATCTATCTGAATGTGTCTGTGTATATGTAGTTTTGTGTATCTATGTATTGGGGTGTGTGACTCTGTGGGTATTTGTGACTCGGAGAGGGCAGGGGAAGAGACATTTGAAAGGGACAATCTCCCAACTGTAATGTTTCAACATTATGTAATCTTGAAATGCATTGGTGGTGGGGGGGGGGGGAGGGGTTTGGGGAGGTTTGGGGGGGAGGGGGACATTATATCTTTTTCTGGAAACCCCCAGTCTAATACAGCCTATTTCCACACTTGATGTGTCTTTTCACTGGGACCAATCCCAGAGCTGGACCAATCCCAAGCAAACCTTCAGCTTTATGCTCCCCTGGCTGTCAAAATCTATTATTTAGCTCTGAATGCCTAGCTCTTGGCCGTCCCCCAGAACCTGCCGCCCTAGGTGATCGCCTAGTTTGCCTTATGGTTGGGCCAGCCCCACTTTTCACCTGTTTTCACCTCACACCAAATTTGGTCCCATTCCATTAAGTTTCCAAAGTGTCATTTTACCATGCAATGGATATTTTTCTACTCCTTATGCATATTTTCTGTCTAACATTCCGTTGGTTTGGAAAGAATATTAAAGGAAAGGAAAGCTAAAATCTCCCTTGGGCAGGAGTGCACCAGCATCAATACTAACCTGTAATTACAAAATGTAACACCAAAACAAAGACAAATACAAATAAACCAAAACGAAATGTTGACTATTTTCCACTGTCTCCTGCTAAGGACATAGCGATAGGCAGCGAAGATATTTCCTTCTTTATCTTATTGTGTCTTGTTCTTAAAGCAGCAATCCGAGCTAGAGTGCTAGTAATATCAACTTGCCCATTTCTTTGGTATACTGTTTTCTTCCTAGGTTTAGATCTCCTTTCTTTTCTATCCTATTTTATTTAATATATTTGCAAATAAGTTTTCTTAATAAAAAGGGTGCACTATTTTAGAATCATCATGTATCCTCTGTTTAAAACTTTCCTTCTCTCATTATGGAAATAGATTGTCCATATAAGAACACTCTGGCTAACCAGCTTGCTCATGGCTGGAAAGTGAAACCGTTGCTAGAGGCTCGAGAATGTGCAACCTCCGTCCTCTTTTGGCAGGTCTCAGGCTGCCTGAGACATTGTGCAGGTGGAAAAAAATTTCATAGTTTATATATCAAAGAGAGATTAAAAAAAAGATCTCTAATATGCAGCAAATTGCTCATTATTCAAATCAAATAGACATTTATTTTATTTATTTATTTGTCTTTGTTACTGCCTTTCGTGAATCAAGGCGGTTTACATATAACTGAACATTTACATTAAAACATGATAAAACGGTATTATGCATTATACATTAAACTTGAAAGTGTAGTTATTCACCTGTAACAGGTGATCTCTGGGAACAGCAGGAATTTAGTCTGCACATATGGGTATCGTCGGTACCGATGGGAGCCTGCGCGGGAATGCTCCCCAGCGTCCAATAGGAACGCTTTTGGGAGCATCCCTCAGCACATGCGCGCTGCCTTCCCGCCTTTCCAACTGTCCGTCTTCAGTTAAGTTTGTAGCTGAGTGAAAGGATAAAGGGAGAGAGGAAAGAGACAAAGAGATAGAGAGACAACTCCTAGGGGAGGTGGGTGGGTTGTGAAGACTAAATTCCTGCTGTTCCCAGAGATCACCTGTTACAGGTGAGTAACTACGCTATCTCCAGGAATAAGCAGGAATGTAGTCTTCACATATGGGGACTCCCTAGCTGAAGATGCCAGGGAGATAGCCCCAGGAAGGTGCCACCCTAGAAAGGTGGGAATCCTTCCTCCCATGGATCTCTGGCATTCCACCAGGGTTGGTGGGTAGGAGTTGAATTAGGTATGAAAGAGATTTTGAAGAACAGCTTGGCCAAAGAAGGCATCCCGATGGGAGGCTTTATCCAGGCAGTAGTGGGTTGTGAAGGTGTGTACCGAAGCCCAGGTGGCTGCTCGACAAATGTCATTGATAGACACAGAGTGGAGATTAGCCATGGAAGCTGCCATGGCTCTCACATTATGAGCTGTGACATGGCCTTGAAGAGGAAGACCCTTACTCTCATAAGCAAAGGATATGCATTGGGCAATCCATTTAGATAAAGTTCTTTTGGAGACTGGAAGTCCCAAATGACTAGGGTCAAAAGCTATAAAAAGTTGTGAGGACTTTCTATGTTGCTGTGTTCTCTGAAGGTAAAAGGCTAAGGCTCTTTTACAGTCTAAAGTATGAAGGTTTCTTTCTGCAATAGAGGCATGAGGCCTCGGAAAAAATACGGAAGATAAATTGATTTAAATGAAAAAGCGAAACCACCTTTGGCATAAAGTGTGGATGAGTTCTAAGAACAACCTTATCATGATGAAACCTAGTATACGGAGGATCAGCCACTAAAGATTGCAGTTCACTAATGCGACGTGCAGAGGTGATTGCAATTAGGAAGATGACCTTCCAGGTCAAAAACGTAAGGGTTGTAGTGGCTAAAGGCTCAAAAGGCGGCTTCATGAGCTGCCCGAGAACTAGATTTAGATCCCATGCTTAATGGGAGGTTTGGTTAATAGAAGACCTCTCATAAATCTGGATATGAGTGGATGACAGGAAATTGGTTGTCCATTCAGAGGCTTATAAGAAGCTGCAATTGCACTAAGATGGACTCTTACCGAATTGGTCTTTAAACCAGAATTCGATAAGTGAAGGAGATACTCTAATATCGATTCTAAAGGTATGACAAGGGGGTTTAATCCCTTCTTGGAGCACCATATAGTAAAACATTTCCACTTGAAGGCATAAGATCTTCTTGTGGAAAGTTTCCTAGAAGCCTGAAGGATATCCTTTACCTGTTGGGACAGGTTGAAATCCTGGAGGTCTAAGCCTTCAGCAACCAGGCCGTGAGATGAAGGGACTGGGGATTCGGGTGCCATAGCATCTCGTCCTCTTGGGAAAGGAGATCTGGAGCATGCCCTAACTCCAGAGGTGCAGCTTGAGAGAGATGTAGAAGCAGGGGATACCACGCTTGGCGTGGCCATCGTGGCACTATGAGAATCATGCAACCCCTGTCTCTCTGAAGCTTGAAAAGTGTTTTGGGGATGAGGGGAATGGGTGGGAAGGCATAAAGGAAGTCCTGACCCCCGTGAAGGAGGAAGGCATCCCTTGCCTGACAATTGTGAGCCGGAATCCTGGAACAGAACCGGGGAAGTTTGGCATTCAATGGACTTGCAAAGAGGTCTATGTCTGGAGTGCCCCAGAGATGAAATATCTTTGCCACCTGGTCTAGATGGAGGGACCACTCGTGAGGCAGCAGTACTCGACTGAGTTTGTCTGCCCAAAGGTTTTGAATGCCTGGAAGATATACCACTAGAAGGTGAATTTGTTACTCTCTGGCGAGGGTCCACAGTCATAAAGCTTCGTTGCGTAGCGACAGAGAGCCTGTCCCGGCCTGCTTGTTCACATAGAACATGGCTACTTGATTGTCCCTCTGGACTAGGACTGTCTTGTAGCTGAGCTGGGCGTGGAATACTCAAAGAGCTAAATAGATTGCTCTTTATTCCAGGAGGTTTATGTGTAGACCAGCCGCCTGTGGAGTCCAGGTTCCCTGGGTAGAGAGATGATTCAGGTGTGCTCCCCAACCCACCTGTGATGCATCTGTTGTTAGGGTGGCCTGAAAAAGGGGTTGATGAAAAGGAGACCCCACTGTCAGATTTTCTAGTGATTGCCACCATTGGAGGGACAAAATTAGTTGTTGAGAGTTTATTATTTTGTCTGATAAATGACCTGTGGCCTGTGTCCACTGTGTGGATAGGGTCCACTGAGCTGCTCGCATGTAGAGGCAAGCATATGGGACTACATGAATTGTGGATGCCATACGTCCCAGCAACTGTAGTAACTCTCGAGCAGTTAGGGAGGATTTCCCCGCTGCTTGAGAAGCTAGTTGCATTATGCGAAGACACCGGGCCTGTGGAAGGAAAGCCTTTGCCTTTCTGGTATCTAGACAGGCCCCTATGAATTTCAGGCATTGAGAGGGAACAAGTTGGGATTTTGGGAAGTTTATTACCAACCCCAAGTATTGGAGGATTTGCAATGTGCGAGACAGTGCAGTGCTGGCCTCTGCAACTGTAGGGGCTTGAATGAGCCAGTCGTCTAAGTAAGGGAAGACGAATATCCCCAGAGTTCGCAGAAATGCATCTACTACTGCCATGCATTTCGTGAATACTCTTGGTGCTGAAGCCAGACCAAAGGGAAGAACCCTGTACTGGAAATGTTTTCCCCTGAAAAAGAATCGTAAGAATTTCCTGTGATCTGGATGGATCAGAATGTGAGTGTATGCATCCTTTAAGTCTAGAGAGCAAAGCCAATTCTGGCTTTGAAGGTATGGCAGAAGAGTTCCTAGAGAAATCATTTTGAACTTCTCCCGAAACAGGTATTTGTTCAATTCTCTGAGGTCTAAAATGGGTCTGTGTCCTCCTGTTTTCTTTGGAATAAGAAAATAGGGGGAGTAGAACCCTGCACCCCGTTGAAGAATGGGTACCTCCTCTATTGCCCCTTGGGCAAGAAGTGTTGAGACCTCGTGATCTAGCAGATTGTCTGCGGAGGTTTGAGAATTGAATTGCTTTAGAATTGTAGGAGGGGGCATGCCATGAAAATGAAGCTTGTACCCTTCTCCTACAATGGACAAAGTCCAATCTTCTGCTGTTATGTGATGCCATCTGTTGGCAAAGTGGCATAACCTGCCTGGGATATTGGGGGGTTGGGGACCCCTCAGAGGCAGGAAGGCTAAGCTCTCTAGGAAGGAGTCAAAGCCCTTGAGGGGGCTAAACCTGCGGAGCTGGTTGGGCTCTCGGGCCTTTTGGCTTCTTTTGCTGTCTAGTTTGTCCCTTTTGGGCAACCTGACCCTGAGTCTGACTGTGCTGGGTATAGGAAGGATAAAATTTCCTCTTTTTGCTGAAAAAGGGTTTTTTATAAGGCTTCTTTTTGGCTGGAGTGGCTGTAGATTTTGACAATCTATCTAGAGTAGTATTGTCAGCATCTAACTCGTTAGCCTTTTCCTGCCAGTTCTTGCCAAGGAGATTCTCTCCCATGTAAGGAATGTTGCCTTACTTGTCCTGTACCCAAGTCTCCAAGTCTGATGCCTGAAGACAGGCAATCTGTCGTGCACCAATGGCAATAGCAGAGGTTCTGCTGATGCATTCAAAGCAGTCAAAGGCTGCACGATTTACAAACTTGGAGACATCTTGAGCATGCTTAACTAGAGCAAGAAAGTCTTGTCTCTTGTCATCTGGGAGAAATGGGCTCATAAGCTCCAAGTCTCCTGTAATTTCCTTGAGGAACATTCCCATATATAGTATATATGAACTGATCCTAGCTGAAAGCATGGAAGCCTGAAAGGTTTGGCGCCCAAAAGCGTCCAGAATCCTGCATTCACGACCTGGGGGATTGGATGCATGCCTCTTTGCACTTTTCATCCTATGCATGGCTGATTCCACCACCATTGAATGGTGTGGCAGCTGGGTCTTTTGAAATCCAGGACATGGAGGAACCCGATATATAGTATCAAGTCTCCTAGAGTGAGGAGATGTAGTCAGAGGTGTCTCCCACATTCTGAGCATCAAGTTATGCAGAATTTCATGGATGGGCAGAGTGGCTGCCTCCTTTGGAGCTTTAGGATAATGGAGAATTTCCAGTTCCTTTGCTCTGGGTTCCTCTTCAGGAGCCACCGTGATTGAAAGGCCCTTGGCCATTTCACAAATAAAATCCTGAAAAGACATGTCCTCTGGAGGTGACATTCTGCGTTGGGGAGAAGAGGGATCTTCTGGCAGAAACCTCTAGTACTAGAAGAATTGTCAGAGTCTTCGGAATCGGAGGATTCAAAGTATTCCTGACCACGATGCTCATGCAAAGCATAGTCCCGTTATCGATCGAAGTCGGTACCGAGTTGATCCGGAACCGATCTGTCGATTCCAGCCAAAGATGACGTGGGAAGAATTCCCACCGGGGCCAGTACCGTCAGTACCGGTATCATTGGTACTGGTATCATTGGTACCGGTACCAGTGTCTGTACCGGTGCCCGTTAGACCAACGGTACCGCAGCTGAGAGAAGAGCTGCGATGCTGCGTTTGATAGCGAGGAACCTCTGGTCTATCGACGCTGCCGATGCCTGGGTGTCGGTACCGGTGAAAATGGCTGGGACCCCTGAGCAGGCACAGGTAGTTCTTGCGAGGTCGAGGCCTCGAGAACATCCTGAAGCCCCATTGATGCTTTGGAAGCCGAAGCCTCCCGCCGGGGCTGCTTTGCCGGTGTGGTTTCCTCAAGGGCAATGCCAATGGCCTCTCGATGCTTATCAGGAGAGCTACCCTTTGAGGACCGGCTTTTTTTTTTTTTTTTATAAACTTTATTTAGTAATCACCAAAAAACAATAGAACATTGTACAACCAAACTCCAGTGGGGTGAACTCTGATCCCCAGCTGGAGAAAAAAACACATACAGGTGACGTATGCATTTTCAAATTTCCCCCCCCCTCCCCCCTCTCCCTCTCCCCCCCCACCCCCCCCTAGATCGCACTTCACACCAAACTAAACCCAACCTTAGCGACAGCCTCTCTCCTATGCAGTCCACTCACCACCATTTCACACAACCGCTCTCAACTACCAATGTGCAAAATCTCATTTCGACAGCGAGCCCCCAGGGTGTGAATGTAGGGACCCCACACCAACAGGAAGGATGTCCAGCGTTTGACACTGCCCCGTGCCCTCCACCGTTCCATCAACATTAGCTGATGAAAGCAATTGCGCCATTCCCCAAACGTAGGAGGATGCTGCTCCCGCCATGTGCGCAAAATCGGGCCTTTACCCACCAGACAGGCCTTACGCATCAACAAGCATTCCGCTTTCCCCCTAGGGCGAGGGGGGCCAATCCGATCTAATACCACAAAAGCTCCAGTCCATTTCAACCTCTGCTGTACCAACCCACTGACATAAGCAGAGATCTTAGCCCAACAGGGTCTAATATAAGGACAGCCCCACCACATATGCAACAGGTTTGCCAAAGGCTCCAGGCAATGCGGACACCGACCATCAGAGGTCAGGTGGCTACGCAACGCTCTTCTGGGCGAGAAATGGGCCTTAGTTAGGCATTTAAATTGCACCTCCCTCTACCGCGCCCCCTCCACAATTTCAACTATCCGTCGCAAAGCCTTACGAATGGTATCAGGAAACACCTCCCACCCCAGTTCCACCCCCCAAGCAACCTCTACGCCCCGATAATCTGCAAGAGGCCGAAATCCATCCAGTCGAGATTTCAATTGCGCAATAGAAGGAGGGGCCTCCCCTCCCAGATAAGAAAATCCAAAATCTGCGCCGACCTCTCTAGCAACAGCGCTTCTCTAGGCAGGGAGGATACATAGTGGGAGACCTGTATAAATGCAAAAGCATGCTTGGAAGTCAGATCATATTCTTGACATAAAAACTGAAACGATTTACACTTCCCCGAGGGGTCCACCAGGTGCCCCACATTTCGAATGCCCCGCTCTCGCCATTCCCAAAAACTTCGAGACCCAGATCCCGGAGTAAAATTTATATTTCCCTGCAATGGCAGCCAGTTTGAAACTGTCCATGGCGCCTTCCAGTAGACATTGAGCTGTCGCCACGTTCTCTGGGCTGAGCCAAACTAGACACTTCTCACAATACGTGCCGGTAGATCTTGGGTCTCTGCGTGTACTACCCCCATCAAAGACAGAGGGGCCACAAATTCCTCCTCTAATGCCCTGGGCGTGTATACATCTGTCCCTCCCAACCATTCCCCTAGGTGTCGGGCCTGGCAGGCCAAGGCATAGGTTCTCAAGTCCGGGAGTCCCTTCCCACCCTCTCTCCATTTCCCCATTAATCGAGATAGTGGGATACGCGCCCTGGTCCCATGCCACAGAAATGTCCGAATTGCTGCCTCTAACCGTCGCAGGTCCCCGCACAACAACCAGACCGGCAACGTCTGCAACCAATACAACAGTCGCGGCAAAACTACCATCTTAACCGCGGCCACTCTCCCGGAAAGAGAAAGCGGGAGGGGACCCCACACCTTCAACTGCGACTGCAACCGATTCAACACCCATTCTATGTTACAGTTATAAAGCTCCCGCGGTTGACTAGGTAACCGAATACCCAGGTAGATAAAATTATTTTTTGCCCACTTTAAGGGAAACACCCCCTCCCAACCCTGCTGCAACCTCCCTGATACATCGAGAGCCTCCGATTTATCCTCATTAATACGCAGTCCCGCAAAAAGGCCAAACCGCGTAAATTCCTGTAGCAAGGCAGGGATTCTGCAGGAGAGAGTAGATGAACTAAAAGGTCATCTGCGAAGGCCGACAATTTAAAGATTTGAGAACGAATCTTCACCCCTTGAATCTCTTGAGAATTCTCCACTGCCCTAATCAGCGGATCCAAAGACAAGGCAAACAACAGGGGAGAAAAGGGACAGCCCTGCCTCGTACCCCGCGCCAGCGGGAATGCCTCCGACAGCACCCCATTACAAAGTATTCTGGCAGTCAGCTCAGTATACAGGCTTTCTATCATTTTACAAAAGGGGGCCCCCAGGCCGTACCAGGGCAACAGATCTTTTAAATAGCACCAGTCGACCCTATCAAATGCTTTTTCCGCGTCAAAGCTAACAAGCAACGACTGCAACTGCTGGTCGTGGACCCATTCCAATGAAGTTAGAATTTTACGCATATTTCGCACCGTGTAACGCCCTTTAACAAATCCAACTTGTGATTCATGTATCAAGTGACCCAGATGTCCCGCAAGCCGATCGGCCAGAATCTTTGCAAAAAGTTTTACATCAAAATTCAATAGCGAAATAGGGCGATATGAAATTGGCAGCACTGGATCTCTGCCCGATTTTGGAATTAGGGTAATGTGGGCATGATTATTACCCCATTGAAAACTCCCCTGCTCCACTTGCCTCTCAAAGACCGCTACTAAGGCAGGACTCACATACATATTAAGTAATTTATAAAATTCTGCCCCCAGGCCATCTGGCCCCGGAGTTTTGAAGCAGCTAGCTTTGGTAATAGCAGAACCAACCTCCTCCAAGGTTACCGGTTGCCCCAACTGAATCCTCTGCTCCTCAGTAAGTTTGGGCAAATCCAACCTCTGGAGGTACTCCTGCATCCCTGTGGGGGAACCACTCTCCGCCGAATATAGTTTTTGAAAAAATGCACGAAACACCCGGACAATTTCCGTGCTCTCCCTCTGCAATATCCCGTTATCATCCCACAATGCTGCCACAGTATTCAAACCTCTCTGGCCCCTCAAACAGCGAGCCAACAACCTCCCCGGCTTGTCACCATAACAATGTAAATGATACCGATAATATAAAATGGACTTCTTGGCTCTCTGATGCAACAACTCATTCAAATCTACACGGGCTTCCCAAAGCTCTTTCTTAATCCTCTCGGTCGGGGCCCGAGCGAGTTGCCTCCGCAGTTTATTCACTTGCTTCTCCAGCCTAATGATCCTTTCTGCAATCATTCGGCGTTTGCGCGCTGCAAACCCAATAATGTCACCCCACAATACTACCTTAGCCGTCTCCCATACCAACTCCGGATCTCCCTGATGGCATCGGTGATCTTCCTCGAACTCCTGCCATCTCTTTTCTAGAAACTTGTGGAACTGAGTGTCCTTATAAAGTTCCGGCGGGAAACGCCAGATCCGCGTCTTCTCCAATCCCCCGCCCCAGTGCAACTCCACCCAAGACAGCGCATGGTCCGAAATTTCCAGGGGCCCAATCTGCGCCTCTCCCACACATGCAAACAACCCACCCGAAAGCAACAGGTAGTCAATACGTGAACTGGAGCCATGTGAATGTGACTGATGGGTGAAGTCCTTCTCTAAGGGGTGTAACAGCTTCCACGGGTCCACTAGCCCCAAGCGCGTCTTAAAGCGCTGTAACACATGTGTTATCGGAACCCGTTCATGCGCCTCCCCACCCCTGGACGTATCAAGGTCAACATCAAAGACCCCCTTAAAGTCACCCCCAAGGATCAATCTCCGGTAGTTGTTCCACTTTGGAGGCCAGACCCGTATAAAAGTGCGGATCTAAAGAATTCGGACCATATAAATTCCCCAAGATAACCGGCTTCCCCTCTAAAGTTCCCTGCAGGAGAAGAAAACGCCCATTCGCATCTCAGATGTATCAACTACACAGCGTACCCGTTTATGAATCAAAATGGCCACCCCCCCCCCTTTTCCCCTTAGCAGGGGAGCCCCACACCTGTCCAACCCAATCCCTACGCAGCTTGTTATGCTCCTCAGCTGTCTGGTGGGTCTCCTGTAGAAGCGCAATATCACATTTCTGTCTGGCTAATGCCTGCAGAACCTTATATCTCTTGATAGGGTTTCCCAAGCCGCAAACATTCCACGTGACTATTTTCAGAGCAGCGGGGCAGTGTCAAGGCCCAATCTCACAGCAGCCCAGAATCTCAGGGACAGGGTTCTCCCAGCCTGGAACCCCCTCCCGCTCAGAAGCAAATCACTACATATCAACCAATCTAGTATCTTTAGAGTGCGATCAACCCCCCCTCCACCAACCCACTCCCTCCCCCCCATCCTCTCCCCCCATCTTCTCTGTCCATTCTCCCGTCATCTAATCCTCTCTAAACCAAATCTATGGGAGTCCCGAGTAATGCGACCCACCGCGCCCCCCCTTTCCCGCCCAATACCTAAGAGAACCCACCTCCCCTACTACTACAGCCCCAGACCGGCGAGGGGTAGATCCAGCACCCCCTCTCCTAAACTAAGGGGGACTTATCCCCACCCATCCACCCTTCCCTGGGCCACAGTGCAGAATCAACAACCCTGCCACACAGATATTCAGAGAGGCCAGTCTATTTAGCAATAGCATTTATCAGCTTAGGCCCTCATAAACAGTTACAATACCCCAGTATAGTACCACTGCATACAAAGAACCATCAACCCCATCTGTGCAGCACATGTAAAACAACAAATAGGCAATCAATACCAACTTTACACAGCATACTAGCAGCCAGAAACCGCTCAACCAGCTCCCTCTCCTTGAGTGAGACTGTCCACATAGGCAGTAGCTTCGCCTGCTGATTCGAAAGTCTTGTGCAAGCCTGCGTGAAACACGTGCAAGCAAGCTGGGTACTGGACGGAGAATTTAATCTTCTTGTCAATCGATTTTTGGCATAAAGGCGCGTACGCTCTGCGCCGTTGACTCAACGCCATGGAGTAGTCCTGAGCAATCCGAATCCTTACATTGTCATGTACCAGAGTTCCCTTCTGACGAGCAGCTCTCAGGATGGCCTCTTTCTGGGGGAAGCGCAAGAATTTAACGAGTACCACCCGCGGCCTTTGATCTCTCGCTGTCTTGCTGCCCACTCGGTGTGCCCGCTCGATCAGCATTTTCCCGCCATCTTCTATCTCCTCCAACAGCTGCGGCAAGAGTGTCTCCAAGTCGTTTTTAATGTCCTTATCCAGCACAGCTTCAGGTATGCCTATCACCCGTAGGTTGTTCCGTCGGGATCGATTCTCTAAGTCATCGATCTTTACCTCCTGAAGGTGCAGACGGGTTTGCAGGCCTTCCACCTCGTGAGTCAGCGCTGCTATGTTGTCCTCAGCACGCCCAACACGCTCCTCTGCTTCTTGTAGGCGGCTTTCAAGAGCCTCCACGGAGCTGTGCACAGTGTCCAGTTTTTCACGAAGTGCAGTAAATTGTGCTGCCAAGGCCTCCGCCACTGCCGCCGAAATTTCTTCCACCCGGGCAGGAGAGACCGGGGAACTTGGCTCCGCTACTCCGTCCGCCATTTTGCCAGCGGCGGGCCCACGGTCACGCTCCTTCTTCCCCGCTCTAGCTGCAGTTGCCATCTCCGGAGCTCGCACACCTCGCCTACGTGAATGGTGCGGCAGGACGTCCGGGGTCAGGATTGACCTCTTTCGGCAGGTTCCCAGCTCTTGAAACGGCTCTAAAATGCCGGTTTAGGCAGGGGGCGGCCGGAGCGCGAACAGGACGCGACTGCTCTCTCTCACCGCATCACCGGAAGTCTTGAGGACCGGCTTTTATGTTTAGTTACCTGAGATCCATGGGAGGAAGAGGAGGCCCTTGAAGATGTCGATGCAATGGATCTGGCATCCAAAGAAAAGAGGATACCGAGCTTTTCAGCCCGGTTCTGTCTTCCTCTTTTAGTCATCCCCATACAGGAGAGACATCCAGATGGAGAATGTTCAGGCCCTAAACATTTAAGACACCAATCATGGGTGTCAGTGACGGAAATGGTACCGCCACACTTAGTACATTTTTTAAAACCACTAGTTGGTTTTTCCATGTTTTAGGAATATGGGGCCTAGTGCCCAAAATGGCGTCTAGCACCAAAAAAGAAAAGTTTCTGAAGAGAAACAGTTCAAAGTATACGTTTTTTTTGGGTTTTTTGGAAAAGAAAAGAACCGGCGGTAACGGTAAGCGTCGAGTGGAGGCAAACACGACCACAAGAAAACAATTTTAAAGATGGAATTTTCTGCGGTGACAGGGTATGGATCCTGTCAGCTCCGCGGAAAACGAAGAACTGAAGAAGCACAGTTGGGAAGGCAGCGCGCATGTGCGGAGGGATGCTCCCAAAAGCGTTCCTATTAGACGCTGGGGAGCGTTCCCGCGCAGGCTCCGTCGGTACCAATGATACCCATATGTGAAGACTACATTCCTGCTTGTTCCTGGAGATACAATTTTACATGATAAAACAGGTAACTTGGGGTGGTAAGGGGAGGGGAGGAACTTTTTAGCAACTATTAATGTCCTCTGATAACTATTTATAAGAGTGGTAGGCATGAAGAAAAGAGCACGCTGATTTGTCAAGAACATGGTTTGTATGCTGTACATGCTTTGGGGGAAGATGGATTCTAAATAGGAAAACTAAATAAATGCAAGAACTGGGTAACATTAAACCATGCTGCTTACCGTCCCTTTAACCGAACTCTTCAAATCCACTAGGCCCTAATCATCCAGGTCTTTTCCCATAGCCCCAGGATGCGAGAAAAGCTTCAGTGTTCATTCAAATGTAATTTCTGTTTTCCTGCAAATGATGCCCCTAAGTGCTCACATTAAGACTGATTTAAGTACAGTTCTGTGTATGCTGATGATGTTTTTTTAAATGTGTTTTAGGGTAAGAACTTGTATGTCTGATGCAGCCAGCCCTGTGATTTTCTAAAATTATTCAGACCAACCCCTCCTAACAGGGCTGGGCCGTGGAGTGGGAAAGGTACCAGGCAGTGCATGGCTAAACTGAACAGCAGATAATACACTGTGAAAGAGACTATTAGAGTTGAACTTTTGTGAGGTTCCCTGACATAGGAAAACAACCAGAACTCCTCCTCCCCCCGTCCTCTTGCAGCTGCCAGCTTGGGCTGTCTCCCACATAGACTGCCTTGCATCTCTGCACATCACTGCTGGACCCAGAAGATGCACACATTTCAGTAAAACCACTGCCCTGGAGGTAAGTCTTTGATGAAGCTCAAGATTGTGCGCAGGAGAGTGCCCAGCTGGCAGAAACTCTTCCTCTCAGCTGACTGCAGCATCTCAACTTTCTTGGTTTAACTTTCTGGTCTGCTTTGAAAGTGTTTGATCTGCAGCTAGAGAGACAATGTGGAATATTGCCTTAGCAAAACAGCCACTGCTAGACTGGAAGAAGTCACTGCTAGTTTATAGTACATAATGTCACTCTATCTGGGAGTCTGGCTCATTGTAATATGTAGCAGAGGTAGTCTTTAATAGTTACCTAGGCAGGAAAGAGAAGGGTAGCAACCTGAAACCGAGTAAGAATTTCAGTGTGATGTTTCTCACTCTGTTTTCCTTGCTAGTATAAAAATTATTATACATTTTTGTCTTCTATTTAGGGAGAAAGAGCTGTCTATTGAGGACTTGCCACCCTTAGTTGAGTTTTTAAAATAATCACAAAGGAAACCTGGTCTATGTAAATTTAGCTTGTGCGTATTTACTGTGGATATCCTAGAAACCCAACTGGCTGTGGGGTGCTCAGGACAGGCTTGGGAAGTCTTGGTGTAATGATTAGAGCAGAGGTAGGCATCTCCAGTCTTCAAGTGCCGAGTTTCAAGAAATCCACGCTGAATATGCATGCCCTTCTTCTACCAAAAACACATTGCAATATAATAACTCAACAAATTTAAACAATTACACATTCATCATATTCTTACTACAAATAAACTTCCACTAAATTCAAAAAATATACAGATACATTAAATATGTGAATATTTATTAAATATGTGAACATTTATTAAACAGTGTAATGTATCTGTATATTTTTAAATTTAGTGGAAGTTTATTTGTAGTAAGAATATGATGAATGTGTAATTGTTTAAATTTGTTGAGTTATTATATTGTAATGTATTTTTGATATTTGCTTTCTTCATTTGCAATTTGGTGGTTCTCTTTGCCCTTCTTCTACTGCATGCAAATGCATCTCATGAATATTTATGGTATATATTCTGAAAACCTGACCAACTTGCACTATTAGAGGACCAGAGTTGCAAATCTTGGGTTAGAGTTTTGGACTATAATCCAGAAGTCTTCAGATACGATGAGTTCAAAACCCTCCTCTGTATTCTAAGGAAGCCTGAAGTGAGATAAAGTGATGTACCTGTGGCCACTCACGTCAGTGACAGAACTAGGATTAAAACTCAGCCTCACAGAGATAAAAGTCAGTAACGGAGCTGGGATTAGAAGTGGGCACATCTCTTTATCTCCCTGTGACTGAATCTTAATCCTGGTTCTGTCACTGAATCTGAGCGACCACAGGTACATCTATTCATCTCCCTTCAGGATTCAGCTAAAGCAAGACATGTCTCCTATTTTGTCTTTTCTGGGCAAATGTAATCAAATTTAGTTTAGGGCCCTGGTATTCACTTCCAGGCTTGACGGTTGCCAACTGGTCAGGTTTTCAAGTTATGGACATGAGAGAGATTTGCTTGTCTACTGCCTCCATTGCATGCAAATATCTCTCATGCATTTTCACATCCTGGCAGCTAGCAAGGACTGGGAGTGAATACCACAGATCTAGAGGAAAGACCGGAAGAATCAATTCACTGAAGATAGAATAGAGCTCTATAGCAGTGCTTCCCAAATCTGTCCCGGGGGACCCCTACTCAGTCAGATTTTCAGGATATCCTCAATTAATATTCATGAGATAAATTTGCATGCACTGCCCTCCATTGCATGCAAATTTCTCTCATGCATATTCATTGCGAATACCCTGAAAATACGACTGGCAGGGGGGCCTCCAGAACAGGTTTGGACACTGCTGTTCTATAACTATAAAGTTAGTTTGCTTCCATCACTGTTCTTCTCCCCCTGTCCTAAACCTTTACAGATAAAAAAAATCTAATTAACATTTATGGAGGATACCTTTGGATTGATTGCCTAGGTCAGAAAATAGACATTAGGTCTATGTATTAAAAAAAGAGACTTCACTAGGAGGTTTGCATGTGCAAAGCTGTGTATCCTCCGAAACAGAAACTTTTTGCAAACTCCCAGTCTAAACAAGAGGTTAGGTGTAAATTTCTTGGATATACAGGTATTACTGTTCTACTGTATAAGATGGAGGTTACATACACTTTCAAGCATTGCCCATTATGCCTCCTTTTCTGAGATCACAACGTATACATTCAGTGCTGATCTACATGCATGAATCTACTTTTTTGGTCATGCAGGTGATGCATTAAGTCTTCTAAAGTCACCTCCATAATGATTGGAGGACCCCCAGGCACAACACTTCCATTCGCCACCCACTATCCTTTTACTTTACAATTTACTTCAGACTTGAAAACAATTTCCTAATAATTTCTATAATAATCTTTCCCTTTTTGATGCACCATCATAATGAGAGGGACAGGGCGCTCAAAAATAAGTCACAAATGGATATGGATAACGGAGCATATGCTTGATCTTATACTCACTCTTTTGAATGCATACTCTTCGGTCGCTAATCTTAATACAATCCCTCTGCCCTGGTCCAATCATACCTTATTGCTCTTTGATTTGATTTTCCTGAAACCGTCCCTATCCATGGGTTTGAACATCTCTCCTGTGACTTTTTCCTTTAGACCCATCACCCCGGTTACTCTTGTAGCTTTTCTGGCTGCCAACACCTTATTTCCTGCAAGTTTCTCTGATCTGCTGTAGCTGAGCAGGCTTATATGTGGCACGCCACACTCTCCACAGAATTAAATAAGCTAGCACCTCTGCAGACTAAGACTCCTGCTCCCAGAGTACCACACAAATGATATCTTGCAGATCTCCAGTTGCTCAAACGACAAACCTGAGCTGCAGAAAGATCTTGGAGAACGGCTAAATCTACTCAAACCCTACAGAGGTTTAAGGCCTGCCAGCTTTTCTATCATTGTAAAATATTTGTGGCAAAGAAAGATTACTTTTCCATGCTCATCACCAATTCTCCATCTACAATAAAAACTATTATGATTCGGTAATAGATTTGGCCCCTCTAAACAACTGTTTAATAACAATATCCTCCTGGTTATTTGAACACTCTTAAACTGAACCCTACTAAGTCGACAGCCATCTGGTTTATTGGTTTGGATTTTCAGCCTACACTTGCCCCTACGATAGATAGTCAGCTTTTAGTATCACATACCTCCCTTCGATATCTTGGAGTTGTTTTAGATTTGGCCCTTACTTTCTCTCCTCAACTGGCCCAGCTAACAAATATGGCTTTCCTAGCCTTACGGTGTTTTCATAGTATTCGTTCATTTTTGGATCATCCAACCTAGATAACCGTGCCTTTACACATTGTGATACAGAGACTTGACTATTGCAATATTGTTTATCTAGGCCTTCCACAAGTCCATCTCCATCACCTCCAGATCATCCAAAATACAGCTCTTCACATACTAGTTCACACACGCAAATTCAATCATATTACACCACCATTCGTCAAATATCGGATCATTTTCAAGCTTCTTACTCTGACTCACAAAATTATTCATGACACAGTTCCGGATTACTTGTCTACAATTGTCTCCCTATATGCCCCAGAAAGATTTCTTCACTCGCTCCATGATTTTCGTTTATACTCTCCCCCCCCCCCCCCCCCCCTTTGCAGGAAATAAAGTATGAATCTACAAGAAAATTAGCTTTTTCTCTGTGGCTCCGGCACATTGGAATGGCTTGCCGGCCACCTCTGCAGAGAATTAACTTACTAGGTAGATGGCGCGGCGACACAATAGCCCCATCCACAGACTAGACTAGGCCACACAATCGAATCCGACCCTACAAGACACCAATGAATATGGCTAGCAAAATACGACTTCCATGAAGATTAGATGTAAATAGTTTCCCAAGTTCTCCAAATTTTCATACCTGTTCAATGTAAACACAGTTCCGTAAGGCAATGTGTATGTTTTATGTTCCATGTAAACCGCACTGATGTTGAATAGCGCGGTATAAAAGAAATGTAAATAAAAAATAAAATAAAATGTTTCAAAAAATCTCTGAAAACCTTCCTTTTTAGGACTGCTCTTAACTTACTTGAGTAGCTATTCTGGTACGACGGTAACCTTTGGGCATGATAAGGACAGCCCTACAGTCTAAGGGAATTATGTGTATTTATCTTTATGTCTTATGATGTTTGCATATTTTCTCTATACTGTTCCTATCTCTCCTATACTGTCCTATCTAAATTATAGAGTTCTTTTCAATTATTGTACACCGCAGAGACTGCTACGCAATGTTGCGGTATATCAAATATAATACAATCATAACCATAACCATAAAATGGTATTAAGTGTAAGGTGTTTACTGCTCTATATGCAAAGTGCCGGGTTTAGATAATTCCTGAGGCGATGCACGATGCTGATACTGGATTGTGCTGTATACCAGGGGCATAGCCATGGATAGGTCTGGAGGCGACCAGGCCTCTCCCATTTAGCTTCAAGCACCTCCTGCAGTTTTCTCTAATTTGCACCCTTGAGGTGTGTGCAGCTGTTGCAAATTGAGGAAGGAAGGCCTGGCTCCTGCCACAGAATGGATGAGGTAAGTACTGGATGCATATTGTCCCCCATGATAACCCTGGGCCTCCCAACCTTTGCAGTCTGTCTACGCTACTGCTGTATACAATTAGTAAATGCTGCAGGTGAAGTCCAGACTTCCTTCTTCTAAAGGCAGTTCATCACATCCTTAATTAACAATGCCAGACATTCACAGCTTCAGGCCACGATTCTCTTGGGAGTGCCAGAAATAGACAACTGGCTGGACAAAAGGAGCATCTGAATTTTTAATTAATGTTTTCTTCTTTGCCTTTTGTTTTTATACTCTCTGCACTTTCCCTCACTGAGTATGTTGGAATACTTTGGACACATGCGGTGATTCTAGAAAACCGTTTTTAGGAATATGTGGTCATGCACGCATTAATGTCTTCTTATAAACTACCAACCGGCATACTCATATTGACCCGAACGCATGTATTTTGCCGGGAGGTATCGCTGGGCGTACAGTCTGACTGACGTATGGCTGGAATTGTGAAAAACATGTGTTAATTGTAAAATCCCTTATTTTCCAGGTGTTCTTGCATATTTTACAGTTCATTTACACAGGATTCCTGCCACTTAAGTTAGTATTTATAGACAAATAGGTACCTATAAAATTCTATGAATAGGTGTCTGCTTACCCTGTTATCAAATTATCCTTACGATTAACAAATTGTGGGGCATGTTTACTGGGTAGCATGGGGTTAGTGCTGTGCTAAAAGGTAGCATGGACCTCACGCTAAAAACCCCATGCTACCCAGATAGTGTACGTCTAGGTAGAGACTGAGCAGGATGGGGGATTTCCCGCTGCAGCTGTGGTAGTGTGGGGGATAGAAGCCCATACTACCAGGACTCGGGCAACTGGTGACGTTAGTTGCTCCCATGGTGGGTTGACCATGGCAACTTGCGCTAACTGTAGGGGAATGGTTATCCCCCCCCCCCCCCGAAGTTAGCACAAAGTCCCTTGCTACTAATGCAGCCCAAAGCCACTTACTAGCCCAGACATTACTATACATGCTCCTGTACATTTTATATAACACTGCAAATACAAACCAGGATATGACTGAGGCTGGAAAAATGGGATTCTGAATACAGTATGTCTGCTGTATTACTCTTTTGAGCATATGCTCAAATTAAGGACCCCAGAGTGGCTGAGGGGCAGGGCTGGTTGGTACTAGGCTGTCACCTACGTAGAGTGCCAGTGGTCAGAGGGTGCCCAGAGCCGCCACTGCTGTTCCTCTCCGGGATGTGCAGTGGTGACGGCAATTAATTTAGAAAGGCACTGCGACACCAGAGTTACGTTCTCTTTTGGCACCATTCGTGCCCCTTCCAATTCCTCTTCCTGTTAAAGTGGAATCAGAGGAGGACAGAAGTGCGAACAGCACCAAGGTGCCAGAAGAGGAGGTAACTCCACCGCTGCGGTACCTTTCTAAATGTAGTGTCACCACTGGTGGGCATGGGGGCAGGAGCAGGGTGGCGCTGGGAATGAGATTTGCCTAGGGCACCTTATATCCTTGTATGGGTCATGGTGAGGGGGCTCACTTCAGAACGGGGAATAGCAGCAAGTTTCCCCCCTTCCTCCTTGGGGACCCTCCTGTGCTGCACGAGTGCAATTTATATGACTGGAGCCTATAGTTATTTCTTGATGCCTTTTTCGCTACCTTTTCTCTTTTGTGCCATTTTGGGTGTTTTCGACTGTCTTTTGGAACTGTTTGGAGAAGGTCTGAAGGCTTCAGGATGCCTCCTGGCAGGAGCAGATGCTTTTTTAACTGTGGTTTGCCAGAGGAGAGAGTATCAGCAGCTCAACAGGATAGGCCAATACAGTTCCTTGAATTTGCATAAGTTGGCTGCTGCACCCTGATAATCAGAAAAGGTCAGGCATCCCCACTGAAAACAATAACTTGAAGCAAATGTATTTTATATCCATTAAACCAATTTATTAACGTAAGATGTTATATAATGACGTTTTCTCAAGTGAATGTTTTCTTACAACATGCCTGATCCTTTTAAATTACCAGGTTATATTTTCTTCTTAAGGGCTGGCAGTCCCTAATCATAAGCCCTTCCCCCAGACACCCCATAGAAGAGTCTGCATTGATTTTAAAACAAAGGCTATTAATATAAGGAGCATCAGTGAGTAACAGATAAAAGATTTCAATAATTCACACTTTAACAATGCTAATGCCAGCTTTTAAAATGTCCAGCTCAGCACAACATACCACCACCCCTTCCCCTCCACTCCAGCACAGTGAAGAATTTGTCCAATACTGGGATGCTCAAGGACCCCACCTCACGCATGGAGCTGGCACCTATGACATTATCATAAGTAGAAATGACATAAGGCTAGATAGATTTTAGATATTTAGCTCAGGATTTTTCAATAAAACATAAGACCTGCCACAGTGGGTCAAACCAAAGATCCATTAATTCCAGGATCCTGTTTCCAGAAATAGCCAATCCAAGTCACAAGTAGCTGCCAGGATTCAAAAACGTACCTAGATTCCACACTACTACCCCCAGAGATAAGCAATGACTTTCCCTAAGTCTGTCTTATGAATAGTGGTTTATAGACTTTTCCTCCAAGAACATGTGCAACCCTTTTTAAACCCAGCTACGTTAACTGCTTTTAGCACATCCTCCGGCAATGCATTCTAGAGCTTAAGTGTGCTTATTTTCTCTGATTTGTTTTAAATGTGCTACTTAGTGACTTCATGGCCTGTCCCCAAGTCTTTGCACTTTTGAGAGAGCAAACAACTGATTTGTGTTGGCCTGTTCCACTCCACTCATAATTTTATAGATCTCTATCATCTTTTTAATTTTAATTGAGATTAATCTGGTTACTTATTGTCCATTTAATCAACCAAGGGTTCAAGCCAGATTGCAAAGTAATATAAGGAGGGAGTCTCGCAATTCTTGAAGAATGGTCAAGAATTTGTAAGTTAAGATTAAAAGCTAAAAAATGCAAGGTCATGCATTTGGGCTGCAAAAACCCAAGGGAGTGGTACAACAGGGGGTGAAGTACTTCAGTGCATGAAAGAAGAGCGGGACCTGAGCTTGATCATATTGGATGGTCTTAACGTGGCCAAACAGGTAGAAAGGCAAAGGCAAAAGCCAGGAGGATGCTTGGGTGCACAGAGAGGAATGACCAGCAGGAAAAACGAGGTAATAGTGCTTTTCTATAAGTCTCAGTGAGACCTAGAGACAGTTCAGAGGGCAGTTACCAAAATGATCAGTATTCTTTGTCATAAGGCATATGGAGGCATACTTAAAGATCCCAGTATGTATACTTTGGAGGAAAGGCAGGAGATGAGTAATATGAGAGAGACATTTAAATACAGTTTTAGGTATATTGTTTACAATATAAGAACATAAGATATGCCATACTGGGTCATACCAAGGTCCATCAAGCCCAGTATCCTGTTTCCAACAGTGGCCAATCTAGGTCATAAGTACCTAGCAGTTTCCCCAAAAAGCGTAGTTACTCACCTGTAACAGGTGTTCTCTAGGGACAGCAGGAATCAGTCCTCACATATGGGTGACGTCGGCGCCGATGGAGCCCTCGTGCAGAGCAATTCCCCAGCTTTCAAAGAAAGCCTTTGGGATTGCATCACGCATGCGCGGTCCCCTTCCCGCCCAAGGGTGCCATCTTGCTCAGTCTAATGACATAGCTAAAAAGATAGCAAAAGAGTAAAATCAATAATAGGACTGCAACACCAGGGGAGGAGGGAGGGTCATGAGGACTGATTCCTGCTGTCCCTGGAGAACACCTGTTACAGGTGAGTAACTAGGCTTTCTCCAGGAACAAGCAGGAAGTCAAGTCCTCACATATGGGACTCCCTAGCTATAGGCTACCGAGAACCCATAGCTGAAAAATGGCTCCCTCTAGAAGAGCCGCAGCAGCAGTGATAGAATTTCTCTCTGAGACCACAACCCCCACAGTAGCCTGACACCAAATGGTCGGAGGGAGGAGATGCCTAAACCTCGAATAGGTTACGGAGTACCGCCTGACTGAAAACACTGTCCCGCCAGGACTCTCTCTCCAGGCAGTAGTGGGCTTCAAAAGTCTGGCTTGAAGACCAAGTTGCGGCCCGGCAGATGTCTGCCAATGGAACAGAGCGGTGATTAGCCACTGAGGCGGCCTTAGCCCTAACCAAATGGGCCATGATTCGGCCCTGCAGCTGAAGGTCAGCTGCCCTGTACGCCCAGGCGATACAGTCTGTCAACCAGGTGGATAACGTGCACTTGGAGACAGGGAAACCCAGTTTACTAGGGTTGTAAGAGACGAAGAGCTGAGAAGCTCTCCGATGCCCCCGCGTACACTCCAGGTAGAAGGCGAGCGCCCTTTTACAGTCCAGGGTATGCAGAACCGCTTCTGCCCTGCAGGTATGCGGCCTGGGAAAGAAGATTGGAAGAACTACCTCTTGGTTGAGGTGAAACAAGGAAACCACTTAAGAACATAAGAACATAAGATATGCCATACTGGGTCAGACCAAGGTCCATCAAGCCCAGTATTCTGTTTCCAACAGTGGCCAATCTAGGTCATATGTACCTAGCAGTTTCCCCAAGGGACACAGGTTCCACAATGCTTGTATTGGTTCAAGCATTGATATCCTGGGTCCCTTCTTAATAATGGCTTATGGACCTTTCTTCCAGGAACTTGTCCAAACCTTTTTTAAACCCAGCTACACTAACAGCCTAGAACATAAGAACATAAGATATGCCATACTGGGTCAGACCAAGGTCCATCAAGCCCAGTATTCTGTTTCCAACAGTGGCCAATCTAGGTCATACGTACCTAGCAGTTTCCCCAGCCTTTACTACATCCTCCGGTAACAAATTCCAGAGTTTGATTACACGTTGAGTGAAAAAATATTTTCTTTTATTAGTCTTAAATAGTTTACCCTGTAGCTTCATTGCATGTCCCCTAGTCTTTCTATATTCTGATAAGGTAAACAATCGATCTACGTTTACCCGTTCCACTCCGTTCATTAATTTATAGACTTCTATCATATCTCCCCTCAGCCGTCTCTTTTCCAGGTTAAAGAGCCCTAACCTTTTTAGCCTTTCTTCATAGGAGTATCCTTCCATCCCCTTTACCATTTTGGTGGCTCTTCTCTGAACCTTTTCTAATAACTCTATATCCTTTTTAAGATACGACGACCAGAATTGCACACAATATTCAAGGTGCGGTCTCACCATGGAACGATATAGAGGCATTATAATATCCTTTGTTTTATTTTCCATTCCTTTCCTTATCATACCTAGCATTCTATTTGCTCTCTTGGCTGCCGCTGCACACTGGGCCGAGGGTTTTAACATGGTATCCACAATGACGCCTAAATCTTTTTCCTGGGTGGTGGTTCCTAATGTGGAACCTTGCATCGTGTAACCATAGTTTGGGTTGTTCTTCCCTAGGTGCATAACCTTGCACTTGTCCACATTAAATTTCATCTGCCATTTTGATGCCCAGTCTTCCAATTTATCAAGATCCTCTTGCAATTTTCCACAATCCTCTTGGGTTTTAACAACTTTAAATAGTTTTGTGTCATCTGCAAATTTGATAACCTCACTCGTTATTCCACTTTCCAGGTCATTTATGAATATGTCAAAAGCAGCGGACCCAGCACAGATCCCTGGGGTACACCACTATTCACCTTTCTCCATTGGGAAAATTGGCCATTTAGCCCTACCCTCTGCTTTCTATCTTTTAACCAGTTCCTGATCCACAATAGTACACTGCTTCCTATCCCATAGTAGTATATCACCTCCTATCCCATGACTCTTTAGTTTTGCCAAAAGTCTCTCATGAGGGACCTTGTCAAAGGCTTTCTGAAAGTCCAGATACACAATATCAACCGACTCACCTTTGTCCACCTGATTATTCACTCCTTCAAAAAAACATAACAGATTAGTAAGACAAGATCTTCCTTGTCTAAAGCCATGTTGGCTGTCTCTCATTAGTTCATGACATGCTGAGTAATTTTATTCTTTATGATGGTTTCTATCATTTTTTCCGGTATTGACGTCAGGCTCACCGGTCTGTAGTTTCCCGGATCACCCCTGGAACCCTTTTTAAAAATTGGTGTTACATTGGCGATCCTCCAATCTTCAGGTATTAGAGATGATTTTAATGATAGTTCACAGATTACTAATAGCAGGTCTGCAATCTCATATTTCAGTTCTTTCAATACCCTTGGATGTATACCATCCGGCCCAGGTGATTTGCTACTCTTCAGCTTATCTAATAGTTGTAATACATCTTCTCGATGTATCGATATTTCCTTCAATTCTTCTGCACCTTTAAATACCACTTCAGTCATGGGTAACATCCCTACATCTTCCTCAGTAAAGACTGAAGCAAAGAATTCGTTCAGTCTCTCCGCTATCGCCTTGTCGCCTCTTAGTGCTCCTTTAACCCCTTTATCATCTAATGGACCAACTGACTCTCTCACAGGTTTTTTGCTACGAATGTACTTGAAAAGGTCTTTACTTCGCGTTTTTGCTTCTGCAGCAAGCTTCTTTTCAAATTCTCCCTTTGCCTGCCTTATCAATGCCTTGCATTTGACTTGCCAGTGCTTGTGCTGTTTCCAGGTTTCGTTGTTTGGCTCTTTTTTCCATTTCCTGAAAGATGCTTTTTTGGCAACAACAGCCTCTCTGACCTCAACTTTAAACCATGCTGGCAGTTTTTTGGACTTCTTTCCACTTTTCTTAAAGTGTGGAATACAGCTGGTCTGGGCTTCCAAGATAGTATTTTTCAACAACAGCCAAGCCTGATGTACGTCTTTAACCTTTGCAACTGCTCCTTTTAGTTTTTTCTTGACTGCTTTCCTCATTTTATCATAGTCTCCCTTTCGAAAGTTAAAAGGTAGTACTGTGGATTTCCTTACTATCCCTCCTCCACTAATTAAATCAAAGGCGATCATGCTATGATCACTATTGCCAAGTGGCCCCAACAACCTTATCTCTTGCACTAGATCTGGTGTTCCACTAAGGATTAGGTCTAATATGGCTTCCCCTCTGGTCGGTTCATGAACCAGCTGCTCCAAGAAGCAGTCATTTATTTCATCTAGGAACTTTATCTCCCTAGCATGTCCTGACGTGACACTGACCCAGTCGATACCGGGGTAGTTGAAATCACCCATTATTATTACTATGCTGTAACTTTTGTTAGCTTCCTTGATTTCTTTGAGCATTTCATCATCCATTTGGTCATTCTGGCCAGGCGCTCGATAGTACACCCCCACTGCCATTGCCTTCCCCCTTTTACATGGAATTTCAATCCATATAGATTCTACAGCAGATTTTGTTTCCTGCAAAACTTTAATCCTTTCTGACTCAATGCCCTCTCTAACATAGAGAGCAACCCCTCCACCAATTTGATCAGCTCTATCATTACGATATAGTTTGTACCCAGGTATCACAGTGTCCCACTGGTTGTCGTCCTTCCACCATGTCTCTGATATTCCAATCATATCTAACCTTTCATTTAGTGCTATATATTCTAACTCTCCCATCTTATTTTTTAGACTTCTAGCATTTGCATACAAGCATTTTAGAGAATGTATTTTATACATATTAATTTGTCTGTTAGACATGAGTAATTTGGGATCTTTAAGCTCTGTCTGCTCCATACTTGAGGGCATTTGGGCTACTTTACTCTTTTGTGGAACCTCTCTGCTTTTGGTACTATCCTTCAAAGATACATTCTTCCGAACCATCTGCTCTTGGGCGACTGTCGGCTTTCCCCTAATATCTAGTTTAAAAGCTGCTCTATCTCCTTTTTAAAGGTTAATGCCAGCAGCCTGGTTCCATCCCGGTTAAGGTGAAGCCCATCCCTTTGGAAGAGCCCCTCCTTTCCCCAGAATGTTCCCCAGTTCCTAACAAATCCAAACCCCTCATCTCTGCACCATTGTCTCATCCACGCATTGAGACTCCGGAGCTCTGTCTGCCTTTTGGGTCCTGCGCGTGGAACAGGAAGCATTTCGGAGAATGCTACCCTGGAAGTTCTGGATTTCAACTTCCTACCTAAAAGCCTAAATTTAGCCTCCAGAACCTCCCTACCACATTTTCCTATGTCATTGGTACCAACATGTACCAAGACAGCAGACTCCTCCCCAGCACTATCTAAGACCTTATCTAGGTGGCGCGTGAGGTCCACTACCTTCGCACCAGGCAGGCATGTTACCAGGCGATCCTCACGTCCACCAGCCACCCAGCTATCTACATGCCTAATGATCGAATCACCAACTATAACGGCTGTCCTAACCCTTCCCTCATGGGCACATGGCCCTGGAGAAACTTCCTCGGTGCGAGAGGGTTTTACATCACCTGGAGGACAGGTCCTAGTTACAGGATCACTTCCTGCCACACCAGGGTGATGCTCTCCTGTCACGTGACCTCTCTCCTCCATGGCAACAGGGATGCTGCCAGACTGGAGGTGGGACTTCAGGACTATATCCCTGTAGGTCTCGTCTATGTACCTCTCTGTCTGTCTTATGCTTTCCAAGTCTGCTACTTTAGCCTCTAGAGAACGGACTCGTTCCCTGAGAGCAAAGAGCTCCTTGCACCTAGTGCACACGTAAGACCTCTCACCAACTGGGAGAAAATCATACATGTGACACTCAATGCAAAAGAGTGGAAAGCCCCCATCCCGCTGCTGGACTGCTGTCTGCATCTTAGTTTTAAGTTTGTGTTTAGATCTAAGTTCTTTACTTACTAAGGGTTGCTATGGATATTTTTACTAATAAAACTGAACCTAATACGTGTAATATACCTTGTTCACCTGAAGCTTAACTAATCTCAGGTCCTTAGTGTATGACTGATTTGGGTAATGAGCTTCACCTGAGAGCACCTCCTGTCTTTTAAGATGTGTAAGTACCTATAAAGCTACGATTATCCCAGGGGTGGGTGGGTGTGGGGAGGGTGGGAGGGAATTAACACTTATTAAAAGAGGGCTGCTATACAGTACCCTGTCTTGTGCTGCTGAGGTAAGCTATATTCTGATTTGATTTAAATTATAGCTCTTAGCTGCTGCTAGGCTCCAACTTCTTATGAAATTTAAAGTACAAGCTCTCTTCTGGGTTCTAAATTTAACCAGAAAGCTCTTTTCTGTGTTGTAAATTTAAGCTAAAAGAACTTTTCTGATGCTAGGCCCTGAGTGACTATTAAATGTAATCTACAAGCTCTCTGCTGGGTTCCAAATGTAACCAGAAAGCTCTCTTCTGTGTTTTAAATATAAACTAAAAGTACTTTGCTGTTACTAGGCCCTGAGTGACTATTAAATTTAAAGTACAAGCTCTCTGCTGGGTATGAAATGTAACCAGAGAGTTCTCCTCTGTGTTTTAAATGTAAACTTAAACTGCTGCTACTAGGCCCTGACTGATTTAACAAAAATAGTGGATCACAGATTAATTAGCTTTAATACAAAGAATTCCTTTTAGAAAATTACCAGAAGTAAATACAGTTGCAGATCTCCCTCCAGAAGCAACAGTCCCCCTTACCAGTCTTTCAAGACAGAGGATCACAGAGCTCTGGTTGAGCTATTTATGCCTGTGTTGCTGAAGTAAGCTGTGACCAACTTCCTGGGTAATTAACAGTCCTTGCTTGGATAGGAGGAGTCTTTCAAAATGGCCTTTTGATCTGCCACCTGGTGTTAACACCTATTGAAAAAGTTTCACAGGTTTCTTGCCCCCTAGGTAGAAGGCCTCTTTCTAAAGGTCTCTAGAAAACTTTATTTGTTGCTCAAAAAGTACAGACCCTGCTTTGCTTTTTGTGCTAAGCTAAATTCTGATTTGATTTAAATTATAGCTCTTAGCTGCTGCTAGGCTCTAACTTCTTATGAAATTTAAAGTACAAGCTCTCTGCTGGGTTCTAAATTTAACCAGAAAGCTCTTTTCTGTGTTGTAAATTTAAGCTAAAAGAACTTTTCTGATGCTAGGCCCTGAGTGACTATTAAATGTAAACTACAAGCTCTCTGCTGGGTTCCAAATGTAACCAGAAAGCTCTCTTCTGTGTTTTAAATTTAAACTAAAAGTACTTTGCTGTTACTAGGCCCTGAGTGACTATTAAATTTAAAGTACAAGCTCTCTGCTGGGTATGAAATGTAACCAGAGAGTTCTCCTCTGTGTTTTAAATGTAAACTTAAACTGCTGCTACTAGGCCCTGACTGATTTAACAAAAATAGTGGATCACAGATTAATTAGCTTTAATACAAAGAATTCCTTTTAGAAAATTACCAGAAGTAAATACTCACAGTTGCAGATCTCCCTCCAGAAGCAACAGTCCCCCTTACCAGTCTCTCAAGGAAGGAACTTGGGGGTGAGTATGTAGTACCACCCTGTTTTTATAAAACCGCGTATACAGTCTATCTGATACTAAAGCTTGTAGCTCGCTCGCCCGGCGGGCAGACGTGAGTGCCACCACGAAGAGTGCTTTCCAGGAAAGGAAGCGGAGAGGACAGGTGGACATTGGTTCAAAAGGTGGGCAAGAAAGCCGCTCAAGAGCACATTCAAGTCCCACTCTGTCATTGGTGGGCGAATTGGAGGCTTCAAGAGTAGGAGGCCCCTGAGGAATCGGGATACCAGAGGGTGAGCTGAAAGAGGTTGCCCGTCCACTGGAGAGTGGTTAGCTGATAGCACACTCAGGTGGACCCTGACAGAGTTAGATTTAAGGCCTAACTCGGAGAGGTGGAGCAAGTACTGTAATACCTAAGGTACTTCACAAGTGAACGGGTTCTCCTTATTCTGGGTACACCACCCTTCAAACCTACGCCACTTGAATGCATAGGATCTTCTAGTGGATTGCCTCCTAGAGGCCAATAACACCTCCTCAACCTCCTTGGGAAGTAGCAGAGGAGCAAGTACTACCCTCTCAGCAGCCAGGCCATTAAGTTGAGGGATCTGAGATTGGGGTGTAGCAAGGAACCCTGTTCCTGGGTCAAGAGGTCGGGCTGCATCCCCAGTGAGAGTGGAGTTTCGACCGCCAGTTGAAGGAGAAGAGGGAACCAAGGCTGTCTGGGCCATTTGGGGGCTACCAGGATGACCATGGCCTTGTCCTGAAGAATCTTGAAGAGAGTGTGTGCCACCAGGGGCGTGGGTGGGAACGCATAGAGAAGGCCCTGTGCCCACGAGATCAGGAAAGCATCCACTGCCACGCTCCTCGGATGCGGCTGCCTCGAGCAGAACCGGGGCAACTGATGGTTTTGCGGACTGGCAAAGAGATCCATGGATGGGAGACCCCAACGGATGAAGATCCACTGGGCTACATCCCTGTCCAGTTGCCATTCGTGAGGCTGAAGAATCCTGCTCAACTTGTAGGCCAGGAGGTTCTCCTGACCTGGCAGATAAACTGCCTTCAGGGACATGTGATGTGCCACTGCAAAAGAGCAGAGGTCCAGAATTTCCTGGCATAGGATGCGAGATCCTGTGCGCCCCTGTTTGTTGATGTAGAACATCGCTACCTGATTGTCTGTCTGTATCAGCACTGACTGATGTGCAAGAAGATGACAGAAGGCCTGAAGAGCTAGGTGGATGGCTCGAAGCTCTAGAAGGTTGATCTGAAGTGTGGCCTCTCGCGAGGACCACAGACCCTGAGTGCATGAACCCTGGCAATGGGCACCCAAGCCCAGCAAGGAGGCATCTGTTGTCAGCACCCTGGTGTGAGAGGGAGGTTGAATGGTACCCTATGAAGCAAATTGGGGGGGGGGGGTGAAGCCACCATTGCAAGGTTGACACCAGTAGCTTGGAAATTGCTACTCTGTCTCTGAGGTGGCCAGTGGCTTGCGTCCACTGGTCTCTGAGGCTCCACTGAGCTGTGCGCATGTGGAATCGAACATATGGGGTCACATGCACCGTGGAGGCCATGTGGCCCAGGAGGCATAGGAAGACCCTTGCGGAGACTTGAGGCCTGTGCTGGACCTGCTGTACCAAGTCCAGCAACCGCCCTGCCCTGTCCAGTGGTAGGTAAGCTCTTGCCTGAAGAGTGTCCAGTCTTGCCCCTATGAACTACAAGTTCTGAATGGGGAGTAAACTGGACTTTTCATGATTTATAACAAATCCTAGGTCAGGGGTACTCAAATCCAGTCCTGGAGGGCCACAAACCAGTCAGGTTTTTGGGATATCCCTAATGAATATGCATGAGATACATTCCAATACAATGGAGGCAGTGCATGCAAATATATCTCATGCATATTAATTAGGGATATACCAAAAACCTGACTGGTTTGCGGCCCTCCAGGACTGGATTTGAGTACCTCTGTCCTAGGTGCTGGAGCAGGGTGACTGTGTGAACAGTGGCCTGCTGTGCCTCCTGTGCTGATTGGCCCCTGATGAGCCAGTCATCTAGGTATGGAAAGACGAAAACACCCTGGCTTCTGAGGAAGGCCGCCACCACTGCTAGGCATTTGGTGAATACTCTGGGAGCGGAAGCTAGGCCAAAGGGAAGCACCTTGTACTGAAAGTGGTTTCCTCCGACCACAAACCTGAGGTATTGTCTGTGGTCTGGGTGTATGAGGATGTGAGTATAAGCATCCTTTAAATCTAAGGAGCATAGCCAGTCTCCCTGGTGAAGGTAAGGCAGTAGGATCCCAAGGGAAAGCATCTTGAACTTTTCCCTCACCAGGAACTTGTTGAGATTTCGCAAGTCTAGGATGGGGCATAGGCCTCCTTTTCTTTTTGGTATGAGGAAATACCTGGAGTAGAAGCCTTGCCCCTGCAGGTTATGGGGCACCGGTTCCACCACCTGATCCTTTATGAGACCTGTCAACTCCTGTAGGAGGAGGTTCCTGTGAAGAGGGGGCCTGAGAGGCTCTCCTGGGAAAAAGGAGGTGGGCACCTGGTTGAAATGAAGCAAATAGTCTTGCTGGACTACTTTCAGAACCCAGGTGTTGGTAGTAATGGCTGGCCACCTGTGGGCGTACAGGCCAAGCCTTCCTCCTGTGCAGGGCCAAACCACTGGTGGGAGAGGAGCTATGCACTGGGAGTCATAAACCCCCTCTCTGCTGGGCAGGAGCCGGAGCTGGAGGCTTGGGGGTCTTCGGCTTACATGGGCCATGCCCCTATCCTCTGGCCTGTTGCCCCTGTTGGGGAGCTGGGGTGGCCTGGTAAGTGGGGTAGTTTCTGTAAGCCGTACCCTTCCTCAGGAAAAAGGGCTTTTTCCACGAGGCCTTCTTCTTGTGAGAAGGTGCAGATGTTTTCTTTGACAACCTAGTCCTGGTCAGGTACTCGGACTCGATTTCTGCAGCTTTCTCAGTCATGGGTTTGCCGAAGAGGTTGTCTCCTCGGCACGGGACATCGACCAACTTGTCCTGAACCCATGGCTCTAGGTCCGACGACATGAGCCAGGCCTGACGGGGTGCACCGATGCCAGCCGCGGCTACTCGGGCCGAAGCCTTGAAGCTGTCGTAAGCTGCTCAAGACATGAACTTCGAGCACTCTCTGATCCGTGTGGACAATGCTTTGAAGCATTGCAAGGGCTCCTCGGATAGGCCAGCTGAGAACCCAGCAATCTCCTTTGCCAGGTCCCGCAAGTACATGCCCATTTACAGCTGGTAAGTTTGGACACAGCATGACAGCATTGAGCCCTGGTAGCACTTTCTGCCGAGGGCATCCAGGTTCTGGGCCTCCCGGCCGGGAGGCACCAAGGAGTACGTCTTTTGGCTTTTCAGCCGTTGCATGGCCGATTCCACAACCATGGAGTTGTGCGGCAGCTGCGCTTTCTGGAACCCAAGACTGTTGCGGACTCGATAGATGGAATCGACCCACTTGCTGAGCACCGGCATCGAGGCTGGGGACTCCCACATGCGAAGCATCAGCCGTTCCAACATCGGAGGCACTGATACAGTAAGGGCCTCCTTCGGGGGAGAGTCATACTGGAGGGCATCGAGCTCCTTGGCTCGAGGCTCCTCCTCGGAATCGGCAGGAAATGCCAAAGCCTTGGCCATGTCCCTGATGAAGTCCGAGAACCGAGTGTCCTCCGGAGGGGACCTATTCCGAGGCTTCGAACCCGGAGAGTCTGATGGGATACACCGGGTCCGGAAGGTATCAGGGGAGTCTTCCTTCTCCATCTCCCACGCCAAGTCCTCCGACGAGGACTCGATGGGCTCCGGCCTCGAGGGCTTCGGGCCCGACCGCCCTGATGCCGAGGGCACCGGTGTCGATGACCTCGGTCCCGAACAGGAGGTCGAGGGGGACCTTGGCCGAGGATCGACTCGAGGATCGGCTCGGCCTCCGGCGTCGACTTGGATGTCGACGTCCCGGTGGTCGGGGCGGATGGACCGGCAAGACCGGCCACCAGTGCCTGCTGCTCTCCATGAAGGCAGCCATGCTGCTCTCCAAGGCCGTCAACCTGAGACCGAGCTCAGAAGGCTCCACAGCTCCTGGCTCGGGTCCCAATGCCGGCTCTCCTGGAGGAGAGTCCATGAGGACAACAGAAGTTACCTTGTCCGATGTCTCCGACTCCCTGCGAGGTTGTTTAGCCTGCCACTCCAACTCCGAGGACCCGGGGGCAGCGGTCCGGGCTCCATGGTCTGGTACCCGAGGGCCCAAGCTGATCAGAGGCATCCAGGGATGCCATTCTCATGAGCTTCTTCTTCCTCTGGTGTTTCCTGGAGGGAGACCCCCACTCAGAAGACCCACGACGGTGCTCGGGGTCCGATTCCCGAGATGTCGAGGCTTCTGACGAGGTCCGGGCCCGGCCGGGTGCAGACTCAGAAAAAATTCTGTCACGCTGCTGCTGCCTGCTTCTCAAAGACATCTTACCACATGGCCCACAAACCACCGAGTCATGGTCGGGGCCGAGGCATCGGAGGCAGCTGTCGTGTGTGTCGGTGAGAGACATCAGTTTCTTACACCGATCACACTTTTTAAACCTGCTGGCAGCCATCGGGGTAAAAAGGGCCCCTGCAAGGTCAAACAACTGGGCTGCCAGTGAAAAAGAAAAAGAGCACGAACGCTAGTCACGAAGGACAAAAAAATGGAAATAGGAACCGGACTCGGTACCGGTGTACCAAGCCGAAGGCGGGAAGAGGAACCGGTGTCGAACCGGGAAAGTGACAAAAATAAAGAAACTTTTCAGCTTTTTCCACGGTGAAAACAGGACCACGTCCATTAGGCTCCACGGAAAAAAGAAGACTGAGCAAGATGGCACCCTTGGGCGGGAAGGGGACCGCGCATGCATGATGCAATCCCAAAGGCTTTCTTTGAAAGCTGGGGAATTGCTCCGCACAAGAACTCTGTCGGCGCCGACGTCACCCATATATGAGGACTGACTTCCTGCTTGTTCCTGGAGAAGACACAGGTTCCACAATGCTTGTATTGGGTGAAGCAGTGATATCCCGGGTCTCTTTTAATAATGGGAAATAACTGGAAATATTGCAACTGTATGTCATCATAATGACATACAGTTGGAATATTGGAAGTGGTGGGGGCAAACACGGTGACGGAATTCAAAACAGCATGGGACAAGCACAGCGGATCCTTTTATAGCAACAGGATAAAATAAAATAAACTGAACCATCTAACTTCTCAACAAATATGGGTGTCCTACATGGAGTGGTGGGTCCACCCCTAAACAAAGACATGGGGAGGGGTGGCCAGCACACAGCGACAGGTGCACCTACTCTTGCCGTATTGCTGGGCAGAGTGGATGGACCATGCTGGTCTTTATCTGCCATCATTTACTATGTTACTATGTTAATATTTTAATAGTATGTTCAAAGGTATACAACAAAAAAAAAGATGTCTGTGTAACAGATGCAGTGGAGGAGTAGCCTAATGGCTAGAGCACCGGCTTGGAAACCAAAAGATCATGGTTTGATTCCCACTAGCACTCCTTGTGGCCTTGGGCAAGTCACTTAACCCTCCATTCCTGTTGTCCCTGTTGTTTAATATACATGACCAAGCTTAAGTTACAATGTAAACTGCTTTGACTGAAATGATAAAGCAGTATAAAATAGAAATTACACTTACCTGGCAATTGTTGTTCTTTGAGGAACTCCAGTTCAGTCCTCCACCTCTGGGTTGTGTACCTCCTCCTGCAGCTTGGAGACTGGGCATATCAAAATCGTGACATCACTGGATGTAGCCTGCTGGTCTCTCCCATCAACCCCAGTGAACTATTGACAAAGTTGACTCAAAGGAGCAAGAAATAAGTAGATATAAATTTTAATTTCAACTGTATAATCAACATTAACTGTTAATGAACTCTAAACTACCACTTTTTCACCAAGAAGAGAATGTCTTCTTACATTCTCCCTGTCCCACCCCCTGAGCCGGGTAAGAGAGAAGGAAGGCAACGAAGATCAGATAGAAAGAATCACCGCAATCCTAATACTATTAAGGATTTCCACTCTTAGAAACTGGTGCTCCTCCTCAACTGAAAACCAACCTCTAGACTGATCAACCCTGGGATTGAGGACTGAACTGGAATTCCTCAAGGAACAACAATTACCAGGTAAGTGTAATTTCTATTTCCTTATCGTTCCTCCAGTTCAGTCCTCCACCTCTGGGATGTATCAGAGCAGTAATCATTGGGAGGGACCTTTCCATCCGGATCGCAACATCGCTGACCCGAAACAGTCATCATTCGCAGCTAGAACGTTGAGCCAGTAGTGTCTACTGAAGGTGTGCAGAGACGACCAAGTGACTGCCCTGCAGATCTCCACCGGCGGAACCAAACAATGTTCCGCCCATGACGTCGTTTGCGCTCTAGTAGAGTGAGCTTATAACCCCGTTGGCACCTGATGTCCTTGCAAAATATATGCCGATGCAATAGCTTCCCGGACCCATCTGGAAATAGATGCTTTAGCCGCCGCTTCCACTTTACGGGGACCTCCGAACAGGACGAATAGCCGTTCAGACTTGCGAAAAAACTCTGAAACCTTTAAATATTGCTGCAACACTCTCTTTATGTCTAAGCGTCTCAAACTACGGTCCGAGATGCTCCCCTCTGCCGTTCTTAATACCGGTAAAGAAACCGATTGATTCAAGTGAAATGGAGAAACTACTTTGGGCAAAAACGATGGAACTGGCCGCAACACTACCTTTTCCCTAGAAAAAGACAAAAACAGCTCATGACAGGACAACGCCTGCAGCTCCGAAACTCACCTTGCCGAGTAGATGGCCACCAAAAACACTGTTTTTAAAGTCAAATCCTTCACCGAAGCCTGGTGTAAGGGCTCAAAGGGTTTCTTAGTTAATGCCCCTAACACCAAATTGAGATCCCACGGTGGTACCAATATTCTGCCAGTGGGCCAAAGCCTAGATACCGCTTTAAGAAAACGGAGAACATCGCCGTGTGAACCCAGGGCCACTCCTTGAACTTTACCTCTATAGCAAGCCATGGCTGCTAGCTGAACTCTTAAAGAACTGGCTGCCAGGCCCTTCTCAAAACCATCTTGTAGGAAGCTTAACACGACGGGAACGGAGGCCGTCGCTGCACGAACCTGTCATCGCAAACACCAGTACTCAAATATACGCCATATGCGCACATAAGCGAGGGATGTGGACTTCTTTCTGGCTCGAAGTAAGGTCTCAATGACCGCTCCAGAGTAACCTTTCCTCCTTAACCATGCCCTTTCAATGGCCAAACCATAAGCGAGAACCAATCCACCTGAGGCATTCGAAGCGGACCCTGAAGTAACAGATCCTCCGTTATTGGCAACCTCCATGGATCCCCTTCTAGCAGTCAAACTAGATCGGCATACCATGGGCGTCTCGGCCAATCCATAGCCACCAATAGTACTCTTCCTCGATGGGCCTCGATGCATTGAACCATTCGCCCTATGAGTACCCACGGGGGAAAAACATAGAGAAGACCTGACGACGGCCAATGCTGAATCAGATCGTCGATCCCTTCCGACATCCTCTCTCGACGTCTACTGTAGGAATGATTCGTCTTTGCTAACTGAAAGGTCGCCATGAGATCCATAATCGGGCGCCCCCATCTGCGGACTATTTGGGCAAACACTTCCGTATGGAGCTCCCATTCTCTGGCATCCACCTGGACCCTGCTGAGGAAGTCCGCCGTCACATTGTCCTTTCCCGCAATATGCGCCGCTGAGATCACATGTAGCCAGGGCTCCACCCACTCGAACAATGCTCCTGCCTCCTCTTCCATGGCTACGCTTCCCGTTCCGCCTTGCTGACTAATGTAAGCCACCATCGCGGAATTGTCTGACAGCACTCGTACCACCTGGTGCTTCACCACGGCCTCGAACTACTGCAGCGCTAGAGCCACTGCTTGAAGCTTGAGATGGTTGATCGACCATTGGCCCTCCTGATCTGTCCATGTGCCTTGCGCATAGAGATGTTCGCACTGTGCCCCCCCCCCAACCTGCGAGACTCACTTCTGTCAACAATGGGAGCCACTGCGGCTGTTCCAAGGGTAGGCCCGCCTCCAGATGTCCTGGACAAATCCACCACCGAAGGGACCTCCTGACCTGAAGTGGGCAGGGAAGACGCTTGTTTAGAGAATCACTCTGGTGTGACCAACGGCGAAGCAGCGCCCTCTGCAACGGACACATGTGACATCTAGTCCAGAGCACCACCTCCAGGGTTGCCGCCATTGTTCCTAGCACCCGAAGGTAGCTCCATGCTGATGGTGCTGGGGTGGACATGAACTTGTGTACTATTTGCCGAAGTGCTTGAGCTCGCTGAGCCAGCAAAAACGCAGCTCCTTTTCATGTGTCGAATCATACCCACAGATATTCGAGATCCTGGAACGGGGCCAATCGACTCTTGGCTGGATTAACCACCCAGCCTAGACTCTGCAGAAACTTCACCACTTTGTCCGTAACCTGAACGCTCTCAGCCTCTGACTTTGCCCAAATCAACCAGTCATTGAGATAAGGGTGCACCAGAATGCCTTCCTTTTGCAACGCTGCCGCCACCATCACCATGATCTTGGTGAAAGTGTGCGGGGCTGTTGCCAGGCCAAAGGGCAATGCCTGGAATTGGTAATGCCCCCAAGGGAGGGCAAACCTCAGGAAATTTTGATGAGCTGCCCTGATGGGAATGTGTAGATATTCTTCCGTGAGATCGAGGGAAGTCAAGAACTCCCCTTGACGGACCGCCACAATGACCAAGCGCAAAGTTTCCATCCAAAAATGAGGCACTGAAAGACAGCGATTTACCCCTTTGAGGTCTAGGATAGGCCGGAGAG
This sequence comes from Ichthyophis bannanicus, assembly GCA_033557465.1. Lineage (NCBI taxonomy): Eukaryota > Metazoa > Chordata > Amphibia > Gymnophiona > Ichthyophiidae > Ichthyophis > Ichthyophis bannanicus. The sequence continues at coordinate 66,557,779 of CM066035.1, forward strand.
ACCCATCCTTCTATGGCACCATGAAATAAATGGAGTAACGACCTACGTCGTACTCTGCTGTAGGAACCGGCATTACCGCTCCCATCTGTAAGAGTTGAGTTTGACGTACCACTAACGTTTTCTACCAACCTTTGCAGGGCGAAAGTACGAAAGAATCTAGTACTGGACGTGCTAATTCTAGAGCATATCCTTCTCAAATTATCTCCAGCACCCATTGGTCAGATGTTATTTGGGCCCAGGCAGGAAAGAACTCCCGAAGCCGCCCTCCTATCGGTTGGCTTCCTACCCAGACCCGCCTCGCTTCATTGTTGTTTTTGACTTGATGCTGCGGAGGCAGCCTCAAAACCTCTACTTGCTCCACAAAACCCACAAAACCGCTGGGCTCTAGAAGCAAACCTTCCTCTTTGGGAACCTCCTAAGCGAGAAGTACGAAATCTCCTGAAATCCCTAAACTGGCCCCGAGAGGCCGGCACGGACTTCCCCTGCTTAGGCTTGTCCTCTGGGAGCCTACTGCCCTAGGACTCCCCCAAATCCTTAACCAATTTGTCCAGATCTTCCCCAAACAACAGCCTGCCTTTAAAGGGAAGCTTATTGAGATGTGACTTAGACGAGCTGTCGGCTGCCCAATTCTTCAGCCACAGGGACCGCCGGGCGGCTACCAATGAAGCCATACTATTCGCTAACGCTCTAATCAAATCATAGTGTATATCTGCCAAATTTGAGCCATGTCACCTCCATCAAACTGTCCTGCTCAAGTTGATTAGCCTGTCTTAAATGTTGGGGCCATCGAAGACATGCTCTTGCTACCCAGGCCCCACAGATGGAAGCTTGCAAAGATAAGGCATAAGAACATAAGAACATAAAATATGCCATACTGGGTCAGACCAAAGTCCATCAAGCCCAGTATCCTGTTTCCAACAGTGGCCAATCTAGGTCATACGTACCTAGCAGTTTCCCCAAAACACACAGTTCCACAATGCTTGTACTGGCATCAGGGGCGGCCCAAGGGGGGTGCGGGGCCATGTGCAGAGACTCGGTGCGGGGCCTCATTTGCATAAGTGGCCTCATTTGCATAAATATTTGCATACTGTTACCATATACAAACTTTTAGTAAACATGCCTCTTAATGAGTGTATAGATAAAGAAAGACTAAAAGATTTCTACATTACTATAATCCAGTGCCAACCGCCAGACACATTAGGAACTACTACAAACACTGCCCATTTAGAACCCATAGCAAACCCGCCGTATCCTAACAGCACTACCAGGACTCACAAAGCACCATACTCTACCTATCAAAAGGAAACACTGCAAATATTAAACCAATACATTTCAGAGAATAACAATACATGACCTACTGGGGAAAGAGAACAAGTGGCAATGTCAAATAGGAATTACATAAACAGAATACCTCAGCTCAATTACACATGCAGAACATAGACCATCACCAAACAAGGAATCACAATTTAGAAATAGGAAGACAATAATTAAACTCGGAACCCCAAAAGCCAAACTTGGAATGTACAACAACACTGTAGAAATAAAACTATAAATTAATTTCCTCTTGTACTAAACAAAGCGCAGACGTTAATGATACACATTTCCCAGAGCTGTTCATATTCCAATTAATAAATTCAAAATAAAGAGATATTTTTCTACCTTTTGTGCATTTTTTTCAGCTGCAATTGCTCCAGCCACTTTCTTCTGGTTTCTTTGTGTCTTCTGCTAACTGTCCATCGTCTGCTGTCCATTTGTCCTTTCTTCTCTCCTAGTTTTTTTCCATTCTCTCTCTACATCTGCTTTAACATACTAATCTGTCTCCTTTTGCTCTTTCCTCATTCCTATTTCATCCACTCAAATTTTACCCCTCCATCCTCAATCCCCACGTACTCTCCCAATACCCGGCCAATTGTAGATTTTTCATCCCTCCCACACAAAATATTTTTCCCCTCTCCATTTTACTCTCCCAGCCCCATCCCATTCTAATCCTCCCCCAACATCAGCTCCCTTCTAGTTCCAGCCTCACCCAGCATCCATTCCCTTCTAGTCCCTGCATCAGCCCATTTCCAGTCCTAGCCCCCCATCAGCCCATTTATTTATTTATTTATCTGTATTTATATCCCGCTTTTCACCGGGTCAAAGCGGTCAATTGGGAGATACATTTAACACGAGGGGATATGACACACATACGCTAATACTTACAGGGAACATGGGCAATGGAGGGTTAAGTGGCTTGCCCAAGACCACAAGGAGTGCCTATAGGACTAGAAATCCGTCCCTCTGGCCTGAGATTGCTGTCCCCAGGTGGGACTTGAACCCCCGGCCCTCCGGCCTGAAGTACCTTGTCCTAACCACTAGGCCACTCCTCCCACTTCCATTACCAGTCCTAGCAACCCCCCAACCCAATACCAGTCCTAGCCCCCCCATCAACCCACTTCCAGTCCTAACCCCCATCACCCCATTTTCAGTTTAAGCCCCCCCTATAACCCATTACGTCCTAACCCCCCATCAGCCTACTTCCAGTCCTAACCCCATCAGCCCATTTCCAGTCAGCCCCCCATAGCCCATTGCCAGTCCTAACCCCCCCCATCAGCCCACAGCCCATTACCAGTCCTAACCCCATCAGCCCACCTCAAGTTCTAACCCCTCTCCATCAGCCCATTTCCTGTCCTAGCCCCCCCATAGCCCATTATCAGTCCTAACCCCCCATAGCCCATTACCAGACAGCCCCCATCAGCCCACAGCCCATTACCAGTCTTAACCCCCCATAACCCATTACCAGTTCTAACCCCCCAACAGCCCACAGCCCATTATCAGTTCTAACCCCATCAGCCCATTTCCTGTCCTAGCCCCCCCCCATAGCCCATTATCAGTCCTAACCCCCCCCCCACAGCCCATTACCAGTCCTAACCCCATCAGCCCACCTCAAGTCCTAACCCTTCCCCATCAGCCCATTTCCTGTCCTAGCCCCCCCATAGCCCATTATCAGTCCTAACCCCCCCATAGACCATTACCAGTCCTAAACCCCCATCAGCCCACAGCCCATTACCAGTCCTAATCCCATCAGCCAACCTCCAGTGTTAACCCCCCCATCAGCCCATTTCCAGTCCTAGCCCCCCCATAGCCCATTACCAGTCCTAACCCCCCCAACAGCCCACAGCCCATTACCAGTCCTAACCCCATCAGCCCACCTCCAGTCTTAACCCCCCAGCCCATTTCCAGTCCTAGCCCCCCCCTAGCCCATTACCAGTCCTAACCCCCCCCCCCATCAACCCACAGCCCACCTCAAGTCAAGTCCTAACCCCCTCCATAGCCCATTACCAGTCCTAACCCCCCCCCCCATCAGCTCAAGGAAATTTGTTTTTTTTTAAAAGCTGGCTGCTACCGCTGCCGCCGCGGCAGCAGCAGCAGCAGCAGCAGAATGGAGTGTCCCACGGGGCCCCCTCTGCCCGGCTGAGTCCCTCCCTCTGCGATGGTTGAGCCCCTCTGTGCCGGCTTTCAGATTCGCGAAGGGAGAGTGTCTCCCTCGCGTCTCGGTTCCGCCTGCCGGGGCTGATGGGAAATTTCCCATCTGCCCCTGCAGGCTTAACAGAGACGCGAGGGAAACACTCTCCCTTCGCAAATCTGAAAGCCGGCACAGAGGGGCTCAGCCATCGCAGAGGGAGGGAGGGAGGGACTCAACCGGGCAGAGGGGGCCCCGCGGGACACCCCATTCTGCTGCTGCCGCGGCGGCAGCGGTAGCAGCTAGCTTTTTTTTTTTTTAATTTAATTTTGAAAAAAAGCAGAATGTTCTTTGCGTGGGGCCCCCTGAAACACAGGGCCCTGTGCAAAAAACATTCTTGCTCAATGGACGGGCCGGCCCTGACTGGCATTAGCCTCAAAGGCTTTTTTCAATAATCCATCCACTTTCCTGTCCTGCGCATCTTTCAAGGCCGCGCTACCTTCCACCGGGATAGTCATCTTCTTTGTAACTGCTGACACTTCCACATTTATACGTGGTGAACGAAACTTCTCTTTGTCCTTGTCCGCTAAAGGGTAGAGTCTGTTCATTGTTCTGACCCCCCTTAGCCCCACTTCAGGCTGATCCCATTCATTTTGTATCATCCGGTCCACCACACGGTGAACTGGAAACACCACCTGGGATTTTCTCACCGCCTGAATAAGAGGGTCTTCGATCTGCTCCTCCTCCGCGGGCTGTGTCGTAGCGAGATTGAGCGTCTGAAGGGATTCTGTAATAAGAGCCATAAGTTCGTCCTTATGGAATACTCTAATGATTTTCGCCTGATCCTCAGGCTCCGGTATTTTGCCTTCTTCCAGTTCTTCCAGGTCTGACTCGGGCTCTAACTCTGCTTCCTCTGTCTCCTGACTCTCCAAATCTGAAGTCGAAGGGCCAGGCGGCAGAGCCCTTTTTGAGGGTCTCGAGGAAACGCTATCAAGCTCTTCAACCCTGGACTGCTGCTTCTTAGTAGGAAGTGGTAAGGGCTCAGGAACCTTCCCCTGCTGCCTTAAACAGAAGGCTTGATGCATGATTAAAACAAAGTCTGGACAAAAATTCCCGAGCGGCGATCCAGATAACAACGTTGATTGTGCAGTGGTCTGGCTCGGTGGCATATCTGAGCAGGGCACTGACTGGGCCTCCATCAGAAATTCTCCTTCACCTGCTGTAGAGAGACTGCGCGATTCTGGAACTACTTTATCTTCCATTTGCTGTTTTATGCTGGTAGACACTGTAGCGCAGCCTCGGCAGATACCAGTGTCAGATACGCGAGTACCACAGACAACACACTGCGGGCGAGATGACATTAGTTATGGCCCCCTGCAATTCCTTGTTCACAAATCCGGGAAAAATAAAACACGGATACCCGTTTTTTTTTTTTTTAATTCCCTGGTTATTTTCCCTTATCTATTTAATTTTCTGTATTCTTTTTTTTTTTTTTTAAATCAGAGAAATGACAACAAATGAAAGAACTCAGAGAACCCCTAAAATTCCTAATATTACAGAAACTCATTAAAGAATTAAAGAACTACGTTGAACCGGGCCCGCTCCGAGCCGTGTCCTTCGGCACTAGAACCACTGTCTTAGGCCCGCCACGCGGCTAGCAGTTCACGGGAAGAAAGGAAAATGGCCACGAACGTCTTCTAGCTCCATTTGGTGCCAAAATTCCCGCACTGCCACAGACCGATTCAGTGACCCACTGCGCAATCCCCGAGACCTTTTTCCCATTCCATTGGCTCGCGGAACAAGCAAAAAATGCTGTCTTACCTCAGAGGCGCAGCCCTGCAAGCCGCGATGTCGCTCAGCACTGCTGCGAGCGATGTCCGTGGCGAGAGCTGTTCTGTCAGCCGGGACTGCACTCCTTGACGTCCCACAGAAAACTGAATTCTAAGCACCCCACCAGCGTGTGTGAGTGAGTGAGTCCGGCAGAGCTCTCCCCTGTACAGCCTAGGGGGAGAGATCCGAACCTTTTACTGTCCCGGTATGAAGGGAAAGAGAAAAGAATAGTATAGGCTGCAGCCGGCTACTGACTTTTTTTTTTTTGTAAGATGACCCCCTGGGAATTCAAAGAAATTAATTTAAAGGGACCAAATCAAATTGTAAAACTGAACCCTAACGAAAATGCTCCTTATGTGTTCCTCAAGTGAGCCCAGCACCTAGGCTCACTACGTCCTCCTGCTGCATGGAGACTGGACACACTGGGGCTGATGGGAGAGACCAGCAGGCTACATCAAGTGATGTCACGATTTTGACATGCTGCACAAGCTGCAGGAGGAGGTACACAACCCAGAGGTGGAGGACTGAACTGGAGGAACGATATGGAAAACCCACTAAATAAATAATTTCTGAGAAAAAAACAAAATATGACCTGGACAGGATTAATGACACCCTTCACTAATATTTGGTTGCACAACCCTTGGTAGTGATGACAGCCTCCAAACATTTCTTGTAGCCATTTATAAGTTTCATACATCCGTCTGCTGATAGTTTCTCCCTCTCTTCAACTGCGATTTGTTCCAGCTCATGAATGTTTCCAGGATTCCTTTTTCCAATGGAAGATTTCAGCTCTGCCAAAGGTTCTCAATGGGACTGAGATCCAGAATCATTGCTGGCCAGTTCAAAACAGTCCATTTGTTCCTTTTTAACCATTCTTTTGTACTTTTGGATGTATGTTTTGGGTCATTGTCCTGCTAGAGGACCCATGACTTTCGACCCAGACCTAGTTTTCTGACACTAGGTAGCACATTTCACTCCAAAATACCTTGGTAGTCCTCTGATTTCATGATTCCTTTAATACGTTCCAGGTCTCTCGGTTCTGAGGCGACAAAACAGCCCCACAACATTATGGAACCTCCACCATATTTAACTGTAGGAAGGGTGTCTTTTCCCTTATAAACTTCATTTCTTTACCTGTGAATATATTTCTGGTCTGCATTGCCAAAGAGCTCAAGTTAAGAATATAAGAACAAAAGATATGCCATACTGGGTCAGACCAAGGTCCATCAAGCCCAGTATCCTGTTTCCAACAGTGGCCAATCTAGGTCACAAGTACTGTGGTGAAGAGCGCCCTCCTGAGGCTATGGAGACAGATGAAAATCCTGAAGGGCAACAGGATTTAGTCAGATTGTCAATCCTGGAAAGAAAGAGAGACTTCGTTCTGCTGAGCTGAGCATGGATACCAGCCCAGGGGAGGAGTCGTGCAGTCCTGATTGGGCACACCCAGTGCTTGGAAGGGGCGTGTCTAGAAGAGAACCTGGTTTTAAACCGGAGTACGGCTTTGCTATGGGGGAGAAGTGGAAGGAGAAGGAGCCCAGGGAATGGTCAGAGTACCGTGAGCAGTCAGAGGAGCATCAGTCAGAGAGAGAAGGCTAGCAGCCAAGGACTGAGCCGAAGCAGTAGAAGAAGACCTGCAAGAATCTGTTCAGAGGCAATAAATGGAAGTCCTGAGGAAAGTGGACCTAGCCCTGGAATAGACACCTGGAGGAAGGCAGAGCCCTGGGAGAGGAAGCCTTCACGGCAGGCAAGAGAGAAAAAGAACTCATTCTGGGAATTACAGTTTGGCCCAGAGAGGCACGGGAACTCTCACAACTGGAGGACATCTGAGCCACCTAGGATAAGAGGGGCTTGGCAACAAGTAAGCGGTTTGCATAGGAGTTTCCCAAGTGAAGGTAAACCCAATTCTCCTATATTTGAAACCTTAACAAAAGAGCCTAAAAGTTACCAGGATTCACTTAACCTGAGAGAGGAAAAGGGAAACAGCCTTAATCAAGAGGGAAGTTTAATAACTGATAACAATTCCTTATCTAGCAGACAACAGGCTGAATTGCTTCTCCAGGATTTTAAAGAGTTTTTAAAGCTAAAAGCAAACAGACAGCCAGTATTGCAGGAAGCTAATAATTCTATACAGTCTGAGGAATTAATGCAGGATAATTCTGACTTACCTGACTGTGAGAGCATGGACTGTACTATTTGTTGTGTGGAAATACCAAACTGAAGAAAACTGGTTATGCCGTGTATGAGTTGAATACTACGGAGCTGTTTTGCTGCCATGCTAGGAAAGCTTTAATTACCTGCACCTGAAGTGACCCAGCACTGTGAACGTAACAGTGTGTGAAAAGAGGCTGCATTTAAAGTGAATGACCTCTTGGGGCAGAGCTGAGTAAACTGCTTAGAAGTAAAGCTGAATTTCTACTTTAAGTTGACTTTATACCTGAGTTCTTTCTGTTCGTGTTAAAGCACCTGTTTTGTTCATATTTCTGAATTTGTCATGCGATGGAAGAATAACCTTAACCATAATAAAAATACTTGCAAATAAGCCTTACCGTCTCTGGCGCACAACTACACTTTATTTCGGAGTGAAAGGAGCAGAAAAACTACAGTACCCAGCATTCCAGGGAAATAGGTTTTAAACTCCTTCCTCACGAGGCAATAGGCCCCGCTCCTGTCTTTAGCCCTAAGGCGGGGCAGGAGCGCCGCAGTACCTAGCAGTTTCCCCAAAAGTCACAGGTTGCAAAATGCTTGTATTGGGACAAGCAGTGGATTTCTCGGGTTCCCTTTAATAATGATTTATGGACCTTTCCTCCAGGAACTTGTCCAAACCTTTTTTAAACCTGGCTACACTAACAGCTTTTACTACATTTTTCGGTAACGAATTCCAGAGTTTGATTACACCTTGAGTGAAAAAATAGTTTCTCTTATTAATCTTAAATAGGTTACCCTGTAGCTTCATTGCATGTTCCCTAGTCTTTCTATATTCTGATGACGTAAACAATCGATCTACGTTTACCCGTTCCACTCCATTCATTAATTTATAGACCTCTAACATATTTCCCCTCAGTCATCTCTTTTCCATGTTGAAGAGCCCTAACCTGTTTAGCTTCTCTTCATAGATGTATCCTTTCATCCCCTATACCATGTTGGTGGCTCTTCTTTGTACCTTTTCTAATAACGCTATATCTTTTTAAGATACAGTGACCAGAATTGCACACAATATTCAAGGTGTGGTCGCACCATGAAATGATACAGAGGCATTATAATATCCTTTGTTTTATTTTCCATTCCTTTCCTTCTGATCCCTAGCATTCTATTTGCTTACTTGGCTGCCACTGCACACTGGGCGGAGGGTTTCAACATGTTATCCACGATGACGCCTAAATCTTTTCCCTGGGTGGTGGCTCCTAATGTGGAACCTTGCATCATGTAACAATAGTTTGGGTTGTTCTTTCTTAGGTGCATAACTTTGCACTTGTCCACATTAAATTTCATCTGTCATTTAGATGCCCAGTCTTCCAATTTATCAAGATCCTCTTGTAATTTTTCACAATCCTCATGGGTTTTAACAACTTTGAATAATTTTGTCTCATCTGAAAATTTGATTATCACTCATTATTCCCATTTCTAGAACATTTACAAATATGTTAAAAAGCAGTTGACCCAGCACAGATCCCTGGGGTACTCCATTATTCACTTTTCTCCATTAGGAAAATTGGCCATTTAGCCCTTTCCTCTACTTTCTATCTTTAACCAGTTCTTGATCCACAATAGTACAATGCCTCCTATCCCATGACTTTTTAATTTTGCCAAGAGTCTCTCATGAGTTTGGTTTCATCTGTCCATAGAACATTTTCCCAGAAGGATTGTGGTTTTTCAAGGTGGGTTTGGGCAAAGATCAGGTGTGCCTTTTTATATCTGCCTTTGAGAAGTGGGGTCCTCCTTGGCCTCTGCCCATGAAGTCCTTTGTTTAGTGAACAGCAAATGGTGTGGGTTGAAACCACAACTGCAGATTGCTCCAGGTCAGCCTTAAGTTCTTTGGATGTTGTATGTGATGCTTTTCCAACAGTTCGCACAAACCTTTGAAGACTTCTTGGATTAACTTTCCTCTTCCCATCACATTCTGTGAGGTTCTTGACAGTTCCATGAGCAGAAAACTTCTTAATAACATTACAAACTGTAGACACAGGAATCCCAAGGTCTTTGGAGATGGCCTTGTACCCCTTTGAAGTTTGATGATAATGGCTTTTCTGATGGTTGCAGGCAGCTCTCTTGTCCATTGTGAAAATGGAACAGGGAGTGAATGTGGCCATTTTAAACATTAGAGCAGTGGTTCCCAAACTGTGGGTCACAAAATCCTCATTTGGGGTCACAATCGCACATTGGCTTGGGGGAGGAGTGGTTGCCCTATCGGGTATTTAGGAAGAGCAGAGACAGCACAAAAGCAATTATTCTCAACTTCAGTGGCCACCTTACTTCACCGCCAGTCCTCAACCTCAGTGCTGCTGGCAGAAATCAAAGATAGCTCAGGCACGGGGTCTTTCCAATACAGGTGTGTGTGCCTCTAAGACCCTGCCGGCCTTCCCTGTCCCACCCCTTCTGATTCGACAAGGATGCATCAAAGGGAGCGGATAGGAAGGGCTGGTAGGGCCTTAGCGGCGTGCAGGTGCCTGTTTTGGAAAGGTCCCGCCCTTGCGCTATCTTTGATTTCTGCTGGTGGCCGAGGTCGAGAGCTGTATTTAAATATAAATGTCAGGGATGTATGTTGGAGGGTTGGTAGATCAATGCAGGGCAGAGAGAAAAAAGAAATGGAAATCTGCCATATGGGAGTGTATGGAGACCAAGGAGATGCTGGGTGGTGGGGAGACATTGGGTGATGCTGGATAGAGGGGGGAATGTAAGAAGACAGAGGGATGATGCTGGACATCAGGGAAGACAGAGAAGTAATTTCAGATGTGGAGAGGAAGGGCCAAAGGAGATAGAGATGCTGAGGCTAGGGAGATGCTAGATATGGGGGAATAGGGAGAGTGAGGGAGAAAGAGAAGGGGAAAGATGGGCAGGGAAAGAAAAATGAGGGAGAGAGGGAGGAAGACATTGGGTGAAAGTTAGGAAAAACTAGGAAATAAGAGGCCGAGGAAAGAGAAATGGAGAATGGAAAGATAGGATGAGAGTTGGAGAGTTATGACGGTTGCAATAAAATGTGAGGAATTAGGGACTGGAGGGTAAGGAGGAAGAGGAGTGAAATTTGAGTGGATAGAGTGAGAAATTATAAATGCAAGAAAGCTGAAAGAAAAAATCATTGTCCAGAGATGGATGTAGGAGAGCAAGTGAAGAAGACAGGAGGGGAGAGAAGTGGCAGATGGACTGCAGACAATGAAAAAGAGAGTTAAGAGAAGCCAGAGGATGCAGAAACCGCACACCGGGACCAAGACAATTAGAAAAATTAAAATAGCCAGCCACAAAGGTAAAGAACTTATTTTTAGTTTAATGACTGGAATATATCAGTTTTTGGATTTCATATGTGCCATCTTTATATTTTGCACAGTATAGGAGGAACTGTGTTGCACTGCATGCAGAACCTGACTTCTTGGGGTTTCAATTTAATTTTTGTCTACGAGTTGGTGTAGGACTGGGGAAAGATGATGGACTAGCGAAGGGGGAAAGGAAAGTTGGATGCTGGACCACCAGGGAAGGGGAAATAGGGAGGACGCTTGACATGATGTGGGATAGAATAAGTTGTATGGTAGGGAGACATGGTGAGGAGAGGGGGGTGCAGGGCAGGGAGATAGAGGGAACACGAGATACAGAGGATATGCTGGACTGGGGAGGGAGGGAGATAGGCAGCAGTTGCTTGACATGGGTGGGAAGATGACTGGTGAGACAGAGGAATTGATGTCACCCAGTGGATATTCAGTGGCAGTAACCATGTTAGTGCTGCTGAATATCCCGCAGAGTGGCATTTACACGGTTTGCAGACTTTGAATATCCTCCCATCATCCCTCCACCCTTTGCCATAAACATGTCTGTCAAAAGAAGCCAGGATGTGCAGACAAACACCGGGATGGGGCAGACAGCTGCAGCAGGAGATGCTATTTTGGCAACATACATGTTGGAAATATCGATGTGGAGAGCCCGGCAACTTGCCTGTGCGCGCACCGGTATTTCAGAGCCTATGCATCTACATGTCAGCACGCACATATATAATCTTGCCATTTTGCAAACCTAGACATCCCACCATGCTTCACAGAGTTTATATGCTGCAATATCTACCGTAAACACTTGTGGAAGGAAAAGAAACTGTGAGGGATTAAGGGGGGTCTCCCTCCTTAATGCCTCCTGTACAGGGTCGGCTGAAATGAGCCCTTTTTAATGACCTAAGGTGTAAATCCAGCCATGAGTAATGGCTGCCAGCTCCTATGTGAAACTGGAAATGCACATGTATCGCTTCTGCACATCCACGGCATGCCCTGGACACATCCACACCCGTTTTGACTTGGCCATGATTGCGGCACAGACGTGTACAATCGAGCCCTTTTAACATTGTTGTTTGAATGTGGGTGTGATTTGCCCATGGTCATTTTTATATGTGCAGATCACAAATAGGTCTTCTAAAATAAATAGCAGCAGCAACACTGACCAAATTATATGTATATCTACAGTAGTGCTGCCAGTATGTAAATTATGATGATCACTGCAGCTGCTAAAAATGTACCCCGCTGTGTGCAGCTGATATAGACACTATGGTTGAAACTAAGGCCAGGCCCAAAATGCTAAGAGAAAATGAAATGTTGCATAAATCCTCTAACAAGTTTTCCTGTTTTTAAGCCTTTTCCAAATGCTGTAATGTATTATTGAGGAACAAGGGGTCCTGAGAAGGATCAGATATGTGCAGTGGCACTGCGACAGTTCTGCTGTTTTTCTCCCCACTCGTCACATAAACTAAGCTTACACAGTAAAAACTCACAGTCCAGCTACTTAGGAGCTTTAAAACGTGTTCCCATATCAAGGAGTTGTTTGCGTAGTGTAAAATGTGTCCATGGGATAAGAAAAAAAAAACAGGTGATAGAAGCGCCACTGCCAAGCCCTGCTGCTCAGTGTACACAAGTCTCCTATGTCTCCAAGGCTTCAGCCAACCATAAGCCATTGCTATTCCTGGTCATAAGAAACAGCGCTATACTTCCTCTCCATCACAACAGGTTTGGGGTCCACACTAGACAGAAATTGTTTCGGGGAGGTGGTGGGGCAACAGACATTCCATTTGGTGCTAACAGGCTTGGTACAGCAGTTAAATAACCTGCTGGACAGACTGGATCTTTAGATGCTATGTTCTACTATGTTGCTATGTTACTTTGTTAGAAGTATAATATAATTCCGGAATTCTGGTCATTATTATCGCTGTTCTTATTATCCACCCAACTGAAGAGAGCTTCCCACCTCTTACCTTGTGACGGTGAATCCACTTCAGATCCTGCCAGGGTAATAGCTTCCTCTGTGTGTGTGTAGTAGGTATTTCTATTGTGTTATGCCCTGTTCCCTCTCTCTCCATTTCTCTATGCCTGGAAATTCCTCTTTCTTCTTCCCATTTTCTACTTACCCAAGGGTCGCCTTTTTAATGTTGCCCTACTGGGCTTACCTCAGTGGTGTATTTTATTTGAGTCTACGCAACTGTTCAATAGACTAAAAAGAAAACAGAAGCAAGGGCTGAAATGAAGTAGTTTAGATAAAACATAATGGCACCATTGTGTGATTAGAAGCATTGGAAGGGTTGTATGGGGAACACGCAGGACGTGCAGCGGCTCGGAATCAGGGTACGTTCTGCCTGTCCAGGCCCTCTGCACCCAATTCTGATCTTGTGGGAATGTCTAGCTCCTGCGGGTTCAGAATTGGATGCCAATCCAGCCTATCCAGTTTTTGGACATGGAGATGGGCCGGACGTACCCCATATTGGCCTCATAGTGTATACTGGAAGTATGCAACACTTTATATGCATAACGGATGCTCCCTTCTCCTTGGAGCTTACAATCTAGCTAAGATAGACATAGGAATCAAAACAAAAAGTAATAGAGAGGATAATGGAGTTCAGTGGAGGATTTTGAGTATCATAAAATGGGATCTTGGAGCTGCAAATAATTGTGAAGAATGCTGAACATAAGAAAAGCCATGCTGAGTCAGAACAACGTCCTTTCCCCGACAGTGGCCAAAAGATAGATCTGTTTCTGATAGCTCATTTCCATGGATGAGCAATGGCTCTCTCCCATGTCTACCTGACTAATAATTTTTTATAGTCTTTTCTTCCAAGTCTCTTTTGAATCCTGTTATGCTAGTTGCTTTTCCCACATCTTCCAGCAACAGATTTCATAGCTTAATTATGTGTTGCACGAAGAAAAGCTTTCTAGGACTTTTCAGTCTGTTAATTATTAGTTTTATGGAGTATCCTTGTTTTTGTATAGCTTGAAAAGTTAATTCCCTCAACTCATGATTTTATAAACGTCTATCATCTCTTTTTCAAGCTGAAGAGCCCTAATCTGTTTAGTCTTTCTTCATAAGGAGGGCTCTGTCCCCTTTATCATTTTGTCACCCTTCTCTGAACCTTTTCTAGTTCCAATATATCCTTTTTGAGATGGGGCAACCAGAACTGTGTACAGCACTCAAAGTGCAGCCACACCAGTGACTTACGAGCATTATGCTTTTTTTAAATTATTATACAGAGCATTATGCTTTGTTCAGTTTTATTCTCCAATCCTTTTCAAATAATTCCTAATATTTTATTTGCTTTTTCAACAGCCTTGGCACACTAGACTGAAAATTTCAATGTATTGTCCATAGTGATTCCAAGATTTTTTTTTGAGCGCTGACTTCTAACTGAATAACAAGTATTTTGTGCCTGTAGTTGGGTTTTTTCCCCCTATGCATATTACTTTGCAATTTGTCCATATTACATTTCATCTGCCATTTCAAATCCCAGCCTCCTAATCTCACAAGATCCTTCTGCAAATCCTTGCTGTCCTCCAGTCCTTGGGATACACCTGGCCAGTCAGGTTTTTAGGATAACCACAATGAATATGCAAGCGAGAGATGTGCACGCACTGCTTCCATTGAATGCAAATTCTCTCATGCATGTTCATTATGGCGATCCTGAAAACCTGACTAAGTTTAGTTTACTTCCATATTTGCTATATTGCTTTTTTTGACCACGTCAGAGCAGTTACAATAACAAAAATAAAATCAAAGCAAAAAAGAATGAAAATGAAAAATGATTAGTAAGGAAAAAGAAAAGAGTCTAGAAAACAAAGGGGCATGTTTACAAAAATGCACTAACAGCATGGGGTTTACCACATGCAAATCTGCTGTGGTAACCTTTACTGTGAGCTACAACTGAAGCCTTGCCAAAATTCCCACGCTGACTGCCTAGTGTGTGCTTGGGCAGAGACTGGGTGAGTTATTGGTAGCATGTGGACACTGGACGGTGAGTACGCTTTGCAGTGAGCACGTGCTCACTGTCAATGGCGCAGTTAGCAGGGGTGAACTCAATGGGTGCCGGTAACTGCACACATGGTAACTGCAGCTTAGCAGGGGGGGTGGGGTTCTGGATATGTCCTAACTGTATGGGGAAATGTGTTGTACGCCCCCAATCACTAGCACAGGTCTGGCACCACCCCTGTGCTAGGTTTTGGGGCTGAATGCACAACAAACTACCACATATTAACAACATATCCCAAAAAGAAATGACACTGACTACTGCTTCCCCTAAAGATGCAGCAGCCCATTACCTCCTCGAAGGCCTGTGAAAAGAGAAAAACATTTTAAACCAGTCTTGAATTTTGAATAAGATATTTTTTTTAATTTAAATGTTTATTAAACCATGCTAGCATCTTCAATACAAAACAGTTAAGCATCCTCTATGCAAAACTTCCAAACCTCGTCAACAAAACACACATAACCTTGGCTCTTGCCCATATACTATCCCTGTAGTTTAGCCCATAACAAGCAGTATTATAATTGCCCGACGACCATTCCACGCACCAACAGTACTTCTCCCACCACAACAACATAATCCCCTTCCCCCCGCCTTTGTTCCCGTACCAATTCCTCCGACATACCTTCGTTACAATTCCAAAGGATTCCCCATCCCCCCAACCCCCTTCCCATGGACCCCTCCCTCCCCCCACCTCCCCTACCCCTCCCCTCCCTGCCCTTTCTTTCTCCATACTTCATAACGTCCCCAAATACCTCAAAACCCCTTTACGTTATGGTGCTGATACGCCGCTATTTCACACATTACCCACAATTGCTCTATTCGCTGCATGATCCTTGCCTCACTTGGAGCGTCTCTGCATTTCCAATGGGCCATAACCTCCCCCCTCGCTGCCCCAATACAGTAGCCCACAAACATTTGTGTATGTCTATCTCCCCCCTCCTCCATTTCGTTTAAAATAGCCATTGCCGGTGTCAAGTCAATCCCCACTTGCAGTATTTCTGAAATCCAACCCTGCATAAATCTCCACATTACCTGTATCACTGGGCACCCCCAGACAATGTGTTCCAAATCTCCCCGCTCCCCACATCCCCTCCAACATCCTCCCGTTTCATTTTTAATAAATGCCTTCAACCGCCAGGGTGTCCAATAAATTTGATGCCTCACTTTTAAACTGTTCTCCAGATATCTTGTCCCTGGAGCCAGTCTTCTGGTCCAAAGATAAATATTTTGCCATCGATCCTCATCCCACTCTCCCCCCAATGCTAACTCCCAACCCCTTTCCCCTTTACTCCTTCCCTGCTCCCCCGCCAACCCTGTTATGGTCAGCCCCCTATAAAGTCTAGCTATCATCCCCTTCCTAGACCCGCCCCCTATCATGGCTACTTCGAACTGGGTAATGGGCTTTCTGAGCTCTTCCCTTACCTTCCGCTTAGTCATATACGATAGCAACTGCATATAAGCAAAAAAATCTCTATCCTGCAGCCCATATTCTTTCTGCAATACTGCAAAAGGATAAAATTCTCCTTTTTTATCTATCAAATTCCCCAACTTCATCACTCCTCTTTCCTGCCATTCTATATACCCCCCTCCCTCCCTACCCAGTTGAAAGTCCCCCATTCCAATAATATGGGTTTCCCTTGTGAACCTCTTGCCATTTAGTAATTGCCCCTTTGCCCTTAACCATATCTCTTTTGTTAACCCCCGAAATGGATTGCTCTCCTTCCCATCCTCCCGTTTAGCCTCTGGGTCCCATAACCATGCCTGTAATGCGTTCCCCCCCACTCCCCTCTTGTTCCATCTTTAACCACGCCGGCTCCTCCCCCACCCCCTGCCAACTGGCAACCACCTGTAATTGCGCTGCCATACAATATTTTTCCACCCAGGGGACCCCTAGCCCCCCCTCCCGCTGGTGTCTAAACATCGTATACTTGGACACCCGTGGAGCCTCCCCCCCCCCCCCCCCCAAATAAACTCCATTATAAGTCGCTGGACCTGGCAAATGTACCCCTTCGAAACTCTGCAGGGGAGGGAACTGAACAAAAACAAGAACCTAGGCAAGACATTCATCTTAATGACTGCTACCCTCCCTAACCTTGTCAAATATAAGCCTTTCCATTTCCTCAAATCCTTTTTCACCTCCCTCAACAAGGGAAGATAATTCCACTTCCAAAGCTGTTGCCAATCTCTCCCCATATGAAT
This sequence comes from Ichthyophis bannanicus, assembly GCA_033557465.1. Taxonomy (NCBI): domain Eukaryota; kingdom Metazoa; phylum Chordata; class Amphibia; order Gymnophiona; family Ichthyophiidae; genus Ichthyophis; species Ichthyophis bannanicus. The sequence continues at coordinate 66,574,722 of CM066035.1, forward strand.
CCCTAAATACTTGAATGTTTCCACTACCCATTTAAATGCAAACCCACTCCTTAAACTTCGCTCCAGCTCTGCCGGGAGATTGAACCCCAAAATCTCCGATTTGCTGCAATTTAGCTTATACTCCAAAACATTACTATAGCATTCGATTTCCTGCATTAACCCCGGCAAAGACAACAGTGGCTCCCTAATTGTAAAAATAACATCATCCGCAAATAAGGCAAGCTTGGACTCCCCCCCCGTTCATGACCACCCCCTTAACGTCCTGCCTCATACGCACTCTTTCCGCCAACGGCTCAATAACCAAGGCAAATAGCAGGGGGGACAGCGGGCACCCCTGCCGCGTCCCTCTCCCCAGCTGGAAGGCTTCGGAATATCCCCCATTTACCTGTACCCTAGCCCTGGGCTCTTTATACAACGCCTGCACCCATTTCACAAAATTCCCTCCTAGCCCCATTGTTTCCAATACTTCCACCATGAATGGCCACTCAACACGATTGAACGCTTTTTCAGCATCTACTGTGATAAAGACCGCTTGTTGCCCCGTCCTCTCCACCTCCCACGTTAAGTTACATACTTTTCTGATATTATCCCCTCCCTGCCGACCTGCCACAAAGCCCGTTTGATCAGGATTCACTAGCTTCCTCATCACTCCTTGCAATCTGTTAGCCAGTATTTTTGCCAACAATTTAGCATCTACATTAAGTAATGATATGGGCCGATACGATCCGCAATCTAGTGGGTCCTTTCCAGGCTTTAACAGCACCGTAATGCCCGCCTCAGTCATTGAATTAGGCACCTTCCCCTCTTTAACTATCCCATTATAAACTTCTATCAACAACGGCCTAAGGGCACCCTGAAACACTTTATAGAACTTCCCTGTCAAACCATCAACCCCAGGTGCCTTCCCAGGCTTTAACGATTTAATTGCCTCTCCCAGCTCGTCCACCCCAATAGGCCGACCCAGCCACTCCGCCTCCTCCGGACTCAAACAGGGGAGCCTACACTCCTTCAAATACGCCGTACTTTTTTCCCTCCCTCCCTCCACCTTACTCTTATATAACCTTTCATAATACCCAGTAAATGCCCGCCTTATTTCATTATTTCCGCTTACCACCAACCCCTTCCCCCCTCGTATACTATTAATATTATTCTGCCCCGTTCGCTCCTTCAGTCGCTTTGCCAGCAGACGCCCCGCTTTATTCCCTCCCTCAAACATGGCCTGTTTCATTACATTTAATTCATGGGCTAATTTACTCGCCCTCAACTGCCCCAACCTGCCCCTGAGTCTCTGAAGCTCGCGCAATACCTCCACATTTCTATCACTCTGGTGACTGCTTTCCAACTTTCTGATCTCCTCCTGTATTTGTCGCTCTGTCTCCCCCCTCATTCTAACTTTTCTTGCTGCCTCCCCAATCAGGTGCCCCCTTACGACTGCTTTAAGGCTGTCCCAGACCACGCCCAGCCCAACTTCCCCATTCAGATTATATACCTGATACTCCTGGATTGCCTTAGTTACTTTTTCCACTATTTCCTGATCCTCTAAGAGGGATTCGTTTAATCTCCAAAACCTTATTCCCTCATCATGGTAACCCAGGTTAAATGTCACACTTACCGGGGCGTGATCCGTCCAAGTGATGGAGCCCTGCTCCACCCCCTCAACCCTACTCATCCATTTTCCCCCCACCCAGATCATGTCTATACGACTATAAGTATCATGGGGAGCCGAATAAAATGTGTACTGTTTACGCCCCGGATTTTTACATCGCCAGATATCTATGAGTCCCAACCCTTCTTTTAATTTCAGCATTTTTTCCCTATCCGCTCTCTTCCCCACCCCCCTCCCTCCCCCATTATCCAGCCTTGGGTTTACCGTTAAATTAAAATCTCCCCCAACAATAAGGGGGACCTCCCCCAACATCTCCAATTCTCCCCTCAACTGTTCATAAAATTCCCCCTGCTTCTCATTCGGGGCATAGACACTAAGGACCCATACTTGTTCCTTTCCTATCTGGACTTTTACCCCCACCCCACGCCCACCTTTATCCCTATACTCCCCAACCACCCTTTCCACCATCTCAGCCCCCACCATGATACCTACTCCCCCCTTCCTAGGCTCCGCTCTCCGCCCTGCCAAGACAACCTTCGGGTATTTCTTTGTTTGTAACAATCTCTCTTGACCCACCTTGATGTGTGTTTCTTGAAGGCAAATAAAATCCGCCTGCACCCTTCCCCCTTCTTTTTCCACCAGCCTTCTCTTCCGCCAGGTGCGCAACCCCTCCCCGTTTATTGTAAGCACCCTCAATTTTTGTTCTCCCATCTTCGAACCTCCCCCCTTCCTACCCATATCTCCCCCCCTCCCCTACCCCCACCCCCCTTCCTCCCTTCATCCAACCCCCAACGCCCTCCTGGGGTCTCCTGCAGAGTAGTGCCCATCGGCTTGGAGCAACCCGTTATTCCCTCTACCCTCCTCCCTCCCCCCTCCTGCTTAATCCCCTATCTTCCCCCCCCCCACCATCCCTTACTTCCCCAAAGATTCTCCCCTTTCATCCTTACCTCGCCCCTCCCTCCCCCTCCCCCCTACCCGGCATAACAGATATACATTTCAACGCAACCTCTGAATACCATCCCTCCCACCTCCCATGTCCTCCCCAGCCTCTTCCCCGCCCTCCTCCCACCCCTCATGCCATTTAACATCAATATCAGTTAACCCAGCCTTTCGATACTCCCCGCAGTCCATGGCCTCATGCCGGCCTCCCATGACCGGAGGTAATACTTTATTTATGATCACAAATAACTATTATAGTCTCTTACTAACCATGTAAATCTACCCCTCTGGTTCCTTGTAACATAGTTTTATGACTCCTTGTAACATAGTTTTATACTTCCCTTTATGTTAATAACCCTCACATTGTTTTCCATTTAACCTAGTTATTATGCAACCTAGTTTATGTTCACCTAATATTTAATGTAATTCAATATTGCACTGTTCTGCTATATTGTTGTTTAAGTTCCTTGTTTTTGCTCAACTAATGTTTAATGTAATTCAATATTGCAATGTTCTGCTATATTGTTGTTTAAGTTCCTTGTAAACCGCCCCTGATCTCTGGAAGGGGCGGTATAAAAAAGCACTGAAGGACTTCCGGTCTGGCAATGAGCTGACCAGACGTGCTCTGATCAGCTCCGGGTAGAATACCCCGCAAAACCGCTAAAAATCTGATCCCACACCGCCGTTTGCCTTCAAAACTGCCGCCCCGATAGAACACTCTGCCAGGAGCTTTAAATTCCAGTTCTAGGACTGCAGAAACAGTGCTAGCCCGATGGCAACGAAATCCGTTCGGAGGGAGAAGCCACGTGCAGTGGAGGCTAAAATGGCTGAAGGGGCCCCTGCTGGCCCGAGATCGGGGGATGGCTCTGACCTAGTGGCCGAGGTGAGCGCAGCGGTGGTGAATGCACTAGACGCCCGCTTCCAAACCCTTACAGCGAGCCTTCAGACCCTTAATCAAAGTTTCTCCGAATTTACTGGGCGAATGGAGCAGGCTGAGGCGCGCATCGCTGAGGTCGAGGACTCCCAACATTCCCTCACGGCTAAGCTGGCTGCCCTCGAATCCGTCGTCAAACAGCAGAGTGAGAAGCTGGACGATTTGGAGAACAGGGGGCGCCGCAAAAACTTACGTTTCATAGGGATTCCTGAATCCGTGGGAGATGGAGCCCTCTTTACTTACCTGCAATCGTGGCTGGATCAACTTGTTGGCGGGGCCGCGGGAGGTCGGGTAAAGCTGGACCGCGTGCACAGACTGGGACCCCGCAGAGAGCAAGCGCAGCGTCCCCGAGCAGTCATCGCCCGGTTCCAGGAATACCGACAGAAGGAGGAGGTGCTGCGACTTGCTCGCAACCGCAGGGTTTCCGACCCTCCGCCTGCTGAACGCATCCTTGTCTTCCAGGACTATTCCGTCCTTGTTAGCCAACAGCGACGAGCCTTCTCTTCAGCCTGCGCCCAGCTGTTCGCTAGAGGAATCCGCTTTTCGTTGCTGTACCCAGCCCGCCTGAGGGTGGAACACCAGGGCCGTACAAGATTCCTCGCGACGCCGGTAGAAGCAGCTGCGTTCTTAGACTCCCTCAATGTGCCTAGCCCCACTCCTTCTTGAGGGCCCCTACCATTGGCTCTAAAGACCTTGGACTGCCGTGGTCTACTATGTGCCGGCTAGCCTGGACATTTTCTTTTTTTTTTGCTTTTGCTTCCCCTTTTTCCCCCTGACCCACACTTTTGTCTTGGCCATCTTATTCCCTTATTTTTTCATGTATTACATTTTTTAAATTTTTTTTTTTTTTTTTTTTTTTAGTTTATTAGTATTTAGCTCGCATGGAGGCTCTGGGTTTTTTGGAAGTGTTGCTTTGTTTCCCCTCTCCCCCCCCCTATTTTTCCCTATTTTTGATTTCCTTTCTATTGTTACTGATTTCATTCACCTTCTTTTTATTCCCCTTTTTTTTGCCGATTCTCCTGGGTCTTGATTTCTCAGGCTTTTTTAGAATGGGCCCCACCACTGAAACGCTCGCTGTGCATCCCTACGTCTGAGAGCCTCCCTGCGGATGTACAAGGTCCTGGTAACAGTGTAACATTATGTAGCCTATGTGGGGTTACTTTGTCTCCCTGTTGTATAGTTCGCAGGATTATTTTGTTTCCGTTGTTGCTGGCACTTGTTGCGCTCGCCTCGGTGGTGTTCCCTGGGATAGAGCCCTGGCCCCCCCCCGGTCTGGGTGCGATTGCAGGGGTTGGGCCGCCTCCGGTTTTTTTTCCCCCCCACGCCCCCTCCGTGCCTACCTCTGCGCCTGCTGACAGGAGCAGAGGCACCAGGGGGGATTAATTTCCGAGACTACAATCACCATCGCTGATATCCCTGATGGGTACGAAGATGGAGGGGGGGCTGCGATTCTGCACGCGTCTCCCCCCGGAGGCGGACTCTCCTGGCCTGCTTGGGGCCTGTCTCCGTCCTGGGCACCGCCGTCCGAGCCCGGGGTGAAGAGGGGAGGAGGAGTTCGCCGTGGAGGGCCGGGCGGTCCTCCTCCTCCCCCCCCCTCCTGTTAGTGAGCAGGGACGAGCCCGGCCACCCCCCCCTGGCAGTGCGACGCTTGAGTGCACTGTTAGGGCTACTGTTAGGGACACCCGGTGTCCCGGACTGACGGGCCCGGAGGCCCCTCGCTGGCCCCTTATGAGGCTGGGCGTGGGGGGGGGGGGAAATCGACAGGGCGACAGGGGGGTGCGTGGACCCCATGGGACTGCGATTGGGTGGATGCGGGAATGGGTTGCTTTTGCGATCAGGGGAGACCCCTCCTTTATATGATTAGGCAGCTCGGCCCTATGGGGGACACACACCGCGGGACACCGTTAGCATAGGGGTGGGAGGGGAGGGCATAGGGGGAGGGGTATCCCGACTGTCAGTGGAAGTTGTCCGACCGGGTGGGTGGACTTGTAGGAAGTGGGGGGGGGAAGGACGGGTGGAGGGAGGGAAGGGGGGGGGGAGGGCGGGAGGGAGGGAAGGGGGGGGAGGAAGGGAGGGAGGGGGAGGGAGGGTATGGGGTAACCGGGCTTTTTTGGGTAACTTTGTGGTGTTGCGCCCTTAAACTGCTAGAGAGAGGGGGGTCCCAGGCTGGGAGGACCTCCCTATTATATGTATGCTTAGCCTTTTGCCAGATCTTTGACACTGCCTCATGCCTCTAAAGATTGTTACTTGGAATGTGTGCGGACTGGGGAGCCCGCTCAAGCGCTATAAGGTGCTGCAAGCCCTTGCTCGCCAAAAGTGTGATATCGCCCTCCTGCAAGAAACCCACCAGACAGCTGAGGAGCATGATAAGCTATGCCGTTCGTGGGTGGGTCAGGTCTGGGGTTCCCCTGCACAGGGACGGAAGGGGGGTGTGGCGGTCTTGTTCCACAAGAGAGTTCGCTTTTCGTTGAGCACCCTCACAGCGGATGACATGGGCAGATATTTGCTTTTGCATGGTTACCTTGATGGGAACTTAGTCACTATTGGTAACCTTTACGGGCCTAATACGTATGTCCCCAACTTCTTTTGTGATTTGGCCTCCCGGATTGAACAGCTTCCCGATTGTCCCTTGCTCATAGGGGGCGATTTCAATGGCATCCTAGATGTCGAATTGGATACTTCCGCAGGGGGGGGGAGCCGGGACAGGATCCCTATGACCCGCATGTTGCAGAGATTCCGGAAACGGTTGGATCTGGTAGACCCCTGGCGATTGCTCCATCCCCTGGAAAGGGATTACACCCATCAATCTCGGGCGCACGGTTCGAGTGCCCGTATTGACTACATTTTGCTTTCGGGGGGAGCCCTTTCCAGGGTGGGAGAGACTCAGATCGGTCCGGTGGAGATCTCCGACCACGCTTGGGTGTGGTTGGAATTACACTGGGGGACAGCCTCTTCTTCTGGGTCTCGACTCTGGCGCTTCCCGCTTGATCTTTACCATGATGCTCAGTTCCATGGCTTCCTTCGCCAGCGCTGGCACGACTTTTTGGGCGATCATCGGTGTCATGAGGGGGACCCGGAATTGGTCTGGGAGACGGCGAAAGTAGTGTTGCGTGGCGATATTATCGGCTTTGCGGCCCGTAAGCGCCGGCTGATCGCTGACCGCATCATACGTTTAGAACGACAGGTGGTGAATCTGCGCCGCCGCTGTGCTCGTGCCCCGCTTGTACCGACTAAAAAGCGGCTTTGGGAAGCTCAGGTGGCGTTAAACGAGCTAATACACCAACGGGCCAAGAAATCCCACCTTTACTATCGGTATCAGATGTATTGTCACGGAGACAAAACGGGGCGGTTGCTTGCACGATGTCTGCGGGGACAGCGCGGCTCCCGTCTGGTGGCTGCCCTGCGAGATGACACCGGTAGACTCTGCAGAGAAAAGGAGGGAATTGCGCAACTTTTCAAGACCTTTTTCCAATCTCTGTATGAGCCCGAGAGGGTGCCGCCGGCTGACTTATGTGACTATCTGAAGGGCCTTGACCTCCCGCAATTGTCTCCAGCACAGCGTGAGTCTCTGGAGCAGCCGTTGACGGCTCAGGAGGTCCAGGGGGTAATCACCTCAGCCTGTTGTTTCAAGTCGCCTGGTCCGGACGGCCTGGGCGCTGAGTTTTACAAGCTCTTAGGAGACACTGTGACCCCAACATTGTTGGCAGTCTATGACCGTCGTATTGAACAGGGGGCCTTCCGATGGGGGAACAATCACGCTCATATTGTGTTGATCCCTAAGCCGGGCAAGGATCCCTTAGCGGCTGGCTCCTATAGGCCTATCTCGCTGCTTAATTTTGACTTGAAAGTATTAGCTAAGATTTTGGCTACTAGGCTCGCGGAGGTGTTGAGTCACCTCGTGCATGACTCTCAGGTGGGCTTTGTCCGGAGCCGCTACGCAGTGCGAAACTTGCGGAAAATTCTGCTTTCTCTGGAGTGGGCCCACCATCACCAACTACCTTCTTTGTTGATTAGTTTCGATGCCGAAAAGGCCTTCGATCGGGTGAATTGGGACTATCTCTGGGCACTTTTGCCGGAATATGGACTTGGTGCCCGTTTCTGCCAGATGGTGCGAAGTCTCTATGCCCAGCCGACGGCGGGGGTGGTTTGCAATGGCATCGCGTCGGAGGCTTTTGATTTAGGCCGTGGGACACGGCAGGGGTGTCCCCTCTCCCCCCTGCTTTTTGTCCTTTCCCTCGACCCCTTGATTAGGACCATCGAGGCCTCCAGGGAGATCTCCGGAGTGCGCATTGGCTCACAAGAATTCAAGCTCTCTGCATTTGCCGACGATCTGCTTGTTCACCTACTCTCCCCGAAGCGTTCCCTGCGTGGTCTGATGTTGGAATTTGACAGGTTTGGGAGAGTGGCGGGATTGCGCATCAATAAAGAGAAATCAGAGGCCCTTGATGTATCAGGCACTCTTCGGGGTGCGTGGGCCGGAGGGTTCCCGCTCAAATGGGCAACAGATGAGTTCATATACTTGGGGATTGCCCTGCCCAGTCACCCCGGCAAGTTGTATGGCCGTAATCTCGATCGGATCCTGAGAAGATTGCAAACGCAACTGCGGGCGTGGAGGGCTCTTCCACTGTCCCTCTCAGGGAAGATAGCGGCGGTACAGATGGTGGTCCTCCCCGCCTCCTTTACTGGCTTCAGACTCTGCCAGTGTGGCTGCTCCGCAAAGATCTCCGCCGCATCGAGGCCTGCTTTCACTCCTTTTTCTGGAGGGGAGGAAGGGCGCGTATCCCGTGGGCCCGGCTACTGGGCGGGTGGCGTGCGGGGGGGATGGGTCTCCCGGATCTGCGGGCCTATGCCTTAGCCTGCCAGGCACGACATCTGACGGACTGGCTGGGTGACACTGCTCACTACACACCCCGGCGTCTGGAGGAATGTTTTGTCGCCCGCTCACTCTGTTAGGGGTCCTGCATGGAGCCAACCCGGGTCTCCCCCGTTATATCAGGCAGAGTGTGTTGATCATCTCGGCGAAACGGACTTGGCAATGTCTCAACGCTCGCTGGGGTGCACCATGGCAGACCTCTAGTTGGTTGCCATTGCGAGGGAATCTTTCTTTTCCTTCGGGCTCGGAGTCGATACTTTTTCAGGACTGGGATAGCCGTGGCATCAAGCTCCTCGGCCACTTGGTAGAACCCTCGGGAATCTGCAAGTCCTTTGGGGCGCTGAGTCGGGAGTGGGACCTTTCCCCTCGGCACGCCTATGCTTACATTCAGGTGGCCCACTATATATCCTCCTTGCCGCGAGAGGCACTTTCTGCTGAGAGGGCTCAGCGGATTTTGGATTTCTTTGGCCTTGGGGGCGACGTTCCGGTATCGATATCTGCCCTCAAAGTCCGAGTGGTTGACCTCAGTCCCGCCCCGGACTACCGGGAGGTGGAGCTGGCTTGGGAGGGGGAATTGGCATGTGCAGTGCCCCCTGGCACGGTGCGGGCGGCACTCTCCCGCATAGTTGGCCTAGCTCGAGGGATGCGTTGGAGGGAGGTCCAGTTTAAGTGTCTCACTAGAGTTCACTTCTCCCCGAGGCGGGCGCTGCGGAGCCGACTTACTACAGACGGCAGTTGCCCCCGTTGCTCGGAGCCTTTGGCGACCCTCCTCCATATGTGGTGGGAATGTCCATCTTTGCAGCCCTATTGGCTTAAAATCTCTTCCTTTGTGGGGGGTCTTCTTCGGCAGCGCATCCGGTGGTCGGGCTCCCTTGTGGTGCTGGACTCCCTACCCCCCCATGCCCAGGAAAGAAGGGGGAACGGCTATTGGTCCGAAAGGCTTGTCTGGTGGGGAAGGCGCCGATCCTTCGATTGTGGAGGGATCCCCAGCCCCCTGCTTTCGGAGAGTGGAGGAACAACTTTCACCAATTGATGCAAATGGAACATCGTTGGGCGCGGGGCAGTGTCAAACGGTGGCCGGCCTTTATGGCGGTATGGGAGCCTTACATTGTACAACTGGGGCCCAGAAGTCGGAATGAGATTTTACAGTATGGGAGCTGAGGTACTACCTTGAGTGGTACAAGGAGGATTGATTGTGAGAAGGGCAACACCACAAGTTGTATCCGGGGGGCGGGGGGAGACAGAGGGGAGGGGCAGACAGCATGGGGGGTGGGAGGGGAGGGGAAATACTTTGTTAAATGCCACCTTGTGTTACTCTTTGTATTGCCCGGGGGGGCGGGGATCAGAGTACACCACGCCCTCCCGGTCCCTCTGTTTGCTTATATGTACTTTGTTGTACTGTTTATGGTGGATTATAAATAAACTATTTAAAAAAAAAAAAAAAAAAAAAAAAAAAGCACTGAAATAAATAAATAAAAAAATAATACATTGTTCCCAGCTCCCATCTCTTGCCACTCCTCATGTTGGGGTTCCTCGTGTTGTAGGCTCCCGGCCGCCTCTCATATTAAAAGCTCCATTCTGCTCCTGCTCTGTGCCCTTCGCTGCTGGCTCCGTCTCCCCGTCCTCCGACCGTTGCCCATCCGTCTGCACTTTTCGTAGGCCTGCCTCCTTCAGAGCCCGCACTGCTTCCTTACAGCTGCTGACTGTCCAACTGCGAGATCCCACATTAAAACTCAGTCCAAAGGGATACAGCCAGCGATAACGTACATTGGCCTTACACAAGGAAGCTGTAATGGGCTGCATTTCTTTCCGCCTCAGCAAAGTCCCAGCAGCCAAGTCCGCAAAGATTTCAGTTTTATATCCTTGCCATTGAAACTCCCGGAGCTTCCGCATCTGCCCCATTATTCTTTCTTTAACAGTATAGTCTTGAACACATATGATGATATTTCTGGGCCGATTTGGCCTACGCGGGCCCAATGCCCTATGCGCTCTGTCCAATTTAATCGCCTCCACTCCCTCTGCGCTCCTTCCTTCCCGCAGAATTGCCATGCAAACAGCCTCCGCCACTTTTCTGCTATCACTGAACTCCGGTTCTTCTGGAATACCTCTAATTCGCAGATTGTTACGTCTGGAGCGGTTCTCCAGATCCTCCACTTTCAAAGACATTTGTTCCTTCCACTGCACCATCTCCCGCAGTGCACTTTCCACTCCTTCCTGCTTCACGTGCAGCTGATCCATCTGCTTCTCATGTTCCTCCGTTCTCCTGTTCAACTCACTCACTTCCTCCCTCAGCTCTCCGCAGACTTCGCTCACCTCAGCTTTTACTGCCATCAGCTCATTTTTGATTTTGGCTAGCCAAGTTCGCAGCTCCTCTCTGGACACATTCTGAACCACCGTTTCTCCTGATTCCACCTCCGCTTGCTTCCCCATCTTTCGCTCCGCCATTTCTCCACTCGCGGAGCTTCCCGCCGCCATCTTGCCACCACCACCTTCAGCATGCGCTCCTCCGTATGCGAACTCTCTCAGGTCCGCCGCCTTTTTCCTGGTGGTCATCGCTCTCCTGGTACTCCCTCTCCTCTATCCCTCCGTTAAACCTACTTTCCTCACCGCTTTGGGGGGGTTTCACCTCTTTACACTGGGTTCGCTACCGGAGCTCTATCCTTAAGCTGCCATCCTTAAGCTCTATCCTTAAGCTGCCGTCACTTCCTCCCTGAATAAGATAATTTAGCTGCAAATCATGCAAACAGAATTCCATTAAAAATGAAACTGGGGGAACAACTAACAAACTCATACTGAAAACAAAATCATTGCATGAGTGTATGGGATTAAAGTATTAAATAGGTATTGAGGTAACCCAGTGTCAAATGCCCTGTGAGTAACCATACAAATCTTAAACTTGATTCTACAAAGATGCAGACAGCAGTCCAGCAGTGAGATGGGGCTATCCAGTCTTTTGCCTTGAGTGCCACGTGAATGATTATTTCCTATTTGGTGAGAAGTTGTATATGTATTCTTGGTGCAAAGTGCTCCTGGCTCTAAGAGAATGAGTCTGATTTTTGGAGGCTAGAGTAGCTGACAGAGTAGCTGAGGCAGACAGAGATGCATATAGAAAAGAACTATAGGGACATAGTAGAAAAATCCCGCCTCCAGTCTGGCAGCCTCTGTTCTGCCTTGGAGGAGCAAGCTCACTTGAAAGGAGAGCATCACCTTGGTGTGGTAGGAAGTGATATGATAGCCAGAATCTTTCCACCAGGGCACAGGTTCTCAATGCAGTGCTTAGGATACACCTAGTTAGTCAGGTTTTCAGGATAAACACAATGAATTTGCATAAGAGAGATTTGCATACAATGGAGCATTGCATATTCATTGTGGTTATCCTGAAAACCTGACTGGCTAGGTGTATCCCAAAGACTGGGTTGAGAATCCCTGTTCTAGGTGATGCAATATCCTCTTGCACCAAGGATGTTTCTCCAGGGATTTCTGCCAAGGAAGGAAGGGTTGAGACAGCTGTTTTAGTTGGTGATTTTGAACATTAAACATGTAGATACTAGGGTATCTGGTGGGCATGAGGATGACTTGGTCACTTGCCTGCCTGGAGTGCAGGTGGCGAACCTCAAGCATCACCTAGATAGGATTTTAGACAGTGCTTGAGAGGAGCCAGCTATCTTAGCACATATGGGTAGCAATGACGTAGGAAACTATGGGAGTGAGTTTCTGGAAGCCAAATTTAGGATTTTAGATAGAACGTTGTGCAAATAAAGGTCAATAAACAAGCTGCAGGTGATACCTTTCTATTGGACTAACGTAATGTATCTTTGACAAGCTTTTGAGAGCTATTCTCTCTTTATCAGTCAGTGAAAATTAGGGCCATGTTTTCAAAGTATGCTGCCTGGGAAGTGCAAGGGTAACGCATATTTTTGGTGCTGTGCCGCAAAGTAGTGCAGGGCCTTGTGCTAAAACCTGGGCAGCGTGCATCTGGGTGGTGCCTGGGTGTGATGTGGTTGTTCCTGTTGTGGTACCACTAGCGCAGGCCTTGGAAACCTACACTACTGGTCTTAATGGGTGGCAATAGTAACTCAGCGAACTGTGCAAAATTCAGGGATATGGCTTTCCCCAACCCTTGCTTCTAGAACACTGCCCTGCGCTAGTAGTGCAGCCCAAACCCATGTTACTAGCATGGGGCTTATTAAACATGCCCCTTGCATTGTAAGGCCTCTGGGAATAGGAAAATACCTACTGTACCCGAATGTACCATCCTGTGAGAATTATATCCAATATTGTTTTTAAAAAGGTGCCTTTAAGTATGGACCAGAGTTGAAAGATTCCACGTTACCCCCTACTAAATGAAAAGCAGGTTGATAACATGAACAAAAAGCATACTTTGACACTGTATAGAAATGCTAGAAGTCGAAAAAATAATATGGGAGAATATATAGTACCAAGTGAAGAGGTAGATATGATTGACATTTGCTTATTTATTTATTTCATTTATTTAAAATAGTTTCCTAGGCAGATTACAGATTATAAAGCATAACACATTAAATTAAATTAAATAGAATAAAATAACTAAAGAATGTACCATACATTCAAAAATCATAAACCGAGTACATAAAAGAAAGAGAAAAAAACAAAACAGACTAAAACAAAATGATAGTCTTTTAACAGATGTCTATACGGACATCATTTTACACTGTTATCTTAGCCCCTGGAAAATTATGGAAAGGTTTGTTGAAATAAGTGTGTTTTCCATTTTCTTTGAAATATAGCTATGTATTACATGATTTGCCATTCCGCTGGTAAGAGTGAAATGCACGAGGTGGACGGTACATGTTTAGAACAGAGGAAATACTAAGTGGTACCTCGTGGGTCAGTGCCTTGTAGATCAGCAAAAATAATTTTAAACATGATGCGCCATCTTATTGGAAGCCAATGTAGGTCAAATACAACAGATGTAATATATTCAAAATGACCAGAACTGCTGCTGAGTTTTGGATAATTTTGAGGGTTTGGATGATATAAGCCAGAAGTCCTAGATACAAAGAGTTATAGTAGTCCAGATGCCTGGATTACTGTACGGAGATAGTTTTCTGATAAAATAACAATCTCCATACAGGTAACCTGCCATATTTAAAGTGCATTCTTGGCTACAGTTTTGATCTGCTTTTGCACAGCAAATTGAGCGCCAAGGGTCACCCCTAGATTTTGTACCTGAGAAGAGATTGGTATAATCCATTCACCAGCTTTCATCCGAATGGGCATCTCAGGTGAATTGACCCAACTCAGATGAAGAACCTCAGTCTTCTGAACATTCAGGACCAATTTATTTTGATGCATTCGGGTCCTCAAGGTCTTAATACAAAGCTACATACTCCAGTGTTTGTGTCAGTGAAGTTGCGACAGCAACAGAAAACTGAATGTCATTGGCATAGATGAGATAACTAAGCTTTAAACCTGCAATTTACAAATGGGGGCAAGGTAAACACTGAAGAGGATGGAAGAAAGTACAGACTGTTGCAGTACTCCAGTGGATAACTGAAACCATATCAGACACTACTGGAAGGAGGATAATCAATGGGACCCTATGATACCAGGGTACAAATTATATCGCAATGAGAGGATAGATGAAATTGGTGGACGGGTGGCGCTATATGTTAAAGAGAGTATGGAGTCTGACAATTCCATATGAGAAGGGGAAGGGAATAGCAATAGTTGTTTACTATCAGCTGCTTGGCCAGAATGAATGGACAGCTGATAAAATGCTAACAAAATTGGCAACATAGTAATAATGAATGATCCAGAAAACTACAAACCAGTGAGCCTTATGTCAGTGCTAAGCAAATTGGTAGAAACCATTATTAAAAACAAAGGGCCCGATATTCAGTGCCAGCAATCAGCACTACTAAAGCGGCTAACTGCTGGTGCTGAACTTTAAACTTGGGGTCCATATCTGGGCTCCAGCAATGAATATCTGGGCTGCCCAGATTGCCATGTGTCACTAACTGGGCAGTGACTATCCAGTGCTACCCTGGAATGCTCCGGCACACCTTGATGCTAACCAGTTAGCATGTGGGCGTGTAGCAGCAGCCCACACGAACTGTGTTAGTGCTGTTGAATATCCTGTAGAGGTCTGTAAACCATGCAAATGCTTTTGAATATCTTCCCCAAAATTACTGAACATAGTCATAGTTTAATGAGACAAAGCCAAAATGAATTTGGCCAAGGGAAGTCTTGCCCCACCAGTCTGCTACATTTTTTGTAGGTGTGAATAAACATGTAGATAAAGGTGAGCCAGCTGATGCAGTATATTGGATTCAAGGTCCCTCATGAGAGATTCTTGAGGAAATTAAAGTTATTAATTAGAAAGTAATATTCTATTGTGGATTGGGAACTGGTTAAAAGATAGAAAACAGAGAGTAGGGTTAATGGGCCCATAGCTTTTTAATATATTTATAAATGGCCTGGAAATGGGAACAACAGGCAAGAGAGTTTGTTGGACTGCTGGACACCAAGGGATAAAAGGAGTGCTCGGGAAGGATAAGGTAATAGCAGAAAAACTAAACTCCTCCTCTGCCTTGGTCATTACTGATGAGGCAGTTGGGGCTTATAACCAAACCAGAAAACTACTTTGATGGTGAACTATTACTGGCAAGGCATGAACTAAATACTAAGAAATAAAAAAAAATAAATGATTCAACATTACTAAAGCATATCATTATAGTTCTAAAAATGTAGTAGATCATATTGACACCTCTCACTTGGTTTGCAGCTTGTCGTGCTGTGAGGGCTTGCGTGCATCAGTGATGCTGAGAGCTAAGCTATCGGTAGTTTAACTACTGGCAGGGTCTCCCAAGATGGACAGGTCTCAGCTGAGGTGCCAGACCAAGACAAACCACCCATCTGGGCAGCAGCAGAATGGGATATGTTGATGGCGGAGGATCACATTTCTGTGACAACGGCAACAACACCAAACTTAAACTGCGTGGAAGAAAGGCCCGGCAATCTACTTCTGTATCTTGCCATGAAAACCCAATGGATAGCTACAACAAAACAAATTGTGCTATGGTGCTGGAAGATGAGACCCCCAGGTCAGAAGGCACTCAACTAGCTACTGGGGAAGAACTGAAGACTTTTCAGAGTAAAGCCAGCATTTATGATGTGGTTGGATCAAAGCCCTCGGGAAGTCTGACTGCTGATGTAGCTGCGCATGAAATGAAAGTCAGAAGCTGTAAAGATGTCTTACACATTGGAACATGGAACGTACGAAGCATGAACCAAGGGAAGTTGGAGGTGGTCAAGAATGAAATGGAACGTGTACAACTTGATCTGCTGGGTGTCAGCGAACTGAAATGGACTGGCATCAGGCACTTTGCATCAGATGATCACATGGTCTACTATGCTGGAAATGAAAGACAAAGAAGAAATGGTGTTGCATTTATAATAAAGAAGAAACTTGCAAGAACTGTAATGAAATACAATGCAGTCAGCGAACGCTTAATCTCTATTTGTCTACGAAGAATGCCTATCAACACAACTATAATTCAAGTATATGCCCCAACAACAACTGCAGAAGAGAATGAAATTGAAGAGTTCTATGAACAAGTACAAGCTGAAATTGACAGAACATGCAAACAGGATATCCTGATAGTCATGGGTGACTGGAATGCAAAAGTTGGCAACAAAGAAGAAGTAGTTGGAAAATATGGACTTGGCAACAGAAATGAAGCTGGAGAGAGACTGATAGAATTCTGCAAGACCAACGATCTATTCATCTCAAACACCTTCTTCCAGCAACACAAGCGGCGACTGTATTCATGGACTTCACCCAATGGATTGTATAAAAATCAAATTGACTACATCTGTGGAAGTCAACGATGGAAAAGCTCTGTAACATCAACAAAGACAAAACCTGGAGCTGACTGTGGTACAGATCATCAACTACTAGTATGCAAATTCAAGCTAAAGTTGAAAAAGAGCAAACCACTCATGAATGCAGCAAAATATGACCTTAAGAATATACCACTGGAATTTAAAGACTGCCTGCAAAATCGATTTGCTGCTTTAGATACAAATGACAGAACTCCGGAAGAGGTATGGAATGACATCAAGAAGGTTCTGTTGGAAGAAAGCGAGAAATCTCTACAAAAAGTGAAAAAGCAAAAATGGCCAAAATGGATGATGGTAGAAACTCTGAAAATTGCCCAGAAAAGCAGAGAAGCTAAAGCCAGAGGAGAAAGAAAGACAATTGCAGAACTCAGAGATTTCCAACGTGCAGCAAGACAGGACAAGGAAAAGTACTACAATGACACTTGCAAGGAAATAGAAGCAGAAACTATTAGAGGAAGAACAAGATCGGCTTTCCTAAAGCTACGAGAGTTAAAGAAAAAGTTCCAGCCTCGAATTGGAATGTTACAAGATGCTCAAGGTTCCATGTTGAATGATGCTGAGAAGATCAAGAAAAGGTGGAAGGAATATACAGAGTTTTTATATGATAAAGATCAAGTGGACCAACAGCCGTTTCAACCTGTACCTTATGATCGGGAACCATTGGTGATAAAAGAAGAAGTTGAAGCAGCACTGAAAGCCTTATCAAAGAACAAAGCACCAGGCATTGATAGCATTGATTCCCATAGAGGTATTGCAGCAATCTGATGCAGCTGTTACCGTACTTACAAGGCTCTGCCAAGAAATATGGAAGACAACATCATGGCCAACTGACTGGAAAAGATCTGTGTTTATACCAATACTAAAGAAAGGTGATCCAACTGACTGTGGAAATTATTGCACAATCGCTCTGATCCCACATGCCAGCAAGATTCTACTGAAGATTATTCAAAAGAGACTACAACCATACCTGGAACAAGAACTACCTGAAGTGCAAGCAGGGTTCAGGAAAGGGCGAGGAACGAGAGACATCCTTGCGGATGTGAGATGGATCCTTGAAAAGACTAAAGAATACCAAAAGGATATCTATTTGTGCTTTATCGACTATAGCAAGGCTTTTGACTGTGTAAACCATGAGAAACTCTGGGCCACATTAAGAAGCATGGGTATACCAGAACACCTGATCGTTCTCTTGCGCAATCTGTACATTGATCAAGAAGCAACAGTTCGAACGGAACAAGGAAAAACAGAATGGTTTAAAATAAGCAAAGGTGTAAGGCAAGGCTGCATACTTTCCCCCTACCTGTTTAATATATATGCAGAACAAATCATCAGAGAAGCAGGATTGTATGAGGACAACAGAGGTGTGAAGATTGGTGGAAGACTCATCAACAACCTTCGCTATGCTGATGATACCACATTGCTGGCTGAAAGTGAAGATGATCTCAAACATTTGCTTCTCACAATCAATGAACATAGTCTCAAAACGGGCCTGCTCCTTAATGTAAAGAAGACAAAGATCATAACAACTGGCATAATCAACAGGTTCATCGTTGAAGGAGAAGAAATTGAAATTGTGAACAACTTTAACCTACTTGGATCAACTATCAATAAAGAAGCAACAAGCAGTCAAGAAATCAGATGACGCATTGCTCTTGGCAGAATGGCAATGAAAGACCTAGATAAGATTCTCAAGAGCAGAGATGTCTCTCTCCATACAAAGATTCGACTTGTTCAAGCCATGGTATTTTCAATAACATCATATGGATGTGAAAGCTGGACAGTGAAAAAGACAGACAGGAAGAAAATTGATGCCTTTGAATTATGGTACTGACGGCGAATACTGTGTGTACCATGGACTGCCCGAAGAACAAACCAGTTGGTATTAGAGGAGATCAAACCTAAGCTTTCTTTAGAAGCTCAGATGACAAGACTTTGAATTTCATACTTTGGACACATCATGCGAAGAGAGAGATCATTAGAGAAAGACATCATGCTTGGCAAGATAGAAGGTCAACACAAAAGAGGAAGGCCAGCAATGAGATGGATCCATACAATAACAGCAGCTACAGGTACCAGTCTGTCAACAATGAGCCGCCTGACTGAAGACCGAACACAATTTAGGATAGCTATCCAGAGGGTCGCCATGAGTCGACTCCGACTCGACGGCACTTAACAAC
Source organism: Ichthyophis bannanicus (assembly GCA_033557465.1). Taxonomy (NCBI): domain Eukaryota; kingdom Metazoa; phylum Chordata; class Amphibia; order Gymnophiona; family Ichthyophiidae; genus Ichthyophis; species Ichthyophis bannanicus. The sequence continues at coordinate 66,593,135 of CM066035.1, forward strand.
ATATTGACAGACTAAAGAGCAGAAAATCACCAGGGCCAGATGGTTTTGGAGAAAGGGAAAAAAGAGTGTCTAGGGAAACCATTCTGAGCTTTTCACGAACCAGATAGGTGTTCATATCCCTCAGGTCCAAGAAGGGATGGCATGCTTCCTTATTTTTGGGCACCAAGAAATACCCTGAGTAATCTCCCAGCTCTTCATACCCTGGTGGAATAAGTTCAACTGCATTTGCAGCCTGAAGAGAGTTCCTGAAGAAACATACAGTATCCCAGTGCTGAGGCATTATTGAATGCACTCTTGGTGGACAATTTAGAGGGATTTTGAATAGGTGAAATCTGTAACCAATAAATCTATACCTATTCTGGATTTTTTGAGAACCCAAGAGTTGGAGGTTCAAAAGGACCATAGCTCCACAAATAATGTGAGCCTCCTTCTGGCAGAAAGGTTTTCTGGGCTATGTTCTCTAGGAGCCTGTCAAAACTCTATACCTGGTTTTGGTGGGTATGCTTTATAGACCTTCTGAGTCTTCTGCTGCTGAGAATGGGAGTGAGAAGGCTGTTTGTTCTGGGCATAGTGGGACAGTGAAAGATACCTATGCCTGTAAAAGCAGTAGGATCTCCGATGCATCTTGCACAAAATATATTGGCCTGGCAAAGTACTTGCAGTCAGACTGCCAGGAAAACACAGGAGATGCTGGGTAACCAAGAGTCGGCACAGACTTGTAGACACACACTCATCTTATTCTTTACTTTGGTCTTTACTGAAGATGATGATGTACGGAAGTTATCCATGCTTGAAATGGTATTTAAAGGTGATGTATCAGAAGAATTGAAAGAAATATCAATAAACCGTGAAGATGTATTACAACTATTTGATAAAGTGAAGAGTAGCAAATTACCTGGACAGGATGGTATACATCCAAGGGTCTTGAAAGAACTGAAATATGAGATTGCAGATCTACTATTAGTAATCTGTGAACTATCATTAAAATCATCTGGAGTACCTGAAGATTGGAGAATGGCCAATGTAACGTCAATTTTTAAAAAGGGTTCCAGGGGTGATCTGGGAAACTACAGATCGGTAAGCCTGACGTCAATACTAAGCAAAATGATAAAAACCATTATAAATAATAAAATTACTGAACATTGTCATGAGGTGGATCAAATAGTACCTATGGAAATAGGAAAATCTGAGCAGAGCAGTTCTAATAGTGACAGGTTAGAACAGCACATGGACCAGGGTTGCTATGGGCAATGAACACAAACTGAAGTACCAGGTGTAAGAGCACGCCCAAGTAGTAGATTACCTCATAGCCCATTAGGTAATGAGGGACAGCTGAGGGAAGGCTCGGCTCAGAGAAACACCAAGAGTGACGCAGTTAAAAATCACTCACCAGAAGTCAGAGGGAAAGCAGAGGAAGGAACTGGTTGGAGAGCTTATGAGAGAGCTTCACACGGAATCCTACAGGAAGAAGCCCAGGAGAGAATACCAGGGATTTGTTTCAGGGAGCAGTGCAGGACTGAACAAAAGCCCAGTGGTCTGAGCCACGGAGGTATTTCTGAAGGCAAGCTGAGAAAAGCTGTGGGAAAGAATCTTCCTAAGAACAGGTACCAGGAAGGCAAAAGTTTTTATCTGGAGGATACTTTTGTGCCCAAAGAGAAATGGAAAGAGAAAGGCAGTGAGAGGCTTTCATTTGAGAAAAGCTCTGTTAAGTTTCCTGTGCCCAGAAGCTCCATGAAAACTAAGCCAGAAGGTAGGCTTATTCCTCATAATAGAAGGGAAGCTGAAAGTCAGAGTTTTTCCTACACTTATCCAAGAGTGTGTGGCTCTCAGGAAGGAAACTCTGCAGTGTGTGGTAACCTCCCATTTTACTCCGGTAGAGAGGAGGAGGGGAGCCCTCTTAACAGAGAAGAGGGATTGTTTAAAAGTAGCCTGAGTTACAATCCTATAGAAGATAGCTCCGGGGAAGCATATGAGGATATGCAATGTGATTTTTGTGATGAAACACCTGCTGAATCCTACATGGATTGTACACTAATAATTTCAGATGATATTTCTTCACTGTGCTGAACTGGCCAGAGGGAGAATCTGTTTAAGGAAATAGAAGTGAAGAAACGTGCTTGTTTTAAGAATAAGGACTGTTTTGTACTACCTTTGTTTTGTCAGGCTGAAGATACAAGCATTCATTTTTGTTATAGTAGTTTGCCTTTATTTCATACCAGAAATATGGTTTTTGTCCTTTGTTCATATGTGCTAAAATTCACCAGGACGTGTAAATAAAAAGACCTCTTTTGAAGCCTTGCTACTCGACTGCAACTACACTCTTAGATTAGCTTGTGGGACTACAAATCCCAGGGGGCATTTTAACACCTGCTTGAGACACCCTCGCTGTTTAAGAAGAGGCCCCACTATAGCTCCTATGCTTTATGCCTCTGGGAACCTAGAGGTGGGTGACAACATGTACATAGTCATGGTTTAATGGGAGAAAGTCAATATGGATTTAGCCAAGGAAAGTCTTGTGTCACCATTCTCTTATATTTTTTTGAAGGTGTGAATAAAGATATAGATAAAGGGGAGCCGGTTGATATAGTGTATCTGGATTTTCAGAAAGCCTTTGACAAGGTCCCTCATGAGAGACTCTTGGCAAAATTAAAAAATCATGGATAGGAGGCAGTGTACTATTGTGAATCAGGAATTGGTAAAAGATAGAAAGCAGAGAATAGGAATAAATGGCCAATTTTCTCAATGGAGAAGGGTGAATAGTGGAGTACTCCAGGAATCTGTGCTAGGAACGCTGCTTTTTAATATAATCATAAAGGACCTGGAAATAGGAACAATGAGGGAGGTGATCAAATTTGCAGATGACACAAAATTATTCAAACTTGTTACAACACAAGAGGATTGTACAAAATTACAAGTGGACCTTGATAAATTGGAAGACTGGACTTCCAAATGGCAGATGAAATTTAATGTGGACAAGTGCAAAGTTATGCACCTAGGGAAGAACAACCCAAACTATGGTTACACGATGCAGGGTTCCACATTAGGAACCATCACCTAGGAAAAGGATTTAGGCGTCACCATGGATTATATGTTGTTTTATGTAAACTGCTAACTTTGCAGAGTTAAATGTTTAATGTGAACCGCTGCTGATCACTGGAAGGAGCGGTATAGAAATGAGTTCAAATAAATAAATAAATAAATAAACCCTCCACCCAGTGTGCAGCGGCAGCCAAGAAAGCAAATAGAATGCTAGGAATCATAAGGATAGGAATGGAGAATAAATCCAAGGATATTATAATACCTGTATCGTTCCAGGTTCCACTGCACCTTGAATATTGTGTGAAATTCTGGTCACCATATCTTAGAAAGGATATAGCAGAAATATAAAAAGTACAGAGAAGAACCAACAAAATGGTAAATGGGATGGAAGGATACCCCTATGAGGAACGGCTTAAAAGGTTAGGGCTCTTCAACTTGGAAAAGAGATGACTGAGGGGAGATATAATAGAGGTCTATAAATTAATGAATAGCGTGGAATGGGTAAACGTAGATCAGTTGTTTACACCATCAAAAAGTAGAAAGACTAGGGGACATGCAATGAAGCTACAATGTAACCCATTTAAGACAAATAAGAGAAAATATTTTTTCACTCAAATGCGTAATCAAACTCTGGAATTCGTTACCAGAGGATGTAGTAAAAGCTGTTAGTGTATTGTAGATGGATTTAAAAGAGGTTTGGACATGTTTCTGGAGGAAAAGGCCATAAACCATTATTAAAGAGGACTGGATAAATCCACTGCTTACCCATTGGACAAGCAGCATGGAATCTGTGTACCTTCTGGGAACCTGACAAGTATTTATGACCTGGATTGGCCACTGTTGGAAACAGGATACTGGTCCTGATGGACCTTGGTCTATCTCAGTATAGCATTTCTTATGTTCTTATGCTGTGAAACCTCTGAAATGAAGTGGAGGCTGGGTCAGAAGAGGGCCTGGAGAGGGTTTTGAGTGTGACAGTATGTTGCTTGATCATGGTTGCAGCTTCTTGCACCTATCTCTGAAGAGACTATCTCTATAACCTGGCATGTCAGTGAGCTGTTCTGAACACTGGGTTGGAAGTCTGAGACCTGAAGCCATGAGAATCTCTGGGTGCCAGTACTCATGGAGGGGGATCTCAATGCCATATTGAAAATATTATACATGGCTTCGACAATATATTTTCCATACTCATTCCCTTGACTCACTGGGGATCAATATTAACTCAGACAGCCCCTCCGCTATTAATACACATCTCTAATGATGGAAAAGGAAAACCCAAAACTTGCACATGTTCAATTGAGATATATGTTTAATATCATATTGTCCTAGGCAACATAGAAAATACTGTCTAATGTCTACCTATCCTATGTAAAAAGTTCCATGTAAATAGTTTGAAAATGTTCCATGCAATGTTACATGTACATAGTTACAAATATCGTTCCATGTAAAGTATACCAAAGTATACAAAATTGTTAACTGTTCAATGTAAACCGCCCTTGATCTCTGGAAGGGGCGGTATAGAAGAAATAGATAAATAAATAAATAAATAAATATTACACAGCTTTCTCTGGAGAGAGAAAGCCAGCAAACTCGTCCAGATTGTGCATGATGTTTCACAAGTTCATGCCCATATGATGTCAGCATAGCATTCTGAAAGAATTTCCTCCCAAAAGAATCCAAAGTCTTAGCGTCCCTCCACAGGAGCACCAAAGAATAAGACTTAGAACTTTTGGCTCTTCTGAGAGTGGATTCAATGACCATGGAATAGTGTGACAACTGGAGCTTCTGGAATCTAGAAGCCTTGTGAACTCTATATATAGAGTCAACCTTCTTACTGACTAGACGCACAGAGAGGGGAGAGTCTCCCATATTCTCATCTTCAGCTCTGAAGGATGCGGTGCATGGGCACTCTCATCGCTTCCAAAGGGGGATTGGAATATTGGAGAATATCCAACTCTTCAGCCCTGGGCTCCTCCTCCTTTTCCAAATGAAATGGAATGGACGGCCATTTCCCTGACAAAATCATGGAATGTAAGCTCCTCAGATGGGAACCTATGTCACTCATGAGGAGGTATGGGATCTGAAGGAAGCTCTAGGGATCTCTTCTCTGACAAGTACTCAGAGTCATACTCAGATTCTCAGAAGCGTTCACATGCAGACTCAAAGAGCTACTGAAATGATGTCTGAGCATCTGCCTGAACCACTCTGCTTCCCTGGAAAGGCAGATATCCTCTAGAAGCATTGGTGTACCGATGACCTCCGATATCTAGGTGATCAATCTCCTGCTGATGCACTTGAGACTGATGTCAGCTGGGCAGGGCCCACTATTGAGGGCTTTCGAGGTCTTGATGTCAATTGCTCTCCTGCAGGCAGATGTCGAACTCAAGGATAGTTTTGATGACTCTGTGGACCACTGTCAATGCCATAAAAGCAGCAGCTTCACATAGGGCAAAGAACATCATCATCCTCTGCTTGAGGCATCTCATAGAAACAAAGAAACATGACGGCAGAAAAAGACCACATGGCTTATCTAGTCTGCCCTTCCATATCAACCACTACAACAGTCCCCTTTTTTCCTTTAGAGATCCATTTGTCCCATGCCTTTTTAAATTCAGACACTGTCCTTATCTCTATCATCTTCACTGGGAGACTATTCCACGGATTTACCACTCTTTCCGTAAAAAAATATTTCCGCATATTACTTCTGAGTCTATCCCCTTTCACCCTCATCCTATGTTCCCTCTTAGCAGAGCTTGCTTTCAATTGAAAGAGGCTCTCCTCCTGTGCATTTATGCCACGGAGGTATTTAAACGTCTCAATCATATCACCTCTATCCAGCCTTTCCTCTAAAGTATACATATTAAGATCCTTAAGTCTGTCCTCATATGCTTTATAACAAAGACCACTAACTATTTTAGTAGCCACCCTCTGTACCGACTCCAGCCTGTTTATATCCTTTTGAAGGTGCAGTCTCCAGAACTGCACACAATATTCCAAATGAGGTCACACCAAATACAGAAGCACTATCACCTCCTTTCTTCTACTGGCCATTCCTCTCCCTATGCACCCAAGCATCCTTCTAGCTTTTGCCATTGCCTTTTCTAGCTGTTTAGCTACTTTAAGATCAGACACAATCATGCCTAGGTCCCGCTCTTCATTTGTGGACAAAAATACCTCACCTCCTATACTGTATTTATTTATTTATTTATTTATTTATTACAATCTCTTATATACCGCGCTATTTGGCATCAGCGCGGTTTACATTATAACACAACGACCATAACTCCCTTGGATTTCTGCAGCAACATTAAATCTCAGCTGCCAAAATCTAGACCATTCTTCAAGCTTAGCTAGATTCCTCCTCTTGTTATCTACACCTTCCTGGGTGTCTACTCTATTGCAGATTTTGGTATCATCCGCAAGAGGCAAACCTTACTTGACAGCTCTTCCACAATATCACTAACAAAAATGTTAAAAAGAAATTGGACCAAGGACAAATCCCTTGTACACACCACTGGTAGCCTCCTTCTCCTCAGAGTGAACTCCATATCTCCAGGAACAAGCAGGAATGTAGTCTTCACATAAGGGTGACGTTGGTACCGATGGAGCCCGCGAGGGAATGCTCCCCAGAGTCCAATAGGAGAGCTTTTGGGAGCATCCCACTGCCCCTGTGTAGCTGCCTTCCCCCCTTTCCAACTCTCCCTCCTCAGATCTTCGTTTTCCATAGAGCCGACTGGAAGCAAATCCTGTCACTGCAGAAAATTCCTGTTTTTCATATTTTTGTGGTTCTCGTCTGCCTTCTCGTTGACGCTGGTACCGACTTCTGTCGGTACTTTCTTTCTTTTTTCTTTCTTTCTTCTCTTAAAAAAAAACTGTGAAGAAGGTGGTTTTCCTTCTTCAGGCACATTGACACTATCTTAGGCTTAGGCCTTCCATTTGTCTCTGACAAAATGGAGAAACCATCCAGTGGGTTTAAGAAGTGTTCTAGGTGTTGTGGTACTATTTCGGCCACCGACACCCATACCTAGGGCCTGATCACTAACAGTCAGAATGTCCTCTCTGCAGAAGGATGACGAAGAGAGGCCTACAGAATCGAGCAGCAAAGCTGGGCACCCTCTTCGCCTCTGATGCCGTCTCTTTAGCATCAATGTCATCGAGAGCTTCACCTTCCTCCCATGGATCTCTGGTTTTGAAACCTAAGTCTTCATCGAAGGCTGGTCGCCCCCCCCCCCCCAAGGGTAGATCTTCTAAGCATCGAGATGCCTTGGATGTTGCCCTGGATGGGGACACACCGGCCAAACAACCCCGGCAGGAGGACCTTCCCTCCAAAGCCTTAGTGGGGTCCCAGGATGCTCCTGAGGCTTCCACCTCTGGAGAGCTCCTGGTGCCATGCTCAGGGATTGCGGCCTGCAGTTCTGGTACTGATACCCAAGCATCGGCAAGCTCTATGGATCAACGTATTCTTGCCATCGAGTGGAGCTTAGCGGCCCTACTGGCGACCTCGGTTCCAGTGAAACCTTTGCAGTCGGTTACGCAGACGTCAGTACCGGTATAGGCTGCATCGACTTTCTTGCTGCTTTCCACGCTACCACCCATGCCGGCCCTCAAATCCATTTCCGGTACCGAGGTTCCGACTACACAAATTCCAGGTACCGGCTTCGACCGGTACCGAGTTCGTATGGAGTGGGAACACCCTCCCCGATGATACTTCAAGTCTTCGGATTCCGATTCCTTGGACGATGAATCGTTCGATACTCGAGACATGCAGACTCTCCTGGAAGACACATCTCCGTCTCCACAATGCCGCAAATCTCCACCAGAGGACATGTCTTTCTAAGACTTTTGCGATACTGCTAGGGCCCTGTCCATAACAGTAACATTGGAGAAGGAGCCTTGGGCTGAAGAATTGGAAATTCTTCAATACCCAGTGGCTCCAAGGAAGTGGCTACGCTTCTTATCCATCGGATACTTCACGACCTCATGCTTCATATGTGGGAGACACCCCTTACTATTTCTCTCCATACCCGCCGGCTCGATACCATGTACCGGGTACCCTGGTTTTCAAAAGACACAACTGCCACACCATTCCATGGTAATGGAATCGGCAATGTGTCAAATCAAGAATGTGAAAACACATTCCTCGAACCCTCCGGGAAGGGAATCGAGAACCCTTGATGCTTTTGGTCAACGTTGCTTTCTGGCTTCCATGCTATCAGCCAGAATCAGTTCCTATATACTGTATAAGGGTATGTTCCTCAAAGAGGTGGCTAAGGATTTGGAGTTAATGGCTCCTCCTTCTCCCCGATGACAAGAAGGCAGATTATCTCACCCTTGTAAAGCATGCTCAGAAGGTCTCAAAATTTGTCAATAGAGCAACTTTTGATTGCTTTGAGTGCATCAGCAGAACTACATCCATCTGCATGTGTATCTCCATTGGTGCATGTAGGATTACTTGGCTCCAAGCATCAGATCCTGAACAATGGGTTCAAGATAAGCTGGGTAATATACCTTGCACCGACGAAAACCTTTTTGGCAAGGATTGGCAAGACAAGGCCTCTCAGTTGGAGTCTGAGAATACTATCCTGAATAGATTCTTTAGATCTACTGCCAACTCAGCTAAGAAGAAGGCAGCAGCAAAGAAAGTCTTCTTCAATAAAAAAAGACTTCTTATACCCCTGCTGTTCAATGTCAGCATCATGCTCGACAGCAACCTCCAAAACATCAAAAGAAGGCTCAGATTCCCAAGTCTCAGCCACCTCAGCAGGCTCAGGCTGCTCCGGGTTTTTGACTCCTTTCTAGGGAACATAGCTGACCTGCCTCTGGAGAATCCTGACCCTATCCACATTCCCTGCAGACTCTGCAATTATGCCCACAGATTGCATCTCATCACCTCAGAACAGTGGACATTAACAATAGTACGGTAGGGATACAGACTTCATCTACAAAGCCTACCCCCCCCCCCCCCCCGACTTCACCAAGAGAGTTCCATTCTCAGCCCCCTCTCACTGCTCTATTACTACAAAAGGTCACCTCCCTGCTACTGGAGGTTCCAACATTCCAGCAGGGGATGGGCTTCTATTCTCCTTACTTTATTATTCCAAAGAAAACAGGGGGATACAGGCCCATTCTGGACCTCAGAGACCTAAACAAGCATCTACTATGGGAGAAGTTCAAGATGGTCTCCCTGGAGACCCTTCTTCCCTATCTCCAAAGTCAGGACTGGCTCTGTTCTCTAGATCTAAAGAAAGCATACACTCATATTCTATCTATCCAGAACACAGAAAAGTCCTGTGCTTCATGTTTCAGGGAAGACACTATCAATACAGAGTCCTATCTTTCAGCCTCACTTCTGCCCCAAGAGTCTTCACAAAATGCATGGCAGTAGTAGCTGCATTTCTAAGGACTCTAGGGATATTTGTCTTCCCTTACTTAGATGACTGGCTCATAAGAGCAAGCGCCTCTCAAGAGGCCAGTCTGTCCCTCTCACGCACCATGCAGGTGTTACAACACTTGGGATTTGTAATAAATCTTCCAAAGTCCCAAGTCGTCCCCTCTCAAACTCTAGAGTTCATATGGGCCCTCTTAAACACTCAGCAGTCAAGGGCATTTCTGCCCCAACTCCGCTGTGCTCGTCTCAATCAGTTAGCATCTCAGGCATGTCTCAAGATCTATCTGACTGTTTTGAGGACTATTGATGCTTTTGTTAGTTTTTTTCTGGTAGTTTTTTGCTTCTTTAAAGATTGCGTAAGAATGCATCTTTTCTGTACAAGCTGTTGCTTGTTTTTTTTTTGTTTGAAAATTCATAAATTTAAAAAAAAAAAGAACTATCTGACTGTCCGAGAAATGCTACAACTTCTGAGTCATATGGCATCGATGGTGCATGTAGTTTCATATGCCCGTTTACACATGTGCACAGCCCAATGGACACTGGCATCCCAGTGGTCTCAAGCATCAGGTCACCTAAGCGACAAGATAAAAGTCTCTACCCTTCTGGTATTGTCTCTCCAGTGGTGGCAATTCCCAGAAAATCTTCTGGTAGGGTCACCTTTTCAGATGCCTGCACATCAATGTACCCTGATGATGGACACATCCAAACTGGGCTGGGAAGCCCATCTGGGATCTCTCTTCACTCAAGGACTCTGCTCTCAGCAGGAGTCACAACTTCACATAAATCTGCTGGAGCTCAGAGCCATTCTCGATGCTCTCAAAGTGTTCCAGGACTATCTTCGTTGCCGCAGAGTCCTAGTCCAAACCGACAATCAAGTGGCCATGTTCTACATGAACAAGCAAGGTGGAACAGATTCTTGGACCCTCTGCAGCGAAGCTCTACATCTCTGGTCCTTTGCCATACATCATGGCATTCACCTCCAAGCAGTGTATCTCCCGGGCAAGCACAATGTTTTAGCGGACAGACTAAGTCGAATCCTTCTGCCCCACGAGTGGACTCTTCATGTAGACACAGTCTCCTACATTTTTCAGATTTGGGGGACTCCAGAGATAAACCTGTTTGCAAGTCCTCAGAATGCCAAGCTCCCTTGCTTCTGTACCAGGACTCCTGCCCTGGACAGCCAACAAGTGGATGCTTTTAACCTCCACTGGAGACATGGCTTCCTATATGCCTTCCCTCCCATTCCCCTAATTCCCAAGACTATTTTCAAACTCCAGATGGGGCTTCATGATAGTCATAGTACCCTCTCCTTCTCCATCTGTCTCAGGCTCAACCCATAGATCTGGGGTCTGCTCCAGATCTCCTCTCTCAGGAGGAGGGGACGCTGCACCATCTCAATCCACAGTCTTCCAAGGTATTAACTTTCCACAGGAGGTTAAGGACATCCTCTTAGCTTCTAGAAAGCCATCCACCAGACGGTCCTATGCTTTCAAATGGCATAGGTTTTCTTTCTGGTGATCTCAGAATCTTAATCCCTTCTCAGCTCCAGTGGAAGCACTGCTTAAGTATCTCCTTCACCTATCTTCTTCTGGACTCAAAACCAATTCAGTAAAAGTACACCTAAGTGCAACTGCAGCCTCTCATGTGCCCTTAGATGGCCAATCCATCTCCTCTCAGCCGCTAGTAGCACGCTTCATGAGGGGTCTTCTATTAACCAAGCCTCCCATTAAGCCACCACCGGTGGCATGGGACTTCAATGTTGTTCTATGACAGCTTATCAAGCTGCCCTTTGAACCTCTAGCCACTACGTCACTTAAGTTTCTCATGTGGAAAGTCATCTTCCTCATTGCCTTCACTTCAGCAAGGTGCATCAGTGAGCTCCTGGCCTTAGTGGCTGACCCACATAAGATACGCCATACTGGGTCAGACCAAGGTCCATCAAGCCCAGTATCCTGTTTCCTACGGTGGCCAATCCAGGTCACAAGTACCTGGCAGGTTCCCAAAAAAGTACACAGATTCCACAATGCTTGTCCTGGGGTAAGCAGTGGATTTCCCAGATCCTCTTTAATAATGGTTTATGGACCTTTCTTCCAGAAACTTGTTTAAACCTTTTTTAAACCCAGCTACACTAATAGCTTGTACTGCATCCTCCGGTAATGAATTCCAGAGTTTGATTATGCCTTGAGTAAAAAAATATTTTCTCTTATTAGTCTTTTCCAAGTTGAACAGCCCTAACCTTTTAAGCCTTTCCTCATAGGGGTATCCTTCCATCTCCTTCACCATTTTGGTGGCTCTTCTCTGTACTTTTTCTAATTCTGCTATAGCCTTTTTAAGATATGGTGATCAGAATTGCACACAATATTCAAAGTGTGGTTGCACCATGGAATGATGTTGTTGTTAAGTGCCGTAGAGTCGGAGTCGACTCATGGCAACCCTCTGGATAGTTATCCTAAATTGTGTTCGACCTTCAGTCAGGTGGCTCATTGTTGACAGACTTGTACCCGTAGCTGCTGTTATTGTATCGATCCATCTCATTGCTGGCCTTCCTCTTTTGCGTTGACCTTCTATCTTGCCAAGCATGATGTCTTTCTCTAATGATCTCTCTCTCCGCATGATGTGTCCAAAGTATGAAAGTCAAAGTCTTGTCATCTGAGCTTCTAAAGAAAGCTTAGGTTTGATCTCCTCTAGTACCGACTGGTTTGTTCTTCGGGCAGTCCATGGTATACACAGTATTCGCCGTCAGCACCATAATTCAAAGGCATCAATTTTTTTCCTATCTTTTTCACTGTCCAGCTTTCACATCCATATGATGTTATTGAAAATACCATGGCTTGAACAAGTCGAATCTTTGTATGGAGAGAGACATCTCTGCTCTTGAGAATCTTATCTAGATCTTTCATAGCCATTCTGCCAAGAGCAATGCGTCGTCTGATTTCTTGACTACTTGTTGCTTCTTTATTGATAGTTGATCCAAGTAGGTTAAAGTTGTTCACGATTTCAATTTCTTCTCCTTCAACGATGAACCTGTTGATTATGCCAGTTGTCATGATCTTTGTCTTCTTTACATTAAGGTGCAGGCCCATTTTGAGACTATGTTCTTTGATTGTGAGAAGCAAATGTTTCAGATCATCTTCACTTTCAGACAGTAATGTTGTTGTATCATTAGCATAGCGAAGGTTGTTGATGAGTCTTCCACCAGTCTTCACACCTCTGTTGTCTTCATACAATCCTGCTTCTCTGATGATTTGTTCTGCATATAAATTAAACAGGTAGGGGGAAAGTATGCAGCCTTGTCTTACACCTTTGCTTATTTTAAACCATTCTGTTTCTCCTTGTTCCGTTCGAACTGTTGCTTCTTGATCAATGTACAGATTGTGCAAGAGTACGATCATGTGTTCTGGTATACCCATGCTTCTTAATGTGGCCCAGAGTTTCTCATGGTTTGCACAGTCAAAAGCTTTGCTATAGTCGATAAAGCACAAATAGATATCCTTTTGGTATTCTTTAGTCTTTTCAAGGATCCATCTCACATCTGCAATGATGCCTCTCATTCCTCGCCCTTTCCTGAACCCTGCTTGCATTTCAGGTAGTTCTTGTTCCAGGTATGGTTGTAGTCTCTTTTGAATAATCTTCAGTAGAATCTTGCTGGCATGTGGGATCACAGCGATTGTGTGATAATTTCCACAGTCAGTTGGATTACCTTTCTTTAGTATTGGTATAAACACAGATCTTTTCCAGTCAGTTGGCCATGATGCTGTCTTCCATATTTCTTGGCAGAGCCTTGTAAGTATGGTAACAGCTGCATCAGATTGCTGTAATACTTCTATGGGAATGCTATCAATGCCTGGTGCTTTGTTCTTTGATAAGGCTTTCAATGCTTCTTCAACTTCTTCTTTCATCACCAATGGTTCCCGATCATAAGGTACAGGTTGAAACGGCTGTTGGTCCACTTGATCTTTATCATATAAAAACTCTGTATATTCCTTCCACCTTTTCTTGATCTTCTCAGCATCATTCAACATAGAACCTTGAGCATCTTGTAACATTCGTATTCGAGGCTGGAACTTTTTCTTTAACTCTCGTAACTTTAGGAAAGCCGATCTTGTTCTTCCTCTAATAGTTTCTGCTTCTATTTCCTTGCATGCGTCATTGTAGTACTTTTCCTTGTCCTGTCTTGCTGCACGTTGGAAATCTCTGTTGAGTTCTGTGATTGTCTTTCTTTCTCCTCTGGCTTTAGCTTCTCTGCGTTTCTGGGCAATTTTCAGTTTCTTCCGTCATCCATTTTGGCCGTTTTTTCTTTTTTACCTTTTGTAGAGACTTCTCGCTTTCTTCCAACACAACCTTCTTGATGTCATTCCATAACTCTTCTGGAGCTCTATCATTTGTATCTAAAGCAGCAAATCGATTTTGCAGGCAGTCTTTAAATTCCAGTGGTATATTCTCAAGATCATATTTTGCTGCATTCATGAGTGGTTTGCTCTTTTTCAACTTTAGCTTGAGTTTGCATACTAATAGTTGATGATCTGTACCACAGTCAGCTCCAGGTTTTGTCTTTGTTGATGTTACAGAGCTTTTCCATCGTTGACTTCCACAGATGTAGTCAATTTGATTTTTATACAATCCATTGGGTGAAGTCCATGTGTACAGTCGCCGCTTGTGTTGCTGGAAGAAGGTGTTTGAGATGAATAGATCGTTGGTCTTGCAGAATTCTATCAGTCTTTCTCCAGCTTCATTTCTGTTGCCAAGTCCATATTTTCCAACTACTTTGTCTTCTTCTTTGTTGCCAACTTTTGCATTCCAATCACCCAAGACTATCAGGATATCCTGTTTGCATGTTCTGTCAATTTCAGCTTGTACTTGTTCATAGAACTCTTCAATTTCATTCTCTTCTGCAGCTGTTGTTGGGGCATATACTTGAATTATAGTTGTGTTGATAGGCATTCCTCATGGAATGCCTATGGAATGATACAGAGTCAATATAATATCCTTTGTTTTATTCTCCATTCCTTTCCTTATGATTCCTAGCAATCTATTTGCTTTCTTGGCTGCTGCTGCACACCTTACACACAGTTCCATCATGATAAGATAGTCCTTAGGACTCATCCTCACTTCATGCCGAAGGTGTTCTCGCCCTTCTATTTGAACCAGTAGGTCTACCTCCCTGTGTTTTTCCCTAGACCAGACTCATCTAGGGTAGAAGCAACCCTTCACACTCTGGATTGTAAATGTGCCTTAGCTTTTTATCTTCAGAGGACTCGAGAGCACCGGAAAGCTTCTCAGATGTTCATCTCCTTTGACTCTAGTCCCCTTGGGTTGCCAGTCTCCAAACACATTCTCTCCAAGTGGATAGCAGACTGCATCACCTTTGCTTATGAGAAGACAGGACTATCCCTCGAGGGTCATGTCACACTGCCCATAATGTTCGAGCCATGGCTACCTCGATGGCAAATCTACGATCGGTAGCAATTGACGAGATCTGCAAAGCAGCAACTTGGTCTTTGGTCCATACTTTTGCTGCTCACTACTATCTAGACAAGGACTCCTGCAGGGATGCCATGTTTGGCCAGGCTGTTCTCCAGCATCACTTTCATACTTAGAATAACTCCTACCCTCCATCCCAGATTTCGATACCAGACATCCATAGACGATACATAACTTCTTTAGGCATACCTGGGACAAACCACAGCCAATTCTGAGGTCATCTCTCTGGCATCTTCTAGCTAGGGAGTCCCATATGTGAAAACTACATTCTTGCTTGTTTCTGAAGTTAGCGTAGTTACTCACCTGTAACAGGTGATCTCCAGGAACAGCAGGAACTTAGTTTTCACAACCCACCCCCCTCCCCTAGGAGTTGTAGGGTTTCTCTTTCTCTCCTTTTATCTCAGCTACAAACTCAATTGAGGATGGAGAGTTGGAAAAGCAGGAAGGCAGCTAAGCAGGTGTAGTGGGATGCTCCCAAAAGCTTTCTTATTGGACACTGGGGAGTGTTCCCGCATGGGCTCCGTCAGTACCGGGGTCACCCATATGTGAAGACTAAATTCCTGCTGTTCTCAAAGATCACCTGCTACACGTGAGTAACTACGCTTTACCGGTACCCTTTGTTGCCTCCCACTCAACTAATTTCTAACCTAAGCAGTAACTTTAGGGTCCATCCCTAGGGTGCTCAGTTTGTTTATAAGTTGCCTGTGCGGAACAGTGTCAAAGGCTTTACTGAAATCTAAATACACCACATCTAAGGCTCTCCCTCAGTCCAACTCCCTGGTCACCCAGTCAAAGAAATCAATCAGATTTTTCTGACTAGACCTGCCTCTGGTGAATCCATGCTGCCTTGGATCCAGTAATCCGTTGGACTCCAGAAACCTCTTTCAGCAGCGCTTCCAATAATTTACACATCACCAAGGTTAAACTAACCGGCCTATAGTTTTCAACCACATCCTTACCTCTGCTTTTGTGTAAAGGGACCACATGTGCCTCTCTCCAGTCCTCTGGCACCACTCCCAACTCCAACGAGGCATTGAAAAGGTCAGTCAGTGGAGCTGCTAGAATGTCCCTAATTTCCCTCAGTATTCTTGGATGTATCTCATCTGGTCCTATCGCTTTGTCTACTTTAAGTTTAGCTAGCCTCTCACAAACACAGTCTTCTGAAAATTGTTCAAGGTGCTTCTTGCTTTGGTTCCTGTTTGTGGGTGTTTTCTGAGGTCCTGTTCCTGGTTCTTCATCTGTGAACACAGAACAGAAATATTTGTTAAGCAATTCCGCTTTATCCTCATCAGCTTCTAGATATTCCTCCCCTTTACTCTTGAGTCTGACAATACCACATTTGCTCTTCCTCTTCTCATGGCAGCCAATACAAAAAGAGTCAACGAGTGCAAACACTAAGTGACGAAGGGGAGGTGATGATCAAACTTCCACAACACCTAAATGCAAAAGAAGCAGCCAACTAGAGAAACCTACCAATGTTGTTAAGAGGCCTCAGACGGGAGGGGGTGCAAGAGAAAAGTTAGCTAAATAGGCAGTAAGCCTCAAGCCAACAACACCCTTTTTCCTCAAATATCATTCATCAGCCAAAATGTGTTTTACAATTTTCTAAATGTATTTAAAGACACAAAAAAACATTTAGCTTAGCAGCAGTATCTCTTAGAAGGCTATAATTCACTCTCTTCAAAGGCTAGATGTCTAGCAAGCTGGACAAGCATCGACTCAAGTTTCGCCCGTCACTATGCTGCATCAGGACAGAAAGTGCCAGCTTCTCAAGAATTCTCTTAGAATGAAGAAACAGGCACCTTCATCTATCTTTTAAAGGCAGCAGTAACACCCATAAACAGTCCTCAGCCAATGATATCACAAGGCTAGAGTCTGAATCACTGATAGATCCTCCACAAGCCATGGAATCACTCGGCTGTCATCCAATCTATTGATAAAACAACTCGAACACGTCCAATATAACAAAATTGATGGAATACTCTTTAATAACTGAACTCTCCGCTCTTCATATTCTGCTAAATGGATCCACCTTTATTTTTGTTAAAATTATATAAGTCTTATTCAATCCTACCGGGAGGTCTCAGACTAGCACTTGCTCCGAAGACTATACGTCTACTCAAGAGCACCTGTGCTCAATTGCATCAACGACCTCCACAGTAGCTTATGTCAGCAAGTATGGCTA
The DNA here is from genome assembly GCA_033557465.1 of Ichthyophis bannanicus. Classification (NCBI taxonomy): domain Eukaryota; kingdom Metazoa; phylum Chordata; class Amphibia; order Gymnophiona; family Ichthyophiidae; genus Ichthyophis; species Ichthyophis bannanicus. The sequence goes on from CM066035.1 coordinate 66,610,228, forward strand.
GCTGAGCTTAATCGCCCAAAAGGTGTCTGGAAGCATTACATTTGCTAATAAAATTCAATGGTATTCATATTAATCAAAATCTTTTTAGCAATGAACTTCCCTTCTTAATATATCATAACTTATCAGATGCCGAGCCATACAGCTGAACTTTTCTTTTTATACATTGTATGATCCCGACGCTTCCCCCCAGCGCCTTGGAGCGTTTCTCTTATTCAGGTTCTTCAGGGGATCTTATTGTGGATCAAAATCGCTGCCCGCGTCTAAAAGAATTATCACTTCCACTCGATGATGTATCGTATGTTCAACAGCTTGAAAAGACGCCGCGAGTGGAAGTGATAATTCTTTTAGACGCGGGTAGCGATTTTGATCCACAATAAGATCCCCTGAAGAACCTGAATAAGAGAAATGCTTTGCTGTGATGCTCCCACTTTCTTTTGTGGACTAGAGAGGGTATACACTTTTATTTTTTGCTTTTATTATTTCTGTTATATGAACATTTTGTATAGTGAAATGTGATTTTCTTGGTGTAACTCTGTTTCTTGAGTAAGGCTTGTTTAAGCATCTTCTCTAAAGTATTGTAAATTGCATAAATAAATAAATAAATAAAAAAAAAAAAAGATACAATTTCTGGCAGGTTAAAACTCAAATATGCAGCTTCCTTACCAGCAGTGGTAGGTCTGTGTCAAGAACCTCACTTCACCCAATAATACATTTACTTTAGGTATGTAATTTATGTAAAATAGTTCCATGTAAATATGTTGATTGTAAACATGTTATATGATTGGATCTACTTATGTTCGTTTAAAGTTTAATGTACTTGTTCTGTTCCTTGTAAACCGCCCTTGATTGCTGGAAGGGACGGTATAAAAAAACCACTTAAATAAATAAAATAAATAAATAAGACTCCTTCAGGATTCAAACTTGTATGTAGATGTTATTAAATATTGAGAAAGGAGAAATTAGACTTACCTGCTAATTGTTGTTCCTTGAGGGACTCCAGTCTAGTCGCGAAATCTGGAGTTGTCAACCTCTCACAGCAGCTTGGAGACTGAGAAACTTGATTTCTGTGATGTCACGGGTACATAAGCACCGATCCCTCTTTCACACTCCAGTAACCTATTGACAAAGCAGACCCCCAGGAGCAACAAGTAAGTAAACAAAACTATCTATCAAACAGATTAAATATGCTTAACCTAGCGAAAACGAATGATATGTACACTAACTCTTCCATTATTTACAGTGTTTAACAGATGTCGAGGCCCGTCCCTTCCCTGACTGAAGAACTTGGGCCTCTCCCAAATACTCCCCAGACCGTACCCTATCGTAATAAACCATGACATTTCCTTTCACCACCAGTAGCACCTGTAACATTCCAACACTTCAGGCTATCGTCTACTGAAAATCCTAGGGTGGGATACGGGACTAGACTGGAGTTCCTCAAGGAACAACAATTAGCAGGTAAATCTAATTTCACCTTCCTTATCGTCTCTAGTCCCGAAATCTGGAGATGTAACAGAGCAGTGAAAGCACTTATTGGGAGGGACCCTGCAGACCAGCCTGAAGCACTGCCGAACCAAAACAGGCATCCCTGCCCGTCTGAATGTCGAGACGGTAATGCTTAACAAAGGAATTGAGCGACGACCAAGTAGCTGCTTTACAGATCTCCGCCGCCGGCACCAAACTACACTCTACCCAAGAAGCCGCCTGAGCCCTGGTCGAATGTGCCCTAAGACCTTCCGGTACCCTCTTGCCTTTCAGCAGATAAGCCGACGCTATGGCCTCCTTTACCCAATGAGCAATGGAGGACTTTGATGCTGCCTCTCCTTTTCGTGGCCCTGCAAAAAGAACAAACAACCTATCCGACTTACGGAACCCAGCTGTCTGACGCAAATAACTCTTCAATGCTTGACTAACATCCAGGAGATGCAACCGATCCAAAGCCTGATCACCCCTGCCAGCCCTAAACGCCGGCAAGGAAAGCACCTGATTAACATGAAACGCCAAAACCACTTTTGGCAAAAAGGACGGTACAGTTCTCAAAACCACCTTAGACTCCAAAAAGGACAGGAAAGGCTTCCGACAGGATAAAGCTTGTAATTCTGAAATCCGCCTAGCAGAACAGATAGCCACCAAGAACACAACCTTAAGGGTAAGATCCTTCAAAGATGCTCTTGACAGCGGCTCAAAAGGCTCTTTCACCAGCGCCTGTAAGACCAAAGGAAGATCCCAAGCCAGAACTACCTGCACGCGAGGGGGCCTCAAGAGAGACACTGCTCTCAAAAAACACTTTATATCCGGATGCTCCCTGAGCGCTACCCCTCGAACTTTGCCCCTATAACAGGACAACGCTGCCAGCTGCACCCACAGGGACAAAGCCGCTAAGCCCTTTTGAAAACCTTCCTGCAAGAAAGACAACACGGGAGAGACACCTTGAGCGCCACAATCGGCCTATCCATACACCAATTCTCAAAAACTCGCCAGATGCGAATATAAGCCAATGAAGTCGATCTACGGCGAGCCTTCAGCAAGGTAGAAATCACCGCTGCCGAATAGCCCCTCGCTGTCAGCCTCGCCCTTTCAAAAGCCATGCCGTAAGCGAGAACCGAGCCACCTGAGGCATGAGCAAGGGGCCCTGAGACAGCAGATCTTCCCGCAGGGGAAGTTGCCACGGGTCCCTGACCACGAGCCTCATGAGGTCTGCATACCACGACCTCCGTGGCCAATCCGGCACGGTTAAGACCACTTGGCCCTTGTGCCTCTCCACCCGCTGCAACACCCGGCCGATGAGCACCCACGGAGGGAACACGTAAAGAAGATGCTCCTCCGGCCAAGAATGAATGAGTGCATCTAGGCCTTCCGACATCCGCTCTTTCCTTCTGCTGACGAAATGATCTACTTGAGCTGACTGAAAGGTCGCCATCAGAACCATGACTGGCGTCCCCCAGCGCTGCACCAGCATCGCAAACACCTCCGGGTGAAGTACCTATTTGCCTGGGTCCACCTTCACCCGGCTCAAGAAGTCGGCCTGCACATTTTCCACCCCCGCTACATGCGCTGCCGACAAAGCTTCCAGATTTTCCTCGGCCCAGTCGAACAAACTCTGGGCCTCCGTCTCAAGCTGTATACTGCTCATTCCTCCCTGACGGTTGATGTAAACCACTGCTGTCCCGTTGTTGGAAAATACCCGAATGACTTTCCCGCGTAGATAAGGCTGAAAATCGCGAAGTGCTAGAGCTACCGCCCTCAATTCTAACCTGTTGATGGACCACCCCTTTTCCAGTTCGGTCCACTGGTCTTGAGCAAACCTTCTTTGAAAATGTGCTCCCAGCCGAACAGACTGGCGTCTGTCATCGGGGACTGCCACTCTGGTGACTCCAAGGGCATCCCTTTTCCGAGACATTCGGGACGCAACCACCACTGCAGAGCCTCACGCGTCTCCTAGGGGCAAGGGAGATATTTTGACAGGAGATTGTTCTGGTGCGACCACCTCCTCAATAACGCTCTCTGCAAAGGTCTCATGTGGGCCCTCGCCCAGGGAACGACCTCAAGAGTCGCCGCCATCGTTCCGAGCACATGTAAATAATGCCACGCCGTGGGACGCCTCCTGCAGAGAAACTCACGCACCAGCTTGCGCAGCGCGCGCTCTGTTGGAAGGAGCACTCTCCCCGAACTGGTGTCAGAGTGCGCTCCCAGATACTGCAGACTCTGCGACGGGGTCAACCTGCTCTTCACCCTGTTGACTACCCAACCAAGACTCTTCAGGAAGGCTACTACTTTGGCCGTAGCCGCCTCGCTTTCCTCCCTGGACTTTGCCCTGATCAACCAATCGTCCAGATAAGGGTGTACCAACACCCCCTCCCTTCGCAAGGCCGCCGGCACGACAATCATGACCTTGGTGAACACTCGGGGTGCCGTAGCCAGACCAAACGGTAACGCTTGAAATTGAAAATGACCCATCGGAAGAGCGAACTGGAGGAACTGCTGATGCTGCTGCCGTATGGGAATATGAAGATACGCTTCCGCCAGATCCAAGGATGTAAGAAACTCCCCCTTCCGTACCGCCACGATGACGGACCACAGAGTTTCCATCCGAAAGTGGGACACCTGGAGACAGCGATTCACCTTTTTGAGGTCTAAAATCGGTCAAAATGCACCTTCTTTCTTTGGAACTATGAAGTAAATGGAATATCAACCACAGCCTAATTGGTCCGGAGGTACCGGCACTATGGCCTTGAGAGATAACAACCGTTCTACAGTCTCCTCCACAGCCCTGTGCTTGACCAGGGCGTTGCAGGGAGACTGCACAAAGGAATCCGTCACTGGGCGCCTTAACTCCAAGGCATAACCCTCTCGAATAACCTCCAGTACCCACTGATCTGACGTAACTCGGACCCAGGCGGGGTAAAACTCCCGCAAGCGACCCCCTACGGGAACGCACTCCGCCCGGGCCCCCCTGGCTTCATTGGGACTTGCGGAGACTGTTGGAGGAGGAGCCCGAGGAAGAGGATGCTGCAAATCCTCTACCTGCTCCTCGGAAGCCCCGAAACCCCTGGTTTCTATAGGGATAACGCGCCCTCTGAGTCTGCCCAAATTTTGGGGAGCGAAAACGCCGAAACTCCCTCTGCTGTCCCTTAGGCAGCCCAGGCGCCCTTCCTTGCTTCTGCTTATCCTCCGGTAGCCGACCGCCTTTGGATTCCCCCATATCCTTGACAATCTTATCCAAATCCTCCCCAAACAGGAGCTTTCCCCTGAATGGGAGCTTACTAAGGCGAGCCTTAGACGAGCTGTCCACTGCCCAATTGCGCAGCCAAAGGTAACGCCTCGCCGCTACCGCCGAAGACATACTCTTGGATAGCCCTCTAATAAGATCATAATGATTATACGCTAAGTAGGCTGCCCCCGACTCCAACCTGCCCGCCGCCTCCTCCGCTGTCCCTTCTGTTTGATCCACTTGAATACGCTGCACCCAGCGAAGACACGCTCTCGCCACCCACACCCCACAAATGGACGCCTGCAACGAGAGTGCATTCACCTGAAAGACCTGCTTCAACAAGGACTCCAGCTTACGGTCCTGACTATCCTTTAGGGCCGCACTCACCTCAGCAGGAATAGTGGTCTTCTTGGTGACCGCAGACACTGCTGCATCCACTCTGGGAGACTTAAACAACTCCCGATCCTGATCCAGGAGCAGGTACAAGCGCACCATGACTCTGGACCCCTTGAGAGCCGTCTCCAGTAGGTTACACTCCTCCTGAATCATCTCTCAGATCACCCTGTGCACCAGGAATGCCCGCTGAGTCTTCCGGAAGACTTGCGGTAACGGGTCCTCCAGAGCTGTCTCCTCTGCCTGAACCCTGGAGGGCATGTTAAGGGCCTTGAGAGTCTCTGAAATGAGCGCGGGCAACTCCTCTCTCTGAAATATGTGCACCACTCTTGCCTGCTCTTCCTGCTCCTCAATCTCGCTTTCCTCCATTTCCTCATCCAAATATAGGTCAGGCTCTTCCAACCTGTCCACTTCCGAGACGGTAGAGTCTTTCTCAACCCTAGGTCTCTTTGCTACCGAGTCTGGCCCTCCCGTGGGCAGGGGAGTCCCCGGCCGCTTTACTCCCAGTGGAGACTCCAGAACCCCTAATGGAGAACCCTCTGCGGCCGAGCCGAGCACCCGTTGAATTACCGCCACAAACTCCGGGGAAAAAAATGGCCGCCAACCCCCCCCCGCTAAAGGGGGCTGCGGACCCCGCATGTCCAGAGCCGAGAAAGTGCCCAGTGCCGGTTCAGGAGACAGAGGACGAGGAGACCCCAGTCGCAGCAGAACTGCCGAACCTCCTTTCTGCGCCTCTGCCCCTCCGTCCGAGCCGCGGTCCAGCGCAGCAGACTCTTCCGTGCATGTCTTGCATATCCTGGCTTCAGACACCTTGCTGCGCCTTGCCCCGCATAATAAACAAACTGATTTTGAAGGCATTTTGTGCCCCTTCCAGGTGTGCAGCCCCTCTTCAGAGAATCCCCAGCACTACACACCCTCAATCAAGCCAACCAAAAAATTAATCTTTTTTTTTTATTTTTAAGCTTAGTCCACGGACGAGGGCCCCGTGCACCCCGTGTACCCCGTGGAATATGGGGCAAAAACGAGCCTCCCCGCTCGAAAAATATCGCAAAGTTCAGCTGCTGCCGAAACCGGCGTTTTCCTGTGCACCCGACACACGGCGCAGCCTAAATTCCCCGGCCGCGTCTTGGTGCGCCAGCAGCTCCCAGCTCGTTTCCTGCTCAGAAATTACCCTTACCTGCACCGGGAAGCCCTACTCCAGTGGCGCTCACCCCGAAGTGAGAGCTGCCGCTTAGAGCTATACTGGCTGCCACAACTCTGTTGGGAGACTCAGGTGAGACGCGCCGCTGTCACCTTTTCACAGCTGGGCTTACACCCGTGGTCCGATAGCTTTGGCAGGCAGACACTTCTGCACTAGCTATGGGCCGCACTCACCTTCGACTCTTCTGCCCCCCTCAGGAACTTCCCCCAGAATGAGCTCCCTTCAACAATACCTCGACCCCTGCACCCTCCCAAAAGCCATAGGAGGGAGGAGAGGGGAAGGGGGGGGGGGGAAAGGGACTCAGCCTCAACGCTCCACTAGACAGACACCCCAGAAACAAAGGAAGAGCCAGCTGTTTTTTTTCTTTTGTAAGAGAATAAATAAAACGAAAGAAATTTAAATTACACTACACGAAATCTAACTAATCTTCTTTAATTGCTCCTCCAGTGAGCCCCAGTCCAGGCTCACCCAACCTCCAGCTGCTTGGAGACTGAAAGAACTGGAGTGTGAAAGAGGGATCGGTGCTTATGTACCCGTGACATCACAGAAATCAAGTTTCTCAGTCTCCAAGCTGCAGTGAGAAGTTGACAACTCCAGATTTCGGGACTAGACTGGAGGGACGATAAGGAACATGATGGATACAGTTTATCTGAATTTTCTGAAAGCCTTTCACAGGGTACTGTATGAAATGCTGTTTTTGAAATTAAGATGTGGATCAGAATAATATTTGTAAGTAGCGTTGGAAGGGTTGGAAGAGGAGGCTATTGACATCTGTCATTGGAGTGGCTGAGCTATGGTAGACTTTAAAAATAGGGAATATAATCTAGGTAGCTGCCCATGAAGGCGCATGGCAGACTACCCAATGGAAGCCCAAAAGAGCAGGAGAAAAACTGCTGAGCTAAGAAAAATAGATATCTATCAAATCATATTTGCAGTAGAGGTGCAAAAAAGGTCAGTTTACATATGCTGGAAGTTTGTTCAAACTGAAGATAATTTATATTTAAAAAAAATGGCATGTAAGAGAAGATTATTCTCTATGAATACATTAAAAAGCCCTTACAAGGATCTTGTAGATGATAATTTTGCCAAAGCCGCTATAAGGCAAGGGGACATCCTCTGATTCTAGGGATATAGCAGATTTCATCTCCCTCTGCTATTTCACCTGTGATTACTTTTCTTGCTGTTACTTTTATTTTTCAGAGAGCATAAACACATGGCCTTGTTCAGCCTCACAACACAGCCGAGCTCTAAGATTCTAGAACAGCAGAATGGTACCTAGTCTATGTCTTAATGATACTGTACAACTGTTTTGGTTTTATTTTGTAGGACACTTGGGTCCGCCACAGCATTGCACTGGCTATTGTCTTCTTCTCATGCTCTCACACTACACAATGCTATCTCTTTGCACGTGCAATTGCTCAGATGCTGTACTATGCCATGTCACAAGGAGAGCACCCATTTGAAAGCTGCTGCCATTCCACTGACTAAAGACTCACAAAGTGATGGTGCTACTCTGTGAAACTCAATAAATCATCTACAATAGTGCACTAGTTTACACTTTTTTGTTGCAGGTCACAGAGAAATAGCAGGTGCTTATTAAGCTTTGTAAAAATTTATTTATACTTAGAGTAGAAGCTCAAGAAAAATCTAACATTTTATATTCTATTTTTCAAGTGATATTGATGCCCAGCATGGCTACCTCTACAAAGCCTGAGAGAACCAAGCTTTTCAAGCAAGAGTTGGATGAAATTGCATACAGGACCCCTTCACTGGTCTACATTGAAGCTGAAAGTATCTTTATAACCTTTGCTGAAAGGCACAGGACAGCAAACGACAAGGTTGCAACAGACCTGGTCATGAAGCGTGGTCTCTACAAAAATGGTTATATTGAGGTAGTGCTAAGAAATAGTTATCTCATTGTGATTTACAAAAAGTGTTTTCTATATACTCTATGTTTTCCATTAAAGAATTGGGGGATTGAGATGAGCTATAGTAATTGATATTCGAAGTTCAGTTGACAATATTTTGAACTCTAGGTTGGGTTGTAGTTTCTACACTTTTAGTGGGGCTTGGGGAACATCACTCTGAGCTCTAGGTTGCTCCGTTAGGATTTTTCCTCAATCAGCATAACTTCCATCACTGAGCATCTCAAGGTTTATGTACAGAGTCGGTCGCAGTGGAGGGCAGAGCAGTAAGATGTTGGGTGTTAGCTGCATGGGGGCAGGTATGGAGGGGGGATGGAAATGAGAGACACATCGGGGGCTAGATGTGGAATGTGTGTGTGTGAGTGCGTGTAAATGAGAGACAGACCTGGGGGGATGAGATACACACATTGGGTGATGGCTGCGGAGGGGGGGGGGGCAATGAGAGAAAGTGTAGATACCTGTAGCAGGTGTTCTCTGGGAACAGCAAGAATCAGTCCTCACATATGGATGATGTCACTGATGGAGCCCACATCGGAACGCTTCCCAGCTTCCATAGGAAGCTTTTGGAAGGTCAACCACACATTGTGTGCCTGTCTTCCAACCCGAAGGAGTCTCTTACCTCAGTATGATGACATAGCTTAATCAAGCCAAAAAAGTAACAACTCCACAGGGAGGGAGGGTATTGAGGATTGATTCCTCTTCTTGGAGAACACCTGCTACAGGTGAGTAACTACGCTTTCTCTGGGACCAAGCAGGAAGTCGCTCCACACTTATGGGACTCCCTAGCTACAGGTTACCAAAAAACCTGTAACAAGCCCAACGGGGCAACCAGAAAATGAACCGAGAAAAACAGCATGAGCAATCGCTGAAAGGTTCTGAGAGTCATAATCCAACAGGGACATCAACATTAGCTCGGCACTATGGTAGCCTGGAAGGACAAAAGGGCTGGTGGGAAGGAGCTGCTCTAATTCCCAAAGAGGTGTCAGAGTATGGCCTGGTCAAATTTGCTATCGCGCTGGGAATCTCCATCCAGACAGTAATGGGCTGTGAACAGGGGCGGCCCAAGAGGGGTGTGGGGCTATGTGCGGAGACTCGGTGCGGGGCCTCATTTGAATAAGGGGCCTCATTTGCATAAATATCTGCATAATGTTACCATACACTAACATTTAGTAAACATGCCCCTTAATGAGCGTATGAATAAAAAAAGACTAAGAGATTTCTACATTACTATAATCCAGTGCCAACCACCAGGTACATTAGGAACTACTACAAACACTGCCCATTTAGAACCAATAGCAAACCCACCATATCATAACAGCACTACCAGGACGCACCAAGCACCATACTCTGCCTATTCAGAAAACTGAACAAGCCGGATTACTACAGCTCCCTACATAGAAACTCCATGCTTTCAGAACATGTAGCCTCAGTCACACATATGCAGAACAGAGATAGATTTTCACCAAGTAGGGAATATATCGGTACAAACTAAAAACAGAAATATGTAGTCAAAAAAATACTTTTGCCCATTACTATTAGGTTTACAGGATTTCTTTCCCAAAATTATACTTTACTGCAGAGTGAGGCAAGAGAAAGAATTCTCACACACAGGCATCTGCATTGTTAGCAGAAACTAACATAATGGCTCAGCGCAAGTAGCATGAGTGCAACTAATGCCACCTCAGTGGGTGGCTTTAGTTGCACTGGCAGCTGTTTTGCCACACTGAAATGCAATAACTGCAGGGGGGGATATAATTGTCTCCTTGCAGTTATAGCCTACGGCCCTGCATAATCAAACCCTGGAATTAGTTACCAGAGGATATAGTAAAAGCTGTTAGTGTAGCTGAGTTTAAAAAAAGGATTGGACAAGTTCCTGGAGGAAAAGTCCATAAATTATTATTAAAGAGGATCCGGGAAATCCACTGCTTACCCCAGGACGAGCATTGTGGAACCTATGTACTTTTTTGGGAATCTGCCAGGTACTTGTGACCTGAATTGGCCACTGTTGGAAATAGGATACTGGGCTTGATGGACCTTAGTCTGACCCAGTAAGGCATTTCTTTTGTTCTTAGGTTCATATGTTACCAGTACAGAGCCTAGGAAACATGCTCCTAAATATGCCAAACAAGATGGACTCAACAGCACCCATGCAGCATCTTCCACTTTCTATGGTCTATAGCAAAGGTGGGCAATTCTGGCCCTTGTGCACCGTTTGATGATGTCCATAATGAATATTCATGAGATCTATTTGCATCCACTGCCTTCCATTGTATGGGAATAGGTCCATGAATATTCATTAGGGCCATCATGAAAACCAGGCTGGATTGTGGTGCACGAAGGCCGGAATTGCCCACCTCTGGTCTATAGTCTATCTGCCATTTCTTGCCTCTTCTTTTGTTTTCTTCACTTCCTTCCATCAGCCTATTTTCAGTCCCAGTAACCCTCCCCAGTATCAGCTCCCTTTCCAGTCCACCTATCCCAGAAATTCCAATGTCAACCCCTTTATATTCCCAGCACCACCACTGGTGTCCATTCCCTTCCAGTCCCCCTCCTTTCCCACTGTCCAGCCCTTTTTAGTTCAAATACTATCCCAGGTATCAGCTCACTTCCACTCCCAGTGCCACCCCCCCCACCATGTCAGCACCTTTCCAGTCATCCTACCCCCTCTGTCCATTCCCCTTCCAGTGCCATCCCCATGTGTCAGCTCCCTTCCAGTCCCAGTGCCCCTCCCTTCCAGCCTCCTCCCCATTACCCAGCCACCTATCAGTCTCACCCCCAAGTGTCATCTCTCTCCAGTCCCACCCCTAGATGTCAGCTCCCTTCTAGTCCCCCTCCAGTATCATCCCCCTCCCTTCCCTAGTATCATTACCCTTCCAGTCCTCCTACAGTACCATCCCGATGTCAGCTCCCTTTATCCCCCTCCTTCCTTCCCTAGTGTCATCACCCTTCCAGTACCATTCTGAGGTATCAGCTCCCTTCCAGCCCCTTTTCCCACCTCTGTCAGCTCCCTTCCCACCCTCTCCTTCCCCCGTCAGTTCCCTTCCAGCCAACTCCTTCCCTGTGTCAGCTCCCTTGCAGCCCTCTCATTCCCCTCATGTCAGCTCTCTTCCTGCCCCCCTCCTTCCTCCCATGTCAGCTCCATTCCTGCCTCCTCCTTCCCCATGTCAGCTCTGTTCCTGCCCCCCACCTTCCACTGTCAGCTCCATTCCTGCCCCGTGTCAGCTGTTCCTGCCCCCCTCCTTTACCCATGTCAGCTCTGTTCCTGTCATCTTTCTCCAGTATCAGCTCCCTTCCATCCCCACTCCTGGGTCTGCTCCATCCCTGCCCTCCTCCTTCCCTCCATGTCAGCTCTGTTCCTGCCCCACTTCTTCTCCCATCAGTTCCTCTCTTGCCCTCCTCCTTCCCCCATGTCAGCTCTGTTCCTTCTTTCCCCCGTGTCAGCTCTGTTCCTGCCCCTCCTTCCCCTGGCAGCCGTAACTCCTGCATACCTCAGTAGCTGCAATAACAGTAAAGAGTACTCACCTGTAACCACTGTTCCCTCTAAGCTGTGCGTGTGTGCGCGTGCACACACCTCGCCGAGCGAGCGCACATACTTAACAACAGAGCGCACAAACATTACGGTTCTGATTCTGATAGAAAACAACACAGACGTCTTAAAATTTAAAAGTTGTTGTGCATTTATGGTTTTCACAAGTTCTACAATATTTTCTAGTGCAATCAATGTGGTGTACATACTGTATTCTGAAGTGTAGTCAAAGTTTAAAGTATATAACTCCGAGTGTCGTTATGTGGTGCACAAAAATTTAACCTTCCTTCAAAAGCTGCAAACAGCTGATATTTTATGCGCACACAGCCTACAGAAAATTAGAGGGAACATTGCCTGTAACAGGTGTTCTCCAGAAGCAGCAGGAATCAGTCATCACATATGGGTGACATCGGTGCCGACGGAGCCCCCATGCAGAGCATTTCCCCAGCTTTCAAAGAAAGCCTTTGGGAATGCAGCACGCATGCGCGGTCCCCTTCCCGCCCAAGGGTGCCATCTTGCTCAGTCTGATGACATAGCTAAAAGACAGCAAAATAGCAAAAATAAATCATATGACTGCAACTCCAAGGGGAGGAGGGAGGGTTGTGAGGACTGATTTCTGCTGCTCCTGGAGAACACCTGTTACAGGTGAGTAACTACTCTTTCTCCAGGAACAAGCAGGAAGTCAGTCCTCACATATGGGACTCCCCAGCTTAAGGCTACAGGGGACCCAAAGCTGAAAAATGAGCTCCCTCTAGAGCCTCAGCTTTAGTGATAAGAATCCTCTCTGAGAACGCCCCCGTTAAAGGAGCACTAAGAGGCGACAAGGCGATAGCGGAGAGACTGAATGAATTCTTTGCTTCGGTCTTTACTGAGGAAGATGTAGGGATGTTACCCATGACTGAAGTGGTATTTAAAGGTGCGGAAGAATTGAAGGAAATATCGATACATCGGGAAAATGTCTTACAACTATTAGATAAACTGAAGAGTAGCAAATCACCTGGGCCGGATGGTATACATCCAAGGGTGTTGAAAGAACTGAAATATGAGATTGCAGACCTGCTATCAGTAATCTGTGAACTATCATTAAAATCATCTCTAATACCTGAAGATTGGAGGATCGCCAATGTAACACCAATTTTTAAAAAGGGTTCCAGGGGTGATCCGGGAAACTACAGACCGGTGAGCCTGACGTCAGTACCGGGAAAAATGATAGAAACCATCATAAAGAATAAAATTACTCAGCATGTAGATAGTCACAACCTAATGGGAGACAGCCAACATGGCTTTAGACAGGGAAGATCTTGTCTTACTAATCTGTTATGTTTTTTTGAAGGAGTGAATAAACAGGTGGACAAAGGTGAGTCGGTTGATATTGTGTATCTGGACTTTCAGAAAGCCTTTGACAAGATCCCTCATCAGAGACTTTTGGCAAAACTAAAGAGTCATGGGATAGGAGGCAGTGTACTATTGTGGATCAGGAACTGGTTAAAAGATAGAAAGCAGAGGGTAGGGCTAAATGGCCAACTTTCCCAATGGAGAAAGGTGAATAGTGGTGTACCCCAGGGATCTGTGCTGGGTCCGCTGCTTTTTGACATATTCATAAATGACCTGGAAAGTGGAATAACGAGTGAGGTTATCAAATTTGCAGATGACACAAAACTATTTAAAGTTGTTAAAACCCAAGAGGATTGTGAAAAATTGCAAGAGGATCTTGATAAATTGGAAGACTGGGCATCAAAATGGCAGATGAAATTTAATGTGGACAAGTGCAAGGTTATGCACCTAGGGAAGAACAACCCAAACTATGGTTACACGATGCAAGGTTCCACATTAGGAACCACCACCCAGGAAAAAGATTTAGGCGTCATTGTGGATACCATGTTAAAACCCTCGGCCCAGTGTGCAGCGGTGGCCAAGAGAGCAAATAGAATGCTAGGTACGATAAGGAAAGGAATGGAAAATAAAACAAAAGATATTATAATGCCTCTATATCGTTCCATGGTGAGACCGCACCTTGAATATTGTGTGCAATTCTGGTCACCGTATCTTAAAAAGGATATAGCGATTTTAGAAAAGGTACAGAGAAGAGCCACCAAAATGGTAAAGGGGATGGAAGGATACTCCTATGAAGAAAGGCTAAAAAGGTTAGGGCTCTTTAACCTGGAAAAGAGACGGCTGAGGGGAGATATGATAGAAGTCTATAAATTAATGAACGGAGTGGAACGGGTAAACGTAGATCGATTGTTTACCTTATCAGAATATAGAAAGACTAGGGGACATGCAATAAAGCTACAGGGTAAACTATTTAAGACTAATAAAAGAAAATATTTTTTCACTCAACTTGTAATCAAACTCTGGAATTTGTTACCGGAGGATGTAGTAAAGGCTATTAGTGTAGTTGGGTTTAAAAAAGGTTTGGACAAGTTCCTGGAAGAAAGGTCCATAAGCCATTATTAAGAAGGGACCCAGGATATCAATGCTTGACCCAGTACAAGCATTGTGGAACTTGTGTCTCTTGGGGAAACTGCTAGGTACATATGACCTAGACTGGCCACTGTTGGAAACAGAATACTGGGCTTGATGGACCTTGGTCTGACCCAATATGGCATATCTTATGTTCTTATGTAACACCAGGGCCGGAGGGTAGGAGTTGCCTAAACCTCAAGGAGATTACGGAGTACCACCTGTCCGAAAGCACTGTCCCTACGGGACTCCCTCTCGAGGCAGTAGTGGGCTGCAAAAGTCTGGCTTGAAGACCAAGTAGCGGCCCTGCAGATGTCTGCCAATGGAACTGAGCGGAGATGAGCCACTAATGCGGCTTTCGCCCTGACACGGTGGGCCATGACTCGACCCTGCAAGGAGAGGCCGACTGCCCTGTACGCCCAGGCAATACAGTCCGCTACCCAGATGGACAAAGTACGCTTGGAGACAGGTAACCCCAACTTATTGGGGTCAAAAGACACAAAGAGCTGAGCAGCCCTTCGGTGCCCCTGCGTACGGTCAAGGTAGAAGGACAACGCACTCCTACAGTCCAGGGTATGCAAGACCATCTCAACCCGGCTGGCATGCGGCCTGGGAAAGAAAGTTAGATGAACCACCTCCTGATTGAGGTGGAAGGAGGAGACAACCTTTGGAAGGAACTTAGGGTGAGTCCGTAAGACTACTCTGTTCCTATAGAACCTAGTGTATGGTGCATCTGACACCAGAGCCTGAAGCTCACTCACTCGCCTTGCTGAGGTAAGAGCCACCAAAAACAACGACTTCCAGGAAAGAAAGCGCAAAGGACAAGTAGCCATAGGCTCAAATGGTGGGCAAGTAAGTTGTTGCAAGACCACATTCAAATCCCACTCAGGGGCAGGTGGACGAATTGGAGGCTTGAGCAAAAGTAGGCCTCTGAGGAAGCGAGCCACTAAAGGGTGGCTCGAGAGAAACTGACCCTCCACCGGTGAATGGTGTGCTGAGAGAGCACTGAGGTGGACCCTAACAGAGTTGGATTTAAGGCCCAGGTTGGACAGGTGAAGCAAATATTGCAGCACCACTGGGACCACGCATGAGAAAGGATCCTCCTTTTGTTGAGCACACCAGGTGGAGAACCTACACCACTTGAGGGCATAAGATTTCAGAGTGGATTGCCTCCTAGAGGCCAAGAGCACATCCTCCACTTCCCTAGGCAGCAGTAAGGGTGCTAGAACTACCCTTTCAGCAGCCAGGCCATTAGGTTGAGGGACTGGAGATTGGGGTGTAAGAGAGACCCCTGCTCCTGAGACAGGAGATCGGGTTGCATCCCCAGAGGAAGAGGAGTGTCCACCGCCAGTTGCAAGAGAAGTGGGAACCATGGTTGCCTGGGCCATCTGGGGGCCACTAGGATCACCAAGGCCTTGTCCTGGACCACTTTGAACAGTGTCCTGGCCACTAAAGGCGTGGGAGGAAATGCATATAGGAGGCCTGCAGACCACGGGATGAGAAACGCATCCGCTGCTACTCTGTGAGGATGCGGTTGTCTGGAGCAGAACCTGGGCAGTTGACGGTTCAGTGGGCTGGCAAAGAGATCTAGGGTTGGCAGACCCCATCTTAGGAAGATCTGTTGAACCACTAGAGGATTCAACTGCCATTCGTGTGGCTGTAGAATCCTGCTCAACCTGTCCGCCAAGTAATTCTCTTGTCCAGGTAGATAGACCGCCTTGAGAACTATGCCATGATTGACTGCCCAGGAGCACAGGTCCTGTGCCTCTTGACAGAGAGGTCTGGACCCCGTGCCTCCCTGTTTGTTCACATAGAACATAGCTACCTGATTGTCTGTCTGAACTAAGACGGACAGGTGAAAGAGGACATGAGAGAAAGTCTTTAGCGCTAAGCGGATAGCCCTCAGCTCTAAGAGATTGATCTGCTATGCGGCCTCCCAAGGGGACCATAGGCCCTGAGTGCATGCCCCCTGGCAATGTGCACACCAACCTTGAAGAGAAGCATCGGTTGTCAGCACTCGTGTGTGTGGGGATGCCTGAAAAGGCACTCCTTTGACCAGATTGGGAAGATGAAGCCACCACTGCAGGGACGATGCCAGTAGCTTGGTTACCTTCACTCTGTCTGTCAAGTGTCCGGTGGCCTGCAGCCACTGACTTCTGAGGCCCCATTGAGTAGGCCTCATGTGCTGTCGGGCATTTGGAGTTACATGGACAGTGGAGGCCATGTGGCCCAAGAGCCTCAGGAATTGCCTGTCGGAGACCAGAGAATTGCTGTGGAACTACCTGGCCAGATCCATCAGCCTGTGGGCCCTGTCCACAGGTAAGAAAGCCCTTGCCTGAAGGGTGTCTAGTCGTGCACCTATGAACTCCATGTTCTGTGAGGGGTACAAAGTGGACTTTGCGAAGTTTATGACAAACCCCAGATGCTGGAGGAGGGAGACAGTGCGCAGGGTGGTTTGTCTGGTCTCCTGTGGAGACTGACCCCTGATGAGCCAGTCATCCAGGTATGGGAAGACAAAGTTTCCTTGAACCCTGAGGAAGGCCGCCACCGCCGCCAGGCACTTGGTGAAAACCCTGGGGGGCGGAGGTAAGGCCAAAAGGAAGTACTCTGTACTGAAAATGGTTTCCTCCCACAACAAATCTGAGATATTGTCTGTGGTCTGGCTGAATAAGGATGTTCTTATGTTCTTATGATGTGAGTATAAGCATCCTTTAGGTCTAAGGAGCATAGCCAATCTCCCCACTGGAGGTAGGGCAGCAGTATTCCAAGGGTAAGCATCTTGAACTTTTCCCTCTCCAGGAACTTGTTGAGATTTCGCAAGTCTAGGATGGGCCTGAGGCCTCCTGTTCTTTTTGGTACCAGAAAGTAACTGGAATAGAAGCCTTGCCCTTTCAGGTGGTGGGGCACCGGTTCCACCGCCTGTTCCTTTAGAAGACTTGCCAACTCCTGAAGGAGTAGGTTTCTGTGCAGAGGGGGTCTTGGAGGCTCCCCTGGGAAGTAGGAGGGGGGTACCTGGTGGAAGTGGAGCAGATAGCCCTTTTGGACTATGCTTAGCACCCAGGTATCTCTTGTTATGGCTGACCACCTGTGGGCGTACAGGGTCAGCCGGCCTCCTGTGCAGAGGGCCCAGCTGAGGAGGAGAGGCTATGCCATTGGAGTCAAAACCCCGCTCCCTGCTGTGCAGGAGCCGGAGCTGGTAGCTTGGGGGTTTTCTGCCTACGGGGCCCATGTCCCTGCCCCTTGGCCTGCTGACCCTGCTGGGGAGCTGTGGAGGCCTGGTATTGAGGGTAGGATTTGTAGGCAGAGGACTTCCTCGGGTAAAAGGTCTTTTTCCCCGAGCCCTTCTTCTTTTGAGAAGGGGCAGAGGTTTTTCTGGACAGTCTTGTCCGGGTGAGAGTCTCGGACTCGAGTTGTGCAGCCTTTTCAGCCATGGGCTTGCCAAAGAGGTTTTCACCTCGGCAGGGGACATCGACCAACTTGTCCTGAACCCATGGCTCGAGGTCCGATAACTGTAGCCAGGCCTGACGGTGTGCACCGATGCCGGCTGGGGCTACTCGGGCCGAAGCCTCGAAGCCATCATAGGCTGCTCGAGAGATAAAGTTCGAGCACTCCTGGATCCCCGATGACAGGACCTTGAACCTCTGCAAAGGTTCCTTGGAGAAACCAGCAGAGAACCCGGCAATCTCCTTTGCCAGGTCTCGAAGGTACATGCCCATGTACAGCTGGTAGGTCTGGACACGGCAAGCAAGCATGAGCCCTGGAAGCACTTCCTATCGAGGGCATCCAGGTTCCGGGCCTCCCGGCCAGGAGGCACCGAGACGTGCATCTTCTGACTCTTCAGACGCTGCATGGCCGATTCCACAACCATGGAGTGGTGCGGTAGTTGTGCCTTCTGGAACCCAGGGCTCTTGCGGACTCGATAGATGGAATCGACCCATTTGCTCAGTACCAGCGTCGAGGCTGGCGCCTCCCACATGCGGAAGAGCAACCGTTCCAGCATCGGAGGAACCAGTACAGTAAAGGCCTCCTTGGGAGGAGAGTCATACTGCAGGGCCTTGAGCTCCTCGGCTCCTCCTCGGAATCCGTGGGGAAGGCCAAAGCCTTGGCCATGTCCCGCACGAAGTCCGAGAACTGGCTATCCTCGGGGGGGGGGGGGGGGACCTTCTCTGAGGCTCGGACTCCGGTGCGTCCGAAGGGACGCACCGGGTCCGAAACATGTCCGGGGACTCCTCGCCCTCCGTTTCCCAGCCCGACCCCTCGGAGGAGGAATCGAGCGGCTCTGGTCAGGCAGGCACGATGCCATCCACCCCGATGCCGAGGGTACCGGCGTCGACGACCTCGGTCCTGAGCGGGAGGCCGAGGGAGACCTTGGCCGAGGATCGACTCGAGCGCACATGGACTCGAGGATTGGCTCGGCCTCCAGGGTTGACTTGGACGTTGAGGTCCCGGTGGTCACTGTCGATATTTTCTGACAAAGAAACCTGCCTGTAAATACAAAGCCCATATAGATTACTAACCAAACATGGATGTCCCCCCTTCTGGATGTCCAAAAAGCTGTTTCTGCAGCCATCCATTTGGAGATGTCCATGCTTCTAAAATCAGGCCAAATGTAAACGTCCCCAGGGTAATGTTCACAGATGTTTTGTCCTGTATGTCTCAGATCACACATGAACATCCTTTCTAAAATGCCATTTCACAAGGGCAATTTTCAAAGGCATTTCCATACACTCTTCTGAGCAGAAATGGAGTTTTTGAAAATTGTCTACCATGAATATATGTAAAGTTATGCACATATAGCCAATATGTGCACAATTGTCATGCATTTCAGGGAGGTATTCCAAAGCACAGGGCTGCTGCAGAAAGCAAAGATATGTGCATTCTTCTGTATACATGGGAAAAGTGCTCACATAAATAGGTGCAAATCTGTGCATGTACTTTTCACCAATTTTAGAAAGGAAAGGTTTCCCTTTAAAAATTGATAGAAAGTCAGAGTTGTAAAAAGTACTTGCAGACTTTTCATATACATACATTGTTTGAAAGTTGCCCACAAAAAAACATTACCACCTGGTTGTCTGTCTGGGTTAGGATTCTTTCCTGACAGAGTGTTCACAAAGGTCTTGACAGCATTGAATATTACTCTCACCCATGATCCTTGAATATTGCAGAGGACATGAGCTGCCCAACTGACATTTGATGCATCATAGTCTGACAGTGAGGATGCTGAAACAACAAGCTCTTGACTAGGCTGATCTGCACCTTCCGCCGATAAAGTGAATGAGTCATCCAGTTCTTTATGTTATGTGATATCACAATGGATGGGTCATCTTGAACTTCAGGGCCCGCTGAAGATGGATATGTGTACATATTTGAACTTTTCTCTCACTATGAAATCATTCAAATCATTTGATTTGGTTGGCCTCAATCATCCCTATTCCTTGTAAATGAAGAAAGGCTAAAAAGGTTAGGGCTCTTTAACCTGGAAAAGAGACGGCTGAGGGGAGATATGATAGAAGTCTATAAATTAATGAACGGAGTGGAACGGGTAAACGTAGATCGATTGTTTACGTTATCAGAATATAGAAAGACTAGGGGACATGCAATGAAGCTACAGGGTAAACTATTTAAGACTAATAAAAGAAAATATTTTTTCACTCAACGTGTAATCAAACTCTGGAATTTGTTACCGGAGGATGTAGTAAAGGCTGTTAGTGTAGCTGGGTTTAAAAAAGGTTTGGACAAGTTCCTGGAGGAAAGGTCCATAAACCATTATTAAGAAGTGGCCGAAGATATCAATGCTTGACCCAGTACAAGCATTGTGGAACTTGTGTCTCTTGGGGAAACTGCTAGGTACATATGACCTAGATTGGCCACTGTTGGAAACAGAATACTGGGCTTGATGGACCTTGGTCTGACCCAGTATGGCATATCTTATGATCTTATAAGAAATACTTGGAATAGAAGCCCTTGTTGACTTCTGACCTCAGTACTTGCTTCACAACATTTGTTTGATGAAGAGCTTTTACCTCTTTTTGAAGGAGGCCATCTTGCATCTAGCCTAGTGTGGAGGTTTGCAAAGGTCAGTCTGGTGAAATGGAGTCAATATCCCTGGCTAACCATTTTAATACCTATATTGTTCTTTGTGAGTAGAAGACCAGAACCTGCTGAAAAAAGTTAGCCTGCTCTCCCCTAGAAGGGCTTGTGGGATATCCTGAGACAGTGAACATAACTAGCTTATCAGGGATAGACCAAGGGTTTCTGCCACCCCAGAAGCCTCAGCTGTGCCACCCCCCCCCCGCCATGCCACCATCCCTGAAGCCACTGATTCCGACAATGGGGGGGGGGGGGGGATGGCAGCAGCAGGCCAGGTGTACTGACGCACATGGCCTGCTATAGGTTCCAAGCTGTGCCGTTCATAGATGTTTGCAACCCTAGGAGGCCACCTAGCCCACCTAGTGGATGGGCCAGTCCTGTAGCTCATGTTCAGGTTAGTGAAGAATGCTAATGATAGTGGACACTTTTGTTGAAACTTTATCAGAACCTATGTTCTTTTGCACGTAATATTATACCATAGTCTCCAAACAGTCTTTGAAAACTGTAAATTACAGAAATAAAAAATTGAATAATGACAGACAAGAGAAGCTTCTGAAAAGTTGGGTCAGATACTACACAAGGAGGCAAGAGATGCTGCTGAACATATGAGCACAAGCAGTGAAAATATGGTGCTGGCACTAAAACAGGAATGTGGGGGTCATATGGGACTTGAACAGCCAAATCCTTTCTAAAATTCAAGCATTAAGAGGGGATTTCAGAAGAGACTTTCAGGAGCTATAAAGCTCTATGGGTTAGGTAAGTGGGAAATTAGATATACTGACCTTGAGAGTGGAGGAGCTAGAGAGGAGATTTTCTGACATTGAAGACCGGAGAGGTGTGCAGGGAACATGTTAGCAGTACTCAAGAAACAAGGTGCATGCTGCAGGAAAAAGTTATTGATCTAGAAAAACAATCCAGATGCAGCAACACACCCAAAAAATGTGAAGGATCCAACCCAATAACTTTTGTGACAGAAGTTCTCAAGGTAGATGACTCAGGCCCCAAGTTAAAGAGCAGATGTATGCAAAGAACACTCGGATTTCAGAAAAATAATAATGAGCAGCAGCAAATTTTCTTAGTCAAGTTTCATCACTACAGACTGAGGAATGGATGTATTTTGATATATTCACATTACAGTTGAGGACATCACTATTTGTGTGGTTGATTCATCCTACTTATCAATGGAAAACGTTACCCACTGTTCCAGCTACAGCCAATTATCTCAGTGAAAGAAAAGGAGGGATGAGGTTCAGTAACATATACTTCAAGTGCTGTTTTGGTTACTTTCTTTTCACACTGTCCACTTATAGTCACAATATTAATATAGCTTTGGCTAGTAGGGCAGAATGTTGCTTTATTCAGAGTTGTTGAAACAATCCTGTGAGGTGGAGTGTAATCAGTATTAGTGGTAACTGGTCCGGCCTCCTCCTGGATTCCAAATCCAAAATGGTAGCATGACCAAGGTCAGTAAATTGCTGATGGGTGCAGCCTACTTTCCAATTTATAAAATCAAGTGCAGTATTGAATTAGGACCTTCCTTGTACTGGGAAAGAGGGATAAGGATAAGGATAGAGAGAGAGAGAGAGAGAGAGAGAGTGAAAGAAAGTTGGAAAAAATGTTAGCATGTTTAGTAAACTAGATCAGGTCAAGCGCTGATGGCTTAGTCAGCTCAAGGTTAGGAAATTTGTACTTTGTTTACTGTAACTCAAATTGTGCTTTCTTGTTTTCTTCAGTGGGAAGGCATTCAAACGTTACACGATGCAACCCTGAACAACTGCCACACCAAGAATCCTTGCCCAGTATTTGAGGAGAGCAGCCAAACGCTCTTTCTGTTTTTCAGCTGCATACCAAAAACGATTTCCAAGAAACAGACATGCAGACGCAATTCTGCCCAACTGTGCTATATACACAGTAAAGACTATGGAATAACCTGGAGCCTCCTCATTGACTTGACGAATGTGATCACGAAAGCTATTCCTAATCTGGTCTCTTTTGTCGTAGGGCCTGGGCACGGTATCCAGATGCGGTCTGGCAAACTTCTCTTACCCGCTTATACGCACATGGCGAAGTGCATGTGCCTGTGTATTTTCCCGTGTTACATCCAAACACAGTCTTTTTATGTATACAGTGAAGACTACGGGAAGACCTGGCAAGCATCCCAGGGCATTCAGAAGTTTCAGACCTCAGAGTGCCAACTGGCAGAAATGATCAACAAGGATGGCCAGAGCATGATATACTGCAATGCGCGAACCACAGGCAAAAAACGAGTGGAAGCACTGAGCCAGATAATTGGGTTAGAATTCCAGTCTATACAGAAAAGCAAGAAGCTGATGGAAACGAGCAATGGATGCCATGGGAGTGTGACCAGCTTCCTCACCAAGGAAAAAATAGATCAGGACCCCAAATGTTGGCTTTTATATTCTCATCCCACCAAAAGAGATCAAAAAGATTTAGGGATCTACCTAAACATGTCTCCTATGCAGTCCAAGGACTGGTCCAAGCCTTGGATCATTTATGAAGGCCCCAGTGGTTACTCTGATCTGATTTACTGCAAAGGCCCAGAAACATTTGCCATTATGTTTGAGTGTGGCACTCAAACAGACTACGAAGAGATTGATTTCTGCCTCTTTACACTGCAGGATGTTTTGGAAAATATTAAAAAGAAACAAGGGTTTTTTGCAAGATTCTGGAAATGATTTCTTTAAAAAAACAACAACTATATCATAAGGTATTTTTAAGCATTTATACTTTTGTAGTCTCTGAATCTTATGGTGCTGATGGAAGAACTAAGGTGTGGGGTCTTTGGTAAGAGCACAGGGCAGCACAGTCAGGATCCTGTCATCCCCACTGATTGTGCAGTATATGATCCTTAGAAAGTCACTTTGCTTCCTCTTCCACCCTCATCCTTATCCACTTTCTAGCCTACATCCCTTACTCTATCGCTTTCAGTGAAATTACTATCTTCAATATTGCATCTAGTCTATTTTAATAGTCTATGTAATGCAGATAAAAATTAAATTTTATTTTGTCACACTGAATATTTTGTACGTTTGCTTTGTCCCAAAAAACAACACTGTGATTGTCCTGACATACACTTGCAGTGAGGCTGCAGGAGTAGCACATGGGTGGACCCTAGTAACTATTCTCATAATCCCGAGCTTCCCATGCTCTGCCCCAGCCCATAAATGTAACATGGTTGTCATTTTAAATTTAGGAATTGGTTCCTCATGCATAACAATAAAACAAGAACACTACGTACATTAGAGGGCTTATTGAGGGATTGGCCATCATTTGTAATGCTCTGGGGGCATTTTTACTAAAGTGCAGTTTAGGAACCAAGTTAAAAAGTGGCATGGGGTCCCACGCTAAAAATCTCATACTGCCCAGGTTGCACATGATGGGGTGAGGACTGGATGCATTAACAGCAGATCACGGCTAGCGTGGGTATGATTTGCTTGCACTAGCTGCCCTTAGCACACCACCACCTCAATAGCTGGCATTAAGTGTATCCATCTTTATCAGCAAACAATATACCGCGCTTTCATGCAATTAACAAGGCGGTTCACAAGTTACAAATTAGCTGCAATAGCATGGAAAAAGAAAAGAACGCCATATTCAAATAGGAAAGAGTAGCATGATCATAACAGTAAGAAGGAGGGCAAGAGGAAGAGAAGGAGGGGCAGGAGGCATGTGTGGGAAGGTGGGAAGTCAAAAGCTAGCTGGAGAAGATGGGTCTTGAGCATGGATTTGAATTTCTGAAAGGACCCAAAAGACCCAAACTTTTGGGTCCTTTCTGAAAGGACCCAAACTCATACAGACCGATAGCCAGCATTCCATTTATGGCTAAAATAATAGAAAAAACAGTTCAACTACAATTGCAAGAACATATTGATGAGCACAATTCCCTTGACTCACACCAATTTGGTTTCCGCCCCTTCCATGGTGTAGAAACCCTTTTAATTACACTAATGGACTTCCTCATAAAACATACAGATGATAACAGTCAAGGCCTCCTACTCCTTTTCATAGACATTTCCGCCGCCTTTGACAACATCAACCATCTTACACTGATCAATAGATTAGAAAGCTTAGGAATAGGCGGGACTGTCCTCAAATGGTTCAAGTCCTACATCACACAAAGACTAATGCGCGTTCAATTAAACCAAGAAGCATCAGAAACCTTCCCCCAAGGATAAGGAATACCCCAAGGATCAGCCCTCTCTGCTCTCCTCTTCAACCTGTACCTTCAACCCATCACACAAATATTTAGAAAACACAAGATCAATCATTTTATCTATGCTGACGACATCATGCTCGCTCTCCCCATAACCACGAAAAACCCCACTTACAACACTCTATCCGAATGCATGGCGGAAACCACATCCTGGATGGAAACCAACTACCTCAGCATCAATCTCAAAAAAACTGAAGCAATGTTCGTAACAAGATCACCCGTGGCCGAAGACACTTACCCAACAGCAATCTCAATCAATAACATAACTATACCTGTTAAAAAAGAGGTAAAATACCTAGGTGTAATAATCGATCATACACTCACCATGCTACCACACATAAAGCAGACAGTAAAAACCATATTCTACAAACTCAAAACTATTCAACACTTAAGGCCCCTTCTTGACACACATGACTTTAGATCAGTTGTTAGCTCACTCATCACCCCTCACTTTGACTATTGTAACAGTCTCCTAATCGGCCTCCCACAAAAAAATATCTACCTATTACAAAGAGCCCAGAACATTTGTGCAAAAGTAGTCACTAAAGCCCGCCTAGCAGACCATGTAACCCCTATACTGCTAGAACTACACTGGCTCCCTATAAATAGCCGAATCAAATACAAAATTCTACTAACAACCTTCAAGCTCCTAAACGATATCGCCCCTTCACATCTATCCACACTACTTCACGCCCCAACTGATTCAAGAGCCCGCAGACTAAACGCAACCCACTCACTGGAGTTACCAAAAACATTCACAAAGACTAAAAAATCCACCAGTGCCAGAGCCTTCACATTCACTGCTCCCACACTTTGGAATGATCTCCCAATAGACATCCGTATCATAAAAGACCTCTCCCAATTTAGGAAAGAACTCAAGACATACCTATTCTCCGAACACTTTGAAATCCCCTACCCACCAAGTCCAGCCACACAGCGTCCACAGACACACAAACAAAAAGCCCGCAAAAACACAATTAATTGAACATACACAGCCCTCTCTCAGACAGTTCTCCCAAAGACACCAAAGAAATCCACGAAAAAATGGAAATAAATTCCACCACACACACACATACACACCCCCACTTGAATGACGAATACTCTACACTATAACACATAGTATCCTAACCTTTTTGTAAATATCATCTGTAAATAGCAATGGCAGTTCGTTGCCTATTCCCTGTAAAAAGTTAGAAACTTCTGATCAATATAACGATACAGAAGTATACAAAAAGTATACACCTTGTAAATAGTTTTAACAGTTTAATGCTCTGTTATATGTAAAAAGTTAAAAAAATTTTTGTTCAATGTAATGTTATACGAACGTATACAAAACTGTTAAATTGTTCCATGTAAACCGCCCCTGATCTCTGGAAGGGGCGGTATAGAAGAAATAGATAAATAAAATAAATAGTTCTAGGCAAAGGTCAGAGTGCAGGGCATTCCAGAGAGCGGGACCAGGAACCAAAAAGAATTGCAGGTGGATTCAAGGCAGGCTTGTGAGGCAGAGGGAAGATGCAGACAGTTGGTGTGGATAGTGTGAAGAACATGTGCTGACTTGCAAGGTGCTACAACTTGGGCCTGAGCTTACTGCCCTAAATGTTCTCCTGAAGGCCTATGTTAAACACCACTCCCTTCTTCCAGGTAACCATCAAGA
The DNA here is from genome assembly GCA_033557465.1 of Ichthyophis bannanicus. NCBI lineage: Eukaryota > Metazoa > Chordata > Amphibia > Gymnophiona > Ichthyophiidae > Ichthyophis > Ichthyophis bannanicus. The sequence goes on from CM066035.1 coordinate 66,636,428, forward strand.
CCATTGTACCCTTCTAGCTATATGTGGAGGGTTAGTTGATTATCACAGAAAGTGTAGTTACTCACCTGTAACAGGTGATCTCTGGGAACAGCAGGAATTGAGTCTTCACATATGGGTAACGACACCGACAGAGCCTGCACAGGAACACTCCCCAGCATCCTATAGGAAAGCCTTTGGGAGAATCCCACTGTGCCTGTGCTGCTGCCTTCCCGCCTTTCCAACTCTCCCTCCTCAGTTGGGTTTGTAGCTAAGATAAAAGGAGAGAGAGATACAACTCCTAGGGGAGGAGGGTGGGTTGTGAAGACTCAATTCCTGCTGTTCCCAGAGATCACCTGTTAAAGGTGAGTAACTACGCTATCTCCAGGAACAAGCAGGAATGTAGTTTTCACATATGGGACTCCCTAGCTTGGAGATGCCAGGGAGAAGACCCCAGAGAGAGCAGTGAAACACAGGCTGAAGTGGGTCATGTTTCCTCCCAAGGATCTCTAGTATCAAAACCCGGGGGGGGGGGGGGGGGGGTCGGAGTTGTTTTAAGTCTGAAAGAGATGCTGGAGAACAGCCTGGTTAAACGAGGCATCCCGATGGGAGTCCTTGTCCAAGCAATAGTAGGCCGCAAAGGTGTGGACAGTGGACCAGGTTGCTGCTTTGCAGATTTTATCAATCGCCACGGAATGCAGATTTGCCATATAGGCAGCCATTGCTCGCATTGTGTGTTGTGACATGACCTTCAAGAGAAAGTCCTTTACGCTCATAGGTACAAGAGATACAGTCTGCAATCCACTTGGAGAGTGTTCTCTTAGAAACTGGTAGATCCAGGTGACTGGAATCAAAGGCAACAAAAAAGCTGTGAAGCCTTTCTATGCTGCCTAGTTCTCTGAAGATAAAAGGCCAAAGTGTGCTTGCAATCCAGAGTATGTTTATTTATTTATTTTATACACATTTATATACCGCATCTTCCAAGGTTCAGTTGCGGTTTACAATGAACAAATAATTAACAAATCAAGTTTGTTTTACAGTGAATGTCATATTATGTAGATTCCTTTCTGCACTAGAGGCATGAGGCCTAGGGAAGAAAACAGGCAGGTAAACCAACTGGTTCAAATGAAAAGGCGAAATCACCTTTGGCATAAAGTGAGGAGTCCTAAGGACTACCTTATCATGGTGGAACCGTGTATAAGGAAGGTCAGCCATTAAAGCTTGGCGCTCACTGATGCTTCTTGCCGAAGAGAGGGCAATTAGGAAGATGACTTTCCAAGAAAGAAACTTCAGGGATGCAGTGGCTAGGGGTTCGAAGGGTGGCTTCATGAGCTGTCCAAGGACAAGATTGAGATCCCATGCCACAGGTGGTGGCTTAATGGGAGGCTTAGTTAAGAGAAGACCTCTCATGAAGCGCACTATAAGCACTGACTGTGGACTCTTACTGAATTAGTCTTAAGTCCAAAGGATGAAAGGTGGAGGAGATACTCGAGTAACGCCCCTACTGGAACGGAAAAAGGATTAAGTTCCTTCTTTGAACACCAGATTGAGAACCTTCTCCATTTAAAAGCGTAAGCATGCCTTGTGGAAGGTTTCCTAGGGGCCAGAAGGATATCTTTAACCTGTTGAAAGAGGTTGATATCCTGGAGTTCTAAGCTCTCAGCAGTCACACCATCAGGTGCAAAGACTGAGGGTTTGGGTGCAAAAGTGTCCCATTCCCCTGGGATAGGAGATCTGGAGCACACCCCAGCTCCAGAGGCTTGGCTTGAGAGAGACGTAGAAGCAGTGGATACATCTGTCGTGGCCAGCATAGGGCTATGAGGTTCATATGGCCCCGCCTCTCTGAAGCTTGAACAGTCTTGGGAATGAGGGGAATGGGTGGGTAGGCATATAGGAAGTCCTGACCCCAGTGAAGGTGGAAAGCATCCATCACCTGACTGTTCTGAGCAGGAATTCTGGTACAGAAGCGGGGGAAGTCTGGCATTCTGAGGACTTGCAAACAGATCTATGTCTGGGGTTCTCCAAATTTGAAAGATTTGAGCAATTTGCTCTGAATGGAGAGACCATTTGTGTGGCAGTCATACTCGACTGATTTTGTCTGCCAGGAGATTCTGCTTGCCAGGGAGATACACCGGTAGTAGGTATATCTGAAGGCATATGACAAAGGACCATAGGTGTAGGGCTTCGTTGTACAACGCCTGAGAACCTGTTCCACCCTGTTTGTTCACATAGAATATGGCAACCTGATTGTCCGTCTGGACTAGAACTGTTTTGGAGAGGAGGTAGTCCTGGAACACTCTGAGAGCATTGAAGATGGCTCTGAGTTCTAGCAGGGTTATGTGAAGCTGAGCCTCCTGCTGAGTCCAAAGACCCTGAGTGGAGAGATTGTCCAGATGAGCTCCCCAACCCAATTTGGGCACATCTTTCATCAGGGTGGACTGGTGTGGTGGCTTCTGAAAAGGTGACCCTACGAGTAGGTTTTTTGGTGACTGCCACCATTGGAGGGACTAAAGGAGACATGCAGAGTTCCTGATTTTGTCCCCCAGACGACCAGATGCCTGAGTCCACTGCAAAGCTAGGGTCCACTGAGCTGCACGCATGTGTACAATGGAAGCCATATGACCAAGCAATTGAAGCATTTTTCGAGCAGTTAGGGAGATTTTCAAAGCAGCTTGAGAAGCCAGTTGAACTATTTGAGCACAGCGTACCTGTAGCAGAAAAGCCCTTGACTGCTGTGTGTCTAGAAGAGCCCCTATGAGCTCTAGGGTTTGAGAAGGGGTGAGGTGGGATTTTGGAAGATTTATAACAAACCCCAAATGTTGAAGAATCTGCATTATGCGAGAGAGAGCAGAGCTGACCTCTGGAGCTGACGATGCTTGGATGAGTCGTCTAAGTAAGGGAAGACAAATATCCCTAGAGTTCTTAGAAATGCTGCTACTACTGCCATGCATTTTGTGAAGACTCTTGGGGCAGAAGCCAGGCCAAAGGGTAGAACCCTGTACTGGTAATGTCTTTCCTGAAAGAGGAACCGAAGAAACCTCCTGTGTTCTTTGTGGATAAGGATGTGTGTATATGCATCCTTTAAGTCTAGAGAACATAGCCAATCCTGATTCTGGATGTAAGGGAGAAGTGTTCCGAGAGAGATCATTTTGAATTTCTCCCGGAGCAGATACCTGTTTAATTCTCGGAGGTCCAGAATGGGCCTGTATCCTCCGTTTTCTTTGGTATAAGAAAGTAGTGGGAGTAGATGCCCAGGCCTTGTTAGGAAAGTGGCACTTCCTCTATCGCACCTTAAGCGAGGAGGGTGGTAATCTCCCGGCACAAGAGAGCAGTAAGAGGGGGCCAGGAGCTGAACTCTCTTGGAGTGGAGGAAGGGGGGCATACTTTGGAAGTGAAGTTTGTACCCCTCTGTCACTATGGAGAGAGTCCAATTTTCTGATGTTATCTGGTGCCATCTTTTGACAAAGAAACACAATCTGCCTGGGATGTTGACTAGCTCTGGAATTTCCAGGGGTAGGATAGCTAAGTTCTCTATCAGGAAGTCAAAGACTTTGTGGAGGCTGGGTCTGCTGAGCTGGTTGAGCTCTGGGGGCCTGAGCCTTCCTTTGTTGCTGTCCCTTCTGGGAAGCATGGACCAGACAGTGGACCATATGGGTGTAAGAAGGATAAAACTACTACTTCTTGTTGAAAAAGGGCTTCTTATCCGTCTTTTTCTTAGCTGGGTTGGCAGTGGTCCTAGAGAGCCTGTTTAGGGTGGTATTCTCAGACTCAAGCTGAGAAGCTTTGTCTTGCCAAAGAGGTTTTCCCCTGTGCAAGAAATATTCCCCAACTTATCTTGCACCCACTGTTCTAAATCAGATGCTTGTTCATGAACTTGGAAACATTCTGCGAATATTTAACAAGTGTCAGGAAATTAGCCCTCTTGTCCTCTGGGAGAAGAGGAGCCATTAGTTCCAAATCTTTAGTCACCTCCGGAAGAAACATACCCATGTAGAGTATGTATCAACTTATTCTGGCTGACAATATGGGAATTAGGGAACTCCTCCACTCATCAACTAATTCATAGCTGTAGATTAGGAATTATTTAATTTGAAAGGCCATTTGAGCTTTTGCAGAAAACTTTGTGTGTAAATATCAGAAAATAAACCACCCTGATTAGTAAGACAGAGGAATGAAGGCTATATCTGCTTGTAGATGGGCTTCTCTTTCCAGGGCTGCCAGTACAGAGCTATTCCATCATGATGCTTAAGGTACCAGGCTAGTAAAATGCTTTGAGGCCCCACTTGGATGAAAAATACCATATGAAGAGGATAAAAGCTTTTGTACTGACACATTATCATAACTTTGGACCATGTAGCTTTTCAAATTTGAGTAACACCAAGTTCTCCAAACCTTGGGAATCAAACAAGGCTGTATCTATCAGGACCATATCAAGGGCTGTGCGAGAGGTGCGGCTGCACAAGGTGCAAATATGAAAGGGCCACTGATCTCGTCACCGGGCTTCCAGGATCATGACAAAAGTGAGTTCTTGTACACAGCTGGGGGAGGGGGGGGGGGGGGACGCTAGACTCACAAGTTGCACAGTGTGCATTTCCAGCTTTGTCTCGGTCCTGCCAGCTGTAATGGATCATGTATTCTGTTTTATGCACTGATTTGCATCTTATGGAAACTATAAAGAGGTACAATGTATTGTGGCATATAAGTTTAATAAAAATGACATGATAAAATGAAAATCTTGAGAAAGTAATACAGTATAACAGAAGCTAACCAGCTGCTGCATCCCCCAGCAGACAGGGGATTTAAAAATATAATAGCAATCACAGACCACACCAAAATTTAAGCCAATAGAAACTTATACAATTAGGGCACGATTTTGACATCAATGTCCTGGCTCTCTGTGGGTCTGGTCGGAACCGAATGCACAGAGCTAGCCAGGATTCTGATACCACGGGGCACGTCGAGCTGGGACCTCGATTCAGTCTGGCCTGCACGTACAGGCCTTGCCTGGCTAGCCCAGTCAGGGCTTTTCAATGGAGCTGCAGTGCCATGGCATCCGGTTGCCATGGCACAGTGGCTCCATTGTAAAGCCACGATCACTGGCCGCTGGTTCTTAAAGTGCATTCCCCGCAGCCCGACCTCTGATATGGCCTCCCAAGGCCAGGGTCGGGCCACGGGGAATGCCCCCTGCCCCCTCTGAGCCACAGACCCTTGCTGACTAGGGGAACTTATTCCACATCCAAGGTGGAGTAAGTTCCCCGTGCAAGCCGCTGGCCCCAGAGGTACAGGTCCGACACTGGAATCGGCCCTGTATGTCCCAGACCGACAACCATCCACTGCCCCCACCTAACTTCCTCATACAACGAGCAGGGAAGTCAGTCAGGGTCAGGAAGGGGCTCAAAGAGAGGGGATCCCCCACTATTCGTGCCTTGGAATGACCTCTTTAGGGACTATTCCCCAAAACACATTCAGACCAGCCTTTCCTTCTTAGAACACAAATATGTGTGCAAAACAAAATAAAATCTTCTGAATATGTGGCAAGTGACAAGAGAGAATGACTTTCCAATGCATTCCCTCCAACTAGAAACACTGCAGCAGGGCAGCAAAACATTTGGAACAGTAGTAGTCCATGTCAGAAAGCTGTTCTTTAAGTCACTGTTGGAAATTCTTTCCATTGAACTCAGGAGGCAAAACAAATGCACCCCAGTCTCTTTTCTCTGATTTCCTGACGTAACTTGGTTCACAATGCATGAGTTTATTGGTGACTTGACAATAAAGCATAGTTACTCACCTGTAACAGGTGATCTCCGGTAACAGCAGGAATTTAGTCTTCACATATGGGTATCGTCGGTACCGACGGAGCCTGCGCAGGAACGCTCCCCAGCATCCAATTAGAAAGCTTTTGGGAGCATCCCACAGCGCCTCCGTGCTGCCTTCCTGCCTTCCCCAACTGCCTCTCTCTAGTTGAGTTTAAAGCTGAGACAAAGAGAGAGAGAGAGGGAAAGGGAAAGAGATAGAGAGATACAACTCCTAGGGGAGGTGGGTGGGTTGTGAAGATTAAATTCCTGCTTTTCCCAGAGATCACCTGTTACAGGTGAATAACTGTGCTATCTCCAGGAACAAGCAGAAATGTAGTCTTCACATATGGGGACTCCCTAGCTTTAGATGCCAGGGAGAGACCCCAGAAGTTGTGTGCCCCTGTGAAAGGGCTCCACTTCCCCCCATGGATCTCTGGCATCCAACCAGGGATGGTGGGTAGGAGTTGATTAGGTATGGAACAGGTTGTTGGAGAACAGCCTGACCAAACAAGGCATCCCGGCGGGAGTCCTTGTCCAAGCAATAATGGGCTGTGAAGGTATGAACTGAGGCCCAAGTGGCTGCTCGACAGATGTCATCGATAGACACAGAGTGCAGATGAGCCATTGAAGCTGCCATGGCTCTCACATTGTGAGCTGTGACATGGCCCTCCAGAGGAAAGTTCTTACTCTGATAGGCAAAGGAAATACACTGTGCAATCCAACCGGACAGTGTTCTCTTGGAGACTGGAAGTCCCAAATGAGAAGGATCAAACGCAACAAAGAGTTGAGAGGACTTTCTATGTTGCTGTGTTCTTTGCAAGTAAAAGTCTAAAGCTCTTTTACAGTCCAAAGTATGAAGATTCCTTTCTGCATTTGATGCATGAGGCCTTGGAAAAAACACAGGCAGGTAGACCTCCTGGTTAAGATGAAAAGGCGAGACCACCTTTGGCATAAAGTGTGGATGAGACCTAAGGACTACCTTGTCATGATGGAACCTTGTATATGGTGGATCAGCCACTAGTCCCTGCAACTCACTGATACAACGTGCTGATGTGACTGCAACGAGAAAGATAACTTTCCAAGAAAGGAATTTCAACGAGGTAGTATCTAAGGGTTCAAAAGGTGGCTTCATGAGCTGGCCAAGAACCAAATTTAAGTCCCATGCCACCGGTGGTGGCTTAATGGGAGGCTCAGTTAGTAGAAGGCCTCTCATAAATCTTGCTATAAGATGATGAGAGGAGATAGGTTGTCCATTTAAAGGCTTGAAAGAAGCCGCAATAGCACTTAAAACTAACTCAGTATGAGTCCATTTAAGTCCTGCATTGGATAAATGAAGGAAATACTCCAGTAATGATTCAAGAGGTATTGCAAGGGGGTTAAGACCCTTCTGCGAGCACCATATGGTAAATCTTTTCCACTTGAAAGCATAAGAGCTTCTTGTGGAAGGTTTCCTAGAAGCATACAGGATATCCTTTACCTACTGGGGAAGGTTAAGATCCTGAAGATCTAGGCCTTGAGCAACCAAGCCCTGAGATGCAGGGATTGGGATGCCATAACATTCCCTCCTCCTGAGACAGGAGATCTGGAGCAGACCCTAACTCCAGAGAAGGAGCTTGTGAGAGATATAGAAGCAGAGGCTACCACACTTGCCGTGGCCAATGTGGAGCTATGAGGATCATACGGCCTCTGTCTCTCTGAAGCTTGAACAGGGTTTTGGGGATCAGGGGAATGGGTGGAAAGGCATAAAGGAAGTCTTGACCCCAATGAAGGAGGAAATCATCCTTGGCCTGAGAGCCCCGAGCCGGAATTCTGGAACAGAACCGGGGAAGTTTGGCATTCAACGGACTTGCAAAGAGGTCTATATCTGGGGTTCCCCAAATTTGAAAAATCTTGGCCACCTGGTCTGCATGTAGAGACCATTCGTGTGGAAGCAGAACTCGACTGAGTCTGTCTGCCCAAGACTTTTGGATACCTGGAAGATACACCGCAAGGAGATGAATCTGATGCTCTCTGGCGAGGGCCCATAATCGCAAAGCTTCGTTGCAAAGTGACAGAGAGCCTGTTCCTCCCTGCTTGTTCACGTAGAACATGACTACTTAATTGTCCGTATGAATGAGGACTGTCTTGTAGCTGAGCAGGGTGTGGAACACTCGCAGATCAAGGAAGATTGCTCTGAGCTCCAGAAGATTGATGTGTAGATGAGTCTCCTGTGGAGTCCAGGTGCCTTGGGTGGAGAGGTTTTGTAGATGAGCTCCCCAGCCCATTGGTGAAGCATCTGTTGTGAGAGTTGCCTGGGGTAAAGGTTGCTGAAATGGGGACCCCAGCAACAGATTTTGAGTGGACTGCCACCAACGGAGGGACAAAATAAGACGATTTGTGTTTGCTATTTTGTTTGACAGGCTTCCTGATGCCTGGGTCCATTGAGTGGATAAAGTCCACTGGGCTGCTCTCATATGGAGGCGAGCATAAGGAACCACATGCACGGTAGATGCCATGTGGCCTAGTAGTTGTAACATTTCTCGAGCAGTGAGATGAGGCTTTAGCACTGCTTGAGAGGCTAACTGCACCATGCGAAGGCAATGAGCCTGGGAAAGATAGGCCCTTGCTTTCCTGGTATCCAACAAAGCTCCTATAAACTCTAGAGATTGAGTGGGAGTTAGGTTGGATTTTGGGATGTTTATGACCAGACCCAAATACTGCAGGATACGCATTGTGCAGTATAGAGAAGTCCTGGCCTCTGACTCTGATGGGGCTCGAATGAGCCAGTCGTCTAAGTAGGGGAAGACGAATATTCCTAGAGTGCAAAGAAATGCTGCTACCCCAGCCATGCATTTCGTGAACACCCTCGGTGTTGAGGCCAGGCCAAAAGGAAGCACTCTGTATTGGTAGTGCTTTCCTTGAAAAAGAAACCGAAGGAACTTTCTGTGAGTCGGATGGATGAGAACATAAGTGTACGCATCCTTGAGATCTAGAGAACAAAGCCAATCCTGGCTCTGAAGTTATGGCAGCAGGGTTCCTAGAGAAATCATTCTGAATTTCTCCTTGAACAGGAATTTGTTCAATTCTCTGAGATCCAAAATGGGTCTGTGTCCTCCTGTTTTCTTTGGTATAAGGAAATAGGGGGAGTAAAACCCTGTACCCTGTTGAAGAATGGGTACCTCTTCTATTGCCCCTTGGGCAAGAAGCATGGTGACCTCTTGATCTAACAGGTTGATGAGAGAGGTCTGAGAATTGAACTGTCTTACCACTGTAGGGGGGGGGGGGGGGCAAGCAGAGGAAGTGAAGCTTGTACCCCTCTCTTATAATGGAAAGCGTCCAATGTTCTGCTGTTATTTGCCCCCATCTGGGGGCAAAGTGGCACAACCTTCCTGGAATGGTGGAAGGTTCTGGTCCACTGAGAGCCAGGAAGACTAAGTTCCCTAGATGGAAGTCAAAGGCCTTGTGGAGGATGAGACGGTTGAGGCTTAGCAGTCTTTGCTTTTCTTTGTTTGGGTGGTTGCTGAGTCTTCCGGACAGGCTGACCTGCAGAACGCCCCTGCTGATAAGAGGGATAAAACCTCTTCTTTTTGGAAAAAAATGGTTTTTTGAAAGATTTCTTTCTTGCAGGATCAGCTGTGGCTTTGGATAACCTATCCAAAGTGGAGTTATCAGCATCCAACTCATTGGCCTTTTCTTGCCAATTTTTGCCGAATAGATCCTCACCTGTACAAGGAATATTGCTCAGTTTGTCCTGGACCCAGAGCTCCAAATCGGATGCCTGGAGCCAGGCAATTCTACGTGCACCAATGGCAATAGCAGAGGTTCTGCTTATGCATTCAAAACAGTCAAAGGCTGCACGATTGACAAATTTAGACACATCCTGGGCAAGTTTAACCAGTGTGAGGAAATCCTGCCTCTTATCCTCAGGAAGAAGAGGGCTCAAAACTTCTAAATCCCCTGTGACTTCCTTAAGGAACATTCCCATATATAAAATATAGCAACTGATCCTGGCAGAAAGCATTGAAGCCTGGAAGGTAAGACGTCCAAAGGCTTCCAAAGTTCTACACTCACGTCCTGGAGGGTTAGAGGCATGTCTCTTTGCACTCCTGATCCTTCTCATTGCTGACTCCACTACAATAGAGTGGTGAGGCAACGGAGTCTTCTGGAAACCAGGACGGGGGGGGGGGGGGGGACCCTTTAAATGGTATCCAGTCGACGGGAGTGAGGTGAGGTGGTTAGGGGAGTTTCCCACATTCTTAACATGAGATCATGTAAGATCTCATGGATAGGCAAGGTAGCTGCCTCTTTAGGAGCTTTGGGATATTGCAAAATCTCCAACTCCTTTGCTCTGGGCTCTGTCTCAGGAGCCACAGTAATGGACAGACCTCGAGCCACCTCCCTGATAAAATCCTGAAAGGAGATATCTTCTGGAGGAGACATCCTCTGCTTGGGAGAGGAAGGCTCTTCAGGGAGAAGTATCCCGGTACCAACAGAACTGTCAGAATCCTCAGAGTCCTCCGAGTATTCGAAGTACCTTCTGTCCCGATGCTCTTGTAGAGCACGATACCCGTACCGACCGAAGTCGGTACCGGGAGGTATTGGTACCAGAGGGCATGGCTTGACAGGGTGCAGGCAATGCGGACACCGATGTCGATGCTATCGGTATCGGTACTGGTACCAATGCCGGCGCCGGAGCCGGTTGAACCGTCTGACACGGTTCCGAGGGCGTCGATGCCGCAAGGAGAGCCGCCAGACTGCATTCAATAGCCAGGAACCTCTGGTCTATCGATGCTGCCGATGCCTGGGTATCGGTACCGGAGAAAACCACCGGTACCCCAGAGCATGGCACCAGTAGTTCTGCTGAGCTCAAGGCCTCGAGAACATCCTGGAGCCCCGATAATGCTTTGGAAGCCGAAGCCTCCCGCCGGGGCAATTTTGCCGGTGCAGAACCCTCAAGGGCAACGCCACAGGCATCTCGATGCTTAGAAGGAGATCTACCCTTTGAGGACCGGCTGGACGTATGTCTAGTTACCTGAGATCCATGGGAGGAAGACGAAGCCCTGGAAGATGTCGAAGCCACAGAGGTTGCATCAGAGGGAAAGAGGGTGCTAAGTTTAGCAGCCCGGTTTTGTCGACCCCTTTTGGACATCATGGCACAGGCCATACACTCCGAGATGGAGTGGTCAGGACCAAAACATTTTAGACACCACTCATGGGTGTCGGTGACGGATATGGTACCGCCACACTTGGTGCACTTCTTAAACCCCGACGCGGGTTTTTCCATGATGGAAAAACTTTTGGGCCTAAGGCCCAAAATGGCGCTTGCACCTGAAGATGAAAAAATTGGAAAAAAAGAACTAAATATATATATATTTTTTTTTAAAAAGAAAGAAAGAAGAACCGGCGGTACCGGTGTAGCGTCAAGGAAGGCAGACGCGACCACAAAAAAGGAGGAATAATTTTCTGCGGTGACAGGAACAACGACCTGCTGGCGCCGCGGAAAATGAAGAACTGGAGTGAGGCAGTTGGGAAAGGCGGGAAGGCAGCATGCAGGCGCTGTGGGATGCTCCCAAAAGTTTTCTAATTGGACACTGGGGAGCGTTCCCGCGCAAGCTCCGTCGGTACTGACGATACCCATATGTGAAGACTACATTCCTGCTTGTTCCTGGAGATAAGTAATTTAATGTGCTACTGGGCATCTATTCAACTAGCACTGCTTGTGCAAACATACAATCAATCAGCTTAGGACCAAGCTATAAACGTTAGAGCATTTCATACTCCATGTGGCCTTCACAAGTATAGATTTTTAGCTTCCAACCGTCCTGAAGGTGTGGCAGATCTGCCTCTGCTGGTAAGGAATCTGGATTTGAGAGTTTGCCAGAAAAAAGTCTTAAGACTTTGTGGGAGGAAGAGAGATTGTGGGTTAAATTGGTAAATTTGGTATGTGTTTAAAAACTAGAGGAAAGCCTAGTTTAAAAGTATTTTGTTTTCTGATTCACACCCTTCCCAGGCATTGCTCTCTCAAACGAGATGCCCCGATGGTCGCGATCCCTTTTCTGCCATGGGAGATGGGATCCCCATGGGCAGACAAGGGATCGCAGTCATCGGGGCATCTCATTTGGGAGGGCAATACCCCCTCACCCATGTCCAAAGGTCCCCTGTAGTGGACGATAGAATTGGTCTATTAATCGATAATTCTTTTAAAACAAATTGGTAGACCAATTCTATTGTTTACTCTAGGAGATTTTTGGAGCCATAAGTGGGGGAAGGGGAGCACGGTCCTGTTGACCTCTAGATATATCTCCCTAGAGGAGAGAAGAGACAGATCTTTAAATACTTATTTTATTTATTACAGTTTCTTATATACCGCGCTATTTAGAATCAGCGCGGTTTACATCATAACAAAACGACCATTACGACAAACTGTCAGGTTTTACATTGAACAGGAGTACAAACTTGGATAACTGGGTTAACTATATACATAATCTATCTACACTGCCGTGTGAGGGCATTTCTAGATTGGGTCATTTCTTGGAGGGGATATCTGGTTCAGTTGCTTAAAAGGCATTAATGAACAAACAAATCTTTTACAAAGACAGGGAAGCTATGGAACTAGAGGACATGAAATGAAGCTGTAAGGAGGTAAATTTAAAAGCAACATCAGGAATACTTTTTCACAGAAAGGGTGGTGGATGCTTGGAATGCCCTCCTGCAGGAGGTGGTGGGAGCAAAAGCAGTGACGGAATTCAAAATGGCATGGGACAAACACACACAGGATCACTACATAGCAAGAGGATGGAATCAAAGCAAATGTAAATAACTTTGAAATAAAGAGAGGTAACCTGCCTGGAGCAGTAGGAAGAACCTTAACAGCATGGAGGGAAGTAAACTGCCCAGAGTGACAGGTGCAACTCTACAACTATAGCCACTTTACTGGGCAGACTAGATGGACCATGCTGGTCATTAATATGTTCTTTGATTTACAGGCTGCTACCTTGATTAAGGGAGTGAGCAGCCTAGTGGTTAGAGCAACAGCCTAACATCCATGAGACGGGGGGGGGGGGGGGGGGCTTCAAATCCCACTGGGTCGCCAGGAGTCTGGTTTGACTTGATGGCAGTTAAAAATAAAAACCTTAATTAAGAGGACAGAAGGGAAATTATTTCACAAGATCCCTAATTAGGAATTTTCATCAAGTGAATAACCCTAATCTAATTGATAGATTAACCAAAGGTTTTCTGCAGGTCTTTAACACACACAACAGTATGACAAAGGAGTATCTTTACTAAGCTGGACTAACGGTTAACACATGCTATTTGTAACTAGATCCCTTATTATTTAATGGAACCTAGTTACAAATAGCATGTGCCGGTTTAATAAACATGCCCTAAAATTTCTTATTTGGGTATGCAAAAGTGCAGAGGTTGAATTTTAAGACTGAGAGGAGGAAAGGAAGATTGTGTATAGCAAAACAAAGAAAAGGCAGAAAAACTGCAAAATAATTTTGTTCAGTATTCACTAAAGAAGGATCAGAGAAGGAGTATATTATATATATATATGCAATGCGTGCCTTCAAGTCAATGCTGACTCCTAGTGATCCAGCAGTTCCTGGGTTTTCTTTACTGAGCTAAAAACTACACAATTATAAACTGCGCAATCACAATTGCTAAGCATATACAGCTAACAGACATGTTTACTGCTTAATTTTATTGACGGCAAATTTTATGCACCTTTTTTAAATGTAAGGTCCAGGCATAGAAAGGTGTGAAGACCCCCATCTGGTGTGAGAGTCTGTGTCCTTTGAGGAGAGGTGAGGATGTTTGGTGACTCTGCCAGCCTTCTCCTGAATGCCATGGATGCTGACAATGCTTATAAAATTCTCAAACAAGGATTTTTCAATTTTGTTTCCAGTGTGTCTTTAAAATGACTCATTGATTTGACACTTAACAGCCTTGTAGGAGGTTGCAGCAGTAGGGACTGGTCTGCCTTGCAGTGGGCAGCAAGAGCTAGCTGAGTAGGACAGAGAGCTTGAGATTTTTTAGTTGAAACTTCAACTGCAATTTTCTTTACATGACAGTGTGACGACTGATGGAGTTGTGTTTCAAAGAAGGCAGTGCAGGATAGCTAGCGCTTCTGCCAGAGCCTGTGCCTTTCAGTTTTCCTGCTACTTACTGCAGAAGAGGGAGAAGTTTCACTGAAACAACTAGGGAGTTTCTTTCCCTTCATGATGCTTTTTCCTGCAGGTGCCTGAGCTGAGAGCACTGGGAAGAGATTTGAATGAGTACCAGTTCTTAAATTTTGAATGTTTCCTTCCTGGGACTGGAGGATTTCAGAGAGGCTTTGTTATTCAGGTCTCTCTTGTTATCTTCTCCTGGGTATTTTTTTTCATGTGTGGGTGAAGGAGGAGAACCAACATTTAATTAAGTCATGTGGATAAACAAGACCAAGGGGAAAAGGAGGTGAATCTGTCAGCATGAGAATACCCACAGATGCATAGGAAGCCTGTCAAGGCTTTCCCGAGCTTTGGGAGAGCTCACACAGCAATGAAGAAATCTCTTTTTATTTTTGTCATTTATGAAGACTAGTGTGAAAAGTGATGGGACATTATGCAGACACACTGGAGGCAGTAAACCAAGAGGGACCCAACAGTGACCCAGCACAGAGATAACTTTTTATGTTCATAGGAAAGTCATCAGTATCAGTAATGTGGTTCTGTTTCAGAGTGGCCCCAGTGTGGGTAAGGAAAGAGAAGCAGAGATTATCAATCTCTTCTAACAATTAGTCAATGGTAAGCATAATTACATCAATCCCTTCACAATCTGCAGGGCCAGGCCAACCTCAAGCAAAACAGAAAGTAGCCTAGGGTGGCAATTCTGGGATGGGGGAGCAGCAGGTGGCAAAGAGCAAGGCATTCAAAGCTAAATGATAGATTTTGACATGCAGGGGGGGGGGGGGGGGGGTTGTAAAGCTTAAGGTTTGCCTAGGGTACCAACATCTTGAACCAGTTCTGGGGTCAGCCTGACATGCTTCATAAAGTAACATTTTGATATTAATCTTTGTGCCATAATAAGGGTCATGTAAACAACTACTGCTGCATGGAGGAGTGGCTTAGAGCAACAACTTAGTACCCAAGAAATAAAGGTTCATAGTAACATAGTATATGATGGCAGATAAAGAGTAGTTACTCACCTGTAACATGTGTTCTCCAGGAGCAGCAGGAATCAGTCCTCACATATGGGTGATATCGGCACCGACGGAGCCCCCATGCAGAGCATTTCCCCAGCTTTCAAAGAAAGCCTTTGGGACTGCAGCACGCATGCGCGGTACCCTTCCCGCCCAAAGGTGCCATCTTGCTCAGTCAGATGACATAGCTAAAAGACAGCAAAAACAAAAATAAATCATATGACTGCAACTCCAAGGGGAGGAGGGAGGGTTGTGAGGACTGAGTCCTGCTGCTCCTGGAGAACACCTGTTACAGGTGAGTAACTACTCTTTCTCCAGGACCAAGCAGGAAGTCAGTCCTCACATATGGGACTCCCCTGCTTAAGGCTACCGGGGACCCAAAGCTGAAAAATTGAGCTCCCTCTAGAGCCTCAGCATGTACGAAAAGAATCTTCTCTGAGAACGCCCCCGTACGGTAGCCCAACACCAGGGCCGGACAGTAGGAGTTGCCTATACCTCAAAGAGATTACGGAGTACCGCCTGTCCGAAAGCACTGTCCCTGCGGGACTCCCTCTCAAGGCAGTAGTGAGTAGCAAAAGTCTGGCTTGAAGACCAAATAGCCGGCTGGCAGATGTCTGCCAACGGAACAGAGAGGAGATGAGCCACTGACGCAGCCTTCGCCCTGACACGGTGAGCCGTGACTCAACCCTGCAATGAGAGCCCGGCTGCCCTGTACGCCCAGGTGATACAGTCTCCTATCCAGATGGACAGGGTACGCTTGGAGACAGGTAACCCCAACTTATTAGGGTCAAAAGAGACGAAGAGCTGGACAGCCCTCCAATGCTCCTGCGTACGGTCAAGGTAGAAGGACAAAGCCCTCCTACAGTCCAGGGTATGCAAGACCATCTCAGCCTGGCTGGCATGCAGCCTGTGAAGGAAAGTCAGAAGAACCACCTGCTGATTGAGGTGGAAGGAGAAGACAACCTTGGGAAGGAACTTAGGGTGAGTCCGTAAGACTACCCTGTTCCTATAGAACCTAGTGTATGGTGCCTCTGACACCATGGCTTGAAGTTCGCTCACTGGCCTTGCTGAGGTAAGAGCTACCAAAAACAACGCTTTCTAGGAGAGAAAGCGCAAAGGACAAGTAGCCATCGGCTCAAATGGTGGGCAAGTAAGCCGCTGCAAGACCACATTCAAATCCCACTCAGGGGCAGGTGGACGAACTGGAGGCTTAAGCAAAAGGAGGCCTCTGAAGAAGTGAGCCATCAAAGGGTGGCTTGAGAGGGACTGACCCTCCACCGGTGAATGGTGCGCAGAGAGAGCACTGAGATGGACTCTAACAGAGTTGGATTTAAGGCCCAGATTGGACAGGTGAAGCAAATATTGCAGCACCACTGGTACCAGGCAGGAGAAGGGATCCTGCTTGTGTTGAGCACACCAGGTGGAGAACCTACGCCACTTGAGGGCATAAGACTTTCGGGTGGACTGCCTCCTAGATGTCAAGACCACATCCTCCACTTCCCTAGGCAGCAGTAAGGGTGCTAGAACTACCCTTTCAGCAGCCAGGCCATCAGATTGAGGGACTGGAGGTTGGGGTGTAAGAGAGATTCCTGCTCCTGAGACAGGAGATCAGGTTGCAACCCCAGAGGAAGAGGAGTGTCCACCGCCAGTTGCAAAAGAAGCGGGAACCAGGGTTGCCTTGGCCATCTGGGGCCACCAGAATCACCAAGGCCTTGTCCCGGATCACTTTGAACAGTGTCTTGGGCACTAGAGGCGTGGGAGGAAACGCATATAGGAGGCCTGTAGACCATGGAATGAGAAACGCATCCGCTGCCACTCTGAGAGGGTGCGGTTGTCTGGAGCAGAACCTGGGCAGTTGACGGTTCAGTGGACTTGCAAAAAGATCTATGGTGGGAAGACCCCATCTTAGGAAGATCTGTTGAACCACCAGAGGATTCAACTGCCATTCGTGTGGCTTGTCCAGGGAGATAGACCGCCCTGAGAAGTATGCCATGATTGACTGCCCAGGAGCACAGGTCGTGGGCTTCCTGACAGAGAGGTCAGGACCCTGTGCCCCCCTGCTTGTTTACAAAGAACATAGCAACTTGATTGTCCATCTGAACTAAGACGGACTGGTGAGAAAGGACATGAGAGAAAGTCCGCAGGGCTAAGCGGATTGCTCTGAGTTCTAGAAAATTGATCTGCTGTGTGGCCTCCCAAGGAGACCAGAGGCCCTGAGTGCATGCTCCTTGGCAATGTGCACCCCAACCTTGAAGAGAAGCATCGCTTGTCAGCACTTGAGAGTGTGGAGGTGCTTGGAAAGGCACCCCTTGCACCAGATTCGGAAGATGAAGCCACCACTGTGGAGAAGAGGCTAGTAGCTTGGACACCCTGATCTTGTCTGTCAGGTTTCCTGGGGCCTGCAGCCACTGAGTTCTGAGGCCCCACTGGGCTGGCCTCATGTGCAGATGGGCATTTGGAGTTACATGGACTGTGGATGCCATGTGGCCCAAGAGCCTCAGGAATTGTCTGGCGGAGACCAGAGAATCGCTGTGGAACTGTCTGGCCAGATCCATCAGTCTGTGGGCCCTGTCCACAGGTAAAAAGGCCCTTGCCTGAAGGGTGTCCAGCCTTGCTCCGATGAACTCCATGTTCTGTGAGGGGCGCAAAGCGGACTTTGCAAAGTTTATGACAAACCCCAGATGCTGGAGAAGAGAGACAGTGTGGAGGGTGGCTTGATTGGTCTCCTGTGGAGACTGACCTCTGATGAGCCAGTCGTCCAGGTAGGGAAACACAGAGTCCTTGAACCCTGAGATAGGCTGCCACCACCGCCAGGCACTTGGTGAAAACCCTGGGGGCGGAGGTTAGGCCAAAAGGGAGTACCCTGTACTGGTAATGGTTTCCTCCCACCACAAATCAAAGATATTGTCTGTGGTCTGGATGAATAAGGATGCGAGTATAAGCATCCTTTAAGTCTGAGCAGCATAGCCAATCTCCCTGCTGGAGGTAGGGCAGCAGGATTCCAAGGGTAAGCATCTTGAACTTTTCCCTCTCCAGGAACTTGTTGAGATTTCGCAAGTCTAGGATGGGCCTTAGGCCTCCTGTCCTTTTTGGTACTAGAAAGTACCTGGAATAGAAGCCTTGACCTCTCAGGTGGTGGGGCACCGGGTTCTACCGTCTGTTCCTTTAGAAGACTTGCTAACTCCTGCAGGAGTAAGTCCCTGTGCAGAGGGAGTCTTGGATGCTCCCCTGGAAAGTAGGAGGGGGGTACCTGGTGGAAGTGGAGAAGATAGCCCCTCTGGACTATGCTGAGCACCCAGGTATCCCTTGTTATGGCTGACCACCTGTGGGCATACAGTGTCAGCTGGCCTCCTGTGCTTAGGAGGCCCAGCTGAGAAGGAGAGGCTATGCTACTGGAGTCAAAACCCCGCTCCCTGCTGTACAGGAGCCGGAGCTGGTGGCTTGGGGGTTTTCTGCCTACGGGGTACATGTCCCTGCCCCATGGCCTGCTGACCCTGCTGGGGAGCTGTGGAGGCCTGAAAGTGAGTGTATGATTTGTAGGCAGATGACTTCCTCGGGTAAAACGTCTTTTTTCCCAAGCCCTTCTTCTTCTGAGAAGGGGCAGAGGTTTTCCTGGACAGCCTTGTCCGGGTGAGAGTCTCGGACTCGAGTTCTGCAGCCTTTTCAGCCATGGACTTGCCAAAGAGGTTTTCACCTCAGCAGGGGACATCAACCAACTTGTCCTGCACCCATGGCTCGAGGTCTGATGACTGTAGCCAGACCTTGCGGCGTGCACCGATGCCGGCCCCGGCTACTCGGGCCGAAGCCTCAAAGCCATCATAGGCTGCTTGAGAAATAAACTTCGAGCACTCTCGGATCCCTGATGACAGGGCCTTGAACCTCTGCAAAGGTTCCTCAGAGAGACCAGCAGAAAACCCGGCAATCTCCTTTGCCAGGTCTCGAAGGTACATGCCCATGTACAGCTGGTAGGTCTGGACACGGCAAGCAAGCATAAAGCCCTGGAAGCACTTTCTACTGAGGGCATCCAGGTTCCGGGCCTCCCGGCCAAAAGGCATCGAGGAGTGCATCTTCTGACTTTTCAGATGATGCATGGCCGATTCCACAACCATGGAGTGGTGCGGTAGCTGTGCCTTTTGGAACGCAGGGCTCTTGCGGACTCGATAGATGGAATCAACCCGCTTGCTCAGAACCGGCGTCGAGGCCGGCGCCTCCCACATGCGGAAGAGCAACTGTTCCAGCATCGGAGGAACTGGTACAGTAAAGGCCTCCTTGGGAGGAGAGTCATACTGCAGGGCCTCGAGCTCCTCGGCTCCGCAGGGAAGGCCAAAGCCTTGGCCATGTCCCGCATGAAGTCCGAGAACCGGGTGTTCTCGGGGGGGGGGGGGGGGGACGACCGTCTCCGAGGCTTGGACTCCGGTGAGTCTGAGGGGACACACCGGGTCCGAAAGGTGTCCGGGGACTCCTCATCCTCCGTTTCCCAGCCCGACCCCTCGGAGGAGGAATCGAGCGGCTCCGGTCGGGCAGGCACCGATGCCATCTGCCCCGACGCCGAGGGTACCGGTGTTGACGACCTCAGTCCCAAACGGGAGGCCGAGGGAGAACTCGGCCGAGGATCGACTCGAGAGCGCATGGACTCGAGGATCGGCTCGGCTTCCGGGGTCGACTTGGACGTCGATGTCCCAGTGGTCGGGGCAGATGCACCGGTGAGACCGGTGCCCGCTGCTGTTCCATGAAGGCAGCCAAGCTGCTCTCCAGGGCCGTCAACCTGAGTCCGAGCTCAGGAGACTCAGCAGCCCCTGACTTGGGCCCCGACGGCATCGGGCCCGACGTCGGCTTCCCCGGAGGAGAGTCCACGAGGACTACAGTACTCACGTGACCCGGGGACTCTGGCTCCACACGAGGTTGTTTAGCAGGCACTGTTCCCTCTAAGCTGTGCGCATGTGCGCGCGCACACACCTCGCCGAGCGAGCACACATACTTTATAACAGAGCACACAAAAATTATGGTTCTGATTCCGATAGAAAACAACACAGACATCTTAAAATTTAAAAGTTGTTGTGTATTTACGGTTTTCACAAGTTTTACAATATTATCTAGTGAAATCAATGTGGTGTACATACTGTATTCTGACGTGTAGTCAAATTTTAAAGTATAGAACTCTGAGTGTCGTTATGTGATGCATAAAAATTTAACCTTCCTTCAAAAGCTGCACAGCTGATATTTTATGTGCACACAGCCTACAGAAAATTAGAGGGAACATTGTTAGCAGGCCTCTCCGACTCCGAAGACCCGGGACGGCGGTCGGGGATATGCGACCTGGCCCTCGAGGAGCCAAGTGCGTCCACCGACGCCGCCCTCGCGGGTTTCTTCTTCCTGCGATGCTCCAGCGAGGGAGACCCCTCTCAGAGGAACCCTGGCGATGCTCTGGATCGGAATCCCGAGACGTCGAGGCCTCTGATGAAGTCCGGGCCCGACCGGACGCGGAGTCAGAGAAGATTCTTTCCTTCTGGTGCTGCCGACTCCTCAACGCCTTCGAGGACATTTTCCCACAGAGGCCACAGATCATCGGGTCATGATCAGGACCAAGGCAGCGGAGGCAGCAGTCATGTGTGTCGGGGAGAGACATAAGTTTCTTACACCGATCACACTTTTTGAACCCGCTGGCAGTCATCGGGGGAAAAAGGGCCCCTGCTAGGTCAAAAGACAGGGCTGCCAGTGAAAAACAAAAATGGCACGAATGCTAGTCACGGAGGACAAAAACCGAAAAAAGAAGTTCGGGCTCGATACTGGTGTACCGAGCCCAGGCGGGAAAGGGAAACTGGCGTCGAACCGAAGAAAAAACAGTTCCACTACCAAAATCAACTTTTTTCTCGGGTGAACACGAAACACATCCGTCGGGCTCCGCGGAAAAAAGAAGACTGAGCAAGATGGCACCCTTGGGCAGGAAGGGGACCGCGCATGCGTGCTGCAGTCCCAAAGGCTTTCTTTGAAAGCTGGGGAAATGCTCCGCATGGGGGCTCCATCGGCGCCAACATCACCCATATGTGAGGACTGACTTCCTGCTTGGTCTTGGAGAAAGGCCAGTATGGTCCATCTAGTCTGCCCAGTAAGGTGGCTAGAGTGGTTTGAATCCCACTGGTACTCTTTGTGATCTTGGGCAAGTCGCTTTACTCTCCATTGCCTCAGAAAAAAAGACTTGGCAATCTACTTCTGGCCAAGAAAACACAGGAGCTACCAGATCACCAGGAGTCACACTGACTTATCCGGTGGCTACTAAAATGGTTAATGGTCTTCATTATAAACCATATGAGGACAGACTTAAGGATCTTAATACGTACACCTTTAGAGGAAAGGCGGGATAGAGGTGATATAATTGAGAGAGAGCCTCTTTTGATTGAAAGCAAGTTCTGCTACGAGGGGACATGGGATGAGGGTGAAGGGAGATAGATTCAGGAGTGATATGCAGAAATATTTCTTTACAGAAAGAGTGGCAGATGCATGGAATAGTCTCCCAGTGGAGGTCGTAGAGATGAGGACAGTATCTGAATTTAAAGAAGCATGGGACAAACACAGAGGATCTCTAAAGGAAAAAAGGGGACTGTTGTAGTGGTTGATATGGAAGGACAGACTAGATAAGGCCATGTGGTCTTTTTCTGTCATCATTTTTCTATGCTTCTAATGCCAACCTAAATGACAGAAATGAAGAGTTTCACAGTTAACCAAATCTCCACAGTACAGCTATTAACTCTATACTTTTCACTCTATTTTAGAAGGACTGTTTGATACAAACAAGCTTAGAATGACTGCTATGAGCTATAATATTTTCAATTTAATGTTACAAAAATGAAAAAATTTGGTCTCCTGCTAACTCCTTCTTCTAACAACCCTACCCAAGGGGAGTGGGGGGATGGTCCAAAGCTCCACTGGGACCATAGCATACACTCACAAAACCTCATCGATAATTACAGCTCTAGTGCCAAACAAGGAATACTAATGTTATGAACTAAATCAATTGAAATGAACCATTACCAGGCTGGGATGAGTTGGTAGGACTCAAGGAAAAAAAATTAAGCAGGTTGGATGAAATTTTTCCTTTCTTCTCATCCATCCCCAATCCCAATCCAGCAAGCATGGGATATAACAAAGCAACCACTATATTGGGCAAGATTTTGAGACTCCTGCACTGAACTATTTCTGGCTCAATGCTGCATTCTCTCTTTGTGAGAGAATCTAACAATAACAACATCACAGCCTTACACGTATCTACAGGAGAAAGAGCATGAGCCTCAGTTGAAGCCATCATTAACCTTCTGGCTGAAAGTGCTCTTAACCCAAGAAATCCTATTGGATGCTGGGGAGTATGCCTGCGCCGGGCTCCGTCGGTGTCGTCACCCATATGTGAAGACTGACTTCCTACTTGTTCCTGGAGATTAGTATAAAAACAGGGACATTGCCATTCACCCAAAAACCTGACCATTCAGAGTGGAAAAATTATATGAACATCCACATAAAAATATCTCGCTCCAGTCTTAATAAAGACACCAAATGGAACATTTTTAATAGGGAGAAAAGGATCTCAGACCACTACAGCACTGGTCATAGGCATAAATTATCTTAGCCCTTGATCCATTGCTGAATTGCATCAATGATCCATAAAAACTCCTTATATAGAAATTCATGTGGTTTTTTTCCTAATTCCCAATTCACTTAAATTATTAATATGTAACAATTTTAGGAGTAGCCCAGTGGTTAGAACACTGGCTTAGTAACCAAGCAACCAGGGTTCAATTCCCACTAGCACTCCTTGTGGCCTTGGGCAAGTCACTTAACCCTCCATTGCCTCGGAAGAAAGGCCTGGCAATCTACTTCCGGTGACACTGCCAAGAAAACCCAGGAGCTTCTGGGTTGCCAGGAGTCAGGACTGACTCGAAAGCACACATTGCATTTGCAACAATTTTAATACAAATTCCTTCCACCCCACAGAGCACACTATATGCCATACAATGCCAATTCTATTAATCTTCAATCCTGCTCAAATTCATTCAGTTGACAACCAGAAAGCCAAAATCTGCTTCTTTCCATCATCATTTCTCCTTCATCTTCCCCAATGTGAATCTAGACGCCGTCACTAACGTTTTGCGCCAGCTTCATCAGGTGGTCATACACTCAAACGGTGCTGTGTGGGGTGAAAGGTACCAGTTTTATCAAAGTTACTTTTTAACACAAATAAATTAAAAACAAAATCCACTGCGTCAACCATAAGTCACGCAGGAAACCAAAGATATCAACACAGATTACACCAGGCAGCTTATTCATTTAAACGTGCACAGCAAGTACAGGAAAAACCCATTGCAGTAGTATCTAAAAAGATTTAGTAGAGGACAGTCCAAAACCACACCGTGCCCACAATATAAACTGCAAAAAAACCCCAGATGTTACCACCAAAATATTCTTTCCGCTTATTTTCTTATACAAGATAATACAGCAAAGGGCAGAAACCAATCTCAGTTTATATTGTGTTTCTGCTCATGGAACTGTCAAGAACCTCCAGGATGTGGTGGGAAGATTAGTGCGAACTGTTGGAAAAACACCATGGAACTTGCAGTGGAAAATGCCATGACCACATGCCAGGGACTCACACCAACACTGCCAGTACACAAGGCTACACTGCCCAGAAATGCTCTGGTGACAGCTTTAGTTTGGAATATCTCTTGGCACTCTAGGTGGGAATCACCATAACTGCATGCCAGGGACTTGTACCAACACTGCACTACACAGGTCCTACTGTCCTCTGGTGGTAGCTCTAGCAGGGTAGACTCACACCAGTGCTGCCATTGCACAGGTTACTCTGACCTGAAGCAGTCTGGTAGCCTCTCAATGGCAACTGTCCTGACTGCACGCTGGAACTCATGCTGCCAACAGATCTTGCCAAAAATGCTACTCCCAGAGCGAACAGCAGTCACTTCCTGGCTGTCCAGACAGTAAGTAAAAATTCCCTTCTACAGATCCAACTGCTGCAGACTGCAACTGTATACCCTCTGATTCCACAAACTGTCAGGCTTTAGGCAGAACTGGAACATCTTACTTAAAGCTGTCCTTGAAAAATGTCCCCTAAAAACAAAACTATGGAAAAGAGGAGAGAGGAGACTCTCGACAAAAAAAATGGGGTCAACCAGAAGGAAGAATGACCTGGACCTTTCTAGGTGTTGGGGATACCCCTCCTGCCTGAACTCAACTGGATCCGCCTTTCTCTATATGGGCACAGGAGTGCACCACAACTAGTCCAACACTTCTGCATGGGATATCCATCTACCATCTGCTAGAGACAGAGAATACTGAAGAGCACATGGTTGAATGGTGCAATATATTGGACAGAAGTCTTTGTTCTCTGTCTCCATCTACTGATAAAGGGGAATAACCCATGCATTCTGGAGTGGTCTGAGAGATGATAAGAAATACTACTCTTTTAACTGTTAAGTCATAATCCTTACTAAGCTTAGCTTGTAGTGTGGAGTATGTCAAGGTATTAGTGAAATTGCAATGCAATAAGACATGACAAATTGTTGTCCAAGGCTCTCCCAGACAGTGAGAGTGGTCATAGATATTGATACTATTTGCTCTCTGCAAGATAACTGGTATTGTTAGGTTTTTAATGATATACATTTATTTAAATTTTGCTATTTTCTCAAAATCAAATTCTGTTTATTCCCTACCTAGACGAAGATATACACCAGCAGGAGTTATCATGCAGTAGTAGTTCAGCAAATAAACCTGTAAAACCCAAAGCTGATGAAGTTTTCCATTGACCAGTTATGTGGTGCAGCCATTTGTCATTCTGAACCACCAGCCACTGATCAGATTGCTTACTGAGTTCCTTCCAGTATTTATTTATTCACATTAACAGACTGCAGGCCTAAGGACCACTCTCTATGGTGTACAGAAATGGCACATAAATCATAATCATAACATCCCATATCTTCACAAGGAATGAAAAAAATACACCAAGACATATTATGACTTTTCACAAGAAGCTTCATATGTCAAATCATGCTAGTCTCATATTCAGGGGAAAACACCACAAAATTGTGGAAATCTTTAAAAATTGTAGGTACCATGCACTGTTCCCTCTAAGCTGTGCGCGTGTGCGCGCGCACACACCTCGCCGAGCGAGCGCACAAACTTTACAACAGAGTGCACAAAAATTACAGTTCTGGTTCTGATAGAAAACAACACAGACGTCTTAAAATTTAAAAGTTGTTATGTATTTACGGTTTTCACAAGTTCTACAATGTTTTCTAGTGCAATCAATGTGGTGTACATACTGTATTCTGATGTGTAGTCAAATTTTAAAGTATATAACTCCGAGTGTCGTTATGTGGCGCACAAAAATTGAATCTTCCTTCAAAAGCTGCACAGCTGATATTTTATGCGCACACAGCCTACAGAAAATTAGAGGGAACATTGGTACCATGACCTCAGCAAAGCAGTCTAATTTTTTCTCATAGCAAACTGCAGTGCTATAACTCGACTGAAAAGTTCTAGGGGACAACTTTAAGCAGTTTTTGGTTTTCTTCTTTATTTGGACAAACGTGTATTTCAACCTCCTCAGATAAGCAGAATATCAAGTTCCAATAAGGCCTGTTCCCCTATGACCTGAAATCATCAGGAAAGGCACATACCCTTCCACGCAGATCTTATTATTCAGAGTACAGGAAATCAAGAATCCTTCAGACAATAGAAAATAATTAATTCCTGCACCAACTGTTCCAGACATCAGTGCAAAATACATGAACCTTCCACCCATGGCAGACTAATGATCTTTACTACTGTTTTGTTTTATAATCCAAATTAGATCATTTAATGCAGTACAAAGTTATAAAACAGCAAAATGAAAATAATATTAAAAATAAGCAGACAGGAGTTACGCCAGTCACTGCTTTGGATCTTCTCTCCAGTCCCACACATGCAGAGACCCATCAGTTGCTGAAGATAACAATGTTCTAGGCTTCCATGGATGCCACACATGGTCTGTAACCAACAGATTATCTCCTGCTTTGCCTGGGCAGGTGATGGCGTGACCCTTATGAATAAAGATGGGTTCCACCTCTGCCGCAGACATATCCCAAGTTTTTGTGTCATAGATTTGCACAGTTCCGTTGAAACCTTCATCACAAAATATAAGAAAAAAGCATTAGCATTAACTATAAAAATGATATTCCATACAAATGTACAACTCTCCCTGGACCCTCACTAAGGAAAAGGAAAAAACCTCAGGTCTAAACAAATCTGATTTCAGGGTGCCTAAATATTAAAATTAATCTGGCTATTATACGAAATGTATGCCAGTATCTCTCACAAATGTTCACTAGAGGTACCAGAAAACCAAACTTGGATCTTTAAGGATCAGAGTTGAGATCCACTGGCTTGGCCTCTTTTATAGAAGTCATCCAAATATTTTATAAAGTCCTAGTCAAAAAATACTGTACTTTCAGTATGCAGAAACATGTTGCGGTAATGACTTCATACCCTAATTGTGGCAGAACATTTTGGCATGCCGGTAAAAAGATCTACCACACTTCCTAATCACATGACGACTGGGCAGCTCTGATCCTTAAGTGCCAGATGATGCTTACAGATTTCAGATCAACCCATACATGTCTTTTTACAATAACTCCTTTAAGATTCATTCTATGCAAATTCTTTCTTTATAGATTTTGCATACTGTGAAACCTAACCAGACCAGAATTGTCTGTCCCTGTTACACTTTACAGTTAAGAAACAATGGTGGGCTGGCCCCGTAACAGGATGCCAGGATGGAGGAGTGAAGGAAAAGGAACAAAGGAGGATAGGTGGAGAAAAAGGGGGGAGGGGAGAGCTGGCAGGAGATAAAGGAAGGTGGGGCAAGGGCCACTTCTTCCTTTCTCAACGGCGGCAACCACGGTGCCTGGGATGAATCTGGGGCCAGGTCAGATTCAGGCTATTGGGAGATGGGCTTCCAACCAATAAAAGCTGTGCATCAGGCAGTAATGTTCGCCGACGCTGTTTTCTCTTGCCCACTAGGTCCAGGAGCGCTTTCAGTATGGACCACAGGGCATTCCTATATCTATTGGACAGGAAGAAGGGCGGTGGGGCGACACTGTGGCATGCAGCTCGGCTTCCACCCCAGCAGAGTCTGCATACACTGGATGGGAAAAAGGGGCATGTGGTGGGACCAGTTGAGGCCCACCCTCGCCGGCAGGAGATGGGCAGGCCACCCACCGGACTTGGTAGTCCTGCACCTTGGGGGCAACGACCTGGTGTCCACGAAGGGCATTGATTTCATAACCTGGATTCAGGCCGAGCTGGGGGTGGGGGTCATCTGGTCCCACATCATCCCACGGCTGAAGTAGAGGGGTGTGGAACGACCAAAGAGTATTGAAAAGAGCAGGAGGAAGCTGAATAAAGAAATTGGGACCTTCGTGTGGAACTTAGGCAGGGTCACCAGAGCATAATAGCAGGGAGGGGGAAGATAGTGTACTCAAAGGATGGGGTCCACTTGAATGAAATCGGCCTGGAACTGTTCATCAAGGGCTTGCGGCGGACCATCGGTTCAGTACTCACTATGGGGTGAGTCAGGCTGCAGGCCCCTCCTGGTGGTGGGACCTCACCGAAGGGGAGGGGTACCACAGAAAAGGGGGGACCCGGGTACCAAGCTGGGAGTGCTGGGGCCTGGTAACAGGGGGGTCAGGTAACAGTGGTGCCTGGCCTTGGTTACCTGGAGCAGAGAACAGAACAGGACACCCGGGCACCATGGGGCGGGCCAGGTCCACCGACCAGGGAATAGGAACAATGGTACCTCTCCATGTTAACCCCAGCCTAGGGTCATTGTTTACCTATGGTGTTAACAATGTTTACAATATGTTTGTAGAGATGTTACAATTGTTATTGATAGTCATGATTGTTAACATGTGCAAATATTTTGTATCCGCAAGCTGTGGCCTGTAAGATCCACTAATAAAAGCTGTTTGCGAAGCAATGTATCAGGCCCCTTTTTGTTGCATGCGGGTAGGGAAAGGGTGGGGGGAGACAGGGGTTTCAGAGGGGGCTCGAAGCCAGTCCAGCGTGCCCCCGGTTATGAAAATTTGTCTCTTTATTCCAGAAAGGGAAAAAGTGAAGATGAAAAAAACGGCGATTCCAAAAACAGTGAACAGACAGTTCCACATGAATTCTGGTTTCTGCTCTGATCCTCTTCCTCTCCTTCATTTACAACAAAAGCCAAACAAAACAATTTACATCAGAACTAACTGATGAGGGAGACCTATGGTCAGTCTGATACTTAAAATGGAGAAATTAGGCCTTACCTGCTAATTGTCTTTCCTTGAGTTCTCTCCGGGCCAGTCCAGGTACAATAGGGTAGTCAATCTCCTCCAGCAGCTGAGGACTGAATACTGAAAGTCTTTGCTGACAGCCTATCTAGCTCCCTCTGGCGTCCAAGACTCAGTCTTCTATTGTCCAAGCAGCGGAAACTTAACTATAACTATGAAAAACAAACAAACTTAACCTGAGAGCCGGCTATAACTCTAGATACCTATGAACATTCCCTATATGTTTAAGAAGCATCCTTTTATAATCCTTTGACTCGGTATGTGATTTTTTTTTTGAAACAAAAGAGTTTCCTTCTAACCCCAGAGGAACCCCCAAATTCCACTTCGACTATACCAAGCAATCTTCTGCAAACTCCAACTCCGCTCTAAGGCCGCGCCTCCAGGCCTGGCAATGACTCGCAGACGAACTAGGTGGGACCTGGACTGGCCCAGAGAGAACTCAAGGAAAGACAATTAGCAGCTAAGGCCTAATTTCTCCTTCCTATTCATCTCTCCGGGCCAGTCCAGGTACAATAGAGTAGTACCAAAGCAGTACCTAAATTTGGGAGGGTCCTGTGAGCCCTGCCACAATGGCCGAGGCCCCAACCTTCGCATCCCCCCTTGCCTGAACATCTAACCTATAGTGCTTCGCAAACGTATGAAGAGATGACCACCACGCCGCTCGACAGATATCCACCAGTGGAACCAATGCAAACTCAGCCCAAGACGCTGCCTGACCTCGAGTAGAATGCGCTCTGAGCCCTTGCGGAGGCGACCTCCCCTCCGCTTCATAAGCCGCCCCTATCTCCTGCTTCACCCAACGGGCGATAGAAGCCTTAGTAGCTGCTTCCCCTTTATGAGGTCCCCCAAACAGCACGAACAACCTATCTGACCTCAGAAACGGCTCCGTTGCTCTAAGGTACCGCCGGAGCACATGTCCCAAATCTAACTTCCTAAGCAAGCGATCCATTTTATCCCCTTCCTGAGACGTAAAGGTGGGAAGCGAGACCGATTGATTCACATGAAACGCGGACACCACCTTAGGAAGAAAGGATGGCACCGGCCACAACACCACTTTCTCCGCCGTAAACTGAATGTACGGCTCTCGACACGAGAGCGCGTGCAGATCCGAAACTCTTCTTGCGGAGCACAACGCAATGAGGAAAGCCGTCTTCCACGAAAGCTCTTTCAGATTTACCGTCGACGTCGACTCAAAAGGCGGTGTCAAAGCCTCTAGCACCAAGTTCAAGTCCCAAGGAGGCACTACCTTTCTAACTGGAGGTCTAATACTCCTTGCTGCTCTAAGGAATCGACGCACATCTGGGTGCGACGAGAGAGTGCCCCCCTGCACTCTTCCTCTATAACAAGCCACCAACTGAAACCTGAGTGTGTTGAGGGCTAGCCCCTTTTCAAGCCCCCCTTGAAGGAACGACAGGACATCCGGTAGACTCGCCGAAACCGGCTTAACGCTACGCTCTTCACACCATGCTTCAAAAATGCGCCATACATGAACATAAGCCAAGGACGTCGACCTCTTCCTGGACTTTAACATAGTGGCTATCACCAACACCGAATACCCCCGACGTTTCAACCGTTCCCTTTCAAGAGCCAAGCTGTACGCAAGAACTGATCCCCCTGCGGCATTAACACGGGCCCTTGGCTCAGCAGGTTGAATCGATTTGGCAGTCTCCAAGGCGAATCCACTAGAAGCCGCACCAGATCCACATACCAGGGTCATCTGGGCCAATCCGGAATAATCAGAATAACCTTCCCGTCGTAGCCCGCTACTCTCCGAATGACTCGCCCTATCAGCGGCCACAGAGGAAACACATAAAGCAGCTCTCCCGAAAGCCAGGGCTGTACCAGGCCGTCGAGTCCTTCCGACATGTGCTCTCTGCGCCTGCTGTAAAACCGGTCCGCCTTGGTATTGGACAGGGTAGCCATGAGATCCATGACAGGCTGACCCCACCGCACCGTGATCTTGTGAAAGACCGCCCTGTTCAGTTCCCATTCTTCGGGATCCAGGACATGTCGACTGAGATAGTCGGCTTGAATGTTGTCCTTCCCTGCTACCTGTGCCGCTGAGAGCGCTACGAGATGGACCTCTGCCCACTGCAACCAGCTGTTGACTCTCGTCCAGCAACACCGCACTGTCCGTGCCTCCGTGCTTGTTGATGTAGGAAACCGTCACCGCATTGTCGGAGAACACCCAAACCGCTTGTCCTTCAAGCAGATTGACAAACTCCTGCAGGGCGAAACGTACTGCTCTCAGCTCTAAACGATTTATCGACCAACTGTTCTCTTCCGCAGACCATGTTCCCTGTGTTATCTGTGACAGACAATGAGCCCCCCAACCGGAAAGGCTGGCGTCCGCCATAACCAACACCCACTCTGGATGCTCCAGAGGCACCCCCGCTTGAAGGTGCTCTGGAACTGACCACCACTGCAGACTGCTGCGCACCTCTTCCGGGCATACCAGTCTCCGAGAGAAGGATGATCCTGCGGAGACCATCTGGACAGTAATGCTTGTTAAAGTGGACGCATATGCGCTCTTGCCCACGGAACCAGGTCCAAGGCCGCTGCCATTGAACCCAACAACTGCAAGTACCTCCAAGCCATCGGCGCCTTTATTCTCAAGAACGCCCCCACCTGAGACAAAATCTTCTGCACCATGTCTGCCGGTAGAAACACCGACCCTATTTCCGTGTCGAACACGGCCCCGAGGTACGTCAGCCGCGTTACTGGTTGTAAATGACTCTTTGCATTGTTGATGACCCAACGTAGCTGTTCCAGGAAGCCTACTCCTCGAGAGGTTGCTGTGATTGACTCTGCGAGAGATCCTGCCCGGATCAGCCAATCGTCCAGGTAGGGATGCACCCGAATTCCTTCCTTCCGCAGCGCCGCAACAGCCACCACCATCACCTTGGTGAATTTGCGGCGCTGTCGCCAGCCCGAACGGCAATGCTCGAAACTGAAAATGACCCATGGAAACCGAGAACTTTTGATGATCCCCTCTGATCAGGACGTGTAGATAAGCCTCTGTTAAATCTATGGACGAAAGCACCACTCCAAGCTTTACCGTCCGAATAACCATCTTAGGGTTTCCATCCGAAAATGAGGCACCTGCAAACAGCGGTTCACCTGTTTGAGATCCAGAATTGGCCGAAATGAACCTTCTTTCTTTGGGACCACAAAATAAATTGAGTACCGACCTAAGCCGTACTGGTCTTGGGGCACTGGCACCACCGCTTGAAGCCGCAGCAAGTGCTGCAGCGTGTCGTTGATCGCAGTCCTCTTCGCCTGCGGCCCACACGGGGACAACACAAAGGCTTCCACTAGCGGATGAGCAAACTCCAGCGCATACCCCTCGCGGATAATCTCCAGCACCCACCGGTCCATAGTTATGGTGGTCCAGGCAGAGAGAAACTCCTGCAAACGTCCTCCTACGGGAACCTCCGCCTGGGACCAGCCGCCTTTCATTGTGGTTTCTTAGAAGAGTTCTGCTGGGAGTTAAAATAGCCCCTGCCATACCCCCTAGCTCCTCGAAAGGACTGCCACCTGGCCACAAAACGGCCTCTCTGATAAGGCGCAAACCGAGGACCTCGGAACCTGCGAAAATCTCTCCCATGACCCCTCGGCATGGTTCCCGACTTTGCCGCTCTCGGACGGTCTTCTGGAAGGCGACCTCCCTTGGAATCACCCAAATCCTTTACAATTTTCTCCAATGCTTCTCCAAAAAGCAGCTTGCCCTTGTAGGGAAGCTTACTGAGGCGAAACTTCAAAGACGCATCTGCCGCCCAATTTCTTAACCAGAGAAACCTCCTAGCGACAATCACGGACGCCATGGATTTCCCTGATATTCTCATCAAATCATATAAGGCATCTGCCAGATAGGCTGCCGCCGACTCTAGCTTTGCTCTTTCCGTTGAAGAGTACTCCCGGATCCCCTTGCAGCCAACAGATAGAAGCCCTTGACACATACGCACCACAAATAGAGGCTTGCAGAGCTAAGGCACTGGAATCAAAAGCCTGTTTTAAAAGCGCCTCTAACCTACGATCCTGAAGATCCTTAAGTGCTGCACCTCCTTCTACTGGGATTGTCGTCTTCTTGGTGACCGCTGACACTAGCGCATCCACCCTAGGCATCTGCAACAACTCTTTCTCCTCCTGAGGAACCGGGTAAAGCTGCCCCATGGCACGACCCCCTCTCAGGGTAGCTTCAGGGCATTCCCACTCTGACTCTATCATCTGCTTAATTACTCTGTGTATTGGGAAACAGCGTTGTTCAGCTTTAAACCCCTGCAACAACGGATCCTCCAGTGGCTCCTGCTGCACTGCTGGGAGTACTATAGTCAACGTCGCGAGGGACTGCGCGATTAGAGCCCCCAGCTCCTCCTTGCAAAACACCCAGAACACATTCGGGTCTTCGCCTGGCCCAATCTCACCTTCCTCCAATTCCACTGGCCAGGAATCCAAACCTGTTTCAGAAAGAATCTCACCTTCTTCCGCCACCTGAGGATTAGAGAACTGCGGCCCGAAGCCATCGAAGCCTGTCTCTAAATCCTTGCCTTTCGTGGAGACCCCTTCCCCAGGGTCTATCTCCTTGGACTCCCCCTTCTATGAATCTAACAGGCTGGGAGCAGCCTGACTACCCAAGGACTGAGCCATCTTCAAAACATATGCCTTATGCATGGCCAGAATGAAATCAGCTGAAAATAAGGAGTCCAAGCCTCCCTGCACTTCTGGCAACTGAGGCTGAACTGAAACCTCAGCAGGAAGCACCTTTTTAAATTTAGGTTTTCTCTTACTCGACTTAGCTTGTAGAGTGGGAGAAACGGCAGGCTCTGTCAAAATGGCTGCCGTTCCCGCCTTTTCCGAAGCGCTCTGAGGCCTCTCCATAACATCCCCTGATGTTAATCTGTGCTCCATGCGCCTTTCCTCCTAGTCGCCACTAAAAGAACTCACAAAAACACCGATCAGTGGAGTCCGATCCCCGCGGCGATCCAAAATCGGAAGACACGCTGCCGACGCCAGCAACCACTTCAAACAAGCCTCTGCGATGGTCTAACAACCCCGGCGGTGAACTAAACACCCCCGCTGTGAAGCAAGCACCTGCCACGCTCCTACCTGACCACCGGTGTTTGCGCTCCTGCTCTCCGTCTCCCCGCTGCCAGCGGACAATGGAAATGGAAGTGATCAGAAGCAGGGAAGAAGAATCTGGGGCTCCCAGCTCCTTCCCCGACTCCCCCGGAGCGACGGATCCTCAATCGGGGCAGGCTCTGCTCCTTGCTGCCTAAACTTCTGGCAGTTGAGAACCGTCCGATCTGCTCCTTTCTTTTTTTTTTTCAAAATAACTTTAAAGGATACTTCTCTTGCCTCTACTGCCCTGCCAGGGCAATCAAGCAAACAAGTTTTGTCTTTCTTTTCTTTCTTAGGTTTAAAAAAAAAATAACAGCCTTTTTCCTATTCATTTCTCCTGGGAGCCTGTCAGCCACACGTCCTGTTCAGCTGCTGAGGACTGAAAGACTGAGTCTCGGACGCCAGAGGGAGCTAGATAGGCTGTCAGCAAAGACTTTCAGTATTCAGTCCTCAGCTGCTGGAGGAGGTTGACTACCCTATTGTACCTGGACTGGCCCGGAGAGACGAATAGGAAGTTTAATGTTTGTCCCTGCCAATGTTTTCCCTTCCTGCCATCTGTGACCTGGACAATGTTACCTGAATACTTTTAATAACTTGGAATGGGAAAGCAGGAAAAACATACAACATAGTTATTGTTCAAGTGGAATATGAACAGAAACTTGGATAGGTTTGTACATTTTTATTGTCCCCTGTATTTGGTCTAAGGTAAAGTAGCTACAGGAATTGTTCCTGGAAGCTAGTTTGAGAGTTCTCTCTGTAATTCTAATTTATATATTGATGTACTAAGCTGCATAATTGCCCAAAATGTCATTTCAGTATTACCCTCAATGGCCTGGTTTAGATAGTGGAAGTCCTCAGACACGTAGGACACATGTTGGAACTTACTATGGGACCTTCACAGATTAGTGCTGGAGGCTTATATGGAGAGGGGAACCTTAACGGCACCATGGTCAGATCATTAGCTATTGTGTTTCTTCTTTCCCACTAAAGCGTAGTTACTCACCTGTAACAGGTGATCTACGGGAACAGCAGGAATTTAGTCTTCACACATGGGTATCATCAGTACTGACGGAGCCTGCGTGGGAACGCTCCCCAGCGTTCAATAGGAAAGCTTTTGGGAGCATCCCACTGCACCTGCATTGCTGCCTTCCCGCCTTTCCAACTCTCCCTCTTCAGTTGAGTTTATAGCTGAGACAAAGGAAAGAAGAAGAGATAGAGAGAGAGAGAGAGAGAGAGAGAGAGAACTGCTAGGGGAGGTGGGTGGGTTGTGAAGACTAATTTCCTGCTGTTCCCGGAGATCACCTGTTACAGGTGAGTAACTACGCTATCTCCAGGAACAAGCAGGAATGTAGTCTTCACACATGGGGACTCCCCAACTAAGAGATGCCAGGGAAATTACCCCAGAAAGCTGCAAAACCCAGGATGAGATGGGTCATGCTTCCTCCCATGGATCTCTGGCATTGAACCCCGGGACAGCAGGTAGGAGTTGTTCTAAGCCTGAAAGAGATGCTGGAGAACAGCCTGGCCAAACAAGACATCCCGACAGGAGTCCTTGTCTAAGCAGTAGTGGGCTGCAAAGGTGTGTACTGAAGCCTAAGTGGCTGCTCTGCAGATGTCGTCAATGGGCACAGAGCGAAGGTTAGCCATAGAGGCTGCCATTGCTCTCACATTGTGAGCTGTGACATGACCTTCGAGAGAAAGTCCCTTACTCTCATAAGCAAAGGAAATGCAATTCGCAATCCATTTAGACAAAGTTTGCTTGGAAACTGGTAGTCCAAGATGACTAGAATCAAAGGCAACAAAAAGCTGGGAAGACCTTCTATGTTGTTTAGTTCTATGAAGGTAAACAGCCAAGGCTCTTTTACAATCTAGAGTGTGTAGATTCCTTTCTGCATTGGAGGCATGAAGCCTAGGAAAAAATACAGGAAGGTAAACCGATTGGTTCAAATGAAAAGGCGATACCACCTTTGGCATAAAGTGAGGGTGAGTCCTAATGAACTACTTTATCATGGTGGAACCTTGTATAAGGAGGATCAGCCACTAAAGCTTGGAGCTCACTGATGCGTCTAGCAGAAGTGAGAGCAATCAGGAAGATCACTTTCCAAGAAAGAAACTTAAGAGATGTAGTGGCCAAGGGTTCGAAGGCCGGTTTCATGAGCTGCCCAATGACAAGATTCAAATCCCAAGCCACGGGTGGTGGCTTAATGGGAGGTTTTGTTAAAAGTAGACCTCTCATAAATCGTGCTACAAGTGGATGAGAGGAAACAGGTTGTCCATCCGAGGACTTGTGGAAAGCTGCAATGGCACTAAGATGGACTCTTACTGAATTGGTCTTAAGACTAGAAGATGATAAATTGAGGAGATACTCCAGTAGTGCTCCCACTGGCACTGAAAAGGGATTAAGTTCCTTTTTTGAAAACCAAATAGAGAACCTTTTTCACTTAAAGCCATAGGCTCGCCTTGTGGAAGGTTTTCTTGAAGCCAAAAAGATATCCTTAACCTGTTGAGATAGGTTGATATCCTGGAATTCTAGGATCTCAGGAGCCATGCCCTGAGGTGTAGAGACTGAGGATTTGGGTGCAAAAGCATCCCGTTCTCCTGGGAAAGAAGATCTGGAGCACATCCCAACTCCAGAGGTTTGGCTCGAGAGAGATGTAGAAGCAGAGGATACCATGGTTGTTGTGGCCAGCGTGGGGCTATGAGGATCATATGGCCCCTGTCTGTTCCTGGAGATGACGAATATCCCCAGAGTTCTCAGGAATGCTGCTACTACTGCCATGCATTTTGTGAAGACTCTTGGGGCAGAAGCCAGTCCAAAGGGAAGAACCTTGTACTGGTAATGTCTTCCTTGAAAAAGGAATCAAAGAAACCTCCTGTAATCTGTATGGATGAGAATATGCATGTATACATCCTTTAGTTCTAGAGAACATAGCCAATCCTGACTCTGAATGTAGGGAAGAAGTGTTCTGAGAGAGATCATCTTGAATTTTTCTCGGAACAGATACTTGTTCAACTCTGAGGTCCAGTATGGGCCTGTATCCCCCTGTTTTCTTTGGGATAAGGAAGTAGGGGGAATAGAAACCCATGCACTGTTGGGATACGGGTACCTCTTCTATTGCTCCTTGAGCAAGTGACCTGACACAAGAGAGTGGTGGTAGGGTCCTGAGAACTGAACTGTCTTGTGGTGGTGGGAGAGGGTATACTGTGAAAATGGAGTTTGTACCCCTCTCGTACAATGGAAAGAGTCCAGTTTTCTGATGATATTTGTTGCCATCTTCTGGCAAAATGACAGAGTCTGCCGGGGATGGCAAGAGGTTCTGGACCTTTCAGGGGCAGGATGACTAAGTTCTCTAGGAAGGAGTCAAAGTCCGAGGTGGCTGAGTCTGCTGAGCTGGTTGAGCTCTTGGGACTTGTGCCTTCCTTTGCTTTCTGGGCTGTTGTTGCCCCTTCTGGGGAGCATGAACTGGACAGTGGACAGCCTGTGTGTAGGATGGGTAAATTTATTTTTCTTGTTGAAAAAGAGTTTCTTAATTGTCTTTTTCTTTGCTGGGTTGGCTGTAACCTTTGATAATCTGTTCAGGGTTGTATTTTCAGATTCAATCTGATTAGCCTTGTCTTGCCAATCCTTGCCAAAGAGATTTTCTCCTGTGCAAGGAATGTTCCCCAGCTTATCCTGCACCCATTGTTCTAAATCTGATGCCTGAATCCAGGCAATGCGACGTGCACTGATGGAAATAGCAGAGGTTCTGCTAACGCACTCAAAGCAGTCAAAGGTTGCACGATTCATGAACTTAGACACATTCTGGGCATGTTTGACCAGGGTAAGGAAATCTGTCCTTTTATCATCGGGGAGAAGTGGAGCCATAAGCTCTAGATCCCTTGTCACCTCCTTGAGAAACAGCCCCATGTAGAGAATGAAAGAGCTGATCCTGGCTGATAACAACGAGGATTGAAAGCATCGATGCTCAAAGGCATCGAGTGTCCTCGCTTCACGGCCTGGAGGATTGGAAGAATGTGTTTTAACACTCTTAATCCTATGCATCGCTGATTCCACTATCATTGAATGGTGTGGTAATTGTGTCTTCTGAAAACCAGGGCATTGTGGAACTCGGTACATGGTAGTGAGTCTCCGCGAGTGTGGGGACACCGCTAAAGGAGCTTCCCACATCCTTAGCATGCGATCATGTAAGATTCAGTGAATGGGAAGGGTAGCTGCTTCCTTAGGAGCTGCCGGATACTGAAGAATTTCTAATACTTCTGCTCTCGGATCCTTCTCAAAAGTCACCGTGATTGAAAGTCCTTGGGCTACATCACGTATGAAATCCTGAAAGGACATGTCCTTTGGAGGAGACATCTTATGTTGAGGAGAAGGAGATGGATCCTCCGGTAGAGTCATCCCGGTACCGGTAGAGTCATCCGAATCATCGGAATCAGAGGACTTGAAATATCTCTGCGCCGGGTGTTCATGCATTGCTTGACGCCGGTATCGATCGAAGTCGGCATCGGACTGTCTTGATACCGGGCCCTCGATACCGGATATTGATTCAAGAGCCGGCATGGGGGGAAGCACATCGTTTAAAGCAGGTACGGTCGGTACCGATACCAGTACCGACGACTGCAGAACTGTCTGGAGCGGTCTTAGCGGTACCAAGGCTGCTAAGAGGGCCGCTAGACTCCGCTCGATGGCTAGGATTCATTGATCCATAACCCCTGCCGATGCCTGGAAGTTAGTACCGGAGGAAGCGGCTACGACACCAGAACATGGCAACAGGAGTTCTCCTGAGGTGGAAGCCTCTGGAACATCCTGGAGCCCCGTTAGTGCTTTGGAGGCCGGAGCCTCCCGCTGGGGCTGTTTTGCCGGTATGTTTTCCTCAAGGGCAACGCTAGTAGCATCTCGATGCTTCGAAGGAGATCTACCCTTTGAGGACTGGCCGGCCTTGGAAGACCTGGGTTTAGTTACCTGAGATCCATGGGAGGAAGATGAGGCCCTGGAAGACGTTGATGCAACGGACATCACATCTGCAGCAAAGAGGGTGCCGAGTTTTGCAGCTCTGTTCTGCAGGCCTCTCTTGGTCATCTTTCTACAAAGGAGACACTCCGATGGTACATGGTCAGGACCTAAACATTTAAGACACCAGTCATGGGTGTCGGCAGCAGAAATGGTACCGCTACACTTTGAACATCTTTTGAAACCACTAGTTGGTTTCTTCATTTAAGAAGAAAAGAGGGCCTAGTGCCCACAATGGCGCCTGGCACCTAGAGGGGACAGACCCTCCAAAAAGAAGTCTTTTTTCTTTTTTTAAAGAAAAGAAGCAGGACATGAAGAAAAGACTGGTGGTACCGGTATAGGTGTCGACAGTGAAGGCAGACGCGACCACAAAAGAAAATTTTCTGCGGTGACAGGGTTTGCTGCCTGTCGACTCTGCGAAAAACAAAAAACTGAAGAGGGAGAGCTGGAAAGGCGGGAAGGCAGCAACGCAGGCGCTGTGGGATGCTCCCAAAAGCTTTCCTATTGGACGCTGTGGAGCGTTCCCATGCAGGCTCCGTCGGTACCGACGATACCCATGTGTGAAGACTACATTCCTGCATGTTCCTGGAGATTATTCTAACAGCTCAGATCAAGGGAATGGTTTGGAAATTAAGGACAATGGGAACATGTACATGGAAGATCTATGCAGACTATTGGATGAAGAGATGCTAGACCTATCTGATTCATTCATAGATTAATTCTTAGTTGAATGGTATGAGATGCTGAAGCCACTTGGGGCTCCCTTACAGCAACC
The DNA here is from genome assembly GCA_033557465.1 of Ichthyophis bannanicus. Taxonomy (NCBI): domain Eukaryota; kingdom Metazoa; phylum Chordata; class Amphibia; order Gymnophiona; family Ichthyophiidae; genus Ichthyophis; species Ichthyophis bannanicus. The sequence continues at coordinate 66,675,624 of CM066035.1, forward strand.
ACTCAGTTCAAAAATAATCTTTGCCTTGTTTTTTGCCCGAATTGCATAATCACAAAGGCCAATTTGCCACCTGGAATGGTGATGAAAAAAAGACTAAGAATGGGTCAGATGAGAGAAATTGGTAAGTGTCAGCAAATAAAGCATAGTTACTCACCTGTAACAGGTGATCTCCGGGAACAGCAGGAATTTAGTCCTCACATATAGGTATCTTCGGTACCGACGGAGCCTGTGCGGGAACGCTCCCCAGCGTCCAATTAGAAAACTTTGGGAGCATCCCACATCGCCTGTGTGCTGCCTTCCCGCCTTTCCCAACTGCCTCTCTCCAGTTGAGTTTTAAAGCTGAGACAAAGAGAGAGAGAGGGAAAGGAAAGAGATAGATAGAGAGATACAACCCGTAGGGGAGGTGGGTGGGTTGTGAGGACTAAATTCCTGCTGTACCTGGAGATCACCTGTTACAGGTGAGTAACTATGCTATCTCTATGGAACAAGCAGGAATGTAGTCATCACATATGGGGACTTCCTAGCTTTAGGTGCCAGGGAGAGACCCCAGAAGTTACGTGTTCCTGAACAGGGCTCCACTTCCCCCCATGGATCTCTGGCATCCTACCAGGGATGGTGGGTAGGAGTTGATTAGGTATGGAACAGGTGTTGGAGAACAGCCTGACCAAACAAGGCATCCCGGCGGAAGTCCTTGTCCAAGCAGTAATGGGCTGTGAAGGTATGAACGGAGGCCCAAGTGGCTGCTCGACAGATGTCGTCGATAGACACAGAGTGCAGATGAGCCATTGAGGCTGCCATGGCCCTCACACTGTGAGCTGTGATATGGCCCTCCAGAGAAAGGTTCTTACTCTGATAGGCAAAGGAAATACACTGAGCAATCCAGTTAGACAGTGTTCTCTTAGAGACTGGAAGTCCCAAATGAGAAGGATCAAAAGCAACAAAGAGTTGAGAGGACTTTCTATGTTGCTGTGTTCTTTGTAAGTAAAAGGCTAAAGCTCTTTTACAGTCCAAGGTATGAAGATTCCTCTCTGCATTTGATGCATGAGGCCTTGGAAAAAACACAGGTAGGTAGACCGCTTGCTTTAGATGAAAAGGCGAGACCACCTTTGGCATAAAGTGTGGATGAGTCCTAAGGACTACCTTGTCATGATGGAACCTTGTATAAGGTGGATCAGCTACTAGCGCTTGCAACTCACTAATGCGGCATGCTGATGTGATTGCAATGAGAAAGATAACCTTCCAAGAAAGGAATTTCAAGGAGGTAGTAGCTAAAGGTTCAAAGGGTGGCTTCATGAGCTGCCCAAGAACCAAGTTTAAGTCCCATGCCACCGGTGGTGGCCTAATGGGAGGCTTAGTTAGAAGGCGGCCTCTCATAAATCTTGCTATAAGAGGATGAGAGGAAATAGGTTGTACATTTATAGACTTAAAGGAAGCTGCAATAGCAATCAAATGGACTCTTACTGAGTTAGTCTTAAGTCCTGCATTGGATAAATGAAGGAGATACTCCAGCAATGATTCCAGAGGTATCGCAAGGGGGTTAAGACCCTTCTGCGAACACCATATGGTAAACCTTTTCCACTTAAAAGCATAAGAGCGTCTTGTGGAAGTTTTCCTGGAAGCAAAAAGAATATCTTTTACTTGCTGAGGAAGATTAAGAACTTGGAGATCTAGGCCTTCAGCAATCAAGCCCTGAGACGCAGAGACTGGGGATTGGGATGCCATAACATTCCGTCCTCCTGAGATAGGAGATCTGGAGCAGACCCTAACTCCAGGGAGGGAGCTTGAGAGAGATGTAGAAGCAGAGGGTACCACACTTGCTGTGGCCAATGTGGAGCTATGAGAATCATATGGCTTCTGTCTCTCTGAAGCTTGAACAGGGTTTTGGGAATTAGGGGAATGGGTGGAAAGGCATACAGGAAGTCTTCACCCCAATGAAGGAGGAAAGCATCCCTGGCCTGAGCCTTCTGAGCCGGAATTCTGGAACAGAACCGGGGAAGTTTGGCATTCCACGGACTTGCAAAGAGGTCTATGTCCGTGGTTCCCCAAATTTGAAAGATCTTGGTTACCTGGTCTGCATGCAGAGACCATTCGTGCGGAAGCAGAACTCGACTGAGTCTGTCTGCCCAAGAGTTTTGTATGCCTGGAAGATACACTGCCAGGAGATGAATCTGATGCTCTCTGGCGAGGGCCCATAGTCGCAAAGCTTCACTGCAAAGCGACAGAGAGTCTGTTCCCCCATGCTTGTTCACATAGAACATGGCTACTTGATTGTCCGTGTGAATGAGGACTGTCTTGTAGCTGAGCAGGGTGTGGAACACTTGCAGAGCAAGAAAGATTGCTCTGAGCTCCAAGAGATTGATATGTAGATGACTCTCCTGTGGAGACCAGGTTCCTTGGGTGGAGAGGTCTTGGAGATGAGCTCCCCAACCCATTGGAGAAGCATCTGTTGTGAGAGTTGCTTGGGGTAAGGGTTGTTGGAAAGGGGACCCCAGCAACAGGTTTTCAGTGGACTTCCACCACTGGAGGGACAAAATAAGGCGACTTGTGTTTGCTATTTTGTCTGACAGGCCTCCTGAAGCCTGGGTCCATTGGGTGGATAAAGTCCACTGAGCTGCCCTCATATGGAGGCGAGCATAGGGAACCACATGCACAGTAGATGCCATGTGGCCTAGTAGTTGTAACATTTCTCGAGCAGTTAGATGAGGCTTTAGCACTGCTTGAGAAGCCAACTGCACCATGCGAAGGCAACCGGCCTGGGGGAGATAGGCCCTTGCCTTTCTGGTATCCAGCAAAGCTCCTATGAACTCTAAAGACTGAGTGGGAGTTAGACTGGATTATGGGATGTTTATTACCAGCCCTAAATACTGAAGGATACGCATTGTGCAGGATAGAGAAGTCCTGGCCTCTGACTCTGTTGGTGCTGGAATGAGCCAGTTGTCTAAGTAAGGGAAGACGACTATCCCTAGAGTGCGGAGAAATGCTGCTACTACAGCCATGCATTTCGTGAACACCCTTGGTGCTGAGGCCAGGCCAAAAGGAAGCACCCTGTATTGGTAGTGCTTTTACTGAAAAAGGAACCGAAGGAACCTTCTGTGGGTTGGATGGATGAAGACATGAGTGTACGCATCCTTGAGATCTAGAGAACAAAGCCAATCCTGACTGAAGGTATGGCAGCAGAGATCCGAGAGAAATCATCTTGAATTTCTCCTTGACAAGGAATTTGTTCAATTCTCTGAGGTCTAAGATAGGTCTGTAAAGAGTAGTTACTCACCTGTAACAGGTGCTCTCCAGGAGCAGCAGGAATCAGTCCTCACATATGGGTGTCATCGGCACCGATGAAGCCCCAGCGGAGCATTTTCCCAGCTTTTTATGAAAGCCTTTGGGAATGCAGGCACGCATGCGCGGTTCCCTTCCCGCCTAAAGGTGCCATCTTACCTCAGTCAAGTGACAAAGCTAAGAACAGCACACAAAAATGAAAAATAAACTATGTACAACTGCAACTCCAAGGGGAGGAGAGAGGGTTGTGAGGACTGATTCCTGCTGCTCTTGGAGAACACCTGTTACAGGTGAGTAACTACTCTTTCTCCAGAACCAAGCAGGAAGTCAGTCCTCACATATGGGTGACTCCCTAGCTCTGGGCTACCGAGGAACCCAGGCTGAACAAGAGAACTCCCTCTAGTCTCAGCAGCAAAGAAAGGCTTTTCAAGGACACAACCTCCACCGGTAGCCCAACAGAGGGCAGGAGTTGCCTAAACCTCAAAGAGATTCCGGAGTACTGCTTGGCCAAAAGCACTGTCCCTACGGGACTCCCTCTCCAGACAGTAATGGGTTGCAAAAGTCTGGCTTGAAGACCAAGTTGCAGCCCTGCAGATGTCTACCAAGGGCACAGAGCGGAGATGAGCCACTGAGGCAGCCATTGCCCTGACTCGGTGGGCCGTAACCCGACCCTGCAAAGGAAGGTCAGCCGCCTTGTAAGCCCAGGTGATACAGTCAGCCACCCAGATGAACAAGGTACGCTTGGACACAGCCAACCCCAACTTATTAGGGTCAAAAGAAACAAAGAGCTGAGTAGCCCTTCTATGCCCCTGCATACGGTCAAGGTAGAAGGATAAGGCCCTCCTACAGTTCAGGGTATGCAGGACTGCCTCAGCCTGGCTTGCATGAGGCCTAGGGAAGAATGTTGGAAGAACCACCTCCTGATTGAGGTGGAAAGAGGAGACAACCTTTGGGAGGAACTTTGGATGAGTCCTGAGGACTACCCTGTTCCTATAAATCCTGGTGTAAGGCCTATCACAGACCAGGGCCTGAAGCTCACTCACTCGCCTGGCCGAGGTTAAGGCTATCAGGAAGAGTGTCTTCCAGGATAGGAAGCGTAGTGGACAAGTAGCCATCGGCTCAAAAGGTGGGCGAGTCAGTTGCTGCAAGACCACATTCAACTCCCACTCAGGGGCAGGAGGACAGATTGGCGGCCTGAGCAAAAGTAAGCCTCTGAGAAAGCGGGACACCAAGGGGTGAACCGACAGAGAATGTCCTTCCACCAGTGAGTGGTGGGCTGCTAGAGCTGAGCGGTGGACCCGAACAGAATTGGACTTAAGTCCCTGATTGGACAAGTGCAGTAAGTACTGAAGCACTACTGGCACAGTACAGGAGAAAGGATCCTCTGTACGTAGCTGACACCATACAGAAAACCTTTTCCATTTGAGAGCATAGGTTTTCCTAGTGGACTGTTTCCTAGAGGCTAGGACAACCTCCTCAACTTCCTGAGGTAGGCCCCAGGGAGCCAAAACTACCCTTGCAGCCTCCAGGCCATCAAATTGAGAGCTTTGAGAGTGGGGTGCAGAAGGGAACCCTGGTCCTGTGAGAGAAGGTCGGGTTGCAACCCCAGAGGCAGTGGGGGATGCACCGCCAGTTGAAGTAGAAGTGGAAACCAAGGCTGTCTCGGCCACCTGGGAGCCACCAGCAGGGCCGAGACCTTGTCCTGAAGAATTTTGAAGAGAGTTCGGGCCACCAAGGGCGTGGGAGGAAACGCATACAGGAGGCCCTGAGACCATGGAATCAGAAAAGCATCTGCTGCTATTCTCAGAGGATGCGGTTGCCTGGAGCAGAACATTGGCAGTTGCTTGTTCATTGGGCTGGCAAAGAGATCTATCAAAGGGAGACCCCATTTTAGGAAGATCTTCTGAACTACTGAAGGATGCAGCTGCCACTTGTGGGGCTGCAGAATCCTGCTTAACCTGTCGGCCAGGTAGTTGTCCTGGCCTGGAAGGTACACAGCCTTGAGGAGCATGTTGTGCTTGAGGGCAAATGAACAAAGGTCTTGAGCCTCCCGACAAAGGAGTCTGGACCCAGTTCCGCCCTGTTTGTTCACATAAAACATGGCTACTTGGTTGTCTGTCTGGACAAGGACAGATTGATGAGCCAGGGCAGGAGAGAAAGCGTTGAGTGCTAATCGAATAGCTCTGAGTTCGAGGAGATTGATCTGCTGTGCAGCCTCCCAAGGAGACCACAGGCCCTGGGTGCATTTGTCTAGACAATGAGCTCCCCAGCCCTGCAGGGAGGCATCGGTGGTCAGTACCACTGTGTACCCAGGAATATGAAAAGGCACTCCCTTTAGTAAATTGGGTGGGTGCAGCCACCAGCTGAGGGATTTCAGAAATTGTCTGGACACCCTTATCCTGTCCCTGAGGCTGCCTGTGGCCTGCGACCACTGAGTCCGAAGGCACCACTGTGCAGGCCTCATATGGAGCCTGGCATTGGGGGTCACATGCACTGTCGAAGCCATGTGGCCTAGAAGCCTCAGGCAGAGTCTGGCGGAGACTAGTGACCTGTTGAGAAACTGGTTTGCCAAGGCTATCAATCTTTGTGCTCTGTCTTCGGGCAAGAAAGCCTTTGCCAGGAGAGAGTCCAGCCTTGCTCCTATGAACTCCAAATTCTGGGAGGGGAGCAAAGTGGACTTTGCGAAGTTTATTACAAACCCTAGGCTCTGAAGAAGAGCAATAGTTCTGAGGGTGGCTTGTCTGGCCTCCTGGCACGTCTGACCCCTGATGAGCCAGTCGTCCAGATAGGGGAAGACAAAGACTCCCTGATTTCTCAGGTAGGCCGTCACCACTGCCAGGCATTTGGTAAAGACCCTGGGAGCGGAGGTGAGGCCGAAAGGCAGTACTCTGTACTGATAATGGTTTCCTCCCACAAGGAACCTGAGGTACTTTCTGTGGTCTGGATGAATGAGGATGTGAGTGTACGCATCCTTTAGATCTAAGGAGCATAGCCAATCTCCCTGCTGGAGGTAGGGCAGAAGTGCTCCAAGAGTAAGCATCTTGAACTTTTCCTTCTCTAGGAACTTGTTGAGGTTCCTGAGGTCCAGAATGGGTCGAAGGCCACCGGTTCTTTTGGGCACCAGGAAATACCTGGAGTAGAATCCGTGACCTTGCAAGTGGGGAGGCACAGGCTCCACCGCCCTGTCCACCAACAGACCTTGAAGTTCCTGAAGGAGAAGGTCTGTGTGCAGGGAAGGCCTTGGAGGCTCCCCTGGAAAGTATAGTGGAGGCAGTTGGTGAAAATGTAGTGCATAGCCCCTGTGAACTATGTCCAACACCCAACTGTACCCGGTGATGAGGGGCCACTGGTGGGCAAAGAGGGCGAGGCGACCTCCTGTGCAGGGTTGGGAGAGCAGGGATGGAGAGGCTACGCTCAAGGAGTCAAAAACCCCCACCCTGCTGAGTGGGAGCAGGGGCCGGAGGCTTGGGAATCCTCTGCCTACGGGGCCCATTACCTGCCCCTTGGCTTGCTGACCCTGGGGTGCAGCTTGGGTAGCCTGATATTGAGGGTACTGTTTGTAGGCAGTGCCCTTCCTCGGGTAAAAGGGCTTTTTACCCGAGCCCTTCTTTTTATGAGAAGGGGCAGAGGTCTTCCTAGACAGCCTTTTCTGTGTAAGGTGCTCTGTTTCGAGCTGGGCGGCCGTCTCGGTCATGGGCTTGCCAAAAAGGTTTTCACCTTGGCCAACTTGTCCTGAACCCATGGCTCGAGGTCTGATGACTGCAGCCACGCCTGGCGTCGAGCCGCGATGCCACCTGCCGCAACTCGGGCCGAAGCCTCGAAGCCATCGTAGGCGGCGCGGGACATGAACTTCGAGCAGTCCCGAATCCCCGAGGACAAGGACTTGAATCTCTGCAAGGGTTCCCCGGAGAGTCCAGCAGAGAACCCGGCCAACTCCTTGGCCAGGTCCCGCAAGTTACATGCCCATGTACAGCTGGTATGACTGGACACGGCAAGCAAGCATCGAGCCCTTGAAGCACTTTCTACCGACGCCATCGAGGTTCCGGGCCTCCCTGCGGGGGGCACCGCGGAATGCATCTTCTGGTTCTTCAGACGATGCATGGCCGATTCCACAACCATTGAATGGTGTGGTAGCTGTGCTTTCTGAAAGCCAGGGCTCTTCCTGAGTCGACAGATCGAGTCGACTCGCTTGCTTAAAACCGGCGCCGAGGCCGGTGCCTCCCACATCCAGAAGAGGAGCCGTTCCAGCATCGGAGGAACCGGGACAGTAAAGGCCTCCTTCGGAGGAGATTGATACTGCAGGGCCTCGAGCTCTTCAGCTCGAGGCTCTTCCTCGGGGTCCGCCGGAATAGCCAAGGCAGTGGCCATATCCCGGACGAACTCCGAGAACCGAGTATCCTCCGGAGGGGATCTACTCCGGGGCTCAGACTGTGGTAAGTCTGATGGGACGCACCGAGTCTTGGACGTATCGGGGGACTCCTCATCCTCCGTCTCCCAGGCGGACTCGTCCGACGAGGAGTCAGGGTCCGACCCCGCGGGGCCCTGGAGCACCCGCCCCGACGCTGGAGGCACCGGCGTTGACGCCCTCGGTCCCGAGTGGGAGGTCGAGGGAGACCGCGACCAAGGTCGACTTTGAGCCATGATGGACTCGAGTATCGGCTCGGTCTCCAGGGTCGACTTCAAAGTCGATGTCCCAGTGGTCGGAGCAGATGCGCCAGACAGGCTGGCCATCAGTGCCCGCTGCTGCTCCATGAAGGCAGACAATCTGCTCTCCAAGGCTGTCATCCTGAGACTCAGCTCGGGAGACGCAGCTGCCACCGATTCAGACCCCGGCGGCGCCGGGCCCGACGTCGGCTCCCTGGGAGGAGAGTCCTCGAGGACTACAGGGCTTACGTGTCCAGCAGACTCCGGCTCCACGCGAGGAACTTTGGCAGGCTTCTCTTGGTCCACGGGCCTGGGGCGACGGTCGGGGGTCTTAGACCTGGCCCTCGAGGAGCCAGGGACCTCCTCCGACGACGCCCTCGTGAGCCGCTTCTTCCTCTTGCGTTCCCAGTCGGGGGACCCCCTGTCCGAGGAGCTCCGATGGCGCTCGGGATCCGAATCCTGAGATGTCGAGGCCTCAGATGAGGTCCGGGCCCGGCCGGAGGCTGAGTCCGAGAAAAGCCTTTCTTTCTGCTGCTGGCGACTTCGGAGTGCCTTGGAAGACATCTTCCCACATGGCCCACACGACTTAGGGTCGTGATCAGGACCGAGGCACCGGAGGCACAGTCGTGTGTGTCGGTGAGAGACATTAATTTCTTACACCGATCACACTTCTTGAAACTGCTGGAAGCCATCGGGGAAAAAAGAGTCCCCGCGAGGTCAAAGGACCGGCCTTCCAGGAAAAAAGCAAAAAAGGGTGCGAACGCCAGCCACGAAGGGCAAAAACCAAAAAAGAAGAATCGGGCTCGATACCGGTGTACCGAACCCAGCGGGAGGGGAAACCGGCATCGAACCGGGAGAAAAAACAGCGAGTATTGCCGAAAAAAAAATCAACTTTTATCCGGGATGACAGGACACACGTCCGGTGGGCTTCTCGGAAAAAAAGAGACTGAGGTAAGATGGCACCTTTAGGTGGGAAGGGGACTGCGCATGCGTGCCTGCATTCCCAAAGGCTTTCATAGAAAGCTGGGGAAATGCTCCGCTGGGGCTTCATCGGCGCCGATGACACCCATATGTGAGGACTGACTTCCTGCTTGGTCCTGGAGAACCCCCTGTTTTCTTTGGGATAAGAAAATAAGGGGAATAGAATCCTGTACCCTGCTGATGAATGGGTACTTCTTCTATTGCCCCTTGGGCAAGAAGGATAGCGACCTCCTGACCTAACAGGTTGATGAGAGAGGTCAGAGAATTGAACTGCTTTACTATTGTGTGAGGGGGCATGCTTAAAAAATGAAGCTTATACCCCTCCTTTATGATGGAGAGTGTCCAATGTTCTGCTGTTATTTGCCCCCATCTGGGGGCAAAATGACATAACCTTCCTGGAATGGTGGAAGGCTCTGGTCCCCCGAGAGCCAGGAAGGCTAAGTTCTCTAGTTGAGAGTCAAAGGCCCTGTGGAGACTGAGCCTGCTGGGCCAGTTGAGGCCTATCAGTCTTTGCTTTCTTCTGTTTGGGTGGTTGCTGAGCTTTCCTGGCAAGCTGACCTGCTGAACATAAGCAGGATAAAATCTTTTCTTTTTAGAAAAGAATGGTTTCTTGAACAATTTCTTTCTAGCAGGATCAGCAGTGGACTTGGATAATCTATCCAAGGTGGAATTTTCAGCATCCATTTCATTGGCCTTTTCCTGCCAATCTTTACCAAACAGGTTCTCACCAGTACAAGGGATATTTCCCAATTTGTCTTGTACCCAGAGCTCTAGATCATATGCCTGGAGCCAAGCAATTCTACGTGCACCTATGGCAATAGCCGAGGTTCTGCTTATGCACTCAAAGCAGTCAAAGGCTGCACAGTTGGCAAACTTAGAAACATCTTGGGCATGTTTGACCAAAGTGAGAAAATCCTGTCTTCTATCCTCAGGAAGAATAGGACTTAAAGCCTCTAAATCATCTGTGACCTCCTTCAGGAACATTCTCATGTAGAGACTATAGGAAGTGATCTTGGCAGAAAGCATGGAAGCTTGGAAGACCCGACGTCCAAAAGCATCCAGGGTTCTGCACTCACGTCCTGGAGGATTAGAGGAATGCCTCTTTGCACTCTTGATCCTTCTCATAGCTGATTCCACTACAATAGAGTGGTGAGGAAGCCGAGCCTTATGGAAACCAGGACAAGGAGGGACTCGATACATAGTATCCAGTCTGCGAGAATGAGGAGAGGTGGTGAGAGGTGTCTCCCACATCCTTAACATGAGATCATATAAAATCTCATGAATGGGCAAGGTAGATGCCTCCTTAGGAGTTTTGGGATATTGCAAAATTTCCAACTCCTTGGCCCGTAGCTCTGTTTCAGGGGCCACAGTAATGGACAGGCCCCGAGCCACCTCCCTGATAAAATCCTGGAAGGAAATATCCTCTGGAGGAGACATCCTGCGTTTAGAGGAGAAGGGCTCCTCTGGGAGAAGCATCGCTGCATCGACAGAACTGTCAGAATCCTCAGATACTTCTGAGGACTCGAAGTACCGTCTGTCCGGATGCTCTTGAAGAGCCCGATACCCGTACCGACCGAAGTCGGTACCAGGAGTAACCGGTACCGGGGTATCGGTACCGGAGGTCATCGGATGACTGGGTACTAGCAAAGCAGACACCGATGCCGATGTCGATGCTATCGGTACCGTTACCGATGCCGGGGCCAGTACCAGTGGAATTGTCTGTTGCGGTTCTGAGGGCGTTGATGCTGCAAGGAAAGCCGCCAGACTGCGCTCAATAGCCAGGAATCTCTGGTCTATCGACGCTGCCAATGCCTGGATGTTGGTACCGGAGGAGACCGCCGGTACCCCAGAGCATGGCACCGGTAGTTCTGCCGAGGTCGAGGCCTCGAGAACATCCTAGAACCCCGATAATGCTTTGGAAGCCGAAGCCTCCTGCTGGGGTAATTTTGCCGGTGCAGAATCCTCAAGGGCAATGCCAGAGGCATCTCGATGCTTAGAAGGCGATCTACCCTTTGAGGACCGGCTGGACTTTTTAGTTACCTGAGATCCACGGGAGGCAGAAGCAGCCCTGGAAGACATCGATGCCACTGAAGCTGCATCAGAGGGAAACAGGGTACTGAGCTTAGCAGCTCGGTTCTGCCGATCTCTTTTAGACATCATGGCGCAGGACATAAAATCCGTGATGGAGTGGTCAGGACCTAAACATTTTAGACACCATTCATGGGTGTCGATGACGGAAATGGTACCGCCACACTTGGTGCACTTTTTGAAACCTGAGGCAGGTTTCTCCATGGTAAGGAAATGTTTTTGGGCCTAAGGCCCAAAAAGGCGCGTGCACCTGAAGAAAAAGAAAAAAGAATATATATATATATATATATTTTTTTTTAAAGACAGAAATAAGAAGAAAAAAACCGGCGGTACCGGTAAAGCGTCGAGGAAGGCAGACGCAACCACAAAAAAGAAAGAAAGAAAGAAAGAAAAAAGAATTCTTCTGCGGTGACAGGAACACGACCTGCTGGCTCCGCGGAAAAAGAACTGGAGAGAGGCAGTTGGGAAAGGTGGGAAGGCAGCACGCAGGCACTGTGGGATGCTCCCAAAAGCTTTCTAATTGGATGCTGGGGAGCGTTCCCGCGCAGGCTCCGTCGGTACCGACGATACCCATATGTGATGACTACATTCCTGCTTGTTCCTGGAGATATACTTTTACCAAACACACAAAACTATTGATATTTCACTAATTCTATTGTTAAGTCTTGCAACCATATTAAAGAGATATTCAAGGTCTCTAACTATCGGCTGAGAAATGTATTTGCCTCCAGGTTATATCCTCTTATTGTTTCAGGCTCAGCCACTTCTTTTTCAGATAAGATTTCCAAGTTGCAGAATCAGCTAGAGAGAAATGTAGCCCACAAGGATGGGAAAGGAAGCTGGGGGTGAAATAAGGCATCGCAAGAAGTATACACCTTCAGTAGAAGGGACATTGGTAGTGTTGAAGGGATTTAAGGTACCTTCCATGAACAATGGAGCTGACTTTGAATTTTGCTTTAAGACTTGGAATCAAATACTGGACAGATTTTGGCCACTTTCCTTAGACAAAGGAATTATTGAGCAAAGCAAGGGATACCCACTGATCCCTAGATGTGATCTCTAGGATTGTCAAGTCGCTCCCTGATGATATATTATTTTAGTTAGGAAAAACGTTGAATGTGTCTTTATTTAAAGGGTGTTTGTCAGCAGAATTGAAAAAAAGAAATCCATTATTATGCAGGGAAAGAATATAAGGAAAAGACAAAAAAAATTAAGGGGAATGAGGGGGAGAGAGGAATGGAGAAAGGAAGGCTTATGGCACCACAACCTCAGTAGAAACCAGTTGCAATTGAATTATAAGGCCCAAAGGAGCAAGAAGAGACTTGCTAGGCCAAAATGGAGAAATTAGACCTTACCTGCTAATTGTCTTTCCTTGAGTTCTCTCCGGGCCAGTCCAGAACTGATGGGTAGTCAAATCCCCCTCCTCTAGCAGCTGAGGACTGAATACTGATTCTTGTTGCCAGGATACCCAGCTCCCCTCTGGAGGCAGCCAGCCAGTCTTAATGTAACAAGCAATGGAGAAAGATAAACAAAAACGAAGAAACCACGAAAACAGTGGAAGAGTTACACAGAAGGCTTGAGACCGTGGGCTGTGGCTGCCCGAGCAGAAACGCCCAGAACAATCGGTCTCTCTCTTTTTATTTATTTATTTATTTTTATTTACTTTTTATTTTTTTATTTTTCTCTGTTTCTTTCCCTTAGGTATAGCTCGACCCAGAAACAAGAGAAATAGATAGACGACACACGTCACCGAGAAGAAACCGCGGATACAGATAGGGCGGGGTCTGGACTGGCCCGGAGAGAACTCAAGGAAAGACAATTAGCAGGTAAGGTCTAATTTCTCCTTCCTTATCGTCTCTCCGGGCCAGTCCAGAACTGATGGGTAGTACCAAAGCAGTAACTAACCCTGGGAGGGACCTGAGAGCCCCGCTATGATGGCAGAAGCCCCCACAGAAGCATCCTGACGGGCAAGGACATCCAAACGATAGTGACGCGAAAAAGAATGCAGAGAAGACCAAGCCGCCGCACGACAAATATCAACCGGAGGCACTAAGGCCGACTCCGCCCACGATGTCGCTTGACCCCTGGTAGAATGAGCCCGAAGACCGACCGGCACGGTTTTACCTCTAGATTCATACGCGACCCGAATGGCCTGCTTCACCCAACGGGCGATGGAAGCCTTGGAGGCCGCTTTTCCCTTGGACGGCCCTCCATAGAGCACGAAAGGTCGATCGGACTGTCGAAACGACGCAGTCTCCTTAAGATAGCGACGGAGCACACGCCCCAAATCCAATCTTCGCAGAGAACGATCCAAAGAACTCTCGGAACCCGACGTTACAAAGGTGGGCAGGGAAACCGTCTGGTTCAGATGGAAGGCTGACACCACCTTAGGCAGAAAGGATGGAACCGGACGCAAAACCACTTTCTCTACAGAAAATTGCAGAAAAGGCGGTCGACAGGAAAGCGCTTGCAAATCGGAAATGCGACGAGCCGAACACAAGGCAACCAAAAACGCCGTCTTCCAGGACAACTCCCGGATAGAACTGGAGGATCGCGGCTCAAAGGGAGAGACGGTGAGAGCCTCAAGCACGAGATTCAAGTCCCAAGGAGGAATTACCTGGCGAACCGGAGGTCGAATATGTCGAGCCGCAGCCAGAAAACGCAAGACATCTGGATGTGAAGAAAGCCGGGATCCACGAATCGGACCACGAAAAACCGCCAGGGCCGCCAGCTGCACCTTAAGGGTGCTAAGAGCAAGTCCTTTCTCCAGCCCCCCCTGAAGAAAGGCGAGAATATCCGGAATAGAAGAACCTCGGGCCCGTAAGGCGCGCCCATCACACCAGGCTTCAAAGACGCGCCACACGCGGATGTAAGCCAACGACGTGGAGCGCTTGCGCGATTGTAACAAGGTAGCAATCACCGCTGAAGAATAACCTTTGCGTCGTAAGCGTTCCCGCTCAAGAGCCATGCCGTAAGCAAAAATTGATCCGCCTGGGGCATTGGCACGGGCCCCTGATGAAGCAGGTCCGGCCGAGCGGGCAACCGCCAAGGCGGCTCCACCAGAAGCCACATCAGATCGGCATACCAAGGACGTCGAGGCCAATCCGGAGCAATAAGGATCACTCATCCGTTGTGGGAAGCTGCCCGATGAACAACCGGACCCACTAAAGGCCACGGAGGAAACACATAGAGAAGCTGACCCGACGGCCACGGCTGCACGAGCCCGTCGAGCCCCTCCGACATGTGTTCCCAGCGCCGGCTGTAAAAACGCCCCGTCTTGGCGTTGCGAAGAGTCGCCATCAAGTCCATGACCGGTTGACCCCAATGCAACGTGATGTCGTGAAACACTTCCGCATGGAGTTCCCACTCTCCCGGATCCAGCAGATTCCGACTGAGATAGTCGGCTTGTACATTGCTCTTCCCCGCCACATGAGACGCCGAAAGAGCCGCCAGGTGCAGCTCCGCCCATTGAAACAAACGCTGACTTTCTTCCAGGAGAGGCAGACTCCCGGTTCCGCCCTGGCGATTTATGTAGGAGACGGTAACCAGATTGTCGGAGAAGACGCGAACTGGCTTTCCTTCCAGAAGCTCGGCAAAGGCTAGTAGCGCCAGAAGGACCGTCCGGAGTTCCAGACGATTGATGGACCACCGCGTCTCCTCCGGCGACCAGACGCCCTGAGCTATGTGAGCTAAACAGTGTGCCCCCCAACCGGAGAGACTGGCATCTGTCGTGACCAAAACCCACTCCGGGGTGGCCAGGGGAATGCCCCTTAGAAGATGAACTGGATCCAACCACCACCGAAGGCTTAGTCGAACATGCTCTGGACAGCTCAGGCGTTTCGAGAGCGGATGACGCTGCGGAGACCACCGTGACAGCAGCGACTGTTGGAGCGGTCGCATGTGCGCTCGGGCCCAGGGCACGAGATCCAGGGCTGCCGCCATCAAACCCAGCAACTGCAAGAACCTCCAAGCTGTGGGCGCGAGAAGACGCAAAAAGCTGGTCACGTGAGCTAAAATCTTCCGAACACGCTGCGGCGGCAAGAGGACCAGTCCCCTGTCCGTGGCGAAATCCGCTCCAAGATAAAGAAGCCGCTGTACAGGCTGCAGACGGCTTTTGGCCTGGTTCAGAATCCAGCCGAGACTCTCGAGACAAGAAACCACTCGAGCGGTGGCTGAGAGCGACTCCGCCTTCGACGCCGCCCGAATCAACCAGTCGTCCAGGTAAGGATGAACCTGAATACCCTCCTTGCGAAGCGCTGCCGCTGCCACCACCATCACCTTGGTGAAAGTGCGGGGCGCTGTTGCGAGACCAAACGGTAAGGCCCGAAACTGAAAATGACCCATGGGAACCGCAAAGCGAAGAAAGCGCTGATGTTCCGGCCTGATCGGAATGTGAAAGTAAGCCTCCGTCAAGTCTATGGAAGAGAGGAACTCTCCGGGACGCACGGAGCGAATCACCGATCTCAAAGTTTCCATCCGGAAATGAGACACGCGCAGACACCGGTTCACATGCTTCAGATCCAAGATTGGGCGAAAAGCGCCCCCCTTCTTGAGTACCACAAAATAAATCGAGTATCGACCGAAGCCGCACTGGTCTCGCGGAACGGGCACCACGGCCTGGAGCTGCAACAACCGCTGCAAGGTGTCGTGGATCGCCCTCCGCTTGGCTGGCGGACCACAAGGGGAGAAAACGAAGGCGTCCGCCAGAGGACAAGCGAACTCGAGCGCATAGCCCTCTCTGACAACCTGAAGCACCCACCTGTCGGTGGTAATGGCGGCCCAAGCGGAGGCAAACGCCTGCAATCGACCTCCTACCGGCAGCTCCGCTTGGACCGGCCTCGCTTCATTGTGGCTTCTTAAGGGCAGGAGAGGCGCCACCGAAGTAGCCTCTCCCCGAACCCCTGGCGCCTCGAAAGGACGGCCCCCGGGACTGAAAACAGCCACGCTGATAAAGAGCAAAGCGCGCTCCCCGAAAACGGCGAAAATCACGTCCCTGTCCCCGGGAAAAAGAGGACGGCCTCCCTGCTCGAGGACGGTCCTCAGGAAGACGACCCCCTTTGGAGTCGCCGAGATCCTTAACAATCTTCTCCAGCGTTTCCCCAAAGAGAAGCTTACCCTTATAGGGCAGCTTACTGAGCCGGGCTTTAGAGGAAGCATCCGCCGCCCAATTTCGCAACCAAAGAAAGCGACGGGCCGCCACCGTGGAAGCCATCGCCTTTGCGGAAATACGAATCAAATCATAAAAGGCATCCGCCAAATAAGCCGCAGCAGATTCCAGCTGCGCGCCCTGGAAGGCAGGAGAAGACTCTCCTTCGGGGGCCGCAGACAGCTGACTCCACCGAATGGAAGCTCTAGAAACGTACGCCCCACACGCCAAGGCGCTAGCATCAAAGGCTTGCTTCAAAAGACCCTCTAGGCGACGATCCTGCATATCTTTAAGGGCCGTAGCCCCTTCCACTGGAATGGTAGTCTTCTTGGTGACCGCCGTCACCAGAGCATCAACCTTAGGCATACGGAGGAGCTCCTTTTCCTCAGGAGGCACAGGATACAAACGAGCCATCGTCCTGGCGCCTCTCAGGGAAGCCTCGGGAAACTCCCATTCGGATTCGATCATCTGCTTGATGACTCTGTGGAAGGGAAAACATTTTTGATCAGACCGTACCCCCTGCAACAAGGGATCCTCCAAAGGTTCCTGTTGCAGCACTGGGGGAATAATATTGAGAGCAGACAGGGACTGTGCAATCAGAGCTGACAACTCCTCCCTTCTAAAGACCCTAAAAAGATTAGGGTCCTCCCCTGGCCCCAACTCCCCTTCCTCCAACTCCGTGGGCCAGGAATCAAATTCCGAGTCCGCCAGAAGCTCCCCTTCCTCTGGCCCTAGCACCTCTGCAGCCAGAGAAACGTTATCCACTGTGGCCTCGCGAAGGGCAGGCAAATAAGAAACCCCTTCTCCAGACTCTGACCTGCCAGAAACTCCAGTATGAGACGGCAGGAAAGGATCTGACGGTACAGACCCAGGTGCTTGAGCTCTTTTCAATAAATAGGCCTTGTGGAACGCGAGGATAAACTCGGGAGCAAGGAGAGAATCAGGCAGCTGAGAAAGCTCTGGTAAAACGGGCCGTTCGGGTTCTACCGCATGTTTAGTTTTAGATTTTCTTTTGGCCGGCTTAACAAGAGTTTCTGAAGGAACGGCAGAGCCGCCTAAGATGGCCGCCGCTCCCGCGCTTTTTTCTGATGGCTGCGCTGCGGAAAGGCGGTCTAATTGATCCCCCAAGTGCTCCTGCATTGCCGGCCCGAGCTCTGCACAGGGACCCCCAAAAACGAAGAGAGATACCGCGACGCAGTGACCCCGTCGAAAAAAGACGCTCGCGGGAAGAAGGAAGGAAGGCACAGGGAGTAACACGGCGCGGCGCTTAAAAAAAAAGAACAAAATTACCTCACAGATGCCGGTGCAGAGAAACAGCTCCGAATACCCCAAGGACCGCTGCTAGTGGTATGAGGGGATAGAAGAGACAGCGCTAAAGAAGACCAGCTGCTGGGGCCCCCAGGTCTGGTTTCCACGATCGCCACTAACAGAGTAGAGGAGACAGGCTCTGCCTCATACTCTGATCTGCACACCCAGTAAGGCAGCGTGTAAGAGCTTTTCAGCCAATTATAGAAAAATGCAGTGCTAAAATACCCAGCTAGGATAAAGCACTAACCCAATGTGTAACTCCTCAAAAATAAAAGAATAAAAAATTGATAATAGGAGAAAGAGCAAATAGAACCGTTGTGGGGAGTCAAATTCCCACATCCAATCCAGCTGCTGAGGACAATAAGACTGGCTTGCTGCCTCCAGAGGGGAGCTGGGTATCCTGGCAACAAGAATCAGTATTCAGTCCTCAGCTGCTAGAGGAGGGGGATTTGACTACCCATCAGTTCTGGACTGGCCCGGAGAGACGATAAGGAAATACCTCATTCTAACATAGAAAATAATAAGACAATATCTCATACTACGTACCTGAAACAGAAAGGCAGTCATCCAGAACTGGAGCCCAGGACACACACATCAAATCCCATTTTGAACTGGGCTCTTGTATACTGCAGTTTGCCTTTTTCATCGGAGTGGAGATGTTTCGCACATCTGTCAGCATCATTCGCCCTTCAGAGGAAAGATTTGCTACTGAGGGCCCGGTGCCCACTCCCTGTAGTTCATGTCTGACTCCCATGCACCACCGTTCTCCAGAGTGCAATGAAGGTGTTGCACTATTCTTCATCACGCTCTGTGCCTCTCTTGTATCTGCCAGGTACAGCTGTCCCTTCACAGTGCAGACAAGAAATGTGCAACCATCCAGAAAGCTAAGGCTACTGACAGCATCATTACTCTTCACTCCTAAGAGCAATGAAGGAGGATGGGAAAGTGAAACACACATCAACCTAATACAGACTTAGAATCAAGCCCTAAAGAGAGTTGGTTGAACTACATAACAATTGTTACACTTAAAACCATGGAGACTTGGTAGTATTAGGTAGGAGTGGAGGAGTGGCCTAGTGGTTGGGGCAAGGTACTTCAGGCCGGAAGGTCAGTGGTTCAAATCCCACTAGAGGACAGCAACCTTGGGCCGGAAGGACTGGGGTTTCTAGTCCCATAGGTGCTCCTTGTGGTCTTGGGCAAGCCACTTAACCCTCCACAGCCCATGTTCCCTGTAAAATAGTTATCTCCAAGTTATAATGCCCTGTTCAATGTAATTTCAGTTTGTTCAATGTAAACCGCACTGATGCAGAATAGCGCGGTATATAAGAGAATGTAAATAAATAAATAAATATTAGGGGTATGCAGGCAAAACAAGTATTTTGTTTAGTTTCCTGTTTGCGGGGTTTCTCGTTTTGTTAACTTTTCCTTTCAATTTCTTTAATAGCATGCCTTATTGATCAGTCAGTGCCCTATATTTCAACAGGCCCTCATTGAGCATTCCAACAGGTGCCTATTGAAGCAATAATATGCACTATTAACAACAGTGGAAAAATCCTGAAATTTTAGCTTTTCCTGTTTCTGGTTAAAAACTATCTTAAACAACATGGACCTAAGGGCACACATCTACCAGGTATTAAGAGCAGTGAGCTGGGGCCCATACTCAAAGACTATTGCTGCAGTATCTGTGCTAGACAGAAGGACCATTAAAAACTGGTGGGGGGGGGGGGGGGGGACGACAAAAACCTACACATGAAAGCACATGGTGCAGTAACCCTGTACTGATAGTTCCAATGGGCGGAAGAATATGATTGTTGTTAAGTGCTATGGAATTGATGCTGACTACTGGGTCAAAAATAAAGTTTTATGACTAGAATTTGGTTAGAATAATGTGCATTATGGGAGTAATTTTCAAACTGCCTCCGTATCTGCAAAGTCTGTGGGTAATATTTAAAGTACAGGCCTACATTTTCTTTGAAACCTGCCTTTGAAAATTCAAAGTATGCACTTGTTACCAGTCTCAAGATTGCCTCCCCCTCCTGCAGGTAATAGTGACACTATGCATATAAATCTACCTACATATCGAGTAGACAATCTTCAAAAATTTACCAGTGGAAATGACTTTGGAAATTGCCCACTAGACTTTAAGTAAAGAAACTTTAGCAGTGCAGTTTAACTTCTGTAATTGCATACTGCTTTGTACACCCAAAAATCTCAAATTGGTTTTGCTGGGAAGTAAAGTGATTTCAGGTATATTTTTTTTATTTATTTATTTATTTTAACATATATTTATAACCCGCAACTTCCAGAGTTCAGTTGCGGTTCACAATAAAACAACAATCCACAAAGCATAAGCTTAGTTTTACATCGAACATTTTGTAACAATAAAAGTAATGGTTAACAGCATGAACTAATGCAAAATAGCAAAACTGGCTTGTAAACTATGTACAAAAAACTATATACAAATACATGTTGTGGGTACTCTGGAATTGGATCATAGTGTTTTTATAATAGTGTATTGTCTGTTAAATTGTTGGGATTAGTATTACTCTGTCATAATTTTTAACCTTTATCTGAGTGTATCCAGGGGTTATCTATGTTGCCGTAGTGCATGGAGAATAAATAGGTTTTTAGTTTTTTACGGAGTTCCATGATTTCAGTTATAGTTCGTAGGTCCTCCGGAAGGGAATTCCAAATAGATGGGGCAGCATGAGAAAAAGCTCTTTTGTTAGTTAATTTATTTGCTTTTATGAAATCATTAGGAGTATTTAGTTTGTTTGAGTATCCTTTTCTGTGCGTGGTTTTTTGAGATTCCATGCTAATTAGTTTGCTTAATGGGATTGGGGCCATGTTGTTTAAAGCTTTATATGTAGTTATTGTGGCTTTATATATTATCCTACTTTGAATTGGCAACCAGTGTAGGGAAGCTAGTATTGGTGTTATGTGCTGGATTGAGTGTGCTTTCATTATAATTCTGGCTGCTGCGTTTTGTGCTAATTGGATTCTTTTTATGTTTTGTTTCGTTATACCTAAAAGAATTAGGTTGGCAAAATCAAAGTGCGGTGTTATTGTAGCCTGGATTATATTAATGAAGTCTAGTTGGTGTACTAACGGGCGTAATTGTTTAAGAATTTTAAGTTTAAAGTATATTTTCTTTATGGTGTTTCTGATGTGAGTGTTCATCGTCAGATGAGTATCTAGAATAACACCTAGGTATCTTATTTCATTTTTTATTTTAATGTCATGGTTTTGTAATGTTATATGGGTTGGGGGGATATATGATTGATTTTTTGTTACAATTAGGACTTCTGTTTTTTTTTTTTTTTAAATTTAAAAGTTTTTATTAGCACTCAACACAACAGGCAATACATAACATACTTCGGGAACCCCCCCGACTCAAATACAACAAAAAATAAAAAGTAAAAAAAACATTCTTTACATTGTCATCAGCAGGTGTGGTAGATCCCCGCCCATAGTGCTTCTCCATTTTCTGTTAACCCCCATACTCTGTTTCACACTTTATACATTGTACCTTGTACAGTTTATACATTCTACTGGTTATACAGGCAGAAATTCGTCTCTTGTGGACCATACAAGCATAAAGACCCCATACCACACACTAATAATAATAGACCCCCCCCACCCAATAGTATCCTCCCCCCCCTACTCCCGCTAGCCCTAAACCCCCCAACCCAAACCTCACCCCCTCCCCTAACGCAGAAGAACCCCTTTCCGCCGTACAAACAGCGGTGAGCTAACTAAAAGTAACCAAGGCAAATCTTAACACAAGGTGCAGGAGTACAGAGGTGCATACAGGAAACAACCCACCCAGCCCCCCTACAGGTGAAGGGGACAGTGATTGTATACTACAACCCTGACCGGGACACATTATACTAAACCCCCCCCCCCTCTGCCCTCCAATGCTCATATCGTTCCCACACCTTCTTGTACCTGTGGACAGTATGTTTGTGATGAGCTTCTATTGCACAATACCCCCTAAGCTGCTCCATACGCCCCACCACCTCCGCTATCGGGGGAACATCCTGTTTCTTCCACCAATGCAGCAGACCCATCCGCCCTGCAATGACACAATACCCCTGTAGTCTATCCAATTCTCTCCCTCCCCCTCCCTGCTCACTTTCATTCAGAATCACCACACTAGGGGTAAAACTCACCTGCACCCCTGTGATGGCTGCCGTAAGACTTTCCACCACCCGCCAATAATCCCGAACTACCATACAGCCCCACACCATATGCAGCAAATCACCTCTATCCCCACACCCTTTCCAGCATCTATCCGAACTATCAGGGTAGAGGGCATGCAGCCACACCGGGGTCCAATACATTCTTAAACGGAGCTTATAGCTATTTTCCAGCATAGCTGTTCCCGGAGCCAATTTATGGGTTCTAATATAAATTCTGTCCCACCGCTCAGCATCCCACTGCCCCCCCAGCTCCTCCTCCCATTGCAACTGACCCCGTAGCGGTCCCTGTTGATATTCCCCCAAAAGTTTGTATAACTTTGAGATAATCCGAGTAGGCATCCCAGCACTCCCCATCATCTCCTCAAACGCCGTGCACTTCGCCATCCAGTCTTGCTTCACCTCCCGCTGCTGAAGCCAATACCACAAACTTACATAGGCAAATCTATCGGACTCCTCCAAGCCATATTGCTGTTGCAACACCTCAAATCCCCGAATGTGCCCCCCTTCTCCCACCAATTGGCCCACTTTCCGTAACCCTTTCTCCCCCCACCCCCTAGAAACCCTTGCTGCCTCCCCCATCCTGCCTTTCATTAAGGTCTGAATTGGAGTTTCGCGGGAGAATTGTTTCCCCCCTAGCAAGAACCGCTTCCATTTCACCCAAACCTGTCTTGTCAGTTCACGATAGGGATTCCCATCTCCTTTCTCCGTCCCCCCCCCACCAGGGTCCCATATCCATGCCCCCACCTCTGCCCCCTCCCCGTCCTCCATCTCCACCCATCCAGGTCTCTCCACCCCCTCCTTCCAAGCGAACAGCGCCCGAAGTTGCGCCGCTTCATAATACCGGAGCAACGACGGGACCCCCAATCCCCCCTCCGCTTTTAACCTATACATGGTCGCCCGGGCGACCTTCGGGCGCTTACCATCCCAAATAAATTGCAGCAGAAGATTTTGCATCTTATCAATTTCCTTTCTAACCAGCCTACACGGCAGAGACATATACACAAATAATAACTGTGGGAGTACATTCATTTTAACCACCGCAATGCGGCCCAGCCAAGACAAATACAACCCCCGCCACCGGGATAGATCCTGTCGGATACTCTCAACCAAGCCTTGATAATTCCATTGCTTAAGCTGAGATAGGGGGGTCCCTAACTGGATCCCCAAATACCGAAATCTCCCCTCCACCCACCGAAACTTAAAGTGGTGCCGGAGATTCTCTTCCACCCTGGGCGCCAAATTAAATCCCAACAGCTCCGTCTTCCCCTGATTCATTTTATATCCCGCGAGGCGGCTGTACCTTTGTATAGCCGTCAAGAGCACTGGTAAGGTTGTAAGGGGCTGGGTCAGGGTAAAGACAACATCATCTGCAAACAGCCCAATCTTTTCCTCCCTCCCACAGATCGTCACTCCTTTAATATCCCCCGCCCGTCTGATATAGGCTGCCAGCGGCTCTATAGCCAATGCAAACAAGAGGGGTGACAAGGGGCACCCCTGTCGAGTACCTCTATGGAGATCAAAGCTCTCAGAATATCCACCATTCACCCTAACTCTAGCACGCGGTCCCTGGTAAAGCGCTTTTATCCTACTAATATACCTCCCTCCAAACCCCATGGTCTCCAAAACCTGAAACATAAAAGACCACTCCACCCGGTCAAAGGCCTTCTCGGTGTCTACTGTGATTAACACTGCCTCCTCGGTGGCACGCTGAAGATGCCACATAACATTCAAAACTTTTCTCACATTATCACTACCCTGACGCCCCTTCACAAAACCCGTCTGATCCGGATGAATCAGGTGCGGAACCACATCTTGAATTCTATTCGCCAAAATCTTTGCCAACAACTTTGCGTCCAAATTTATCAAGGAGATAGGTCGGTATGAGCCGCATACCCCCTTATCTTTGCCTGGTTTCGGCAGGACTGTTATACCCGCCTCCGCCATTGTGCGCGGAAGGCCCTCCCCCTGCAGCACCTTATTAACTACCTTAGTAAAGAGGGGCGTGATCTGTTCGGAAAGGACCTTATAGAACTTTGCCGTGTACCCATCCAACCCCGGCGCCTTCCCCAATTTCAGCGTGGTTATAGCCCTCCTCACCTCCTCCTCCCGGATTTCCTGCCCGAGATATTCCCTTTCCTCCTCAGTCACTCGCGACAGACCACATTCCTCCAAAAATTCGGCCGTGTCCTGCCCTCCCACCTCCAATTCACTTTCATACAATTTCTGATAGTACTCCCGAAACACCCCCCTAATACCCTTTGAGGTGTGGATCCATTCCCCTTTAGTATTCCGAATACCATCAACATGCGCTGCTTGCCGCCGCCCCTTCAGGCGACTGGCCAGTATCTTCCCCGCCCGATTACCGCCTTCAAAATGGGCCTGCTTCAGTACCGCGAGCTGGAATGCTATCTCTTGGGCCCGCAGTGTACTCAGCTCCGCTCTTACCCTAATAAGCTCCGCAAGGATGCTTGGATCCGACACCTTCTGATGTACCCCCTCTAAACGCCGCAGCTGTTGCAATAATTTACTTTCCGCTGCCCCTTTGTCCTGCTTCACCCGCGCCCCTAGGCTAACCAGTTGTCCACGAATCACCGCTTTTAAGCCATCCCAGAGTACCCCCATAGACACCTCCCCTGTATCGTTGAATTGGAGGTAGTCCTGTATCTGGACCCTAATCTTCCCCACATGCTTCTCCTCTTCTAACAGAGAGTTGTTGAGTCTCCAAAATTTTAGACTGTCCTCTTTCCGACCCAGATCAAAACATACACTCACCGGGGCATGGTCGGACCAAGTGATCGAACCATGTTCTACATCCTGTACTCTGTCTAACCAGATTCCACCCCCCCATATCATATCCAACCTACTGTAGGAGCTATGCACTGGGGAATAGTATGTGTATTGCCGTTCTCCCGGATGCCAGCTCCTCCAAACATCCACCAAACCCAGGCTTTCTCTCAATTTATGCAGGCTTTGTCTATCCCTTCGCCCCCCACCCCCCTGCCCCCCCCGCTGGTGTCTAGTCTGGGGTTACATGTCAGATTGAAATCTCCTCCCATTATTATTGGAATACTCCCCACGCCCTCCAACTCCTTCAAAAGTTGCTCATAGGCCTCCCCCTGCTTCTCATTAGGGCCATACAGACTGATCACCCAAACCTCCTCCCTTTCGATTTGTAGCAACACCCCCACCCATCTACCTCCTTTTCCTCGTCGAACCTCCTTCACCATGTTATGATACTCCCCCCCTATCAAGATGCCCACCCCCCCCTTCCTAGAATTTAGTCTCTGGCCCGCCAGAACCACTGTAGGGTACTGCCGAGATTCTAACATATATTCCTGCCCCACCCGCAGATGAGTTTCCTGTATGCACATAATATCAGCACCTGTTTGTTTACCCTCCATCTCCACCAACCGTCGTTTCTGTCTTGAACGCAGCCCTTTGACATTCAAGGTCATAATCCGCAACTTCCTCTGCTTCCCACACCCCCCTCCCCCAAACCCTCCACCCACCCTCCCTGCCCCATACCTCCCCCCTCCCCCTCCTCCTCCCCTCGCCCGTCGAACCCCTTTTAACCCCTTCAAGGCCTCCCCCCCTTCCCCCCCATATCCTCCATCACTTCCAGAGGATAACTCAGGAGTAGTGCGTCCCCTACCTTCCCCAGCCTAACGCTTACTCTCATCCCTACCCCCCCGACTACCAACCCACTGACCCGCCTCCCTCTATCACCTACTCATCCCCTCAGCCCCCCTATTCCGCTCCACATACCCCTCCCACACCCTCTGTACCCCTTCTTCCATCCCCCCTCTCCCCCGTTCCCTAAGTCCTCCCGCCCTGTACACTACTGCATCTCCATCTTCCTCCCCCTCCCATCCTCTTACTCCTTCCCCTTCACCACCCGCTCTCCAACTCCCCTCCCTTCTATTCCCCAAATTACCTTACACAAAACCTATATGCTACCAAGAGGGTCAGACAGAAACATAGCACTCCACCTGTACCCTGCAACAATTAAACCAGCATGCTATCAGTCTACACAGTCTTTCAGGTGTTTTCCGGCAGCTGGGCGGCTTGCAGCTCCCGCCCTGGGTTTGCAGTTCGTGTATGCCGGTGCTGCGGGCTGCCCCCACGCTGCCCCCGCCACCCGCCAGTTGCAGTACCTGCCCCCACGCCTTCTGCCGTGGTGCTCAGTCCTGCCTCCCGGAGGGCCTGCATTGCCTCCTCCGGAGTCTGTAGCCGCCATGTCTGCCCTTTAACTGTAAACGAGAGTCCAAATGGATGAAGCCAACGATATTTAATGTCTTCCCTACGCAGGATTTGTGTAACTGGTTGCAGAGCCCTCCTCCGCTGCAATGTGCCCGCAGAAAGGTCCTCATATATGTGCACTGGGTACCCTTGCCACATGAGGGGTCCCGCTCGCCGTATTTTATGCACAATTTTCTCTTTGATTTTATACCGTGCTAGGCATATGATGATGTCTCGTGGTTTATTCCCAACTGGTTTGCCCAATGCACGGTGCGCTCTTTCCAACTGTATGTCCATAGCTGTCACCTCCTCTCCACCATGTCGGAGAGCTTCCAGGCACACTGAACGCGCAACCTTTTCACTGTCCATAAACTCCTTTTCCTCTGGGATCCCACGGAGTCTCAAGTTGTTGCGTCGCGAACGGTTCTCCAGATCCTCCAGCTTATATAACAGAGCTTCGTATTGAGATCCTAACTTCGCATGCCGTTGGGTCTCTCCTTCCTGTTGCTGTTCAAGCTCCTGTAACCTGTTCTCATGGTCTCCCATTCGACAAATCAACTCTCCGACTTCCTCCTTCAGGGGTCCCAGCACCTCGTTCAACTCATTCTTCACGGACTGCACCTCATTTTTAATTTCAAGGAACCAGTCTCGAAGCTCCGCTCTGGTGATAGGTTGCGGAGTTTCCTGTCCAGGAGCTGTTACATTTTCCCTCTCCGCTTCTTCACCCTGCTCTCCTTGCCCATCCGGTGGCTTTTTATTCCCTGTTGGGCCTGCTTCTCCCTTCCCTCCATGCGATCCAGGGTAGGCAAACTCTTTGAGATCCGCCGCTTTTCTTCTGGTGGTCATCTCTGCCCCAGAGTGCGCTGTCTGGCTCTGCACTGGTCTTTCACTCTTCACCCTTGCTAGCACTAAGGGCAGCCGTACACAGCACTGTCACTCTGCTCTGTGCTGCAGATTCCTGCTACTGCCCAGCCTCCACCAGGTCCTCCCAGTGCCCTCTGACTCTAGCACTGCAGACTCACGATTGTGCGGCTGTCTCCGGTCCTGTGGGCTCCCTCTTCAGCCTCTGCTCACCTCCAGGTCCAGTGCCTCGCGATTTTGGCCTCCTCCAGCACTCCTGTGCCCCGCAGTTTCCTCCCTCAGAGGGGCTGCAAAACGGCAGAGATTCGCCCGTCCGGGGCTGCCGCCGGCCACTCACGCCTCCTCCTTTAAACCTCCGGGCGCCATTTCTGCCCACCGCGTGGCTGTACAGGCCTCCCGCACACGCGGCTCTCCGCCGCTGAATTATGCTGCCGCCGGCGTTCCAACCGTCGCGGTCAGCTCCGGCCGCTTCCCGCACCCGGGACCACCGCTTTCCACCTCCGGGGGGTCGCAAGCTTCCTATTACCGGCCGGATCGGTGCCGGAGCAGCTCGTTCAGGCCGCCATTGGCTCCGGTGACGTCACTTCCTCCAGGACTTCTGTTTTTGAATGATTAATGTGAAGGTTTTGAGCTTTTAGCCATGTAGTAATTTCATTGAAGCAGTCTGATAGTAGTTTTATTGGTGAATTAGGAATCGTGAATGGGATGTACATCATAATATCATCTGCGTATAGATCAGGGGTCTCAAACACGCGGCCCGCGGGCCGCAGAGACCTTTGTGCGGCCCGCGATGCATAGGGGGAAAAAAAAAACACTCCGGCTTCTGCTGCTGCTGCCGCCGCTGCCGTGGCCGGCAATAGCAGCAATATCGCAAGTCCCGCGGGCTCCGCTCCCCCCCCTTCCTTCCTTCCTTCCTGCTTGCCTGCCAGTTCTCCGCTTCCGCTTCGGCTTCGCCTTTCAGAGCCGCGAAGGGAGAGCTTCTCCCTCGCGACTCTGTTCAGCCCGCTGGGGCAGATGGGAAATTTCCCATCTGCCCCAGCGGGCTGAACAGAGTCACGAGGGAGCAGCTCTCCCTTCGCGGCTCTGAAAGGCGAAGCCGAAGCGGAGAACTGGCAGGCAAGCAGGAAGGAAGGAAGGAAGGAAGGGGGGGGGGGAGCGGAGCCCGCGGGACTTGCGATATTGCTGCTATTGCCGGCCACGGCAGCAGCAGCAGAAGCTGGGTTTTTTTAAAAGTTTAATTTTCCCAGGGGGGGGGAGGGAGGGAGCAGGACTTGATGGGGGGGAGAGCAGAACTTGATGGGGGGGAGAGCAGAACTTGATGGGGGGGAGCAGGACTAGGGCGGGAGAGCAGGACTTGATGGGGGGGGAGCAGGACTTGATGGGGGGAGCAGGACTGGGGGGGGAGCAGGACTTGATGGGGGGGGGGAGCAGGACTGGGGGGGGAGAGCAGGACGGGGGGGGGGAGCAGGACTTGATGGGGGGGGAGCAGGACCTGGGGGGGGAGCAGGACTTGATGGGGGGGGAGCAGGACTTGATGGGGGGAGAGCAGGACTGGGGGGGGAGAGCAGGACGGGGGGGAGCAGGACGGGGGGGGAGCAGGACGGGGGGGAGCAGGACTTGATGTGTGGCTGGGGGGGGAGCAGGACTTGATGTGTGGCTGGGGGGGGGTAGTACTGAAAATGGGGTGATGGGGGTTAGGACTGGTAATGGACAGATGGGGGTTAGGACTGGAGGTGGTCTGATTAGGGGGCTAAGACTGAAATGGGGTTATGGGGGGGCTAAGAATGAAGATAGGGCGATGGAAGGGTTAGGCCTGGAAGTGGGCTGTTGGGGGGCTTAGGACCGATAATGGGCTAGGGGGGGGCTAGAACTGGTAATGGACTGGGGGGGGTGCTATGACTGGAAATGGGCCGAGTAGAAGGGGGAGCTTGAACTGCAAATAGCTGATGGGGACAGGGTCTTGGAATGGTAATGGGCTGAGTGGAAGGGGGCTTGGAATGGAAATGGGCTGAGGGGGCGGGGGGCTTGGAAAGGAAATGGGCTGTGAGGGGAGGGAGCTAGGACTGGAAATGGGCTGATGATGCGGGGACTAGAAGGGAGCGGATGCTGGGTGGGGCAGGAGCTAGAAGGGAGTTGATGTTGGGGGACGATTAGAATGGGATGGGGCTGGGAGAGTGAAATGGAGAGGGAAAATATATTTTGTGTGGGAGGGAAGAAAAATCTACAATTGGCCGGGTATTGGGAGAGTAAGTGGGGATTGAGGATGGAGGGGTAAAATTTGAGTGGATGAAATAGGAATGAGGAAAGAGCAAAAGGAGAATGATTAGTATGTTAAAGCAGATGTAGAGAGAATGGAAAAAAACTAGGAAAGAAGAAAGGACAAATGGACAGCAGACGATGGAGAGTTAGCAGAAGACACAAAGAAACCAGAAGAAAGTGAATGGAACAATTGCAACTGAAAAAAAAATGCACAAAAGGTAGAAAAATATCTCTTTATTTTGAATTTATTAACTGAAATATGTCAGCTCTTGGAAATGTGCATCTTTAACGTCTGCACTTTATTTAATACAAGAGGAAATCAATGTATAGTTTTATTTCTACAGTGTTGTACATTCTAAGTTTGGCTTTTGGGGTTCCCAGTTTAATTGTCTTCCTGTTTCTAAATTGTGATTCCTTGTTTGGTGATGGTGTATGTTCTGCATGTGTAACTGAGCTGAGGTATTCTGTTTATGTAATTCCTATTTGACATTGCCACTTGTTCTCTTTCCCGAGTAGGTCATGTATTGTTATTCTCTGAAATGTGTTGATTTAATATTTGCAGTGTTGCCTTTTGATAGTTAGGGTATGGTGCTTTGTGAGTCCTGGTAGTGCTGTTAGGACACGGCAGGTTTGCTATGGGTTCTAAATGAGCAGTGTTTCTAGTAGTTCCTAATGTGCCTGGCGGTTGGCACTGGTTTATAGTAATGTAGAAATCTTTTAGTCTTTCTTTATCCATACACTCATTAAGAGGCATGTTTACTAAAAGTTAGTGTATGGTAACATTATGCAAATATTTATGCAAATGATGCCCTTATGCAAATGATGCCCTTATGCAAATGAGGCCTGCGTCTTGTGCGGCCCCCGGGTTACTCTACAAGTCCTCATTTGGCCCTCAAAGCAATTTGAGTTTGAGACCCCTGGTATAGATGATAGTATACTCCGAATTCTTTAAAGATATCACTGACAGGTTTTATGTAAATATTAAACAGGAAGGCTGATAGTGCGGAGCCTTGTGGGAGACCAATTTCTTGTTTATATATGGTTGATGTTTGGTTACCAATTCTTACATTTTGTGTTCTATTATTTAAGTAAGAGGTAAACCATTTATGTACAGTGTCTTTTATTCCTATTTGTTTCAGGTTATTAAGCATTATAGTGTGGTGAACACTATCAAATGCTGCCGAAATATCAATAAATAAGAGTATAAATGCTTGTTTATGATTATCAATTCCTTTGAGTAGTACATCAGTTAAGACTGTTAAAAGTGTTTCAACTCCATGTTGAGGCCTAAATCCATATTGGTGGTCATCAAGTGGGTAGGATGAATCTAGGTATTCTTGTGTCTGAATTTGTACCACTTTTTCTATTATTTTAGCTAAAAAAGGGATACTTGAAATAGGTCTATATGATTTTGGTGATGTTTTATCAAGCGTGTTGTTTTTGAGAATTGGACGGATTTGTGCATGTTTGAGCGTAGAAGGGAGGTGTCCTTGAAGCAATGAGAGGTTGACTATAGGGAGGATGTATGATAGTAGTATTGGGAGAGTACTTTTTATCCATGTTACTGGGCATGGATCAAGAAAGGAGGTTGTGGTGTTGAGATTAGAAATGATGTTCTTTAGTGCGTCTTTTGATATGGGGTGAAATTTTGACCATTCATCTGAGCAGTGATGAACTGTATTTATATTGTTTAGCGTCATTATAGGTTGCATAGATTTGTTTTGATAGTGGATGGCTAAAGTTTGTACCGATATTTCGGTGATTTCAGTGTTCGATGTTTGAGGATTATTAGTAAGATTTCTAACAATTGAGAATAGTTCTCGTGGTCTGTTATAAGATTTTGATAAGATTGCTGCGAAATAAGATTTTTTTGTATTATCTAATGTATCTTTGTATTTTGTGAGATGGTTGTTATATATTTCCTTGTTGATGGTTGATTTGGTTTTGCGCCATTTATGTTCTAATTTTCTTAGTTCTTTTTTCATTTGTTTTAGCGTGTTGTTAAACCATGGAGTTCTGTTTATTTTTAAATTAGGGGGCTTTTTGATTCGTTGATCAAGTTTGGCTGCATTATTGATTGTTACATGCCAGGTTATTACAGCTTCGTCTAGATTCATTGGGGATGATGAGAGGTGGGGTATTGTTGTATCCAAGAATTCAGTTTCATTAAAGTTTTTGAATTTTGTAGTGGGATCACTTCGTGTGTTATTTTTAGTGTTGTTGGTGTGGAATGTGAATTTTGTTTTGATAATGTAATGATCAGACCAGGGTATTTGTGTGTATTCTATGGAGTCTGTTTTGAATAACTTGTAGAGTGTGCTTGGTAGGAGAATAAGGTCAAGGATGCCTCCTTTTATATGTGTTTTTGTATTAATTATTTGGTGATAGTCCATGTCTGATATGGATTCTAGGAACAAGTTGGCTTCTGATGCTGGAAGTGATGGGAGATTGAAGTCTCCTAGCATGATTATGGGATTATGTTCTGAAGATGAGCCTAGGAATTCAATTAGAGAATCTAGGCTATCTGCTTTTTGGTCAGGGGGTCTATATATTAGGCAAATTCTACAAATGTTGGTTTTTATAATTAAGGTGTCAATATTGTTGGTTATAGTAGATGGAATTGTTCTTGCATTTATGGTGCATTCATGGTGCATTCTGTGTAACCAAAATATCCTTTAGGACTGCACCTTTAATCCCTCTCTATCTTAAAGGCACAGAGATGCATTTAAGCTAGAGAGGGATTAAAGGTGCCTTGTACACCTTGTTCAGATTATATTCTAGGTACACAATCTGGAACATAATTTGTATTGTTTGTACATAGTTCTTATGTTACCTGTAAAACGTTCTTGAATGTTCCATGTATTAGAACTAGACATGCATATCTGTCATGCCTGTATCACTTGTTCATTGTAAACCACATATGATCCATCGGAGGATGCAGTATAAAAGCGTTTGTTAAATAAATAAATAAATAAAATAAATCCTAACTAGCAGTTATTATACAGTAGGGGGCAGACATTCTTCCTCATCCATCTTTCAAAGCAAACATTAGCAAGTTTATTCTAGATATTAAAAGGTCTAGTGACGAAGGTGTACTAAGGTAATGCATGTTAATTCACTGTTAACATGCATTATTTAGTACAGATCCATGTTGATCTATGCAGTTGTCTGGGTCATGCCGCGTCTTGGTAAGTGGAACAGACATTTCAGTCATCATTCTGTGGCTTTCTTCAGTGAAGTGGTAATGTAGTAGTGGGTTTGAAGCAGGAAATTTGAATTTTGGGTGGGAAATTTGAATTTGATTTCGGAAGGAAAGTTCATTGGAAAAAGACAGAAGTTATGAAATTTGAATTTTGGCAGGAAGGTTTGTTGGAGAGTATTTGAGTTTTTAGCAGGAAGAATGTTATGATAATTTCAGATTCTTTTTTTTTAGTGCTGTGAAGTCAGTGCTGACTCCTAGCGACCCAGCTGCCTCTGGGTTTTCTTGGCAATGGATCTGCACTGGCTCCCAGTGGCCGCCCGCATCATCTACAAACTACTCATCACAACATTTAAACTCATCAATGGCATCGCACCATCCTACCTCAATAACCTAATCACTATTCAACCTAGCAACAGGAGCAGGAGAACTATGAATCTCAACACCCTATGTATCCCGACCAGCATAAGATCTGTCAAGGCCGAAACAAGCAATAGGGCGTTCACATACTCAGCGCCAATCCAATGGAACCAACTACCGCATGAATTAAGGCTCACAAACAACCTGAACGAATTTAGACGAAAACTGAAAACCTATCTGTTTCAAACCCACTACAACTTGATCTAACTGCGATACCCTACCTCAACCAGATCTCCTCTGCCGCACTCGGCAGCATATAATCTAATAGTATATAGTCATGTATAACTTGTACACCTTGGCAACTAATTCCGTACAAATTGTATATAACCATGTATAGTCTGTACACCTTGGCAACTAATTCTGTACAAATTGTATATATGGGGCCCTCCCCCAATCTACTGAAATCAAATGTATACCTTGATCTGTGTGCTTTAATCAAATATGTATCGTATCCAAATGCTTGTCCCGTGTTACGTAATCATTGACTAATCAAAATGTAAAACTGAAATCTCAATGTACCGTACAATACATTATGATTCTGTAAAGTAAACCGCTGCTGATCGTAGGAAGCAGCGGTATACAAGTGTTTACTAAATAAATTACTAAATAAATGTATAACCGGAAGTAGATTGCCAGGCCTTTTCTTCCGAGGCAATGGAGGATAAAGCATAGTTACTCACCTGTAACAGGTGATCTCCGGGAACAGCAGGAATTTAGTCTTCACATATGGGTACGTAAGTACCGACGGAGCCTGCGCGGGAACGCTCCCCAGCGTCCAACCAGGAAGTTTCCCACAGCACCTGCGTGCTGCCTTCCCGCCTTTCACAACTGCCTCTCTCCAGTTGTGTTTAAAGCTGAGACAGAGAGAGAGAGGGAAAGGGAAAGAGAGATAGATAGAGAGATACAACTCCTAGGGGAGGTGGGTGGGTTGTGAAGACTAAATTCCTGCTGTTCCCGGAGATCACCGGTTACAGGTGAGTAACTATGCTATCTCCAGGAACAAGCAGGAATGTAGTCTTCACATATGGGGATTCCCTAGCTTTAGATGCCAGGGAGAGACCCCAGAAGTTGGGTGCCCTTGTGAAGGGCTCCACTTCCCCCCATGGATCTCTGGCATCCAACCAGGGATGGCGGGTAGGAGTTGATTAGGTATGGAACAGGTGTTGAAGAACAGCCTGACCAAACAAGGCATCCTGGCTGGAGTCCTTGTCCAAGCAGTAATGGGCTGTGAAGGTATGAACTGAGGCCCAAGTAGCTGCTCGACAGATGTCGTCGATAGACACAGAGTGTAGATGAGCCATTGAGGCTGCCATGGCTCTCACATTGTGAGCTGTGACATGGCCCTCCAGAGGAAGGTTCTTACTCTGATAGGCAAAGGAAATGCACTGTGCAATCCAGTTGGACAGTGTTCTCTTGGAGACTGAAAGTCCCAAATGAGAAGGATCAAAAGAAACAAAGAGTTGAGAGGACTTTCTATGTTGCTGTGTTCTTTGCAAGTAAAAGTCTAAAGCTCTTTTACAGTCTAAAATATGAAGATTCCTTTCTGCATTAGATGCATGAGGCCTTGGAAAAAAGACAGGCAGGTAAACCGCTGGTTTAAATGGAAAGGCGAGACCACCTTCGGCATGAAGTGTGGATGAGTCCTAAGGACTACCTTGTCATGATGGAACCTTGTATAAGGTGGATCAGCTACTAGTGCTTGCAACTTACTGAGGCGGCGTGCTGATGTGATTGCAATGAGAAAGTTAATTTTCCAAGAAAGGAATTTCAATGATGTAGTAGCCAAAGGTTCGGAAGGCGGCTTCATGAGCTGACCAAGAACTAGGTTTAAGTCCCATGCCACTGGAGGTGGCCTAATGGGAGACTTGGTTAGAAGAAGGCCTCTCATAAATCTTGCTACAAGAGGATGGGAGGAAACAGGTTGTCCATTCAGAGGCTTGAAAGAAGCTGCAATGGCACTCAAATGGACTCTTAAATGAAGGAGATACTCCAGTAATGATTCCAGAGGTATCGCACGGGGGGATAAGACCCTTTTGTGAACACCATATGGTAAACTTTTTCCACTTGAAAGCATAAGAGCGTCTTGTGGAAGGTTTCCTGGAAGCATAAAGGATATCTTTTACTGGCTGAGGAAGGTTAAGATCATAAAGATCTAGGCCTTCAGCAACCAAGCCTGAGATGCAGGGATTGGGGATTGGAATGCCATAACATTCCATCCTCCTGAGACAGGAGATCTGGAGCAGACCCTAACTCTAGGGAGGGAGCTTGAGAGAGTTGTAGAAGCAGAGGGTATCACACTTGCCGTGGTCAATGTGGTGCTATGAGAATCATATGGCCTCTGTCTCTCTGAAGCTTGAATAGGGTTTTGGGAATTAGGGGAATGGGCGGAAAGGCATAAAGGAAGTCCTGACCCCAGCGAAGGAGGAAGGCGTCCCTGGTCTGAGAGCCCTTAGCCGGAATTCTGGAACAGAACCGGGGAAGTCTGGCATTCAACGGACTTGCAAAGAGGTCTATGTCCAGGGTTCCCCAAAACTGAAAAATCTTGGCCACCTGGTCTGCATGGAGAGACCATTCGTGTGGAAGCAGAACTCGACTGAGTCTGTCTGCTCAAGAATTTTGTATGCCTGGAAGATACACTGCCAGGAGATGAATCTGATGGCTCTCTAGCGAGGGCCCATAGTCGCAAAGCTTTGTTGCAAAGGGACAGAGAGCCTGTCCCCCCCTGCTTGTTCACATAGAACATGGCTACTTGATTGTCCGTATGAATGAGGACTGTCTTGTAGCTGAGCAGGGTATGGAACACTCGAAGAGCAAGGAAGATTGCTCTGAGTTCTAAGAGATTGATATGCAGATGAGTCTCCTGTGGAGTCCAGGTGCCTTGGGTGGAGAGGTCTTGGAGATGAGCTCCCAAACCCACTGGTGAAGCATCTGTTGTGAGAGTTGCCTGGGGTAAGGGTTGTTGAAAAGGGGACCCCAGCAACAGGTTCTGAGTGGACTGCCACCATTGGAGGGACAAAATAAGGCGACTTGTGTTTGCTATTTTGTCTGATAGGCATCCTGATGCCTGGGTCCATTGGGTGGATAAAGTCCACTGGGCTGCTCTCATGTGGAGGCGAGCATAAGGAACCACATACACTGTGGATGCCATGTAGCCTAGTAGTTGTAGCATTTCTCAGGCAGTGAGGGAAGGTTTTAGCACTGCTTGAGAAGCTAACTGCACCATGCGAAGGCAACGGGGCTGGAGGAGATAGGCCCTTGCCCTTTTTGTATCCAGCAAAGCTCCTATGAACTCTAGAGACTGAGTGGGAGTTAGACTGGATTTTGGGATGTTTATGACCAGACCCAAATACTGAAGGATACGCATTGTGCAAGATAGGGAAGTCCTGGCCTCTGACTCTGATGGGGCTCGAATGAGCCAGTCGTCTAAGTAGGGGAAGACGAATATGCCTAGAGTGCGGAAAAATGCTGCTACCACAGCCATGCATTTTGTGAACCCTCTTGGAGCTGAGGCCAGACCAAAAGGTAGCACCATGTATTGGTAGTGCTTTCCGTGGAAAAGGAACAGAAGGAACTTTGTGAGTTGGATGGA
Source organism: Ichthyophis bannanicus (assembly GCA_033557465.1). Lineage (NCBI taxonomy): Eukaryota > Metazoa > Chordata > Amphibia > Gymnophiona > Ichthyophiidae > Ichthyophis > Ichthyophis bannanicus. The sequence continues at coordinate 66,711,836 of CM066035.1, forward strand.
TGAGAACATGGGTGTACGCATCCTTGAGATCTAGAGAACAAAGCCAATCCTGACTCTGAAGGTATGGCAGCAGAGTTCCTAGAGAAATCATCTTGAATTTCTCTTTGAACAGGAATTTGTTCAATTCTCTGAAGTCCAAGATAGGTCTGTATGCCCCTGTTTTCTTTGGGATAAGGAAATAGGGGGAGTAAAACCCTGTACCCTGCTGATGAATGGGTACTTCTTCTATTGCCCCTTGGGCAAGAAGTGTAGAGACTTCTTGATCTAACAGGTTGATGAGAGAGGTCTGAGAATTGAACTGTCTTACCATTGTGGGAGGGGGCATGCACAGAAAGTGCAGCATGTACCCCTCTCTGATAATGGAGAGTGTCCAATGCTCTGCTGTTATCTGCTCCCACCTGGAGGCAAAATGACATAACCTTCCTGGAATGGTGGAAGGCTCTGGTCCATTGAGGGCCAGGAAGGCTAAGTTCTCTAGATGAAAGTCAAAGACCTTGTGGTGGCTGAGACGGTTGAGGCTTAACAGTCTTTGCCTTCCTTTGTTTGGGTGGTTGCTGAGTTTTACGGACAGGTTGACCTGCAGAACGTGCCTGCTGAGAATAAGCAGTATAAATTTTTTTCTTTTTAGAAAAGAATGGTTTCTTAAAAGATTTCCTTCTTGCAGGATCAGCTGTAGACTTGGACAGTCTGTCCAAGGTGGAGTTTTCAGCATCCATCTCGTTGGCTTCCTCTTGCCAATCTCTACCAAACAGGTTCTCACGAGTACAAGGAATATTTCCTAGTCTGTCTTGTACCCAGAGCTCCAGATCAGAAGCCTGGAGCCAAGCAATTCTACGTGCACCTACGGCAATGGCAGAGGTTCTGCTTATGCACTCAAAACAGTCAAAAGCTGCACGGTTGACAAATTTTGAAACATCTTGGGCATGTTTGACCAAAGTGAGAAAATCCTGTCTTCTATCCTCAGGAAGAATAGGACTCAAAGCCTCTAAAATCATCTGTGACCTCCTTCAGGAACATTCCCATGTATAGACTATAGGAACTGATCCTGGCAGAAAGCATGGAAGCTTGGAAGACCCGACATCCAAAAGCATCCAAAGTTCTGCACTCACGTCCTGGAGGATTAGAGGCATGCCTCTTTGCACTCTTGATCCTTCTCATAGCTGATTCCACTTCAATAGAGTGGTGAGGAAGCTGAGTTTTTTTGAACCCAGGACCAGGAGGGACTCGATACAGAGTATCCAGTCTACGAGAATGAGGAGAGGTGGTAAGAGGTGTCTCCCACATTCTCAACATGAGATCATGCAAGATCTCATGGATGGGCAAAGTAGCTGCCTCCTTAGGAGTTTTAGGATATTGTAAAATTTCCAACTCCTTTGCTCTGGGCTCTGTTTCAGGTGCCACAGTAACGGACAGACCTCGAGCCACCTCCCTGATGAAATCCTGAAAGGAAATGTCCTCTGGAAGAGACATCCTACGTTTAGGGGAGGAAGGCTCCTCTGGGAGAAGTATTCCCACATCGACAGAACTGTCAGAATCCTCAGACTCTTCTGAGGACTCGAAGTATCTTCTGTCAGGATGTTCTTGAAGAGCCGATACGCGTAACGACCGAAGTCGGTACCGGGAGTAATCGGTACTGGGGTATCGGTATCGGAGGGCATCGGATGACTGGGTGCCGGCAATGCGGACACTGATGTCGATGCTATTGGTACCGGTACCGATACCGGAGTCGGTGCCGGTACCGGTTGAAAAGTCTGACGCGGTTCCGACGGCGTCGACACCGCAAGGAAAGCCGCCAGACTGCGCTCAATAGCCAGGACTCTCTGGTCTATCGACGCTGCCGATGCCTGGATGTCGGTACCGGAGAAGACCGCCGGTACTCCAGAGCATGGCACCAGTAGTTCTGCCGAGGTCGAGGCCTCGAGAACATCCTGGAGCCCCGATAATGCTTTGTAAGCCGAAGCCTCCCACCGGGGCAATTTTGCCGGTGCAGAATCCTCAAGGGCAACGCCAGAGGCATCTCGATGCTTAGAAGGAGATCTACCCTTTGAGGACCGGCTAGACTTATGTTTAGTTACCTGAGATCCACGGGAGAAAGACGAAGCCCTGGAAGACGTCGATGCCACCGAAGCTGCATCAGAGGGAAACAGGGCACTGAGCTTGGCGGCTCGGTTCTGTCGACCTCTCTTGGACATCATGGCACAGGCCATACACTCTGAGGTGGAATGATCAGGACCTAAACATTTCAGACACCACTCATGGGTGTCGGTGACGGAAATGGTACCGCCACACTTGGTTCACTTTTTAAAACCAGAGGATGGTTTTTCCATTATGGAAAAATATCTTGGGCCTAAGGCCCAAAATGGGCATGCACCTAGAAAAAATACTGGGAAATAACTAAGGATTTTTTTTTTTAATTAAAGAAATACAGAAATGAAGAAAAGAACCGGCGGTACTGGTAAAGCGTCGAGGAAGGCAGATGCGACCACAAAAAAGAAGGAAAATTTTCTGCGGTGACAGGAACACGACATGCTGGCTCCGCGGAAAATGAAGAACTGGAGAGAGGCAGTTGGGAAAGGCGGGAAGGCAGCACGCAGGCGCTGTGGGATGCTCCCAAAAGCTTCCTGGTTGGACGCTGGGGAGCGTTCCCACGCAGGCTCCGTCGATACCGACGTACCCGTATGTGAAGACTACAATCCTGCTTGTTCCTGGAGATAGTGACTTGCCCAAGGTCACAAGGAGTGCCAGTGGGAATCGAACCCTTGATCTTCTGGGTACTAGGCAGTTGCTCTAAACACTAGGCTACACCTCCACTCATTCAGATTCTGGAAGGTGTAAAAAATATTTTGTCTTCAGTTTCAGACCTTGTAGCACTAAACTTTCTGCGAAAGAGGGGTTGCCATGCTTTGTTAATGTTAAGTCCTTTGTCTCCATTGATGTTTTGTGGGTGTCTTGCTATCTCTACCACCTCTTTGATCATCCTTGGCCACCAGCGTTTTTCTTTTGCCAGGAATCTTGTGCCATCAGATTTGATTGTATGGTCCATTTCCATCACATGGAGGACAATAGAAAATTTCTGTGCATTGCAGAGTTTATAATGTCTTTTTATGTTCTTGTAGCCTCTCTTCTATGGTGTGGCTGGTTTTGCTTATATACGACTGACCGCAGCTACATGGAATTTCATTGACTCCAGCGGTTTGGAGTGGGGATATGCAATCCTTCAGTTGTGCAAGTGAGGATGCCAGCTTTTGTGGTGTGCTATACGCTAATTGATTTTATTCTTTTTTAAGCAGTTTACCTATGTGGTCTGTTACTATTTGGACATGGGGGAGCATCACAAATCTGTCATGGGGTTCTTATCCACTGGTTGCTATTCTTGTGGAATGGTTTGTCCAAAGTTTTATGGCTTGGGAGACAGCCATTTTCTTGTAGCCACTGCAACTGTTTCATGATGCCATCAAACACACTGTGGTCACATCACTCCTTAAAAAGTTTTCAATGGATCCTACCCTGTCCTTCTAGTTAATTGGCCCATCTCTCTCCTCCCTTTTGCATCCAAAGTACTTGAACATGCTGCTCACTACCACTGTCTTGACTTTTTTTCCTTTCAAGTGTCACTCACCTACTACCCCGGAGACGGAAGGCCTGGGGCTTCAGTGAGGATCCTCTTATGTAGCAAGGGCGGAGTAGTGCCCCCTGGGATTTTGAGTCCCAATAGCTATTCTAATAAGAAGGTAGCTGTGGTCGAGTAGCTATGCTTAAAGAGGAATTTATTTCCCTTCCCGGGAGAATTCTTGCAACAAGGTTCAAAAGAAATTAAACCATAAAACTGGTACAACACAAGTGGGAACTACAAATTACAACAAAAATGCTTCTTGTCAGCTTTAAACAAAAAGGGAAAACAGGCTTTTTCTCTCACAAAAGCTTTCCAGTGAAATCTGTGTTCCTCCACAGATTTCTCTTAGGCAGGGTTTTACTCAGGCTTTAACAAAAAGAGGTCACACTGTCTGAAAACACCATTGTACAGTCCATTTTACAAATATCTGAGCTCTCTTCACAGAAGTCACATTCCATGTCCTCGGGTGCTTCTGGGGAATTATATTTGGCAGGGCTGTAATGTGTATCAGTGTTTAAAAGTTCCCTCTCTTCTTGGCTAGAGCTTCCCTCCCCTCTCCCCCTGCAGAAAGGCTGGTTACCGTGCACTATGGATTCTCTCCTTAGAGGGCCATATCCTTCAGGACCAATGTAGTTAAAATCCAGTGCCCCTCTATTCAAGGTACTATGCCTTTCTTCAGGCTGAGCTCTGACTCTCCATTTTGCAACCGGGAAGTTGAAACTTTTCTCCCTTTCACTTCCCTTCAAGGGACGTCTTTCTCTCGGGTAGGAACTCACTTCTGGATAATAGCTTTTGCTCCCCAGGTACCTGCTCTCGTGGGTATTCCCTCTCCCAGCTCCTCGTGGTTTTGCAGCTTGGAATCTCTCTCTGTCCCCAACCAGACTTTGGCTTAGTGCAGCCCAACTTTCCAGCACTAACCTCTGAGAATTCCTCCTGGGCAAACCCCTCTGAGGTACAGATGGAATCCACGTCAAAAGCTTTCAGGTATGACTCCTGGCTCTCCTGAGCTTTGCTCTTTCCTCTCCTGTGAATCCTCTCAGGGTCTCTTTCTCCCTCGGCATCAGAGAATGAGTCTGACTCCCTGCTTCCGTCTCTGTTTCCCTTGTGTGTGTGTCTGCTTCTGAGACTGCTCCCCTCTCGGTTCCTGAGACTGAGTCTGCTCAAGACTGACTTTTTAAGTGCGTCATTCTTTGAAACTCTTGTTAGCTCAAACTGCTGCAGCTGTTTCTGCTTCTCTGATGAGCTATGACGTAATGCTCTATCTGGGCGTTTACCTACAGCTTGTGCTCTTGTTTTGCTTGGTTGCTCATAGCAACCCCTAGCCATGTGCTTTGCACTGCCAGTTTTAAAACTGCCCTGTGTGTTTTCTTCTACTTTTATAGGCACTATCTGCCTTGCTCCATGACACAAGTCAGTCTGAATTCATTGCAATATGGCTTTCTCCCCCTACATTCTACAGAAATTGTCCTTCCCAAAGTCTCAAGTGACCTGTTCTTGGCCAAATCCAAGGGTCTTTATTCAATTCTCATCCTTCTTGATATATCTGCTGATTCTGACACTATTGATCACCACCTTCTTGATACCCTGTTTTAACTTGCATTCAGAGCTCTGTTTTTGTCTTGGTTTTCTTCTTCTCACTCACACTGAACTTTCTACATATGCTCTGGTGAATCCTCCTCCACTGCTATCTCGCTTTCAATCGATGTACCTCAGGGCTCTGTTTTGGGTCCTCTTCTCTCTCTACACATTCACTTGATACCCTGACCTCCTCCCATGGTTTTCAGTACCATCCTTATGCTGATAATCCCCAGATCTACCTCTCTATCCCAGAAATTTCTCCAGGAATTCAGGCCCGAATCTCAGCCTACTTGTTTGACATCACTACCTGGATATCTTGATGCCATCTGAAACTGAGCATGGCCAAGATGAAACTTCTTATCTTTTTCCCGACACTTACCTCCCCCTTTCTCCCTTCTCTATATCTGTGGATAACATTGTCATCCTCCCTATCTCCTTGGCTTGCAACTTTGATGTTATCTTTGACTCTTCTCTCTTTTTCTCTGCATACATCCAACAGATAGCTAAAACATATTGTTTCTTTCTCTAAATCATCAGCAAAATGCCTTCCTTCCTTTCAGAACACACTATCAAGACCCTTATCCACGCTCTCATCACATACTGTCTAAACAATTTTAACTTTCTCCACACTGGTCTTCCATTTAATCATCCCTTTGAATCGGTTCAAAACTCAGATGCACAGCTAATTTTCTGTCAGAGTCGTTATGCTCACATAACTCAAGTCACTTCATTGGCCCCCTATCAGATTCCACATAAAGTTCAAACTTACTTCTGACCTAAAAATGCATTCATTCTGCGGCTCCTTACTACTTCTCCATCATCACTCCTTACACCCTTACCTGGCAACTCCATTCATTAAGCAAGTCACTTATCTATGCACTTCTCTTCTACTGCCAACTCCAAACTCTTTTCCTTGCACCTCGCTGCATTGTATGCCTGAAATTGACTACCTGAGTCAGTTTGTCAGGCTCCCTAGACCACTGTTGTTCTGTTTGTCTATCTTAGCAGATTGTAAGTTCTGTGGAGCAGGGACTGTCTTTTAGTGTACTTGTACAGTGCTGTGTGTGCTTAATAATACTACATAAATGATAAGTAGTAGTAGTTTGCTTCGTATGTAACTCAGAAGATTTTATTGATTTACCCTATGTAAGCTTCTTTTCAAAGTCTCTTTTTGCCTTCCTTATTAGTACCATGCATTTAACTTACCAGTACTTATTCCATTTCCCATTTTCTTCATTTGTATATTTTTTCCATTTTTTGAAAAAAGGTTTTTTTTTGTTTTTGTTTTAATAGTCTCTTTCACCTCACATTTTATCCAAGTTGGTTGTCGTTTGGCCTTCCTTCTGCCTTTTTTAGTGCATGGGATACCTCTATCTGGGCTTCCAAGATTGCATTTTTAAACAATATCCATGTCTGAGGTAAACTTTGACCTTTGCAGTTGCTCCTTTTATTATATTTTTCTAACCATTTTCCCTCATTTTATTGTAATCTCCCTTTTGAAAATCAAACACTGACACAGTAGATTTCCTTTGCACACTCACTCCAGTTATTAAATCAAATGCAATCACAAGCATAGATGAACCTATATATAAGGACAGAAGGACAAACACATGCAGAGAACTGGACACTCCACAAAGTGTAGTTACTCACCTGTAACAGGTGTTCTCCAGGGACAGAAGGAATCAGTCCTCATTTACGGGATGGAGCCCGCACTGAGCAATTCCCCAGCTTTCAAAGAAAGCCTTTGGGATTGCTGCCACGCATGCGTGGTCCTCTTCCCTCCCAAGGGTGCTATCTTGCTCAGTCAGGTCCATTAGCTTGAGCCCTACCAAGCAGATGGCAAGGGGAAGGACAAAACTCCAGCAACTCATTAGGGGAGGCGGGAGGGTAGTGAGGACTGATTCTTGCTGTCCCTGGAGAACACCTGTTACAGGTGAGTAACTATGCTTTCTCCAGGAACAAGCAGGAAGTCAGCCCTCACTTATGGGACTCCCCATCTACAGGCTACCGAACCTGTAACCAAAAAACGACTCCGCAAGGCCATGAGCAGAAGTCGATGCCCGAAGGAACCCAGAGGAGGAGGGTGAAGCCCTCGGTAGCTGTAAAAAAGGGTTGGCGGGCAGGAGTTGCTTATACCCCTAACAGATTACGGAGTACAGCCTGGCTGAAGGCACTGTCCCGGCGGGACTCCCTCTCCAGGCAGTAGTGTGCAGTGAAGGTATTCGTGGAAGACCAGGTTGCCACCCGGCAGATGTCCATCAGGGGTACGGAGCGCAGCGAGGCCACTGAGGTTGCTTTGGCCCAAACCCCGTGTGCGGTGACACGACGATCCAGTGGGGCACCTGCCTTTGTATGAGCGAAAGCGATGCAGTCCGCCACCTAAACCAAGAGGGTGCGTTTGGTAACTGCCTGTCCTGGTCGATTGGGATCGTAGGTCACAAAGAGTTGGCCAGACTTGCAATGAGCCTGGGTGTGCTGCAAGTAGAAGGCAAGAGCCCTTCTGCAGTTGAGGGTGTGGAGAGCCGCCAACGCCTGGTCAGCGTGGGGCCTCGGGAAGAAAGTCGGCAAGACTATCTCCTGGTTAAGATGGAAATCCGAGACAACTTTAGGCAGGAATTTAGGATGGGTACGGAGGACCACTCTATTCCGATAGAACCTGGTGTAACGGGCATCAGCCATGAGAGCCTGCAGCTCACTGACTCAGCGGGCCGAGGTCAGCACCTCCAGGAAGGCTATCTTCCAGGATAGATGCTGGAGCAAGCACGTCGCCATCGGCTCGAAGGGTGGCCAGGTGAGCTGCATAAGCACCACGTTCAGGTCCCATTCCACCGGGGGAAGTCAGATGGGCGGCTTAGAAAGCAAAAGACCCTGCATAAAGCAGGAGACTAACGGCTGTCCCAAGAGGGGTTTTCCCTCAATGGGGAGGTGGTTCGCTGAGATGGTGCTCAGGTGCACCCTGAAAGAATTCGACTTCAGACCTTCCTTCAAGAGATGGAGGAGGTACGGAAAGATATAGTGAACGGGGCACAAGAACGGGTTGATCTGGAGCACCGAGCACCAGACAAAGAAGCGTCACCACTTGAAGGCGTACACCCGTCTAGTGGAGTCCTTTCTCGAGACGAGGAGGACCTCCTCGACCTCCTCTGGGAAAGCCAGTGAGGCTAGGGAAACCTGTTCAGCCAGGCCGTGAGGGATACGGCGGCTAGGTTCAGGTGCTGCACCCGCCCCTCCTCCTGCATTAGCAGACCCGGGGCAAAGCCCAGGGGAACAGGGGGCTCCGTCGACAGCTGGAGCAGAAGCTGGAACCAAGACTGCTGAGGCCACGAGGGGGACTACGAGGATCAACAATGCCTGATCCCGCTGACCCTTGAAAAGGGTTCTTGCAATGAGAAGGAAGGGAGAGAATGCATAGAGCAGGCTGAATGACCAGTCCAGAAGGAATGCATCCAGAAACTCTCTGCCTGGGAGCGGCACTGGGCTGAAAAAGCAGGGAAGCTGCACGTTCTGGGGACTGGCAGAGGCGTATCACTGGTGTTCCCCAGCGATGAAACAGCCAGCCCGCTACCCCTGGATCCAGCCGCCATTTGTGGGGATGAAGGATCCTGCTGAGTCTGTCCGCCAGGACATTCTCCTGGCCCGGAAGGTAGGTCACCCTGAGGGACATCTTCCGTCGGATGGCAAAGGAGCAGAGGAGGACTGCTTCCCAGCAGAGGGAGCGCGAACCAGTGCCTCCCTCCTTGTTGACGTAAAACATCACCACATGGTTGTCGGTCTGCACTAGTACCAACCTCCCCTTGAGGTGGTGCTCGAAGGCCCTCAGGACCCACCAAATCACCCGGAGTTCAAGCAAGTTTATCTGTTGCTGAGACTTCTCGAGCGACCACTGCACCTACGTGCACAGTTGCCCACAGTGGGCTCCCCACCCTAACAGAGAAGCATCTGTAGTCAGCACCGTGTCGTGCTGTGGGGCCTGGAAGGGTAACCCCCAGAGGAGGTTGTGGGGGTTTTGCCACCAGCGCAGAGACAAGCGAAGGTCGGGAAGGACCCTGACAGGGTCCCTGAAGTGGCCGATGGACAGGCTCCGTTGGGCGCTGAGGCACCACTGAGCTGTCTGCATGTGCAGGCGGGCATGGGGGACAACATGCACAGTAGAGGCCATGTGGCCTAGGAGACATAGCATAGACCGAGCTGTGACTGAGGGAGTGCTTTGGACCCGAGCCGCCAGGACTCAGAGGCGGTCTGTACGATCCGCTGGTAAGAATGCGGTTGCCCGCCGAGTATCGAGGCGTGCCCCAATAAACTCAAGTGTTTGCACCGGCTCGAGGTGAGTATTAGGGTAGTTGACCAAGAACCCCAAGCCTTCCAATAGAAAGATTGTGCGTGACTTTGCTCGCTGGGTTTCCTCAACCGAGGCTCCCGTGACGAGCCAGTCGTCGAGGTAAGGAAAGTCCGGTACGCCCCGACGCCGGAGATGGGCGATGACCACGGAGAGGCATTTCGTAAAGACTCGTGGGGTGGATGCGAGGCCGAAGGGGAGCACCCTGTACTGGAAAGTGCTCTCCCCGCACCCTGAAGCGCAGGTACTGCCTGTGCTGGGGGTGAATTAAGATGTGGGAGTAAGCGCCCTTTAGATCCAAGAAGCATTGCCAGTTGCCCTGCCGGAGGAAGGGTAGCATAATACCAAAGGACAACATCTTGAACTTCTCCTGCACCAAGAACTTGTTCAACTTGCGGAGGTCGTGGATGGGCTGCAGACCCCCCATCTTCTTCGGGACGAGGAAGTACTGGGAGTGGAAGCCCCGACCCCAAAGGTGCGGAGGGACCTTCTCAACTGCCCGTTGGGTGAGAAGAGAGAGTAGTTCCCGCTGCAGTAAAACCTGATGCGCGGGGAGTCGAGGAGGCTCTGCCGGGGAAAAGGGGGGTGAAAGCCTGTCGAAGTGAAGGCGATAGCCATCTCAGATGACCTGGAGAACCCAGGTGTCAGAGGTGATGGAAGTCCTTAAAGGGCGAAAGAAGACAGGCGTCCCCCCACTGGCTGCTGCGTCGCCAGAGGGTGAGGGGCTATTCCAATGACATCAAAACCCCTGTGCGGGTTGTGGCGGAGCCGGAGTTTGGGCCTTTGGCCCCTTCGGCTTGCGATGCCCTTGGCCGGACTTATCCTGACCCGGAGTGGTTAGCATGGGGGTAGTCGGGTACGGTGGGTAGCCACGGTTCTGAAGGCCCTTCCTTGGAAAGAAAGGCTTCTTGGCTTGTTGCTTTTTTCGGGGCAGAGTGGAGGTCTTCTGCGAGAGATGGGTTCTGGTGACGAACTCTGTTTCTATCTCCGCAGCCTTATCCTCCATTGGCTTGCCGAAGAGCTGTTCGCCGAGACAGGGGACATCCAGGAGCTTTTCCTGCACCCACTGCTCCAAATCTGACGATTGGAGCCATGCCTGGCGGCGGGCTCCGATGCCTCGAATCCATCTTAGGTGGCTCGGGAGAGGTATTTTGAGCAGTCTGCGACGGACTTCAACAGAGTGCTAAACCTTTTGAGAGGCTTGCCCTCAAGGCCTGCAGAGAAACCTCCAAGCTCCTTGGCTAAGTCGCGCAAGAACATGCCCATGTATAGCTGGGTATGCTTGAATGCGAAATGATAGCTAGAGCTTTGGTAGGCCTTGCGGCCCACGGCATCAAGGGCTCTTGACTCCCAGCTCGGAGGAACCAACGAGTGTGATTTCGGGCTCTTCTGTTTCCTCATGGCCGACCCCACCACCATAGAGGTGTGGGGAAGCTGGGTTTTTCTAAACCCCGGGCCCCGCTGTACCTTGTACATCGTAACAAGGTGCTTGCTCATGATGAGGACCGAGACGGGTGCCTCCCATATGCTGAGCAGCAGTCGAGACAGAATGGAAGGGATCAGAACAGTAGGAGATTCCCTAGGTGGGGACTCGTACTGAAGAATATCTAGTTCTTCAGCCCGAGGGTCCTCCTTGGCCTGATTGGCCAGGTTAAGAGCCCGTGCCATATCCCAGACGAACACCAAGAAAGAGGTGTCCTTGGGTGGTGATTGCCGCTGGAACGTGGACGGGGAAGGGTCCGACGGAAGGTCCCGGTGAGTACGGGTTTCCGGGGAGGTGTCTCCATCGGACTCCAAATCCAAGAACTCGGTTCAGGAATCTGAGCTGGGCAGATCGCCCTGTGCGGCGGCCAGGGCCCGTTTGGAGCCAGAGGCCCTGGAAGATCTCGCCTCCGAGTAACAGGAGGGCGAGCGAGACCGATGTCGAGAACCCTCACGAGGCCTGCAGCTCTTGGGGGTTTCCTGGATGGATTTCGGTGTCCCACGCGAGGGACCGTGGTCTCTGGGCACATGTCAGCGAAGCTGGCTGTGAGCACCTGCTGGGAAGCGATGAACACAGAAACGCTGTGTTCTAGCGCCAGCATTCAGGACTCCCATGTGGGCGTGGGGCCCTGTGACACTGACCCAAGAGTCACTGGGTCGGGCGTCGAGGAGGAGAGGGGTCCTCACCGAGACGGTCCTCAGGAGACCGGGCGCCTTCGCCGGAGGCCTCCATATCTATGCGGGGTATCTTGCGGGGCCGCTCCTTGTCCGACTCTCGGGAACGCCGAAGGTGGCTAATTGACCGAGCGTGGGAGCGCTCACGCTTGTCGGGAGCCCCTGACAGGGACTTTGAGGTCTTCTTCTTGCGCTGCTCCACCTCGGGGGTTCCCTGGTTGGAGTGCCACCGAGAGCGCGGGGCCGAAGAGGGGGAAGCCACTGGGGGAGAGATGACTGACGGCGCCACTGGTGGATTCAGAGGCGGCCTTTCGAAAAATGTCACTGGACTTCTGCTTACGACTGAGCAGGGCTTTAGAGGACATTTTCTTACAGAGCGAACAGAGCTCTGGATCATGATCAGCTCCGAGACACCACAGACAACAGTCATGAGCGTCCATAAGCGACATGTTCCTAGCGCATCTATTGCATTTTTTTTAAAGCTGGTAGCCATAGGGGCAAAAATGGCCACCGCGAGGTCAAAGACCCACACAACCAGCAGTTAGGGAAAGAAAAAGGGCGCAAAGCCTGTTGCAAAAAAGGTGAGGAAACCCCCCCCCCAAAACCCTGGCCCCGAAGAGTTCTCAGAAGGTAGATCAGGGGAGGGATGGATAGAGGACCGGTGCAACTGGAAAATAGAAGGCCAGTAGGCCAAAAACGAAAGACTTTTTCCGTAAGTTGCTGCAAGACCACATTCAAATCCCACTTAGTTGCTGGTGGACGAACCGGAGGCTTGAGAAGAAGCAGACCTCTGAGAAATCTGGACACCAGGGGGTGAACCGACAGAGACTGTCCTTCCACCGGGGAGTGGTGCGCTGACAGAGCACTGAGGTGGACCCGAACAGAGTTAGACTTTAGGCCTAGGTCTGACAGGTGAAGTAGATACTGCAGTACTACTGGCACAAGGCAAGAGAAAGGATCTTCATTGTGCTGAGCACACCATACCATAAACCTATGCCACTTGAGGGCATAGGACTTTCTGGTGGACTGCCTCCTAGAGGCCAAGACCACCTCCTTAACCTCCTTAGGTAGAAGTAAGGGAGCTAGTACTATCCTTTCAGCAGCCAGGCCATCAGATTGAGGGATCTGAGTGGGGTGCAGAAGGGAACCCTGATCTTGAGACAGGAGATCGTGTTGCAACCCCAGAGGGAATGGAGTTTCCACTGCCATCTGCAGCAGAAGTGGAAACCACGGCTGCCTCGGCCATCTGGGGGCTACCAGAATCACCGAGGCTTTGTCCTGGAGGATCTTGAACAGAGTTCGGGCCACCAGGGGCGTGGAAGGAAACGCATACAGGAGGCCCGTAGCCCAAGAGATCAGAAAAGCATCTACTGCCATCCTCAGGGGATGCGGCTGTCTGGACAAAACCTGGGCAGCTGACGATTTTGTGGACTTGCAAAAAGATTGATGGATGGAAGTCCCCAGCAGAGGAAGATCTGCTGGACCACCAATGGATTCAACTGCAATTCGTGAGGCTGGAGAATCCTGCTTAGCTTGTCTGCTAGGAAATTCTCCTGACCAGGTAGATAAACTGTTTTGAGAAACATGCCTTGCTTGACTGCGAAGGAGCAAAGGGCCAGTGCCTCCTGACATAGGAGCCTGGACCCCATGCCCCCTTGTTTGTTCACGTAGAACAATGCCACTTGATTGACCGTCTGAACTAGAACAGGCTGGTGAGAGAGGGCATGAGAAAATGTTTGCAGAGCTAAGCGAATTGCTCGCAGTTACAAAAGATTGATCTGCTGGGTGGCCTCCCGAGGAGACCAGAGGCCTTGAGTGCACATGCCCTGGCAACGTGCACCCCAGCCCTTCAAGGAAGCATCGGTCATCAGCACCCTTCGAGGACCCAGGAGCTTCCACTGACGGCGCCCTCCCGAGCCTCTTCTTCCTTTTGTGCTCCCAGGTGGGAGACCCCTTTCAGAGGAACCACGACGTCACTCGAGTTCCGACTCCTGAGATGTTGAGGCCTCTGATGAAGTCCGGGCCTGGCCGGACGTGGACTCCGAGAAAATTCTCTCACGTTGATGCTGACGGCTCCGAAGTGCCTTTGACGACATTTTGCTGCACAGGCCACAGGCCAGCGGGTCATGGTCAGGCCCGAGGCATCGGAGGCAGCAGTAGTGTGTATCGGTGAGAGACATAAGTTTCTTGCACCAATCACATTTTTTGAACCCGCTGGCAGTCATCGGGGGAAAAAGGGCCCCTGCAAGGTCAAAACACCAGGCTGCCAGTGAAAATAACAAAAAAAGGCGCGAACGCTAGTCACGAAGGACAAAAACTGAAAAAAGAATACTGGACTCGATACTGGTGTACCGAGCCCAGGCGGGGAGGGGAACCGGCATCGAACTGGATCAGAAAAAGTGAAAATCGCAGAAAAAAATCTATTTTTACCAGGTGACACAAACTCACGTCCGTTGGGCTCCGCGGAAAAAGAAAGACTGAGCAAGATGGCACCCTTGGGCGGGAAGGGGACCGCGCATGCACGCTGCATTCACAAAGGCTTTCTTTGAAAGCTGGGGAAATGCTCCGCATGAGGGCTCCGTCGGCACCGAGGTCACCCATATGTGAGGACTGACTTCCTGCTTGGTCCTGGAGAATTGACATGCCCAGTCTCCATGCTGCAGGAGGACGTACACTATCCAGAGGTGGAGGACTGAACTGGAGGAACGATAAGGAAAATGTGCTTAAAAAGCACAGCAGTTTACAAAATTACACTAAAATGAAATACATAGAAGCAATTACGCAACAAGAGAAGACTAACATACTAACAAAGTTAAACAAGACATTAAATAACATTAAAATGAATTAAACTAACAACCATAAAACTAAACACAACAATAAAACTAGTTTATAAATCAAACATTTTCTGAACAGGTCAATTCTTTTTAAATGCTGAACAGGTAACATCAGATTTAATATGTTAGGGAGCAAATTTCATTCAGTAAACCAAAGGGATCAGGGAGCAGTATAAGGAATAAGTAAGTCAGCAAGATAAAAAAAATACTACCTAATAACAAAACTTTAAAAACCAATGTTAAGATTTTAAATTAAATCACAGCAGGAATATACATATCTGGGAAATGAGTTTTCTGGACTTTGAAAGCAGCTGAGGCAAGCTACGCATAGAGAGAACTGCCATGCCACATGTACCAACATTCATTTCAAAAACAGCACGATAGTGGTGATGAAAGCAACTGATGGTCCCTTAAATGTGGGATAAAACATACCTAAGATATAAATGCTCTTCTTGGACTCAATCTCTGTAATGTGTGTGTTGTTGACTATTGAGCCATGAAGGACCAAAGTAGATGCTGATGAAGTGGTTGCAATTTTAGTCCAAAAGTCTTCTCCTTTACCTTCAGTGCAGATGTTACTTATAGGTTTAATAACATCTATTAGAAAATAAAAAAAAAAGTATGTCAAGCCATATATTATACAGAAAGCCTAGGTTAGAGCATCCAATAGAACTTAGAATGCATCCTATTCAATAGGGCTTTGACTCACTAAGAAGACACGCTGTCTGAAAACTGCCTTCCCTCAGTACAGTTAGAAGTATGTCCAGGATTCCACAATGCAGGCACTTTTAAATGCCTTTAAAGTAGTGGTTCCCAAACTTGAGGTCGGGACCCTAAATGGGGTCACTTCATCAATGGATGGGGCTATAAAAACATACACAAAACACCAACTGACCAAGAGCAATATACTAATCACAAATAGCACAAAAAAGCCCTTAAATACAAGATTTACTCCTAAACAATATTACTTAACACTTCAGTAGGCACCTTAATACCTCACATAGGCAAAAAATGACCTCAGGATGGCTAGAGCCCTACATTTAGTGAAAAAATCACTATAGGGAACAGCTGACGCTCACATCATAGGTCATGTAGCCACTTTTATTCAACCCGTACTCAATCACCACTAATGTACCCTAAAACCACAAAAAGTACTTCTGGGAATATAAATATTACATCTAATCACACTCACATCTAATCACACTCATACTACATTCACGACATCCATAATCACACAAATAGCGTCATAATAATCTCAACGATAGGATGAGCAACACTGGAACAGATCTTGATTCCCTAAAAAAAGAGAATAAAGGTAAGTAGATGTAGACAAAGCTCACCAACGAAGTCAACAATTACTTATCTTTAAAGATGCCTCAAGCCAATCGCTCCGTTAGCGCTCAACCGCTACGCTGAAAACATCCTAGGCAGACATTGCAAAGCAGAGAGACTCCCGAATAAATTCAAATCGGATTTCCTTCACAAAACAGCCCTACGAAGGCTCTCGTTTCGCCACAGCCAGGCTTCATCAGGGGAAAGAATTATAATTTAAAGAGTCCATTTAAACTCTCACGAAACTCTCCGCTCCTAAAGATCACAGCGTCTGACGCCACACTTCTAAAACTCCATACGCAATCAAAACAGAATACGTCATTACCTACACAAAAAAACTAAAAAAGCAGGAGGAGCTCCACAGCCACACAAGCCAAAATAAGCTAATGATTGTATAATAATTATAGAAACAAAGGCCATTCAATTTTATCATTAAGACCATGTGGAAACATTGTGTTTAACGAATAAATCCATCACTGCTCTTTCTGCAACAGAAGCCTATTGCGGTCACCCCGCCGAACATTAAAAGGAACGTGCTCCAGCACTGTGCAGGTAAGATTTTCAAAGCCATGTCCAAAATCTATACAATGTTGTATCAATGGCGTATCCACATGAGATTTATGAAGACAAGACCACAATTTATTCAAAGCCCACAGATAGAAATACCTTGCTGCATTTTGATAGTTTTCATCCTTATCTTCACCGCAGTTTACCTTATTCACAATTTTTACGGTGTCGACGAATATGTTCAACTACATCTGAATTTAAAGTAAGGCTAAGAATATGCAACGTAAGTTTGAAGCTCGTGGATACCCTGATTCAATTCTTTCAACTGCGTATAAGCGGGCGAGATATAACCATCGTGAATGGCTCCTTCATTCTTCTTCTATGCCATCAGACTCTGGATTAACAGTTACTTGTGTTTTACAGCACTCGAGCTTATCACGACGGATAGCATCTGTGATTCGTAAAAGATGGACATTGATTGGTGCACATCCTAAACTTTCTGGTTATCAGCTACGACTGGCGTATGGCCGAGGACGCAATTTAAGGGATTGCTTGTGCCCTGCAGTACCAAGACGAAATACCTTAGTAACTTTGCCTGTAGGTCATGTGGCATGCCAGCGCTGCTCTTTCTGTGGGATTATGGTCAATGAAATCTGTGAGAAGTATAGGAGCAAAGTTCGACGATTACGAAGTGACACTACTTGCAACACTACACATGTTGTATATGAACTTTGGTGTTCCTGTTCACTACTTTATGTTGGGAAAACTACCCGCCCTTTGCGGACTCGTCTTGCTGAACATAAATATAGTCTTCATATCTCGTGTGGATACGCCATTGATACAACATTGTATAGATTTTGGACATGGCTTTGAAAATCTTACCTGCACAGTGATGGAGCACGTTCCTTTTAATGTTCGGCGGGGTGACTGCAATAGGCTTCTGCTGCAGAAAGAGCAGCGATGGATTTATTCGTTAAACACAATGTTTCCACATGGTCTTAATGATAAAATTGAATGGTCTTTGTTTCTATAATTATTATACAATCATTAGCTTATTTTGGCTTGTGTGGCTGTGGAGCTCCTCCTGCTTTTTCAGTTTTTTTTGTGTAGGTAATGACGTATTCTGTTTTGATTGGGTATGGAGTTTTATAAATGTGGCGTCAGACGCTGTGATCTTTAGGAGCGGAGAGTTTCGTGAGAGTTTAAATGGACTCTTTAAATTATAATTCTTTCCCCTGATGAAGCCTGGCTGTGGCGAAACGAGAGCTTTCGTAGGGCTGTTTTGTGAAGGAAATCCGATTTGAATTTATTCGGGAGTCTCTCTGCTTTGCAATGTCTGCCTAGGATGTTTTCAGAGTAGCGGTTGAGCGCTAACGGAGCGATTGGTTTGAGGCATCTTTAAAGATACGTAATTGTTGACTTCGTTGGTGAGCTTTGTCTACATCTACTTACCTTTATTCTCTTTTTTTAGGGAATCACGATCTGTTCCTGTGTTGCTCATCCTAACGTTGAGATTATTATGACGCTATTTGTGTGATTATGGATGTCGTGTATGTAGTATGAGTGTGATTAGATGTGAGTGTGATTAGATGTAATATTTATATTCCCAGAAGTACCTTTTGTGGTTTTAGGGTACATTAGTGGTGATTGAGTACGGGTTGAATAAAAGTGGCTACATGACCTATGATGTGAGCGTCAGCTGTTCCCTATAGTGATTTTTTCACTAAATGTAGGGCTCTAGCCATCCTGAGGTCATTTTTTGCCTATGTGAGGTATTAAGGTGCCTACTGAAGTGTTAAGTAATATTGCTTAGGAGTAAATCTTGTATTTAAGGGCTATAAAAACAGAGCCATTTCCCCTTGACTCTGGCCTTTCATTATGATCTATGCCAGTAGTGGCAATCACCAGTTAGCATGTGGCCTGTCAGCCAGTAAACATCCATAGGCCCTTGCCCCTTCCTGGGTAAGCTCCCTGTTAGACTGGAAAACAATAAGTAATGTGGTTTGTAAGCACACATTGCAGATGGACACAAGGGAACCTGTGCTGACTGCTGCTGCCGTTGCCAATACTGCTGCTGCTGCCATCTTTCTGCTTTAGATGAGTGGAGGGGGGAGACTGGAGATCTGCTACTTCATCATCTGGGGTCACATGAATATTCACTTGTTAAAATGGGGTCATAAATGAGATAAAAGTTTGATCAGCACTGCTTTAAAGGATCAGCACATAGTGGAGTGTTTTGGATAGGATTGTAATTGTAAGTCTATGTACAATGTTTTTCTTATTAAATGTACATGCATAAAGCACAGTTACTTACCTGTAACAGGTGATCTCTGGGAACAGCAGGAATAAGTCTTCACATATGGGTATCGTCGGTACCGACGGAGCCTGCGCGGGAACGCTCCCCAGCGTCCAGTAAGAAAGCTTTTGGGAGCATCCCACAGTGCCTGCGCGCTGCCTTCCCGCCTTTCCTAACCGCCTCTCTCCAGTTCGAGTTTTAAAGCTGAGACAAAGAGAGAGAGAGGAAAGGAAAGATAGATAGAGAGATACAACTCCTAGGGGAGGTGGGTGGGTTGTGAAGACTTATTCCTGCTGTTCCCAGAGATCACCTGTTACAGGTAGTAACTGTGCTATCTCCAGGAACAAGCAGGAATGAGTCTTCACATATGGGGACTCCCTAGCTGCAGATGCCAGGGAGAAACCCCATGATTGTGTGCCCTTGCAGAGGGCTCCACTTCCCCCCCCCCCATGGATCTCTGGCATCCAATCAGGGAAGGTGGGTAGGAGTTGATTAGGAATAGAACAGGTGTTTGAGGACAGCCTGACCAAACGAGGCATCCCGGCGGCGTCCTTGTCCAAACAGCAATGGGCTGTGAAGGTGTGAACCGAGGCCCAGGTGGCCGCTCGACAGATCTGGTCGATGGACACCGAGTTCAGATGAGCCATTGAGGCTGCCATGGCTCTCACATTGTGAGCTGTGACATGGCCCTCCAGAGAAATGTTCTTACTCTGGTAGGCGAAAGAAATACACTGAGCAATCCAGCTGGACAGTGTTCTCTTAGAGACTGGAAGTCCTAAATGAGAAGGATCAAAAGCAACAAAGAGCTGAGAAGACTTTCTATGTTGCTGTGTTCTTTGTAAGTAGAAAGCGAGAGCTCTCTTACAATCCAAGGTATGAAGATTCCTCTCTGCATTTGATGCATGAGGTCCTGGAAAAGAGACAGGTAAATATACCTCCTGGTTCAGATGAAAAGGCAAGACCACTTTAGGCATAAAGTGTGGATTGGTCCTGAGGACTACCTTATCATGATGGAACCTTGTATAAGGTGGATTAGCCACCAAAGCTTGCAACTCACTGATGCGGCGTGCTGAGGTGACTGCAATGAGAAAAACAACTTTCCAAGAAAGAAATTTCAAGGAGGTGGTGGCTAAAGGTTCAAAGGGTGGCTTCATAAGCTGGCCAAGAACCAGGTTTAAGTCCCATGCCACCAGAGGTGGTCTAATGGGAGGTTTAGTTAAAAGAAGGCCTCTCATGAATCTTGCTATAAGAGGGTGAGAGGAGATAGGTTGTCCATTGAGAGGCTTGAGGGACGCTGCAATAGCACTCAAATGAACCCTTACTGAATTCGTTTTCAGGCCTGCATAGGATAGATGCAGGAGATACTCTAGTAGAGAATTCAGAGGTATTGCAAGAGGGTTTAGACCCTTCTCTGAACACCAAATGGTGAATCGTTTCCATTTGAAAGCATAGGAACGTTTAGTGGAAGGCTTCCTAGAGGCATGAATAACATCTCTGACTTGTTGAGAGAGATGAAAAGCTTGAAGGTCTAGGCCCTCAGCAACCAAGCCCTGAGATGGAGCGACTGGGGGTTTGGGTGCCACAATGTTCCCTCTTCCTGGGACAGAAGGTCTGGTGCAGAGCCTAAGTCCAGGGAAGGAGCTTGAGAGAGATGCAGAAGTAGAGGGTACCACACTTGGCGTGGCCAATGTGGTGCTATGAGGATCATGGTCCCTCGATCTCTCTGAAGCTTGAATAGTGTTTTGGGAATTAGGGGAATTGGTGGAAAGGCATAAAGGAAGTCTTGACCCCAATGAAGGAGGAAGGCATCCTTGGCCTGAACTCCCTGACACGGAATTCTGGAACAGAACCGGGGAAGTATGGCATTTCACGGACTTGCAAAGAGGTCTATGTCCGGGGTTCCCCAAATTCGAAAAATCCTGGCTACCTGGTCCATGTGGAGGGACCACTCATGTGGGAGCAGAACTCGACTGAGTCTGTCCGCCCAAGAGTTTTGAATACCTGGAAGATATACTGCCAGAAGATGGATGTGATGCTCTCTGGCGAAGGCCCATAGTCGCAAAGCTTCGTTGCAAAGCGACAGAGAGCCAGTCCCTCCCTGCTTGTTTACATAGAACATGGCTACTTGATTGTCCGTATGGATGAGGACTGTCCTGTAGCTGAGCAGGGAATGGAACACTCTGAGAGCTAAGAATATTGCTCTGAGTTCCAATAGATTGATATGCAGAGAAGTCTCCTGTGGAGACCAGATGCCCTGGGTGGAGAGATCTTGCAGATGAGCTCCCCAACCCTTTGGAGAAGCATCTGTTGTGAGAGTTGCTTGGGGTAGCGGTTGCTGAAAAGGGGACCCCAGCAAAAGGTTTTGAGAGGACTTCCATCACTGGAGAGACCAAAATAGACGACTGGAGTTTGCTATTTTGTCTGACAGGCAACCTGATGCCTGAGTCCATTGGGTGGACAAAGTCCATTGAGCTGCCCTCATGTGAAGGCGAGCATAAGGGACCACATGCACGGTGGATGCCATGTGGCCTAACAGTTGTAACATCTCTCGAGCAGTTAATTGGGACTTTAACTGAATCTGGGAGGCTAACTGCACCAGACGTAGGCAACGGGCCTGAGGAAGATAGGCCCTTGCAGTTGTGGTATCCAGCAAGGCCCCTATGAACTCCAGAGACTGAGTAGGGGTGAGATTGGATTTTGGGATGTTTATTACTAGTCCCAAATACTGAAGGATACGCATTGTGCAGGTTAGACAAGTCTGGGCCTCTGACTGGGATGGGGCTCGAATGAGCCAGTCGTCCAGATATGGGAATACGAATATTCCTAGAGTGTGGAGAAATGCAGCTACTATTGCCATGCATTTTGTGAACACCCTTGGTGCAGAGGCCAGACCGAAAGGAAGCACCCTGTATTGGTAGTGCTTTCCTTGAAAAAGGAACCGAAGGAACCTTCTGTGTGTTGGATGGATGAGGACATGGGTGTACGCATCCTTGAGATCTAGAGAACAAAGCCAATCCTGACTCTGAAGGTATGGAAGCAGAGCCCCTAGAGAAATCATTTTGAATTTCTCCTTGAATAGAAACTTGTTCAATTCTCTGAGATCTAATATGGGTCTGTAGCCCCCTGTTTTCTTTGGGATAAGAAAATAAGGGGAGTAGAACCCTGAGCCCTGTTGAAGAAGAGGTACTTCTTCTATTGCCCCTTGGGCAAGAAGGGTAGCAATCTCCTGACCTAGAAGGTTGAGGAGAGATGTTGGAGAATTGAACTGTTTCACCATGGTGTGAGGAGGAAGGTTTAAGAAGTGAAGCTTGTACCCTTCCTTTATGATGGAGAGGGTCCATTGCTCTGCTGTGATTTGCTCCCATCTGGGAGCAAAGTAAGTCAACCTTCCTGGAATAGTGAGGGGCTCTGGGTTTCCCAGAGCTAGAAAGGCTAAGTTCTCTAGTTTCAAGTCAAAGGCCCTGAGGAGGTTAAGGCTGCTGGGCTGTGGTAGGCCTGGCAGCCTTTGACTTGGCCTGTTTAGGTGGTTGCTGACGCTTTGCAGCAAAACGACCTGCAGAAGATGTCTGCCCATGAGCAGGATAATATCTTCCCTTTTTAGAAAAATATGTCTTTTTGAACAATCTTTTCTTAACAGGGGCAGAGGTAGACTTTGAAAGTCGATCCAAAGCAGAGTTCTCAGCATCCATCTGAGTGGCCTTTGCTTGCCAATCCCTGCCAAACAGGTTTTCACCTGTACAAGGAAGGTTTCCCAACTCATCTTGGACCCAGAGTTCCAAATCAGAGGCTTGTAACCAAGCAATTCTGCATGCACCTATGGCAATAGCCGTGGCTCTGTTTACACACTCAAAAGAGTCAAAGGCTGCACGGTTGGAGAATTTGGAAACATCTTGGGCATGTTTGCGCCAAGTGAGAAATTCCTGCCTTTTATCTTCTGAAATAAAAGGAGCTAAAGTCTGCAGATGATCTGTGACTTCTTTTAGAAACATCCCCATATAGAGACTATAGGAGTTGATTCTGGCAGCAAGCATATTGGCCTGGAAAATCCTCCGGCCAAAAGCATCTAGAGTCCTACATTCACATCCTGGAGAGTTAGATGAGTGTCTCTTTGCACTCTTTATTTTCTTCATAGCAGACTCAACCACAATAGAGTGGTGAGGAAGCTGAGTCTTATGAAAACCAGGACAGGGAGGGACACGGTACATGGTGTCTAACCTGCGAGAATGAGGAGAGGTGGTGAGAGGAGTCTCCCACATGCCCAACATGAGATCATAGAGAATCTCATGAATAGGTAAGGTAGCTGCTTCCTTAGGAACCTTAGGATATTGCAAAATATCTAATTGCTTGGCTCTAGGCTCTGACTCAGAGGCCACTGTGATGGAGAGGCCTCTAGCCACTTCCCTAATGAAGTCTTGAAAAGACAAGTCCTCAGGAGGAGACATTCTTCGTTTTGGAGAATCGGACTCCAGAGGAAGAAGCACCGGTGCATCGACAGAAGCCTCCGACTCATCAGAGTCTTCGGAGGAATCGAAGTATCGTCTGTCTGGATGCTCCTGTAAAGCCCGATACGCGTACCGAGTGGGATCGACATCGGGAGTAAGCGGTACTGGTTCGGTACCGATGGGCATCGTAGGACAGGGTACCGTTGCAGCCGACACTGAAGCCGATATCGATGCAATCAGTACCAGCACCGGGAACGGTGCCGATGCCAGAGTCAGTACCGGCAACAGAGATTGTTGCGGTACCGAAAGCGTCGAAGCCTGCATAAACGCCGTAAGGGTGCGCTGCATGGACAGAATTTTCTGATCCATCGACGTCACCAGAGTCTGGATGTCGGTACCAGTGGAGGCCACCGGTACCCCAGAACACGGCAACAGGTGATCGGTCGAGGCCGTGCCATCGATGTCAACCTGTGACCCCATAGATAATGCTTTGGAAGCCAGAACTTCCTGCCGGGGTAATTTTGCCGGAGTGGAATCCTCGAGGGCAAGCCCGAAGGCATCTCGATGCTTGGAGCGAGATTTGCCCTTCGAGGACCGGCTGGATTTATGTTTGGTTACCTGAGATCCATGGGAGGAAGAAGCAGCCCTGGAAGACGTTGATGCCACCGAGGCTGCATCAGAGGGAAATAGGGTACTGAGATTGGCTGCTTGGTTCTGCCGACCCCTTTTAGACATCATGGTGCAGGACACACAATCCGTGATGGAATGGTCAGGACTCAAACATTTCAGACACCAATCATGGGTGTCGTGACAGAAACAGTACCGCCACATTTTGTGCACTTTTTGAACCCGGAAGCGGGCTTCTCCATGAGGAGAAAAAATTTAGGCCTAAGGCCCAAACTGAAAATGCACAGCTGAAAGAATAAAAGGGTTTTTTTTTGAAGAAGAAGAAGAAGAAGAAGAAAGAAAAGACCGGCGGTACCGGTCTGACGTCGAAGGCAGACGCGACACAGAAAAATAAAGAAAAAAATAAAGAACTTCTTCTGCGGTGACAGGAACACGACCTGTTGGCTCCGTGGAAAAGAAGAACTGGAGAGAGGCGGTTAGGAAAGGCGGGAAGGCAGCGCGCAGGCGCTGTGGGATGCTCCCAAAAGCTTTCTTACTGGACGCTGGGGAGCGTTCCCGCGCAGGCTCCGTCGGTACCGATGATACCCATATGTGAAGACTCATTCCTACTTGTTCCTGGAGATAAAGCAGACACCATAGTCTCAGTGAATTTCTTTTGTTTTTTGTAATTTCAGTTTTTATTGAATTCAACACAACACTGTCAATATGAACATTCCTTTCAATACAACATCAACACTGGAGAAATTATGCAAACTCAAACAATACGTTTTTTTTTATTCCAACTCTTCAGCTTCCTCCCCTCAGTTCCTCCATCCCTCCTTCCCTCAGTTCCTATTCCCTCTCCTCCCTTCCCTTTCCATTGCCCCGGCCCCCACTCCATTAACTGGTCCTTCCTTCCCTCCCTCCCTTCTCCCCCTTCACCTCTACCACCCTCCCAGCCTCCTATCCAGTTCCCCACCTACTCCCCCCAATATCTAAACCCTGGCAGATTGCACTTGTGCTTAACGCCACTCCTGACATTGTTGCCACACCTCGGCAAATGTACGCATGGTATCATGCCTATGCGCTGCTATCTCACTCATACAACAAACATGATCCAACCTCCTTATCACCATGTCTACTCAAAAGATCTGGTTTCTTCCACCACACCGCCAACTCCATCCTTGTCGCTATGACAGAGTATCCCAAGAAACGTCCCAGCTCTCCCCCTCCTCCTCCTGGCATCTCATTCAAAATTACTTGTGCTGGTCCCAACTGGGCTGATATGCCCGAAACCTCCTCATATAGTTTTTCCACCTTTTCCATATTACTTCCATCTTGGGACAATTCCCCAGCAAATGCTTCAAATTCCCCACACCCCCACATCCCTTCCAGCATTCTGCCCCATTCTTATTGACTACATGTAGCCCACCAGTGTCCAATACATGTGCAACCTTATCTTCAAGCTATTTTCCAGCATTGCTGTGTTGTTGTTGTTAAGTGCCGTCAAGTCGGAGTCGACTCATGGCGACCCTCTGGATAGCTATCCTAAATGGTGTTTGGTCTTGAGTCAGGCGGCTCATTGTTGACAGACTGCTACCCGTAGCTGCTGTTATTGTATCGATCCATCTCATTATTGGCCTTCCTCTTTTGCGCTGACCTTCTATCTTGCCAAGCATGATGTCTTTCTCTAATGATCTCTCTCTTCACATGATGTGTCCAAAGTATGAAAGTCGAAGTCTTGTCATCTGAGCTTCTAAAGAAAGCTTAGGTTTGATCTCCTCTAGTACCGACTGGTTTGTTCTTCGGGCAGTCCATGGTATACACAGTATTTGCCGCCAGCACCATAATTCAAAGGCATCAATTTTCTTCCTGTCTATCTTTTTCACTGTCCAGCTTTCACATCCATATGATGTTATTGAAAATACCATGGCTTGAACAAGTCGAATCTTTGTATGGAGAGAGACATCTCTGCACTTGAGAATCTTATCTAGGTCTTTCATAGCCATTCTGCCAAGAGCAATGCGTCGTCTGATTTCTTGACTGCTTGTTGCTTCTTTATTGATAGTTGATCCAGGTAGGTTAAAGTTTTCCACGATTTCAATTTCTTCTCCTTCAATGATGAACCTGTTGATTATGCCAGTTGTCATGATCTTCGTCTTCTTTACATTAAGGAGCAGGCCCATTTTGAGACTATGTTCTTTGATTGTAAGAAGCAAATGTTTCAGATCATCTTCACTTTCAGCCAGTAACGTAGTATCATCAGCATAGCGAAGGTTGTTGAGGAGTCTTCCACCAATCTTCACACCTCTGTTGTCTTCATACAATCCTGCTTCTCTGATGATTTGTTCTGCATATAAATTAAACAGGTAGGGGGAAAGTATGCAGCCTTGCCTTACACCTTTGCTTATTTTAAACCATTCTGTTTCTCCTTGTTCCGTTCGAACTGCTGCTTCTTGATCAATGTACAGATTGTGCAAGAGTACGATCAGGTGTTCTGGTATACCCATGCTTCTTAATGTGGTCCAGAGTTTCTCATGGTTTACACAGTCAAAAGCCTTGCTATAGTCGATAAAGCACAAATAGATATCCTTTTGGTATTTTTTAGTCTTTTCAAGGATCCATCTCACATCCGCAATGATGTCTCTCGTTCCTCGCCCTTTTCTGAACCCTGCTTGCACTTCAGGTAGTTCTTGTTCCAGGTATGGTTGTAGTCTCTTGAATAATCTTCAGTAGAATCTTGCTGGCATGTGGGATCAGAGTGATTGTGCGATAATTTTCACAATCAGTTGGGATCACCTTTCTTTAGTATTGGTACAAACACAGATCTTTTCCAGTCAGTTGGCCATGATGTTGTCTTCCATATTTCTTGGCAGATCCTTGAAAGTACGGTAACAGCTGCATCAGATTGCTGTAATACTTCTATGGGAAGGCTTTGATAAGGCTTTCAATGCTGCTTTAACTTCTTCTTTCATCACCAATGGTTCCCGATCATAAGTTACAGGTTGAAACGGCTGTTGGTCCACTTGATCTTTATCATATAAAACTCTGTATATTCCTTCCACCTTTTCTTGATCTTCTCAGCATCATTCAACATTGAACCTTGAGCATCATTCAACATTGAACCTTGAGCATCTTGTAACATTCCAATTTGAGGCTGGAACCTTTTCTTTAACTCTCTTAGCTTTAGGAAAGCCGATCTTGTTCTTCCTCTTATAGTTTCTGCTTCTATTTCCTTGCATGCATCGTTGTAGTACTTTTCCTTGTCCTGTCTTGCTGCACGTTGGAAA
The DNA here is from genome assembly GCA_033557465.1 of Ichthyophis bannanicus. Classification (NCBI taxonomy): domain Eukaryota; kingdom Metazoa; phylum Chordata; class Amphibia; order Gymnophiona; family Ichthyophiidae; genus Ichthyophis; species Ichthyophis bannanicus. Next base: position 66,738,827 of record CM066035.1, read on the forward strand.
TCTCTGTTGAGTTCTGTTATTGTCTTTCTTTCTCCTCTGGCTTTAGCTTCTCTGCGTTTCTGGGCAATTTTCAGAGTTTCTTCCGTCATCCATTTTGGCCGTTTTTGCTTTTTCACCTTTTGTAGAGACTTCTCGCTTTCTTCCAACACAACCTTCTTGATGTCATTCCATAACTCTTCCGGAGCTCTGTCATTTGTATCTAAAGCAGCAAATCGATTTTGCAGGCAGTCTTTAAATTCCAGTGGTATATTCTCAAGGTCATATTTTGCTGCATTCATGAGTGGTTTGCTCTTTTTCAACTTTAGCTTGAGTTTGCATACTAGTAGTTGATGATCTGTACCACAGCCAGCTCCATGTTTTGTCTTTGTTGATGCTATAGAACGTTTCCATCGTTGACTTCCACAGATGTAGTCAATTTGATTTTTATACAATCCACTGGGTGAAGTCCATGTGTACAGTCGCCGCTTGTGTTGATGGAAGAAGGTGTTTGAGATGAATAGATTGTTGGTCTTGCAGAATTCTATCAGTCTTTCTCCAGCTTCATTTCTGTTGCCAAGTCCATATTTTCCAACTACTTTGCCTACAGCATTGCTGTACCCGGGGCCAAACACCTGGTGGCCTCATATATCGCACCGCATCTTTCCTCATCCCACCTCCAGATAAGCCTTGGAGCCTCCTCCTCCACCCTCCCCCTCAGGCAGCCAAGCAGGGCAGACAACAGCCCCCATTTCCTACTCCCCTGGGCCTTAAGATCTTCAATGGAGTGGACCTACGTTCCAAATCCTGCCTGACATGCTTTTGCCCTACAAAGTGTCTCAATTGAAGGTATGCATAATAATCTGCCTCTAAGAGCCCAAATTCTTCCTTTAGAGTGGGAAATGGGAGCATGAACCTCTTAACATCTATTACCTGGCCTAGTCTAACTAATCCCTTAGACTCCCACCTCCGAAAGTTCTCCCTTCTTTACCTGGCGCAAATTCCTTCAGTCCCCTTTATTAAGGCACAGCTTGAGTACCTTTTTTCCTCCAACAGTCAATCCCTGCACCGAATCCACAGAAGGAGGGAAGGATGGGTTAAGAGGGCTGGGAAGGGCTGGGAGTTTGTGAGAGGGGGGCCTTGGCAAGGGGGGCTAGTGTGGAGATTGAGGCTGGGAGCTGAGGCTGGACAGCTCTCAGTCAGAAGGAAAATGACGTGGGCCTTGAAATGGAGAGAGAAGGGGGTGGAGGCTAATGGGAACTGAGCTGCGTTTATTTCTTGGAACGTGGGGGGCCTAGGCACACCAGTAAAGCGCGCCAAAGTATTGCAAGCGCTAAGAAAGCAGGGAGTGCAGGTAGCATTTCTACAAGAGACACATCTTAGTGGGAAGGAGCATAACAAGCTGAAAAGAGCTTGGGTCGGGCAGGTATATGCTGCGGCGGCGGAAGGGGGAAAGACGAAAGGGTTGGCGATTCTGATTGATAAGCGGATTCAAGTAGAGGTGATAAGGGAGGACAATGATCCCCTGGGAAGATTTCTGTGGGTCCATGCCCAGGTTAATGGGGAGGAATTGATTTTGGGGAATATTTACGCCCCTAATGTGTACAGCCACGAGTTCTTCAGATCCCTAGTGAGGAAGGTGAGTGGAGCCCCTAAAGTACCGATAATCCTAGCGGGAGATTTTAATTGTCCGCATGACCCTATGTTAGACAAGTCGACCCCATCGCAGGGAGCCAAAGGATGGGTTTGGAGAGGAGTAAACTACCTCTGTAGGATGGGGGGACTGCTTGATGTTTGGAGGATATTGCATGGGGGGGGGGGAGCGGGACTACACACATCTGTCGAGGGCCCATCAATCTTGGTCCAGGATTGATTACATTTTAGTATCACAGGCAGATCTGTGCAGGGTCAGTAGGGTGAAGATTGGTCCAATTCTGGTGTCCGACCACGCAATGGTGAGCATGGTATGGAGAGGACGCCATAGAGTGGGCGGCAGGTGGTCCTTCCCCCGGCACTTATGGAATAGAAGGGAGTTCCAAGAATTTGTACGGGCGAGATGGAGGGAGTTTGTCAAAGACAATGACGGGAGTGTAGCCTCCGCAGCCACGTTTTGGGAGGCGAGGAAGGTGGTAGTTAGGGGGCATATTATCGCATATGTGGCTACAGAACGGAAGAGGGTGAATGAGAAGCTGGTGGGGCTGGCCCAGGAGCTTCAAAAGAAAAAAAAGGAATCACTGCGAAGGCCAGGAGGGGGAATGCTACAGGAATATTTGGAAGTGCAGAGACAAATGAATAGGTATCTGCAGGAGAGGGCGGTATATGATACCCAATATTACTGGCACCAATTTTTTCGGTTTGGAAACCGGTCGGGGAAATTATTGGCACGACTTGTGAGAGATTTGAGTGGCACCAAACTCGTGGCTGTGATCAAGGATGGCAAAGGAGATAGGCAGACAGAACCTCGAAAAATAGTGGAAGTATTTCAGCGCTTCTATAGTGTGTTATATACCCCAGAGCCCGCACATAGGGAGCAAGAACGGAGCTTTTTAGACAGCGTAGATCTCCCGCAGGGGACACCTCAAGAACGGGAGGCGCTGAATCGGCCTATCTCTGGGGCAGAGATCCAGAAAGCTATTAAAGCAGGGAAGATACACAAGACCCCAGGTCCAGATGGATATGGCGCAGAGTTTTATAAAATTCTGGAGCTTCAGGTGGTGCCTACGCTAGGAGCGGTGTATGCGGAGGACTTAGACACCAGGTGCTTTCCGAGGGATATGCGGACGGCTTCGATTTCACTCATACATAAAGCAGGGAAGGACCCGGAGGACCTGGCTTCTTATAGACTTATCTCACTCATTAATTTTGATATGAAGCTCCTGGCGTCGATCTTGGCAGACCGGGCGCAGGATATATTGGCCCGCATTGTTGGCCCGTACCAAGCAGGCTTTGTGCGGGGCAGAATGGTCGCGCGGAACATATTGCAAGTACTGTTGGGCATGGAACGATGACTCCAGCAGAAGACGCCTTTGTTGCTGGCCAGCCTAGATGCGGAGAAGGCCTTTGACCGCGTCTCGTGGGACTATATGTTTGAAGCCTTGAGGCGTTTTGGCTTCGCGGGGCAGTTTGTGGGTTGGGTGCGAGCTCTATACTCTGAGCCGCGGGCCTTCATCACGGTGGGGGGAGAGACCTCATCAGCATTTATACTGAAGAGGGGGACTAGACAGGGTTGCCCCCTGTCACCGCTCCTCTTTATATTACATCTGGAGCCTTTACTAGTAAAATTGGTGCGGCACGTGGAGGTGACAGGGATAGGGTGGGAGGCTGGGGAGATGAAAGTGAGTGCGTTTGCAGATGATATGCTGCTGTGTTTAACGCACCCACACAGATCCTTAGAACGAGCACTAAGTGTTATTGAATCATTTGGCACCTTTTCCAGCCTGAAAATCAATGTAACCAAGTCCCTCGGCTTAGATGTTGGGGGCTGTAGCAAGGAGTCTTGGGTTGGTAACTTCCCGCTGGTGTGGGCAGGGGGCAGATACGTTATTTGGGCATCCAGATCCCCGAGCGGTTGGAAGTTATACCAGGTGAATATACAGCCTTTGCTGGAGGGGACGGCGGGACGATTACGGAAATGGAGGGAGCTGCCGTTATCGTTGAGTGGCAGGATAGCAGTGTTTAATATGGTGGAGTTCCCATGCTGGACGTACTTAATGCGACACCTTCCAATGTGAATTCGGCGGAGGGATGTTGAAATCATGCAGAGCCACCTGTCCAGATTTTTGTGGCAGGGCCAGCGAGCTCGGATTGCGCTGGATACCCTGATGCAGCCTAGAGCGAGTGGAGGGGCAGGGCTGCTCTCGGTGAGGCGATACAACATGGTGTGTTGGGCGAGAGTTCTGCGCGAGATATGGTGGAAGGGGCGTCGGAGGTAGTCCCATTAAAAATAATAGATGAACTAGTGGCCCCGCAGCATAGATTGGCAGTAGTGCAGGCTGCCCAAGGAGCGGTCCCGAAGGCATGCAGACAGTCGGGCTTTTGGTGTGCAGTACGTGTGGCCTGGAAGGCCCTCTGCAGGTGTCGAAGGGTCCGATGGAACTTGACTGATTGTATGCCCCTGGGGGGCAATGTGGCGTTTCTCCCAGGAATGGGGGCCTCGGTGGCGAAAGTGTGGGCGGCCAGAGGGCTGCAATATGTTGAGCAGCTGCGTATGGAAGGGAGGGAAGAGGTAGACTCCTTCTCTGCCTTGCGGGAGAGGTTCGGATTAGGGCCCCGGGACCAATATTTCTATTTCCAGGTGCGGCACTATGTATTTACATTGAGAAAAGAGAATGAACAGATGTTGGCGAAAGGTGGAATGTTAGAGCTGTTTCGAAGTTTGGAAGGGAAGATAACGTCAGGAATGCTGGAGGAGGTGTTAAATCCAGAGGGGGATAATGTAAGATTGGTCACACTAGCAGAACGGTGGCGAAAGGATGGGGTGCCGCAGGCAACAGTGGAGCATTTGCGTGGGGCGTTTGCTGCAGTTAGGTCTATCTCTGAAGCAATACAACTGCGAGAAATGCAATATAAATTTCTTTGGAGAGCATACGTGCATAATATATGGGCGGCCAGGGTGGGTTTGGTGACGACAGATGTGTGTAGCCTTTGCAAAATGGAACAGGGAGGGTTTGCACATAGGTTCTGGTGTTGCATGCATATACAAGGGCTGTGGCAGGCTGTGGGGCGGCGCCTAGGGAAGTGGCTACGGTGTCTGGTGGAAGTAACTCCAGAATGGTGCCTTTTTGGCTCCTACGAAGGACAGCAACCCCTAGGGGGGGATAAGCGTCAGTTGTGCGCAAAGGGCTTTGTGTTAGTAAAGCAATGTATATTGCGACATTGGATGGAAGAAACTGCCCCGACAGTGGGGGAGTGGGAGCGGGCAATGGCGGATCTGATGGGCATGGAGCAGCGTACAGCATGATTGCTAGTGGGGGGTGGGGGGCCTGGGAATGACATACTAGAGTGTGGAGCCCTGTATATAGTTGTAGCTCAAATGGGCCAGAGTTGAGTGAGCCAAGGCCTAGTAGTGAGCAGTAAGCGCGAAAGGAGGGAGGAGGAGTGGGTGCGGGGGGTTGGGCTGGATGGTAGGGGGGGAGGGGGGATAGAGGGGGGGTAGGGGGCGCTTCTTCCTCCTCCGCGGAGGAGGGATGTTAGAAGCAGAGGCAGCACATCCTTTGAGTAATGAGGACACGCGTTATATACTGTTATATGGTGTCTTTCCTATGTGTTATGTTATGCGATGTAGTAGACACCTTATGTTAGTTTGTTTTTGCCCTGCTATGTGAAGCCTTAATAGTAAGTTGTATAATGTGCGGATGTGTTTTTTAGTATGTCAAAAACCAATAAATATGATTTTTCATAAAGTAGTCCTGGTGGGGGAGCGTCATGGCTTGCATGACTGTTCTGAAGTCCTTTGGGTCGATGAGTGGTCTGAGCCGTTGTACCATCTTTGTTTTGTGGAATACTGTTCTGGAAGTCTTTTTTATCTGCTGATTGAATGTAAGCGCTTGATCAATGACTCCCCCCAGATATTTTATGTGGGGTTGAATTTGTATTTGGGTGGTTCCTAGTATGAGATGTGGTGGTGGGGTGAAGTTAAGGGTCCTTGGTCACTATGAGGGCTTCTGTTTTTTTGATGTTGATGGATAGGTTGTTCTCTTGTAGCCAGCTGGAGACTTTAATGAAACAGTCTGATAGGTGACTATTTGTTGGATTGGTGGCTGTGATGGGAGCATATAGCATTATGTTGTCTGCGTAGATGTGGTTGTTGATGTTATGAGCGCGTATTATCGTGCAGAGTAGCTGCAGGTCGATATTGAAGAGCATGGCGGATAGTGTGGAGCCTTGAGGTACTCTTTGGTGTTGACGAAAGGGGGGGAGGGGAGGTTTCCACGTTTGTGCGGATCTGCTGTTGTCTATTGGTCAGATAGGAGTGGAACCACTGAAGTACAATATCTTTGATGCCAATTTCCTGGAGTCTGTGTAGAAGGGTGTTGTGTGAGATGGTGTCGAAGGCTGTGGATATGTCTAAGAAGAGCATGGCATATCCTTTGGTCTACGTACCTTTGATGAGGGTGTTCAGTAGTGATGCCATGAGGATCTCGACTCGATGTAGTGGGTGGAATCCGTGTTGTTGTGGGTCTAGTATGTTGTTGGTGTCCAGGTGGTCTTGGAGTTGTTGTTGGATTATCTTCTCGATGACTTTGGTGGTGAAAGGGAGGCTTGCTATAGGCCTGAAGGAGGCGGGGGTCCAGGTTGGTTTTTTTTAGGGTTGGGCGAATGACAGAGGTTTTGAGGATGTCTGGTATGTGTCCTTGCTTGAGTGATTTGTTGATAATGTGAGTTAGTACTGCACTTATGTCCTCTTTAGACTTTTTTAACCACTCTACAGGGCAGGGATCTAATGGAGAGGTAGTGGTGTTTAGGCAGTAGATAGTGGATTCTATCATTCCTTTGGAGACTGTATCAAATGTATTCCAGTCTGTGTCTTTTGTAGCAGGGTAGATTGTTGTTGTTGTTGATGTATTCAATTGTGTGTTGGGTGGTTGTTGGAGTTGTTTGTATTGGTGTGCAAGTACTTCTGGTGGGATGTTTGGGAGTTGGTTGGAGTGGTTTGGTGTCTTTGTTAGCTTTTTGACAATCTCAAAGAGCTCACGTGGTTTGTTTATTGAGGTATTTATGATTTTGGAGTGGTAGGTCCTTTTTGCTTTGTCCATTTGTGTGGTAGGTGTCTAGTTCATTCATGTATTTTGCTTTGTCAGCTTCTTTTTTGGTCTTCTCCATTTTCGTTCGGTTCTCCTAAGTTGAGTCTTTAGTCTCCGTGGACTGGGGGTGTACCATCAGGCTCTTGCTGTGGTAGCTTTGGTTGTGGTGCTGTTTGTTGTTGTGCATGATGCGAAAGAGATTGTAGTATTCCAGTTGTTGATCAGGTCTTCGATTTTGGAGGCGTGTGTGTGGAGTTTAGGTAATATTTGTGCTATAAAGTCCTCTTTGTTGAATGGTTTAAATCTCCTTGAAAGTTGATTGTTCTCCTTGACGTTGCTGTGTTGGTAGATGTAGTGATGTTGATGAGGTGGTGATCAGACCATGGTACGCATGTGATCTTTGGGTTCTTGCATGAGATGGTGCTTTGGGAGTTCAGGAATATCAGGTTAAGAGTATTCCCTTTTTCGTGTGTTGGTTCGTGTATGGCCGAGAAGCTGGAGAAGGAGCAGATGACCCTCACCAGGCTTGCCAAAGAGGTTCTCACCCTGACAGGAGATGTTGGCAATCTTTATTTATTTGCCTGTTTTTATATACTGCATTTCACCGGGGCAAAGCGATGTAGATTTCAACAACAGATTGTTACAATAAACAGTGGAACTATATACATAAACATAAATCTTGCCCTGGACCCATTGCTCCAGGTCAGAGACCTACAACCAGGCCATCCGCCGCACGATGATACCCACAGCTGCCACCTTATCGGTGGATACGAAGACATCATAAGCATCTCGTACCATAAATTTTGAGCAATCCTTGCCATGAGCTACAAGGTATCAATGTCCCTGTTTAAAGTGTAGTTCTCACCTGTAACAGGTGATCTCCAGGAACAGCAGGAATTTAGTCTTCACATATGGGTGATGCTGGCACTGACAGAGCCCGCGCAGGAACGCTCCCCAGCCTTCTACAGGAAAGCCTTTGGGAGTACTCCACTGCACCTATGTGACTGCCTTCCCACTCTTCTGACTCCCTCTCCTCAGTTGGAGTGTAGCTGAGAAGGAAGAGTAAAAATAATCCACAGGTGAGTAACTACGCTATCTCCAGGAACAAGCAGGAATGTAATCTTCACATATTGGACTTCCTAGCTCCCAGACCTACAAGAGAGTTGGAAACCAGGTCAGAGATGTCGGACTGAGTTCAACTGGACATAGACATCCCCGCCATGGAGATCAGGATCCAGTGTGGGCAGGGGGTAGAGTTGAATCTATGTTCCAAAGAGATGCTGGAGGACCGCCTGGCCAAAGGCCGCATCCTGGTGGGAGTCCTTGTCCAAGCAGTAGTGGGCGACAAAGGTGTGTATGCAGGACCAGGTTGTTGCCCAGCATATTTTGTCAATGGCTACCAAATGTAGGTTAGTTACAGATGTCGCCATTGCTCGGATGTTGTGAGCTGTGACTTGTTTTGTGAGGGAGAGTCCTGCTTTATCATAAGTGAAAGCAATGCAGTCTGCTATCCATCTGGAAAGCATTTGCTTAGTTACCAGAAGCCCCAGATGAGTGGGGTCAAATGACACAAACAGTTGTGAGGACTTGTGGTGATCCCGAGTCCTCTGGAGTAGAAGGCCAGGGCCCATTTACAATTGAGCATATGCAGGATGTCCTCTGCATGGGAAGAATGAGGTGAGAAGAAGACCGGAAGTATGACAGATTGATTTATGTGGAATGGCGATACCATCTTTGGTAGGAAATGTGGATGTGTCCTAAGGACAACCTTGCCATGATGGAATCGGAATATGACCTTCAAGTCAAATAGCACAGCTGGGTTATTCTCAGGGTTTCAAACAGGGGTTTGATAAGCTGAGCCAAGATGACATTGAGATCCTATGCCACTGGAGGTGGTCAAATGGGTGGCTTAGAAAGGAGGCCGCCTCTCATGAAACATGCCACTAAAGCAGGGGTGTCAAACTCAAATACACAGTGGGCCAAAATGTAAAACTTGAACAAAGTCGCGGGCCAGCATTGAACAAATGAACCTTTTAATATGGACCCAAACAAGATTTGCTTTAACATTGAATATGAAGCAACACTTATTACTATACAATTTATAACTTAATAGTTCAGATATGCAAAAACCAATTTCAAATAAAAAAAAACATCAATGACATTCATTTATTAAATAAGATTTAAATAATAATAAATAATAATTTTTAAAATAAAATAACAATAATAAAATTAATCAACCATTCAAGCCCATGTCTTGGAGTAGCAAAAAAAGTGCATAAAGAAAACGTTAATTATTGCTCAGTTTGCTGCACACTGATCTAATCTGATGTGCCCAAGCCAGATACCTGGCATCTCTTCTTGGATGATAGTTCATCAATGTCTGGGCTCAGGCTTTGAGCTGAGGAAATCCTCAGTATCGAGCGAAGGTGTTCATCAGTCAGACGTCTCCTGTGAGATGTTTTGGTCATCTTCATCGAGGAGAAAAGTTGCTCACATAGATAAGTGCTGCCGAACATGGAGAGCATCTGAGCAGCTTGGGTGAGGAGCTGAGGCATTGTGTCAGGGATGAACTGTGGAAACTGGGCAGCGCCCACAGCATCATACTTTGACTTCAGCGTGTCATTACACTGGAGTTCAATTAGCTCCATTTGGAGGTTGGTTGGTGCGTTTTCCACATTAACTGCAAAGGGATTACTGAGCAGTTCAAACCTACATTTCTGGACATCAAAGTCGGCAAATCGCCGGCTAAACTCAGCGCCGAGTACACTGAGTTTTTCAGCAAACTGTGCGCATGGGAACAAGTTGGTAAAGAACTGCATTTTCATGGTTTGGCAGCAGGGAAAATGGCCAAGGTTTCCTTGCAGCATCTGATTCTCCCACAGGCACAGTTTAGTTTTAAAAGCCCTCACTGCAGCGTACATGTCTGTGATGATGCGCCCCCGCCCCTGAAGCTGCAGGTTCAGCGCATCGAGATGGCTCGAGATGTCACACAGAAAGGCCAGCTCACACAGAAACTTTTTCTCCCGAAGCTCTGCTGTGTCCTTCCCTTTGCTTTCCAGAAACTGACATATTTCCTCATGCAGCTCAAAACATCTATTCAGTACTTTTCCTCGGCTTAACCATCTCACCTCTGTGTGATACGGCACGTCTGCGTATTCCGAACCACACTCCTCCAGAAAAGACTTAAACTGGCGGTGATTCAGACCTTTGGCTCTTATAAAGTTAACTACTTGTGTTACTGTGGTCATAACATGTTCCATCTTTAGGGCTTTGCCACACAATGATTCCTGATGTATGATGCAGTGATAAACAGTTAGTTCACCTGCACAGTTCTCTTCCTGCATCTTCTCCCAGACCCTGCCCACCAGTCCACTTGTTTTACCGCACATCGCTGGCGCACCATCTGTCGTTAATCCCACGAGTTTATCCCACGGCAGCTTTATTTCAGTTACGCATTTGGAAACCTCCTCAAAAATTTCCTTTCCTGTGGTTGTGCCATGCATTGATTTGAATCCCAATAGCTCCTCCGTAACACACATATTTGAGTCCACTCCACGGATGAAGACTGACAGCTGAGCAGTATCAGATGCGTCGCTGCTCTCATCCACAGCAAGGGAGAATGCAACGAAATCTTTTCCCTTTTCCAAAAGCTGGTCATACAGATTGGTGGCAAGATCACATGTGCGATCAGCTACTGTGTTTCTGCTCAGGCTCACGTTTGAAAAGGCTTGCTTTTTCTCTGGGCACACGATGTCACAAACTTTCAACATGCACTTTTTCACAAACTCTCCCTCATTAAAGGGCCGGGCTGATTTTGCGATCTCTGCTGCCACAATATAACTAGCCTTTACAGCAGCCTCACTTTGTGATGTGGCTTTTTTGAACATATTCTGTTGTGAAACCAAACTTCTTTTCATCTCCTCCACTTTCTGGCTCCTTTGAGTCATGTCCAGGTCCTTGTACTTGTCATGGTGTTTTGTTTCATAGTGTCGTCGAATGTTATACTCCTTAGTTAAAGCCCCGTTGACTCCACAAATCAGACAAACAGGTCTGTCTTTTACATATGTAAACAAATATTCTGTCTCCCACCTGTCCAGAAAGTTCCTGTTGTCTGCCTTTCTTTTTGCCATTTTTGGGAAGGGGTTCCACAGTGACAGTTGTAGCTTGAGATCGCTATGACTTCTGTCACACAGGAGAGGGCATTTCTGGGACCTGTCCTGATTGACGCGCCAAAACAACAGCAAGGCATTATGGGATTTGTAGTATTAGCGATGAATGAATGCGCTGTATAATACCGGCGGGCTAGCTCTAGTAGTCATTTGGTATAGCCTCGCGGGCCAAATATAATTACACTACGGGCCAAATTTGGCCCGCGGGCCAGAGTTTGACACCTATGCACTAAAGGGTGCACTGAAATGGGTTGACCATCGATTGATTTATGAAAAGCTGCAATGGCTCTTAAGTGAACTCGAACCAAATTGGTTTTGAATCCCAAAGAGGACAAGTGCAATAGATATTGTAAAGTTGCTTGTTTTGATGTTCAATGCCTGTTCTATGTAAAGTTGCTTGACTGTTCACGTTTCCTGTAAACCGCTCGGATACTAAATAGTGCAGTATATAAAAGCTAATAAATAAATAAATAAAATATTGCAGGAGTGCAGATACTGGTGCATCAAATGGTTTGAGATTGTCTTTTGAGCATCATGATTCATACCTGTGCCATTTGCAGGAGTACATCCTTCCAGTGGAGGGTTTCCTAGAAGCAGGAGGATGATGTTCTTTACTTCAGTAGACAAGTTGAGATGCTGAAAGGCTATGCTTTCAGCAGCCATGCAGTCAGACAGAGAGACCTCAGATTGAGGTGGTGAACTGTTCCTTCTTCCTGGGATAGAAGGCTTGGACTGCAGCCTAGATGGACTGGAGTCATCTGTTGTAGTCGAAGAAGGGGAAACCACAGTTGTCTAGGCCAGAAGGGGGCTATGAGTATCATAGTGTCATCATCCAGTTGGAGTTTGAAGAGGGTTTTTGGTATTAGGGGTGTTGGGGGGAATGCTTAAAGGAGTCCTTGACCCAATGTAGATGAAAGGCATCGTTTGCTTGGCTGAGTTTGGACGGAACCCTGGAGCAGAGGTGCGGGAGTTTGGTGTTCTATGGGGTAGCAAAGAGGTCAATGACTGGTGTTCCCCAGGCTTCGAATATCTGGGCTACCCTTTTCAGATGTAGACTCCACGAGTGGGTGAAGAATCAGACTGTTCGCAAGCTGATTTTGCTCGCCCAGAATATATACTGCATGAAGGTGTATATGGTGAGAGATGGCAAAGTTTCACAGGCAACAGGCCTCCTTACAAAGGGGAAGCAAACCTGTTCCGCCTCACTTGTTCATATAGAATATTGCCACTTGGTTGTCTGTCCTTAGCAGGACATGGCTGTTGGTGAGGTGATGATGAAAAACTTGTAGGGCTTTTGAGATTGCCCGAAGCTCCAACAAATTGATCTGTAGGGATTTATTTATTTATTTATTTTATTTATTTACATTCTCTTATATACCGTGCTATTCTGCATCAGTGCGGTTTATATTGAACAAACTGAAATTACATTGAACAGGGTATTATAACTTGGAGATAACTATATTACAGGGAACATGGGCTATGGAAGGTTAAGTGGCTTGCCCAAGACCACAAGGAGCACCTGTGGGACTAGAAACCCCAGTCCTTCTGGCCCAAGGTTGCTGTCCTCTACTGGGATTTGAACCCCCGACCTTCCGGCCTGAAGTACCTGGGTTGTCCACAGGCCCTGAGTGAAGAGTGACTCCAAGTGGGCTCCCCAACCGACCTTGAATGCACCCGTTTTAAGGGTGCATTGAGGTTGAGGCATCTGAAAAGGTGACCTTCGAGCAGGTGCACCACCACAGTAGGGAGTGGACAAATGGGCGAGTGATCTGAATGATGTTTTTCAATTGTCCTGTGGATTGTGTCCATTGTGCTAGGCTCATGCACTACATGCACTGTGGACACCATATGGCCTAGGAGACGCAGGAAGTCCCGAGCCATTGATGATTTTTGTTGTCGCATGTGGGTGACTAGGTTGACCAGTCGGTCCTTACGGTCTAGTGGTAGGAAGAGCCTGGATAGCTGCGTGTCAAGCATTGCTCCTATGAACTCCACCTTTGAGTTGGGGTTAGTTGGGACTTTGGGACGTTTATTACGAATCCCAGGCGTTGTAGCAATGCTATGGTGGTCTGGTGTGAAGAACAGAGTTCTTCTGGAGAATCTTCCTTTATCAACCAGTTGCCCAAGTAGGGGAAGACAAAAATGCCCTTGCTTCGCAGATGGGCTGCTACCACTGACATGCATTTTGGGAGCTGATGCCAGGCCGAAGAGGAGGACTCAGTATTGATAATGGGCCCCTTGAAAGCTGAAGCGGAGATATCTCCTGTGTCCTGGATGTATTAGGATAGGAGTAGATGCGTCTTTTAGATCTAGGGAACATAAGACAGTCTTGTTCCTGCAGATAGGGTAGGAAAGGTCCCAGGGAGATCATCTTGAACTTTTTTTTTTACCAAGAATTTGTTAAGATTTTGGAGGCTGAGAATAGGCCTGTATCCTCCTGACTTCTTTGGGATGAGGAAGTAAGGAGAGTAGAAGCCCTTGTGCAATTCTTGTTGTGGAATGTTCTCTATGACTTCTTGTGTGAACAGGTTGAAGATTTCCTCCATGAGTAAGGCCCTGAGCCTGGGTTGGAGGGGATATTCACCTTTGAAGTGAGGCGGAGAAGTTGTCTGATGTTTAACTGATACCCCTCCTCAATGATGTTTAGGGTCCACTGCTTTGAGGTGATGGCCTGCCAATGATTGGCAAATGAGGAAAGTCAACCTGCTATTTTTATTTGATTGGGGCCCTGCAGGGGCAGGATGGCCATGTTTATTTATCTTTATTTATTTAACAGTATGCATATACCACCTTTTCCTTAAATCAAGGTTGTTTACATTGTAACAATATGATTTACATTCAACTCTAACTTGGATAAATTGAAATATTTTGGGAAGGGATGTACATAGGGGGAGATTACAAACAGTCATTAACAGTTTGATTCTTAATTTATTTACAAATGTAACTTATTTACAATTGTGCTTTGTGCTTAAGTAGTATTGGTCCTTATTCACTGTCTGGTGCCTGAGTGGAGGGAGTGTTTGTGTTATTCTATGTTCAAGTGTTCAATAAACAGGAATGTTTTTAACTTTTTCCTGAATTCCTTGGTGTCCTTTGTAGTTCTGGCATCCTCAGGAAGGGCATTCAATAAACTTGATGCATATAGTGATAAGGCCCTGTCGGATGTAGTCTTCCTTATTTTGGGGAATTCATCTGGAATAGCTAGTGTGTTTTTACTGCTTGTTCTTGTTTAATGGGTTTCAGAATATCTTGTTATTAGTTCCTGAAGTGACTCAGCTGATTCATTCTGCAGTATTCTGAATATGTTCAATGTTGCCTTGAATCTTGCATGACTCCTTATTGGAAGCCAATGTAGCTGAGACAGTATTGGGGTTATCCTTTCTTGTTTGTTTGTTCCTGTGAGGATACAGGCTGCAGCGTTTTGTACCATCTGCAGCGAGCGGATGGTAGTAGCTGGTAGGCCTTGGTACAATGAGTTGCAAAAGTCAAGCAGTGGCATGATTATTGCTTGTAGGACTGTTCTGAAGTCATCGTGATTTAGGAGGGGCTTTAGTTTCCAGATAGTTTTTAGTATGCATTCTGTGTTGTTCTATTGATAATGTGGTGTAGGTTTAGGTTCTGATCTAGGATAACTCCAAAGTATTTCACTTCGCCTTTAACAGCTAAGTGCCTGATATTTAGGGCTATAGTGTGCGGAAGAGTGAATCTCTTGTTCCTTGTTATTGTGAGCGTAAGTGTTCCCCAGGCCAAAGTCAAAAACTGGGCGATGAGTTTGAGCTGGTAGCTGCTGTTTAATAGTTCTGGGCTTCTTAGCCTGTTTAGTCCCCTGCTGCTTGCCCTGCTGCTGTGAGTAAGAAGGGTGGAACTTCCTCTTTTTGGGATAGAAAGGATTTTTGCTGCTGGCCTCTTCGAGGGGTCAACAGTTTTCTTGGAGAGCCTTTTTAGGGTAGTGTCATCAGTTTCAGCTCTCCAGTTTTTTCTCTCCGATTCTTAACAAACAGGTTTTCCACAGTGCAGGGGATGTTGCCCAGCTTGTCCTGGACCCACTGTTCAAGGTCTGAGGCCTCTAATCATTCCAGCCTTCTAGCACTGATGGCAATAGCAAATGTTCTGCTGGTAGATTCAAAAGCATCAAATGCTGTCCTGTTAAACTTGGAGACATTTTTGGCTGTTTTTGAGGGCAGTTTCAAAAGCTGGCTTTTTGTCATCTGGGATGAATGGTAGGAAGGATTCTCAATCTTTATTAATCTCCCTTAGGAACATTCCCATACATAAAGTGTAGGAGATGATCCTACTTGGCAGCATGGAGGCCTGGAAAGACCGTCGGGCAAAAGCATTAAGGTTCCTCGATTCTCTTCTGGGAGGTATCGATGAATGTGTTTTACCACTCTTGATGCGTTGCATCGTTGATTTGACTACCATCGAGTGATGTGGTAGTTGTGATTTTTGAAAACCTGGGGCCTCCGGTACTTGATACATTGTATCGAGACATCTGCTGATAGGTGTTATTGTAAGCGGAGTTTCACCACATACGAAGCATGTGAAGGATTTGCGGCGGGAGGTGGTGGCCATCAGTGATGGCTCCAATACCAATGCGAAATCCAGGAGATCCTCAGAGTCAAGTGATCAATGTTCTGAGTCAGATGAACTGGACTCTGAGCTCAGAGAATGTTGTCGGTGCCGATGACTAGGAAAAGGGGGTGACGGATGTGGAAGGTCAAGATCTGCATGTCATCCCCTGCAAAAGCAGAACATCAGAAACAGCCACAATGTTAAACCACACATCAAAAACAAGTGGGAAGATGTGGGCAGAACAAAATCAATGCAAAATACACACAAGCCAGGTAAATGCTGGAAAGCAATGAGTACAAATGCTCGAAGCTTAGCCAACAAAGTTCTGGACCTGGAAGCCCTAATGGTGGAAATGGATTTGGACAATGTGGCCATTACAGAAACATGGTTTAATAAATCGCACGATTGGGATTTAGCCATAGCTGGCTATAATCTATTCAGAAGAGACAGAGAAAATGGAAAAGGAGGAGGCATAGCCTTGTATGTCAAATGCAATATTAAAGCTACTGAAATGCAGGGGACATGGGGAAAAGAAGCAGCGCTCTGGATTGCGTTGGAAAGAGGAGATGGCACTGTCATCCATACTGCTGTAGTCTACAAACCTCCGACTCAAATTAAAGAGATAGATAACGAATTGATTATAGATATTACCAAGATAGCCACAAAGGGGGAAGCAATCATTTTGGGTTACTTTAATCTACCTGATGTGGATTGGATTACTCATCTGGAAAGAAGCAAAAAAATTGTTGATGCTCTCCAAGATGCATTAGTTAAACAAATGGTCATGGAACCAACCAGGGAAAGCTCAACGCTGGATTTAGTGCTCACCAACGGTGATAGCGTGTCGAATGTCTACGTGAGTGCCCCTGTGAGCAACAGCGATCATCACACGGTGTGGTTTGAGATAAAAGCCAAGGTACAGGCCAAACATAGCAAGCTCAAAGTCCTAAAATTCAAAAACACTGACTTCAATAAAAGGCCGAGTACCTAAAGGAGGTGATGATGGGGTGGAAGGAGATAAGGGAAGTGGAATTGCAATGGGCTAAACTAAAGGTGGCAATAAAAGGGGCAACAGATAAATATGTAAGAAAAGTAAATAAAAACAAGAGGAGAAGGAAACCTATTTGGTTTTCCAAAGAAGTGGCTGCTCAAATACAAAGTCGCAAAATACAAATGCTTGCAAACAGAACATAGAAATGAATACAGGATCAAACTCAAAGAGTCAAAAAGAGACATAAAGATAGCAAAATCAAAGGCAGACGAAAAGATGACTAAAGATGTTAAGGGGGGGGGGGAGACAAAACTTTCTTCAGCTATATTCGGGAAAGGAAGAAGATCAGAGTTGGAATTTCAGGACTCAGAAGTGCTGGGAAAGGATTCGTGGAAAGTGACACTGAAAAAGCGAAACTGCTAAACAAATACTTCTGCTCTGTTTTTACTAAAGAAAATCCTGGAGATGGACCAGCTGTGACTCCCAAATATAAAAATGGGAATGAAGTAGATACCACACCATTCACAGAAGATGAGGTGTTGGAACAACTTGCTAAACTGAACGTGGACAAAGCCATGGGACCAGATGGGATACATCCCAGGACACTGAAAGAGCTCAGAGAGGTTCTTGCAGGGCCGTTAAAGGATGTATTCAACAGATCCTTGGAAACAGGAGAGGTTCCTCAGGACTGGAGAATGGCTGATGTCGTACCTCTACACAAAAGTGGTGACAGGGAAGAAGTGTCAAACTACAGACCCGTGAACCTTACCTCAATGGCGGGAAAAGTAATGGAAGCGCTCCTGAAAGAGCGAATAGTGAACTTTCTCAAAACCAACAGGTTGCAAGATCAAGGGCAACATGGTTTTACTGAAGGACGGTCTTGCAAAACAAATCTGATTGAGTTCTTTGACTGGATGACCAAGGAACTAGATCAGGGGCATTCAATGGATGTCATCTACCTGGATTTCAGCAAAGCCTTTGATACTGTTCCTCATAGGAGGCTTGTCAAACTCAGTAGCTTGGGGATGGGTCCCTAGATGGTAAACTGGATTAGAAATTGGTTGACTGACAGATGCCAGAAGGTGATGGTACATGGAGCTCACTCGGATAAAAGGAAGGTGATTAGCGTGGTGTCCCAGGATTCGGTCCTGGGCCCGGCACTGTTCACTGTATTTGTGAGTGATATTGCTGAAGGACTGAATGGAAAAGTCTGTCTTTTTGCAGATGACACAAAAATTTGCAACAGAGTGGACTCCCCCGAGGGTGTGGATAACATGAGGAAAGATCTACAAAAGCTGGAAGAATGGTCTAATGCTTGGCAATTACGATTTAATGCGAAAAAGTGCAGTGTCATGCACTTAGGTAGCAGAAATCCAAGGGAAATGTACACGATAGGGGGCGAGAGGTTGGATGGATCTGGAGAAAGACCTTGGTGTGATTATCTCTGATGACCTCAAGGTGGCAAAACAGTGCGACAAGGCGGTGGCAAAAGCCAGGAGGATGTTGGGCTGCATACAAAGAGGGATTACCAGCAGAAAGGAAGAGGTACTTATGCCACTGTACAGGTCGCTGGTGAGGCCTCACTTGGAATACTGTTTTCAGTTTTGGAAACCATACCTTGCAAAAGATGTAAAAAGACTGGAAACTGTTCAGAGGAAGGCGACCAAAATGATTTGGAGCTTGCGTAAGAAACCTTATGAGAAGAGACTTGAAGACCTAAATATGTACACTTTGGAGGAGAGGAGGGATAGGGGAGATATGATTCAGACCTTTAAGTACTTAAAGAGAAACAATGAACAAACAAACCTCTTCCAAAGAAGGGGAAGCTGTAAAACTAGAGGGCATAACATGAAGCTGCAAGGTGGAAAATTGGAAGGCAATGTCAGGAAATATTTTTTCACTGAAAGGGTGGTGGATGCTAGGAATGCTCTCCCGATGGAAGTGGTGGGGGCAAATACGGTGACGGAATTCAAAACGGCATGGGACAAGCACAGCGGATCCCTTTACAGCAACAGGATAAAAACAAAATAAACTGATCCATCTAACTTCTCAACAAATAGGGGTGTCCTACTTGGATTGGAGGGTTCACCCCTAAACAAAGACATGGGAAGGGGTGGCCTGCACAGCGCACCTACTCTTACCATATTGCTGGGCAGACTGGATGGACCATGCTGGTCTTTATCTGCCGTCATTTACTATGTTACTATGACTGTGTGAACGGTGCCAGTCATGCTCAATGTCCTCACTATGCTGAGCAGTCAGCAGCATCGATTGTGGCCCTGCCGATGGAACACCAGGCGTCGATGCTGGTAGAAGAGCAGCACAGCCTTGAAGCAGTAGTACCAGTAACAATAACGATGCTGGTGCCGATACTATCTCTGGTGTCGGTACGGATGTCGATCCTGACCCTAGCGGTGCTGGAGTCATCAGTAGTCAGGGTACCAATGCTGCCAGGAGTGCCTCTAATGTCTTCTCAATGGACAGCATGCGCTGATCCAATGAGATTACCGGTGTCTGGCACGAGGATGGAACAGGGCTTGCAGCCACCGAACCAGAACATGACTCTGGGGGCTCTGCTGAGGTCGTTGCCACAGAGGTCCCCCGGTCCCCCACTGAGGCTCTGGAGGACAAGTCCTCCTGCTGGGGGCATACAGTCTGATGTCCAGCTTCAGAGGATCTCTTTGGGGAGTCTCTGTGTTTAGAACGAGTCCTGTCCCTTGATCCTCTTGGTGCCTCTCTGGATTCCTTCGACGAAGCTCGAGACTCTTGATGATCCCAAGGTGATTTTGGCGGAGATCTTGAAGTTTTCTTCTTCTTGGAGTCTGAGCTGTGCTTCAAGTTTTTGGATAGATGATCGAGAGGATGTCATTGCCAGTGAAACAGAGATGATGGAAAAAGTTCAGACAGTTTTCTGGCCCGGTTTCCTAAATGTCTCTTAGTCATCTGTTTATAGTGAGCACAAGAGTCTGGGTCATGGTCAGGACAGAGGCACTTTAGGCACCAGTCATGTGTGTCCGTGACAGAAATAGTGCGGAAACACTTGGTGCATTTTTTTTAAACACGGAAGGGTGTTTCTCCATGATGGAGGGAATAGGCCTGAGGCCTATGCGGGGCAATAGGCCTTGTTGAAGCAACTGAAAAATTAAAACTATACTTAAAATACAAAAATGAATGGAAAATTAGGAAAAAAATATGGTACTGAAATTGAGGGTGATGCCAGTGAGGAGACAGGAAGGCAGAAGCACAATACCGAGAAAAAAGATTTCTGCGGTGACAGGAAAAGTGAGATACTAATCCTGCTGGCTCCACAGAAAAAGACAAACTGAGGAGAGGAAGTCAGAAGAGTGGGAAGGTAGTCACGCAGGCACAGTGGAGTACTCCCAAAGGCTTTCATATAGGATGCTGGGGAGTGTTCCCGCATGGGCTCAGTTGGTGCCAATGCCACCCATAAGTTAAGGCTACATTCCTGCTTGTTCCTGGAGATTGTAACTTAAACTTGGAAATGTACAATGTAAACTGCTTTGACTGAAATGATAGAGCACTATAAAAAACTGTAAAATAAATAAGGTCTCAAAAAGACTCACAGGGGTCCTCGGGAACTAGGGATGTGATGTCCTCGATATCCAGCATGACATCCTTGAGGAACATGGTAGTAAGTCTAGCAGGCCAGGATCCCAATTATCAGCAAGGAACCCTGGGAGCACCTCCTCCTGAAGGAGTTCAGGGTCCTTGTCTCAGGCATGGGCGGCACCAAGGAGTGTGTTTTAGCACTCTTTGCACTCTTCAGAGTAGACCTTCAGGGGGAAGGCAATGGCAGTGGGGGTGTACTATCGAGCACCTGGCCAGAATGACCAAATGGATGATGAAATGCTCAAAGAAATCAAGGAAGCTAACAAAAGTTACAGCGCAGTAATAATAATGGGTGATTTCAATTACCCCGGTATCGACTGGGTCAGTGTCAGGTCAGGACATGCTAGGGAGATAAAGTTCCTAGATGAAATAAATGACTGCTTCTTGGAGCAGCTGGTTCATGAACCGACCAGAGGGGAAGCCATATTAGACCTAGTCCTTAGTGGAACACCAGATCTAGTGCAAGAGATAAGGGTGTTGGGGCCACTTGGCAATAGTGATCATAGCATGATCGCCTTTGATTTAATTAGTGGAGGAGGGATAGTAAGGAAATCCACAGTACTACCTTTTAACTTTCAAAAGGGAGACTATGATAAAATGAGGAAAACAGTTAAGAAAAAACTAAAAGGAGCAGTTGCAAAGGTTAAAGACGTACATCAAGCTTGGGTGTTGTTGAAAAATACTATCTTGGAAGCCCAGACCAGCTGTATTCCACGCTTTAAGAAAAGTGGAAGGAAGTCCAAAAAACTGCCAGCATGGTTTAAAGGTGAGGTCAGAGAGGCTGTTGTTGCCAAAAAAAGCATCTTTCAGGAAATGGAAAAAAAGAGCCAAACGACGAAACCTGGAAACAGCACAAGCACTGGCAAATCAAATGCAAGGCATTGATAAGGCAGGCAAAGAGAGAATTTGAGAAGAAGCTTGCTGCGGAAGCAAAAACGCGAAATAAAGACCTTTTCAAGTACATTCGTAGCAAAAAACCTGTGAGAGAGTCAGTTGGTCCATTAGATGATAAAGGAGTTAAAGGAGCACTAAGAGGCGACAAGGCGATAGCGGAGAGACTGAATGAATTCTTTGCTTCGGTCTTTACTGAGGAAGATGTAGGGATGTTACCCATGACTGAAGTGGTATTTAAAGGTGCGGAAGAATTGAAGGAAATATCGATACATCGGGAAGATGTCTTACAACTATTAGATAAACTGAAGAGTAGCAAATCACCTGGGCCGGATGGTATACATCCAAGGGTGTTGAAAGAACTGAAATATGAGATTGCAGACCTGCTATTAGTAATCTGTGAACTATCATTAAAATCATCTCTAATACCTGAAGATTGGAGGATCGCCAATGTAACACCAATTTTTAAAAAGGGTTCCAGGGGTGATCCAGGAAACTACAGACCGGTGAGCTTGACGTCAGTACCGGGAAAAATGGTAGAAACCATCATAAAGAATAAAATTACTCAGCATGTAGATAGTCACAACCTAATGGGAAACACCAAGCGGCCGTGTTTTGTGAATGATAAAAGCTACCAACTTCAACAGAAAGTCATTCAACAGTTCACTTAAGTATCACTATTCAGCAAATTTACTTGTGTCACTCCTTAAGCCTCAGAAAATTGCCCACATAGCACTGTATCATGAAGAAACTTTGTATACGTTTCTTAAATGTGCAAGGGCATCACATCAACGGCTTGTAGGAGTATTAAAGAACCCTTAAAACTGTGGCCAGTGGTTCAATAAGAAAAAATGAAAACTTAGCTCAATGAATATTGTAGTCTGTCTCAGGCTTCACAGTTCTCCGGGTCTTTTTCTTCTTTTTCTCTTTTATTCAAAAATTGATTTTTACAACTTGCCAAAAGCTTATATATCAAAGGAAAGGCAACGTCAAAGAAGACACGGGTGATCAGAAGGTTTAAGTTTGTGAGCTGCGATACCATCAGATTCTTTTCTAACCTGGTCCCTTGATAAACCCTGAGTGGAGAAACGCATGGGTGCCTTCAACATTGGTGTTGGGACGTTGCCTTTCCTTTGATATATATTTGGGAGTCACAGCTGGTCCATCTCCAGGATTTTCTTTAGTAAAAATAGAGCAGAAGTATTTGTTTAGCAGTTTTTTCGTCTGCCTTTGATTTTGCTATCCTTATGTCTCTTTTTGACTCCGAGTTTGATCCTGTATTCATTTCTGTGTTCTGTTTGCAAGCTTTTGAATTTTGCGAAAGCTGTGTTTTTTGCCTTTATTTGAGCAGCTACTTCTCTGGAAAACCAAATAGGTTTCCTTCTCCTTTTGTTTTTATTTACTTTTCTTACATATTTATCTGTTGCCCCCTTTATTGCCACCTTTAGTTTAGCCCATTGCAATTCCACGTTCCTTCCCTTGCACCCCTGCCCTTTCCACCCTACCCCTCTCTTGCTCCATGGCTTCGATCCCCGTCTTGTGGGGCAGACGTCCAGACAAACCCTCCTCTATGCGCTCTCGTTGTCCTGCCAATCTTCGCCTCTGCCTGTCCTTGATGCCTCCTTCTTTCCCTGCTCCAGCCTCTTTTATTCCTCCCGCCCCTCCTCGAGCCTCCTCCTTTAAACTGGGTCTCCTGAATTGCCGTTCTCTAAGATCGAAAACCCTGCTTGTTCAGGATCTCATCCTCCAGATGTCTCTTGATATTCTCCTCCTCATCGAGACCTGGTTGAGGGAGGGGGAGGATACCCTCCTTGCCCGCTGCCTTCCTGCTGGCTTTTCTGCCACCTCTGTCTCCCGCCCGGGCTCTTCAGGCGGCGGTGTGGCAGCCATATTACACCTATCTCTCTCTTTCACCCAGGTCCCCTCTCTTCTATTACACTACCCCGAGTCCCTTTTGCTTCACTTACATACCTCGCCCTCCCATCCATATTCTTCTTGTTTATTCCCCCCCAGCGCTCCGCTCCGATTTATGGGATTCCCTCCTTTTAACCATTTCTGATCTTTCTCTAGCCTTCCCACACCTGCTCATAGCTGGCGATTTCAACATCCGCCTGGACTCCCCCGTCTCTTCCAGAGATCACGCTTTCATCTCTCTCCTGCATGATTTATCTCTCTCACAACACATTCCCTTCCCCACCCACCTTGCCGGCCACACTTTAGATTTACTTCTAACTTCCTCCTCTCTTCCTCTCACCCTCCATGAACTCTGTTCACGCCCATTGCCTTGGTCGGATCATTTTTGTCTCTCTGCCTCCTGTACCTTTCCCAGGGCACCTTCCTCCCCCCCCTCTTTCCCCTAAGTCCCCTCCCCCCCGTTACTCGCGTCTCTTAACCCCGTTCACTATTCAGCAATTCCCTCCTGCCACTCAACTATTGCCTACTAACTTTACCTCCCTTTCCCCCAACTCTCAGGCCTCTCTCTGGTCCTCTACCCTTTCTGCCACTCTCGACCACCTTGCCCCTTTGCGCCCCCGTCCACCACGTCACCACCCTGTGCATCCCTGGTACCATAGTGGTTTGCGTCTCCTTCGCACTCACCTCCGCAGGGTGGAGCGGTTATGGCGTAAGGCCCCCTCCCCAACCTCTCTTGCTCTCTTCAAGGCAACTTCGTCACATTATCGAACGCAAGTTCATCTAGCTAAACGTTCTTACTTTTCCGACGCCATTGCTAGGGCCCCGAATCAGACTCAACACCTTTACGCCACACTTAAGTCTCTTTCTTCTCTCCATTCCACAACTCCTGCTACTACAATTCAGCCTTCTCCTCCTCCTTCTCTTCTGGCGTCCTTCTTCAATGATAAAATTTCAACCTTGCGAGCCTCCTTGCCTCATTGCCCCGCTCCCATTCGTTCACCTCCCCCTGCTGCGTCTCCTCCTCTTACCTTCCACCTCTCTCACACCTGGGCCTCCTTCTCCCTGATTACTACCTCTGAATTGCATCATCTCATTTCCTCCTCTAGGAAAACTTCCTGTTCCCTCGATCCCATCCCTTCCTCCTGGCTACTAACTCCTTCCCTCTCACTCCTTCCCTATATCCTTTCTATTTTCCATTCTAGTCTTTCCACCGGAACCTTCCCCCGTCCCTGGAAACACGCCCTAATCCGTCCCATCCTAAAGAACTCCTCTTTGGATCCTCTGGTTCCTGCCCATTACCGCCCAGTTTCTAACCTCCCCTTTCTTTCCAAACTTTTAGAAAAACTGGTCTTTGCACAGCTCACTCACCATCTCGATTCTATCCACTTCCTTCATCTCCGACAGTCAGGATTTCGTACCGGTCACAGTGTTGAAACTATCTTACTCGCCTTCACCAACGCACTGCATGTTGCCCATGAACACGGGGATATCTCGGTGGCTGTAGCACTTGATCTATCTGCTGCTTTCAATTTAGTGGACCATTCGCTTCTTCTTCTTCGCCTTCGGGAAGCGGGTCTTTGTAGTGTTGTCTATCGCTGGTTTCATTCCTTTCTCTCTTCCCGGTCCTGCACCGTCCTCTCTTCCTCCCCTTTGACCCCCTCCTCTGACCCATTCCCACTTACCTGTGGTGTCCCCCAAGGTTCAGTATTGGCACCCCTGCTCTTTAACCTTTTCTTGGCCCCCCTCGCTCTGTTAATTCAGCAATCAGGTATATCAGCATTCTACTATGCCGATGACATAGTCCTCCATCATCACACCTCCCCTTCCTGTCCAGATCTTTCCCCACTAAATTCTTGCCTCACCACGGTAGCCTCCTGGTTGACACAAAACTGCCTCCACCTTAATCTCACCAAAACTATTGCAATTTGGTTTTCTTATGGCAATCCACCCCCTTCATTAGCACCTTCTTTTTCCGGCACCCCTGTCCCCCTAGTCTCCACCTTTCGGTATCTTGGAGTGCACTTTGATTCAGACCTCTCCTTCCAAGTCCATGTTTCTCACCTTACTAAGACTTCCTTCTATTTCCTCCACCAAATCCGAGCAATATGCCCCTTCCTCTCCCCATCGGCCCTCACTACCTTACTGCTGTCACTGGTCATGTCACGGGTGGACTTCTCCAATTCAGTTCTCATAGGCCTCTCCAAATCCCAGCTAGCCCGTCTCCAGAGGATCCAAAACACCGCTGCCCGCCTTCTTACTCACTCCTCCCCCCGGGATCACATAACACCTCTGCTCCTCCACCTTCATTGGTTACCTGTCTCCTTCCGCACCCAGTATAAACTGCTTTCTCTAGTGCACAACATCCTCCATACAAATACTCCACAATATCTAGCCGATCTCATTTCTTTCCACACCCCCAGGCACACACCCCGTTCTTTTCACCTCAATCGCCTCACCCTTCCTTCACCCTCCCTTGCCAATCTGCAATTTACACGATCTTCCGCTTTTTTTTTCATAGGACCTGCCCTGTGGAATTCCCTTCCCTCCTCCCTTCGCCTGGAGTCCAATCACAGCACTTTCAAAAAAGACCTGAAAACTCACCTCTTCTCCACAGCCTTCGGCCTTCCCTTCCCCTTGTGTGACCCGTCTTAAGTTCTATCTCCTTCCGGTATGTATCCTCTCTTTGTTTTGTCCTGTCTCCCTTCTCTCTTTTTTCTCACAAAGCCATTGTAATCTTCCTTTCCGTTTCTCAGGCCCTGAGCCTTTTCCTTTAGTTTGTATATTGTACACCGCTTTGCTTGTTTCAGAAAGGCGGTTTATCAAATAAAATTACCATAACCATAACCTTATCTCCTTCCACCCCATCATCTCCTCCTTTAGGTACTCGACCTTTTATTGAAGTCAGTGTTTTTGAAGTTTAGGACTTTGAGCTTGCTATGTTTGGCCTGTACCTTGGCTTTTATCTCAAACCACACCATGTGATGATCGCTGTTGCTCACAGGGGCACTCACGTAGACATTCGACACGCTATCACCGTTGGTGAGCACTACATCCAGCGTTGAGCTTTCCCTGGTTGGTTCCATGACCATTTGTTTAACTAATGCATCTTGGAGAGCATCAACAATTTTTTTGCTTCTTTCCAGATGTGCAAAAGGAGTAATCCAATCCACATCAGGTAGATTAAAGTAACCCAAAATGATTGCTTCCCCCTTTGTGGCTATCTTGGTAATATCTATAATCAATTCGCTATCTATCTCTTTAATTTGAGTCGGAGGTCTGTAGACTACAGCAGTATGGATGACAGTGCCATCTCCTCTTTCCAACGCAATCCAGAGCGCTGCTTCTTTTCCCCATGTCCCCTGCATTTCAGAAGCTTTAATATTGCATTTGAAATACAAGGCTACTCCTCCTCCTTTTCCATTTTCTCTGTCTCTTCTGAATAGGATTATAGCCAGCTATGGCTATATCCCAATCGTGCGATTCATTAAACCATGTTTCTGTAATGGCCACATTGTCCAAGTCCATTTCCACCATTAGGGCTTCCAGGTCCAGAACTTTGTTGGCTAAGCTTCGAGCATTTGTGCTCATTGCTTTCCAGCATTTACCTGGCTTGTGTGTATTTTGTACTGATTTTGTTCTGCCCACATCTTCCCACTTGTTTTTGATGTGTGGTTTAACATTGTGGCTGTTTCTGATGTTGTTCTGCTTTTGCAAATTTCCACTGGCGGAACAAGACTATGCTCTGCCCAGGATGTCGCTTGTGCTCTAGTAGAGTGGGCCTGCAAGCCCAACGGAACCGGCCAACCTTGCAAAACGTACGCCGATGCAATCGCCTCCTTAATCCACCTAGTGATGGACGCCTTCGCTGATGCTTCACCTTTTCCGACTCCGCCAAAAAGAACAAACAACCGGTCTGACTTACGGAACGTCTTCGACACCTTTAAATAGCGACGTAGAACTCGTCGTACATCCAAGCGATGTAACCCACCGTCGGTAGCATCTGCCGCCGCTGAATTAAACACCGGTAGAAAAACAGACTGATTCAAATGAAACGGAGAAACTACCTTAGGCAGAAAGGAAGGAACCGGCCTCAAAACCACTCTATTCCTAGAAAAAGATAAGAATGGTTCTCTACACCAAAGCGCCTGCAACTCGGAAATTCGCCTTGCCGAACAGATTGCCACCAGAAAAACTGTCTTCAGAGTCAGATCTTTAACGGATGCCTGACGAAGGGGTCAAAAGGCTTCCGAGCTAAGGCTTGTAGCACCATATTCAAATCCCACGGGGGAACCGACAATCTGCATGAAGGTCTCAGTCTGAATACCGCCTTAAGAAAACGCTGTATGTCCGAGTGTGCTCCCAGGGGAACTCCTAGAACCTTGCCCCTGTAGCACGCGAGTGCCGCCAAGTGCACCTTCAGGGAACTGGTGGCTAAACCTTTGTCAAATCCATTCTGCAAAAAACTGAGAATCACGGAGCTGTCGTTGCCTGAACACTATGTCGCAAACACCAGTCCTCAAAAATTCCGCACACCCGCACATACGCAAGCGAGGTGGATGTTTTCCTAGCCCGAAGGAGAGTGGCCATAACCGCTGGAAGATAACCTTTTTTCTTCAACTGAGCCCTTTTAATGGCCAAACTGTAAGCGAGAATCAATCCACCTGAGGCATCCGCAGTGGACCCTGAAGCAGCAGGTCTGGCAATGGTGGAAGTCTCCACGACACTCCATCGAGCAACCACACCAGATCTGCATACCATGGCCGCCTGGGCCAATCCGGAGCAACTAGCAGTACCTGCTCACGGTGTGCCTCGATGCGCTGGATGACCCGGCCGATCAATGCCAATGGAGGAAAGACATAAAGAAGCCCGGATTCCGGCCATGGCTGAATGAGGGCGTTGATACCTTTGGACATGTGTTCTCTCCTTCTGCTGAAGAATCGACCTGTCTTTGCTGACTGAAAGATCGCCATGAGGTCCATGATCAGAGGCCCCCATCTGCGAACTATCTGCGCGTAAATCTGCGGGTGCAGTTCCCACTCCCCGGAGTCCACCTGCACTCTGCCGAGAAAATCTGCCATCACATTCTCTTTTCCTGCGATATGCGCCGCTGAAATGGCTGGCAGATGTGCTTCCACCCATTCGAATAACGCCTCTGCCTCGTCTTCCATGGCCACGCTCCCCATGCCTCCCTGTCGGTTGATGTACACCACCGTTGCCGAGTTGTCCGATAGAACTCGCACTGCCCTCGCCCTCACTGACGTCTCGAGGGCTTGTAGCGCCCGTCTCACCGCTCGCAGCTCGAGTCGGTTGATCGACCAAGAGGCCTCCAGAGCGGACCACGCCCCCTGCTTGTAACAACTCTTGCAGTGGGCACCCCATCCCGCCAGGCTCGCATCCGTTAGCAAAGGAATCCAAATTGGCTGTTCCAAAGGCAGAACTGCTTGCAGGGACTTCGAGCACAGCCACCACCGTAGAGACAGACGAACTCTCCTCGGGCAGGGCAACCGCTCGTTCAGCGAATGCAACTGGTTCGACCAACGACGTAAGAGGGCTCTCTGAAGCGGACGCATATGAAACCTGGCCCACAGGATCACCTCCAACGTTGCCGCCATTGTTCCCAACCGCCGCAGGTACCACCATGAGGACGGAGCGGGAATCCCCAAGAACGTGCGCACCAGACGACACAAGGTCTGAACGCGGCGCCCCGGTAAGCACACCAAGCCTCTCGCCATGTTGAAATGAACTCCGAGGTATTTGAGGGACTGTGTTGGAACTAAATGACTCTTCCTCGCATTGATCACCCAGCCGAGAGACTGCAGCAAGGCTACAACTCTGTCCGTGGCCTGCAAGCTCTCCTGCTTGGACTTTGCCCGAATCAACCAGTCGTTGAGATAAGGGTGGACTAAAATACCTTCCTTTCGCAAGGCCGCCGCTGCCACCACCACCATGACCTTGGTGAAGGTGCGTGGAGCCGTGGCTAACCTGAAAGGCAATGCCTGAAACTGAAAGTGCCCCCACAGGAACGCAAACCTCAGAAACGTTTGATGAACCGCTCTGATCGGAATGTGCAAATAGGCCTCCGAGAGATCCAGAAAAGTTAGAAACTCCCCTTGGCGCACCGCCACTATGATGGACTTTAAGGTCTCCATCCGGAAATGCGGCACCCGGAGATAACGATTCACGCCCTTGAGATCCAGGATAGGACGGAGCAATCCATCTTTCTTTGGCACCACAAAATAAATGGAGTAGCGACCTACGCCGCGCTCAGACTCAGGGACGGGGATTATCGCCCCCAAGGCTAAGAGTTGAGCTAGCGTTAACCGAATTGCTAGCGCCTTCTGCTGTCCTTTGCTGGGGGAAAGGACGAAGCAGTCCCGAAGCGGACAAGCAAACTCCAGCGCATATCCCTCTCTGATTACCTCTAGCACCCACTGATCTGAAGTTATTTGAGCCCAGGAAGGAAGAAAGTCCCGCAGGCGACCCCCGATAACTTGCCTTCCCCCCGGAGCCCACCTCGCTTCATTGCGGCTTGCGACTAAAGGAAGAGGATGAAGAGGAGGCCGCAGTTGAAAATCCTCTGCCCGCTCCTCGAAAACCTTGGGACCTAGACCCAGACCTGCCGCGCTGGGAACCCCACAGGCAGGAAGAACGAAATCTTCGAAAGTCCCGAAACTGGCCCTGCGGGGTCGGCAAGTTTCTACCCAGCTTAGGCTTATCCTCTGGCAGCCTACCACCCCACTTAGACTCTCCGAGGTCTTTCACCAACTTATCCAGATCGTCCCCGAACAACAATTTACCCTTAAAGGGGAGTTTGCTGAGTCGGGACTTTGAAGAACCGTCGGCTGCCCAATTCCGCAACCAAATAGATCTCCGTGTCGCCACCAAGGAAGCCATACTATTTGCCAATGTTCTAATCAAATCATAATGTACATCCACCAAATATGCCGACCCAGACTCCAACCGGGTCACCTCTAGCAAGCCCTGCTGATCCAAGCTGGAATCTTGCCGCAACTGTTGATCCCACCTTAAGCAAGCCCTAGCCACCCAGGCCCCACAAATAGAGGCCTGCAAAGACAAGGCATTGGTTTCAAAGGCCTGTTTCAACAAACCATCCACCTTTCTGTCTTGCGTGTCCTTCAAGGCAGCACTGCCTTCAACTGGAATTGTCGTTTTCTTGGTTACTGCCGACACCGCTGTGTCTACTCGCGGCGACTTAAACTTATCTTTGTCCTTGTCCACTAAAGGATATAGATGGTTCATTGTCCTAATACCCTTCAGACCTGATTCCGGTTGATCCCACTCAGTTTGAATCATCTGCTCCACAACCCTGTGTACCGGAAACACCACCCGAGACTCCCATACCGCTTGAATGAGGGGATCCTCCAACCCGTCGTCCTCAAAAGGACGTGCTGTTGCGAGATTGAGCGTCTGCAGGGATTCCGTAATCAAGGGAACCAGCTCCTCTTTACGAAACACCCGAATGATCTGGGCTTGGTCCTCCGGCTCCGGGATCTCACCTTCCTCCAGTTCCTCAAAACCGTCCCCGGGATCCACTTCCGCCTCAGGCTCCTGCCACTCCATATCCTCCTGCTCTAATTCCGCATACCGAAACCGCTTAGCTGGCTTCGGGACATGCCGCCTGACCTCCTCCTTTCAGGGGCGCCTGCGACGACAAGGCCTCTGGCAACTTGCCCAAACACCCCAAGCGAAAGGCCTGATGCATAATAAGGACAAAGTCCGGGGAAAATTCTGTCAAAGAAGACCCTGTTGAAGCCACCAGCAACGCGCTCCCCTGCCCCCTAGGGGTAACAGGAGGAGCAGATGCGTGAGGTCCTGGTGAAGACTCCCTCTCCGCCTGCACCTTAGGACTTATGGGGTCAGACAGCGCCTTGCCCTGCATTTGTTGCTCCAAGTCAGAGGAAACAGAGGTGCAGCCCCTGCAAATACCTGACTCAGATACTGCCCCTTTGCAGGAACCACAGATAACGCACTGCGGACTCGCAGCCATTAGGGCAAACCAGAAACTAAGGTGAGGGGGAAATGCCTATAAATGAATTAAAATTCCCGTTTTGCATTTTTTTTTAAACCAGCAACTGTCAGTATCCTAAAGTCCGTGAAAACAAAAACGCCAGCCCGAATCAGTGCTAAACGCAGAGGGCAATCAGCTGCAGAGCCTTTACTTCGGGCAGGAAAAAACAAAAAACAGAGCTACAATGGCCGCCGCTACAAGCAGCCGGAGGAAAAAGAAAAGGCGCAAAAAGAAGAGAAAATTACTCTGCCAAACTGCCCCAGATAACTAAATAAGGGCGACCTTGAGGAGTACACCGGCACTAAAACAAACTCACCCAGCTTGCACCGAATCGTCTTGAGGCGGAATGCCACTCGAATCCTGAGCGGCGTGTGCGCTACCGCTCCGAGCTGCAAAAACAACCCGCCGGTGAGGATTCCACGTCGGACCTATGTCCGGAAGCCAGCTGACGCTGCAGGGATCCCTTGGATCAAAGCGGGTGGCTGGCAACAGACGATCTCGCCTCCGTACCGTCTAGGAGGAGAGATCTAGCATTACTGGCTGCATAGACACCTCTGCAGGCAAGCAAAGCAGAAGGGCAGTGCAGATCCGGCTCCTCGATCGCCTTTTTTTTTTTTTTTAAAGGCACAGCTACCTATTGAAAAATAAAGCAAAGTAACTATAGTAGTGAGAAACAAACCCCGAAAAGTCTAACTAGTGTTGCCTCCAATGTCCCTAAGTGAGGCGAGTGCTAGGCTCACACGTCCTCATGCTGCATGGAGACTGGACACACTGGGGGCTGATGGGAGCTCCAGCAGCATACATCCTGAGATGGGAAGATTCTGATTGGTCCAGTCTCAATGCTGCAGGAGGAGGTGCACTACCCGGATGTGGAGGACTAAACTGGAGGACCGCTCAGGAATTGGTGTTATGTGGTCAGATCTTTTGGCATGCATAATTGTACGTGCAACAGTGTTTTGAGCAAGTTGTAATGGTTTTAGTGTTTTCTTGGGGAGTCCATGAAGTATGTTGTTGCTGCAGTCAAAGTGTGAAATCTATATAAATCAACCTCCAAAGATCAAATGACCACTATATAAACTACCAATGCAAAAAAGGCCATTGATAATCAAAACCGGTGGGTATATCCAAAAGTCACACTCTATGTATATTTGTTGACACCCATCTCCTTTTTTCTTTTTTTTTTATCGGGAACGACCTGCCCGAGAGGGAGGAAAAAGAACCTTCCCTTTGCAGGAAGAACCCCTTTTAATCCAGTGAATAAATTCACATAAAATCGTGAAAATAGTGTAATCACACTTATCTTAGCAAAGGCGATATTCTTCGTCAAAAGCTGCTGGGATCCAAAATGTACACCGTCAAAAGCTGCTGGGATCCAAAATGTACACGACATGCATGTTTCGAGCCCACCAAGAGCCCTGTATCAAGTGCTTTCCTATTAGACAACAACCAGCACGGTCCATCGCCATCTATCTGTCACCAAAAAGCGCTGAACCCAACGGTTCCTATATGTAGCAGTAATGGCCACCGATAGGTCCAAACCCACATCAGATGATTAATGACGTCAATCAACGTGCCCAATCAGAGCCATCATCACCTGTTTTAACATTCTTTTAATATTTTATTTCCATAGTCTTGTGCTTTTATTTATTATTTATTTATTTTTTATTTTTTATTCTCATCTTTATGAGCGCTCCCACCTACCAGTTATGGTTTTATTTTGTGGAGAGGTGATTCTCCATATCAATTTGTATTTTTCAGACGTGCTTTTCTTGTTTTACATAGATTTTGTATCTAATACTGTCTTGTCATTTTACCGTCATTATACTAGTTAGGTATATTTATTTTTAAGATATGTGACAATTTCTTGATGGTGTTTGTTTATTTATTCATTCATTTATTTATTTATTGTCAGCTTTTAGCATCTTACACGTCTGGTTCACGTTTTAACGTTCTACTTGACAGAAATAAGGTATTTATTAACCCCTTTGATCCTCCTCGTCTCTCTTTTGTGCTTTTTACCACCTTTTTTTGATAATCTGTTTTGTAATCCATTACCTAGTGGCACAATTTTATTTAAATGTTTAGGTGTTTTCTATTTATAATATTTCCATATGTTTATTTGATTGTCCTGATTTTTTACGTTTTGATTATCATTGCATGTTTTTAACAGTTTTGATTATATAATAATTAACTTCATGTTTTAATTGTATTTAATGTATGTATATTTATGATTATTATTATTTATTATTATTGTTATCTTTTTTTGAGGTGTGCTCCTTTTAAGACCCCCTGAAGAAGGCTGTTAGCCGAAACGTGTTCGGGCGTAATAAACAAGGTTTACTTAATCGTTGTCAGTCCAGGCTCCGCTTTTTTTGTTTCTTATTGGTGTGCGGATCCTCTGCTCTTTTTTTGGTACTGTTGCTCCTATGAGCTATGTTTTCCCCGTGGAAGGAGGTCCTCAGTTATAATGAGAAAGATTTGCAAGATATGCTACCTGAGGACCCCTTTTTTAACCAAGAAGAAATGTGCATTGGATTGGAAGAAGAATGGGAAAGGACTGTACATCTTACCCAGAAACTTGTCAAAGAAGAGATGCACGCCTCATCCCTTCTTGAGAACTGTCGTCACAAGATTATTCCCCGAGGATTACGTGTATATAAGGCTCCTGGGATGTATCGTGACAACCCTTCTTTTATGGCGGATTGGATAAAAATTTTAAATAAATGCTCTTTGGATTTGATGATCCTTCTTATTAATACCTCACGCCGCAAGGCAACAGGTTTAAAAGAAGACGTAGCATCAAAACTAACTTTGTTAAAAGATATGGACAATCAATTTGAGAAATCGAAAAAAGACTATGACAGGAATGTATTAGAATATAAGAAAATTATTAAAGATAGAAAATTGAGGAAATTTAAGAGAGATGAGGAGGACTATAAAACAGGGAATGTTTATTTTTGGACTAACGACGCAAACCCCTCTAGAAGTGTATCAAGAAAGCGGAAATTTGATTCCAAATCAGAGAAACAGTATAAGAGAGCCCTTTCTACTGCAGGTAGCCCCGAACCTTTTAGAAAGAGAAGCAGGAGTATCCATGTTGATTCCTCTGACATAGTGGCCCCTTCTGCTCCTTCCCGAGATGCGCCTCCCCAACAACAGTTTTCTAAAAAACAGGGTTTTTCCATGGACGCCTTATGGAAGGGAGGAGGTTCCAATCATCCTCAGGAACAGCCTTCTACGTCCAGGGGTCTTCCATACCATCTGTCCGGGACCTATTCAAGAGGCAGAGGCAGAGGACAGGGAACCCAGCAGCAGGTGGATTCCTAGAGGGTATTTTTAATTTATCGAAATATGTTCTTAATCCTACTGAGATTTCAGTGTTACAAAAGGGGCTGTCCTTTGTTCCTTCAGTTAAACATGACCGGTTCAGTACCCAAGTGGAATTGTTCAAGTTTTTTAGAAAACTTCACATTAAAGATTTTTTTAAAAATCGAGAAGAAGGTAACACAGATCCTTCTGTGATAAAGAATCATTACACTTGGATGCCTAAAGCTGAAAATGCTATTATTAACACCTTCCAACAAGTAGTACTTCATGAGATACGGAGAATGTATGAAACAAAAAAGACACATACTTATTTTAATCTTAGTAAAGAAGAAAAGCACGCACTTTCTTGTCTTAGAACAATTTTTAACATTATTATTAAACCCGCTGACAAAGGTGGGGCGCTCGTTATTCAAGATAGAGATGTATATATTCAAGAGATTTTACGACAAATTAAGGACGTTACGTATTATACAAGACTACGAGAACATTCTACACCTGTTCTGAAACAACAGGTTGATACGCTGATTTATATAGGTGTACAAGCTGGGTATCTCACATCCAGAGAAGCACATTTTCTTACAGTGTCCCATCCGGTTATGCCTACGATATATGTTTTGCCCAAGATTCACAAGTCTCTAGAAAAAACCCCAGGCAGACCCATTGTTTCTGCCACAGGGTCCTTGTTTGAGCCTATATCGAAATACCTGGACGTGTTTCTTCGTCCCTTTGTACAACTTACTCCTTCCTTTGTGCGTGACTCTTCACATATGATCCAATTGCTTAGCATCTATGATGGTATTCACAATGGAATCTTTCTTGTCACTTTGGATATAAAATCTCTGTATACCAACATTCCCGAGAAAGCGGCGATTGATGTTATAGCTGATTCTTTGATCACCAGAGCAACACCTGTTCGTACCCCTACTTGTTTTCTTATCCAATTGGCCTCTTTAATACTATGTAACAACTTTTTCTGTTTCCAGGATTTGTACTACCATCAAATACAAGGGGTTGCGATGGGCTCATCAGTAGCACCGGACGTGGCCAACTTTTATGTCTCACATATTGAAAAAAATTTTAAGTGCACACCCTTACAAATCAAATGTAAAAATGTGGAAACGATACATTGACGATGTGTTCCTCATATGGGAGGGCACAGAAAACTTGTTATTATCCTTCATTCAGTGGTTAAACTCCTGTGATCCGCATTTACAATTTGAACATTCATACAGTCCAAATGAAATAGCATATCTGGATATATTAATTAAAAATACTTCAACAGGCTTTATAACAACTTTGTACCGTAAACCTACTGATAGGAATTCTCTCCTACATTTCAGTAGTTTTCACAACTGATCGTTAAAAGAAAATCTTCCCATGAGCCAATTTCTGAGAATTCGGAGACTCTGTACTACAGATGAGGATTTTAAAGTCCAGGCTGGCGACTTGGGTCAAAGATTTAAGGATCGCGGGTACCCAGATGCCTGTATCACACAGGCCTGCCATCGTGCTTGGTCAGCCGATAGAGCCACACTTTTACAGAAACGTGTTCCTGTTGAATCTAACAACATTGTTTGTATGATCACTTTTTCAGAACATTCTAAGGAAATTGCTCATATATTAAGGAGAGCGTGGCACATTTTAGATCCTCTCCCTTCCTTAAATGAGACAAGACTTCTGATTGCATATAAGAGGAATTCCAATATAAGAGATATTTTAGTACCATCTGCTCTAGGTAAGCCTAGATTCACTCCAAAAGCATGTGGACATTTCAAGTGTGGGAGGTGTTGCGTCTGTGAGAATGTTTTGGTGACTAAAAAGGAGTTTTTCAGGCCTGGCTCGACACACAAAGCTTTGCTGAAAGATTTTTCTAATTGTGACACTCAAAATGTCATCTATTTGGTCCTTTGTCCTTGTAACCTTTGTTATATTGGAAAGACCAAAAGGTGTATTAAGACTCGTATAATCGAGCACAAGAGCAACATTCGTAGACAGGCAGTTGACAAACCTCTAGTAGATCATTGGTTAGCAGCCCGCCATACACTTTCTGATCTGAAATTTCTGGTTTTAAAAGTAGTACGCCCCCATTGGCGTGGGGGTGATTTGGATAAGCTCCTCCTTCGCCTTGAGCAGAGGTTTATCTATGAACTACGTACTCTACATCCATTGGGTTTAAACCAAGAAGTTGATCTTTCCGTTTTCTTATAAACCCATAATTATAGATTTATCTTTTTCTTTTCTTCCTTTTCCTTTCCCCCCTTCCTCCCCCCTTTCCTTTCCTCCCTTCCCCTCTTTTCCTTTCTTTCCCTCTCTTTTTCCTCCCCTTTGCCAATTTTCCCTCCCCTTCCTTTTCCTTTTTTTCCCTTCCCTCTCCCTTACTTTCTTCCCCTCCCTTCCTCCCTTCCCCTCTCCCTCCCCCTCCCTCCCTTCCCCCATTTCCCCTCTCCCTCCCCCTCCTTCCCCCTTTTCCACCCCCTTTCCCTCCTTCCTCCCCTTCCCCCCTCCCCCTTCCCCTCTCTTCTTTCCTTCCCCCCTTCCTCCCTTTCTTCCCTCCACTATCCCCTCCCCTTCCCCCCTCCTCCCCCCTTCCTCCCCCTCCCCTTCCCCCTTCTTTCCTTTCCCCCCCTTTTCCCCTTCTCCCCCTTTTTTTCTTCTCTCTTTCTCTCTCTCCCCCATCCTCCCCTTCCACCCTCCTTCACCCCCCTCCTCCCCCCTCCCCCTCTTCCTCCCCTCCCCCCTTCCCCCCTCCCCCTCTTCCTCCCTCTTCCTTTCCCCTTCCCCCCCTTCCTTTCCCCTTCCCCCCTCCCCCCTTCCCCTTCCCTTTTTCCCCCTCCTCTCCCTCTCCCCCCTTTGTTCCTTTCTCCCCCTCCCTCCTTCCTCCCCTTCTCCTCTTTCCCCTTCCCCACCCCCCACCTCCCCCCCTTCCCCCTCCCCTTCCCCTTTCCCCTTCCCTCTTTCCACTCATCTTCCTCCCCCTTCCTTTGTTTTTGCTTTTGTTTAGGATCTATATATTTTTAATTTTGGAATTTGCAGCATGGGTTTCATGCTTTTTCAGTATGGATGGTTTAATTTAGTTGCACTACTTCTGTATTCGGCTGACCTTTAACTCACATAGGCGCGAGTGTGCTGTCATTTGGGCGTTCATTTGCATTTAACATCATCGCGTTGTTTGAGCGGTATAGCAGTTGACCCTTAACCTATGTAGGCGGGAAAATGCCGTTATTTAGGCGTTCATCTGCATTTGATTCCATTCTGTTATTTTGAGCAGTGTAGCTATACAGACCGCATTTTACAGTGAGTTTTCATCTGCCTTTGAAGTTCATGTATTCTCTTGACACTTTAAATTATGGAGTTTTTGCTATACCTCTTTGGTACAGTTTATAAAATTTTTCTGTAGGTACTTTGTTCTTTAGGCGTTGCTTTTTATTCTCTTATCATATGATACATGCCGCAATTGCGAGTCTAATAATTGCCCTTGGCTGTGCGATTTTTTGGTGATGCATACATTCCCCAGTCAACTACTTATATCACTAGTTATAATAAAAAGTTTCTATAGAATGAACTATTTGGTTCTGCGGGCCCTAATTTGAATAAGTGAGAAAATGCCGACATTTATGCTTTGAGCGCCGTTTCATTTTTTAGGGTATATCAGCTGTACAATGTGAGCTTTGCCACTATATTTTTGGTTTTAAGACTTTTGTGTATTAAATATAACATAATGGGGGTGTAGGATATTTCCCATTGGGAGCATTTTTTAACACATCTTGCTTAGAGCTATTTTGTTGGCCCAGCCATCCCTCATTTCACATGCGAGACGTTGCCGTTTCTTGCCAAAAGTCCTTTAAAGCGCCGCTGTCAGAATATACTTTTAACGTTATTCACTATGGTTTTGTTTGCAGTAGGTGATTTATGTAATTTAATGGTTCCTTTTTGCATTTATTAATTAATTTGCATTGCAACGCACACCGCACTTTTTGACTGATCCTGCGGGCCCTAATTTGAAAAAGTGAGAAAATGCCGACACTTATGCTTTGAGCGCCGCTTCATTTTTTAGGGTATCTCAGTTGTACAATGTGAGCTTTGCCACTATAATTTTGGTTTTAAGACTTTTGTGCATTAAATATAACATAATGGAGTTGTAGGATATTTTCCATTGGGAGCATTTTTTAACACATCTTGGATAGAGCTATTTTGTTGGCCCAGCCATCCCTCATTTCACATGCGGGACGTTGCCGTTTCTTGCCAAAAGTCCTTTAAAGCGCCGCTGTCAGAATATACTTTTAACGTTATTCACTATGGTTTTGTTTGCAGTAGGTGATTTATGTAATTTAATGGTCTCTTTTTGCATTTATTAATTAATTTGCAATGCAACGCACACCACACTTTTTGACTGATTCTTCTGCTTCGGTTGTGAGATTCCCTCCTTCCGTCTTGATTGTTTGTTGCATTATAGAACCTTTGCTTAATATACACAATCATCACCTGTTTTAACATTCTTTTAATATTTTATTTCCATAGTCTTGTGCTTTTATTTATTATTTATTCTTTATTCTCATCTTTATGAGCGCTCCCACCTACCAGTTATGGTTTTATTTTGTAGAGAGGTGATTCTCCATATCAATTTGTATTTTTCAGACGTGCTTTTCTTGTTTTACATAGATTTTGTATCTAGTACTGTCTTGTCATTTTACCGTCATTATACTAGTTAGGTATATTTATTTTTAAGATATGTGACAATTTCTTGATGGTGTTTGTTTATTTATTCATTTATTTATTTATTTATTTGTCAGCTTTTAGCATCTTACACGTCTGGTTCACGTTTTAATGTTCTACTTGACAGAAATAAGGTATTTATTAACCCCTTTGATCCTCCTCGTCTCTCTTTTGTGCTTTTTACTACCTTTTTTTGATTATCTGTTTTATAATCCATTACCTAGTGGCACAATTTTATTTAAATGTTTAGGTGTTTTCTATTTATAATATTTCCATATGTTTATTTGATTGTCCTGATTTTTTAAGTTTTGATTATCATTGCATGTTTTTAACCGTTTTGATTATATAATAATTAACTTCATGTTTTAATTGTATTTAATGTATTTATATTTATGATTATTATTATTGTTATCTTTTTTTGAGGTGTGCTCCTTTTAAGACCCCCTGAAGAAGGCTGTTAGCCGAAACGCGTTGGGGCGTAATAAACAAGGTTTACTTAATCGTTGTCAGTCCAGGCTCCGCTTTTTTTGTTTCGCAGGAAGAAGATGTCATCTAGAAATCTGACCCACAATCTTACCCAACGGAAAAATTCCCCCGGATAAATAAATCTCTCCTCCATGGCCGCCAGGTAAAGGGTAGCTATGGATGGAGCCACCGTAGCATCCATGGCTATGCCATGCCTCTGTTGATAAAACTTTCATTGAATAAGAAAAATAATTCCTTGTCAATGTTGTTGTTAAGTGCCGTCGAGTCGGAGTCGACTCATGGCGACCCTCTGGATAGCTATCCTAAATTGTGTTCGGTCTTCAGTCAGGCGGCTCATTGTTGACAGGCTGGTACCCGTAGCTGCTGTTATTGTAGCGATCCATCTCATTGCTGGCCTTCCTCTTTTGCGTTGACCTTCTATCTTGCCAAGCATGATGTCTTTCTCTAATGATCTCTCTCTTCGCATGATGTGTCCGAAGTATGAAAGTCGAAGTCTTGTCATCTGAGCTTCTAAAGAAAGCTTAGGTTTGATCTCCTCTAGTACCGACTGGTTTGTTCTTCGGGCAGTCCATGGTATACACAGTATTCGCCGCCAGCACCATAATTCAAAGGCATCAATTTTCTTCCTGTCTGTCTTTTTCACTGTCCAGCTTTCACATCCATATGATGTTATTGAAAATACCATGGCTTGAACAAGTCGAATCTTTGTATGGAGAGAGACATCTCTGCTCTTGAGAATCTTATCTAGGTCTTTCATAGCCATTCTGCCAAGAGCAATGCGTCGTCTGATTTCTTGACTGCTTGTTGCTTCTTTATTGATAGTTGATCCAAGTAGGTTAAAGTTGTTCACGATTTCAATTTCTTCTCCTTCAACGATGAACCTGTTGATTTTGCCAGTTGTCATGATCTTTGTCTTCTTTACATTAAGGTGCAGGCCCATTTTGAGACTATGTTCTTTGATTGTAAGAAGCAAATGTTTCAGATCATCTTCACTTTCAGCCAGTAATGTGGTATCATCAGCATAGCGAAGGTTGTTGATGAGTCTTCCACCAATCTTCACACCTCTGTTGTCTTCATACAGTCCTGCTTCTCTGATGATTTGTTCTGCATATAAATTAAACAGGCAGGGGGAAAGTATGCAGCCTTGTCTTACACCCTTGCTTATTTTAAACCATTCTGTTTCTCCTTGTTCCGTTCGAACTATTGCTTCTTGATCAATGTACAGATTGCGCAAGAGAACGATCAGGTGTTCTGGTATACCCATTCTTCTTAATGTGGTCCAGAGTTTCTCATGGTTTACACAGTCAAAAGCCTTGCTATAGTCGATAAAGCACAAATAGATATCCTTTTGGTATTCTTTAGTCTTTTCAAGGATCCATCTCACATCCGCAATGATGTCTCTCGTTCCTCGCCCTTTCCTGAACCCTGCTTGCACTTCAGGTAGTTCTTGTTCTAGGTATGGCTGTAGTCTCTTTTGAATAATCTTCAGTAGAATCTTGCTGGC
This sequence comes from Ichthyophis bannanicus, assembly GCA_033557465.1. Taxonomy (NCBI): domain Eukaryota; kingdom Metazoa; phylum Chordata; class Amphibia; order Gymnophiona; family Ichthyophiidae; genus Ichthyophis; species Ichthyophis bannanicus. Next base: position 66,779,772 of record CM066035.1, read on the forward strand.
ATGTGGGATCAGAGCGATTGTGCGATAATTTCCACAGTCAGTTGGATCACCTTTCTTTAGTATTGGTATAAACACAGATCTTTTCCAGTCAGTTGGCCATGATGTTGTCTTCCATATTTCTTGGCAGAGCCGTGTAAGTACGGTAACAGCTGCATCAGATTGCTGCAATACTTCTATGGGAATGCTATCAATGCCTGGTGCTTTGTTCTTTGATAAGGCTTTCAATGCTGCTTCAACTTCTTCTTTCATCACCAATGGTTCCTGATCATAAGGTATAGGTTGAAACGGCTGTTGGTCCACTTGATCTTTATCATATAAAAACTCTGTATACTCCTTCCACCTTTTCTTGATCTTCTCAGCATCATTCAACATAGAACCTTGAGCATCTTGTAACATTCCAATTCGAGGCTGGAACTTTTTCTTTAACTCTCGCAGCTTTAGGAAAGCCGATCTTGTTCTTCCTCTAATAGTTTCTGCTTCTATTTCCTTGCAAGTGTCATTGTAGTACTTTTCCTTGTCCTGTCTTGCTGCACGTTGGAAATCTCTGTTGAGTTCTGCGATTGTCTTTCTTTCTCCTCTGGCTTTAGCTTCTCTGCGTTTCTGGGCAATTTTCAGAGTTTCTTCCGTCATCCATTTTGGCCGTTTTTGCTTTTTCACCTTTTGTAGAGACTTCTCGCTTTCTTCTAGCACAACCTTCTTGATGTCATTCCATAACTCTTCCGGAGCTCTGTCATTTGTATCTAAAGCAGCAAATCGATTTTGCAGGCAGTCTTTAAATTCCAGTGGTATATTCTCAAGGTCATATTTTGCTGCATTCATGAGTGGTTTGCTCTTTTTCAACTTTAGCTTGAGTTTGCATACTAGTAGTTGATGATCTGTACCACAGTCAGCTCCAGGTTTTGTCTTGGTTGATGTTACAGAGCTTTTCCATCGTTGACTTCCACAGATGTAGTCAATTTGATTTTTATACAATCCATTGGGTGAAGTCCATGTGTACAGTCGCCGCTTGTGTTGCTGGAAGAAGGTGTTTGAGATGAATAGATCATTGGTCTTGCAGAATTCTATCAATCTTTCTCCAGCTTCATTTCTGTTGCCAAGTCCATATTTTCCAACTACTTTGCCTTCTTCTTTGTTGCCAACTTTTGCGTTCCAGTCACCCATGACTATCAGGATATCCTGTTTGCATGTTCTGTCAATTTCAGCTTGTACTTGTTCATAGAACTCTTCAATTTCATTCTCTTCTGCAGCTGTTGTTGGGGCATATACTTGAATTATAGTTGTGTTGATAGGCAATCCTCGTAGACGAATAGAGATTAAGCGTTCGCTGACTGCATTGTATTTCATTACAGTTCTTGCAAGTTTCTTCTTTATTATAAACGCAACACCATTTCTTCTTTGTCTTTCATTTCCAGCATAGTAGACCATGTGATCATCTGATGCAAAGTGCCCGATGCCAGTCCATTTCAGTTCGCTGACACCCAACAGGTCAAGTTGTACACGTTCCATTTCATTCTTGACCACCTCCAACTTCCCTTGGTTCATGCTTCGTACGTTCCATGTTCCAATGTGTAAGACATCTTTACAGCTTCTGACTCTCATTTCATGCGCAGCTACATCAGCAGTCAGACTTCCCGAGGGCTTTGATCCAACCACATCATAAATGCTGGCTTTACTCTGAAAAGTCAATACCAGTCTGGTAATACCAATAAAAAGGACTTGGGAATCCTATCCGGTGCTTTAGTAAATGCTGATTCCAAAAGAGACAATGTTTCATCCTGGTGGATGTTCGTATATAACGCTGTAATATCCAGAGTTACTAAAATCACCCCCTCTAATGGTTCTCCAAATTCCGCCAAAATACTCAAAAAATGAGATGTGTCACGTAGAAACGATGGAACTCCACACGCCTCCAATTTCAAAAAGGCATCACTAAATTGTGATAAGGGTTCAAAACAGAACCTCTACAAGACACAATGGGGCGTCCCAGCGGCGATGTTAACGATTTGTGTACCTTAGGCACACAGTGTATATGACCGGAATCTTAGGATGCCGCTGAATCAAAAATTTGGCTTCCCGAGAGGAGATCCATCCCTGAGACTGAGCTTCCCCAATCAGAGAACGAATGACAATTTGTAATTGCGGGGTAGGATCCCTTAATAATGTCTTATAATATTTCACATCCTGTAATTGTAACAATTGCTCTTGATACGATTCCCTAGATTGTACCACTACTGCTCCCCCTTTATCAGCCCCCCGGATAATTATATTGGTATTCATCCCCAACTCCTTAATAGCCACACAATGTTGCCTGGTAATGTTAGAATGATGGGACCCATATAGCTTCTCTTTAGAAGCTAACTCATTCAAGGCTAGCATCTGATATTTTATTTATTTATTTATTTATGGTTTTCTTCTATACCGCCCCTTCCAGAGATCAAGGGCGGTTTACAGAGAATAGTTGTAAAACTTGAACAACTTTTACATGGAACATCAAATTAAAACTATTTACAAACAACTTTTGTATGAAACTGTGTTGCTATTTACAAATGTGGTGCTAACTTTTTACAAATAAAATATCATATTGTATAAATAATCTTGAGTCAATCTTTGAGTTATGTTCTAAATTTGGCTGAGGTGGGATGAAGCTCTGGGTTTAGAGGGGGGGGTTGTGGGTTTAGGGGGGGTTGTGGGTTTTGGAGGTTGGTATGTTGTTTTTTCGATTGCTGGGGAGCAGCTCGTGGGGGGTAAGGGATTTCAGTTAAGTTTTCAAAATATTCAGTGAAAAGGTGTGTTTTAAGTCCTTTTCTGATATGTCAATAGAGCCGGGTCCGTGGGGCCCAGGGGAATCCAACGTGATGGAGGACATAAAATTGAACCATTGGGGATCACAGACTTTCCAGCAAAGTAATGTATCACTCGCAATTTGCGGAAAAACTTAAACAATGCTATCCACATCTTAAATGGGTCATACTGTATCGTTGGTATGAAAGACAAGCCAAGATCTAACACCTCCAGCTGAGCCGATGTTAATACCAATCCTGAGATGTTGTTGACGTCGCGATCTTTGTCTGGTGTTGGGAGGCTCCCACTGGTCATCCACATAGGGCCGACGAGAGCAACCACCCCTCCGTCGGCCCCCACGAAAACCCCCTGAGGGTTCAGCCACAGTTACAGCTATCGGTGGCCATTATTGCTACATATAGGAACCGTTGGGTTCAGTGTTTTTTGGTGATGGATAGATGATGATGGACCGTGCTGGTTGTTGTCTAATAGGGAAACACTTGATACAGAGCTCTTGGTGGGCCCGAAACATGCATGTCGTGTACATTTTGGATCCCAGCAGCTTTTGATGAGGAATATCGCCTTTGCTAAGATAAGTGTGATTACACTATTTTCACGGTTTTATGTGAATTTATTCACTGGATTAAAAGGGGTTCTTCCTGCAAGGAGGGGAAGGTTCTTTTTCCTTCCTCTCGGGCAGGTCGTTCCCGACAAAAAAAGGAGATGGGTGTCAACAAATATACACAGAGTGTGACTTTTGGATATACCCACCGGTTTTGATTATCAATGGCCTTTTTTGCATTGGTAGTCAAAGTGTGGGCAAATCAGTGCTTGAGCTACAGAGCAGAAATCTGAGTGGGAGAGCAGTGGTCTCAGGTGCTGTACCATTTTGGTTTTATGGTAAATTGCGCAGGTGGTCATGTGGATGTGTCTGGTCAAGTCAAGCTGTTGATCTAGGTAGATTCCAAGGTATTTTATTTCTTTTTTTATTTCCAGTGTTGCATTGTTTACATGGAGTGAACAGGGAGGGTTGAATGCTTTGTTTCTAGTAATGAGTGCTTCAGTTTTCTTCAGGTTGACTGTGAAGTTGACTGAATTGAGCCATGCAGCGATGTCATTAAAGCAGTTGGTGATCTTCTTATAAGAGGGTCTGAGGTGTCGAAGGTTGTGAATAACATATCATCTGCATAAATTCTGTAGTCGACATCATGAGATTGTATGATGTTGCAGATAGACTGAAGGTATATATTGAAAAGCAATGCAGATAATGCAGATTCTTGGGGGACGCCCTGAGGTTGGGTGAATAGGTTGGATAGATTGTTGTTTGAAGTGTACTTGTTGGGAGCGGTTGGACAGGTAGTTTTGGAACCATTGTAGAGTGGTGCCACCTATGCAAAGGTGCTTTAGACAGTTGATTAGGATATTGCGATTTACAGTATCAAATGCCGAGGAGATGTCAAGGAAAATGAAGATGAATGCATGTCTTATGTTGTCAATTCTTTGTATGATTGTGTCAAGTAGGGCTGTTAATAGAGTTTTGACACCATGATGTGCTCTAAATCCGTATTGATGGGGGTCAAGTGGGGCAGTTGAGTCGATGAAGTCTTGGAGTTGCAGTAGGACTGATTTTTTGATGATTCTGGATAGGAATGGTAGGCTAGATATTGGTCTGTAAGATGTGGGGCAGGATTTATTTAGGGTGTTTTGTTTCAATACTGGGCGTATGGAAGCTCTTTTTAGGTTATTTGGTAGTTGACCTTAGGATAGAGAGAGGTTGACTATTCTTTGTATATATGGTGTGAGTTCTGATTTTGTTGATTTGATCCAGCTGACAGGACAAGGATGTATGATTGAGGTAGTGGTATTCAATGATTTGATGCAGTGATCTATCTGATCTTTGCTTGTTGGTGAGAATGAAATCCAAGTTGGAGGGCTGGTTGGTTCTGGGTCATAGAAGGTTGTGTTGCAGATCGGTTTGATTTTTTATTTTTCTATGTAGTGATCTGCAAACTGTTGAGCACTTATGTTACTCATTGTTGTGTTTTCATCACTTGTTTTTTTAATTAGGTTTTGGATTATGTGGAACAATTCCCTTGTCCGGTTAAGTGATTTAGATAGGAGTTTTGAGTAGTATTCTTTCTTTGTGTCTAGGAGGTTCTGATGGCAAGTTTTTAATTTGTTCATGTACTTGAGTCTGTTTTCATCAGATTTGGTCACTCTCCATTTTCTTTCAGCTTTTCTTAGGTCTTTTTTCATGTGTTTCAAGGACTGGGTGTACCATGGTTGGGAATTTATGATTCTTTTGTTAAGTCGGTTGTTTTGATGGTTTACTGATGCTCCACTTAGAGTTCTGTTCCATGTTGTTGTGAGGGCGTCGATATCATCACTGGTGGTTGAGAGATCAGGAATTATTTTTCAGATTAATTCATCTTTGTCAAATTTTTAAATCTATTGTATGAGGAAATTTCCTTGGTATTCTTGGTTGGAGAGGTGTCTAGCTTAGTACTGAAATGTATGAGGTAGCGATCCGACCATGGGACTGGTTGAATATTTATGATGGATATGTTTCCATTCTGAGACCAGGTTTTAGGGTAGAAGATAAGGTCAAGGGTGTTGCCTTTTGTGTGTGTTGCAGTATGGATTTTTTGTTTGTATCCAACGTCTTCCATTGCTTGAAGGAAGGATGTGCATTGTACGTTATTTAGTGATGGAAGGTTGAAGTCACCTAAGATGACGTGTTCTTTTCCTGGTGGTGCCGCAGAGCATGCAGTTTTGATTATGTTGTCCACTGCATTAGTTTCGGAGGAAGGTAGTCTGTATATGAGGGTTATTGTCAGTTTTCTTGTGCTGATGGTTAGTATGTCTAAGGTCTCGTTACTTGAGAAGGATATTTGCTGTGCTCCTAGTGATGTTTTGTATAGGATAATTACTCCTCCACCCTTTATGTTAAGCCTTGCAGAATGATATATATTGTATTCTGGTGCTTTCAGTTGGTTGAGGATTACCGTGTCTGTTTTCTAGAGCCATGTTTCGCTTAGGCATATGAAGCCTGGTTTGAGTCGTTCAGAAGGTCGTGTATTATGGTGATTTTCTTCTTAGGTGATCTTGCATTTATTAGAAACCATTTTAATGGTTCAGGGTGTTCTTTCTGGTGTGGTTTGGAGTTGCATTTATTTATTTATTTGAGCACATTTTTATACCGCTCCTTCCAGTGATCAGCAGCGGTTTACATTTAACAATTAACTCTGCACAGATTAGCAGTTACATAAAACAGTCTTGGGTATTGGAGGTAGGGAGAGGGCTGTACTGTACCTATTTCTCTTTGTTTAAAATGATAGGGTATTATTGGTATAAGCTATTGAGACTGCTAAATGGAAATTACACTAACCTGGTAATTGTAGTTCCTGGAGGGTCCAGTTTAGTCCTCCAACATCGGGTAGTGCCCCTCCTCCTGCAGCCGGGAGACTGGACCAATCAAATCTTCTGTAGTATATATGCAGCAGGAGCTCCCAGAAGTCCCCAGTGTACTAGTAACAAAGCATACTTAACGAAGCAACACATTAGATTAATATACAAAATGACCTAATTAAAGAACAATTTGTTCCCCCCCCAAGGAATATCCAACCCCCTCCCCAAACGAGGAAGTCAGAACACTGCATTGCGCCGGCACCGACGCCTCAGGAATCAAAACACCGCTCCCCACCAGAAGTTCAGGAGCTGCCTGAACCCCCGAGACAGGGAAGAGCCTCTGCAAAAAACGCGGCTGCCACAGAGGGACCGAACGGCAAGAGGAACCGTCTTAATATCAACCGTTCGGAAAGGCGCGCCGCACCACATTAGCAGATAGTCGGGAGGGAAGGAGGACTAAACTGGACCCTCCAGGAACTACAATTACCAGGTTAGTGTAATTTCCATTTCCTGTTCGGTAATCCAGTTTAGTCCTCCAACATCGGGATGTAACAGAGCAGTTAAGACCGGGCGGGACCTTGCCATCCGGCGCGCAGAACCGCCGAACCAAAACAGGAATCCCGAGCCGCTGACACATCTAAGCGATAGTGTCTACTGAAAGCATGCAGAGACGACCAAGTGGCCGCCCTACAGATATCTGCCGGCGGAACCAGGCTATACTCCGCCCAAGAGGTCGCCTGAGCCCTAGTAGAATGAGCCCTCAGACCCTCCGGAACAGACCGCTGTTGCAACAGATACGCGGACGCGATCGCCTCTTTGAGCCATCTAGCAATGGAGGCTTTAGCCGCCGCTTCCCCTTTACGCGCACCCCCGAAGAGCACGAAAAGCCGGTCAGATTTCCGAAAAGACTCGGTAACCTTTAAATAACGATGGAGCGTACGACCCACATCGAGCCGGAGAAGACCTTTGTCCGTTGACCCGACAGATTGCGAAGAAAGCACTGGAAGAAACACTGCCTGATTCATGTGAAAGGGAGACACCACCTTTGGCAGAAAGGAAGGAACCGGACGGAGAACGATCCGATCCGCGGAAAAAGACAAGAAAGGCTCTCGACAGGACAATGCATGCAGATCTGAAATGCGCCGTGCCGAACAGATGGCTACAAGAAAAACCGCCTTCAGCGTGAGATCTTTCAGAGACGCCCTGCGCAGGGGCTCAAAAGGTTCACGAACCAGGGCCCTCAGAACTAAATTCAAGTCCCAAGGAGGAACGAAAACTCTGCGGGAGGGCCGCAAATGAAAAACAGCCGTAAGGAATCGGCGTACATCCGGATGAGCCCCGAGCAGACGACCCAAAACCTTGCCGCGGTAACACGAGATAGCCGCCAGCTGGACTTTTAGGGAACTAGCCGCAAGGCCCTTATCAAAACCATCCTGAAGAAAACTTAAAACGACGGGCACTGAAACCGTCGCCGCCCGGACTCCCCGCCGGGAGCACCAGTCTTCAAAAATCCTCCAAATCCGAACGTAAGTAAGAGAAGTGGACGTTTTCCTCGCCCGCAGAAGGGTAGAAATCACCGCGGGGGAGTAGCCCTTCCTTTTCAGCCGAGCCCTCTCAATGGCCAAACCGTAAGCGAGAATCGATCCACTTGGGGCATCCGCAAGGGACCCTGAAGAAGAAGATCCGGTAGAGCGGGCAGGAGCCAAGGAACGCCGTCGCTCAACCGGACCAGATCGGCATACCAGGGCCTCCGGGGCCAATCCAGGGCCACCAGTAACACGCGACCCCGGTGGCTCTCGATACGTTGTATGACCCGGCCGATCAGAGCCCACGGAGGAAAGACATAAAGAAGACCGGACGTTGGCCACGGCTGAATGAGAGCGTCGAGCCCCTCGGACATGTGCTCCCTTCGCCTGCTGAAGAAGCGCCCTGTCTTGGCTGATTGAAAGGTCGCCATGAGATCCATGATGGGTGGACCCCACCGCCGGACGATTTGTGCGTAAACCTGTGGGTTTAGCTCCCATTCTCCGGGGTCCACCCGCACTCTGCTGAGAAAATCGGCCTGGACATTGTCTACGCCCGCAATGTGAGCCGCCGAGATTGCTGGAAGGCGAGTTTGCACCCAGTTGAACAAGGCCGCCGCTTCTGCCTCCAGGGCCACGCTGCCGGTACCCCCTTGGCGATTGATGTAAGCTACAGTGGACGCATTGTCCGACAGGACTCTCACCGGCCATCCGAGAACCAGGGTCTCCAGGTCCACCAGGGCTAGCCGGACTGCCCGCAATTCGAGACGGTTGATCGACCAAGAGGCCTCCAGGGGAGACCATTCCCCCTGAGCAAAGCGGGACTCGCAGTGAGCCCCCCAGCCGGTTAAGCTCGCATCCGTCGTGAACGGAACCCACAGAGGAGGCTCCAAGGGAATCCCTCGCGACAGGTTCTCGGCGGAGAGCCACCACCGGAGGGATCGGCGAACCGTCTTTGGGCAAGGCAATCTCTTGTTCAGCGAGTCGAACTGGTTGGACCAATGTCGCAGAAGAGCACTCTGCAGCGGACGCATGTGGAAGCGCGCCCAAGGCACCACCTCCAAGGTCGCCGCCATCGTGCCGAGGAGCCGCAGGTACCACCACGCCGACGGAGCTGGCATCCCCCGGAAGAGACGGACCAGAGCCCGCAACGCCAGCACGCGTCGCTCTGGAAGGCACACCAAGCCCCTTGCTGTGTCGAAGCGGACTCCCAGATACTCGAGATCCTGTGACGGAGACAGACAACTCTTGCATTCGTTCACCACCCATCCGAGGGACCGAAGGAGATCCACCACCCTGCTCGTGACTTGCACACACTCCCGACTGGACTTCGCTCGAATCAACCAGTCGGCGAGATATGGATGGACCAGGATGCCCTCCTTGCGCAACGCCGCCGCGACTACAACCATTACCTTTGTGAAGGTGCGGGGAGCCGTGGCGAGTCCGAACGGCATGGCCCGGAATTGAAAATGGCCCCACGGGAGCGCAAAGCGGAGAAAACGTTGATGGGAGGGCCGGATGGGAATGTGTAAATAGGCCTCTGTAAGATCGAGGGATGTCAAAAATTCCCCTTGACGCACCGCTACGATGACTGACCGCAGGGTCTCCATGCGAAAGTGCGGTACTCTGAGAGCGCGATTCACGCCTTTGAGATCCAAGATCGGACGAAGGGAACCGCCCTTTTTGGGAACCACAAAATAGATGGAGTAGCGACCTGCGCCTCTTTCCAAGGGCGGGACCGGAACCACGGCCCCCAGAGAGAGAAGCCGATCCAGGGTCACGCGGATGTCCCGCGCCTTTTGAGCTCCCTTGCTGGGAGACAGAACAAACGAATCCGGAAGTGGGTGCGCAAACTCTAGGGCATAACCTTCTTCTATAATCTGCAGCACCCACCGATCTGACGTAATTTGGGCCCAAGAAGGAAGAAAGTCGCGCAAACGACCCCCGATGACCGGGTCTTCCTCTAGAGCCCGCCTCGTTTCATTGTGGCTTGCGATTAAAGGAAGAGGCCGAGGAAGAGGCGGCTCCGGAGAAGCCCCTTCCCGCTCCTCTGAAACCACGAAACCCTTGATGACGGGTTCCAAAACGACCGCGCTGCGAAGTCCACAGCCGGGAAGAACGAAATCTGCCCGCATCCCGAAACTGGCCGCGCGCTGAGGTGGACGACCTATTAAGCTTAGGCTTATCCTCTGGAAGCCGACCACCCTTAGACTCACCGAGATCCTTCACCAACTTATCCAGAGCCTCACCAAATAACAACCTGCCCTTAAAGGGTAGTTTACTGAGGCGAGACTTGGAAGAACCGTCGGCCGCCCAATTGCGCAACCAGATGGACCGTCGTGCCGCTACCATGGAGTCCATGCTATTAGCTAGGGAGCGTATTAAATCATAACACAGATCCGCCAAGTAGGCCGATCCCGACTCCACGCGGATAACGTCCAACAGCCCCTGTTGGTCCATACCGGACCCCGAGCGCAGGTGCTGCGACCATCGCAAACAAGCTCGAGCTACCCACGCCCCACAAATAGAAGCTTGTAACGATAAGGCGTTGGTCTCGAAGGCTTGCTTCAACAAATTATCAACCTTTTTGTCCTGAACATCCCTCAGGGCCGCGGCCCCTTCAACCGGGATGGTGGTTTTCTTAGTCACTGCCGAAACGGCAGCATCCACCCGTGGAGACTTAAACAAGTCCCTGTCCTTGTCTGCAAGGGGGTAAAGACGATTCATGGTCCGAATCCCTTTCAAAGCGGATTCCGGTTGCTCCCATTCCGCATGGATCATCTGCTCAACTACTCGGTGCACAGGAAAAACTACCTGGGCATCCCTGACCGCCTGAATGAGAGGATCCTCGAGACCCTCCTCCTCCAGCGGCCGCACCGCAGAGAGGTTAAGTGCTTGGAGAGACTCCGTGACCAAAGGTACCAGCTCGTCCCTTCGAAACACCCGAATGATGCGAGCCTGATCTTCCAGTTCTGGAAGCTCTCCGTCTTCTAACTCCTCCGCCTCAATATCCGGATCCCCCCCAGTCTCGGAATCCGGGAGGCAAAGGGCGCCCTGATCCTGGTCCCCCAACCCGGGCCGCTTGACCGCGGGTTGGGAAGACCGCTGAAACCCCCCCCGCGGATGCTGGGGGGAGAGAGGCGGGCCAAGCCTCCGGCAAATGACCAGACCGGCTTAAGCGGAAGGCCTGATGCATGAGAAGAACAAAATCCGGGGAAAAGTCTATAGGCGACGCTACCATAGCCGCCTGCTGGAGCTCAGGGACCGACGTATTAGACGCCGGGCCCAGACCAGAAGGAAGGATGCTCGGTGAAGGGACACTGTCCCCCGAAAGGGAAGGGTCCCCGGGCACATGCTGTTCCTTAATTTCAATAGGCAGCTCCAGTTCTGAAGAAACTGCAGCACAGCTCTTACAGATTCCAGAGTCAGTCATTGTACCTCTGCGGGAGCCACAAATTACACACTGAGGTTTGGCAGCCATGCCCAGGCCACCTGCTCTCAGGGAAAAATAAGGCAACAGGAACAGGGAAGCCCACACCAAGGGGACTAACCTTATTCAATTCAGCACAGTATTAAATTTAAAACCTTTTTTTTTTTTTTTTTTTACAGTAAACAAAATACTCCCCAGAATCCTAGGGGTGCCCTGAGCAAAATCGCCAGCAAAAGAAACCCCAAAAACACCAGGGGAACCCGTGCGCAAGTGTTAAAAAGTGCCCTTAAAAAGCACACTTTAGAAATCCAAAATGGCCGCCGCACTTTTTCACCCGCGGTAAAAAACGGCGCGAAAATACAAAGGTACCCAAATAATATGGAAAAGAAAGAAAACGACCCTCTAATACAGGGCAAGCGAAAAAAAGCAGGAAAAAGTGCAATTTGGAAGCCAGGGGAGCCGACAGAGCCTCTGCCCAAGCAAAGAACAGAGAGCTTAAAACAAGGAAAATTCCTACCAGCTCTGGGAACAGCAAGGAACTCAGCCCACTTCTCCAAGTGACAGGCAATGTTGCAGCCGGTATGGCTCTTCCCCGAACAGCCTTGGGGAGACCTCAACCCAGGCTTCAGAGATTCCCAGGCAGAAAGGCAGGAGCCCAAGGCAGCTCTGGCTTTCCCCAGAAAGTCTCCTGTGTCTTTTTCTTTTTTAAAGATACAGCTACCTAGCAAAAGAAATAGAATATAAAGGACCAGAAATAAACCCCAAAAGAACTAACTAACTAGTGTTGCTCCTTCAAGTGTCACTTAGCGTGCCCAGCAGGGGCACAGAAGTCCTCCAGCTGCAGGGACACTGGACACACTGGGGACTTCTGGGAGCTCCTGCTGCATATATACTACAGAAGATTTGATTGGTCCAGTCTCCCGGCTGCAGGAGGAGGGGCACTACCCGATGTTGGAGGACTAAACTGGATTACCGAACAGGAATAAGAAAAGGAGTTGGTTTGGTTGAAGGATTTGCAGATTAGAATGGAGAGTAGGAGGGCTGCTGAGATTGTAACAAATACAACTGTAATAATGTCAACAATGTGTTCTGGATATCTGAGAGATAAAATGTGATATAATATGTTCAAGTAGAACAGCGGTTGCAAGGTAATACAATGCATAGCACAGTTACTTACCTGTAACAGGTGATCTCTGGGAACAGCAGGAATAAGTCTTCACATATGGGTATCGTTGGTACCGACGGAGCCTGCGCGGGAACGCTCCCCAGCGTCCAAAAGGAAAGCTTTTGGGAGCATCCCACAGCGCCTGCGCGCTGCCTTCCCGCCTTTCCCAACCGCCTCTCTCCAGTTCGAGTTTTAAGCTGAGACAAAGAGAGAGAGAGAGAGGAAAGGAAAGATAGAGAGATACAACTCCTAGGGGAGGTGGGTGGGTTGTGAAGACTTATTCCTGCTGTTCCCAGAGATCACCTGTTACAGGTAAGTAACTGTGATATCTCCAGGAACAAGCAGGAATGAGTCTTCACATATGGGGACTCCCCAGGTAGAGATGCCAGGGAGATCCCCAAGGTTGTGAGTCCCTGAGAAGGGCTCTACCTCCCTCCATGGATCTCGGGCATCCAACCAGGGATGGGGGGTAGGAATTGTTTAAGTATGGAACAGGTGTTTGAGAACAGCCTGACCAAACAAGGCATCCCGGCGGGAGTCCTTGTCCAAGCAGTAATGGGCTGTAAAGGTATGAACCGAGGCCCAGGTGGCCGCTCGACAGATTTGGTCGATGGACACAGAGTTTAGATGAGCCATAGAGGCTGCCATGGCCCTCACATTGTGAGCTGTGACATGGCCCTCCAGAGAAAGGTTCTTACTCTGGTAGGCGAAAGAAATACACTGAGCAATCCAATTGGACAGAGTTCTCTTAGAGACTGGAAGTCATAAATGAGAGGGATCAAAAGCAACAAAGAGTTGAGAGGACTTTCTATGTTGCTTGTCCTTTGTAAGTAAAAAGCGAGCGCTCTCTTACAATCCAGGGTATGGAGATTCCTCTCTGCACTTGATGCATGAGGTCCTGGAAAAAAGACAGGTAAATACACCTCCTGATTCAGATGAAAAGGTGAAACCACTTTAGGCATAAAGTGTGGATTGGTCCTGAGGACTACCTTGTCATGATGGAATCTTGTATAAGGAGGATTAGCCACCAAGGCTTGCAGCTCACTGATGCGGCGAGCTGAAGTGACTGCAATGAGAAAAATAACCTTCCAGGAAAGAAATTTCAAGGAGGTAGTGGCTAAGGGTTCAAAGGGTGGCTTCATAAGCTGCCCAAGAACCAGATTCAAGTCCCATGCCACTGGAGGCGGTCTAATGGGAGGTTTAGTCAAAAGAAGGCCTCTCATGAATCTTGCTATAAGAGGATGAGAGGAAATAGGCTGTCCATTGAGAGGCTTAAGGGATGCTGCAATAGCACTCAAATGGACTCTTACTGAATTTGTTTTAAGGCCTGCATGGGATAAATGCAGCAAATACTCTAGTAAAGAATTCAGCGGTATTGCAAGAGGGTTAAGACCATTCTCTGCACACCAAATGGTAAACCTTTTCCATTTAAAAGCATAGGAACGTCTGGTGGAAGGCTTTCTGGAAGCATGAAGGATATCTTTCACTTGCTGAGAAAGTTGCAAATCTTGAAGGTCTAGGCCTTCAGCAACCAGGCCCTGAGATGAAGAGACTGGGGATTTGGGTGCCACAACATTCCCTCCTCCTGGGATAGGAGGTCTGGAGCAGATCCCAAGTCCAGGGAGGGAGCTTGAAAGAGATGCAGAAGTAGAGGGTACCACACTTGGCGTGGCCAATGTGGTGCTATGAGGATCATAGACCCCCTTGTCTTTCTGAAGCTTGAAGAGGGTCTTGGGAATTAGGGGAATGGGTGGAAAGGCATAGAGGAAGTCTTGCCCCAATGAAGGAGGAAGGCATCCCTGGCCTGAACTCCCTGACACGGAATCCTGGAACAGAACCAGGGAAGTTTGGCATTCCATGGACTTGCAAACAGGTCTATGTCTGGGGTTCCCCAAATTTGAAAGATTTTGGCTATCTGGTCCCCATGGAGGGACCATTCGTGTGGAAGCAGAACTTGACTGAGTCTGTCTGCCCAAGAGTTTTGAACCCCTGGAAGATACACTGCCATGAGATGGATTTGATGCTCTCTGGCGAAGGCCCACAATCTCAGAGCTTCGTTGCAAAGCGACAGAGAGCCAGTTCCTCCCTGCTTGTTCACGTAGAACATGGCTACTTGGTTGTCCGTGTGGATGAGGACTGTCTTGTAGCTGAGCAGGGTGTGGAAGACTCTGAGAGCTAGAAAAATTGCTCTGAGCTCTAAGAGGTTGATATGTAGAGATGTCTCCTGTGGAGACCAGATGCCTTGGGTGGAGAGATCTTGTAGATGAGCTCCCCAACCCCTTGGGGAGGCATCTGTTGTAAGGGTTGCTTTGGGTAACACCTGTTGAAAGGGGGACCCCAGCAACAGATTTTGGGTGGACTTCCACCATTGGAGAGAGCAAAAAAGGCAACAGGAGTTTGCTATTTTGTCTGACAGGCACCCTGATGCCTGGGTCCATTGGGTGGACAGAGTCCATTGAGCTGCCCTCATGTGAAGGCGAGCATAAGGGAACACATGCACGGTGGATCCCATGTGGCCTAACAGTTGTAACATCTCTCGAGCAGTTAAATGGGACTTTAACTGAATCTGGGAGGCTAACTGCACCAAGCGTAGGCAACGGGCCTGGGGAAGATAGGCCCTTGCAGTGGTGGTATCCAGTAAGGCCCCTATGAACTCTAGAGATTGAGTAGGGGTGAGATTGGATTTTGGGATGTTTATTACAAGTCCCAGATACTGAAGGATATGCCTTGTGCAGGCCAGGGAAGCCTGGGCCTCTGACTGGGATGGAGCTCGAATGAGCCAGTCGTCCAGATATGGGAATACAAATATTCCTAGAGTGCGTAGAAATGCAGCTATTACTGCCATGCATTTTGTGAACACCCTTGGTGTAGAGGGCAGACCGAAGGGAAGCACTCTGTATTGATAGTGCTTTCCTTGGAAAAGGAACCGAAGGAACCTTCTGTGTGTTGGATGGATGAGGACATGGGTGTACGCATCCTTGAGATCTAGAGAACAAAGCCAGTCCTGACTCTGAAGGTATGGAAGGAGAGTACCGAGAGAAGTCATCTTGAATTTCTCCTTGCATAGAAACTTGTTCAATTCTCTGAGATCTAATATGGGTCTGTAGCCCCGTTTTCTTTGGGATGAGAAAGTAGGGGGAGTAGAACCCTGAACCCTGTTGAAGAAGGGGTACCTCTTCTATTGCCCCTTGGGCAAGAAGGGTAGCAATCTCCTGACCCAGAAGGTCAAGGAGAGATGTTGGAGAATTGAACTGTCTCACCATGGTGTGAGGGGGAAGGTTAAAGAAATGAAGCTTGTACCCTTCCCTTATGATGGAGAGGGTCCATTGCTCTGCTGTGATTTGTTCCCATCTGGGAGCAAAGTGAGCTAACCTTCCTGGAATGGTGAGAGGCTCTGGATGTTCTAGAGCCAGAAAGGCTAAGTTCTCTAATGGTAAGTCAAAGGCCCTGAGGAGGCTGAGGCTGTTGGGCCGTAGCAGTCCTAGCAGCCTTAGGCTTGGCCTGTTTTGGTTGTTGCTGTCTCTCTGTAGCAAAATGACCTGCAGAAGATGCCTGCTGACCATAAGCAGAATAATATCTCCCTTTTTGGGGAAAAAATCCCTTTTTGAACAACCTTTTCTTAAAAGGAGCAGAAGTAGACTTTGAAAGTCTATCTAAAGCAGAATTTTCAGCATCCATCTGGGTGGCCTTTGCTTGCCAATCCTTGCCAAAAAGGTTTTCACCTGTACAAGGAAGGTTTCCTAGTCCATCCTGAACCCAGGGTTCCAAATCAGAAGTTTGTAACCAAGCAACTCTGCGTGCACCTATGGCAATAGCCGAGGCTCTGCTGGCACCTTCAAAAGAGTCAAAGGCTGCATGGTTGGAAAACTTGGAAACATCCTGGACAGGTTTGAGCCAGGTGAGGAACTCCTCCCTTTTATCTTCTGAAATAAAAGGAGACAAAGTTTGCAGATGATCTGTAACTTCTTTTAGAAACATCCCCATATAGAGACTATAGGAGTTGATTCTGGCAACAAGCATATTGGCTTGGAAAATTCTCCTGCCAAAGGCATCTAAGGTTCTGCATTCTCTTCCTGGAAGAGTAGAAGAGTGCCTTTTTGTACTCTTTATCTTCTTCATAGCAGACTCCACCACAATGGAGTGGTGAGGAAGCTGAGTCTTATGAAAGCCAGAACAAGGAGGAACACGATACATGGTGTCCAACCTACGAGAATGAGGGGAGGTGGTGAGAGGAGTCTCCCATATGCCCAACATGTGATCATAAAGAATCTCATGTATTGGTAGAGTGGCTGCCTCTTTAGGAGCCTTAGGATATTGTAAAATATCTAATTTTTTGGCTCTAGGCTCTGTCTCAGGGGCCACTGAGATGGAAAGGCCCCTGGCCACTTCCCTAATGAAGTCTTGAAAAGACAAGTCTTCTGGAGGAGACATTCTCCTTTTTGGAGAAGAGGGCTCCTGAGGAAGGATCACCGATGCTTCGACAGAGGCCTCTGATTCATCAGAGCCTTCAGAGGAATCGAAGTATCGCCTATCTGGATGCTCCTGCAGAGCCCGATACGCGTACCGGGTGGTATCGACATCGGGAGTGATCAGTACCGATGGGCATCACAGAGCAGTGTACCGCTGCAGTCGACACCGAAGCCGATGTCAATGCAATCGGTACCGGCACCGGAACCGATGTCGGTACCGGTGCCGGAGTCAGTACTGACAACGGAGTTTGTTGCGGTACCGAAGGCGTCGCAGCTTGTATGAATGCCGTAATGGCACGCTGTATGGTCAGGATATTCTGATCCATAGACGCCACCAATGTCTGGATGTCGGTACCAGTGGGAACCACCGGTACCCCAGAACATGGCAACAGGTGATCGGTCGAGGCCGAGCCATCGATGTCAACCTGTGACCCCATAGATAAAGCTTTGGAAGCCGGAGCCTCCCGCCGGGGTAATTTTGCCGGTGCGGATTCCTTGAGAGCAAGCCCGGAGGCATCTCGATACTTAGAGGGAGATCTACCCTTTGAGGACCGGCTGGACTTAAGTTTGGTTACCTGAGATCCATGGGAGGAAGAAGCAGCCCTGGAAGACGTCGATGCCACCGAAGCTGCATCAGAGGGAAACAGGGTACTGAGCTTGGCTGCTCGATTCTGTAAACCTCTGTTAGACATCATGGAACAGGACTCACAATCCGTAATGGAGTGGTCAGGACCTAAACATTTTAGACACCATTCATGGGTGTCGGTAACAGAAATAGTGCCGCTGCACTTCGTGCACTTTTTAAACCCGGAGGCGGGCTTTTCCATGAGGAAAAAATTTTCCTAGGCCTAAGGCCAAAGAAAGAAAAAATGCACTAAAGTGAGAAAAACAGTAGTTTTTTTTTTTTTTTTTTTAGAATAAAGAAAGAAAAGACCGGCGGTACCGGTCCAGCGTCGAGAAGGCAGACACGCGACCAAAGAAAGTAAAAGAAAATAAAGAAATTCTTCAGTGGTGACAGGAACACGACCTGCTGGCTCCGCGGAAAAGAAGAACTGGAGAGAGGCGGTTGGGAAAGGCGGGAAGGCAGCACGCAGGCACTGTGGGATGCTCCCAAAAGCTTTCCTTTTGGACGCTGGGGAGAGTTCCCGCGCAGGCTCCGTCGGTACCGACGATACCCATATGTGAAGACTCATTCCTGCTTGTTCCTGGAGATCAAGTAGTACTAACGATACAAAGTGATACAAGGAGATACAATGTGGTCAGTGGGGATAACAGGTCAGTACAGCGAGAAGTATGTAACGACCGAGTTGCGTTCTGTTAGGAATGTTGAACTTTGCAGTACAAAGTGCATTGCAGCAGTCAAGAGTAGTTACTCACCTGTAACAGGTGTTCTCCAGGAGCAGCAGGAATCAGTCCTCACATAAGGGTGATGTCAGCGCTGACGGAGCCCCCATGTGGAGCATTTCCCCAGCTTTCAAAGAAAGCCTTTGGGAATGCAGCACACCTGAGCGGTCCCCTTCCCGCCCAAGGGTGCCATCTTGCTCAGTCAGATGACATAGCTAAAAGACAGCAAAAAATCAAAATGAATGATATGACTGCAACTCCAGGGGAGGAGGGAGGGTCATGAGGACTGATTCCTGCTGCTCCTGGAGAACACCTGTTACAGGTGAGTAACTACTCTTTCTCCAGGAACAAGCAGGAAGTCAGTCCTCACATATGGGACTCCCCAGCTCTAGGCTATCGGGAACCCAAAGCTGAAAAAATGGCTCCCTCTCAAGAGCCTCAGCATCCGTGATAAGAATATCCCGTGAGAACGCCCCCATACGGTAGCCCAACACAAGAGCCGGAGGGTAGGAGTTGCCTAAACCTCAAAAAGATTATGGAGTACTGCCTGTCCAAAAGCACTGTCCCTCCGGGACTCTCACTCCAGGCAGTAATGTGCTGCAAAAGTCTGGCTTGAAGACCAAGTTGCGACCCGGCAGATGTCTGCCAACGGAACAGAGCAGAGATGAGCTACTGACGGGGCTGTCGCCCTGACACGGTGGGCCGTGACACGACCCTGCAACGGGAGGTCGGCTGCCTTATACGCCCAGGTGATACAATCTGCTACCCAAGTGGACAATGTACGCTTGGAGACAGGTAACCCCATCTTATTAGGATCAAAGGAGACGAAGAGCCAAGTAGCCCTTCGATGCCTCCGTGTACGTTCTATGTAAAAAGACAATGACCTCTTACAGTACAGGGTATGCAAGACTGTTTCAGCCCGGCTGGCATGCGGCCTGGGAAAAAAAGTCGGAAGTACCACCTCCTGATTGAGGTGGAAAGAGGGGACCACTTTTGGAAGGAACTTGGGATGGGTACGGTCTATCAGAAACCAGAGCTTGTAGTTCACTCACACGTCTGGCCGAGGTAAGAGCCACCAGGAAGAGCGCTTTCCAAGAGAGGAAGCGCAAATGGCAAGTTGCCATCGGCTCAAACGGTGGGCGAGTAAGTTGCTGCAAGACCATGTTCAAATCCCACTCAGTCGCCGGTGGACGAACCGGAGGCTTGAGAAGAAGCAGACCTCTGAGAAACCGGGACACCAAGAGGTGAACAGACAGAGACTGCCCTTCCACCGGTGAGTGGTGCACTGACAAAGCACTGAGGTGGACCCGTACAGAGTTAGACTTAACGCCTAGGTCTGAAAGGTGAAGTAGATACTGCAGTACTACTGGCACAAGGCAAGAGAAAGGGTCTTCAATGCGCTGAGCACACCATACCATAAACCTACGCCACTTGAGGGCATAGGATTTTCTGGTGGACTGTCTCCTAGAGGCCAATACCACCTCCTCAAACTCCTTAGGTAGGAGTAAGGGAGTGAAAATTACCCTTTCAGCAGCCAGGCCATCAAATTGAGGGACCTGAGATTGGGGTGCAGAAGGGAACCCTGCTCTTAAGACAGGAGATCGTGTTGCAACCCCAGAGGGATCGGAGTTTCCACGGCCAACTGCAGCAGAAGTGGATACCACGGCTGCCTCGGCCATCTGGGGGCTACCAGAATCACCGAGGCCTTGTCCCAGAGAATCTTGAACAGAGTTCGGGCCACCAGGGGCGTGGGAGAAAACGCATACAGGAGGCCCGTAGACCAAGAGATCAGAAAAGCATCTGCTGCCATCCTCAAGGGATGCGGCTGTCTGGAGCAGAACCTGGGCAGCTGACGGTTCAGTGGACTGGCAAAGAGATTGATGGATGGAAGTCCTCAGCAGAGGAAGATCTATTGGAGCACCATTGGATTCAACTGTCATTGGTGAGGCAGGAGAATCCTGCTTAGCTTGTCTGCTAGGAAGTTTTCTTGACCAGGTAGATAAACCGCTTTGAGAAACATACCCTGCCTGACCGCAACGGAGCAAAGGGCCAGAGCCTCCTGGCACAGGAGTCTGGACCCTGTGCCCCCTTGTTTGTTCATACAGAACATTGCAATCTGATTGTCCATCTGAACTAGGACAGACTGGTGAGAGAGGGCATGAGAAAATGTTTGCAGAGCTAAGCGGATTGCTTGCAGCTCTAAAAGATTGATTTATGTTTATGTTTGTTTATGTTTATTTCGCTTGTGCTCTCGAGGAGACCAAGGCCTTGAGTGCACGTGCCCTGGCAATGTGCACCCCAGCCCTTTAAGGAAGCATCAATCATCAGCACCTTTGTGTGTGCTAGAGCCTGAAAAGGTACCCCCCTGAGAAGGTTTGGGAGATGTAGCCCCACTGTAAGGAGTCTAAAGGTGGATTGGACACCTTTACTCTGTCTCAGAGGTTGCCTGTGGCCTGCGTCCACTGATTTCTGAGGCACCATTGAGCAGCCCGCATGTGCAGACGGGCATTCGGAGTCACATGTACAGTGGATGCCATGTGGCCCAGAAGCCGCAGGTAGTGCCTGGCAGAAACATGAGAACTGCGTTGGTACTGGTTGGCCAAGTCCATCAGTCTGTGGGCCCTGTCTTCGGGCATGTAAGCTCTTGCCTGCAGGGTGTCTAATCTTGCCCCTATAAACTCTAGGTTCTGAGAGGGGAGCAAAGTGGACTTTACGTAGTTTATGACAAAGCCCAGATGCTGAAGAAGAGAGACAGTGCGAAGAGTGGCTTGTGTGGCCTCCTGGAGAGACTAGCCCCTGATGAGCCAGTCATCCAGGTATGGGAAGACAAAAATTTCCTGATTCCTGAGATAAGCCGCCACCACCGCCAGGCATTTGGTGAAAACCCTGGGGGCAGAGGTTAGACCAAAGGGAAATACCCTGTACTGAAAATGGTTTCCTCCCACCACAAATCTGAGTATTGTCTGTGGTCTAGATGAATGAGGATGTGAGTATAAGCATCCTTTAGGTCTAAGGAGCATAGCCAGTTTCCCTGCTGGAGGTAAAGCAGCAGTATACCAAGGGTAAGCATCTTGAACTTTTCCCTCTCCAGAAACTTGTTTAGGTTTCGCAAGTCTAGGATAGGCCGGAGGCCTCCTGTCCTTTTTGGTACCAGGAAGTACCTGGAGTAGAAGCCTTCCCCTTTCAGGTGGTGAGGCACCGGTTCCACCGCCTGTTCCTTTAGAAGATTTGCTAACTCCTGAAGGAGGAGGTTCCTGTGTAGAGGGAGTCCTAAGGCTCCCCTGGATAGTAGGAGGGGGGTAGCTGGTGGAAGTGGAGCACGTAACCCTTTCGGAATATGCTCAGTACCCAGGTATGCCCTGTGATTGCTGGCCACCTGTAGGCGTACAGGATCAGTCGACCTCCTGTGCTGAGTGGAGCCACCAGCGGAAGAGAGGCTATGCTGTGGAAGTCAAAACCCCGCTCCCAGCTGTGCAGGAGCCGGAGCTGGTGGCTTGGGGGTCTTCTGCCTATGGGGCCCATGCCCCTGCCCCTTGGCCTGCTGGAGAGCTGGAGAGGCCTGATACTGAGGGTAGGTTTTGTAGGCAGCACTTTTCCTTGGGGAAAAAGGGCTTTTTCCCGAGCCCTTCTTTTTTTGAGAAGGAGCAGAAGTCTTTCTGGACAGCCTTGTCCTGGTGAGAGTCTCAGTCTTGATTTCTGCAGCCTTTTCAGTCATGGGCTTACCGAATAGGTTGTCACCTCGGCACAGGACATCGACCAATTTGTCCTGCACCCATGACTCCAGGTCGGATGACTGTAGCCAGGCCTGATGGCATGCACCAATGCAGGCTGCGGCTACCCGGGCCGAAGCCTCAAAGCCATCATAGGCTGCTCGAGAGATAAACTTCGAACACTCTCGGATTCCTGTAGACAAGGCTTTGAACCTCTGCAAGGGTTCCTCGGAGAGGCCAGCTGAGAACCCGGCAATCTCCTTTGCCAGGTCCCGTAAGTACATGCCCATGTACAACTGGTAAGTCTGGACACGGCAAGATAGCATAGAGCCCTGGAAGCACTTTCTACCGAGGTCATCCAGGTTACGGGCCTCCCGGCCAGGAGGCACCAAGGAGTGCATCTTCTGACTCTTCAGTCGGTGCATGGCTGATTCCACAACCATGGAATTGTGCGGTAGCTGCGCCTTTTGGAACCCAGGGCTCTTTCGGACTCAATAAACACACTACCAACTCTACTATCCTATATCCTCCCAATAGTAAACCTCTCACTCACTCAAGGATACCTTCCATCCCCGCTCAAACATGCACAAATACGTCCAATTTTAAAGAACTGCAAACTAGATAAAACTTTGCCAACATCATATAGGCCCATTTCTAGTATACCATTCTTGGCCAAAGTAATTGAAAAGGTAGTGCAACTACAGACACAGGAATTCATAGACTTATCTTACCCACTCGATGAACAACAATATGGTTTCCGGCCCCGCCATGGAGTAGAAACGCTTCTAGCAGTATTAATAGATACACTCCTAAAAGGAATTGACAATCACAAACAGGCATACATTCTCCTCTTCATTGACATATCAGCAGCTTTTGATAGCGTGCATCACTCAATATTGCTCAACAACCTAAGACAGTTAGGCATAAACTCCACCGTACATAAATGGTTCACATCTTATTTACATAACAGAACACAAAATGTAAGAGCAGGCAATCAAACATCCAACACATACAAACAAGAAATAGGTTTACCACAAGGTTCAGCACTGTCAGCACTACTTTTCAATATCTATATAAAACCAGTCTGCAATATCTTTAAAAAATTTGGAGTACAATATCACCTTTATGCGGATGATATTATGATGTACATACCTTTTACGATTCCTAACCTACCGATTCAACTTCTATCAGACTGCTACAATGAAATTACATACTGGCTAAAAACCCAAAACCTCCACATAAACCATGCTAAAACCGAAGTCCTAATCGTTACAAAAAACCAAACATTCACTCCTCCAACCCATATAACACTACAAAACCAAGAAATTAAAATAAAAAATGAAATAAGATATCTAGGTGTCATTTTAGATACACACCTTACTATGGAAACGCACATTAGAAATACATTAAAGAAAATCTACTTCAAACTCAAAATCCTCAAGCAATTACGCCCCCTTGTATTTATACAAGATTTTATCAATATAATCCAGGCTACCGTAACTCCACACTTCGACTTCGCTAACTTAATACTTATAGGCATTTCAAAACAAAACATCAAAAGGATCCAACTTGCGCAAAATGCCGCAGCTAGAATTATATTAAAGATAAATTCACTGCAACACATTACACCGATACTGGCATCCCTTCACTGGTTACCAATACATAGCAGGATAACATACAAAACAATAATAACTACTTTCAAAGCCCTAAATGACATGGCCCCGAAGACACTCTGTAACCTAATAAGCAAAGAACCACCTAAGACCACTCATAGAAAAGGACAATCAAATAAACTTAAGATGCCAAAAGAATATATACGAACTCACAAATCAACAAATAATAGAGCCTTTTCCCACATAGCCCCAACAGTCTGGAACTCTTTACCAGAAGACTTACGTTCACTAACAGAGATAATAGAATTCAGAAAAAAATTGAAAACCTATCTATTCACTAAACACTATAATACCATAGAAAACCCTCCACTCAACTTAGATAAAGGATAAACATGAATCTGCCCAAAATCAAGATTATACCCCCTTCTATAATCAATATGTACAAACTTAAATGAATAGTCATTCCATTCCTATGCATTGATACCCTACTTGTATATAGTTACAACTGTTTTAGAGACAGTACTTCTGTTTTAGAGACAGAACTTCTGTTTAAATTGTAATACAGTGTTAGTTGATTTACTGAATCATTCTGTTTAACCTTTAAACCCTTTGTTGCACAAGTTAAGATGTTCTATGTAAAAAGTTATAATTGTTCTATGTAAAACAAGCTCTGCATTGTTAATTGTTGTTAATTGTACACCGCAACTGATCGCTGGAAGATGCGGTATATAAATAAGTGTTAAATTAAATTAAATTAAATTAAATAAATGGAATCGACCTGTTTGCTAAGGACCGGCGCCGAGGCCGGTGCCTCCCACATACGGAAGAGCAGCTGTTCCAGCATCGGAGGAACCGGTACAGTAAAGGCTTCCTTCGGAGGAAAATCATACTGGAGGGCATCGAGCTCCTCGGCTCGAGGCTCCTCCTCGGCGTCCGCAGGGAATGCCAAAGCCTTGGCCATGCCCCTCATGAAGTCCGAGAACCGGGTATCCTCCGGGGGGGGGGGGGGCGGGGGGGGGGGACCATGTCCAAGGCTCGGACTCCGGGGAGTCCGAAGGGACGCACCAGGTCCGGAAGGTTTCAGGAGACTTCTCGTCCTCCATCTCCCACGCCGACTCTTCCGAGGAGGACTCGAGCGGCTCTGGCCGTGTGGGCCTCGGAGCCACCCGCCACGACGCCGAGGGTACCGGTGTCAACGACCTCAGCCCCGCACGGAACGTTGAGGGGGACCTTGGCTGAGGATCGACTCGAGACTTGATGGATTCGAGGATCGGCTCGGCCTCCAGGGTCGACTTAGACATCAAGGTCCCGGTAGTTGGGGCAGATGCACCGGTCAGACCGGTGATCAGTACCTGCTGCTGTTCCATGAAGGCAGCCAAGCTGCTCTCCAAGGCCGTCAACCTGAGTCCGAGCTCAGGAGACACAGCAGCCCCCGACTCAGGCCCCAATGACATCGGTTCCCCCGGAGGAGAGTCCACGAGAACAACAGAATTTACATGACTCGGGGACTCCGGCTCCATGCGAGGTAGTTTGGACGGCCTCTCCGACTCAGAGAGCCCAGGGCGGTGGTCAGGGCTATGCGACCTGGCCCTCGAGGACCCATGGGCCTCCACTTACGCCACCCTCACGAGCTTATTCTTCCTTTTGTGCTCTCAGGTGGGAGACCCCCTCTCAGAGGAACCACGACGGCGCTCAGGGTCAGACTCCCGAGATGTCGAGGCCTCTGACGAAGTCCGGGCCCGGACGGACACAGACTCTGAAAAAATTCTCTCACTTTGATGCTGACGGCTCCGAAGTGCCTTCGATGAGATTTTGCCGCACGGGCCACAGACCAGTGGGTCATGGTCGGACCCGAGGCATCGGAGGCAGCAGTCATGTGTGTCGGTGAGAGACATAAGTTTCTTGCACCGATCACATTTTTTGAACCCACTGGCAGCCATCAGGGGAAAAAGGGCCCCTGCAAGGTCAAAAGACCGGGCTGCCAGTGAAAATAACAGAAAAAGCACGAACGCTAGTCACAAAGGACAAAAAACGAAAAAGAAGTTCCGGACTCGATACCGGTGTACCGAGCCCAGGCGGGACAGGGAACCGGAGTCGAACCGCATAAAGAAACGCGAAAAATCACAGGAAAAAAAATCTACTTTTCCTGGGTGTCACGAACTACGTCCGTTGGGCTCCGCGGAAAAAGAAAGACTGAGCAAGATGGCACCCTTGAACAGGAAGAGGACCGCGCAGGCGCGTTGCATTCCCAAAGGCTTTCTTTGAAAGCTGGGGAAATGCTCCGCACGGGGGCTCCGTTGGTGCCGACGTCACCCTTATTTGAGGACTGACTTCCTGCTTGATCCTGGAGAAACTCAAATACGGAATAGCGTAGGAACTTACATGTGTATCTTGGGGTGCTTCAGGTTCGCGCCTAAGTGCCGCGCCAAAGGGCCCTTGGTGAAGCCCTCAGGCATGGGCGTACCTTCGCACCATTTAATTTGCAGGAGAAAGCGGCGCCTGATAGGTCTTGGCTGTGGGGAGCGGGAAGGAGCTCACCTGCCCGCTCCCTTCTCTGCGGATGATCGGGTGGCTGGCGGCTGAAGTTTTTGCGCCCTTTAATTTGCAGGAGAAAGCGGTGCCTGATAGGTCCTGGCGTTGGGGAGCAGGGAGGAGTTCACCTGCCCGCTCCCTTCTGCTGCGGCCAATCGGGTGGCTGGTGGCTGGCTGCTCAATGGAGTTCACTCTGAGGAGGTGGTTACCAGTGGACTGCCGCAGTGATCTGTCCTTAGTCTGATTCTTTTTAACATCTTTGTTGGTGATATTGCAGAAGGGCTTTCAGGGAAGGTTTGCCTCTTTGTGGATGATACCAAAATCTTGCCAGGTCCTTCCTCATAGTGGGACCTATGGATAGCGGAGGTGGTGAATTACCTTTATTCTCCTTTTATTATTATTATTAATATTTTGGATAGCTAAAATGAAGGAGAGCTGATGCTGATATAGGGTGGGAACCACAACGGCAAAAGGTTTCTTGTTGACATATTTTTTATTTGAAATGTTTTTGCCCGTTAAGTCTGAGACCTACCAGTTGCTTTGTCTATAGGGCTTGAATTGATTGCTGAAGTCTGTTTGAAGTTTCTACTTGAATACATCAGTTTGTGGATACTAATATACTTTCAGGTTAAACGTGCAGAGTTGTGTTTTCTTTTTGACAAAAATTTTTGCTCTGTGATAAATTTTGACCATTACTATTTTTGTGAAATATTTTTTATTTGGACATCTGATCTTGTATCACTTAATAATTTCATAATGTGGCTCAATTCTCTTAAACCGAACATTTGTTTCACTGCACAAATAGATCCACAAAGCATTGATTTTCTAGATATGACGGTATATGTTGAAGCGGGTGAATTGAAAACTACCTTGTTCCGTAAGCCAGTGCAACGTAACAGCTTGCTCAATTTTCGGAGTTTCCATCCAGGTCCCCTTCGCAGGGGATTGCCATTTGGCCAATTTCTTAGGATACGGAGATTATGTCATTCGTTGTATGAATTTAAATGACATGCCTTCGATCTGAAAAATCATCTCCTGTTTAGGGGTTATCCTCCCCTAGTAGTGGATAGAGCACATCATAGGGCACTTCATGTACAGCGAGATTGGCTGTTGGATCCACAATTCTTAACATCAGCATCTCAAACCCCTGAATCTGTGGTGGGAGTTCTACCGTTTACTGAAAGCAGCTCTGAGGTTGTATGGATTCTTCACACTCATTGGTCCATACTACGGTTACATCCATGCTTTGATAAATTTTTGATGATTGCTTATATTAGGGGGTCTAATTTAAGTGACCTTCTGGTGAGATCATCTTCATCGGTGGACAGGCCGACCGAACCACTTCTGACTTTACGAGGTCATGAACCTTGCAATAATTGCAACTATTGCTCCATGACGACTACAGGGGTCGTGTGGCAGCATCCAACTACGGCTCGTGAGTATGTCCATCGGTGGAAAACTAATTGCCTTTCATCTTTTGTAGTATATATTCTGCAATGCCCATGTGATTTATTGTATGTGGGCAGGACTATTCGCCCCATAAAAAAGAGGCTTGCAGAGCATGCCTCGAGGCTACGTCAGCAGATCCTATCGGCACCTGTGGTTGACCACTGCATAAGTCATCACCATACATTTGGGGAGTTACAATGGACCATTATTGATCAAATTCCCTTGGACCCGTGTGGGGGTGACCGGCTTTCTAGACTTCAATGGTTTGAACAACGTTGGATCTTTAAATTTAAAACTATGCACCCTAATGGATTGAATTGTGAGATTGATTGGTCTAGCCTCCTATGAAAGTTAGCGATAACATCATGGGACATCCTTTGTCAAGATTAGCCAATGTTAGTAGGGGTTCTCCTGTCAGTGGGGTGTGCCCCGTTTCCATTGGTTGGTTCTCCTTACATATGGGTCGTCCTTTCAGCCTATTCTGACAATTATGATCCTCAGCTGCTTGACGGCGTCTGATGGCATTTTGGCACAGTTGCTTGTGAATTTGGTGGTGAAAGCACTTGATACAGGGATTTTTCCCGAAACCTGCACATCGTGTGAAGGGACTGATTTCAATGGCAACGATGAGAACAAATTTTCACTTCAAATATGATAGATAAGTGTCGCATTTACTTTAAACACTAAGTTGGTGAACCGTTTTATGAGTAACAGAAGCTTACCGTCAGGTGTGGATGGATTCTTATTCCATTCCTCCCTCGGTATGCTCCGACAAAAAGTGTTAAGAATTTGGGGACTTGTAACAGTGAATTCATCCTTTTCTATGTTGTAGTTTTATTCACTGGAATAGGGTTTGGTTTTCATGATGTAGGGTGGGAAGCAACCCTGAGTCTCAGAACAATAATAAAGAAACATAAATAGAAAAAAATAAAGTAAGGAAGAAAACAGGAAAAGAATAGAAGATTCTTGTGCTCGCTGGCATTGGTGAGGGACTTGAACTCCTCCAGGTATTACTCTGCAAGCAGTCTCCAGGGCCCTGAGCCTAGATGCCCTCCTACTGTTATTTCAACTGAAACTCCAATTCTCCAATTGGGTCCAGGAGCTCACAAACCAGATCAGCCCTCCTGCAGAGATGCTGTCACCATCTGCTGGAGACAGAGAATAGTGGAGAACATGTGGCTGCACAGTGACTAATATAGGCCAGAGCTCCACAGTTCTATAATCTCAGTCTCTATCTGCTGACTAACGGGCATAATCCATGGATTCTGGACTGGTCTGGTGGATGATAAGGAACAGCCTCCCAGTGAAGTTGGTGGAGATGAGAACTGTATCCAAATTCAAGAACGCACGAAACAAGCACAGACTATCTCTGAGAAAAAATAGGGATTGTCAAGCTCAGTAGTTGGTAGGGATGGGCAGACTGTAGATAAGAATTACAGTGGAGCTCTAAGGGACCGAGTAGTAAGAGGGGATGGAGCATCCAGACTCTGGAGTTTACCTACACCGTGGACAACAGAGGTCACCATGAACAGACTTTGAACATACCTCTGAATAGGCTCCATTTTGATCTGCACAAACTACATTTTGTTATCGCATAAAGGAAAAAGGCAGAAAATTGCTGTTTTTCCATAGGAAGCTGTCTCAAAAAGGGGAAATGGCTCTGCAAGTTTAATAGCTGCTCAAAGGAATAGAAGAAAGCTAGGCAAAAAATAGAAGTTACAGAAAGACAACAGGGTTTCACCAGTGCAGGCCTTTTATTCTAAATACAGGGGGGGGGGGCGGGGGGGGGGGATGATGCATTACAGAGTCCACCAACTCCCCCTCCCCTTCAGTGCAAGACAAGTAGTGCTTATGCCGGCTTTAGCAACTGTCCAAGAATATCTTCAATTGTCTGAAAATAGTTGCAGATATCTGAAATATTTGATCTTTGCCTGATCCTCTCAGTCAAGGGGGCGGGGGTTAAAGGGGCAGCAAGACTAACACGCAGAATGATATGGCCCTCCAAAGGGCATGTCCACTCAGAATCCTCCCCCTCCTGACCTGGCATAAGCATATCAGACAGATCCCACTCTCATGACCACAACATTCAGGACAGAGTCTAAGATGTGACTAGGCCAGTACCATCACAAAAGACAAGTGTCAAAGAAGTCAGAAGTAATACAATGCCTGCAACTCTGAAAATCGCCTCGCCGAACAGATGACCATCAAACATACCGTCTTCAAGGCAAAACCCTTAACCTATGCCTGTTGCAAGGGCCTCAATAGCACGCTAGCCAATGCTCCTAAAACCAACTTGAGCTTCCCCAGAGGCAGGTCTTGTCAGACAAATCTGATTGATTTCTTTGACTGGGTGACCAGGGAGTTGGACCGAGGGAGAGCTCTAGATGTGGTGTATTTAGATTTCAGTAAAGCCTTTGACACTGTTCCTCACAGGAGACTTATAAACAAACTGAGCACCCTAGGGATGGACCCTAAACTTACTGCTTGGGTTAGAAATTGGTTTGGTGGGAGGCGACAAAGAGTACAAGTAAATGGAGCTCACTCTGAGGAGAAGGATGTTACCAGTGGTGTGCCCCAGGGATCTGTCCTTGGTCCCATTCTTTTTAACATCTTTGTTAGTGATATAGCGGAAGGGCTGTCGGGTAAGGTTTGCCTCTTTGCAGATGATACCAAAATCTGCAATAGAGTAGACACCCAGGAAGGTGTAGATAACATGAGGAGGGATCTAGCTAAGCTTGAAGAATGGTCTAGAATTTGGCAGCTGGGATTTAATGTTAAAAAATGTAAGGTCATGCATTTGGGCTGCAGCAATCCAAGGGAGCAATACAGTATAGGAGGTGAAGTACTTTTGTCCACTAAAGAAGAGCGGGACCTAGGCATGGTTGTGTCTGATGATCTTAAAGTAGCTAAACAGGTAGAAAAGGCGACGGCAAAAGCTAGAAGGATGCTTGGGTGCATACGGAGAGGAAGGCTAGCAGAAAAAAGGAGGTGATAATGCCTCTGTATAAGTCTTTGGTGCAACCTCATTTGGAGTATAGTGTGCAATTCTGGAGACCGCACCTTCAAAAGGATGTGAACAGGATGGAGTCGGTGCAGAGGGTGGCTACTAAAATGATTAGTGGGCTTCATTATAAAGCATATGAGGACAGACTTAAGGATCTTAATATGTACACCTTAGAGGAAAGACGGGATATAGGTGATATGATTGAGATGTTTAAATACCTCCGTGGCATAAATGTTCAGGGAGAGAGCCTCTTTCAATTGAAAGCAAGTTCTGCTACGAGGGGACATGGGATGAGGGTGAAGGGAGATAGATTCAGGAGTGATATGCGGAAATATTTCTTTACGGAAAGAGTAGTGGATCCGTGGAATAGTCTCCCAGTGGAGGTGGTAGAGATGAGGACAGTAACTGAATTCAAAAAAGCATGGGACCAACACAGAGGATCTCTAAAGGTAAAAAGTGGACTGTTGTAGTTGTTGATATGGAAGGACAGACTAGATAGGCCATGTGGACTTTTTCTGTCATCATGTTTCTATGTTTCCCCGGTGGAATTAATATCCTATTGTTAGGGAAATCAGAATCTTATATATATGTCCTTTGTAATAATGATGCTTAGTTTGGGTGCATATGCAGGAGGCCTGCACAGGAGAAATTGGAGTCTTGTGGAGATCGGAGTCCTATGTGTGTGCCCTTTGTACATTCTGGTGGGTTGGAAAAAGGAATGTGCTGTGTGGGCTGAACTGATTGTTCTACTCAAGGATGACTTGTTTTTGCATTGGTTGCTGATGAACTGTGGTGGGCCCCCAGAGGATGGGTGGATGACGTATGACTATGTTTCTAAGAATGTATAAAAGTACTGACAATCCCTCCACCCTTTGGAATAAACTTGCATACTGTCCTTCTGTGTGGTCTGTGTGTTTATTCCCCTGGATTCCAGCCAGCCGGAACAGCACACCGCAGATGAAGGGTTCGGGATTTCCTGGCCTGGAGTGACCAATAACACGCAGACCCATTACATTTGGTGTCAGAAGTGGGATTCTCCCGCTGGCCCAAGGATCCCTGTGCTTTGGTAGCACGGTTTAAATTAAAACTGGTATTCTCCCTTTGGTTGGGAGTGTCCCTATTGCTTTGGTAGCACGGTTAAATGGTAATTAAATGGTAATTAAGACTTTCCTGTTCCCTGGGCGGGAATCGGTGGGAAAGCTAGATTTTTTTTCTTTCTCATCTGCGGCTGCTGTGCAGGCTGTGTGCTTGTGTGTCTGGCCAGCCGTGTGCTTGTTGTGAATTAATTAGAGGATGGGGGGGTCCCAAGGTGAGGGGACCACTCCAGAATCCGCGTGAATGTATGTTCTGCTATATGTTGTGATAAGTTTTAAAACTGCAGCTAAAAAACAGCCATTCTACATAAATTGTCAGTGTAAGTTACAGGATTCTGCTGAATAAGTCTGTTAGAATGCTTATCTCTGTGCCTATACGACACCCCCCCCCCCCTCTCTAGAACTGATGATTCCGTGTCCCTGGAATGTAAGTGACAAGTGCTATTTGTTTATTCTTCCACTGCTTCTGCTTTGCTTTTCCCTCCCCCTCCCTTTCTGTTCTTTGTGTTCAAAGGCTACGGACAGGCAGACAGAATAGAAACTTAAAGTTAACCGGCATACTAAAACGTAAATTATTATTTGTTTGCAGAGTGTCTAGTTATTGCCAAGACAAGCTAAATAGAAAAAAACAAAACAAAAAACAAATAAAAAAGATAACCGAGAGTGAGAGAGACAGAAGGTGAGGCTACAGCCTTGGAAAAGGCAATAAACGTGCTGCTCCGAGTGTGATGATCTGGGCCACCGGAATTCTGATTGCTTTAAGACTCCTCGAGGACCCCACCCACAAGGCCTGAAGAACATGAACCTTGCATATTTATGCCTCTGAAGAGACATGACTAGGCAAGGGGGGGGAATAGGCCAAGAAGAACCTGAGGAAACATCGCCCTGCGGCCCAGCCACAGATGCCTTGAACCTTCTTAGGCCTCTCATCTCAAAAGGATCTCTTAAACACCATGATTAGTGAGTAACCTCCACAGATCCTTGTGGGCACTGCAATTATAAGATCAGTCCTCAAATATTTTTAAGTTTCCACAGCACTCTCACTGGGAACCGGGTATAAGATAGACTTTAGTCACACCTGAGAGATTATGTGGCTGTTCTGTTAGAAGCCATACTCCTTCCTATTGGGATTGATGTTATAAAATGCCGTGAAGCACTAGTCTATATTGTAAGGACTTTATCTATATTTTGTTTAGGCAGTTGCTAATTAGAATGAGCATTGTTTATTCATATTGTTATGCTTATTGAAAAGGATCTACATTTATATTTTATATATACCTTTGTTTACAAAAATACTAAGTTTCTAACAATTGTTTGATGTTCTTAGCAGCCTTGCCAAATAAGGATACACTAGTATGGTATAAAAAAGACAGAAGGACCTAGCATGTAGTTTGATGGAATGATGTAAGTGGAAAAAAAAAGTGGTGTTGAGAGGAGTGTGATGGAATATTCATGTTGGAAAAGAGAACTCAGATTAACATTATAAAATGGTGAGGGTAAATTGAAATGTGAAATGATGTATCCGATGTATCCACCTAGAAAGAAAACTGACAATGAATACTCTACAATATTTGATTATGCCATCCCCATTAACTCCAATTTTGAGAGTCATCTAGCCCAGAGATAAACCCAATAATTGGAAATAGATACTTGGAGATAGGCTGAGTGCACTTTTCATCCTAATGAGCTTTGGGGAGACCCACACTGGCCACGTGGTGCTTTTCAGATGTTTTTATCCCTTTTTGCCTCTATGTGTCCTGGCCCGACACATGAAGCTAAAGGAGGAAAGTTACTTACACAAATTTTTACAAATTGGTATAATTCTAAAAATTGTGAAAAATTTGAGGAAGTGTGGGCATCTTGTCAAAATTGAGTTGCTTAGGATTGGCTGTTGTATGCAAGCAGCAATCCACGAAGGGGGGAACCTCCGAAACCTTAAAAAACTTTGTAAAGACACTAAACTGTCTTGCCTTTGACTCTGTTCAATAAACAACCAACCAAACAAATTGCCCTAAGGGAGTAGATTGAACTTTTTCTCCCTCTGAACTGTTATATGGAAGACTGCTTATTTTTTTATACTCCTGAGCCTCACATTTGATCTCTTGTATTTCCTAGCAGCAGAGGCAACTCTCTTCCCTCCATAGGTATGCTCAGCAGGTCCAGTCCTTTCTGCTGGATGACTCAGCTCTTTTCTTTCAATCCGGAGACTGGATTTTGGTAAAGACATACCACCAGCACATAGTACAAGCCCCTTTTCCAGTATGGGACCGTTCCAAGTTCTTCTGATAACATCGATTACAGTGACGGTGGCGGCTAAAAGATCCTGAAGCCATTGCCCTCGCTGGAAACATTCTCCATATACAGATCAGGCTTCAGGACCAGGATGAGAAGTAGCTGGCGCCGGGGCAGCCAAGGCCCTAGCACCTATGACAGGGCTACAGTCTGGTAAACGCCTGAGAAAGCGTACCACATCGACCTGTGCATGAGAGCCACTCCCTGTCCTTTGCCCCTATAGCAAGACAGAGCTGCTAACTGAACTCTCCAGGACCTGCCTTTACCAAACCCGTCCTGCAGAAAACTTAATACCAAGGGAACTGACACTGTTGTCATGCGAGCGTGCCTCCACGAGCACCCGTCCTCAAAGATGTGCCATATATGCACATATGCAAGGAACGTAGACTTTTTATTTTATTTTTTTTTATTTTTTTTTGCGGCAAGGTGGCAAAGACTGCTGTCGAGCAACTCTTTTTCCTTAAGCTTGCCCTTTCAATGGCCACCCCGTAAGCAAAAAACAATGCACCTGAGACATTCGAAGGGAACTCCGTAGCAACAGAATCTCCAATGTCGGAAACCTCCATGGATTCCCGTCGAGCAACCGTATGAGGCAGGCATACCAAGGGCGCCTCGGCCCCCAACCACACGTTTCCCCGAAGCGCTTCGATACGCAGAACCACTCGACCTATGATTGCCCCCGGTGGAAAGACATAGAGAAGACCGGACGACGGCCGCAGTTGAAACAGTGCGCTGATGCCTTCCGACCTCCTTTCGTGTCGTCTGCTGAAGAAGCAACCCGTTTACACAGAGTGAAGCGCCACCATGAGGTCCATTACTGGCTGTCCCCATTTGTGACCGATCTGTGCGAACACCTCCGGATGCCACTCCCATTCTCTGGCATCTACTCGGACCCAGCTGAGGAAATCCGCTGTCACAATGTCCTTACCTGCAACATGCGCCACCGAAAAAGCTGGCAGCCAAAGCTCTATCCACACACACAGACCCTCTGCCGCAGCCTCTATGGCCACACTTTCGGTTCCGCCCTGCCGATTGATGTAGGCCACCGCCGCGGAGTTGTCGGACAGTACTCGCACCGCTCGACCTGTCACCGTAGCTTTGAACGCCTGCAATACCTGGCGCATCGCTTGCATTTCCAGTCGGTTGATTGACCACTGGGTCTCCTGTGTACTCCAAGAGCCTTGCGCGAAACGATCTCCGAACGTAGCGGAGTTTAACAAAGTTTTTGGCCAAGCTCCCGGAGGAAAGGTCCATAACCTTTTATTAGAGAGAAGCTGGAAAATTATAATTTTTTTTTTATACCAACTTTCACCAATTCAAGATGTTCTACAAGGCACACAACCCAACAGAGCATCACATCTGTTGTACATGCAATGGAACCCTTAAAATATCAGCATACATTAATCCACCGGTTGCCTCGATACAAGCATTGAGTAGGCTATTTGTTTGGAAACCAGCCAGGTCCTTAAGACCAGGATTGGCTACCCTAGGAAACAGGATACTGGACCTGAAAGAGCTTGGCCTGATCCAGTATGGCATTTCTTGTATCCTTATGAACGGAACCTCCCCAAGGTCTCTGCCTTGGAAGTAACAGGCTGCGCCTGGCCCTATGACCCTGTGGCTAGCTCACACGGAGCAGTGCGGCCTAGTGGTTGAGGCAAGTTGCCAGAGGACCAAGGGTTTGAATTCCAATCGAGACCACCAAACTTGGGCCATAAAAACTGGGGTTTCTAGTCCCACAGGTGGTCCTTCTGGCCTTCGTTAAGCGACTTGTCCCTGAAGGGCTCACAATTTATGTTTTGGTACCTGAGGCAGAGGGTTAAGGGAAATAGAAATACCATAATCGACTGTATGCCACCCTGACCTGTAGGCAATCAATACACTCAAATAAATAACTGACTGGGAATATGTGACCATAGCAAACACTGGCAGTGGAGAGATATCAGAGCTGGTGCTGGTTCCTGGTCTTCCTTTCTCGCTCTCCCAGTCCTTCTGCCGGCATTGAGAAAAGGCTGAGAATAGATTGTCCAGTGGGCCGGGGACCTTGCGTACTGGACATCAGAGAAAAAGAGGGGCTAGGATCTGGGAGCAAAGCCCAAAGAGAAAGGGAAACTGGTGACTGTGACATGGTAGCTCCTCCAGACGGCTCACTCCACAGCAGATCCCACGACTGCATCTCCAACCCCATGTAACACCATGAGGACCTCACGCACTTTATTACAATCGACATCCCCCCATTACTGGAGAAATTACCTTAGTCTGATAATACAGTTTGAGCAAAGAAATGCAGTCTCACTCTGCAAAGAGTGCACCCAAAAATCATGCCTAAGCAATTGTGAGCACATACAAAATGCACATCTACATATACGGATGACCCAGCACCTGTCACCCAAACACAGTGCAATGAGCACGCTTGAACATAGGCTGAATGCATGGTGCATACACAGAGTATTGACTTCCTCTATGAAACCTTCCAGTGCCCTGGAGCGCTAAGCCCCAGACTGTGGCAATTTGCCTACCTAGGCGTCCTTCTCTTCACCCTCAGCATGGGCCCTTTAACAAGATGGCACAGACGGGTCAGTGCCCCTGCTAAGTGCTTAAAGCCCTGCTCTGACAGCACAGGTTCTAGAAATAGATGAGAATTTCCTGGGAAGGGCATGCTAAGTGGAGCTATGACACACACAGGCACCCCCCCCCCCCCGGCCTTCCTGCAGTCAGAGAAATAGCAGTGGGATACACCGACAACCTTGCAAGTGGGGGTCTTAGAGGTTGCTGCCTGTGTGAACCTGATGAAGAATACGGTTTTGTATTTTACCACCCCCCCCCCCCTTGTTTAGTCACTAACCCGAGTGCCCATGAGGTGGCCCTGTGGTTATTTCTTCCCTGATTTGCAGAGAATGATCAATCTGATGATGGCTGCATACACACGGTCACAGAAAGGCACTATTGAGTGCACCAGCTGCCCTCTGGTGGCCATAGACCGTAGCACAGGCACTTCTTGCTTGACAGTTTAACTGTCATTATTATATTTTTTTTATATCCTAAGGTTTCCTAAACCTGTCCCTGTGAAACCACAGGCGTTTGGGCCACTTTCACTATAGAATACACAAAAGCACACTTCCAGTCTGTCCCTCCTTCCACCTACAAGTTAGGGCTCTGCTCTTGAACCTAAAAGCTGGCAATTTGCCTAATATCCTGGGACTTAACAGATGCTCCTCAGAGACATGATTAGGAGGGAGAGAACATATGGCATCAGAGATCAATGCCAAAACTGCTGCCCTATAAAACTAAGAATAAACTTAAAAATAAAGAGGAGTGACAACAGCCCCCTTAAGGCCGAGGAACCCCCCGAGCCTCAAAAAAACCTACCAACAAAAGAAAGAAACGCTAGACCTAAAAATCTAGCTAGTCTGCCTGTCGTCTTCCTCACACAGGCAGCTCACCGCAACTCTCGCCATGCGGTCCAAATACCTAGAGAGAAAATGGCCACCCCTTTGCCAACGAATTTTGGCACCAAGAACAGCCGCTGCAAAAAGGAGGCCTCAGCAGACCGACAGAACCCGAAGGCCTTACCTGCAGGGCCGAAAGCCACGCAGCCTGCTCCTACCGCCTTGAATTCATCCGATCCTCAAACTGCGCTGCTGTGCCTGGCAGCCGCAGCGAGGACCACTCAGCCAGTTCCACAGAGTAAAAATAAAATCCCGCAGCAACGGAGAGGATCCTTCTCGCACAGTTTCAGTGTGGCTGTACGGGTCCCAGAGCTCTCTCCCGTACAGTCAAGGGAGAGAGATCCGCACCAGCGAATGCCTGCAGCAAGTGAAAATAACTGACAAGGAGGGAAGGCGAGAGCTGCTACTAATTTAAAGAGCCAGGCTCAAATTTAAAATTACTGTAAATATAAAGAAATTTGCTCCTAGCAACCAAAGGGAACTAATCCCCGATTGCCAATTAACCAAAGGTACCTGAATTAAAAGTAAAATTAAAGGTAAAAATCAAAAGTAAAATCAGAATAGAATTTGTCACACTAAATGCTCCTTATCTGTTCCCCCCAAATGAGCCCAGAAGCTAGGCTCACTATGTCCTCCTGCTGCATGGAGACTGGACACACTGGGGGCTGATGGGAGAGACCAGCAGGCTATATCCAGTGATGTCATGAGTTTTTGACATGCCCAGTCTCCAAGCTGCAGGAGGTGGTTCACTACCCAGAGGTTGAGGACTAAACTGGAGGAACGATAAGGAACTGCTGCATGTGGTTGCGACTTGGAATTGTGCAAAAGCGAGTGGGAGGAGCTAAACTACTACACAAATGCGTGACCATATGGCTCCCATCAACCTCTACTCCAGGTAGCATTTCAGTCAGAGACAGATAGAAAAATTGGCAGCTGGCTCCACCTCTTTGGGGGCAGAATCTGAGTGACATCACTTCTTAAGCTCAAGAAGTGCTGGAAAGCTGTTCCACCCCAATCCAGCACAAGTTAAACCCTGTCCATCCCTCTCCTTGCCCTCAGCTTTTAAATCTCCATCTGCCTTCACTTCTGCTTGGCTTCAATTGTAACTTAACCATACAGTGGATCCAACAGTCTTGTGGATCCTATTGGCACCACACAGTTCAACCCATGAAAGTGAAGCAGGCTGATGAAGGAGGCATATGTAAATTTGAAACTCCAGCTGGTCAGGAAAGAGGAAAGCTTGGAGCAGGATCAAGTATGGTGGGAAAGACAGGAGAGGGCTGCAGGGATACAAAAAGGGGAACACACACCAGCCATGTCTTGGGGGGTGGGGGGGAGAACCAACAAGATATAGCAGGCAGGTGGGGCTCCTTTTTCAATTGAGCTCTGTAGCAATGAAAGCATGAATACAATTGTAAGGAGAGAACAGCAAATTAAAAAATGTCCCCTCCCTTAAGAAAATCACCAGCAAAAAATCATAATAAATTCAGGTCCCTACTAATAGGGCACCTAGCTCTATGCTCATACACACTTACCACTATCTTCTGCAGCTATTTCCCAGATCCGGATAAAATTCTCTGCTGGTCCGCTCGTCAGTAGCAAACTTTGAACAAAAAATGAACAGTCATGCATTTCAAACAGAGTACATAATGTGGTAAACCTGCTAATTGCCTCTCAAGAGGTTTAAAAAAACAGCAAACAATTTTAGGTTAATATTTATTTTATTTATTTATTTATTTAGCGTACATTTGCATACCGCTACTTCCAGCGATCAGGAGCGGATTAGATTACATGTTGGAGCTGTCTGATCAGGACAGAAAAATTGTAATATATACAAAGTGATTTACAGGATAAGCACGACACACAGCAGTTAGGTAACGTGATTTTCCTTCCATAAGATGGGAGGAAATTAATTACATATATACATTTTTACACATATGTACATCTTTAGTTCTGTGGGTGGCAAGGGTTAGTTCTCATTGTCTAGATCATGTTATAGTGAATCTGAAATAGGTAAGTCTTGAGTTTTTTCCTAAAGTCCATCAGGTCGTTGTTAGAGCGTAGCTCAGGCGGGAGTTGGTTCCAGAGTGCGGGCGCTGTGTAGGAGTATGCTCTGTTACTTGTACCGGTTTTGACAGATCTTATACTTTTTGGTACGCAAAGGGTATTTAAATTGGTGGTTCTTCTGCTTCTGTTGAGAGGTTGTGTGTTGATTAGGTTGGAGGGGAAAGATGGTGCTGTGTTATGGATGAGTTTGAATGTGGTTATTAGAGTTTTGTATTTTATGTGAGCTACAATGGGGAGCCAGTGTAGTTCGATTAACACTGGCGTGATGTGTTCAGCGAAACCTTTTTTCATGATGATTCTAGCCGCCACGTTTTGCGCCATTTGCAGTATGTTCAGGGTTTTCTTTGGTAGGCCCTGTAAAATGGCGTTGCAGTAGTCGAAGTGAGGTGTGATAAGAGCTGCTACTGTCCTGAAATCATGAGATTCAATGATGTTCCGTAGTGGTTGCAGGACTCTTAGTTTGTGGAAGATAGCCCTGTTTACTATGGAGAGGTGTTTTTCCATCTTTAGGTCGCTATCGAGCGTTACCCCTAGATATTTTATTTCTTTCTTCGTGTGGTAGGTATTGTTGCACAGGGTGACTGTTGCAGGCGGGTTGAAATCCGGTTTTCTTGAGATGTACATCACTTCAGTTTTTTATGGTTTATAGACATGTTGTTTCGTTGTAGCCAGGTTTGCATCTCGCTTATGCATTCTTCTAGTTGGATGTAATTTGGATTATTTGCGTCAATTTGTGTATACAGCATAATATCGTCTGCATATATGTGGTAGTCGATTTTGTGCTTTTGCAAAATTTCGCAAATTGGTTGCATGTATACGTTGAAGAGAAGTGAGGAAAGACCTGAGCCTTGAGGTATGCCTTGGGTTTGGGGGAACGCCTCTGCTTTTTCATCGTTGAACTGGACCTATTGCATTCTGTTTGTTATATATGATGAGAACCATTTTAGGGGGGTTCCCGATATTCCTATTGCTTCAATTCTGTTCAGGAGGGTTCCATGGTGTACTGTATAGAATGCCGCTGAAATGTCAATAAATATGAGAATAAACATTTTCTTTTTGTCTTCTAGGCCTTTGAGTAGGTTGTCCAGTACTGCAATAAAGCGTAGTTACTCACCTGTAACAGGTGTTCTCCAGGAGCAGCAGGAATCAGTCCTCACTTATGGGTGACGTCGGCGCCGATGGAGCCCTCGCGGAGCAATTTTCCCCAGCTTTCAAAGAAAGCCTTTGGGAATTGCAGCGCGCATGCGCGGTCGTCTTCCCGCCCGAGGGTGCCATCTTAGCCAGTCAGATGACATAGCTAAAAAAGACAGCATAAAAATATTTGCAAAACATAAGCAGACGATTGCAACTCCAAGGGGAGGAGGGAGGGTAGTGAGGACTGATTCCTGCTGCTCCTGGAGAACACCTGTTACAGGTGAGTAACTACGCTTTCTCCAGGACCAAGCAGGAAGTCAGTCCTCACTTATGGGACTCCCAAGCTCAAGGCTACCGGAGACCCTAAGCACAAAAATGAGCTCCCTCTAGCTCAGCAGCACAGAAGGAAAGAATCTTCGCTGAATTATCACCCACCGGTAGCCCACAACCGGGATGGAGGGTAGGATTTGCTCAGACCTCAAAGAGATTACGGAGGACTGCCTGTCCGAAAGCACTGTCCCTGCGGGACTCCCTCTCGAGACAGTAATGGACCGCAAAAGTCTGGCTCGAAGACCAAGTAGCGGCCCGGCAGATGTCTGCCAGCGGAACAGAGCGGAGGTAAGCCACTGACGTAGCCTTTGCCCGAACGCAATGAGCCGTGACTCGACTTTCTAAGGAGAGTCCGGCTGCCCCATAAGCCCAAGAGATACAGTCCGCAACCCAGATGGACAGAGTACGCTTGGAGACCGGGAGCCCCAATTTATTGGGGTCAAAAGACACAAAAAGCTGAGCAGCTTTACGGTGCTCCCGCGTACGGTCAAGGTAGAAGTTCAAAGCCCTTCTACAGTCCAGGGTATGGAGGACCGTTTCAGCTCGGCTGGAGTGTGGTCTGGGAAAGAAGGTTGGAAGTACCACCTCCTGATTGATATGAAAAGGGGAGACCACTTTTGGAAGAAATTTTGGGTGAGTCCGTAGGACTACCCTATTTTTGTAGAACCGAGTGTAAGGGGGATCAGACACGAGGGCCTGCAATTCACTTACGCGTCTAGCGGAAGTGAGGGCTATCAAGAACAGCGTTTTCCAAGACAGAAAACGAAGAGAACAGGTAGCCATAGGTTCAAAAGGCGGACAGGTGATCCGCTGTAAAACCACATTCAGGTCCCAGTCAGGCGCTGGAGGGCGCAGAGGTGGTTTAAGTAGAAGGAGACCTCGGAGAAACCTCGCCACGAGAGGGTCGCTGGAGAGAGGTCTACCATCCACCGGCACATGATGTGCCGAAAGAGCACTGAGGTGAACTTTGACGGAGTTGGACTTAAGTCCCAGATTAGAGAGGTGTAGCAAGTACTGCAAGATCACCGACACCGGGCAGGAGAAGGGATCCTGAGACTGTTGGGTACACCAGCCGGCAAAGCGACGCCATTTAAGGGCGTAGCATTTGCGGGTAGAAGGCCGTCGCGAAGCCAAGACGACCTCCTCCACCTCTGCCGGCAGGAGAAGGGGAGC
The DNA here is from genome assembly GCA_033557465.1 of Ichthyophis bannanicus. Taxonomy (NCBI): domain Eukaryota; kingdom Metazoa; phylum Chordata; class Amphibia; order Gymnophiona; family Ichthyophiidae; genus Ichthyophis; species Ichthyophis bannanicus. Next base: position 66,821,739 of record CM066035.1, read on the forward strand.
AAGAACTACCCTCTCAGCAGCCAGGCCATGAGGTTGAGAGACCTGAGGTTGGGGTGTAGCAGAGACCCCTGATCCTGAGTGAGGAGATCCGGTTGTACCCCCAGAGGGAATGGATCCTCCACCGCTAATTGCAGTAGGAGCGGAAACCACGGCTGTCTGGGCCAGCGAGGGGCCACCAGGATCATGAAGGCTTTGTCTCGGAGAACCTTGAAAAGAGTCCGAGAGATTAGCGGGATGGGAGGGAAAGCGTACAGAAGATTCCCCGACCATGAAATCAGAAAAGCGTCCGCCGCAACCCGAAGGGGGTGTGGCTGACGAGAGCAGAAGCGAGGAAGCTGCCGGTTGTGAGGACTGGCAAAGAGATCCACCGTGGGGAGACCCCACTTCAGGAAGAGCTTCTGAACTACCAAGGGATCCAGACGCCACTCGTGCGGCTGGAGGATCCTGCTGAGTTTGTCCGCCAGGCAATTCTCTTGGCCCGGGAGATAAACTGCTTTGAGGAGAATGCCGTGACTGACGGCCCAAGAGCAGAGCTTCTGTGCCTCCCGGCAGAGGAGGAAGGAGCCCGTGCCCCCCTGCTTGTTCACGTAGAACATGGCAACTTGATTGTCCGTCTGGACAAGGACGGACTGGTGGGAAGTCAGGTGGGAGAAAGCCATGAGAGCCAGGCGGATCGCCCTGAGCTCCAGGAAGTTGATCTGCTGAGCAGACTCCCACGTGTTCCAGAGGCCCTGAGTACGTGCCTCTTGGCAATGTGCTCCCCAGCCCAGGAGGGATGCATCCGTGATCAGCACCCGGGTCGGCTGAGGCGACTGGAAAGGCATTCCGAATATCAGGTTCGGCCGCCGAAGCCACCAGCGGAGAGACGAGATCAGCGGCTCGGAGACGCGCACTAGGTCTGCTAGGCTGCCTGCGGCTTGTCGCCACTGCTGGCGGAGACACCATTGAGCAGGCCGCATATGCAGGCGGGCATTGGGGGTCACATGGACGGTGGAAGCCATATGGCCGAGTAGTCTCAGGAAGCGCCTGGCGGAGACCAGGGGCTGGCTGCGAAAACGGTCGGCTAGGTCCATGAGTCGTTGAGCCCTGTCGAGCGGCAGGTACGCTCGTGCCTGAGGAGTGTGGAGCCTTGCGCCGATGAACTCGAGATCCTGTGAGGGGAGCAAAGTGGACTTTGCGAAATTTATAACAAAGCCCAAGTACTGCAGAAGAGTCACCGTGCGGCGTGTGGCGCTGGTGACCTCCGGAGCGGACGCCGCTCTGATGAGCCAGTCGTCGAGGTACGGAAAGACATATAGGCCGTGAAGCCGGAGATGGGCTGCCACCACTGCGAGACATTTTGTGAAGACTCGCGGCGCGGAGGACAGGCCAAAGGGCAGTACTCTGTACTGGTAATGATTTCCTGCCACCACAAACCTTAGGTATTGGCGGTGGCTTGGGTGGATGAGGATGTGCGTGTAGGCATCCTTTAGATCCAAGGAGCATAGCCAATCTCCCTGCTGGAGGTAGGGCAGAAGGATTCCAAGGGTAAGCATTTTGAACTTCTCCCGCACAAGGAACTTGTTGAGGTTGCGCAAGTCCAGGATGGGTCTGAGGCCCCCTGTTCTCTTTGGTATTAGAAAATACCTTGAATAAAAGCCTTGACCTCTCAGGTGGTGAGGCACCGGTTCCACCGCCTGTTCCTGTAGAAGACCTGCTAACTCCTGAAGGAGTAACTCCCTGTGCAGAGGGGGTCGTGGAGGTTCTCCCGGAAAATAGGAGGGAGGGACCTGGTGGAAGTGGAGAAGATAGCCTTCCCGCACGACTTGAAGCACCCAGGCATCTGTGGTGATGTTGGACCACCTGTGGGCGAAGTGAACCAGCCGGCCTCCGGTGCTGGGAAGAACCAGCGGGGGGGGAGAGGCTATGCATTGTGAGTCAAAAACCCCCACCCTGCTGAGCAGGGGCTGGTGGTGCAGGCTTGGGGGCTTGCTGCCTACGGGACCCGTTACCCCGTCCCTTGGCCTGCTGGCCCTGTTGGGGAGCTGCAGGGGCCTGATAATGGGGGTATTGTTTGTAGGCAGCCGCCTTCCTCGGGTAAAAGGACTTTTTCCCCGAGCCCTTCTTTTTCTGGGAAGGGGCGGAGGTCTTCCTAGAAAGCCTGGTCCTGGTGAGAGTCTCAGTCTCAATTTGCGCAGCCTTTTCCGCCATGGGCTTGCCAAAGAGGTTTTCGCCTCGGCAGGGGACATCGACCAACTTGTCCTGCACCCAGGGCTCAAGGTCTGACGACTGAAGCCAAGCCTGTCGGCGGGCACCGATGCCGGCTGCGGCCACTCGAGCCGATGCTTCAAAGCCATCATAGGCTGCCCGGGACATGAACTTTGAGCATTCCCGAATGCCAGTGGACAAGGCCAGGAACCTCCGCAAGGGTTCCTCGGACAAACCAGCGGAGAATCCGGCTAGTTCTTTAGCCAGATCCCGGAGATACATGCCCATGTATAGCTGGTAAGTCTGGACACGACATGCGAGCATAGAGCCCTGGAAACACTTCTTACCAAGGCCATCCAGGTTACGGGCCTCCCTGCCAGGAGGTACCGAGGAGTGCATCTTCTGGCTCTTAAGACGATGCATGGCCGATTCCACTACCATGGAATGGTGTGGTAGCTGTGCCTTTTGAAAGCCAGGGCTCTTGCGGACTCGATAGATAGAATCGACCCGCTTGCTCAGGACCGGCGAGGAGGCCGGACTCTCCCACATGCGGAAGAGTAGTCGTTCCAGCATAGGAGGAACCGGTACAGTAAAGTGTTCCCTGGCGGGAGAGTCATACTGGAGGGCGTCGAGCTCTTCGGCTCGAGGCTCCTCCTCGGGATCCGCAGGGAAGGCCAAAGCCTTGGCCATATCCCTAACGAAGTCCGAGAACCGGGCATCCTCCGGGGGGGACTGCTTCCGAGGCTCGGACTCCGGTGAGTCCGAGGGGACACACCGAGTCCGGAAAGAATCAGGCGACTCTTCGTCCTCAGACTCCCAGACCGACTCCGAAGAGGACTCGGTGGGGTCGGCCCGGGCAGGGCGCGGTGTCTGCCGCCCCGACGCCGAGGGAGCCGGCGTCGGCGACCTCGGTCCCGAACGGGAGGCCGAGGGTGACCTCGACCGAGGATCGACTCGAGTTCTCATCGACTCGAGGATCGGCTCGGTCTCCGGGGTCGACTTGGACGTCGACGTCCCGGCGGTCGGGGCAGCGGCGCCAGCGAGGCCAGCGAGCAGTGCCCTCTGCTGGTCCATGAAGGCAGACAGTCTGCTCTCCAAGGCCGTCAACCTGAGTCCGAGCTCAGGCGACCCAGCAGTCCCCGACTCGGGCCCCGACGGCGTCGGGCCCGACGTCGGCTGTCGCGGAGGCGAGTCCAGAAGGACCACAGGACTTACCCGAGCAGGCGTCTCCGACTCCAGGCGAGGTCGCTTCGTGAGGTGTTCCTTCTCCAAGGACCCGGGGCGGCTGTCGGGGCTATGCGACCTGGCCCTCGCGGAACCAGGAGCGTCCACCGACGCCGCCCTCGCGGGTTTCACCTTCCGACGATGGTCCCCGGAGGGAGAACCCCGGTCGGAGGAACTCCGGCGACGGTCCGAGCTGGAGCCTTTTGACGCGGAGGCCTCCGACGAGGTCCGGGTACGGCTGGGGTCAGCGAAGATTCGATCACGCTGATGCCGCCGACTCCTCAACGCTTTTGAGGACATTTTGCCGCAGGGCCCACAGATCAGTTCCTCATGATCCGGGCCCAGGCAGCGGAGGCAAAAGTCGTGTGTGTCAGTTAGTGACATATTTCGGTCACACTGACCACACCGCTTAAACCCACTGGCAGCCATCGGGGGAAAAAGGGCCCCTGCGAGGTCAAAGGACCGGGCTGCCAGGGAAAAATCGAAAACGAAAGCTGACAAAGTCAGAAAAACCGAAAAAAGTAAGAGGACTCGTGACCGGCGTCGCGAGTCCGGGCGGGAAAAGGATCGGCGTCGAACCGAAGGAAAAAGAATAAAATAATGAAGAAAAAATCGACTTTTTCGCGGGGACAAGACGGGGACGTCTGTAGGGCTCCGCGGAAAAAAGAAGACTGGCTAAGATGGCACCCTCGGGCGGGAAGACGACCGCGCATGCGCGCTGCAATTCCCAAAGGCTTTCTTTGAAAGCTGGGGAAAATTGCTCCGCGAGGGCTCCGTCGGCACCGACGTCACCCATAAGTGAGGACTGACTTCCTGCTTGGTCCTGGAGAAGCAGGGTTTCAACCCCATGATGTTGCCTGAAGCCGTATTGATGATCATCTAGGGTTTCGTTGTCGTCCAGGTGGTCTTGCAGTTGCTGTAGGACTGCCTTTTCAATAATCTTTGCTAGGAGGGATATGCTGGATATTGGGCGGTAGGATGCTGGGTCGTCCTTATTGAGTGTTTTGTTTTTTGTATCGGTCTTATGATGGATTTCTTAAGTGCGTGGGCATGGTTCCTTGTTGGAGTGATTGGTTTGGCTAAATGCACAAATGCTTAAGATAAACTTCAAAAAGACAGAAGTCCTCTTCATCACCAGGAACCCTGCGTTTACTCCACCAATGTCCATCAAGGTGCGTGATGCAGAACTCCTCTGCAAGACCACAGTGAGATACCTGGGAGTTACGCTCGATCAACAGCTCAATATGAAGGTTCATATCGGCAACGTAGCAAAATCTGTCTATCACAAAATCCGGACCCTTCGTCATCTGCGTCAGCTGCTAGAGCCAGATGACTTCCGATCAGTCTTTCAGGCCCTAATAATGCCTCACCTTGACTACGCCAATGCGATACTACATGGCCTACCAAAGAGCACGATTAACCCCTTACAACTTGCAATGAACTCAGCTGCAAGAATCCTTCATGGAGCCCCTAAGAGAACCCACATCACTCCAATACTGAAACAGTTACATTGGCTGCCTATACAATCTAGGATCTCTTTCAAGATCCTAACTATGACTCATAAAGCGATCAATAAATACTCTGCGATTGCTATCACTGACCTGATATCAATTACTCCCCCTAATCGAGCAAGGAGATCGACCGCTTCCAACTCTCTTGTATTACTGAAGGCAATCACGAAGTGCTCTCAAGCCACTAGATCCAGAGCCTTTTCCTACTTTGCACCATCATGCTGGAATGCTCTACCATCTGGCATCAGAACCATCAGTGACCTCTCCCAGTTCAGGAAGGCACTGAAGCATCACCTATTTCTGCAGCACTACGATGTTTTGGATACCCCCTCATACCAACCCACCACCACACCCCAGGCCAACACCTTAAACCCATGCACTTCACATTCTTAATCTGTAGACCGTAATCTCACTTTGCATCTCCTCTCACCAAGAGAAATGTACCTAGTTTCACATAACCCTACATATAGCTGCATTTAGTTGCTTTGTACATAGTTATCATGTTTCACTGTTCAAGAAACCTGTTTAATGTATATCCAAGTTTATATTACCTGTTCATTGTAAGCACAGATCAGTTAATTGAGATGTGTGGTTTTTATGTTCACTGTAAACCGCACTGATGTCGAATAGCGCGGTATAAAAGAAACTGTAAATAAATAAATAAATAAATTGGTTTACTATATGCCCAAAAAAATTTACTTCTAAAAATGTCTATGCACCTATACAAAGTCTGCCACTCCTTTATCCTGATTTGCCCATGACATTCAAACTGTTGGCCTCATCTGCCATGCCTGTTGTTGTTGTTAAGTGCCGTTGAGTCGGAGTCGACTCATGGCGACCCTCTGGATAGCTATTCTAAATTGTGTTTGGTCTTGAGTCAGGCGGCTCATTGTTGACAGACTGGTACCCGTAATTGCTGTTATTGTATCGATCCATCTCATTGCTGGCCTTCCTCTTTTGCGCTGACCTTCTATCTTGCTAAGCATGATGTCTTTCTCTAATGATCTCTCTCTTCGCATGATGTGTCCAAAGTATGAAAGTCGAAGTCTTGTCCTCCTCTAGTACCGACTGGTTTGTTCTTCGGGCAGTCCATGGTATACACATTATTCGCCGCCAGCACCATAATTCAAAGGCATCAATTTTCTTCCTGTCTATCTTTTTCACTGTCCAGCTTTCACATCCATATGATGTTATTGAAAATACCATGGCTTGAACAAGTCGAATCTTTGTATGGAGAGAGACATCTCTGCTCTTGAGAATCTTACCTAGGTCTTTCATAGCCATTCTGCCAATGCGTCGTCTTATTTCTTGACTGCTTGTTGCTTCTTTATTGATAGTTGATCCAAGTAGGTTAAAGTTGTTCACGATTTCAATTTCTTCTCCTTCAATGATGAGCCTGTTGATTATGCCAGTTGTCATGATCTTTGTCTTCTTTACATTAAGGTGCAGGCCCATTTTCAGACTATGATTGTGAGAAGCAAATGTTTCAGATCATCTTCACTTTCAGCCAGTAATGTGGTATCATCAGCATAGCGAAGGTTGTTGATGAGTCTTCCACCAATCTTCACACCTCTGTTGTCTTCATACAATCCTGCTTCTCTGGTGATTTGTTCAGCATATAAATTAAACAGGTAGGGTGAAAGTATGCAGCCTTGTCTTACACCTTTGCTTATTTTAAACCATTCTGTTTCTCCTTGTTCTGTTCGAACTGCTGCTTCTTGATCAATGTACAGATTGTGCAAGAATACGATCAGATGTTCTGGTATACCAATGCTTCTTAATGTGGCCCAGACTTTCTCATGGTTTACACAGTCAAAATCCTTGCTATAGTCGATAAAGCACAAATAGATATCCTTTTGGTATTCTTTAGTCTTTTCAAGGATCCATCTCACATTCGCAATGATGTCTCTCATTCCTCGCCCTTTCCTGAACCCTGCTTGCACTTCAGGTAGTTCTTGCTCCAGGTATGGGTGTAGTCTCTTTTGAATAATCTTCAGTAGAATCTTGCTGACATGTGGGATCAGAGCGATTGTGCGATAATTTCCAGTCAGTTGGATCACCTTTCTTTAGTATTGGTATAAACACAGATCTTTTCCAGTCAGATGGCCATGATGTTGTCTTCCATATTTCTTGGCAGAGCCTTGTAAGTACGGTAACAGCTGCATCAGATTGCTGTAATACTTCTATGGGAATGCTATCAATGCCTGGTGCTTTGTTCTTTGATAAGGCTTTCAATGCTGCTTTAACTTCTTCTTTCATCACCAATGGTTCCCGATCACAAGGTACAGGTTGAAACGGCTGTTGGTCCACTTGATCTTTATCATATAAAAACTCTGTATATTCCTTCCACCGTTTCTTGATCTTCTCAGCATCATTCAACATAGAACCTTGAGCATCTTGTAACATTCCAGTTCGAGGCTGGAACTTTTTCTTTAACTCTCTTAGCTTTAGGAAAGCCGATCTTGTTCTTCCTCTAATAGTTTCTGCTTCTATTTCCTTGCATGTGTAGTTGTAGTACTTTTCCTTGTCCTGTCTTGCTGCACGTTGGAAATCTCTGTTGGGTTCTGTTATTGTCTTTCTTTCTCCTCTGGCTTTAGCTTCTCTGCGTTTCTGGGCAATTTTCAGAGTTTCTTCCGTCATTCATTTTGGCCGTTTTTGCTTTTTCACCTTTTGTAGACACTTCTTGCTTTCTTCCAACACAACCTTCTTGATGTCATTCCATAACTCTTCTGGAGCTCTGTCATTTGTATCTAAAGCAGCAAATCGATTTTGCAGGCAGTCTTTAAATTCCAGTGGTATATTCACAAGGTCATATTTTGCTGCATTCATGAGTGGTTTGCTCTGTTTCAACTTTAGCTTGAGTTTGCATACTAGTAGTTGATGATCTGTACCACAGTCAGTTCCAGGTTTTGTCTTTGTTGATGTTATAGAACTTTTCCATCATTGACTTCCACAGATGTAGTCAATTTGATTTTTATACAATCCATTGGGTGAAGTCCATGTGTACAGTCGCTGCTTGTGTTGATGGAAGAAGGTGTTTGAGATGAATAGATCGTTCGTCTTGCAGAATTCTATCAGTCTTTCTCCAGCTTCATTTCTGTCATGCCTATCAATCCTGAAAAAGCCATCTCTTGGGGAAGGGTGAAACTTGATACCAAGCAGAAAACATATTCAAGACTACTCAAAATTAAAACTATTTCAAACCTAATACCACATAGCACCATCCCAATAATCCCTCTAATTGTTTACTAATTAATGCCAGGTCAATCAGGAATAAAATCTCCCTTATTCAGGACCTCATCATTGACAAAAAGCTGGATTTACTATGCATTATGGAATCCTGGCTTACAGACACGGACACAGTTCTTCTTAACCAACTAAGGAAACTAGGTTATAATCTATTTAATTGTCCTCGCACCAATAGGAGAGGATGTGGAGTAATAATAATAGCAAGAGCTACCTTAAACCTATCCACCTGCACACATAACTCACTGGAAGGAATAGATATACTCAAAATTGAGAACAGAATACTTACAATCTGCCTAATATACAGAAACCCTTCGTCTAACCATGAAGTACTAGCAACTGTACTAGAAAGTGTATGTGCAACACCAATAAGAAAACTCCAGATTATACTAGGGGATATCAACTTAGCCTCCCTCCAAAACACACACATAAATGCATTCTTAGAAGCAATGGACCAAATGGGATGCCAGCAAATAATACAAAACCCCACGCATAACAAGGGAAATATACTTAACTTGGTATTCCTACCTAAGCCTTCTTCCAGTCACACAGACAAACTCCCCACCCGACATAACAAAGGTTCCATGGTCTGACCATTATCTAATTCAATTTGCATTCAATATGTCAATGCACCCCTCTAATCAAGAATCAGCATCTCATGCACAACGCACAAACAAGTTCAAAAACTTTGATAAAGACGCACTAATAAGATCAATTAACTCTCATGTAAACGCTGAACAATCTGACCTTGAGGTACTAATAAATCAATGGAATACAGGAATAGAAGCAGTCACAAAGCAACCACCTAAATCACTACCTAAACTACAAACCAAAAAAAAAGAAAAAAGCAGAGGCTTGGTATACCTCAGACTTAATGAAGAAAAAAAAAGACCTTAGAAGAGTGGAATAAAAATGGAGAGCTAAAAAGACCTCAGAAAACAAAACACAATACATGTCATTGCTCACAAATTACAAAGAGGCAATCAACACAGCAAAAAGAATTACCACACCAAAACACTAAATAATGCTTTAAATAGACCAAGAGAATTGTTTGAGCTTATAAAATCCATTACCAAACCCTCTCAGGACAGCAATATAAAATACTCAATACATTCACAAACTCTGGCTGACTATTATGCCAGTAAACTAAATCCCAAATTAATAAACACCCCTCAACAGATAACAAAAACTATGGTCCCTCAACAGACACCAACAACTATAGCCCCCACAGAAACCTGGCATACCTTCCTCCCTATTGACTCAAGACAAATTGTGGACATAATCTCAAACTTAAACACTACTACTTCTCCACTAGATCCCTGTCCAGTATCCTGGATCAAGGAAATGAAAACAGAAACTGCTCCTACTATACTAAATATAGTAAACCAATCACTCCAGCAAGGAACTATGCCCTCTGAACTCAAAAGATCCCTCATACGACCAATTCTAAAAAACAAAACACTTAACAAAGAAGACTCCTCTGCGTACAGACCCATTTCAAGCAGCCCTTTTATAGCTAAAACCATTGAAAAAAACAGTCCAACGTCAGTTACAAGACTATATAGATTCTACAAATGCACTTGACGACCAACAATATGGATTTCGTCCATTTCATGGAGTTGAAACACTCCTACTAGTACTATTTGATAAGCTAATAAAGGGTCTTGAAAATACCAAAAAAATGTTCATCCTAATATTCATTGACATAACTGTGGCATTCGACACAGTAAATCATAGGACTCTTATCACAAGACTTGAATCCATAGGAATAAAAGGAACATCCCTAAAATGGTTCTCCTCCTATATAACCAACAGGGTGCTGCAACAGGTACACTTTGATCAAAAAACATCAAATGCATTCCCACAAACCCAAGGAATATCCCAAGGGTCAGCGTTATCTGCCCTCCTATTTAACCTATACCTAAGGCCTATTTGTGCAATATTTCAAAAACACAAACTCAATTTCCATTTATATGCAGACGATATAATGCTGTACACACAACTGGACACATGTAACCCAATTTATGATTCCATAGCAGCCTGCCTCAAAGAAACCCAAACATGGCTTCAGGAAAATAACATGAACTTCAACCTTAAGAAAGCAGAAGTAATGTTCATCTCTAAAAACCCGGAATTCAACTCTCTCTCCACAAACCTACTAAATAACAATATAAACAACATCAAACAAGAAATAAAATATCTAGGAGTTACCTTTGATAAGACACTTAGTATGGAGACCCATCTAAGATTACTAAACAGAACAATATTCTACAAACTAAGAATTTTACAACCACTACGTAATCTCATCGATCAGTTTGATTTCAGAACAGTAGTTCAGGTGCTCATAACTCACCTGGACTACTGCAATGACATACTTCAAGGAGTCCCTAAAAAACTCAACATACTCCAAATGGCACAGAATGTCAGAGCACGAATCTGTTTTTTTAAATGTATTTTTATTTATTTTACATACTATACACTACATATACACATACATCAATATAGTATAGGATCCATAGCAGTAAAAACCAGGAAAAGAAGAAACTCCTCAACTCGCATAACATTCACCATCTTATACCTACAATCCTATTACTACTCCCCCCTCCCTAGGTCGGACCATCTCAGGTTCCATATCCCACTGGACCGTATTTAGACTCAAACTATACCTGAGGAACATTTCACCTCTGATGCAAAATCATCTAAATGTCTCCATTTATTGCTTCGGAGCCACCTTTCCACTTTGACGCTCTTACTCCTTTGGGTAGATACCTGCTCATGTGCTTTCTCATATTTTGCGCATAAACACACCAAATTCCATCCAATTTAGAAAGGTCCTTTCAGGATAACACAATTAACTTTAAGGCAATAGCCATCATAAAATTAAATAGGAAGACCTTCTCCATGGGAATTTCCACTCCACCCTCCGATGAGTGGAGAATGACTAATTTCACAGGTCTGCGACTAAAAAGCTGTTTGATTATTTTCTTCTAATTTCCATGTATTTGGTGTGCTGAAAACAAATAAAATATTGAAAAAACTCCTAGACGTCATGATTTGCCACAACATGCAAAACTGTCTTCAAATTTATCAAATTTTTTCAAATTACTATTAATTAATTCAAATTAATATTAATTAATTCACATAAGTGCATTTAAGATATAAAATGCCAAAAAAACCTTAAAGGGGTTGTCAGAGTTATGTAAAAAAAATATAGCACTGTAAATCTGATGGTCAGCAATATATACATAAGCTAAGCAAGTTTTAAGTCCGTGCTTCTAATGGTAGAAGGGGTTAATCTTTCCTGAAGAATCCAGTGGGAGGGAGACACAGGGCAGATAGCAGCAGCTCCGGTCAGTGCAGGGGGGCGTGGCCAGCACTGTGACATCTCGTGTACAGACACAGAGCTGCTCTCTCCTGCATGCCACACTTGTGCACGAATCATCATCAGGTTCCTGGTTCTAGGCTGTTCACACTTTTTCATCACAATTCGTGTTAGCTCGTCATTCTTCAACTGTTATGTTATGGCTCCGCGAAAATGTATTAATTCGCCAGACAGTTTCTGTTTCATCTGTGGTGAATATACAGTGTTGAAGCAACAACAGAATATTACAGACTTTGTGAAAAAAGTATACTTTGCATACTTTGGACTAAAAATTGGAGATCAACATAAAGTCTGGGCGCCTCATAAAGTGTGCAAACGGTGTGTTGAGGACCTCTGAAACTGGTTCAAGGGTAAGAAAAGCACAGTTACTTACCTGTAACAGATGATCTCTGGGAACAGCAGGAATAAGTCTTCACATATGGGTACGTCGGTACCGACGGAGTCTGCGCGGGAATGCTTCCCAGCGTCCAATCAGAAAGCCTTTGTAAGCATCCCACCACGCCTGCGTGCTGCCTTCCCGCCTTCCCAACTGTCTCTCCTCAGTTAAGTTTGAAAGCTGAGACAAAGAGAGAGAGAGAGAGCAAGGAAGGGAAAGATAGAGATAGAGAAAAATACAATTCCTAGGGGAGGTGGGTGGGTTGTGAAGACTTATTCCTGCTGTTCCCAGAGATCACCTGTTACAGGTAAGTGTACTGTGCTATCTCCAGGAACAAGCAGGAATGAGTCTTCACATATGGGGACTCCCAAGCTCAGATGCCCAGAGGGAGTCCTAGCATGTTGCAAGTCTAGAACGAGCCATGCTATTGCTTAAGACCTCAGGCATCCTAGGGATGGAGGGTAGGAGTTGAAAACAGAAGAGGAGCTGTGGAACAGCTGGTTAGAACAGGGTTTCTAAAGAGAAAGACCCTGTATAGAGGGTATTTTGTAGTAAAATATTGTAATCTGGGCCTCCCTTGTTGACCTTGCACAAGTCCACTGAGGTACATATGGATCTGTTAGAAGAGCCAGTGAATGTGCTGGAGGGGTACCTCACTGAGAAGTAGAGGTAGTAAAAGTAGAGAAAAACAGTGGAGGTCAGAACCCTTCAGGGTGAGAAATAGCCCCAGGGGAAAGACTGGGGTAGTATAACAGGTAGAGCTTCAGCGAAGACGCAGAAGGTAGCATTAAAGAAAGCTTAAGCTGATCAGGTCCAAAAACAGTATAAATTTAGGACCAAAAGAAAAAATGAGTCTGACCTAACTGGACTGGGAATGGAATCAGTCCATGTGGGGAGGAAAGGGTATCTTGTATCTGATAAGAAAATAAGGACAGACTCAGGAGCACTAAGCTCTAGATTGACTGAAGCTCCACAATGTCTTTCCTAAATGGGGTCAATTAGGAAAGAAGAAAGGTACATGGAGAGCTTCGGGAGTACCTAACCTATATGGTAGGAATAATTTTGTTAATCACCACAGAAAGTGGTGATAAGTGTAGCCCCCTAAGTATGCTGGCATAACATTGATAGGGGTAGTGCCCATCTGTCAGGATCATATAGGAATGTAAGGACATCTGAACCTAACAGAACAGATAGATAAGTATATGGATACATATCTATCTAAAAAAATATCTCAGTAGATCTATAAATATATCTATGTATATATACATAGATATATTGAATATATACACATATAGGGTATATATGCATATATCTACAGGAGATATTTATGGGCAGAAGACACACAGATAGATATAGATGAATAAATATATATACCTATATTGTGGTGGAGAAGCAGCCGCTGAGGGCAGAAAAAAAAAGGGAAAACTGCCTTTTTTTTCTTTTACCCATAAAACTGCAGGCACTGAAAGGGTTAACACCAACACTAAAGGTAAAGATTTCTCACAGAGAAGTGCAGACCTAAGCACACGCCCTGTTCCCATGGAGATAGAGGGAGGAGAAGGGAGTGGTTTGGGGGCGGAGTCAAAGGGGATAGGACAGCCCCAAACATTTAGGAACGGAAACTGCACTCATATAGGGGAGAAGGGGAGAGAGAAGGAAGATCCGTATGAGAGAGAGAGGACACAGACACAGAGGACACGAGGGTTCCAGGAAGGAAGGACAAGAAACCCATGGAAACCCCTTGCACAGAAGCAATTGAGAACCAGGAGTAAAGAGCTGACAAGGCCAGTGGAAAGCTCAGGGGAGGAGTCCTCAGAGGAGGAAATATTCTCCAAGAGTTCATGGCTCAACTCTTCTCCTAGTAAGGAATCTATAAGGAGGAAAAGCAGCACTAATAAGGTGAGCCCTTTACAACGTTTGAAAGGCTTATTAGACAAAGAGGGTTTTTCCTGCCCTTCCCCCACAAGCTCACACACTGTTAAGGGTACCTGGGAGAAGCTCCTAAAGGCTGTGCAAGCTAGTGAGGCTTTTCAGGAAGATACCAGGGGAAACAGCGACCAAGAAGAGTCTAGTGTGGAGGATATGGACTTGGAGGATATGGACACTGTGGATTTAGACAATGTCTCAGACATGGAAATAAGCTGTGCAATCTGTGCTAAAGAAGTATAAAGGAACCGAATAGGGTTTGAAAGCAGAAAGAAACCCAGCTGGTCTTGATTACTGAATGCATCTGTGTTACCTCGTGCTAAGTAAAAGAACTGAAGGAAGTTGGTCATCTGGAATGAACCAGAAGTTCTTTTACAAGGACATTTTAAAGCCCATTATTTTTTTAGCTGTGCTTTTAAAAGTAGCTGTCCTGTTTAAAGCTGCTTGGGAAGAAGCTGTGCTGAAAGTGTGTTATAATTGGAAAAGAATTCTATTGCTTGTGAAAGTATTTAAGTGGGCCAGGAAGTTTTGCTACACCTACTGTGAAATAACAGAGGGTGGTATAGCGCCTCCTGGAGACCAGGAAACAGAATACTGCTGAAAATAGAGTTTTATCAGAAAGCAGGTTTCAAAGCTGTATCAAGCCAAGGACTGTATAATAGGCTTGTGTGCTGTTATTTGGAGAAGTATCCTGAATTTTGTTTTGGTCAACTTCAATCAATTCATGTCAAAGAATTGAACTGGTTAGGAAATCCTTGTTTCTAAAAATAAAGAAATATTTCCTGCGAGCTTTGCACTTGGCTCTAATCCTTTCGGGGACACAACTACATGCTATCGGGCTAATTTCAACAAAGGACAATCGGCACCTCCCCTGTAGCCCTAGGCAACCGCCTGGCCACACGGGGGCGCGCCGACTATATATATATATATTGTCAGACGGCTGCCTGGGTGAGAATCTTCACAGTCTTGGCACGTGCATATATCTATATGATTTGCAAGGGATTGTGGGCAATGTAGTTCATTCACACCAGACACAGCTGCTGACAATAATTTAGTTGTGCTCAAGTGTTAAAGCCAATAAGATATTTATTTATGGGGTTATTTCTCCCAACACAGATATGCTTGGTAGCACATAAATCAGGTGACTTGCTTCCAGTGTTTAACTTGGAAAAACAAAATCAAAATCAGGAAAACAACATTCAAACTTGTCAGGCATTAGCTAATGTTTTCTTAGCATATATCAAACAACAAACGAAAAGCCACAAAGAAAGAAAAAAACTGTTCTTTTCAGGTTAACTTCTGATAACTTCCCACATAGATTCAGAAGTGATTCTCTCCTAGCTCACAAGCAATTAGGTAAGGCTCAATTGCTAGCAATTATCCAGCTGAAACCCCTTAGCTGGCTTGCTTTCTACTGTGTGGGTCAAATCCTGCTTCAGGAGCTTTTCTGAGTAGATTAAAGAACAAGTTTGTATTTCTTTGTGATGGTTGCTGCACTTTGTAACAGAAAGTTACCAAAGGAGTTTAGACAGAGAGCAGTCCATATAAACACATTCTTCATCTGCAATCATTCCCCCTTCTTCAACAAGCATGGGTTCAATATCATGGATTGGCATAGATGAATCTCTCAATGGAGCACTTTCAGGAGAATACTTGTTTCCCTGCTGTCTTTCAAGGTTATAGCTAGGGCATAGATCAGTGTTCATGCCTGAGCTTCCATTGCTGTTAGAGTTCCTCTCTATATAGCCTGGCCAGTATGTAGTCCAGTTCTTATGTCCAGCCTTCCAATCCAGATCCCTGGACACTGGATCTCTCTTCACATACCTTCTGGCACGGGTCTTAGGGTCCCTTCCACGTGCAGCCGTCTCCCTCACAGGTAGCGTCTGGAGATTCCTAGCTCTGCAGCACCATTCCTCTGGCTTTCCCCAGTCCAATGGTGTATGCTGGCCCTTGAAATGCCTCCCAGTATACGTACTGCTCTGGACTCTTCTAGACCTCTCAAAGGCGTTTCTCTTCCTTCTTCCAAAGGGTTTCTTTCCCTCTCTGTCCGTCCGGTTTGGCTTCTGCTTCTGATGATCTTTCAGATGAAACTGATGATCAAGCTCAAGCTGATTCTCAGGATAAGGAGGATAATTCTCTGTAGAATAAACTCTACCTTTATTCTGCCTAGATGAGTGCTCCCCCTTAATACAGCGCAGCTGTGCTGAATCAGGCCCTGCCCTTTGAGATGAGTGCTTAGGGATTACCTCATAGCCCTCCTGATTGAAAACACGTTTCCCCACTTCAGCTCCTCTAATGGCTGTTGGAAACCTGGTGCATTCTGGGACTGGTAGTCTTTTATGGGGCGAAGAATAGAAGTTAACCAACCAGGCTGTGATAAGAGGGTTTCCCAAACGAGGTTGATAACCTGTTTGGGACCTAGCACTGAGGATAGAAGGATTGCTAGTGGAGAAGAATCTCTGGTTGTGTGGTAAACAGAACCAGTGGCTTAACCACTAGGAATTGCTGTATCTGCAGCAATGTACCAGGGCAGCGGAGAACATTTCTCTTTCCTTTCCCTCTTTTAGATTGGGAAAAAGAAACAACAGACCTGGTAGGATTTCCTATTGTATGATGGGCTGCCCTAAGGTAACAAGGGGGGGGGGGGGGAGACAACTCCAGAAGGGAGAATCCCCCGGTAGAACAGGTAGAGGACCATAGGGGCTTACCAGTGTAAAAGGGGTCCCTCTTACAAACCAAATGTTAAAGTAAGAGGGAGGTAAGATAGCGTTGAAAGAGACTGACTATGGAGGAAGTCTCTAACTCGTGAGATGATACCTGCCAGTACAGGGAAAACAACTGTTGTTAGTTCTCTTTCCTCCAAGAGGAAGAGGAAAACCCTGTTAATTATGGGCATGATCATCATAAAGACTCTTAAGTTAAAGAAAAGATGTCTCATGAAGAGATATCTAGGAAGGTTAGAATAAATGTAGTGCAGATACTGCAAATGAAAAGAAGCAGACTGCTACTCTCACCACCAACCAAGAGGGGCAATGATCTATTTGAAACCCTGCGACTGCTGGGCTTGTTGACCCTGTTGAGGTTGTGGATTCTTCAGACCACGGTGATGTTTCCCCTGTTTGGGAACATCTGTATGATGGGCAGAAGATGGATAAAATCTTCTTCCCCTAGGGGAAGAAATTTTGGCAGGACCTTTCCTACTAACTGGGAAAGGAGAAGGCGTAGAACAGCCTCTGGAAACAGGACAGTCAGTTGTTAACTGAGCAATCTGGAATAAAGATTCCTTGTTAAAGAGATTTTCTCCAGTGCAAAGAGTATTTCCCAGTCTAACTTGTGCCCATTTGTCTAAGTCTGAAGCTTGGAGCCAGGCTTTACATTGTGCTCCTATAGCTATAGCAGAAATCCTGCTAACAGACTCAAAGGAGTCTAGGGAAGCACGAGTAAGAAACCTAGAGATATTCTGAGCATGACTAACCAGTGAGGAATAGTCTGCACTCTTGGGCTCTTGAAGAAAAGGAGTCAAAAGATGTAATTGCTTTGTGACCTCCTCAAGAGATAAACCCATATAAAAAATATATGAGAGAATTCTTGCTGAAAGCATGGATGCCCGGAAAGTTTGACGTCCAAAGGCATCTAAAGTCTTAGACTCACGATCTGGCGGATAAGAAGAGTGCTTTTTAGTACTCTTCACCCGCCTCATTGCTGATTCTACAACAATGGAATAATTTTATTTATTTATTTATTTAACTGCATTTATATACCGCTTTTCACCGGGTCAAAGCGGTGTAACATATAACATAAGGGGGGGGGGGTAATTTTTTTTAGGGTGGGGCCATCACCAAGGGGTAACAATTAATGATTTGGGTAGACATAGACATGTATGCTTCTGCTGAATCTAGTTATTAGATCATGCGGATAGGGTGGTATTTCTGTTCAGAGATGTTTACAGAATAGGATTGTCTGAGGAATAATGAGGAAGTTGAGTCTTTTGAAATCCTGGAAATCCTGATATAGAAGATCAGTTGCTTTGGAAAGTGGGGGTACCTTTAAAGGAGCTTCCCACATTCGTAGAAGGAGGTCCTGCAAGGAATGATGCAAAGGTAGCATGATGTTTTCCTTTGCTCTTGCAGGAATATAGAGGGATCCTGTATTGCCTTGTGTAGGACCTTGTCCAGGAATAGAAATGGCAAGGGAGTTTGCCATATCTAGGATGAAAACCTGAAAAGAAGGATCCACAGAGGGATCTTCCCTTGGATAGGCTAGATCTGATGAAGAACTAGCATTGGCACCGAGGGATCTATCCAAGCTTTTAGGAATAGAAGATCCTGGATGGTGCAGTATGGAATCCTTATAGGATGGTCGCTGGTACTGTGGGTTGACGGGACCAGCGCCAGTCGGTAGTACATTGACCATGCTAGGGATCGATTCCAAACTCGGTATCGAGGGAAGCGAGCCTGACGAGAGAAGCATGGAAGGCACCGACAGCAATGGTAATGTGGATATCGGTACCGACTTTGGTACCGTATCCGATACCGGTGGATGAAGGCCAGCCGGTGGCAACTCTAACGGTATCGAAGGAACCGAGAGTTGCGGATCCGAATTATCGGAACCAAGCCTTCGTTACCAACTGGTGTCGGTACCAAGGCGAGTCGGTACCCAGTCCTCCAGACTGGAGATCGATTCCAGACTTGGCATCGAAGGAAGCGAGTCTATCGATGCACGTCTGGCGGGTACCGACGTCGGTACTAGTATCGGTGCCGGTACTGATACTGGAAGGTCGGTCTGGAGCGTATCCACCGGTCCCGTAGGTACCGAGGATGCCAGACGACGATCCCTGGTGAGGAATGTTTCATCCAACACCACTGCCGATGTCGGGGTATCAGTACCGCTCGAAGCGGATGCCACCACCGGGCATGGCTCAGATATGTTCTGTGAGGGGTGAACCTCAGGAACAACCTGAAACCCCACACAGGCTTTGGAGGCTGAAGACTCTCACCGGGGTTTTGAAGCCAGTGGATTCTCAAGGGCAAGGCCGTAGGCATCTCTATGCTGTGCATGAGAAATGCCGCTCGAGGACTGGCTAGTCTTAACAGACTGTTTTTGGGTTACCTGATCCTGTGTAGAAGAAGATATGGTCGGTGCCCAGAAGTTGGATGGGGACCGCATGTCGAGGGGAACTCGATGTTGAAAACTTCTTCCCACAATACTATTGCCCGAGGGCTCCGGAGGAAAATGGTCAGGACCCAAGCAGGTTAGACACCAATTGTGAGTGTCTAAAAATAAGGTTGTACCGACACAGTTTGTACATTTCTTGGGGAGAGTGGCTGGTGGTTCCATGAGGGAAAATGGAGAGGCCTAACAGGCCTGAGAAACCGTGAGACACTAAGGAGGAAAAATACTCCACAGGTCTGCGACTAAAAAGCTGTTTGATTATTTTCATCTAATTTCCATGTATTTTGGTGTGCTGAAAACAAATAAAATATTGAAAAAACTCCTAGACGTCATGATTTGCCACAATATGCAAAATTGTCTTCAAATTTATCAATTTTATTCAAATTACTATTAATTAATTCAAATTACTATTAATTAATTCATATAAGTGCATTTAAGATATAAAATGCCAAAAAAACCTTAAAGGGGTTGTCCGAGTTATGTAAAAAAAAAAATATATAGCACTGAGTTATGTAAAAAAAAAAAAAAATAGCACTGTAAATCTGATGGTCAGCAATATATACATAAGCTAAGCAAGTTTTAAGTCCGTGCTTCTAATGGTAGAAGGGGTTAATCTTTCCTGAAGAATCCAGTGGGAGGGAGACACAGGGCAGATAGCAGCAGCTCCGGTCAGTGCAGGGGGGCGTGGCCAGCACTGTGACATCTCATGTACAGACACAGAGCTGCTCTCTCCTGCATGCCACACTTGTGCACGAATCATCATCAGGTTCCTGGTTCTAGGCTGTTCACACTTTTTCATCACAATTCGTGTTAGCTCGTCATTCTTCAACTGTTATGTTATGGCTCCGCGAAAATGTATTAATTCGCCAGACAGTTTCTGTTTCATCTGTGGTGAATATACAGTGTTGAAGCAACAACAGAATATTACAGACTTTGTGAAAAAAGTATACTTTGCATACTTTGGACTAAAAATTGGAGATCAACATAAAGTCTGGGCGCCTCATAAAGTGTGCAAACGGTGTGTTGAGGACCTTCGAAACTGGTTCAATGGTAAGAAAAAATCTTTCCGTTATGGGATTCCTATGGTATGGCGAGAGCAAAAGAACCATAGTGACGACTGTTACTTTTGTTCATGCGATGTGA
Source organism: Ichthyophis bannanicus (assembly GCA_033557465.1). Taxonomy (NCBI): domain Eukaryota; kingdom Metazoa; phylum Chordata; class Amphibia; order Gymnophiona; family Ichthyophiidae; genus Ichthyophis; species Ichthyophis bannanicus. Next base: position 66,841,906 of record CM066035.1, read on the forward strand.
AAGGGTTTAATTCCAAATGGAAGCATTCCATTTCATACCCCAATCTTCACTCGGCAATTCGTCCCATGCCCCATGGCACAGATATACCAGTACCCAAGCCCCCTGCTACCTTGGAAGAGATACCTAGCTCCGATGAAAGTGACATCATACTTGAACCAGATGACAAATCAAGTTCCGACTTTGAAGATGATACAAGACCAAAATTGTTTTCTCAGGAGGAGATGAATGATTTGGTAAGAGACTTGAATCTTCCCAAAGATGCCGCTGAGTTACTCGGATCAAGGCTGAAAAGCAGGAATTTATTGTTGCCAGGAGTGTCATCTTCATGGTTCATACATCGTGAAAAGGAGTTCGTTCCTTACTTCGCCAGGAAGACAAGTTGGTTTATTGCATCGATATCGAAGGTCTGATGGGTCAATTTAAAATCCAATATGAGTCAGAGCAATGGCGTCTTTTTATAGATTCTTCAAAAAGAAGTCTCAAAGCAGTTTTACTCCACAACGGTTTTTACGCTTCCATACCTGTAGGTCATTCCGTACACTTGAAGGAAACCTACGAGAACTTGGAATTGGTTCTTCGTAAACTTAAATATGAAGACCATGGTTGGCAAGTGTGTGGGGACTTGAAGGTCTTGTGCATGCTGCTCGGGCAACAAGCTGGTTATACCAAATATCCTTGTTTTCTGTGTCTATGGGACAGTCGAGACTGACAAAATCACTGGACCAAGAAGAGTTGACAGCAGAGGGTGCTAACAGTCAGTGAAAAAAATGTCCTCCGAGAAACTTTGGTACCTTCCCATAAAGTTCTTCTACCACCTCTCCACATAAAATTGGGATTGATGAAGCAATTCGTAAAATCACTTCCAAGAGATGGAGAATGCTTCAAATACTTGGTCACCAAGTTTCCAGGTCTGTCGGAGGCAAAATTGAAGGAAGGTGTGTTCGTCGGACCAGACATTAGAAGGCTTATAGTTGATCAAGGGTTTGTCAATACCATGATGGATCCTCAAAAAGAAGGATGGATTGCATTTAAAGAAGTCTTACAGAAATTTTTAGGCAATAACAAAGATCCTCACTACAAAAAGATCGTCGGACGAATGCTGAAAGCATTTCAAGCTTTAGGTTGCCTGATGAGTTTGAAAGTGCATTTCCTCCAGTCCCACCTTGACTACTTTCCTGAAAATTTGGGAGCTGTGAGTGAGGAACAAGGTGAACGATTCCACCAAGACATTAAAGAGATGGAAAGGAGATACCAGGGAAAATGGAGCATTACAATGATGGCAGACTACTGTTGGATGCTTCAGAGAGACATTCCAGATGCTACTCACAAGCGTAAATGCACCAACAGGAGCCTCACAAGGAAGAAGAATCGAGTTTAGTGTGTGTAGGTGAGCTCATTTCAGTTCAAAAAAGGATTTTCATGAAAATATTGTAATAAAACTTTAATTTTATAAGTCTATTTCCATTTATTTTGAGGTATTGCCTTATTTAACATAGTTACCTAAATTGTCAGGAAACGTGATGTCCTATGACAAAATGGAGGTCATTTTCGGATTCAGCGCACCAAAAAACATAAAGATTACGTGGAATAACCAAAACAGCTCTCGAAAATATTTTTTTTGCATATTATAATTTGATTTGCATATCTCCTATGGGAATTCCTTGAATCTTGTCCGAATGCTTAATCAGCAGAGTGAGCGGCTCTAATGCAATACTGAACAAAAGGGGGGAAAGGGGGCAGCCCTGCCTTGTCCCCCTATTTAACAAAAAGGGATCAGAGGGCAATCCATTAGCTAAAATACGTGCAGACGGCTTAGTGTACAATATATGGATCAGCCGAACAAACTCTTTCCCCAAAGCCGAACCAGACCAGGGTTTGATTCAAAAAGGCCCATTCTAGCCGGTCAAAGGCCTTTTCTGCATCGACCGATAGACCGACCATCGGAATAGACAGCTGCTCAGAAACTCCCAAAAGGTTCATGAAAAGGCGAGCATTATCTGCGGAAGATCTACCAGTCATAAAACCATATTGGTCTGGATGAACGATAAAGGAAATTACTTTTTCTAGTCTGCGTGCCAGGACAGCTGCGAATAATTTATAATCCGCACTTAATAGGGACATAGGTCGATAATTCTCCACTTTCTGTGGGTCTCTACCAAGTTTTTCCAACACTACAATTGTCGCTTCACTAAACGAACCAGTGATAGGGGCCTGCTCGCGTAGCCCCTACTATAGTCTCCACAGTTCAGTTAGCGTAGTTACTCACCTGTAACAGGTGTTCTTCAGGAGCAGCAGGAATCAGTCCTCACATATGGGTGACGTCGGCGCCGACGGAGCCCTTGCGGAGCAATTTCCCCAGCTTTCAAAGAAAGCCTTTGGGAATTGCAGCGCACATGCGCGGTCCCCTTCCCACCCAAGGGTGCCATCTTGCTCAGTCTGATGACATAGCGAAAAGACAGCAAAAAATTAGGAAAAAACGAAAGCATAGAACTGCAACTCCAAGGGGAGGAGGGAGGGTTGTGAGGACTGATTCCTGCTGCTCCTGGAGAACACCTGTTACAGGTGAGTAACTACGCTTTCTCCAGGACCAAGCAGGAAGTCAGTCCTCACATATGGGACTCCCAAGCTTAAGGCTACCGGAGACCCTAAGCACAAAAATGAGCTCCCTCGAGGTCAGTAGCACAGAAGGAAGGAATCTTCTCTGAATATGTCTCCAACCGGTAGCCCAACAACCGGGACGGAGGGTAGGAGTTGCCTATACCTCGAAGAGGTTACGGAGGACCGCCTGTCCGAAAGCACTGTCCCTGCGGGACTCCCTCTCCAGGCAGTAATGGGCTGCAAAAGTCTGGCTTGAAGACCAAGTAGCGGCCCGGCAGATGTCTGCCAATGGAACAGAGCGGAGGTAAGCTACTGACGTAGCCTTTGCCCGAACACGATGAGCCGTGACTTTACCTTCCAGCACGAGGCCCGCAGCCTCGTAAGCCCAAGCGATGCAGTCCGCAATCCATATGGACAGAGTACGCTTGGAGACAGGGAGCCCCAACTTGTTGGGGTCATAAGACACGAAGAGCTGAACAGCCTTTTGGTGCTCCCGCGTACGGTCAAGGTAGGTGGTCAACAGTCCAGGGTATGCAGGACCATTTCAGCTCGGCTGGAGTGTGGCCTGGGAATGTAGGTCAGAAGTACCACCTCCTGGTTGATGTGAAAAGGGGAAACCACTTTGGGAAGAAACTTAGGGTGAGTCCGTAGGACTACCCGGTTCTTGTAGAACCTAGTGTAAGGAGGATCAGATACTAGGGCCTGCAGCTCACTAACGCGTCTAGCAGAAGTGAGGGCTACCAAGAACAAGGTTTTCCAGGAAAGAAAACGAAGAGGACAGGTAGCCATAGGCTCAAAAGGCGGACAGGTAATCCGCTGTAAAACCACATTGAGATCCCAGTTCGGGGCTGGCGGGCGCAAAGGTGGTTTAAGGAGAAGGAGGCCTCTGAGAAAACGAGCCACCAGAGGGTGGCTGGAAAGAGGTCAACCATCCACCGGCATGTGATGCGCAGAAAGAGCACTGAGGTGGACCTTGACCGAGTTGGACTTAAGTCCAAGATTGGAAAGAGAAAGCAAGTACTGCAAGACCACTGATGCTGAACAGGAGAAGGGGTCTTGAGACTGCTGAGTACACCAGACGGAGAACCGACGCCACTTAAGAGCGTAGGACTTCCGGGTGGAAGGCCTCCTGGAGGCCAAGACGACCTCTTCCACATCTGGAGGTAGCTGGAGAGGAGCAAGGACTACCCTTTCAGCAGCCAGGCCATCAGATGAAGGGACCGGAGGTTGGGGTGCAGGAGCGTCCCCTGATACTGCGAGAGGAGGTCGGGCTGAAACCCCAGAGGAAGAGGGGTGTCCACCGCCAGCTGCATCAGAAGCGGGAACCAAGGTTGTCTCGGCCACCGGGGAGCCACTAGGATCATCGATGCCTTGTCTCTGAGAACTTTGAAGAGCATCCAAGACACCAGAGGCATGGGTGGAAAGGCATACAAGAGGCCTGTGGACCATGGAATCAGAAAAGCATCCGCCGCTACCCGGAGAGGATGCGGCTGTCGAGAGCAGAATCTGGGAAGCTGCCGGTTCAGAGGACTGGCGAACAGATCCATGGTGGGGAGGCCCCACCGGAGAAAGATCCGCTGAACCACAAGCGGATCCAATCTCCACTCGTGCGGTTGGAGGATCCTGCTCAGTTTGTCTGCCAGGTAGTTTTCTTGACCTGGGAGATAGACAGCTTTGAGGACGATGTTGCGATGGACGGCCCAAGAGCAGAGCTTCTGTGCTTCCTGACAGAGAAGGAAGGAGCCGGTTCCGCCTTGTTTGTTCACGTAGAACATGGCAACCTGATTGTCTGTCTGGACAAGTACTGACTGGTGAGAAATCAGGTGAGAGAAGGCTTTGAGCGCTAGGCGGATGGCTCTGAGCTCCAGGAAGTTGATCTGCTGAGCGGACTCCCAAGGAGTCCAGAGACCCTGAGTACAAGTCCCTTGGCAATGTGCTCCCCAACCCTGGAGAGAAGCATCGGTCGTCAGGACCTGAGAATGTGTAGGGGGCTGAAAAGTCACCCCTAGCACTAGATTTGGCAGATGAAGCCACCATCGCAGAGATGAGACCAGCTGGTCGGAGATCTGTACGGAGTCCGCTAGGCTCCCCATGGCCTGATGCCATTGAGTGCGAAGGCACCACTGAGCAGGACGCATGTTCAGGCGGGCATTGGGGGTTACATGGACCGTGGAAGCCATATGGCCGAGCAGTCTCAGAAAGTGCCTGGCGGAGACCAGGGAATTGCTGTGAAAGCGGCTGGCGAGATCCATGAGCCCTTTGGCCCTGTCCAGAGGGAGAAAGGCCCGCGTCTGAAGCGTGTCCAATCTGGCGCCTATGAACTCGAGATTTTGAGAGGGGAGCAAAGTGGACTTTGTGAAGTTTATGACAAAACCCAAGTGCTGGAGCAGAGTCACAGTGCGATGAGTAGCCTGAGTGGCTTCTTGGGCAGACTGGGCCCTGATGAGCCAGTCGTCCAGGTATGGGAACACAAAGAGACCTTGAAGTCTCAGATAGGCCGCCACCACTGCTAGGCATTTGGTGAACACCCTGGGGGCGGAGGATAGGCCAAAGGGCAGCACTCTGTACTGGTAATGGTTTCCTCCCACAACAAACCTGAGATATTGTCTGTGGTCTGGATGAATAAGGATATGAGTATACGCATCCTTTAGATCTAAGGAGCATAGCCAGTCTCCCTGCTGGAGGTAGGGCAGCAGGATTCCAAGGGTAAGCATTTTGAACTTTTCCTTTGCAAGGAACTTGTTGAGGTTTCGCAAGTCTAGGATGGGTCTGAGGCCTCCTGTTCTTTTTGGAATCAGGAAGTACCTGGAATAAAACCCTTGACCCTTCAGGTGGTGGGGCACCGGTTCCACGGCTTGTTCCTGAACGAGACTTGCTAACTCCTGAAGGAGTAAGTCCCTGTGCAGAGGGAGTCTGGAAGGCTCCCCTGGAAAGTAGGACGGAGGTACCTGGTGAAAATGAAGAAGATAGCCCTTTTGAACTATGTGAAGCACCCAGGTATCTGTGGTGATGTTGGACCACCTGTGGGCAAAGTGGACCAGCCGGCCTCCTGTGCTGAGAGAAACCAGCTGAGGGGGAGAGGCTATGCTGAGGAAGTCAAAAACCCCCACCCTGCTGAGCAGGGGCTGGTGGTGCAGGCTTGGGGGCTTGCTGCCTACGGGACCCATTACCCCGTCCCTTGGCCTGCTTTCCCTGTGGGGGAGCCGCTGAGGCCTGATAGTGAGGGTAGTATTTATAGGCAGCACCTTTCCTCGGGTAAAAGGGCTTTTTCCCTGAGGCCTTCTTCTTTTGAGAAGGGGCAGAGGTCTTCCTCGAGAGACGAGTCCTGGTGAGAGTCTCCGTCTCGATTTGTGCAGCCTTCTCATCCATGGGCTTGCCAAAGAGGTTATCACCTCGGCAGGGGACATCGACCAACTTGTCCTGTACCCAAGGCTCGAGGTCGGACGTCTGAAGCCAAGCCTGGCGGCGTCCACCGATGCCAGCCGCAGCTACTCGAGCCGACGCCTCAAAACCATCGTAGGCTGCTCGAGAGATGAACTTGGAGCACTCTCGAATACCAGTAGACAAGGACTGGAACCTCTGCAAAGGTTCGTCGGAGAGACCAGCAGAGAACCCGGCTATTTCCTTAGCCAGGTCTCGGAGATACATGCCCATGTAGAGCTGGTATGTCTGGACTCGACAAGCAAGCATAGAGCCCTGGAAGCACTTCCTACCGAGGGCATCCAGGCTTCGGGCTTCCCTACCAGGGGGCAACGAGGAGTGCATTTTTTGACTCTTTAGTCTATGCATGGCCGATTCCACCACCATGGAATGGTGCGGTAGTTGTGCCTTCTGGAAGCCAGGGCTCTTGCAGACTCGATAAATGGAATCGACCCGCTTGCTTAACACCGGCGACGACGCCGGGCTCTCCCACATGCGGAAGAGAAGTCGTTCCAGCATGGGAGGAACCGGTACAATAAAGGCCTCCTTCGGGGGAGAGTCATATTGGAGGGCATCGAGTTCTTCGACTCGAGGCTCCTCCTCGGGATCCGCAGGGAAGGCCAAGGCCTTGGCCATATCCCTCACGAAGTCCGAGAACCGGGTATCCTCCGGGGGGGGGGGGACCGTCTCCGAGGTTCGGACTCGGGGGAGTCCGAAGGGACACACCGAGTCCGAAAGGAACCAGGTGACTCTTCGTCCTCAGATTCCCAGGCCGACTCCTCGGAGGAGGAGTCGATCGGCTCCGGTCGGGCGGGCACTGATGCCATCCGCCCCGACGCCGAGGGAGTCGGCGTCGACGACCTCGGTCCCGAACGGGAGGCCGAAGGAGACCTCGACCGAGGATCAACTTGAGCCCTCATGGACTCGAGGATCGGCTCGGTCTCCGGGGTCGATTTGGAGGTCGACGTCCCGGCGGTCAGGGCAGAAGCACCGGCGAGGCCAGCAATCAATGCCCGCTGCTGGTCCAAGAAGGCAGACAGACTGCACTCCAAGGCCGTCAACCTGAGTCCGAGCTCAGGAGACCCAGCAGCCCCCGGACTCGGGCCCCGACGGCGTCGGGCCCGACGTCGGGTCCTTCGGAGGCGAGTCCACGAGGACGTGAGCGGGCAAGTCCACCTCGAGTCGAGGATGTTTTGACGGCCTCTCCGTCTCCGAGGACCCGGGACGGGAATCGGGGCTATGCGACCTGGCCCTCGAGGAACCAGGAGCGTCCACCGATCCCGCCCTCGCGGGTTTCTTCTTCCGATGATGTTCCCGGGTAGGAGACCCCCTTTCAGAGGAACTCCGACAATGCTCAGGACCAGAGTCCCGAGACGTCGAAGCCTCTGACGAGGTCCGAGCCCGGCCGGCGTCAGAGAAGATACGCTCCCGCTGGTGCTGCCGACTCCTCAACGCTTTTGAGGACATTTTGCCGCATGGCCCACAGATCATGGGGTCATGATCTGGGCCGAGACAGCGGAGGCAGAAGTCATGAGTGTCTGTAAGAGACATAAGTTTCTTACAGAGGTCACACTTTTTAAAGCCACTGGCAGCCATCGGGGGAAAAAGGGCCCCTGCGAGGTCGAATGACCGGGCTGCCAGGGAAAAAGGAAAAAAGCGCGAAATCTGTCACGAAGGACAAAAAACCGAAAAATAAAGGACGGACTCGCAACCGGCGTCGCGAGTCCGGGCGGGAAAAGAACCGGCGTCGAACCGAAGAAAAAATAGAGAAAAATCAACTTTTCTGCGGGGATTCACAGGCAACGTCTGTAGGGCTCCGCGGAAAAAAGAAGACTGAGCAAGATGGCACCCTTGGGCGGGAAGGGGACCGCGCATGCGCGCTGCAATTCCCAAAGGCTTTCTTTGAAAGCTGGGGAAATTGCTCCGCGAGGGCTCCGTCGGCGCCGACGTCACCCATATGTGAGGACTGACTTCCTGCTTAGTCCTGGAGAACCCATCTAATTCCCTTGTTTAGACAGTCCGACCCCTTCAAATATAACCCACCCCAAACATCAACATCCCCCCACAAAATATGCCCTATTGGGTAAGCCAGCGCCCCGGTAGTGCCACACATCCCCGCCCAACCAAATGTTAGTACACCCCTCCCTACCTATCCTCATCTATCTTTACAGTTCACCCCCCTCCCTTTCCCCTTCCCCCTCCCTCTCTTCTACTTTGTTACATTCCCTCCCTCCTCGCAACAATGCTCCACCCAGAGGCCTTCTCCTCACTCCTCCAAGATTACAATAACATCCTTCCCCCCCCCTTTTCCAACCCTAATCTTACAACAGAGATAACAATATACATCATTATCACTCAGTACCTGTACTCTTCACTATGAAAACACAGTCAACAGAAAGATATACCCATTTAGCCTAAGAGCCAATTATTGTTCTTTATATCAGAGTCCAGAAAGTGAGCACTCTATTCAAATCTTATTACAGACCCCTCAGAGCATCACTTCAGCTTCTTTTTCTTCCAAATAAGACTGCAGAGCCGACGTATTCTCAAAAGTCTTAGTTTGATTATGAAGAGTGACTCTCATCCTTGCCAGGAAAAAATGGCCATATCTGGCCTGAAGTTTTTGCAGTCGTGGTCTGAAGGACAGGAACTGCTTGCGTCGTTCCACTGTAGGTTTATTAAAATCTGGATAGAATGCCAACGTGTGTTCTTCAAATTTCACTGGCAATCCAGCTTTAGCTTCGGCCATGATCTGCGCTACCTGAGAGTAGCGCAAAACTCTCACTATGATTGGCCGAGGATGTCGAACATGAAGGCCCACCTGAGTCGGGACTCTGTGCGCCCTATCTATTTCGAAAGGCTGGCAGAAATTAAGCCGAAGAATCTTAGGGATTATTTTTTCCATGAAAGCTACAGTGTTCATGCCTTCCGTTCCTTCTGGGACTCTTACCACCCGAATATTATTTCTTCGGGTTCGATTGTTGAGGTCTTCCAGGCTACGTTCCAGGGTCATGATCCTTTTCTCATGCTTTGAGACTTATTTGAATTGTTCTTCGTGCATGGAGACTTTCACTTCAACTTCCTCCAGTCTACTTGCAACACCCATAAGTTGATCCTTTAATTCTTTCAATTCAAAAATATCAGCTTGCACTCCTGCTAGGGTCTCCCCGTTTGCAGCTACCATCTCCCGCACAGCTTTTATCTCTTGCAGCAGCTCTTGTAGGCCCTCAGGGTGTTCACGGGTGTTTGCAATCTTGAGAGGGGAGGGAGGATAAGGCTTGGATCTTTTCGCCCCAGGATTCGACCCGGTCCCGAACTCCAACCTCGTCTATTTGCTAACTGCCATCAGCGTGTTGATGTTAGCCAGTCAGTGGGGGCACAATAATCTACAGGAAGGCAGGAAGGATAGGATTTTGCCCGAATTCAACAGAGAGCTAAAGGACTATGCAGCCATCTCCATCGGCTGTTGGCTCCGCCCCCTCTCAGAGCACGAATCTTAATGAAAGCGTGGTTCTCGGATCATATTACAGCTATTCTAATGGAACTCCACTGGCTTCCCATTCAAGCGCGTGTACAATACAAGATAATAATGACGACGTTCAAATTAATACACAACATAGCCCCCTCACACCTTTCCACACTCATTGAAATACAACCCCCTAATAGGAACAGAACCACCCCCAACCTAAACACTCTACATGTTCCACACACTATATGCAATGCAAAAACAACTACGAGCAACACAGCATTCACATACATAGCCCCAATAAAATGGAATAAACTTTCAGATATACTAAGAGATAACAAGGACCTTCTGAAAAGATCTAAAAACTCACTTATTTTGAGAATTCTACAATACTACCTAGCCCAATGCCTCCATCTCCTCCCATCTCCCTTCTATTCCTTCCTTATTCTATACTATCCCTTTTCCCATACAAAATGTTTGGTCCATAAGAAATGGCCAGCTATCTCTGATCTCATTGCCATCCATGATCTAGACATCCTACTAGTCACTGAATCTTGGTTGACTGACTCAGATTCTGTCCTTCTGAACCATCTTATACCTCCCAACTTCTCAATCTACACTTGTAATAGATCCGATCGCAGAGGTGGAGGTGCTTTTATCTTCGCTAGGACAGATCTCCAATTCCATCTACTCTCTTCCACCAGTTCCATACACCTTGACTCCATTATTATAACCAACAAACACATTTCCATTTGTCTCATCTATAGATCCCCGTCTTCCTACCCTGAAGGCCTTTCAACTATTATAGACCTTGCTTATAACCCCTCAAACTCATATATACCAAACTGGTTATTGGGTGATTTTAACTTGCCAGCTCTCCAAAGCTCCCACTCTAATGCTTTCCTCGAAGCATTTGCTGAACTAGGATACAAACAGATCGTTTATTTCCCTTTGAGTGGGTAGGAGTATTAACTATCTCATATTTAGGATCCCGCTCTTGTACAGTCTGAGATCTGGTTGCCATTCACAATAGAAATTATTATACCTCTATAGGTTAAGAGTGGGGCGGTAACAATTTTGTTAGATGATACCTGCTAGTATAATTCACTCCGGAAGGTGATCAATTTTTTGTTTTTGTCAGTAACATCACCAAAGCAATTTATCACAAGATTCAAACAATTAGTCACCTATGTCCCCTATTGGAGCCTACTGATTTTCGTACAGTTTTTCAAGCCCTCGTGACCCCCCCATTTTGACTATTCTAATGCCATTCTCTATGGTCTTCCTAAGGCCACTCTTAATCCGATACAACTGGCTATGAATGCTGCTGCCCGTGTCCTACATGGAGCTTCGAGAAGAGATCATATAACTCCAATTTTGAAGCACCTCCATTGGCTTCCCTTCCATTACAGGCTAACCTTTAAAGTAATGCTTCTTATTTATAAAGCTCTTAATAAACGTTCTTCTACCTCCCTCTTAGACCTTGTTCACCCCACCCCTCTGAATAGACCCAGAAGATCTGTAGCTGATAATACACTCACCGTCCCTATCTCTATAACAAAATGTTCCCATGCGACCATGAACCGTGCCTTTTTGTTTTATGCTCCCACACTGTGGAATGCCCTTCCTGTCTCTATCCGATCTATTTCTGATATGGCACAATTTAGGAAGACTCTAAAGTGTCACCTGTTCAATCAGTATTATTCTCATGCTGCTCAATTCACCCTTTATGCCGATCATGTTGTTACCATTTCCGGTGTTTTAATTACTTGAGCTAATTACTCACCCTGTTTTACTCCAAGTTGTTTTTTCCTGTTCTCTGTACAATTCAATATATGTTTCTTACTGCATCGTACAAATTAATGTTCATTGTAAACCGCACTGATTAAGAGCGCGGTATAAAAAAGAATTAAATAAATAAATAAAACATAGTTACTCACTTGTAACAGGTGATCTCCGGAAACAGCAGGAATTTAGTCCTCATATATGGATATCGTCGGTACCGATGGAGCCTGCACGGGAACACTCCCCAGCGTCCAATCAGAAAGCTTTTGGGAGCATCCCACAGCGACTGCGTGCTGCCTTCCCGCCTTTCCCAACTGCCTCTCTCCAGTTGAGTTTTAAAGCTGAGACAAAGAGAGAGAGAGAGGGAAAGGAGAGAGAGAGAGGGAAAGGAAAGAGAGAGAGAGAGGGAAAGGAAAGAGAGAGAGAGGTACAACTCCTAGGGGAGGTGGGTGGGTTGTGAGGACTAAATTCCTGCTGTTCCCGGAGATCACCTGTTACAGGTGAGTAACTATGCTATCTCCAGGAACAAGCAGGAATGTATTCATCACATATGGGGACTCCCTAGCTTTAGGTGCCAGGGAGAGACCACAAAAGTTGTGTGTCCCTGAACAGGGCTCCATTTCCCCCCATGGATCTCTGGCATCCTACCAGGGATGGTGGGTAGGAGTTGATTAGGTATGGAACAGGTGTTGGAGAACAGCCTGACCAAACAAGGCATGCCGGCGGGAGTCCTTGTCCAAGCAGGAATGGGCTGTAAAGGTACGAACCAAGGCCCAAGTGGCTGCTCGACAAATGTCTTCGATAGACACAGAGTGCAGATGAGCCATTGAGGCTGCCATGGCTCTCACATTGTGAGCTGTGACATGGCCCTCCAGAGAAAGGTTCTTACTCTGATAGGCGAAGGAAATACACTGAGCAATCAAGTTACACAGTGTTCTCTTGGAGACTGGAAGTCCCAAATGAGAAGGATCAAAAGCAACAAAGAGTTGAGAGGACTTTCTATGTTGCTGTGTTCTTTGTAAGTAAAAAGCTAAAGCTCTTTTACAGTCCAAGGTATGAAGATTCCTCTCTGCATTTGATGCATGAGGCCTTGGAAAAAACATAGGCAGGTAGACCGCTTGGTTCAGATAAAAAGGCGAGATCACCTTTGGCATAAAGTGTGGATGAGTCCTGAGGACTACCTTATCATGATGGAACCTTGTATAAGGTGGATCAGCTACTAGCGCTTGCAACTCACTAATGCGGCATGCCGATGTGATTGCAATGAGAAAGATAACCTTCCAAGAAAGAAATTTCAAGGAGGCAGTAGCTAAAGGTTCAAATGGTGGCTTCATGAGCTGCCCAAGAACCAGGTTTAAGTCCCATGCCACCGGTGGTGGTCTAATGGGAGGCTTAGTTAAAAGAAGGTCTCTCATAAATCTTGCTATAAGAGGATGAGAGGAAATAGGTTGTCCATTTAGAGGCTTAAGGGAAGCTGCAATAGCACTCAAATGGACTCTTACTGAATTAGTCTTAAGACCTGCATTGGATAAATGAAGGACATACTCCAGCAATGATTCCAGAGGTATCGCAAGGGGGTTAAGAGCCTATTGTGAACACCATATGGTAAACCTTTTCCACTTGAAAGCATAAGGGCTTCTTGTGGAAGGTTTCCTGGAAGCAAGAAGAATATCTTTCACTTGCTGAGGGATATTAAGATCATGGAGATCTAGGCCTTCAGCAACCAAGCCCTGAGATGCAGAGACTGGGGATTGAGATGCAGAGACTGGGGATTGGGATGCCATAACATTCCGTCCTCCTGGGATAGGAGATCTGGAGCAGACCCTAACTCCAGGGAGGGAGCTTGAGAGGGAGGGAGCTTGAGAGAGATGTAAAAGCAGAGGGTACCACACTTGCCGTGGCCAATGTGGAGCTATGAGAATCATATGGCCTCTGTCTCTCTGAAGCTTGAACAGGGTTTTGGGAATTAGGGGAATGGGTGGAAAGGCATACAGGAAGTCTTGACCCCAGTAAAGGAGGAAAGCATCCCTGGTCTGAGCCCCCTGAGCCGGAATTCTGGAACAGAATCGGGGAAGTTTGGCATTCCACGGACTTGCAAAGAGGTCTATGTCCAGGGTTCCCCAAAGTTGAAATATCCTGGTCACCTGGTCTGCATGCAGAGACCACTCGTGTGGAAGCAGAACGCGACTGAGTCTGTCTGCCCAAGAGTTTTGAATGCCTGGAAGATACACTGCCAGAAGATGAATCTGATGCTCTCTGGCGAGGGCCCATAGTCGCAAAGCTTCGTTGCAAAGCGACAGAGAGCCTGTTCCCCCCTGCTTGTTCACATAGAACATGGCTACTTGATTGTCCGTATGAATGAGGACTGTCTTGTAGCTGAGCAGGGTGTGGAACACTCGCAGAGCAAGGAAGATTGCTCTGAGCTCCAAGAGATTGATATGTAGATAACTCTCCTGTGGAGATCAGGTGCCCTGGGTGGAGAGGTCTTGCAGATGAGCTCCCCAACCCATTGGAGAAGCATCTGTTGCGAGAGTTGCTTGGGGTAAGGGTTGCTGAAAAGGGGACCCCAGCAACAGATTTTGAGTGGACTTCCACCACTGGAGAGACAAAATGAGGCGACTTGTGTTTGCTATTTTGTCTGACAGGCACCCTGATGCCTGGGTCCATAACCACAGCCTACAAATACACCATCCAACATTGACACACTCATTATCAAAATTGGACACCTTAAAATCTGTTTAATTTACAGACCACCTGACCATCAGTCCGAAAACATGGACAATCTTATAGAGTTACTGAGCTCCTCTACTGACCAACAACCTATAATACTGCTTGGGGACTTTAACCTCCCTTCTCTACCTGCATCGCAGTCTGCCCTATTTCTAGAATCAATAGCAGACATGGAGTTTAAACAAATAATTTCTAAACAAACACACACTAAAGGAGGCATACTTGACATGATCTTTCTCCCCGAAGTATTACACAAGCTTTTTAACTCTGATTCACTTGAAAGCATCCCAATCCCGTGGTCAGACCACTATCTAATCAAATTCCAGCTCATCATCAATGATACAAAAGAAAACAGTGGCCCATCAAAACATATAAGCCATAGATTTAAAAAATACAATGAAGAGGAATTCCTAGATCTAATAATTCCCCACTTATCATCATCACCTTCAGATTTAGATGAAGCGATCACAAACTGGCATAGGACAATCAAAAATGCTGCAACTAACAAACATGTGAATAAAAAGAGCAGTCACCCTAGAACTGGAAATGAGCCTTGGTTTAACAACACACTAAAACAAATGAAAAAAGAATTAAGGAAAACAGAATGCAAGTGGCGCAAAAATAAAGATACTACATATTATGAGTCCTATCACAACCAACTCAAAAAGTATAAAGAAGCAATAGATAGCTCTAAAAAGAACTACCATGCAACAATACTTGATAATTCACTAAACAGACCTAGAGAAATATTCTCTATTGTACAAAAACTCACGAATAACAATCATAGCTCTTGCATGGAAATCACAGAAATTTCCCCTCAGACTCTGGCAAATCACTACATAAATAAAACTAAACACCTCCTGAACCTGCCAAAAACAACGAACACATCTCAACATATTTACCCAGATAACTGGTCTAACTTCTACCCCATAACTAAAGATACACTCAAGAACATAATACTAAACCTAAACACCACTACGTCTTATCCTGACCCATGTCCAGTAACCTGGATAAAAAAATCTCTACCAATCCTATCACCATTCATTCTCCCAATAATCAACCTATCCTTAACCAAAGGGTACCTATCACCAGCTCTAAAGCATGCACAGATTCGCCCACTGCTTAAAAACAACACCCTTGACAAATCTTCACCAAATTCATACAGACCTATTTCAAGCATACCATTCATGGTAAAACTTAATTGAAAAGATGGTTCAAATTCAAACGCAGGAATATATAGACAACTCAGCACCCCTGGATGATCAACAATATGGTTTCCGCCCTCGCCATGGAGTAGAGACACTTCTAACTGTCCTAATTGACACACTCGTAAGAGGGATAGATAACCCAAAGCAAGTGTTCTTACTTCTATTCATAGACATATCTGCGGCTTTTGATAGTGTTCACCATACCATAATGCTCAATAATCTTAAACAAATAGGGATAAAATCAACAGTGCTAAACTGGTTTACCTCATATCTAGGCAATAGAACTCAAACTGTGAGAATAGGAAACAACACATCTAACACATACAATCAGGAAATTGGCCTACCCCAAGGTTCTGCTCTATCAGCCCTCCTATTTAATATTAATATAAAACAGGTCTGTAACATTTTCAAAAAATTCAAGGTATACTATCATTTGTACGCAGACGACATAATGGTGTATATCCCATTCACGATCCCCAATCTACCACTTAAATTACTCACTGAATGTTTCAACGAAATTACCACCTGGCTAAATAACAATAACCTCGCCATCAATCACTCCAAAACCGAAGCACTAATTGTAACCAAAAACCAATCATACTCTCCCCCACCACATATTATACTTCAGGACCACGAAATCAAAATAAAGAATGAAGTGCGATATTTAGGCGTCATACTGGATACACATCTCAATATGAATATGCACATAAGAAACACAACAAAGAAAATTTACTTCAAGCTCAGAATCTTAAAACAACTACGTCCTCTAATACATTTACAAGATTGCATGAAAATAATACATGCAATAATAACCCCTCACTTCGACTTCGCCAACCTAACTCTATTAGGGGTAACGAAACAAAACATCAAAAGACTCCAACTTGCTCAAAACGTAGCGGCCAGAACCATCATGAATGTCCCACCATTTCATCACATAACACCTATACTGGCAAATCTTCATTGGCTACCAATACAAAGCAGAATCCTATACAAAACACTAACAACAACCTTCAAGGCTCTAAACAATATGGTCCCACCGACCCTAAAAAATCTCATATCTAAAGAATCAACCAATAATTTACATAGAAGAGACCAAACAAACAAATTAAGGACCCCAAAAGAATACATAAAAGCTAAAAAGACAACTAACAAAAAAGCATTTTCCCATGTGGCCCCCATTATCTGGAATGACCTCCCAGAGGATATCAGATCAATAAATGAGATCAAAGAGATCCGTAAGAGTCTAAAAACACATCTGTTTAAGGCACACTACGGGCTATCAACAAACTCTCTCTCCCACAAGAAAACGGATAATAACACTGTTTGACTGAGTGACACAAAATTGACATGATCCAACACCTTCCACCCCTAAGATTTTACACTAGTTTAGAAATTTATAATATATTTTTACGTCTTATGTAATGCACTCATACTCCAATTGTATATAGTTACCAAAATGTTATTTGTTTTTGCACAATTTTCCTTTGTTTTAAGATGTTCCTTGTAAATGATTACTGACTGTTTTGTTGTATAATAGTTACACTGTTTCAGACGTTCATTGTAAAACAGACATCAGCCTGTTATATTGTTGTTAAATGTAAACCGCACCTGATCTCTGGAAGGTGCGGTATATAAGCGACTGTTAATTAAATTAAATTAAAATTGGGTGGATAAAGTCCACTGAGCTGCCCCCTCATGTGGAGGTGAGCATAGGGAATCACATGCACGGTGGATGCCATGTGGCCTAGTAGTTTTAACATTTCTCGAGCAGTTAGATGAGGCTTTAGCACTGCTTGAGAAGCTAACTGCACCAAGCAAAGGCAACGGGCCTGGGGGAGGTAGCCCCTTGCCTTTTTGGTATCCAGGAAAGCTCCTATGAACTCTAAAGACTGAGTGGGAATCAGACTGGATTTTGGGATGTTTATTACCAGCCCTAAATACTGAAGGATACGCATT
Source organism: Ichthyophis bannanicus (assembly GCA_033557465.1). NCBI lineage: Eukaryota > Metazoa > Chordata > Amphibia > Gymnophiona > Ichthyophiidae > Ichthyophis > Ichthyophis bannanicus. The sequence continues at coordinate 66,859,069 of CM066035.1, forward strand.
GTGCAGGATAGAGAAGTCCTGGCCTCTGACTCTGTTGGGGCTCGAATGAGCCAGTCGTCTAAGTAAGGGAAGACGAATATCCCTAGCGTACGGAGAAATGCTGCTACAACAGCCATGCATTACATGAACACCCTTGGTCCTGAGGCCAGGCCAAAAGGAAGCACCCTGTATTGGTAGTGCTTTTGCTGAAAAAGGAACCGAAGGAACCTTCTGTGAGTTGGATGGATGAGAACATGGGTGTACGCATCCTTGAGATCTAGAGAACAAAGCCAATCCTGACTCTGAAGGTATGGCAGCAGAGATCCGAGAGAAAGGAGATTGCCAGGTTCTTGGCTGGTCTCTCCGAGGAGCCTTTGCAGCGCTTCAAGGGCCTATCCAGAGCCATCGGTGAATGCTCCAAGTTCATGTTTCCGGCAGCCTACGAGGGGTTCGTGTAGGCGGCCAGGGTAGCCGCGGCGGGCATTGGTGCATGCCGCCAAGCCTGGCTACAGTCATCAGACCTCGAGCAACGGGTACAAGACAAGTTGGTCGATGTCCATGCTGAGGGGAGAACCTCTCTGGCAAACCCATGACCGACAAAGCCGCTGGAACTGGAGACCAAGATCATGACGAGGACTAGGTTTCTCTAAGAAGACCTCTGCCCTTTCCCGAAAGAAGGGCTTGGGTAAAAAGCTCTTCTGCCCGAGGAAGTGCACTGCTTACCGAAACTACCTCCCTCATCAGGCCTCCCCAGCAGGGACAGCGGCATGGCCCGCAGAAGGCTCCCAAGCCCCAGGCTTTGGCTCCGGCCCAATCCGGGGGGGGGGGAGCTTTTGACTCCTGCAGCATGGCCCCTCTCTCAAGCGAGGCTTGGCAGCCTACAGGAGGTCGGCTCACTCTCTACGCCCACAGGTGGGGAGCTATCACCACCGATGCATGGGCATTACAGGTGATCAAGGAGGGTTACCTCCTCCGCCTAGCCGGAGTGCCTCCACATTATTTCCCCGGAGAACCCCTCCGGACTCCCCTTCACCGGGGCCTCCTTTTGAAGGAGTTGATAGGTCTTCTCGAGGACCGAGCGGTGGAACCAGTGCCCCACCATCTCAAGGGCAAGGGGTTCTACTCCAGGTACTCCCTTGTGCCAAAGAGGACAGGGGGGCTGAGGCCCATCCTTGATCTGCATAACCTCAACAGATTCCTGGTGAGGGAGAAGTTCAAGATGCTCTCCCTTGGAACATTGCTGCCTTACCTCCGCCAGGGAGACTGGCTATGCTCCTTAGACCTAAAGGATCCTTATACACATATCCTAATCCACCTGAACCACAGGTAATATCTATGCTTTGCAGTGGGGGCCATCATTTTCAATACAGGGTGCTTCCCTTCGGCCTCGCCTCAGCCCCCAGGGTATTCACAAAGTGCCTAGCGGTGGTCGCCGCCTTTCTCAGGCTTCAGGGAATCTTTATCTTCCCCTATCTCGACGACTGGCTCATCAGGGGCACCACAGCCCCCGATGTGCAGCAGGCCACAGCATGCACTATCCAGGTCCTTCAGCACTTGGGTTTTGTTATCAACTATCCCAAGTCCAGCCGTCACCTGACTCAAAAGCTGGAATTTATTAGGGCAATGATCAATACCCTTCACTCCAAGGCCTTCCTACCTGCAGACAGAGTAGGCAGGCTCATGGTGCTGGCCAAAGACATACAGCGCCATCCCTTGGTGCCAGCAAGACACCTGTGGCGCCTCCTCGGGCACATGGCCTCCACCGTCCATGTCACGCCAGATGCCTGCCTCCATATGCGAACTAAGCAGTGGTGCCTCAAGGACCAGTGGTCCCAGACCACGGGGCATCTTCAGGACAGAGTCAAAGTCACCAGGCGCAGTCCCTGACCTGGTGGCTCTTGCCCCATCACTTGTAAGCAGGGATACCTTTTCAGATCCCTCATCACTCGAGGATCCTCACCACAGATGCCTCCCTGCTGGGTTGGGGAGCCCACTGCAAGGGGTACTGCACCCAGGGCGTTTGGTCCCCAGACGAGAGTGCCCAACAGATCAACCTGTTGGAATTGCGTGCAATCCATCTCGCTCTAAAGGCGTTCCGGCAGACCCTGAGCCACAGGTCCGTCCTGGTCCAGACGGACAACCAGGTCGCCACGTTCTGTGTAAACAAGGAAGGGGGCACGGGGTCCCGCGCCCTCTGTCGGGAAGCCCTGGACTTGTGCTCGTTCGCAGTCCGACAGGGCATTCTCCTCAGGGCAGTGTACCTACTGGGCCAGGACAACTGGTTGGCCAACAGACTCAGCAGGCTGCTCCAGAAGTGGTCTGCAGGCTTTTCCAGATCTGGGGGGAACCGGTGATGGACCTGTTTGCCAGCCTGGACAACCACCAGTTACCCCGCTTCTGCTCCAGGCAAACATACCCTGCCAGGGTGGCCGCCGATGCTTTTCTAATTTCATGGTCAGTGGGTCTTCTGTATGCGTTTCCCCTGACACCTCTGATCGCCAAGACCCTGTTCAAGATTCTTCGCGACAGATCTTCAGTCATTCTGATAGTCCCACAGTGGCCTCAGCACCGTGGTTCCCACTCCTCCTGCAGCTAGCGGGGAAGACCCCCCATTCCCCTGGGGACAGCTGTGCAGCTCCTCTCCCAGGAGGGGGGCTCTCTCCTGCATCCCAACCCCAGCTCCCTTTCGCTGATGGCGTGGCTGCTGAGAGGGTGTCACTAGCTCTGCTCCTATTTCTGAAGGACGTGGAGGAGGTTCTGCTGGCTTCACGCAGAACGTCTACCAAATGGGCTTATGCCTTTAAATGGTGATGGTTTGCGCTTTGGTGTGCGGCACGGGGGGTCAACCCCTTTTCTTGCCTGGTGGTTATGGTGTTCCAATACCTTCTCCACCTCTCCAGCACGGGGCTCAAGTCCAACTCCATCAGGGTGCATCTCAGTGCCCTAGTGGCGAACCACCATCAGGTGGATGGGAAGCCCCTCTCGGCTCACCCAATGGTGTCCCAGTTCTTTAAAGGCCTACTCCTGTCTAATCCCCCGGTCTGCCCCCCGGCGACCGAATGGGATCTCAATGTAGTGCTGGGGCGGCTCACCCTGCCGCCTTTTGAACCGATGGCTACGTGTCATCTCTGCTATCTTTCCTGGAAGGTGGTTTTCCTTGTCGCACTCACTTCCACCTGAAAGGTGAGCAAGTTTCAGGCCCTCATGGCGGAGAGGCCTTATACCAGGTTCTACAGGAATAGGGTGGTGCTTCACACACACCCCAAGTTCCTTTTGAAGGTGGTGTCCTCGTTCCACCTCAATCAGGAGGTGGTCCTCCCTACCTTCTTTCCCAGACCGTACACCAGTCAGGCTGAGGCGGCCCTCCATACTCTGGACTAAGAGGGCCTTATCCTTCTACAATCAACATACTCAAGGCCACCGGAAAGCATCAGCTTTTCGTTTCCTACGACCCCAGTAAGCTGGGGCAGGCGGTGACCAAGCATACGCTGTCCACGTGGGTGGCGGACTGTCTTGCTTGGGCCTATGAGGAAGCAAAACTTCCATTGGAGGGCCGTGTCACGGCTCCCAAGGTCAGGGCCATGGCAGCATCAGTGGCTCATCTGCACTACGTTCCTCTAGCAGACATCTGCTGGGCCGCCAACTGGTCTTCAGTTCATACCTTTGCAGCCCATTACTGCCTGGATAGGGAGTCCTGAATGAGACAGTGCCTTCGGCCAGGTTGTACTCCGTGACCTTTCTGAGGTCTAGGCAACTCCTGCCCTCCGACCCTTCTGTGTTCAGGCTACCGGAATGTTAATTCCTTGGATGCAGAGGTTTTCAATGCGGCTGCTTGCGGCTCTCGATGAGGGAGCCTTTTTTGGGCTATAGGTTAATGGTAGCCTGTAGCTGGGGAGTCCCATATGTGAGGACTGACTTCCTACTTGTTCCCAGAGAAAGCGTAGTTACTCACCTGTAACAGGTGTTCTCCGGGGACAGCAGGAAAGTCCTCACAACCCGCCCTCCTCCCCTTGGAGTTGCAGTCCTCCTATTTTCATTGTTTGTTTTTGCCATCTTTAGCTATGTCATTTGACTGAGCAAGATAGCTCCTTTGGGCGGGAGGGGGACCATGCATGCGTGGTAGCAACTCCCAAAAGCTTTCTTTGAAAGCTGGGGATTTGCTCCGCGCGGGCTCCGTCGGCGTTGACATCACCCATATGTGAGGACTGATTCCTGCTGTCCCCGGAGAACACCTGTGACAGGTGAGTAACTACGCTTTCTTTCCTGTGTGTCCTGTCTTCACCGCTTTCCTGTCCGACAATTTGGCGTTCCTTTCTAATTTCACTGCAGCCCATTAATTGTAAACCACTCTGATGACTCTGCCTGAGCGGTCAATCAAGTGTTATAATAAAAGATAAAGATAAAAGTCAACAGCAGTCTGCCCTTGAAGGACAGTTTGGAAAGGCGAACATTGGACAAAACGTCCACAGACTAATTGCGTATCCAGAGAAGTTGGCATGTAGCCAGAGAAGTCGGCGTGCCGCCACCATGGACACCCTGCTCTAAGATGACGCCCGCACCAAGTCGTAAAAAGCGTCCGCTAGGTATTCTGCGCTGGACTTTAGCTTCGCCACCTCAGAGCCGGACCCCGGCTCCGGTAGTTTTTGCACCCAGCACAGATATGCCTGGTCATGTACGCTCCGCAAATGCTGCAAGGGATTCGGTCTTCTCAGGACTTCTTTCCCATTCATAAGGCAATTAAACAGGTGATTGACACAGAGTGGGAGATTCCAGAAGCCAGCCTGAGAGGAGGGAGAACAACATCTTGCTTGTACTCTCTCGCTCCTGAGGAGAAGGAGCTTCTCAAGCTGTCAAAGGTGGACGCTTTGGTGTTCGCGGTAACCAAGAAAACCATCATTTTGGTGGAAGGATGCATAGGACCGCAGACTGGAAACCATGCTCAAGCAGGCATTTGAAGCAAATGCGCTCATGCTGCAGAGGTCACCTCCTCCACAGATGGTCCGACCGCCATGTTAAGGTCGCCTAGGGAGTGGGAGATTAGGGATGTCAGTTCTTCTCTGCAGAACATTCTAACCACTGTAGGCTCATCGGTCCTGTAGGGCTCCTCCCAATCCCCCGCTGGGTCCTCCAAGGAATTTGACTCTGGAGACCCCGGGTTCGTCCACTTGTTCCGGAGTCTCCCCCAGTCTCTTGGTTGGAGGAGCTTCCCCAATACCCATGAGTGGCATCAGCTCCAAGGCTGCTTTCCCTAGAGTTGCAGAAACAGAACACTGAGGTGCTCCCCAGCACTGCTTCAAGCAATAGGCCTGGTGAAGCAATAGCACGAACTCGGAAGCCCCAAGTCCTGGTCCGTTTGTTCTGATGGCTTGCAGAGTTTCTTAAGTTTAGCCACTGCCCTCAATGTCGGAGTCGACTCTCCCTACCCTTTTCCTGTCTCTGTGCAGCTCAACATGGCTGATTTTCACACCAAAGTTGAAATGGAAGGTCTCCAATGTGGAAGCCTCTGTGGCTTCCTTCTGATGCCTCAACGCCTGCTGAGTGAACTTGATCACCTGCTCTGCCATTTTGCTCTCCAAGCACAAACAACGGAGCCCCACTAGAGAAACCGTTCCCCTGCGAGCCCTACAGGTCGTGCAAATGAGTTTACCTAATGGCATGCTGCTGAACTGTAAGACGCGCTGCACAGACAGGTCAGTCTGCCTGGAGGGAAAGAACACCAAAACCCATGCAACAAAGCCTTTCCCCATGATCACCTTGCTGGCAGCAGACAAACCCCACCCTGCGCAGACTAAACCCTGAGAAACCAGCCAAATGAAATATAAAACTCACTGGAGAGAAAACCAGCTATTTAACAGCGGTCCCAGCTTATTCAGGCAGTGGCATGGGCAGCACCAGAGGGAAGGACCCAAGGCCCCCGGGTTTGCACCCCACCACTAGTAGTCATTGTCCTTGCACCGTTTGCGGCATTCACTGCTTGGAGGCAGCCAAACTGAATGCTTGTTTTGGCCTTTTTTTTTTTTTTTTAAATGCTGCCTCCGCTTAACCTCAATTTGCCTATATCAATTCTTTTTTTTTGCCTGTATCAATTCTACTTGACTCAGAGCCCATGCCACCAAAGAAATATCCCTGTGGTTCAGCCCAGATGCACAGAGAAGCACACCATCAGCTGGAGACTGAGCAATACTGTGGCAAGCTTACTGATGCACAGTGCCTTTATTAGATGACATCAGCAAAGCTTGTCATACTCAGTCTCTATCTGTTGGTTGGGGGGCACAACCAATGCGCCTGGACTGGACTGATGATATGGACTGCTCCTTTAGTTGCTGCTTACCCCAGGACGAGCATTGTGGAAGCTGTGGACTTTGGGTACCTTCCAGGATACTGGGCTTGATGGACCTTGGTCTGACCCAGTATGGCATTTCTTATGTTCTTATGCTATGCTACTAGAACATTGGTTGGCTTGGGTAGGTCTCAATTTGAGTCCCTTATGAACATTTCACTGGGTGACCTTAAACAAATAATCTCCCCCTGCTCAAAACCTCTATCCTAAGTCCTTTGAGGGTATGAAGGAGAAGCTTAATGGTTAGAGCACTGGCCTAGTAACTAAGAGACCAGGGCTCGATTCCCACTAGCACTCCTTGCTGCCTTGGGCAAGTCACTTAACCCTCCATTGCCTCGGAAGAAAGGACTGGCAATCTACTTCCAATCACACTGCCAAGAAAACCCAGAGGCTGCTGGATCACCAGATGTCAGCATTGACTCAAAGACACACATTATGTTAAGTCTTTTGGAGGGCATAGATAAGTTTTAACTATTTTATACAGGGCTACATACACTAGGAGAATAAGTTTAGACCAGGATGTCTATGTAAAAATTCCAAAAAAGATGCCTATTTTATAACAGAATCTTTATAAAACAGGGCACAAATTTATACCTGCTTGGAAAGTAAGTACATATACCTTGTGTGTACTCATGTAGTTTATAAATTACATCAGTACATTGCAACTCTATTCCTGCTCCACCTGAACTGTACCCCTGTGCATGCCTCCATGAGGCATAAGTGCACACAATCTTATTGGTGCATGTTCTTATACACACATATTCAGTGAGAATTTTACACACAGAAAATTACCCCCTCAAGGGTCAAATTAAGTTATTAGGGAAAAATAAGACAAATAAGTGCAAAAAGCTTGCAAGTCCGTTTCATTGTATAATGTTAAACTAGGAACATCGTATCTAAATTTCCTGCAACTTCAGGAAGGGAATGAAATATTCCCCCCCCCCCCCCCAAAAAAAAAAAACAAACCAGAAAGCAAAAACTTAAAGGCCTTTATGCAAATACATTTTGCACAATTTTCCAAATGGATTTTTCTTTCCTTTTCCGTTATTACAGGAAACTAAGGTCCCGATTCAGTAAGGCTTTCCCTCCCATTCTGTGTCTTTGGGGAAAACATGTGGAGTCCAATGTCAAATTGTACACGTCTGGCTCGTCTGGACATCCAAAAATTGGACATGGCACAATTGTAACACATTCTGCAACCACGGGAGCTATACGTTCCCACCGTTGCAGAATCTGAGAACATGGACATGCCGGAGTGCACAGTATTCTGAGCAGGGAGACAGAGCATGCTGCCCATCTCCACCGCTCAGTACTCCTGCTGGTGCCATAGCTTCCCATTACCATGGCACTGGGATGCTCAGCTGAAGCATACAATGCCCGACCACAATACAAAGTTCTGTTCCCCTCCACCCAACCCTCAGCGGGGCTGGCCAGGGCAAGAATCGGGCGGCAGGGGCTCACCTGCTGCGGTTCTGAGGGTTTGTGGGGGCTGCCTGCCCCAATCACTGCCATGGCCTCTGAGATGGAATAAGTCTGATGTCTATCCTACCCCCACCGGACGTACAGAGTCCTGACCAGAATAGGCGCGGGTGCCTGTGCCCGCCCTCGCTCCACCCAGTCGCTGACCCTTCCCACCACCCTCTGGAGCTTGTCGTACAAAGATTATTTGCGTGCAGGGAGCATGGGGACTGGAATACGGTCCTGGGCTTGTTTGGGGGTTGGACATCCATCCTGGATGTCCAATCCTGCTATTCAAGGGTCAGAATGACCCCCTTAGTATACAGGTCCCCGGATCAGTAGGTAAAAAATGTTTTAGTTCAGTTATGTGCAAACAAACCAACTACAGACATTGTCTTTTGCACAAACTTCAATCTGATCCCAAACACTATTTATTTAACCAGTTTTGCTATTCCATTTTTCTACCAGTCAAAATGGTTTACAACTAAAAGTATCCAATCGGGGGAAGAGAGGTGCATGCAGGTTACATCAATCTAAAACAGTCAAACGGTTTACAGATAACGGTGTATAGTCAGTATACAAACAGGAGAAGAGAGGTGCATACAAGCTACATCAATCTAAAACAATGTACAATGAAACAGTAGAGGCACTGGAAGATGAGTGAGGGTTACAGCATCAAACAGTGTACGACGAAAGGACGAGGTAGTAGGCAGGGGAGAAAGGTTACAACAAGTTTCGATAGGGAAGCTTAGGAATCCAGGAAAAGAGTTTGGGCCTCATCCCTCAGATGGAGTTGCACTGAAGGTATAGGTATGCATGTAGGGGAGTAGTGCTCCATGGGTGGCGGCTTACGGTGGAGGGATGGGGGAGATGCTCTGTGACAGAGGTAGGTGCTCTTGCTGACAGTTGCTCTGTGGGTTCATGCCATAGTGTTCTTCAAAAACGTACGTCTTCAGGTTCCCTCTTAAAGGCTTGGTATGATTGGATGCCCCATAGTATGGTGGGGTAAGGTATTCCAGATGGTGGGAGCATAAATTGCAAAGGCTCTTCGGCGAGTGTATTGAGTGCTCTTACAGATCTGGGGTGGCAGGTGAAGTAGATTGTGCTTTGTCTGCTTGGCCTGCTGGTGTTAGGACTGCCGATCAGTGTCTGGAGGTGCTCAGAGGTGGTGTTGCTACAGGTCTTGTGAATCATGGTGAGGACTCTGTGCTTGATTCTTGCAGCAATGGGGAGGACAATAGAGGGACTTTAGGATGGGTGTGATGCAGGTGTGTCTAGAGTCCCCAAAAATAGTGCGAGCTGTGGTATTCTGAGCTAGCTGTAGCAGTGTGATGGCGGTCCTGGGGAGTCCGCCATCACACTGGGAACCGCCACCCATAGGGAAAGTAATAATTACTACCTTTCCTTATGGGTGCAATTTTGTAAAGCCTGCTTATATGCACTTTTGGTCCAACCCAAGCCGAGAATCAACTTAGCTATCCTGTACTGACTATCCTAAACCATCTAATAACTTTTCAGAGGCCTCCACGAACTGCCTTTCACTGCAAAAAACTGAAAAAAACGTTTCATGTTTATCTAAAAAAAAATCACCACCTGAAACCGGTTTCCTGCATTTTCTTTCCATAAATAAAAAAGAACAGTCTCTGCAGTAAAAGGAAGCTGTCTGTTTAGAGCAGACTTTCCCTGTGCATAAAATCTTGGATATGGCACAGATTATGCCAAGCAGGTTTATTTTGCAGCCTCTGGTCACTGTACTCAAAACAGCATCTGGATAAACGATCAGCCAAAGCAATGTGATGCTCATGTATTAATGTTCTAATTGATTCTTACATATACGTAGCTACAGAAAATGTATTCCCCCTTCCAAAATGTTCACCTTTTCTTCTCTTATACTCTGGATGTAGAACACATTAAAACAATGTTTATTCCATGTATCTACACATCCTATCCCCAACTGCCAAAGGAAAAAATATATTCCAGAAATCTTTGAAAAATTAAGGAGAAAAAGAACACAGACTAGCTTGGCTGGATAAGTGTCCTCTCAACCCCGATACCTTTGTACTAGTCCTAAATATTTTTGGCTCTAGTGTAGCCAATTGCCTGCAAAAGCACAAATCTGGTGAACTAGCCCCACCCGTGTTAAGTTTTATTGATTCACATGAGAGGTAAATTCAGCAGTTCCTGCTGGTTCTGTCTGCTGGGTAGTGCACTTCAGAGCAAAGACCCAACCATAAGCAACAAGGAGCTGGCAAAAGAACTCTAGGACAAACTTGTCAAAAGGCACATAACAGTGGTGAATATATACAATAAGAAAGTGTAGTTGCTCACCTGTAGCAGGTGTTTTCCAGGGACAGCAGGAATCAGTCCTCACATATGGATGACATCGGCACCGATGGAGCATGCGCAGTTTCATTCCCCAGCTTTTAAAGAAAGCCTATGGGGACGTCCGGTGACGACATCAGGCTTCATGGTGGGGCCGCAGAGAGGCTTCATGGTGGGGCCACAGAGAGGCTTCATGGTGGGGCCGCAGAGGGGCTCCACTGCAAATACCTGCAAAAGTGGAAATAGCGCACCCCAAGCAGCGTTCGGATAATGGAGCCATGCAGGGGCAGTGAGTGGAAAACCCCCACAGCAAAGTTGATAAGTGAAGGAGTCGCGGTAAGCGTCAGAAGAGCCCTATTTTTGAAGACCGCAGCAGCGGAGAAGGAGACCATGTGGTCAAGGTGCAAGGCGGGTGCGTAGGCCGCGGGGCAAGCAGGAAAGCCAGGGAAAGCATCGGCAAAGTGTAGGAGCAAGATTTGGAGTGGCGGAAGAGATCCGGCAGGGAGCGGGACCCCGTAGCAGCCAGCTTCGCGGGTTAGTAGCCAGGAGGAGTGCATCAGGAGATTGCCGTTGTGTCGTGGCGCAGGAAGGCAGACACGAGCCAGCACGGGGAGAGAGGGGGTGTAATGAGCGGAACAACCACAGCAGGAGGATTGGAGGAGCAGAGAAAAGTGATCTGCAATGGACAGGGAAATCTGAGTGAAACCCAGCAGCGGAGGGGACGCAAAGTAAGCTGATAAGGGAGCACGCCATAGAAAGCAGCAGCAAGAAGCCATTCGCAGCCCTAAGCAAAATATCTGAAACTGGGATCAAAAAGGTCTTAGCAAGCACCAGAAAGTGTAGTTACTCACCTGTAACAGGTGTTCTCCAGGGACAGCAGGAATCAGTCCTCACATATGGGTGACGTCGGCGCCAACGAAGCCCTCGTGTGGAGCAATTCCCCAGCTTTCAAAGAAAGCCTTTGGGATTGCATCGTGCATGCACGGTCCCCTTCCCGCCCAAAGGTGCCATCTTGCTTAGTCAAATGACATAGCTAAAAAGACGGCAAAATGAATAAAAACAATAACAGGACTGCAACTCCAGGGGAGGAGGGAGGGTCGTGAGGACTGATTCCTGCTGTCTCTGGAGAACACCTGTTACAGGTGAGTAACTACGCTTTCTTCAGGAACAAGAAGGAAGTCAGTCCTCACATATGGGACTCCCTAGCTATAGGCTACAGAGAACCCATAGCTGAAAAATGGTTCCCTCTAGAAGAGCCGCAGTAGCAGTAATAGGAATTCAGCCGAGAAAGCAACACCCTCCAGTAGCCTGACACCAAAGGGTCGGAGGGTTGGAGTTGCCTAAACCTCAAATAGGTTACGGAGAACCGCCTGGCTGAAAGCACTGTCCCGTCGGGACTCCCTATCCAGGCAGTAATGGGCTGCAAAAGTCTGGCTTGAAGACCAAGTTGCAGCCCGGCAGACGTCTGCCAACGGAACAGAGCGGAAGTGAGCCACTGATGCGGCCTTGGCCCTGACACGGTGGGCCGTGACGCGACCCTGCAACGGGAGGTCGGCCGCCCTGTACGCCCAAGCAATGCAGTCTGCCACCCCAGTGGACAATGTACGCTTGGAAACAGGCAACCCCAGCTTACTGGGGTCATACGAGACAAAGAGCTGAGTAGCCCTTCGATGTCCCTTCGTACGCTCCAGGTAGAAGGACAACGCCCTCTTACAATCCAGGGTATGCAGGACTGCCTCTGCCCGGCTGGAATGTGGCCTGGGAAAGAAGGCCAGAAGAATCACCTCCTGGTTGAGGTGGAAAGAAGAGACCACCTTTGGAGCCAGAATTCTGGAACAGAACCGGGGAAGTTTGGCACTCAGTGGACTTGCAAATAGGTCTATGTCTGGGGTTCCCCAGATCTGAAATATCTTGGCCACCTGGTCTAGGTGGAGAGACCATTTGTGAGGCAGCATTACTCGGCTGAGTTTGTCTGCCCAAAGGTTTTGAATGCCTGGAAGATATACCACGAGGAGGTGAATTTGATGCTCTCTGGCAAGGGCCCATAGTCTTAAAGCTTCGTTGCATAACGACAGAGAGTCTGTTCCTGTCTGCTTGTTCACGTAGAACATAGCTACTTGATTGTCCGTTTGGACTAGGACTGTCTTGTAGCTGAGCTGGGCATGGAATACTCGAAGAGCTAGATAGATTGCTATGAGTTCCAGGAGGTTTATGTGAAGACACACCTCCTGTGGAGTCCAGGTACCCTGGGTAGAGAGATGATGCAGGTGTGCCCTCATCCCACCTGTGATGCATCTGTTAGGGTGGCCTGGAATAGGGGTTGCTGGAAAGGAGACCCCACTAGAAGATTTTCCAGTGATTGCCACAATTGGAGGGACAAAATCAGCCGTTGTGAGTTTGATATCTTGTCCAAAAGATGTCCTGTGTCCACTGTGTGGATAGGGTCCACTGGACTGCTCGCATATGAAGGCGAGCATAGAGAACCACATGAACCGTGGATGCCATATGTCCCAATAGTTGTAGTAGTTCTCGAGCAGTTAGGGAGGACTTCACCGCTGCTTGAGAAGCTAGCTGCACTATGCGAAGACAGCGGGGTTGTGGGAGAAAAGCCCTTGACTGTCCGGTATCTAAACGAGCTCCTATGAACTCTAGGGACTGAGACGGAGCAAGTTGGGATTTTGGGAGGATTATGACCAATCCCAAGCATTGAAGGATTCGCATTGTGCAAGACAGTGCAGAGCTGGCTTCTGGAACAGTGGGGGCTCAAATGAGTCAGTCGTCTAAGTAAGGGAAGACGAATATCCCCAGGGTTCGCAGAAATGCAGCTATTACTGCCATGCATTTCGTGAATACTCTTGGTGCCGAAGCCAGACTAAAGAGAAGAACCCTGTACTGGAAATGTTTTCCCCTGAAAAGGAACCGTAAGAATTTCCTGTGATTTGGATGGATCAGAATGTGAGTACATGCATCCTTTAGATATAGAGAACAAAGCCAATCCTGACTTTGAAGGTATGGCAGAAGAGTTCCCAGAGAAATCATTTTGAACTTTTCTCGGAAGAGATATTTGGTCAATTCTCCAAGGACTAGAATGGGTTCTGTGTCCTCCTGTTTTCTTTGGAATAAGAAAATAGGGGGGGGGGGTAGAACCCTGTACCCTGTTGAAGAATGGGCATCTCCTCTATTGCTCCTTGAACAAGGTGTGTTGAGACCTCTCGATCCAGTACATTGTCTGCAGAGGTTTGGGAATTGAACTGTCTTATGATTATAGGAGGGGGCATACTGTGAAAATGAAGCTTGTACCTCTCCCACAAATGGACAGAGTCCAATTTTCTGCTGTTATTTGGTGCCATCTGTTGGCAAAATGACAAAACCTGCCTGGAATGTTTAGGGGTTCTGGACCTTTCAGAGGCAGGAAGGCTAAGTTCTCTATGAAAGAGTCAAAGCCCTTGAGGGGGCTGGGCCTGTGGAGCTGGTTGAGCTCTAAGGCCTTTTGGATTGTTGTTGTTGACCTTTCTGGGCAACTTGACCCTGAGTTTGGCCTTCCTGGGTATAGGACGGATAAAACTTCCTCTTTTTGCTGAAAAAGGGTTTTTTATAGGGTTTCTTTTTGGATGGAGTGGCTGTAGATTTTGACAATCTATCTAAAGTGATATTGTCAGCATTTATCTCATTAGCCTTTTCCTGCCAAAGAGGTTTTCTCCTGTGCAAGGGATGTTTCCCAATTTATCCTGTACCCAAATCTCCAAGTCTGATGCCTGAAGCCAGGCAATCTGACTTGCACCAATGGCAATAGCAGAGGTTCTGCTGATGCATTCAAAGCGGTCAAAGGCTGCACGTTTACAAACTTGGAGACGTCTTGAGCATGGCTTGACAAGAGTAAGAAGTCTTGTCGTTTGTCATCCGGGAGAAGGGGGCTCATAAGCTCCAAATCTCCTGTGACCTCTTTGAGGAACATTCCCATATATAAAATATATGAGCTGACCCTAGCTGAAAGCATGGAAACCTGAAATGTTCGAAGCCCAAAAGCGTCAAGAGTCCTGCATTCACGACCTGGAGGATTGGATGCGTGTCTTTTTGCACTTTTCATCCTACGCATGGCTGACTCCACTACCATTGAATGGTGTGGCATCTGAATCTTTTGAAAACCAGGACATGGTGGAACTCTATACATGGTATCGAGTCTCCTAGAATGAGGAGATGTGGTCAAAGGTGTCTCCCACATTCTGAGCATCAAATCATGAAGAAGGAGTGGAGGAATGGCCTAGTGGTTGGGGCAAGGTACTTCAGGCCGGAAGGTCGGTGGTTCAAATCCCACTAGAGGACAGCAACCTTGGGCCGGAAGGACTGTGGTTTCTAGTCCCACAGGTGCTCCTTGTGGTCTTGGGCAAGCCACTTAACCCTCCATAGCCCATGTTCCCTGTAAAATAGTTATCTCCAAGTTATAATGCCCTGTTCAATGTAATTTCAGTTTGATCAATGCAAACCGCACCGATGCAGAATAGCGCGGTATATAAGAGAATATAAATAAATAAATAAATTTCATGAATGGGCAGAGTGGTTGCCTCCTTAGGAGCCTTACGGTATTGGAGAATTTCCAATTCCTTTGCTCTAAGTTCTTTTTCAGGAGCTACCGTGATTGAAAGGCCTCGGGCCACATCACGAATAAAATCCTGAAAAGACATGTCTTCCAGAGGAGACATTCTGCGTTGGGGAGGAGTCTTCCGGGAGAAACACTCTGGTACCGGTAGAATTATCAGAGTCATCGGAATCTGAGGATTCAAAGTATCTCTGATCCCTATGTTCATGCAAAGCACGGTCTTGGTATTGATCGAAGTCGGTACCGAGTTGGTCCGGTACCGATCTGTCGATGCCAGAAAAAGTCGGCATGGGAAGAACTCCCACCGGGGCCGGAACAGTCGGTGCTGGTACCGGCATTGGTAACATTAGAACATAAGAACATAAGATACGCCATTCTTGGTCAGACCAAGGTCCATCAAGCCCAGTATTCTGTTTCCAACAGTGGCCAATCTAGGTCATATGTATCTAGCAGTTTCCCCAAGGGACACAGGTTCCACAATGCTTGTATTGGTTCAAGCATTGATATCCTGGGTCCCTTTTTAATAATGGTTTATGGACCTTTTCTCCAGGAACTTTTCCAAACCTTTTTTAAACCCAGCTACACTAACAGCCTTTACTACATCCTCCGGTAACAAATTCCAGAGTTTGATTACACGTTGAGTGAAAAAATATTTTCTTTTATTAGTCTTAAATAGTTTACCCTGTAGCTTCATTGCATGTCCCCTAGTCTTTCTATATTCTGATAACGTAAACAATCGATCTACGTTTACCCGTTCCACTCCGTTCATTAATTTATAGACTTCTATCATATCTCCCCTCAGCCGTCTCTTTTCCAGGTTAAAGAGCCCTAACCTTTTTAGCCTTTCTTCATAGGAGTATCCTTCCATCCCCTTTACCATTTTGATGGCTCTTCTCTGAACCTTTTCTAAAATCGCTATATCCTTTTTAAGATACGGCGACCAGAATTGCACACAATATTCAAAGTGCGGTCTCACCATGGAACGATATAGAGGCATTATAATATCTTTTGTTTTATTTTCCATTCCTTTCCTTATCATACCTAGCATTCTATTTGCTCTCTTGGCCGCCGCTGCACACTGGGCGGAGGGTTTTAACATGGTATCCACAATGACGCCTAAATCTTTTTCCTGGGTGGTGGTTCCTAATGTGGAACCTTGCATTGTGTAACCATAGTTTGGGTTGTTCTTCCCTAGGTTCTTCCCTAAGTGCAAGGACCTTGCACTTGTCCACATTAAATTTCATCTGCCATTTTGATGCCCAGTCTTCTAATTTATCAAGATCCTAAAAACACTAAAAACCCATCTATTCACACAACACTATACCAATGGAGAAACAGGTATAGCTTCCCAACCTCCATAAACGGAATCATTTACATTAATAAACTATTACTTGTAATATAGCTCAATAATGTTATTTTATACTGTAATACATTTTTACTAGTATTGCATTATACAATACCTGTAATAATGTAATATATGTAATAATGTATACTAACTCATAAGTTCTAAATCAATTGTATTAATATTTGATTTGTTATAATGTAAAATTTGTAAAAATTTAAAATCTATTGTAAAATCTATAGACTTGTTATAATGTAAAATATTCCTAGTTCTTAAAGTTCAATGTACCTGTTCTGTTTGTTATAATGTAAACCGCTGCTGATCCTTGGAAGCAGCGGTATATAAAAGTTGTTCAAATAAATAAAAATAAATAAATCCTCTTGCAATTTTTCACAATCCTCTTGGGTTTTAACAACTTTAAATAGTTTTGTGTCATCTGCTGTGCATGAGATCTACCATTCGAGGACTGGCTAGTCTTAACAGACTGTTTTTGGGTTACCTGATCCTGTGAAGAAGAAGGGGTGGTCGGTGCTCTGAAGTTGGATGGGGACCGTGTATCGAGGGAAACTCGATGCTGAAGACTTCTTCCTACTATAGTTTTACAGGAGGGACACTCCAGAGGAAAATGGTCAGGACCCAAGCAGGGTAGACACCAATTATGAGTGTCTAAAATCAATTTTGTACCGCCACAGTTAAAACATTTCTTATGAATAGTGGCTGGCGTTTCCATGAGGAAGAGAGAGGTAGGCCTAGTAGGCCGTGAAAAAACCCCGTCAAGCACTAAGAGGGAAAAAATATTCCCTAACAGGAATATGAAGAAAAAAGAAAAAAGAAGATGGCTTTAAACTAGATTCGTCGGGGATGGGTGAAGAAAGCCCCCAGGTAAGTGAAAGCCCACAGGTAGGTGATACATTAAATACCTTTATGGAAATGGGTAACAGGGGTAACATATGGAAAGCAGTGTGTATTAATGCCCGTAGCATGGGAAATAAGATCCCTGATGTTGAAGCTTTGGTGGGAGTGGCTGACTTGGATTTAGTGGCAGTTACAGAAACCATGGTTCACAGAAAACCAAAACTGGGATGTAACTATACCTGGCTATACTTTATTCAGAAAGGACAGGGTAGGAAGAAGGGGAGGAGGAGTGGCACTATATGTAAAAACTCTGTACTTGCTCCTCTCCTCTTTAACCTTTTTCTGGCTCCCCTTGCATTATTAATACAACAAACCGGGATCTCCGCCTTCTATTATGCGGACGACATAGTTCTCCTCCATCACACCTCCCCTTCACAGCCAGACCTCTCCGCACTTAACTCCTGTCTTTCCACTGTTGCGCACCGGCTGACCCAGAAGTGCCTTCACCTCAACCTAACTAAAACCATTGCAATCTGGTTCTCCCACGGCAGCCCATCTCCCTCTCTAGCTCCTTCTTTTTCAGGCTCTCCTATACCTCTGGTCTCCACTTTCCGCTACTTAGGTATGCTCTTCGACTCTGACCTTTCTTTTCACGCTCACGTCTCACATATCACTAAGACCTCTTTCTTCTTTCTTCGCCAAATTCGCCCCTTCCTCACTCCATCTACCCTCACTACACTGTTACTGTCACTAGTCATGTCACGCGTAGACTTCTCTAACTCTGTGTTCACCGGTCTCCCTAAATCCCAACTCAATAGACTTCAGAGGATCCAAAATACCACTGCTCGCATTGTTACTCACTCCTCCCAACGGGATCACATATCACCTTTACTCTTTCATCTTCAATGGCTACCCATTTCCTTTCGCTCCCGATTTAAGCTACTCGCCCTTGTTCATAAGGTACTTCACACCAGCAACCCTCAATACCTGGCAGACCTCATCACATTCCACACTCCCAGACACACTCCTCACTCATTTCATCTCAACCGCCTCGTTCTTCCCCCCCCCCCCCCCCTTGCACATCTTCACTCCACTCACTCCTCAGCCTTCTTCTTTGCAGGCCCTGCCCTTTGGAACTCGCTCTCCGCCTCCCTCCGACTCGAGCCCCACCACCCTACTTTCAAGCACGAGCTGAAGACCCACCCTCTTTTCCCTAGCCTTCGACCTCCCCTCCCCCTCTGTGTGATCTCAATTGCTGTACACTGTTCTGTGTTCTTCCTCTCTCCTGCTTTCCTGTCGAAATTGTAACTTCCCTTTCCTCCGCTCTGGCCTTGTGCCTACTTTAAAGTTTCATTTTTGTATATTGTAAACCGCTCTGTTCCTTCCAAAGGGCGGTATATCAAATAAAATAAACATAAACATGTAGAGACCATTCGTGTGGAAGCAGAACTCGACTGAGTTTGTCTGCCCAAGAGTTTTGTATGCCTGGAAGATACACTGCCAGGAGATGAATCTGATGCTCTCTGGCGAAGGTTGGGGGTTCAAATCCCACTAGAGGACAGCAACCTTGGGCTGGAAGGACTGGGGTTTCTAGTCCCACAGGTGCTCCTTGTGGTCTTGGGCAAGCCACTTAACCCTCCATAGCCCATGTTCCCTGTAAAATAGTTATCTCCAAGTTATAATGCCCTGTTCAATGTAATTTCAGTTTGTTCAATGTAAACCGCACTGATGCAGAATAGCGCGGTATATAAGAGAATGTAAATAAATAAAAATAAATAAATAAATAGTCACAAAGCTTCGTTGCAAAGCAACAGAGAGCCTGTTCCCCCCTGCTGAATGGAGTGGAATGGGTAAACGTAGATCGATTGTTTACGCTATCAGAATATAGAAAGACTAGGGGACATGTAATGAAGCTACAGGGTAAACTATTTAAGACAAATAAGAGAAAATATTTTTTCACTCAACGTGTAATCAAACTCTGGAATTTGTTACTGGAGGATGTAATAAAGACTGTTAGTGTAGCTGGGTTTAAAAAAGGTTTGGACAAGTTCCTGGAGGAAAGGTCCATAAACCATTATTAAAAAGGGACCCAGGATAACCAATGCTTGACCCAGTACAAGCATTGTGGAACCTGTGTCTTTTGGGAATACTGCTAGGTACGTATGATCTAGATTGGCCACTGTTGGAAACAGGATACTGGGCTTGATGGACCTCGGTCTGACCCAGTATGGGATATCTTATGTTCTTTTGCTTGTTCACGTAGAACATGGCTACTTGATTGTCCGTATGAATGAGGACTGTCTTGTAGTTGAGCAGGGTGTGGAACACTCGAAGAGCAAGGAAGATTGCTCTGAGTTCTAAGAGATTGATATGTAGATGAGTCTCCTGTGGAGTCCAAGTGCCTTGGGTGGAGAGGTCTTGCAGATGAGCTCCCCAACCCATTGGTGAAACACCTGTTGTGAGAGTTGCCTGGAGTAAAAGTTGTTGAAATGGGGACCCCAGCAACAGGTTCTGAGTGGACTGCCACCATTGGAGAGACAAAATAAGGCGATTTGTGTTTGCTATTTTGTCTGACAGGCACCCTGATGCCTGGGTCCATTGAGTGGATAAAGTCCACCGGGCTGCTCTCATATGGAGGCGAGCATAAGGAACCACATGCACTGAGGTAAGACAGCAATATTCCAAGGGAAAGCATCTTGAACTTGTCCCTCACCAGGAACTTGTTTAAGTTGCACAGGTCGAGGATGGGTCTTAGGCCTCCAGTTCTCTTTGGTATCAGGAAATACCTGGAGTAGAAGCCCTTACCCTGCAGGTAGTGGGGCACCGGTTCTACCGCCTGATCCTCTAGAAGACCTGCTAACTTCTTTAAGAGGAGGTCCCTGTGAAGAGGGGGTCTGAGAGGCTCCCCTGGAAAGTAAGAGGGATGAGATGTAGCCGATAGTCCATCTGGACTATCTGGAGAACCCAGGTATCTGTTGTGATGGCTGGCCACCTGTGGGCATACAGGGTCAGCCTTCCTCCTGTGCATAGCCTTGTTTCCTTTGAGAGAGGGACTATGCTCTGAGAGTCAAAAACCCCCTCCAGGCTGGGCCGGAGCCTGGGGCTTGGGGGCTTTTTGCTTACGCGGGCCATGCCCCTGTCCCTTGGCCAGCTGCCCCCTTTTGGGGAGCTGGGGAGGCCTGATATGTGGGGTAGTTGTGGTAAGCAGTATCTTTTCTCAGAGAAAAAGGGCTTCTTACCCGAGCCCTTCTTCTTAGAAGGGGCAGAAGTCTTCTTCTCAAGTCTTGTCTGGGTCAGGTACTCGGACTCAATTTCGGCAGCCTTCTCTGTCATGGGCTTGCTGAAGAGGTTTTCACCCCAGCAAGGAACATCGACCAACTTGTCCTGCACCCATGGCTCCAGGTCCGACGACTATAGCCATGCCTGGCGGCGTGCACCGATGCCGGCCGCAGCTACCCGGGCCGACGCCTCAAAGCCGTCATAGGCTGCTCGAATCATAAACTTTGAGCACTCCCGGATCCTAGTGGACAAGACCTTGAAATGCTGCAAAGGTCCCTTGAAGAGATCAGCTGAGAACCCGGTAATCTCCTTTGCCAAGTCTCGTAGGTACATGCCCATGTACGGCTGGTATGTCTGGACTCGGCATGACAGCATCGAACCCTGGTAGCACTTTCTGCTGAGGGCATCCATGTTTGCGGGCCTCCCGGCCAGGAGGCACCGAGGAGTGCATCTTCTGGCTCTTGAGCCAGTGCATGGCCAATTCAACAACCATGGAGGTGTGCGGTAGTTGTGCTTTCTGGTACCCAGGGCTCTTGCGAACACGATAAATGGAATCGATTCGCCTCCTGAGCACCGGCATCGAAGCCAGTGTCTCCCACATGCGGAGCATCAGCCTTTCCAGAATGGGAGGCACCGGTACAGTAAGGGCTTCCTGAGGGGGAAGCCATACTGGAGGATCTCAAACTCTTCGGCTTGAGGCTCCTCCTCGACCTCCGCCGGGAATGACAAAGCCTTTGCTATATCCTTGACGAAGTCCAAGAACCGGGTGTCCTCCGGGGGGGGGGGGGGGGAACCTTCTCCGAGGTTCAGAACCCGGGGAGTCCGAGGGAATGTACTTGGTCCGGTGGGTGTCTGGTGACTCCTCGTCCTCTATTTCCCAACCAGACCCCTCCAAGGAGGAATCGAGCAGCTTCGGCCTCCAGGGCTTCGGTCTCAACCGTCCCGACGCCGGTGGAATCGGCATCGATGATCTCGGTCCCGAACCGGAGGTCGAGGGAGGCCTCGGCTGAAGATCGACTCGAGACCTTAGTGACTCGAGGATCGGCTTGGCCTCCGGGGTCAACTTCGACATCCTATCATGTTGCTGCTGCCTGCTCCTCAAGGCCTTGGAAGACATTTTCTTACATGGGCCACAGACCTTTGGGTTGTGGTCGGGCCCGATGCAACGGAGGCAACAGTCATGTGTGTCGGTGAGAGACATTAACCTCGTGCACCGATCACACTTTTTAAACCCACTGGCAGCCATCGAAGGAAAAAGGGCCCCTCCGAGGTCAAAGGACCGGACTGCCAGCTAAAAAGAAAAAGAGCGCAAACACTAGTCTCTAAGGACAAAAAAAAAAAATTGGACCGATTCGATACAGATGTACCAAGCCAAGGCGGGAGGAGGAACCGGCTAGGCAGAAAAGTAACTTTCTGGCTTTTTCTAACACTTTTTTCACAAGGGAACTTGGACAACGTCCATTGGGCTCTGCAGAAAAAAAGGAGACTGAGCAAGATGGCACCCTTGGGCGTGAAAGGGACCGCGCATGCGTGATGCAATCCCAAAGGCTTTCTTCGAAAGCTGGGGATTGCTCCGCATGAGGGCTCCGTGGGCGCCGAAGTCACCCATATGTGAGGACTGACTTTCTGTTTGTTCCTGGAGAATCCTGTTTCCAACAGTGGCCAATCTAGGTCATAAGTACCTAGCAGTTATCCCAAAAGACACAGGCTCCACAATGCTTGTATTGCGTCAAGCAGTGACATCCCAGATCCCTTTTAATAATGGTTTATAGACCTTTCCTCCAGAAACCTGTCCAAACCTTTTTTAAACCCAGCTACACTAACAGCTTTTACTACATCCTCCGGTAACAAATTCCAGAGTTTGATTACACGTTGAGTGGAAAAATATTTCTGTTATTAGTTTTAAATAGGTTACCCTGTAGCTTCATTGCATGTCCCCTAGTCTTTATATATTCTAATGACAAACAATTTAGCTACGTTTACCCTTTCCACTCCATTCATTAATTTATAGACCTCTATCATATCTCCCCTCAGCCGCCTCTTTTCCAGGTTGAAGAGCCCTAACCTTTTTAGCCTCTCTTCATAGGGGTATCCTTCCATCCCCTTTACCATTTGGTGGCTCTTCTTTGTACCTTTTCTAATAATGCTATATCCTTTTTAAGATACAGCGACCAGAATCGCACACAATATTCAAGGTGCGGTCGCACCATGGAATGATACAGAGGCATTATAATATCCTTTGTTTTATTTTCCATTCCTTTCCTTATTTTACCAGCATTCTATTTGCTCTCTTGGCCGCCGCTGCACACTGGGTGGAGAGGTTTTAACATGTTATCCACGATTACGCCTAAATCTTTACCCGGGGTGGTGATTCCTAATGTGGAACCTTGAATCGTGTAACCATAGTTTGGGTTGTTCCTTCCTAGGTGCATAACTTTGCACTTGCCAACATTAAATTTCATCTGCCATATGAATGCCCAGTCTTCCACTTTATCAAGATCTTAGGTTTTAACAACTTTAAATAGCTGAGTCATCTACAGATTTGATGACCTCACTTGTTATTCCCATTTCCAGGTCATTTATGAATATGTTAAAAAGCAGCGGACCCAGCACAGATCCCTGTGGTACTCCACTATTCATCTTTCTTCATTGGGAAAATTGGCCATTAAGCCCTACCCTCTGCTTTCTATCTTTTAATCAGTTCCTGATCCACAACAGTACGCTGCCTCCTAACCCATGGCTTTTTAGTTTTGACAAAAGTCTCTGATGAGGGACCTTGTCAAAGGCTTTCTGAAAGTCCAGATACAGTATATCAACTGACTCACCTTTGTCTACCTGTTTATTCACACCTACAAAAAAACATAACAGATTAGTAAGACAAGACTTTCCTGGCTAAAGCCATGTTGGCTGTCTCCCATTAAGCCATGACTATTTACATGTTCAGTAATTTTGCTCTTTATGATGGTTTCTACCATTTTTCCCAGTACTGATGTCATGCTCACCGATCTGTAGTTTCCCTGGAATCCTTTTTAAAAATTGGCATTATGTTGGCCATCCTCCAATCTTCAGGTATTACAGATGATTTTAATGATAGTTCACAGATTACTAATAGCAGGTCTGCAATCTCATATTTCAGTTCTTTCAACACCCTTGGATGCATACCACCTGGTCCAGGTGATTTGCTACTCTTCAGTTTATCAAATAGTTGTAATACATCTTCCCGGTGTATCGATATTTCTTTCAATTCTTCTGCAGCATCTCCTTTAAATACCACTTCAGTCATGGGTAACAACCCTACATCTTCCTCAGTAAAGACCGAAACAAAGAATTCATTCAGTCTCTCCGCTATGGCCTTGTCCCCTCTTAGTGCCCCTTTTACCCCTCTATCATCTAATGGCCCAACTGACTCTCTCACAGGTTTTTTGCTACGAATTTACTTGAAAAGGTGTTTATTATGCGCTTTTGCTTCTACAGCAAGCTTCTTCTCAAATTCTCTCTTTGCCTGACTTATCAATGCCTTGCATCTAAACTTGCAAGTGCTTGTGTTGTTTCCAGTTTTCGTCATTGGGCTCCTTTTTCCATTTCCTGAAAGATGCTCTTTTGGCAATAGTCTCTCTGACCTCACCTTTAAACCATGCTGGCAGTTTTTTTGGACTTCCTTCCAGTTTTCTTAAAGCGTGGAACACAACTGGTATGGGCTTCCAAGATAGTATTTTTAAACACACAAGCTTGATGTAAATATTTAACCTTTAACTGCTCCTTTTAGTTTTTTCTTAACTATTTTCCTCATTTTATCATAGTCTCCCTTTCAAAAGCTAAAAGGTAGTGCTGTGGATTTCCTTACCATCCCTTCTCCATTAATTAAATCAAACATGATCATGCTATGATAATTACTACCAAGTGGCCCCAACACCCTTATCTCTTGTACCAGATCTAGTGTTCCACTAAGGACTAGGTCCAAAATGGCTTCTCTTCTGGTCGGTTCCTGAACCATCTGCTCCAAGAAGCACTCATTTATTTCATCTAGAAACTTTATCTCCCTAGCATGATCCACTTGTCCAGTTTTCCATGACACTGACCCAGTCAATACCGGATTAATTGAAATCACCCATTATTATTACTGTGCTGTAACCTTTGCTAGCTTCCCTGATTTTTTTGAGCATTTCCTTATCCATTTGTTCATTCTGGCCAGGTGGTCGATAGTACCCTCCCTCCCCCCCCCCCCCACTGCCATAGCCTTCCCCTTCCCCTTTTTATATGGAATTTCAATCCATAGAGATTCTACAGTGAATTTTGTTTCCTGCAAAACTTTAATCCTTTGTGACTCAATGCCCTCTCTAACATAGAGCACAACCCCTTAACCAATTTGATCAGCTCTATCATTACGATATAACTTGGACCCATGTATCACAGTATGTCCTCCAATTCCGCTATTCTAGCCTCCAGAGATCGGACTCGTTCCCTGAGAGCTCCTTGCACCTAGTGCACAAGTTAAGACCCCTCACCAAATGGGAGAAAATCATACATGTGACACTGAATGCAAGAGACTGGAAAACCTCCATCTTGCTGCTAGACTGCTGTCTGCATCTTAGTTTTAAGATTGTGTTTAGGTGTTTAAGTTCTTTACCTACTAAGGGTTGGTGGTGATACTTATACTAATAAAACTACACCTAATACGTTTAATGTACTTTGTTCATCTGAAGCTTAATTAATCTGAGGTCCTTAATGTATTTATTTATTTATTTATTTATTTTATTTATATTCTCTTATATACCGCTCTATTCTGCATCAGTGCGGTTTACATTGAACAAACTGAAATTACATTGAACAGGGCATTATAACTTGGAGATAACTATTTTACAGGGAACATGGGCTATGGAGGGTTAAGTGGCTTGCCCAAGACCACAAGGAGCACCTGTGGGACTAGAAACCACAGTCCTTCCGGTCCAAGGTTGCTGTCCTCTAGTGGGATTTGAACCCCCGACCTTCCGGCCTGAAGTACCCTGCCCCAACCACTAGGCCACTCCTCCACTCCGTTGTATGCCTGATGAGGACAAACAGCTGCACCTGAGAGTGTATATGGCATCTCCTTTTCTTTGAGAGGTTTATGCACCTGTAAAGCTACAATCATCCCAGGGTGTCAGAGAGGGAGGGAAAGAAGACTTATTAAAAACTGTCTGCTACAGTCCTATGCTTCTAAGGTAATCTGTGACCAATTTCCTGAGTGATTCACACAGCCCTTGCTTGGACTGAGGGAGTCTTGGGTTTTAATCTTAACCAGAAAGCTCTCTGTTGGGTTTTAAATTTAAACGTAAAGCTGCCTATTGAGTTTTTAATTTAACTAAAAGCTCTTTGCTGATACTAGGCCCTAACTGATTTAACAAATACACTGGATTCACAGATTAATAAGCTTTAATCTAAAGAATTCCTTTTTTACCAAGATTTAGAAAAATTCCCAGAAATACCTACAATTGCAGATCTCTCTCCAGAAGTAGCAGTCCCTTTTTGTAGTCCTTCAAGCTTCCTTTTCATCCTCATATGAAGTATTGTGTGTGTCCAGGAGTGAGGTTACTTCTAGCCCTGGGCCCCACAAGTCATTTCAAGCCCCACTCACAACTCCACTTCCTTTCTGTCTACAAATTAAACCCTGGTCAGCACTTTCATCCCTTCCAGTGGGAGCTATGAGCACACACTTGTGCATAACTAGTAGGACTAAATTGCAGGCATGCAAAGTTATTTTTCAGTGGGGCACAGGGTCATTGAAAGTTCACTCAGAGGGTCTCAAGACAAAAAATTCTACATTTAACCAGCAAGGTATTTTGACAAGAGCTGCTCAACAGTGAGTTGTCTGCATAGATGCCTGCCTCATATCTATATCTATCTATATACATAAATTCTCAATTTGTCATATACACCACGTATACACAGATTTATATTGACCATTACATTTTACAGTGTAAAGCTTTTATTCTATTCCCTAACAGAAGCCTTAGTGGCCTATTTCCAGCACCTTACTAGGAAAAGTCTGAGAATGTATTCTTCAAATAAAGCACAGTTACTTACCTGTAACAGGTGATCTCTGGGAACAGCAGGAATAAGTCTTTACATATGGGTACGTCGGTACCGACGGAGTCTGGGCGGGAACGCTTCCCAGCGTCCAATCAGAAAGCCTTTGGAAGCATCCCACCACGCCTGCGTGCTGCCTTCCCGCCTTACCAACTGTCTCTCCTCAGTTAAGTTTGAAAGCTGAGACAAAGAGAGAGAGAGAGCAAGGAAGGGAAAGATAGAGATAGAGAAAATGCAACTCCTAGGGGAGGTGGGTGGGTTGTGAAGACTTATTCCTGCTGTTCCCAGAGATCACCTGTTACAGGTAAGTAACTGTGCTATCTCCAGGAACAAGCAGGAATGAGTCTTCACATATGGGGAACTCCTAAGCTCTGATGCCCAGAGGGAGTCCTAGCATGTTGCAAGTCTAGAACGAGCCATGCTATTGCTTAAGGCAGGCATCCTAAGGATGGAGGGTAGGAGTTGAAAACAGAAGAGGAGCTGTGGAACAGCTGGTTAGAACAGGGTTTCTAGAGAGAAAGACCCTGTATAGAGGGTATTTTGTAGTAAAATATTGTAATCTGGGCCTCCCTTGTTGACCTTGCACAAGTCCACTGAGGTACATATGGATCTGTTAGAAGAGTCAGTGAATGTGCTGAAGGGGTACCTCACTGAGAAGTAGAGGTAGTAAAAGTAGAGAAAAACAGTGGAGGTCAGAATCCTTCAGGGTGAGAAATAGCCCCAGGAGAAAGACTGGGGCAGTATAACAGGTAGAGCTTCAGCGGAGACGCAGAAGGTAGCATTAAAGAAAGCTTAAGCTGAACAGGTCCAAAAACAGCATAAATTTAGGACCAAAGGAAAAATGAGTCTGACCTAACTGGACTGGGAATGGAATCAGTCCATGTAGGGAGGAAAGGGTATGGAGACCCTTGTATCTGATAAGAAAGTAAGGACAGACTCAGGAGCGCTAAGCTCTAGATTGACTGAAGCTCCACAATGTCTTTCCTAAATGGGGTCAATTAGGTAAGAAGAAAGGTACATGGAGAGCTTCAGGAGTACCTAACCTATATGGTAGGAAAAAGTTTGTTAATTACCACAGGAAGTGGTTATAAGTGTAGCCCCCTAAGTATGCTGGCATAGCATTGATAGGGGTAGTGCCCATCTGTCAGGATCATGGAGTGGAGGAGTGGCCTAGTGGTTGGGGCAAGGTACTTCAGGCCGGAAGGTCGGGAGTTCAAATCCCACTAGAGGACAGCAACCTTGTGCCGGAAGGACTGGGGTTTCTAGTCCCACAAGGTGCTCCTTGTGGTCTTGGGCAAGCCACTTAACCCTCCATAGCCCATGTTCCCTGTAAAATAGTTATCTCCAAGTTATAATGCCCTGTTCAATGTAATTTCAGTTTGTTCAATGTAAACCGCACTGATGCAGAATAGCGCGGTATATAAGAGAATGTAAATAAATAAATAAAATAAATAAATCATATAGGAATGTAAGGACATCTGAACCTAACAGAACAGATAGATAAGTATATGGATACATATCTATCTAAAAATATATCTCAGTAGATCTATAAATATATCTATGTATATATACATATCTATATTGAATATATACACATATAGGGTATATATGCATATATCCACAGGAGATATGTATGGGCAGAAGACACACAGAAAGATATACATATATATATATATATATACATATATATATATATATATATATATATGTGTGTATATTTATATATGAATATGTAGACCTATAGACACATATCTCCAGGTATGTGGAAGGAGAGAGGTCTATAGAAGCTGATTTCCCCTAGAAGGAAGATTCATCTAACAGCAAGAAGGTTAATACCTGCTTGAATAGATATACAGAGAATTTTCTTTTCCTGGTTATGATTGGCAGAGTCAGAGGAGAGGTCTCCCTGACAAGAAGAAGTCTGGATTATTTTTAGAATGTGAGCTTTTGAATAACCAGGATGGCCTATGTGAAAAAGGCAGAGGATAACTTCAGTCTGTAGGCAGGAAGACCAGATTTCTCCAGAATTGCCATATGGAGAATGGATAGAGGACGCCACTGGGGGAAGATACCCTAGTGACTTGTCTATGAGGGCAAGAGGGGTATTGGGCGTTTTCTAACTGCCAGTGAAGAAAATTATCTCTGGCGAGAAGACCAAAGGAGATATGGGCCAAGCCAGGGAATTGGCCCTTCTTTAGGTTTTCACATAATGAAAGGCCTGAGACTGATGTCTCAAAAGAGATTTAAGATGAGATGGTAAGAGTAGGAAATACCTACCAGTCATGGAAACATGACTGGGGGAACCCTATTAACCATCTGGGGTTATCTGCTGGGCAAGATACTAATGCTTTCTAGCAAGGGCCCATAGTGCAAAGCTACTCTGTAGAGTTGCAGAGAGCATGCTGCAGGTTGGTTAGAAGAAAAAGTGGCTGTGGGAAGCCAGCAGGTAACCAACTATTCTGCCAAGGACAAGGGGGCGAAGAATAGAAGTTAACCAACCAGGCTGTGATAAGAGGGTTTCCCAAACGAGGTTGATAACCTGTTTGGGACCTAGCACTGGGGCTAGAAGGATTGCTAGTGGAGGAGAATCCCTGGTTGTGTGGTAAACAGAACCAGTGGCTTAACCACTAGGAATTGCTGTATCTGCAGCAACGTACCAGGGCAGCGGAGAACATTTCTTTTTCCTCTCCCTCTTTTTGATTGGGAAAAAGAAACAGACCTGGTAGGATTTCCTTTTGTCTGATGGGCTGCCCTAAGGTAACAAGGGGGGGAAACAACTCCAGAAGGGAGAATCCCTCGGTAGAACAGGTAGAGGACCATAGGAGCTTACCAGTGTAAAAGGGTCCCTCTTACAAACCAAATGCTATAGTAAGAGGGAGGTAAGACAGAGTTGAAAGAGACTGACTATGGAGGAAGTCTCTGACTGGTAAGATGATACCTGCCAGTACAGGGAAAACAACCGTCTATTAAGAGTTGTTAGCTCTCTTTCCTCCAAGAGGAAGAGGAAAACCCTGTTAAGTATGGGCATGATCATCATAAAGACTCTTAAAGTTGAAGAAAAGATGTCTCATGAAGAGATATCTAGGAAGGTTAGAATAAATTTAATGCAGATACTGCAAATGAAAAGAAGCAGACTGCTACTCTAACCAACCAACCAAGAGGGGAAAGATGATCTATTTGAAACCCTGCGACTGCTGGGTTTGTTGACCCTGCTGAGGTTTGTGGATTCCTCAGAACAGGGTGATGTTTCCCCTGTTTGGGAACATCTGCATGATGGGCAGAAGATGGATAAAATCTTCTTCCCCTAGGGAAAGAAATTTTGGCAGGACCTTTCCTACTAACTGGGAAAGGAGAAGGCGTAGAACAGCCTCTGGAAACAGGACAGTCAGTTGTTAACTGAGCAACCTGGAATAAAGACTCCTTGTTAAAGAGATTTTCTCCAGTGCAAGGAGTATTTCCCAGTCTAACTTGTGCCCATTTGTCTAAGTCTGAAGCTTGGAGCCAGGCTATACGTCGTGCTCCTATAGCTATAGCAGAAGTCCTGCTAACAGACTCAAAGGAGTCTAGGGAAGCACGAATAAGAAACCTAGAAATATTCTGAGCATGACTAACCAGTGAGGAATATTTATTTATTTATTTACATTCTCTTATATACCGCGCTATTCTGCATCAGTGCGGTTTACATTGAACAAACTGAAATTACATTGAACAGGGCATTATAACTTGGTGTTAACTATTTTACAGGGAACATGGGCTATGGAGGGTCTGCAGTCTTGGGCTCTTGAAGAAAAGGAGTCAAAAGATGTAATTGCTTTGTGACCTCCTCAAGAGATAAACCCATAAAAAAAATATATGAGAGAATTCTTGCTGAAAGCATGGATGTCTGGAAAGTTTGACGTCCAAAGGCATCTAAAGTCTTAGACTCACGACATGGCAGATAAGAAGAGTGCTTTTTAGTACTCTTCACCCGCCTCATTGCTGATTCTACAACAATGGAATGATGAGGAAGTTGAGTCTTTTGAAACCCTGGAGAAGGGGGCACCTGATATAGAAGATTAGTTGCTCTGGAAGGTGGGGGTACCTTTAAAGGAGCTTCCCACATTCGTAGAAGGAGGTCCTGCAAGGAATGATACAAAGGTAGCATGATGTTTTCCTTTGCTCTCTCAGGAATATAGAGGGATCCTGTATTGCCTTGTGTAGGACCTTGTCCAGGAATAGAAATGGCAAGGGATTTTGCCATATCTAGGATGAAAACCTGAAAAGAAGGATCCACAGAGGGAACTTCCCTTGGATAGGCTAGATCTGATGAAGAACTAGCATTGGCACCGAGGGATCTATCCAAGCTTTTAGGAATAGAAGATCCTGGATGGTGCAGTATGGAATCCTTATAGGATGGTCGCTGGTACTGTGGGTTGACGGGACCAGCGCCAGTCGGTAGTACATTGACCATGCTAGGGATCGATTCCAAACTCGGTATCGAGGGAAGCGAGCCTGACGAGAGAAGCATGGAAGGCACCGACAGCAATGGTAATGTGGATATCGGTACCAACTTTGGTACCGTATCCGATACCGGTGGATGAAGGCCAGCCGGTGGCAACTCTAACGGTATCGAAGGAACCGAGAGTTGCGGCTCCGAATTATCGGAACCAAGCCTTCGGTACCGACTGGTGTCGGTACCAAGGCGAGTCGGTACCCAGTCCTCCAGACTGGAGATCGATTCCAGACTCGGCATCGAAGGATGCGAGTCTATCGATGCACGTCTGGAGGGTACCGACATCAGTACTAGTGTCGGTGCCGGTACCGATACTGGAAGGTCGTTCTGGAGCGTATCCACCGGCCCCTTAGGTACCGAGGACGCCAGACGACGCTCCTTGGTGAGGAATGTTTCATCCAACACCATTGCCAATGCCGGGGTATCGGTACCGCTCGAAGCGGATGCCACCACCGGGCATGGCTCAAGTATGTTCTGTGAGGGGTGAACCTCAGGAACAACCTGAAACCCCACACAGGCTTTGGAGGCCGAAGACTCCCACCAGGGTTTTGAAGCCAGTGGATTCTCGAGGGCAAGGCCGTAGGCATCTCTATGCTGTGCATGAGAACTGCCGCTCGAGGACTGGCTAGTCTTAACAAACTGTTTTTGGGTTACCTGATCCTGTGTAGAAGAAGATATGGTCGGTGCCCTGAAGTTGGATGGGGACCGCGTGTCGAGGGGAACTCGATGTTGAAAACGTCTTCCCACAATACTATTGCCAGAGGGCTCCGGAGGAAAATGGTCAGGACCGAGGCAGGTTAGACGCCAATTGTGAGTGTCTAAAAATAAGGTTGTACCGCCACAGTTTGTACATTTCTTGGGGAGAGTGGCTGGCGGCTCCATGAAGGAAAATGGAGAGGCCTAATAGGCCTGAGAAACCGTGAGACACTAAGGAGGAAAAATATTCCTTAAAAAGGAAAAATTTTACAAGAAAAGAAAAAAGAAACACCGGCGGTACCGGTGGCGTCGGGAAAGGCAGCCGCGACCACAAGAAAAATAAAAAATAAAAGAAGAATTTTCTGCGGTGACAGGAGGACTTCCTGCCGGCTCCGCGGAAAAACGAAAACTGAGGAGAGACAGTTGGGAAGGCGGGAAGGTAGCACGCAGGCGTGGTGGGATGCTTCCAAAGGCTTTCTGATTGGACGCTGGGAAGCGTTCCCGCGCAGACTCCGTCGGTACCGACGTACCCATATGTGAAGTCTCATTCCTGCTTGTTCCTGGAGATACACATTTGCAGCTCATATTACTTTATTTACTCAAACTAAAAAATAAATTGGAATTACTTCTGCTTTTAGTTTAACTTTCCTTAAGGAAAACTACATACACTAGAGGCTCAAACTGTGGATACACCAGCAGTTCATTCCCTTCATACGTATTTGAGGTCTCTTACTTGCCTCCCTCATCTATTCTAGTTGATGTAAATTCTATGGCTGAATGTGTTATTTATTGTTTATTGAAACTGCGGAGACCTAAAAAGCATACTTTTAATCTGAAAATTTGTGATTTTGCATGTTAAGACGGGGTGAGCATAATATTGCATATTTCCTGTAATTACAATATTTGTTATTCATGCAGTTTTACTCTGCTATACCATTAATGAAACATCATTTGTTCTTAAGATACTACCCAGAAACTAATTCTAGAAAGCAGGCAATGAGCACTCTGTCTACCTGCCCAAACCGCCCCAACAAACAGACCCAGCAAGAAAATGGTTAGTCAGCTCAATTCTCCCTGACCCAAATCGCCTAGATCCAGGAACTTATGCACCAGTGTAAATGAATTGTAAATAGTTTCCCCCTGTTATACGCAAGTTACTACCCTGTTCATTGTAAATACAATGTGGCTTGATGCATTGTAGTATGTTCTGTTTAATGTACATCGCACTGATTTGAATAGCGCGGTATAGAAGAAATGTTTAATTAATTAATTAATCAATTAATTAATATTAGTGTGTGTTCCTTTTGAATGTTTATCACCAACGTTTGTAAGCATGTTATTTACTTCAAAAATAGTTTTTTAAAATGTTTTTATAAGTAATATTTAATTAATTATTTAAGATATACATTTCACTTAATATTTACTACCTAAATTTATTATGTTTTTTTTAAGTAAATGCTAAGAATGAAAACTACCAAGAGACAAGATTAGTCACCCAGTAAGAAGGGCTTCTGCAGTAACATTGAGGATGGAAAGCTAGTTTTAGAGAAATAGCAAAGAAACTTGGCAGTGGAGTTCCAGTGTTCAGAAGCTGTACAACTGCTTTAAGACGACTGGAACAACTGCAAACAAACAGTTTTATTGAGTGCATTATCAGTTCCTGGTTCCATATAATCAAAAAGGAGGACCTCGAGAAACTTGTTGAATCAATGCTAAGAAGATGCCAAGCTGTCACTGATGCCAAAGAGTTTCCAACACATTACTGACTTTAATGATGTAAAATGATGTATATGCACAAGTTCCTACACGCCGAATTCAGAAAAGAAATTGATGCATGCGTAAACAGCAAAGGAAAAATATGCACACACAGTAACGCCAAGCATCTTTAAATAATACACAAATGAGCTGCACAGATTAAAATGGCCTGCTAATAAGGTCTGTGCCCGATGCAGAGAAACACGTAGAGGATTACGTAATCAGCAGGAGTGCCAATATCTCTATGCCTGATCTGAGGTGACTTAAACATCTTGCACATGTAGGGAAAGACTGTTTCAGGGTATGTACCAATGAACAGTTACCTTTGACGTGAAAAGTTTCTGCATGTGTCTTTTCAGGGTATAAGCTAAAGTTCAGAATTCAAGAAGAAATGTTTTTTGCTTCTTAGTCTTGTGTTTCTGTTGCACTCATTTATATTAGTCATCTTTTATTTTAGGTCTCTCTATTGTGATTGCATAAAAAAAGGTTTTTGGGCAAAATAATATTGGTTATTAATGGGGCGAGCGCCAAAAGAACCTGCATGTTCTGTGTGTAAAAATGTGAGCATTTGACATGTACGCACATGCATATATGGCTACTTGTAGCGCATCTGTTTGCACATGCATTGGCCCCCTCCTTTCAACTTATGCCGATGTTTTGCGCAGAGCTGATTTGCATACACACCCTTTGCTGCATACTGGCGCTGAAGTCTCACGCTATCGGCGCTCTACGAAAACGTGTACACAGCTAATAGTGTGCAACTTTAGTGCTGGCTTTCTGCATCGACCTGTAAGTTTGTACCTGAGGCGATGGAAGGTTAAGTGGCTTGCCCAAGGCCACAGGGAGCATCAATGGGATTTGAACCCTGGTCTTTCTGGTTACAGGCTGCTGCCCTAACCACTAGGCTACTCCTCCACAAGAAAATCTCTGATCCGCCTTTACACCATAATTAATGGCAAGGTACTTAATTCAGTGTTATTCAAAATTTAACATTAAAAATAAGGAGAAATAATATAGAAACATGACAGCAGAAAAGGACCATATGGACTATCTAGTCTGCCCTTCCATATCAACTACTATAGTCCCTTTTTTTCCCCTTTAGAGCTCTTCTGTGTCTGTCCCATGCTTTCTTTAATTCAGATACTATCCTCGTCTCTACTACCTCCACTGGGAGACTATTCCATGCATCTACCACTCTTTCCGTAAAATAATGTTTCTGCATACTACTCCTGAGTTAATCTCCTTTCACCCTCATCCTATGTCTCCTCATTGCAGAGCTTACTTTCAATCGAAAGAGGCTCTCCTCTTGTGTATTTATGCCACAGAGGTATTTAAATGTCTCTATCATATCTTCCTCTATCCTGTCTTTCCTCTAAAGTATACATATTAAGATCTTTAAGTCTGACCCCATAAGTTTATAATGAAGACCAGTGACCATTTTAGAGCCACCCTCTGCACCGACTCTATCCTGTTTATATCGTTTTGAAGATGTAGTCTCCAGAATTGCACACAATATTCCACATGAGGTCGCACCAGAGACTTATACAAAGGCACTATCACCTCCTTTTTTTCTGCTGGCCATTCCTCTCCCTTTGCACCCAAGCATCCTTCTGGCTTTTACTGTTGCCTTTTCTACCTGTTTAGCCACTTTCAGATCATCAGAAACAATCATGCCCAAATCCCACTCTTCTTTCATGGACAGAAGTACTTTGTCCCCTACACTGTACTGCTCCCTTGGATTTTTGCAGTTCAAATGCAGGACCCTGCATTTTTTAAGCACTGAATCTCTGCTACCAACTTCTTGACCATACTTCAGTCTTAGCTAGATCCCTCATGTTATCTACTCCTTCCTGAGTGTATACTCTTTTGCAGATTCCTCAAAAATGCAAGGGATTATATTTCCTGTTCAGGGGGAGAGCACAGTTACTTACCTGTAACAGGTGATCTCTGGGAACAGCAGGAATAAGTCTTCACATATGGGTACGTCGGTACCGACAGAGCCTGCGCGGGAACGCTCCCCAGCGTCCAATCAGAAAGCCTTTGGGAGCATCCCACAGCGCCTGCGTGCTGCCTTCCCGCCTTTCCAACTGTCTCTCCTCAGTTGAGTTTAATAGCTGAGACAAAGAGGGAGAGAGAGGGAAAGGAAGAGAGATACAGACAACTCCTAGGGGAGGTGGGTGGGTTGTGAAGACTTATTCCTGCTGTTCCCAGAGATCACCTGTTACAGGTAAGTAACTGTGCTATCTCCAGGAACAAGCAGGAATGAGTCTTCACATATGGGGACTCCCTAGCTTTTGATGCCAGGGAGAGAGCCCAGACGTTGTGTGTCCCTGGGACAGGGCTGCACTTCCCCACCTGGATCTCTGGCATCCCACGAGGGATGGTGGGTAGGAGTTGATTAAGTATGGAACAGGTGTTTGAGAACAGCCTGACCAAACAAGGCATCCCGGCGGGAGTCCTTGTCTAAGCAGTAATGGGCTGTGAAGGTATGAACTGAGGCCCAAGTGGCTGCTCGACAGATGTCATCGATAGACACAGAGTTCAGATGAGCCCATTGAGGCTGCCATGGCTCTCACATTGTGAGCTGTGACATGGCCCTCCAGAGAAATGTTCTTGCTCTGATAGGCGAAAGAAATACATTGGGCAATCCAGTTGGAAAGAGTTCTCTTGGAGACTGGTTGTCCCAAATGAGAAGGATCAAAAGCAACAAAGAGTTGGGAAGACTTTCTATGTTGTTGTGTCCTCTGTAAGTAAAAAGCTAGAGCTCTTTTACAGTCCAGGGTATGAAGATTCCTCTCTGCACTTGATGCATGAGGTCCTGGAAAAAAGACAGGTAGGTAGACCTCTTGGTTGAGGTGAAAAGGCGAGACCACCTTAGGCAAAAAGTGTGGATTAGTCCTAAGGACCACCTTGTCCTGATGGAACCTTGTATAAGGTGGATTAACTACTAGTGCTTGCAATTCACTGATGCGGCGTGCTGATGTGATTGCAATGAGAAAGATAACCTTCCAAGAAAGGTATTACAAGGAGGTAGTAGCTAAAGGTTCAAAAGGCGGCTTCATAAGCTGACCAAGAACCAAATTTAAGTCCCATGCTACCGGAGGTGGTCTAATGGGAGGCTTTGTTAAAAGGAGGCCTCTCATGAACCTTGCTACAAGGGGATGAGAGGAAACAGGTTGTCCATTTAGAGGCCTGAGGGAAGCTGCAATAGCACTCAGATTGACTCTTACTGAATTTGTTTTAAGGCCTGCATTAGAGAGATGCAGGAGATACTCCAGCAACGATCCCAGAGGTATTGACCGGGGGTTAAGACCCTTTCCAGAACACCAGATGTTAAACCTTTTCCACTTGAAGGCGTAAGAACGTCTAGTGGAAGGTTTTCTGGAAGCATAAAGAACATCTTTCACTTGTTGAGAAAGAGGAAGATCCTGGAGATCTAGGCCTTCAGCAACCAAGCCCTGAGATGCAGAGACTGGGGATTGGGATGCCACAACTTTCCGTCCTCCTGAGAGAGGAGGTCTGGAGCAGACCCTAACTCTAGGGAGGGAGCTTGAGAGAGATGCAGAAGCAGAGGGTACCACACCTGCCGTGGCCAATGTGGAGCTATGAGAATCATGTGGCCTCTGTCTCTCTGAAGCTTGAACAGGGTTTTGGGAATTAGGGGAATGGGTGGAAAGGCATACAGGAAGTCTTGACCCCAGAGAAGGAGGAAAGCATCCCTTGCCTGAGCCCCCTGAGCCGGAGTTCTGGAACAGGACCGGGGAAGTTTGGCATTCCACGGACTTGCAAAGAGGTCTATGTCCGGGGGTTCCCCAAATTTGAAAAATCTTGGATACCTGGTCCATATGTAGGGACCACTCGTGTGGAAGCAGAACTCGACTGAGTCTGTCTGCCCAAAGTTTTGAACACCTGGAAGATAGACTGCCAGAAGATGAATGTGATGCTCTCTGGCGAGGGCCCACAGTCGTAGAGCTTCGTTGCAAAGCAACAGAGAGCCAGTTCCTCCCTGCTTGTTTATATAGAACATGGCTACTTGATTGTCCATGTGGACAAGGACTGTCTTGTGGCTGAGCAGGGTGTGGAAAACTCGCAGAGCAAGGAAGATTGCTCTGAGTTCCAAGAGATTGATATGTAGACAAGTCTCCTGTGGGGACCAGATGCCCTGGGTGGAGAGGTCCTGAAGATGAGCTCCCCAGCCCATTGGAGAAGCATCTGTTGTAAGAGTTGCCTGGGGTAGAGGCTGCTGAAAAGGAGACCCCAGCAACAGGTTTTGAGGGGACTTCCACCACTGGAGGGACAACATGAGGCGACTTGTGTTTGCTATTTTGTCGGACAGGCAGCCTAATGCCTGGGTCCATTGGGTGGATAAAGTCCACTGAGCTGCTCTCATGTGAAGGCGAGCATATGGTACCACATGAACGTTGGATGCCATGTGGCCTAGCAACTGTAACATCTCTCGAGCAGTTAGTAGGGGTTTTGACTCTGCTTGAGAAGCTAACTGCATCAAGCGAAGGCAGCAGGCCTGGGGAAGATAGGCTCTTGCCTTTGTGGTATCCAGCAGTGCCCCTATAAAGTCCAGGGACTGAGTAGGGATCAAATTGGATTTTGGGATGTTTATTACCAGCCCTAAATATTGAAGGATACGCATTGTGCAGGTTAGAGCAGTCTTGGCCTCTGATTGAGTGGGAGCTCGAATGAGCCAGTCGTCCAGATAAGGGAAGACAAATATTCCCAGGGTACGCAGAAAAGCAGCAACCACTGCCATGCATTTCGTGAACACCCGTGGTGCAGAGGCCAGGCCAAAGGGGAGCACTTTGTATTGATACTGCTTCTCCTGGAAAAGGAACCGAAGGAGCCTTCTGTGAGTTGGATGGATGAGAACATGAGTGTACGCATCCTTGAGATCTAGAGAACAAAACCAATCCTGACTGTGAAGGTATGGCAGCAGAGTTCCTAGAGAAACCATCTTGAATTTCTCTTTGACTAGGAATCTGTTCAATTCTCTGAGACCCTAAATGGGCCTGAAGCCCCCTGTTTTCTTTGGGATAAGAAAACAGGGGGAGTAGAACCCCGTGCCCTGTTGTTGAGAAGCCACTTCCTCTATTGCCCCCTGGGCTAGAAGAGTGGCAACCTCCTACTCTAACAGGCTGAGGAGGGAGGTTGGAGAATTGAACTGGTGCACTCTTGTGAGAGGGGGCAAGCTGGAAAAATGAAGCTTGTACCCCTCTCTTATGATGGAGAGTGTCCAATGCTCTGTTGTGATTTGCCCCCATCTGGAAGCAAAGTGACATAACCTTCCTGGGATGGTGGAGGGCTCTGGTTCTTCTAGAGCCAGGAAGGCTAAGTTCTCTAGCAGAGAGTCAAAGGCCCTGAGGGGGCTGAGATTGCTGGGCTGGAGCAGGCCTCGCAGCCTTTGCCTTGGTCTGTTTGGAGGATTGTTGACGTTTGGAAGGAAACTGAGCTGCAGAAGATGCTCTCCGACTATAAGCAGGATAGGATCTTCCCTTTTTAGAAAAAGGTGTTTTCTTGAACAACCTTTTCTTAGCAGGAGCAGCAGTAGATTTGGATAGTCTATCCAAAGCAGAATTTTCAGCATCCATTTGATTGACTTTTGCTTGCCAATCTTTACCAAACAGATTCTCACCTGTACAAGGGATATTTCCCAATTCATCTTGGACCCAGGTCTCCAAATCAGATGCTTGAAGTCAAGCAATCCTACGTGCACCTATAGCTACAGCTTAGGCTCTGCTTACGCATTCAAAGGAGTCGAAAGCTGCACGGTTGGAGAATTTGGAGATATCCCGGGCATGTTTGAGCCCAGAGAGAAATTCTGGCCTTTTACTGTCCGACATAAAAGGACTTAAAGTCAGCAAATGGTCAGTGATTTCTTTTAAGAACATTCCCATGTAGAGACTATAGGAATTAATTCTCGCAGCAAGCATGGAAGCTTGGAAGACTCTTCTACCAAAAGCATCCAGGGTTCTACATTCACGTCCTGGAGGATTAGAGGCATGTCTCTTGGCACTTCTAATCTTTCTCATTGCAGACTCAACCACAATAGAGTGGTGAGGAAGCTGAGTTTTATGGAAACCAGGACAAGGAGGGACACAATACATGGTGTCTAACCTGCAAGAATGAGGAGAGGTGGATAGAGATGCTTCCCACATCCTTAACATGAGATCATACAGAATCTCATGAATAGCCAAGGTAGCTGCCTCCTTAGGAGTTTTAGGATACTGTAGAATATCTAACTCCTTAGCTCTAGGCTCTGACTCTGGGGCTACTGTAATAGAGAGACCACGAGCCACCTCTCTGATAAAGTCTTGAAAAGACAAGTCCTCTGGAGGAGACATCCTTCGTTTAGGAGAGGACTCCTCCTGTGGAAGAAGCATCGCTGCATCGACAGACTCTTCAGAATCCTCAGAGTCATCAGAGGAATCGAAGTATCATCTGTCGGGATGCTCTTGCAAAGCCCGATACCCGTACCGACCGGGATCGGTATCAGGAATCATCGGTACTGGGGTATCGGTACCGGAGGGCTGCAGAGGGCAGAGTACCGGCATAGCTGACACCGATGCCGATGTCGATGGCACCGGTACCGGAATCGGTGCCGATGGTGATACCGGAGCCAGTACCGGCGGAGTAGTCTGTTGCGGTACCACAGGCATCGATGCCGCAAGGAAAGCCGCCAGACTGCGTTCGATGGACAGAATCCTCTGATCCATTGACGCTGTCAATGCCTGGAAGCCGGTACTGGTGGAAGCCACCGGTACCCCAGAGCATGGCACCAGGAGATCTTTTGAGGCCACGCCATCTAGATCATCCTAGAACCCCGATGATGATGCTTTAGAAGCCGAAGCCTCCCACCGGGGTAATTTTGCCGGTGCAGAATCCTCGAGGGCAAGGCCAGGGGCATCTCGATGCTTAAAAGGAGATTTGCCCTTCGAGGACCGGCTGGATTTATGTTTAGTTACCTGAGATCCATGTGAGGAGGAAGAAGCCCTGTTAGATGTCGATGCCACCGAAGCTGCATCAGAGGGAAACAGGGTACTGAGCTTGGCAGCTCGGTTCTGTCGACCTCTCTTAGACATCATGGAACAGGACACACAATCTTTAATGGAATGGTCAGGGCCTAAACATTTTAGACACCAGTCATGGGTGTCGGTGACGGAGATAGTACCGCCACATTTTGTGCACTTCTTAAATCCTGAGGCAGGTTTTTCCATATTTAAGGAAAAGGGTTTTGGGCCCAAGGCCCAAAACTGAAGTACACCTGAAGAAAAAGTAATGGAAAAAAGTCTTTTTTTTTTAAAAAGAAAAGAATAAGAACCGGCGGTACCGGTATTGCGTCGAGGAAGGCAGACGCGACAGAAAAGAAATAAAGAAGAAATAAGGAAATTTTCCGCGGAGCCAGCAGGTCGTGTTCCTGTCACCGCAGAAGAAAGAACAACTGAGGAGAGACAGTTGGAAAGGCGGGAAGGCAGCACGCAGGCGCTGTGGGATGCTCCCAAAGGCTTTCTGATTGGATGCTGGGGAGCGTTCCCGCGCAGGCTACGTCGGTACCGACGTACCCATATGTGAAGACTCATTCCTGCTTGTTCCTGGAGATTAATGATTACTCAAACATCACAGGTCTAAAAAGCTCCTTATGAAACAAATCCATTTTATTAAAGTTCATATACATTCCTTTTTTAATTCATTTTTTAAATTAATTCTGTTTTACATTCTATATTATTTCTAAAAATTCAAAAATAGCAAAATGTTTTCTGATGTAGTCCTTCCAAATCACACTCTTTACAGAAACAACTTTTCAGTTTATGTATAAAAACGTTTATCTGAAAATCCTTGCAATCAATCTCCATTTGCCCAACAAAGAACTTTGTTTCACCAAT
Organism: Ichthyophis bannanicus; assembly: GCA_033557465.1. Taxonomy (NCBI): domain Eukaryota; kingdom Metazoa; phylum Chordata; class Amphibia; order Gymnophiona; family Ichthyophiidae; genus Ichthyophis; species Ichthyophis bannanicus. Next base: position 66,900,142 of record CM066035.1, read on the forward strand.
GGCTTTATCAGGGGCTTTCTGTTCACATTACTGTTGATCTTTGTCTTTCCCCGATGCCTGGATCATCTGAGGTGAAGTGTCACATTTTACCTCAAATGACCCTGTTTGTCCACTGGGACAGCATGCCAAACTTGTGCCGACTTCTGTGCGCATGTGTTTGGCTTGCTTTCCCAGTTTAACGCTGACTTTTTTATGCACTGGTTAATTTTCATACCAGCACAAAAAGTCAGTGTCAAACTCGTGTTATGAAACCCTGTGCTACAGCTTTAAGCACTGGATTCTTAACATGGGGTTTCTGTATCAGCCTGTAAGTTTGTATCTGAGGCAGTGGAGGGCTAAGTGACCTGCCCAAGATCACAAGGAGCAGCTGTAGGATTCTAACTCTGGCTTCCTTTGCTCTAATCTGCTGCTCTAACCATTAAGCTACTCCTCCACTCCACTTCATGGGAGTGTGTGTGAGTGGTGTGGGGGAAGGGGAGTCAGGCTTGTGGGAGGGAGCACCATGCTACATATTTGGGGGCAGGGGAGGCTATAACAGCAACTTAGACCACCACTCCTTTATTTTTTTGGGGGGGAGGCAGCATAGGGGTGAGGAAGATGAAGGGGCCACTTGGACCACCACTGATTTTTTTTTGGGGGGGGGGGGGAGTTAGAGTTAGAAGAGGGCACTAATAAGATTTGAGGGGGATCAAGGGTTGGTAGGGGCATACAAGGGCCACTAATAAGACTGTTTTTGAGGAGAGGCAGTCAGGGGGTTAGGGTCCATTAATAATTTTTTTGAAGGGGAGGGATGGGGTGTCACGAGCTTCAGATCAGGGAGTGCAATGGGGAGTGTCAGTGGATGGGGGAGGCTAGTTGGACCCACTTGCATCTAAAGTGAAATATGTCACATTTCACCAATGATGACCCTTTTGTTCCTGGCTGTAGTCAGCAAAGACCCATGTGTGCATTCATCTGCCACACTCTGCCTTCATTTGTGCAAATTTTCTGCACACAACTATTTTGCATATTTTTTGTTTACTGCATTCAGAAGCATAGGTTTTGCTGTTTTCCTTGTGTTCGGGAATTGTGAATTGAGCTACAGCACACGGTTCTAACACAAAGTTTCTGCATCAGCTCTTGTGTCTCAATGTAGCAGATGCTGCTGCACCACTAATCTCCTCAGATGATGTTCAGTCCCAAGGTGCCGATCCTCACACTACCACTTACTTCAATACAAACAAAATAAAATTGCCTGCTATCCTGATCTGCCACTGCAAGCTTGTTAAAATCTCAAGGGAGGCTCTTCCTATGAGATTCATCATGAGCTCAGCACCAGAGCCATCTCCAGAGTTGGTTGAAGTAATTAGATCTTACCTGCTAATTATTGTTCCTGAAGGAACGACAGCCCAGTCCCTTACTTCTGGGTTACGCAACCCTTCCAGCAGCTTGGAGGCTGAGCCCAACCTTTTTGGGGCTGGAGCGGTATGAATACCACTGTAACCACCCACAGACCCCAGTAAACGAATGACAAAGCAGACTTAATGAACTTTCAATAGTAACTTAAACCACATCACACAGCAAAGAAATATTTAACAAATTAAGGACTTTTTTTTTTTTTTTTTTTTTTCAAGGATTAGGAGAAGGAGGGGAGTGAGGCCAACGGCCGGAGGTGGTTTACTTGCGACCGACCGAGTCAACCTTCAACTGCCCTCCTGTGCCCATAGCAGACCCCACGCTCGGTCCGCAGCTCCGCCCTTGGCTAATAGGCCGAACCAGCCAATGAAATCCGGGTGGGATCAGGGACTGGACTGTCGTTCCTTCAGGAACAATAATTAGCAGGTAAGATCTAATTACTTCTTCCTTATCGTCACTCCAGTCCAGTCCCTTACTTCTGGGATGTACCAGAGCAGTTCAATCCTGGGTGGGATTCGCCATACCGGACTGCAGAACCGCAAAACCAAACCGAGCGTCCGCTGAACTCTGAACGTCCAGCTTGTAGTGCTTGGTGAAGGTATGTAGGGAGGACCAAGTCGCCGCCCTACAGATATCCAGAGGAGGAACTAGACTGAATTCTGCCCAGGAGGTAGCTTGTGCACGAGTCGAGTGTGCACGCAATCCCACTGGGACCTGCTTCCCTTTCAGGATATAGGCGGAAGCAATTGCTTCTCTGATCCACCTGGAGATGGAGGCCTTGGCCGCCGCCTCCCCCTTGTGTGGACCTCCGAACTGAATGAATAGCCGGTCGGACTTCCGGAAGGGAGCTGTGCGAGAAAGATAACGCTTCAAGGCCCTCTGGACGTCTAGGAGGCGAAGCTTGCTGTCTCTACCTTCATGCCTGTCGGCCGGGAAGGCCGGGAGAGTAACTGTCTGGTTCACATGGAAGGGAGAGATAACCTTGGGCAAAAAGGAAGGAACCGTGCACAGGACTACCTTGTCCTTGAGAAAGGCTAGAAAGGGGGGCTGAGCGGACAGCGCTTGTAGTTCCGAGACCCGCCTGGCCGAGCAAATAGCGACCAGAAAAACTGTCTTCAGGGTTAGATCCTTTAAGGAGGCCCTCTTTACTGGCTCAAAGGGTTCCCCGATCAAGGCATTTAGCTAGAGGTTGAGATCCCAAAGGGGGGATGATCACCCTCCGTTGAGGGCGCAATCATCTAACCGCTCTTAGGAACCTGGCCACATCCGCGTGGGCCCCGAGGGACTTACCGCGGACCTTACCTCTATAGCACGCGATTGTGGCCAACTGGACCCGTAAGGAGCTGTGCGCTAGGCCCTTGTCAAACCCTGCTTGCAAGAATTCTAGAACCTCCGGAACCGAGGCCAAAAGGGGTTTCCTTCGGTGTTCGGCACACCATGCTTCGAAGATACGCCAAACTCTTACATAGGAGAGACAGGTGGAGCGCTTCTTAGCCTTCAACAGTGTCGAGATTACCGCTCCTGAGTACCCTCGCTTCAGGAGCCTCGCCCTTTCAATAGCCATGCCGTAAGCGAGAATCGATCCACGTGAGGCATCCGGACCGGGCCTTGTCTCAGAAGGTCCCTTCTGCAGGGGAGCCGCCAAGGTTGGTCGGCGAGCAACCTCACCAGATCCGCATACCAGGGGCGGCGAGGCCAATCCGGGGCTATGAGAATTATGAAACCCTGGTGAGTCTCCACTCGCTGGAGAACCTTTCCGATAAGGGCCCAAGGAGGGAACACATAGAGCAGACCTTCCGAAGGCCATTTCTGGGACAGGGCATCCAGGCCTTCGGACATTCTTTCCTTCCGTCGACTGAAGAACCGATCCACCTTGGCGGACGAGAACCGTGCCATGAGATCCATGACTGGGAGCCCCCAACGGGCAACTATTTGGTTGAAAAACCTCCTGTTCCAGTTCCCACTCCCCGTGGTCTATCTTGCACCTGCTGAGGTAATCGGCCGTGACGTTGTCCAAGCCGGCCATGTGCTGAGCTGAAAGTGCTTCCAATCGAACCTCCGCCCATTGGAAAAGAGCGTCCGCCTCCTTCTCCAAGGCGGGACTGCTGGTGCCGCCCTGGTGGTTGATGTAAGCCACCGCGGTGACATTGTCGGAGAGCACACGCGAACTGCTCTTCGTTGCACTAAGGACTCGAGAGACTTGAGCGCTAGGACAACGGCCCTCAATTCCAGTCTGTTGATGGGCCAGAGAGACTCCAACGGTGTCCAGCGACCCTGGACGAACTGGTCTTCGCAGTGAGCCCCCCAACCCGCCAGACTGGCATCCGTCGTCAACAACAACCACTGATGGGGCTCGAGGGGCATCCCTTGACCCAGATTTCTCGGGCACCACCACCAGAGGAGGGCCCGTTTGGTCCGCGGGGCGCAGGGTAACTGCATGGACAATGGATGGTGCTGAGGAGACCATTGACGCAATAGAGCCCGCTGTAACGGTCGCATGTGAGCCCTGGCCCATGGCACTACTTCTATCGCCGCCGCCATGGTTCCCAGTAGCTGAAGATAATGCCACGCTGAGGGGATTCGTCTGCTCAGAAACTGCGTGACTAGTAGCCTTAGGTCCCTTGACCTCGTACGGGACAGGAATACTCTGCCTCTGCTGGTGACGAACCTTGCTCCGAGGTACTCGAGGTCCTGGGAGAGAGTCATCCTGCTTTTTGCTCGATTGATGACCCATCCCAGCTCTTCTAGAACTTGAACCACTCTGACAGTAGCCGAGCGACTTTCCTCTTCTGACTTTGCCCTTATCAGCCAATCGTCCAGGTAAGGGTGCACTAGTATTCCCTCTTTCCGTAGGGCCGCCGCCACAACCACCATCAACTTGGTGAAAGTCCTTGGGGCCGTCGCTAGGCCGAAGGGCAGAGCCTGGAATTGGAAGTGACCTCTTGGCACTGTGAGTCTGAGGAACTGTTGGTGGGACTTCCTGACCGGGATGTGCAAGTAGGCTTCTGTCAAATCGAGAGACGTTAGGAACTCTCCGCCCCTCACGGCTGCTATGACTGACCGCAGGGTTTCCATCCGAAAGTGTGGTACCCTGAGACAGCGATTGACCTGCTTTAGATCCAGGATCGGGCGATAAGACCCTTCTTTCTTTGGTACCACGAAGTAAATCGAGTACCGACCCGTACCGCACTGATCTGGAGGTACTGGGACTACGGCCCCGAGTGCTATTAGTCGGGCGAGCGTTACCTCCACCGCCGTCCTCTTCACCGAGGAGCCGCAGGGAGACTGAACAAAGACTGGAAGTATTTGCTTTGCAAATTCGAGAGCATAGCCCTCTCTGATCACCTCTAGGACCCATTGGTCGGACGTGACCCGGGTCCAGGCTGGGAGAAACTGCCGTAGACGTCCGCCCACCGGCAGCCCGACCCCCTGGACCCCCGTCCTCTCATTGTTGTTTTCTAGGACCCGAGGAGGGAGCAGAGGTACCAAAACCTCGACCTGCTCCTTGAAACCCTCTAAAACCTTGTCCCCTTGAAGGAAAACGGCCCCTGGGGAAGGAGTTTGACCTGGCTGGGCGAAACCTCCGAGAGTCCCTGGGTTGGTTACGCACTGGGGCTAGGGAGCGCCCTTGCTTAGGTCTGTCTTCCGGAAGTCTGCCTCCCTTAGACTCGCCAAGGTCCTTCACCAGCTTCTCTAAATCTTCTCCAAATAACAGCTTCCCCTTAAAGGGAAGTCGACTCAGGCGAGCCTTCGAGGATGCATCGGCTGCCCAAGTCCGTAGCCACAAATAACGCCTAGCTGCCACCACCGAGGCCATATTCTTGGCTAGGCTTCTGATGAGGTCATACTGACTATCCGCCAGGTAGGCTGCCCCGGATTCCAATCTAGCAGCGTTGGCCTGCCTCTCGTCTGCGGAACTCTCCGCTGACTGGAGCTGTTGTGACCACCTTAAACAGGCCCGTGCCACCCAAGCTCCGGAAACGGAGGCCTGCAAGGCGAGGGCGCTTACGTCAAATGCCTGCTTCAGAAGCGCGTCCAATTTTCTGTCTTGAGAATCTCTCAGAGCCGTGCTGCCCTTGACTGGGATCGTGGTCTTCTTAGTAACTGCTGATACCGCTGCATCCACCCTGGGGGACCTCAGCAGTTCTTTGTCTGCCTCCGGAAGAGGATATAGGCGAGTCATGGATCGGACCCCCTTAAACTTGACTGGTTGATCCCATTCTTCCTGGATCATCTGACGTACCACCCTGTGGACAGGAAAAACCTTCTGCGATCTCCTGAAGGCCTGGATTAACGGATCCTCTAACGCCTCCTCCTCCGCTGGCGTGTCTGAGGCTACATTGAGCGCTTTCAGGGGCTCATTGATTAAAGCCGGGAGCTCCTCCCGACGAAAGACTCTAATTATCCGTGATTGTTCAACTTCTGGGATCTCCCCTTCTTCAAGCTCCTCCTCATCCTCGTCCAAATCTTTGTCCGAGTTCTCCTCCTCCGGGGTCCCCTGCGAGAGGGACGCGAGGGGTTCCTCACAACTCAACCGAGGGCGCTTAGGTAGGATCTCGGACTCCGAGTTGCTTGCTCTCCTGGTTCCGGCTGACTTGTCTTCTGCCGACAGACCAGCCTCCCCTGTTCCAAAGCCCTGCTTACGCAAGCAATAGGTCTTGTGAAGCAGGAGGATGAAGTCAGGGGAGAAAAAATCCCCTACCCCCCCATCCCCAGCGGGTAGGGGGGGCATGGGCAGAGGAGGAGTGGGTAGGTCCGAGGATGTAGAAGGAGGAAACTGGGACCCCCCTCCCCCCTAGGGGATCTCCGGATCCCTGAGAAGACTGTCATAGTCAAGCTAATCTCTTGCTCCACGGAGGCAGCCACTGCAGCACAGCCCCTGCAGATCCCTGCCTCCGAAGAAGTACCTCTGCGAACACCACAGGATGGGCACCTAGGCTTGGCCGTCATGTTCTGGATAGAGGCTACTGCGGCCCTTCCTGCTCCGGGCTGGGGCAATTGTCCTAACCAAGTACAGGCAGGAGAGCTCAAGTACAGCTTAAAAAATAAAAAAGGAAACAGTCTGCACAGACCAAGAGACTACCCCTTTAAAAATTAAATAATAATGAAATTAAATAATAAAACTAAATTAAGCTAACATTAAACGAAAAAATTAAAGAAAAGCAGAGGAATTACAAAATAAATTCCAATCCCTTAATTCAATGCCCCAGTACTTGCGGTTTGTGGATTCTTTCTGTAGAAAAATACTGTGCCCGACTCAGCGATTCCTGGCCGTTGGCTCTACACGTGGTAGGCCTCACCACGTGGAGCCTGAACGGCGGATCGTGAGTCTTCCTTCTGACCGTCTTAAGCCCCGTTGGCAGAATGGAGCTGGAAACCGTGTTTCACCCCGATTTGAAGGAACCGCCGCTTTAAATCGCTCCCCCGCTGCTTTTTCTCCATGCGTTTGGAGCCCTGGAGCTCACCTCCGCATCCGGGACTGTGCCGGCGGTGAATACTTGCACTGCGGCGTTGCCTCAAGCGCTCAGCCACCAGAAGGGCTTCGGCGCAAGGCGAGGCAGGGCAGGGCTGCGGTGAAATTGAGCAGGAGCCCTCCGAATCGGCAGCAGAGGTCTGAAGGTTTTCCTCGATGCCGCATACAGCACACCACCTCCGATCTCAGGCCCGGCCAGAGAGGGGGGGTGGAAGGAGCAGGGAGAAACTTAAAGGTACAGATGCAGAAAGGAAAACAAAAGGTAAATAAAGGTAAATAAAGTAGATCAAGTAAATAATAATAATAATACAAAAGAAATTTAAACTAAAGGAAGACTCCAGTAAGCCCTAGGCTTACGGAACCCTCCAGCTGCTTGGAGGCTGAGAATACTGGGGTCTGTGGGTGGTTACAGTGGTATTCATACCGCTCCAGCCCCAAAAAGGTTGGGCTCAGCCTCCAAGCTGCTGGAAGGGTTGCGTAACCCAGAAGTAAGGGACTGGACTGGAGTGACGATAAGGAACAAGGTGTTGGCGCCCTAGGCAAACCTTAAACCTTCCACCCTCCCTCCCCTCCCGGCTGTCAAAATCTATTGTTTAGCTTTGAATGCCCTGGTCTTTGCCACCCTCCCCCCCCCCCCCAAAGAATTTGCTACCCTAGGTGACTGCCTAGTTTGCTTGGTGCTTGGCCCGGCTCTGCTCAGGACACAGAAAATGCCTTTGCCGAGTTTTTGAGCACTAAAAGACAATTTATATGAAAAAGCAAAAAATAAAATATACCTGGTGTTTGGAAGGTGTTTTAAGCTGTACACGGGCCAGTCTGAAAATCCTCCATGTTCTACCTTAAAATCTCTTTCTGGACACAAACCCTTAAAAAGAAAAGACACACACTATGAAAATGCTCCACTACTCCGCTCCTCGAAAGATCCTTTTTATCTGTGCCCTTCTCTGCCATTACCCACTCCAGACTTCGTTCAAATGCCTGGAACAAACTACATGAGTCAATGCGTTAGGCTCCTTCTCTAGCTCTTTTCAAATCCAGTCTAAAAACCCATCTCTTTGAGGCTGCCTTTGGATCCTGATGCGCCTCACTCTCTTGTCCACTACATATGGTATCTTACTATACTCCAGTATTGTAAGCTCTGAAGAGCAGGGACTGTCTCTTACATTTATATTTACAATGTTGTGTACACCTTGTAGCACTATACAAATGATTAATATAGTAGTAAAAGATCTAAGATTCTTGTTTACATGAAAAAAGTAACCCACAGGGTTTAAAGGGATTTAACTTCCTTTCAGTCATTGTTTTTAATCTCCAAGTTGGATAAAATTCCATAAAGTAGGAACAAGCATGTATTATTTATTTATTTATTTATTTATTTAACAGTTCTTCTATACTGCGCTTTTCAGATCAGTGCGGTTTACATTCAACGTCAACTATACAACACAGGCATTCTGAGCTGTAAACTTTACAATAAACAGGGAAATCAACATGGAAACAACTGGGGAGACTATCTACATTGTATTTACACTATTACCTTTTTCAAGCAGGGTCTATCTATTAATGTAATAAGCAGGCACACAGGACCATAGATATTCAATAGATAAAATGTAGGGTACAAAATTTGCAGTCACTAGCTCACTGGTGCTGACTGGAAATTTGAAATTGCTAAGTGATTTGCTAGTGCTACACTCCAAATGAGCCAGGGAAGTGGTTCTCTCCAGCAGTGTTGCTCCCACCTCCTCTTGCAGCATGCTTGTTGACAATGCAAGTGCTGAATACCAATAAGCTATAGGAGTTGATGGAAGCAAGAATACAAGAGAACTGCTTTCTGCCTCCCCACTGTGGTCAAGGTTTACTACAATACGGGCTTCTGCACGCAAAGGCACAAGGATAAGAGGGGGAAAAAGGGGTAGGGATAGGAGAAAGAGGGGAGGAGTGTAGCGAGAAAGAAAAATCCAATAAAGGGTGAAAGAAAAGAGCAAAGCAGCAAAGAAAGAAAGGAGAAATTTAGTTTTACTTGTTAAACTTCATTTCCTTGAATCCTGTCAGACCAGTACCAACATGGTATGCCATTATGCCAGCAAATGGAGACAGAGAACCACTGCTTTTCAGTTACATCATGAATATAATTATATATATTATATATATATATATTTATATATCCATTGTTATCTTGTTTCATGTAAACAGTTGAAATATACTGCCAAAATTGTTCTATGTAAACCGTCTTGACTTGTAGAAAGACGGTATATAAAAATTGTTAAATAAATAAATAAATAAATATAATATAGGAGTTTTGCTGAGGAGACATTTACAAGTATCCTAATGTCAAAACAATGGAAAACACAAAAACATTTTGACCTGGACTGTTAACCATGAAATAGGGAAATTCCAGAAATATACCACCCATTAATCAGAGTACCAGTCATCAGCCAGCCCCTTCAAACTTCAGCCTTCTACTCTCACTTCCATGGGAAAGGTAAAAAAGCCATCAGAATACATAGAGGAGTTACAGGCACTCCTCAAGCAATCCATTGGCGCTATCTTTTAATAAGGAGACTTGACACCAGAGCATGCACTGAATTTCACAGATGACTTCTGCACTGGTCTGGCAGGAAAGCATAGTTACTTACCTGTAACAGGTGATCTCTGGGAACAGCAGGAATAAGTCTTCACATATGGGTACGTCGGTACCGATGGAGCCTGCGCGGGAACGCTCCCCAGCTTTCCAAAAAAGGAAAGCTTTTGGGAGCATCCCACAGCGCCTGCGCGCTGCCTTCCCGCCTTTCCAACCGCCTCTCTCCAGTTCGAGTTTCAGAGCTGAGACAAAGAGAGAGAGAGGAAAGGAAAGAGAGATAGAAGATACAACTCCTTGGGGAGGTGGGTGGGTTGTGAAGACTTATTCCTGCTGTTCCCAGAGATCACCTGTTACAGGTAAGTAACTGTGCTATCTCCAGGAACAAGCAGGAATGAGTCTTCATATATGGGGACTCCCCAGCTAGAGATGCCGGGAGATCCCCAGGGTTGTAGACCCTGAGAAGGGCCCTACCTCCCCCTTGGATCTCAGGCATCTAAACAGGGATGGAGGGTAGGAGTTGCTCAAGTATGGAACAGGTGTTTTAGGACAGCCTAACCAAACAAGGCATCCCGGCGGGAGTCCTTGTCCAAACAATAATGGGCCGTGAAGGTATGAACCGAGGCCCATGTGGCTGCTCGACAGATCTGGTCGATGGACACAGAATTTAGATGAGCCATAGATGTTGCCATGGCCCTCACATTGTGAGCTGTGACATGGCCTTCCAGAGAAAGGCTCTTACTCTGGTAAGTGAAAGAAATACACTGAGCAATCCAAGTGGACAGTGTCCTTTTAGAGACTGAAAGTCCTAAATGAGAAGGATCAAAAGCAACAAAGAGTTGGGAAGACCTTCTATGTTGCTGAGTCCTTTGTAAGTAAAAGGCAAGAGCCCTTTTACAATCCAGGGTATGAAGATTCCTTTCTGCACTTGATGCATGAGGACCTGGAAAGAAGACAGGTAAATATACCTCTTGGTTCAGATGAAAAGGTGAGACCACTTTAGGCATAAAGTGTGGATTGGTCCTGAGGACTACCTTATCATGATGAAACCTTGTATAAGGAGGATTAGCCACCAAGGCCTGTAGCTCACTGATGCGGCGAACTGATGTGACTGCAATGAGGAAAATAACCTTCCAGGAAAGAAATTTCAAGGAGGTGGTGGCTAAGGGTTCAAAAGGTGGCTTCATAAGCTGACCAAGAACAAGATTTAAGTCCCATGCCACCGGAGGAGGCCTAATGGGAGGTTTAGTTAAAGTTAGGCCTCTCATGAATCTTGCAATAAGAGGATGAGAGGAAATAGGCTGTCCATTGAGAGGCTTAAGGGATGCTGCAATAGCACTCAAATGGACTCTTACTGAATTCGTCTTAAGGCCTGCATTGGAGAGATGCAGGAGATATTCCAATAGAGAATTCAAAGGTAGTGCTAGAGGGTCAAGACCCTTCTCAGCACACCAAATGGAAAACCTTTTCCATTTAAAAGCATAGGAACGTCTAGTAGAAGGTTTTCTGGAAGCATGGAGGATATCCTTCACCTGCTGAGAAAGATTCCAACCTTGAAGGTCCAAGCCTTCAGCAACCAAGCCCTGAGGTGAAGGGACTTGGGGTTTGGGTGTCACAAAGTTCCCTCCTCCTGGGACAGGAGGTCTGGAGCAGCTCCCAAGTCTAGGGAGGGAGCTTGAGAGAGATGCAGAAGTAGAAGTAGCTTGGCGTGGCCAGCGTGGAGCTATGAGGATCATAGATCCTTGATCCCTCTGGAGCTTGAATAGAGTCTTGGGAATTAAGGAAATGGGTGGAAAGGCATACAGGAAGTCTTGACCCCAGTGAAGGAGGAAGGCATCCCTGGCCTGAACTCCCTGACACAGAATTCTGGAACAGAACCGGGGAAGTTTGGCATTCCACGGACTTGCAAAGAGGTCTATGTCCGGGGTTCCCCACTCTTGAAAGATTCTGAGTACCTGGTCCATGTGCAGGGACCATTCGTGTGGAAGCAGAACTCGACTGAGTCTGTCTGCCCAAGAGTTTTGGATTCCTGGAAGGTATACGGCCAGGAGATGGATTTGATGCTCTCTGGCGAAGGCCCACAATCTTAAAGCTTCGTTGCAAAGCGACAGAGAGCCAGTTCCTCCTTGCTTGTTTATGTAAAACATGGCTACCTGATTGTCCATATGAATGAGGCCTGTCTTGTAGCTGAGCAGGGTATGAAAGACCTTGAGAGCTAGAAAAACTGCTCGGAGCTCCAAGAGGTTGATATGTAGAGAGGTCTCCTGTAGAGACCAAGTGCCCTGAGTGGAGAGGTCTTGTAGATGAGCTCCCCAACCTGTTGGGGAGGCATCTGTTGTGAGGGTTGCTTGGGGCAACAACTGTTGGAAGGGGGACCCCAGCAACAGATTTTGGGTGGACTTCCACCACTGTAGAGAACAAAAGAGGTGCCTGGAGGTTGCTATTTTGTCTGTCAGACCCCCTGAAGCTTGAGTCCACTGGGTGGACAAAGTCCATTGAGCTGCTCTCATGTGAAGGCGAGCATAGGGGACCACATTCACTGTGGATGCCATGTGGCCGAGCAGTTGTAGCATCTCCCGGGAAGTTAAATGGCTCTTTGACTGAATCTGGGAGGCTAACTGCACTAGGCGTAGGCAACGGGCCTGAGGAAGATAGGCCCTTGCAGTGGTAGTATCTAGCCAGGCCCCTATGAACTCTAGGGACTGAGTAGGGGTGAGCTGGGACTTTGGGAGATTTACCACAATTCCCAGATACTGCAGAATGTGCCTTGTGCAGTCCAGGGCAGTCTGGGCCTCTGACTGAGATGGAGCTCGGATGAGCCAGTCGTCCAGGTATGGGAATACAAATATCCCCAGAGTGCGTAGAAATGCAGCTACTACTGCCATGCATTTGGTGAACACTCTTGGAGCAGAGGCCACACCGAAAGGAAGCACCCTGTATTGGTAATGCTTCCCTTGGAAAAGGAAACGGAGGAACCTTCTGTGAGATGGATGGATGAGGACATGGGTGTACGCATCCTTGAGATCTAGAGAACAAAGCCAATCCTGACTCTGAAGGTATGGAAGGAGAGTGCCCAGAGAAAGCATCTTGAATTTCTCCTTGCATAGAAATTTGTTCAATTCTCTGAGATCTAATATGGGTCTGTAGCCCCCTGTTTTCTTTGGGATCAGAAAGTAGGGGGAGTAAAACCCTGACCCTTGTTGAAGAAGAGGTACCTCTTCTATTGCCCCTTGGGCAAGAAGGGCAGCCACCTCCTGACCTAGAAGGTCGAGGAGAGATGTTGGAGAATTGAAATGTCTCACCATGGTGTGAGGAGGAAGGTTTGAGAAATGAAGTTTGTACCCCTCCCTTATGATGGAGAGGGTCCACTGCTCTGTTGTAATTTGCTCCCATCTGGGAGCAAAGTGAGCTAACCTTCCTGGAATGGTGAGAGGCTCTGGCTGTTTCAGAGCCAGAAAGGCTAAGTTCTCTAGCATCAAGTCAAAAGCCATGAGGAGGCTGGGTCTGCTGAGTTGCAGCAGCCCCTGTAGGCTTAGGCCTGGCTTGCTTAGGTTGCTGACGCTTAGCAGCAAAACGACCTGTAGAAGATTGCTGGCCAGAAGCAGGATGGAATCTGCCTTTCTTGAGGAAAAAAGATTTCTTGAAAGGTTTTTTCTTGGCAGGAATGGAGGTTGACTTTGAAAGTCTATCCAAAGCAGAATTTTCTGCATCCATTTGAGTGGCTTTTATTTGCCAATCTTTGCCAAACAGGTTTTCTCCTGTACAAGGAAGATTTCCCAAGCCATCCTGGACCCAAGATTCTAGATCAGAAGTTTGGAGCCAAGCAATTCTGCGTGCAGCTATGGCAATGGCCGAAGTTCTGCTGGCACCCTCAAAGGAGTCAAAAGCTGCACGATTGGAAAACTTTGAAATATCTTGAGTATGCTTAAGCCAAATAAGAAATTCTTCCCTTTTATCCTCTGGAAGAAAAGGGAGGAAAGTGTGTAGCTTATCTGCAACTTCTTTCAGAAACATCCCCATATAAAGACTATAGGAGTTGATTCTGGCAATGAGCATACTGGCTTGGAAGATTTTCCTACCAAAAGCATCCAAGGTCCTGCATTCTCTTCCTGGAGGCAGGGCCGGATTTACCTTGAGTGAGGCCCTACGCCAACAAAAATTGTGGGCCCCCAGCAGGGGCGGCCCAATGGGGGTGCGGGGCGTCATTTGCATAAGGGGCCTCATTTGCATAAATATTTGCATAATGTTACCATATACTAACTTTTAGTAAACGTGCCTCTTAATGAGTGTATGGATAAAGAAAGACTAAAAAATTTCTACATTACTATAATCCAGTGCCAACTGCCAGACACATTAGGAACTACTACAAACACTGCCCATTTAGAACCCATAGCAAACCCGCCGTATCCTAACAGCACTACCAGGACTCACAAAGCACCATACTCTACCAATCAAAAGGCAACACTGCAAATATTAAACCAATACATTTCAGAGAACAACAATACATGACCTATTGGGGAAAGAGAACAAGTGGCAATGTCAAATAGGAATTATATAAACAGAACACCTCAGCTCAGTTACACATGCAGAACATAGACCATCACCAAACAAGTAATCACAATTTAGAAACAGGAAGACAATAATTAAACTGGGAATCCCAAAAGCCAAACTTGGAATGTACAACACTGTAGAAATAAAACTATACATTAATTTGCTCTTGTACTAAACAAAGCGCAGACGTTAATGATGCACATTTACCAGAGCTGACATATTCCAATTAATAAATTCAAAATAAAGAGATATTTTTCTACCTTTTGTGCATTTTTTTCAGCTGCAATTGCTCCAGCCACTTTCTTCTGGTTTCTTCGTGTCTTCTGCTAACTCTCCATCGTCTGCTGTCCATTTGTCCTTTCTTCTCTCCTAGATTTTTTCCATTCTCTCTCTACATCTGCTTTAACATACTAATCTTTCTCCTTTTGCTCTTTCCTCATTCCTATTTCATCCACTCAAATTTTACCCCTCCATCCTCAATCCCCACTTACTCTCCCAATACCCGGCCAATTGTAGATTTTTTATCCCTCCCACACAAAATATTTTTCCCTTCTCCATTTTACTCTTCCAGCCCCATCCCATTCTAATCCTCCCCCAACATCAGCTCCCTTCTAGTTCCAGCCTCACCCAGCATCCATTCCCTTCTAGTCCCTGCATCAGCCCATTTCCACTCCTAGCCACCCATCAGCCCATTTCCAGTCCTAGCATCCCCCAACACAATACCAGTCCGATCCCCCCCTCAACCCACTTACAGTCCTAACCCCCCATCACCCCATTTTCAGTTTAAGCCCCCCCTATAACCCATTTCAGTCAGCCCCCCATAGCCCATTGCCAGTCCTAACCCCCCCATCAGCCCACAGCCCATTACCAGTCCTAACCCCATCAGCCCACCTCCAGTCTTAACCCCCCAGCCCATTTCCAGTCCTAGCCCCCCCCATAGCCCATTACCAGACAGCCCCCATCAGCCCACAGCCCCCATCAGCCCACAGCCCATTACCAGTCTTAACCCCCCCAAAGCCCATTACCAGTTCTAAACCCCCCCAACAGCCCATTACCAGTCCTAACCCCATCAGCCCACCTCCAGTCTTAACCCCCCCAGCCCCTTTCCAGTCCTAGCCCCCCATAGCCCATTACCAGACAGCCCCCATCAGCCCACAGCCCATTACCAGTCTTAACCCCCCCCAAAGCCCATTACCAGTTCTAAACCCCCCATAGCCCATTACCAGACAGCCCCCATCAGTCCACAGCCCATTACCAGTCTTAATCCCCCAAAGCCCATTACCAGTTCTAACCCTCCCCCAACAGCCCATTACCAGTCCTAACCCCCTCAGCCCACCTCGTCTTAACCCCCCCAGCCCCTTTCCAGTCCTAGCCCCCCCATAGCCCATTACCAGACAGACCCCATCAGCCCACAGCCCATTACCAGTCTTAACCCCCCCAAAGCCCATTACCAGTTCTAACCCCCCCCAACAGCCCATTACCAGTCCTAACCCCATCAGCCCACCTCCAGTCTTAACCCCCCATAGCCCATTACCAGACAGCCCCCATCAGCCCACAGCCCATTTCCAGTCTTAACCCCCCCCCCAAAGCCCATTACCAGTTCTAACCCCCCCAATAGCCCACAGCCCATTACCAGTCCTAACCTCATCAGCCCACCTCCAGCCTTAATCCCCCAACCCATTTCCAGTCCCAGCCCCAGCCCCCCCCCAATAGCCCATTACCAGCCCCCCTTCCCCCCCCCCCCCCGGCCTAAAGTAAAATTTAATTTAAAACAAAAACCTGCTGGCTGCCGCCGCGGGGCCCCCTCTGCTGCCGCGGCAGCATGGACTGACCCGCGGGGGCCCCCTCTGCAATGTCGGTCGGTCGGTCGGTCCCTCCGTGCAGGCTGTGAGAGGCGCGAAGGCAGACTGTCTCCCTCGCGTCTCTGTTAAGCCCGCAGGGGCTGATGGGGAATTTCCCATCAGCCCCTGCGGGCTTAACAGAGACGCGAGGGAGACAGTCTGCCTTCGCGTGTCTCACAGCCTGCACGGAGGGAGGGAGGGAGGGAGGCATCGACACTGCAGAGGGGGCCCCCGCGGGTCAGTCCATGCTGCCGCGGCAGCAGAGGGGGCCCCGCGGCGGCAGCCAGCAGGTTTTTTTAAAAATTTTATTTTAAAAAAAAGCCTAACTTGTTCATTTTTGTGGGCCCTTGCCAGCTGTGGGCCCTACGCCATGGCGTACATGGCATATAGGTAAATCCGGCCCTGCCTGGAGGAGCAGAGGAGTGTCTTTTTGCACTCTTTATCTTTTTCATAGCTGACTCCACCACAATAGAATGGTGAGGAAGCTGTGTTTTATGAAAACCAGGACAAGGAGGGACATGGTACATGGTGTCCAACCTACGAGAATGAGGAGAGATAGTGAGAGGAGTCTCCCATAAGTCAATCATGTGATCATAAAGAATCTCATGAATTGGCAAGGTGACTGCCTCCTTAGGAGCCTTGGGATAACCTAAAATATCTAATTTTTTAGCTCTAGGCTCTGATTCAGAGGTTACTGAAATAGAAAGCCCTTTAGCCACTTCTCCTATGAAGTCTTGAAAGGACAAGTCTTCTGGAGGAGACATTCTTCTTTTTGGAGAAGAAGGCTCTTCAGGAAGGGCTATGGATACTTCAGCAGACTCCTCCGATGCATCAGAATCTTCGGAGGAATCAAAGTATCGACTGTCAGGGTGCTCTTTCAAAGCTCGATACGCGTACCGAGCCGTATCGACATCGGGCATTATCGGTACCGATGGGCACCCCTGGGCAGGGAACCGCTGCAGTCGACACCATGGCCGATGTCGATGCAGTTGGTACCGGTACCGGCATTGGTGCCGGTACCTGGGCTGATACCGACAACGGAGTTTGTTGTGGTATCAGCGGTGTCGCAGCTTGAATGAAGGCCGTGATAGCCTGCTGCATGGATAGAACATTCTGATCCATCAACGCCATGAATGCCTGGAATTCGGTACCGGAAGGTTGTACCGGTACCCCAGAGCATTCTAACAGGTGATCGGTCGAGGCCGTGCCATCGATGTCAACCTGTAACCCCATAGGTGGAGCTTTGGAAGCCGGAGCTTCCCGCCGGGGTAGTTTTGCCGGTGCAGGATCCTCGAGGGCAAGCCCGGAGGCATCTCGATGCTTGGAAGGAGATCTACCCTTCGAGGACCGGCTGGTTTTATGTTTGGTTACCTGAGATCCATGGGAGGAAGAAGCAGCCCTGGAAGACGTCGATGCCACTGAAGCTGCATCAGAGGGAAACAGAACATGGAGCTTGGCTGCTCGGTTCTGTAAACCTCGTTTGGACATCAAGGAGCAGGATGAACAATCCAAAATGGAGTGGTCAGGACCCAAACATTTGAGACACCATTCATGGGTGTCGGTAACAGAAATAGTACCGCTGCACTTAGTGCATTTTTTAAACCCGGAGGCTGGTTTTTCCATGAGGAAAAGGTTTTGTGAGGCCTAAGGCCCAAAAAGGAAAAACACACTAAGGGGTCTGTTTACTAAACATTCCTAATGTGCGGGGCCGTGGTAGTGTGCCTGTGCCATATAAGGAGTGGGCGGTTCAGGCAGAGAAAAGAAAAAAAACGGGAGTAAGCGATCGCACATTTGCGCGGGGCACAATAGTGCGTGGGAAGGCTAAGTGGCGCCTGATGTGCACACACAAAGGAGCAGAGCCATAGTACAATGGTTAAGACACTGACTGTGGGTGCAGCTGCCATGGGTTCAATTCCCCATTGTGCACAACAAAAAGGGCTGGCTGAGGCATTAACTGTAATGGGTAAAAGTGCTTTAGGAGGCATATTAATTTTGGGCGGCATAAGGCGGTGCACTGTTAATTTTGGGCGGCATAAGGCGGTGCACTGTTAATCTCAGGCGGCATAAGGCGGTGCACTGTTAGGTTTGGGCGGCATAAGGCGGTGCGCAGATGCCCAAGCATAGGAACAGAGCCACAGCGCAATGGTTAAGACACTGACCAATGGTGCAGAGATCAGGGGTTCAATCCCCCACAGTGCCCAATGAAGAAGGCTCACTGAGGCAGTGTGTATTATGGGGATGAGTGCTGTAGGGGGCAATCTATTTTTATTTCAGTTATCACTACTAGCAAACGCACTCACAAAGCGTGTTAACATAAGGCGGCCCATAAGGCACATGTTAAAGTTCACTGTCCGCCAAGGCACCCTTGAATGTCCCCTATAGGGCACCATATATGTTGCGTCACAGGATAATGTATAGTGCACCTTATATGGACGGCAACCATAAGGTGCCCTATAGGGTGCCCTATAAAGCACCCTCAGAGGCACCTTATGGGTACAGTACACTGAGGGTGTGTTTGATGGCAGCAACATATGTACATTAAATCTAAAAAAAGCTTTGGACAACCCTATCAAATAACCCCACTGTGGGCTCGAACCCATTACCGCTGGCTCCACAGGCAGTGAAGTAACCATTGGGCTACAGCTATATAGTTGCCAGCAAGCCCCTAGCTGGCTGCAGAGAGCCTGCATGTCACCACACAGACAGTCTGCTGTGGGAACCAGGATAGGGTTAGGCCACCCATACCCATGATGCACTGCACATGCAAATCAGCTGTCCACAGATGAACACAAGATGGGGAATGCACCCCAACAGCTCCCCGGCCTGGTAGGGGGACGTGTCCGTGTGCACCCACACAGCACCTTGGCCTGGTAGGAGGTACTGACCGGGTGTTTAATTTGCACAGAGTAGCTACACACAGTCACACTGTGCGGGAACTGTGCTCACCCTGAGTGTGCGATGAGGCGCCCTGGACCAGGTCCACAGCTGAGAGAGGCCATGGCAGAGCTCCAAAACAGTCATAATCTGTGAGTTTCTGCAGGAACACCTTGGATATCTCTGTCTGTCTCAGTCAGGGGAAACCCCACAGACCCCTAGGTGGGCCATGTACCACCAACCCCCCCCCCCCCCCCAGCTGAGGGTGGCAAACAGGCAGGGTCTCCTATCAACGGATCCCCATTATACACCCCCCCCCCCCTGCAATGATGGCAGTAGAGTGGACCATCAACCCCAGTCCTGTTGGGGAACAGACACCCTACAGGGCAGTCCAAGCAGCCCCACACACACCCAGACCACAATATCAGACAGACAGTAGGCCTGGATATGCTAAGATGCACCCCACCACTATCTGATATTCCCCTGCATCAAGCCATCAGCCACTGCACCCTGCAAGGCACTCCAGCAGGGCACATACCAGCTGTGAACAGTCTGCTGGTTAGTCCCACTGGAAATGCATGCACCCACAACTGGGATGGCAGCACACACAAGCAGATACATCAGTGACTAGGCCCCAACAGGTGACCCATATATATCACATGAGGAAAGTGCTATGAAGCACTATGGGGGTGCCTAGCCATGCTGCCATCACTGCACAGTCAGGGTGGAGTGAAAGCCCAGCAGCACATACAGAGGTCACCCTGTCTGTGGAGGTGGTGGACGGCCACTACAATGTCCCTGCCAGTGCCCTATGCCCTGTGCAGATGCATCCTGGCCAGCCCACCCTGTCTGAGCTATACCCATGGTACCATGCTGCTCATTATGCACATCATCAGGCCAAAACTGTGGACAGTGTTTGCAGCCAACACACACTGTATAGACAGACACACACTCCCACACGTATGCCAGCATTGTGCTACTATAGAGGGGTTCAGAATCCTTGCCCACCACACCAGTCCTGGGCACAGTACAGGCATGGGTATGGTATGCAATACCATTGGGGGTCCCTCCCTATGGTGGTAAACACTGTCAGGGGCCAGACCTGACGCACACACCGCAGACATCAGATAGCTTATTATGATGGAGCTCATAGAGCAGACTGTGCGTAACGTAGGGATATCTATCTGCCAGTACTCATAGCAAACGTTTGAGAGCTGTGTACCATATACCCTGGTGTAGGGTGACATTGCTAAGGTATGCAAGTGCTGGTATTGGGAGATGCACGCAGGGCCCAATGTCCTGCCTCACCAGGAGGCATTGGCCAATGGGGCCTGTGGGTGTGGGTGTGGGTGTGTCTGTCCCTGTTGGCTGCTGCTGTACGGCAGAGGTTCCCAAATCCAGTCCAGGTTTGCAATACACTGGTTGGGGTTTCCTGCTGTCCCTCATGAATATGCATGAGCTACATCTACATGCCATGGGGGTGGTGCATAGATATACAGCACGGTTATTTGTATGAGTGGCAGCATGGAACCTGAATGGTGTGTGGTCCTCCAGGACTGCATTTGTGAGACTCTGCTCTAGGTAATGCCCCTGGTCATGGTGTCTGTGCTTGGTGGTGTAAAAGATAGGCGTATGACCAATGCGTATATCCCCAGCAATAAAGGATTGCCCTTACTAACATGGTTTAGTTGTGGGGAAAATATGTGGACAGGATTGGCAGTAGCCCCAGCTGGGCTTTGAACCTGTGACCTTTTGCTCCTGCACACACTGTCTGTGTGCACTGCACCACTGTGTTACCACAGATGTGCTGAATTCCCTGGGAAGTCCATGACTGTACATCTGACAGGGCCTATGTTGCAGTGGACGTGCCAGCCTGCACATGGCTCGGCCACTGTCTTCTGTGGCTAGCAGCCACTGCCCCCTCCACCACCTGTACCCTACCGCCAACATGCTGGCATGTCCGTATCTTGGAAAAGCATATGACCTGATTGAGTTGTGGCACTCCAGGACTGCATTTGGGGGACTCGGCTGTTGGTAATGCCCATTGTTATGGTGTGTGTGTGGTGTTGGGTACAAAATGGGTGTGTGAACCATGCTTATGTTCTCTGCAATAAAGGAGTGTCTTTACTATCTCTGTTTAGTGGTGGGTAAAATATGGGGACTGGGTTGGCAGGAGCCCCAGCTTGGATTTGAACCTGTGACCCTCTGGTCCTAGAGGTACTGCCTCTGTCTGCTGCACCACACTGTGGCCACAGTGATAGTGCAGTCCCTGGGGGTGGGAAACCTGACCAAAGGAGTCACAAACCCTGCTCTGCACATTTGTACTGTGGGCTCAGTCACCTTGTCTGGTGACAAACGTGCAAATAAACCCCTCAACCGACCACGACGAACTGGGGATAAATATATCCAAGCTGGGCAACAGTGATATGAATGGGCAACCATAGCAAACACTCCCAGGAAGGCTCAGAAAAAAGGAAATGGTTTTTGGAAGGGTCTCCGCTCCGTAGCCCCTTCCATACTTCATTTCATTTTTTTGGAGCTTTCCTGGGTGTGTTTCTTATGTTTGCCCATTAATATCAGGGTTCCCCAGCTGACTTCCTATTTTTAATATGTTTGTTTGGGTCTTTTTCTATCTTTATTTGCACTTTTGTTCTGTGCACATGTATCACACTGCTCACGTTTTGCAGGTTTCCCCGGTTTCCCTGTACATTGCTGACGGAAATGGTTTCTCTTCCCTTTAAATGCCCTCTACCGTGAGTGTTTCACTCGCGCTATTTTTAACCTGCAAATTCGTCCCCGATACTGTGCGGGGAGCCTCTCCCTCCCCTTCCCCGCCCATTGACCCCGTCTCTCCGCCCCTCGGGAGCCTTCCTCCGCCCTCAGAATGCCTTTCCACGCCTCTATCGGACATTTGCGGGCCGGGTACTTTTGCGGGGCACGTTAGTGCGGCGCGCAATTGTGCGGGGCCCAAGCGCACTTGTGCGGGGCCCAAGCGCACTTGTGCGGGGCGTTTAAGAGCGTTTCTGAGCGTTTGAGTGCCGCGTTTCCGTGCGCTATTGTGCGGCACGCAATTGTACGGCTTTTAGTAAACATGCCCCTAAGTGAGGGAAAAATATGTTCTTTTTGTTTTGTTTTTTGTTTTTTTTTAAGAAAAGAAAGAAAGACCAGCGGTACCGGTCCGACGTCGGAGAAGGCAGACGCGTGACCAAAGAAATAAAATAAAACAAAGAACTTCTTCAGCGGTGACAGGAACACGACCTGCTGGCTCCGCGGAAAAGAAGAATTGGAGAGAGGTGGTTGGAAAGGCGGGAAGGCAGCGCGCAGGCGCTGTGGGATGCTCCCAAAAGCTTTCCTTTTTTGGAAAGCTGGGGAGCGTTCCCGCGCAGGCTCCGTCGGTACCGACGATACCCATATGTGAAGACTCATTCCTGCTTGTTCCTGGAGATAAGAAATTGATTTAATTTACTCTCTTGATATCCGGCTCATGGTTACTTAAAACCCTTGACCGGTTTATAATAAAATTCATTCCACACAAGATATACAACCACCTAATACAACACTCCCACAACACTCCCCCGCAATCACCCAACCTCATTTGTTCACTAATCACATCCGAAATAGAGCAAAAGCAATATATGCTCTCAACAAAAATATCAAGCAGAACTAAATGCTTGCCCAAAGAGCTCAGCTCTGCCAGCTTCAAGAACCTCAGATGGAACCTCAGATAGTTCAGTCCTCCTCTAAGCTATGTAGGTAAGTTGGTTCCAAGGTTCTGATGCAAAGAAAAGAAAAATGCCATCTTGCATCTGAATGTACCCTGCTTCACCCCTCACCAGCAACAGAACCTGGGCTCTTGGGCTTCATCCCTTCACCCAAAGCAATGGGAAAGAGAGAGTAAAGCATAGGTACTCACCTGTAACAGGTGATCTCCGGGAACGGCAGGAATTTAGTCTTCACACATGGGTATCGTCGGTACCAAAGGAGCCTGTGTGGGAACACTCCCCAGCGTCCAATAGGAAAGCTTTTGGGAGCATCCCACTGCGCCTGCATCGCTGCCTTCTCGCCTTTCCAACTCTCCCTCTTCAGTTGAGTTTATAGCTGAGAGAGAGAGAGAGACACACAACTCCTAGGGGAGGTGGGTGGGTTGTGAAGACTAAATTCCTGCTGTTCCCGGAGATCACTTGTTACAGGTGAATAACTATGCTATCTCCAGGAACAAGCAGGAATGTAGTCTTCACACATGGGGACTCCCCAGCTAAGAGATGCCAGGGAGATGACCCCAGAAAGCTGCAAAACTCAGGTTGAGGTGGGTCATGCTTCCTCCCATGGATCTCTGGCATCAAAACCCGGGACGGCGGGTAGGAGTTGCTCTAAGTCTGAAAGAGATGCTGGAGAACAGCCTGACCAAACAAGGCATCCCGACGGGAGTCCTTGTCCAAGCAGTAGTGGACTGCAAAGGTGTGTACTGAAGCCCAAGTGGCTGCTCTACAAATGTCGTCAATGGACACAAAGCGAAGGTTAGCCATAGAGGCTGCCACTGCTCTCACATTGTGAGCTGTAACATGACCTTCGAGAGAAAGTCTCTTACTCTCATATGCAAAGGATATGCAATTAGCAATCCATTTAGACAAATTTTGCTTGGAAACTGGTAGTCCAAGAATCAAAGGCAACAAAAAGCTGGGAAGACACAGAGGATCCCTTTACAGAAATAGGAAAAAAAACAAAATAAACGGTACCATCTAACTTCTGAACCATATAACGTCTCAACAAATAGGGGTGTCCTACATGGAGTGGTGGGTTTACCCCTGAAGGAGGATATGGGGAGGGGTGGCCTGCGCGGAGCGACAGGTGCACCTACTCTTGCCATCTTGCTGGGCAGACTGGATGGACCATGCTGGTCTTTATCTGCCGTCAACTACTATGTTACTATGTTACTAAGACCTTCTATGTTGCTTAGTTCTCTGAAGGTAAAAAGCCAAGGTTCTTTTACAATCTAAAGTGTATAGATTACTTTTTGCATTGGAGGCATGAGGCCTAGGAAAGAACACAGGAAGATAAACCGATTGGTTTAAATGAAAAGACGAAACCACCTCTGGCATAAAGTGAGGGTGAGTCCTAAGGACTACTTTATCATGGTGGAACCTTGTATAAGGAGGATCAGCCACTAAAGCCTGTAGCTCACTGATGTGTCTTGCAGAAGTGAGAGCAATTAGGAAGATCACTTTCCAAGAAAGAAACTTTAGGAATGTAGTGGTTAAGGATTCGAAGGGCGGTTTCATGAGCTATCCCAAGGACAAGATTCAAATCCCATACCACAGGTGGTGGCTTAATGGGAGGTTTTGTTAAGAGTAGACCTCTCATAAATCTTGCTACAAGTGGTTGAGAGGAAACAGGTTGTACAGTCAAGGTCTTGTGGAAAGCTGCAATGGCACCAAGATGGACTCTTACTGAATTGGTCTTAAGACCAGAGGATGACAAATGGAGGAGATACTCCAGTAACGCCTCTACTGGCACTGAAAAGGGATTAAATTCCTTTTTTGAACACCAAATAGAGAACCCTTTCCACTTAAAGGCATAGGCTCGCCT
The DNA here is from genome assembly GCA_033557465.1 of Ichthyophis bannanicus. Taxonomy (NCBI): domain Eukaryota; kingdom Metazoa; phylum Chordata; class Amphibia; order Gymnophiona; family Ichthyophiidae; genus Ichthyophis; species Ichthyophis bannanicus. Next base: position 66,924,437 of record CM066035.1, read on the forward strand.
TGTGGAAGGTTTTCTTGAAGCCAAAATGATACCCTTTACCTGTTGAGAAAGGTTGATATCCTGGAATTCTAGGATCTCAGGAGCCACGCCCTGAGGTGTAGAGACTGAGGATTCGGGTGCAATAGCGTCCCGTTCTCCTGGGAAAGAAGATCTGGAGCATATCCCAACTCCAGAGGTCTGGCTCGAGAGAGACGTAGAAGCAGAGGATACCACGGTTGTCATGGCCAGCGTGGGGCTATGAGGATCATATGGCCCCTGTCTCTCTAAAGCATAGGTGTCAAACTCTGGCCCGCGGGCCAAATTTGGCCCGTAGTGTAATTATATTTGGCCCGCGAGGCTATACCAAATGACTACTAGAGCTAGCCCGCCGGTATTATACAGCGCATTCATTCATCGCTAATACTACAAATCCCATAATGCCTTGCTGTTGTTTTGGCGCGTCAATCAGGACAGGTCCCAGAAACGCCCTCTCCTGTGTGACAGAAGTCATAGCGATCTCAAGCTACAACTGTCACTGTTGAACCCCTTCCCAAAAATGGCAAAAAGAAAGGCAGACAACAGGAACTTTCTGGACAGGTGGGAGACAGAATATTTGTTTACATATGTAAAAGACAGACCTGTTTGTCTGATTTGTGGAGTCAACGTGGCTATAACTAAGGAGTATAACATTCAATGACACTATGAAACAAAACACCATGACAAGTACAAGGACCTGGACATGACTCAAAGGAGCCAGAAAGTGGAGGAGATGAAAAGAAGTTTGGTTTCACAACAGAATATGTTCAAAAAAGCCACATCACAAAGTGAGGCTGCTGTAAAGGCTAGTTATATTGTGGCAGCAGAGATCGCAAAATCAGCCCGGCCCTTTAATGAGGGAGAGTTTGTGAAAAAGTGCATGTTGAAAGTTTGTGACATCGTGTGCCCAGAGAAAAAGCAAGCCTTTTCAAACGTGAGCCTGAGCAGAAACACAGTAGCTGATCGCACATGTGATCTTGCCACCAATCTGTATGACCAGCTTTTGGAAAAGGGAAAAGATTTCGTTGCATTCTCCCTTGCTGTGGATGAGAGCAGCGACGCATCTGATACTGCTCAGCTGTCAGTCTTCATCCGTGGAGTGGACTCAAATATGTGTGTTACGGAGGAGCTATTGGGATTCAAATCAATGCATGGCACAACCACAGGAAAGGAAATTTTTGAGGAGGTTTCCAAATGCGTAACTGAAATAAAGCTGCCGTGGGATAAACTCGTGGGATTAACGACAGATGGTGCGCCAGCGATGTGCGGTTAAAACAAGTGGACTGGTGGGCAGGGTCCGGGAGAAGATGCAGGAAGAGAACTGTGCAGGTGAACTAACTGTTTATCACTGCATCATACATCAGGAATCATTGTGTGGCAAAGCCCTAAAGATGGAACATGTTATGACCACAGTAACACAAGTAGTTAACTTTATAAGAGCCAAAGGTCTGAATCACCGCCAGTTTTTCTGGAGGAGTGTGGTTCGGAATACGCAGACGTGCCGTATCACACAGAGGTGAGATGGTTAAGCCGAGGAAAAGTACTGAATAGATGTTTTGAGCTGCATGAGGAAATATGTCAGTTTCTGGAAAGCAAAGGGAAGGACACAGCAGAGCTTCGGGAGAAAACGTTTCTGTGTGAGCTGGCCTTTCTGTGTGACATCTCGAGCCATCTCGATGCGCTGAACCTGCAGCTTCAGGGGCGGGGGCGCATCATCACAGACATGTACGCTGCAGTGAGGGCTTTTAAAACTAAACTGTGCCTGTGGGAGAATCAGATGCTGCAAGGAAACCTTGGCCATTTTCCCTGCTGCCAAACCATGAAAACGCAGTTCTTTACCAACTTGTTCCCATGCGCACAGTTTGCTGAAAAACTCAGTGTACTCGGCGCTGAGTTTAGCCGGCGATTTGCCGACTTTGATGTCCAGAAATGTAGGTTTGAACTGCTCAGTAATCCCTTTGCAGTTAATGTGGAAAACGCACCAACCAACCTCCAAATGGAGCTAATTGAACTCCAGTGTAATGACACGCTGAAGTCAAAGTATGATGCTGTGGGCGCCGCCCAGTTTCCACAGTTCATCCCTGACACAATGCCTCAGCTCCGCACCCAAGCTGCTCAGATGCTCTCCATGTTCGGCAGCACTTATCTATGTGAGCAACTTTTCTCCTCGATGAAGATGACCAAAACATCTCACAGGAGACGTCTGACTGATGAACACCTTCACTCGATACTGAGGATTTCCTCAGCTCAAAGCCTGAGCCCACACATTGATGAACTATCATCCAAGAAGAGATGCCAGGTATCTGGCTTGGGCACATCAGATTAGATCAGTGTGCAGCAAACTGAGCAATAATTAACGTTTTCTTTATGCACTTTTTCTTGCTACTCCAAGACATGGGCTTGAATGGTTGATTAATTTTATTATTGTTATTTTATTTTAAAAATTATTATTTATTATTATTTAAATCTTATTTAATAAATGAATGTCATTGATGTTTTTTTTATTTGAAATTGTTTTTTGCATATCTGAACTATTAAGTTATAAATTGTATAGTAATAAGTGTTGCTTCATATTCAATGTTAAAGCAAATCTTGTTTGGGTCCATATTAAAAGGTTCATTTGTTCAATGCTGGCCCGCGACTTTGTTCAAGTTTTACATTTTGGCCCACTGTGTATTTGAGTTTGACACCCCTGCTCTAAAGCTTGAATAGAGTCTTGGGAATGAGGGGAATGGGTAGGAAGGCATAGAGGAAGTCCTGACCCCAATGGAGGTGGAAGGCATCCCTTGCCTGACAGTTCTGAGCCGCATTCTGGAACAGAACCGAGGAAGTCTGACATTCTGAGGACTTGCAAAGAGGTCTATATCTGGAGTTCCCCAGATCTGAAAAATTCGAGCAATTTGCTCTGGATGAAGAGACCACTCATGTGGCAGCAGTAATCGACTGAGTTTGTCTGCCAAGAGATTTGAGTGCCTGGAAGATACACTGCCAGAAGGTGGATTTGAAGATTTCTGGCGAAAGCCCAGAGGCGTAGAGCTTCATTGCACAAGGCTTGAGACCCCGTCCCACCCTGTTTGTTCACACAGAACATGGCTACTTTATTGTCGGTCTGAACCAGAACTGTCCTGTAGCTGAGGTGGGTTTGGAACACTTGAAGAGCATAAAAGATGGCTCCGAGTTCCAGGAGGTTTATGTGAAGACAAGTCTCTTGCTGGGTCCATAGACCCTGGGTGGCGAGATAGGTCCAAGTGAGCCCCCAGCCTGACTTGGACGCATCTGTCGTCAAGATGGCTTGATGTAGTGGATGCTGGAAGGGAGAGCCACGAGAAGGTTTTCCAGCGATTGCCACCACTGTAGGGACGAAATGAGACATGTCGAGTTTCTGATTTTATCCAATAGGTGACCCGAGGCATGTGTCCACTGAGAGGATAGGTTCCACTGGGCTGCCCGCTTGTGAAGGCAAGCATAGGGAACCACATGGACAGTGGATGCCATATAACCCAGCAGCTGAAGCATTTCTCGAGCAGTTAGCAAAGTTTTCATAGCTGCTTGATAAGCCAGATGGAGTATTTGAAGACAACGTGGCTGTGGCAGGAAAGCCTTTGACTGACTTGTGTCGAGAACAGCCCCTATGAACACTAGGGAGTGAGACAGGGTGAGATGAGATTTTGGGAGGTTTATGACCAGTCCCAAGTACTGCAGGATATGTATCATGCAGGAGAGAGCGAAGCTGGCTTCTGGAGCCGTTGATGCTCGGATGAGCCAGTCGTCTAAGTAGGGGAAGACGAATATCCCCAGAGTTCTCATGTATGCTGCTACTACTGCCGTGCATTTTGTGAAGACTTTTGGGGCAGAAGCCAGTCCGAAGGGAAGAACCCTGTACTGGTAATTTCTTCCTTGAAAAAGGAATCGAAGAAACCTCCTGTGATCTATAAGGATGAGAATATGCGTGTATGCATCCTTTAGATCTAGAGAACACAGCCAATCCTGACTCTGAATGTAGGGAAGAAGTGTTCCGAAGGAGATCATCTTGAATTTTTATCGGAACAGATACTTGTTCAACTCTCTGAGGTCCAGTATGGGTCTGTATCCCCCTGTTTTCTTTGGGATGAGGAAGTAGGGGGGAGTAGAAACCCATACCCTGTTGTGATATGGGTATCTCTTCTATTGTCCGTTGAGCAAGTAGTGAGGTGACCTCCTGACACAAAAGAGTGGTGGCAGGGCCCTGAGAATTGAACTGTCTTGTGATGATGGGAGGGGACATACTGTGAAAACGGAGTTTGTACCCCTCTCGTACAATGGAAAGAGTCCAGTTTTCTGATGTTATTTGTTGCCATCTTCTGGCAAAATGACAAAGTCTGCTGGGGATGGTGAGAGGTTCTGGACCTTTCAGGGGCAGGATGACTAAGTTCTCTAGGAAGGAGTCAAAGCCCCTGAGGAGGCTGAGTCTGCTGAGCTGGTTGAGCTCTTGGGACTTGTGCCTTCCTTTGCTGTCTGGGCTGCTGTTGCCCCTTCTGGGGAGCATGAACGGGACAGTGGACAGCCTGGGTGTAAGATGGGTAGAATTTCTTTTTCTTGTTGAAGAAGGGTTTCTTAGTTGCCTTTTTCTTTGCTGGGTTGGCTGTAACCTTTGATAATCTGTTCAAGGTTGTATTTTCAGATTCAATCTGATTAGCCTTGTCCTGCCAATCCTTGCCAAAAGAGATTTTCTCCTGTGCAAGGAATGTTCCCCAGCTTATCTTGCACCCATTGTTCTAAATCTGATGCCTGAATCTAGGCAATGCGACGTGCACTGATGGAAATAGCAGAGGTTCTGCTAATGCACGCAAAGCAGTCAAAGGTTGCACGATTCATGAACTTAGACACATTCTGGGCATGTTTGACCAGGGTGAGGAAATCTGTCCTTTTATCATCGGGGAGAAGTGGAGCCATAAGCTCTAGATCAGGAACTGGAACCACCGCCCGAAGACTCAACAAGCGCCGAAGAGTCACAGCTACCACCTGCGCCTTTTCCGAAGACCCACATGGAGACGCCACCAAAGCGTCCCATAACGGCCGAGCAAACTTGAGGGCATAACCGTTGCGAATAATTTCCAGAACCCAAAGATCTGACGTTATTGTGGCCCAGACGGAAAGGAACTGCTGCAGCCGTACCCCTATTGGAATTTCCGTCTGGACCAACCTCACTTCATTGTGGCTTTTTGTTGGAGTTCTGTTGGGTTGCGAAATAACCCCTGCTGAACCCCCGAGTCCCTCGAAAGGACTGCCCTTGAGCCACAAAGCGCCCTCTTTGATATGGGGCAAAGCGAGAGCCTCTGAATCTGCAAAACTCCCAAGATGGAGCCTTGTGAGCCCCGCTAGGCCTCTGGCCCTTTGGACGATCCTCAGGGAGCCGACCTCCTTTGGAGTCCCCTAAATCCTTCACAATCTTATCCAAGGCGGCTCCAAAGAGCAACATTCCCTTGTACGGCAGCCTACTTAGTCTAGCTTTGGATGATACATCTGCCGCCCAATTCCTTAGCCATAGGAATCTGCGCGCCGCAATGACCGCCGCCATGGACTTCGCTGAAATCCTGACTAGGTCATAGAAGGTATCTGCCAGGTAAGCCGCGGCTGACTCTAACTTCGCACCTTCCTCCTCATCCCCTTTGGAATGAGCACCTCCCTGAATCCATCTAATGGAGGCCCTGGAAACGTACGCACCACAGATAGCCGCCCTAAGTGACAGAGCGCAGGACTCAAAGGTTTGTTTCAACAGTGTTTCCAGCTTCCTATCCTGTAAATCCTTGAGGGCCGCTCCGCCCTCCACTGGAATCGTGGTTTTCTTGGTGACCGCCGATAACCAGTGCATCAACCTTAGGCATCTTCAGCAGCTCCTGCTCCTCTTGCGGCAACGGATATAACCGGGCGATAGCTCTAGCCCCCGCAGGGTAGCCTCCGGGCATTCCCATTCCGATTCCACCATTTGCTTCATGACCCTGTGCACCAGAAAACACTTCCGTTCTGCATTAAACCCCTGAAGTAGGGGATCCTCCAAGGGTTGTTCCTGAGCCACTGGTGGAATAATATGCAAGGTTGCCAGCGCTTGCGTAATAAGCGCCCCCAATTCTTCTTTTTGAAATACCCGGAACAAACTGGGGTCCTCGGTGGATCCCAATTCCCCCTCCTCCAGATCAGTGGCCCACTGACCTAGAACTGGGTCCAACAAAATCTCCCCTTCTTCTTCACTTTGAGGGTCCGGGAGCGGGAAACCGAGGCTCTCGGTACCCCCTTGCGCCCCCTGGACTGTTTTTGAGGAGCCTTCCCCCGGGTCCAATAGAGCCACCCCTTTGTCCAACACTGGGGAGGGAAGGGGGGCCAAGCCTTTATCTTGAGCCTGATTCCACCTCAAACAATATGCCTGATGTAAGGCTAAAATAAACTCAGCAGAAAATGGAGCTTCCAAGTTCTGCTGAGCTGCAGGCATCACCAGTGAAGGAGCTTCCCCCACCTTCTTTGCCTTTTTTGACTTAGCTTTCTTTTTCCCGGGGTTGGCACGGCTGCTCTGCAAAACACCCGATGCCTCAGAAATGGCTGCCGTTCCCGCCATTTCCGTCACATTCTGAAGATCTCCTAGCAAAGCCGCGGTATCAGACTTGCTCTCCATGCCCGGTAACTGCTCAGAAAGTGTTAAACAGAGAGAAGATTCCAAACAGACTCCCGCGGTTCCACATAAAACGTGCCGCTTAACTGCCCCCCGACGGACCGGAGTGCAGCGCGCCGAAATGCAGGCCGCCAGCACGGAACCCCAGCAAGCTAACAAACCTGCTCCAAAACTGTACGGATGGCGGCGAATCTCCTTTTCAAGACAGCCACTGCCGCTGCTAGCAGTGTAGCGCTTGTAACAGTGATTGGATGGTCTCTGGGGCTCCTAGTACCGCTGTCCGACTTTTTTCTGCAGGAACGGAGCTAAGTCTGAGGCAGGCTCTGCCTGTAAAGCCCCGCCGGCACTCTGGTCTGCTCAACCCCAGAGAGGAAACAACGTGCACATCAGAAAAAGAACCCTGCTAGGGTTCTTGAGCAGAGCATAAGGTCCCAAAATAAAAGGAAGATCCAAATAAACCAAATAAAATAACAAAAATAACAAAAAATAGATCTTTTAAGCTAAACTTTCCTATCGTTCTCCGGGAGCCAGACACCTCACGTCTCCCTCAGCTGCTGAGTACTGCAAGACTGAGGTTCGGCCAGTAGGGGGAGCCAGATACCTGTTTCAGCAAAACTTCAGTTTTTTAGTCCTCAGCTGCTGGAGATGAATGACAACCCTCAAGTGCCTGGACTGGCCTGGAGAGACGAAGAGGAATTGCAGAGGTTCTGCTAATGCACGCAAAGCAGTCAAAGGTTGCACGATTCATGAACTTAGACACATTCTGGGCATGTTTGACCAGGGTGAGGAAATCTGTCCTTTTATCATCGGGGAGAAGTGGAGTCATAAGCTCTAGATCAGGGGTTCTCAACCCTGTCCTCGGGACCCACCTAGCCAGTCGGGTTTTCAGGATAACCACAATGAATATGCATGGGAGAGATTTGCATATAATGGAGGCAGTGTATGCAAATCTCTCCCATGCATATTCATTGTGGTTATCCTGAAAACCCGACTGGCTAGGTGGGTCCCGAAGACAGGGTTGAGAACACCTGCTCTAGATCCCTTGTAACCTCCTTGAGAAACATTCCCATGTAGAGAATGTAAGAGCTGATCCTGGCTGATAACAGAGGATTAAAAGCATCAACGCCCAAAGGCATCGAGTGTCCTTGCTTCACGGACTAGAGGATTGGAAGAATGTGTTTTAGCACTCTTGATCCTACGCATTGCCAATTCCACTACCACTGAATGGTGTGGTAATTGTATCTTCTGAAAACCAGGGCATTGTGGAACTCGGTACATAGTATCGAGTCTCCCAGAGTGTGGAGACACCGTTAAAGGAGCTTCCCACATCCTTAGAATGAGATCATGCAAGATTCGGTGAATGGGAAGAGTAGCTACTTCTTTAGGAGCTGCCAGATATTGAAGAATTTCTAATTCTTCTACTCTCGGTTCTTTCTCAGGAGTCACCATGATTGAAAGTCCTTGGGCTACATCACGTATGAAATCCTGAAAAGACATGTCCTCTGGAGGAGACATCCTGCGTTGAGAAGGGGATGGATCCTCCAGTAGAATCACCCCGGTACCAGCAGAGTCATCAGTCATCGGAAATGGAGAACTCGAAATATCTCCGCGCCCACAAAAAGAAAATTTTCTGCGGTGACAGGGTTTGCTGCCTGTCGGCTCCGCGGAAAATGAAAAACTGAAGAGGGAGAGTTGGAAAGGCGGGAAGGCAGCGACGCAGGCGCAGTGGGATGCTCCCAAAAGCTTTCCTATTGGACGCTGGGGAGCATTCCCATGCAGGCTCCATCGGTATCGATGATACCCATGTGTGAAGATGACATTCCTGCTTGTTCCTGGAGATTAAGTAATTAAACAATTCACACACACACACAGAATTATGTCAAAACATGTACTCTTAAGACCTTAGGGGGAGTAGAACCCTGTGCCCTGTTGATGAGAGGGCACTTCCTCTACTGCCCCTTGGGCTAGAAGAGTGGCAACCTCCTGCTCTAATAGGCTGAGGAGAGAGGTTGGAGAATTGAACTGGTGCACTCTTGTGAGAGGGGGCAAGCTGGAAAAATGAAGTTTGTACCCCTCTCTTATGATGGAGAGTGTCCACTGCTCTGCTGTGATTTGCCCCGATCTGGGAGCAAAGTGACATAGCCTTCCTGGAATGGTGGAGGGCTCTAGTTCTTCTAGAGCCAGGAAGGCTAAGTTCTCTAGCAGAAAGTCAAAGGCCCTGAGGGGGCTGAGACTGCTCGGCTGGAGCAGGCCTAGCAACCTTTGCCTTGGTCTGTTTGGAGGATTGCTGACGTTTGGAAGGGAACTGAGCTGCAGAAGATGCTCTCTGACTATAAGCAGAATAGGATCTTCCCTTTTTTGAAAAAGGTGTTTTCTTGAACAACCTTTTCTTAGCAGGAGCAGCTGAAGATTTGGATAGACTATCCAAAGCAGAATCTTCAGCATCCATCTGATTGGCTTTTGCTTGCCAATCCTTACCAAACAGATTTTCACCTGTACAAGGGATATTTCCCAATTCATCTTGGACCCAGGTCTCCAAATCAGATGCTTGAAGCCAAGCTATCCTACGTGCTCCTATAGCTATAGCTGAGGCTCTGCTTACGCATTCAAAGGAATCGAAAGCTGCACGGTTGGAGAATTTGGAGATATCCTGGGCATGTTTGAGCCCAGAGAGAAATTCTTGCCTTTTATTGTCAGACATAAAAGGACTTAAAGTTTGCAAATGGTCAGTGACTTCTTTTAAGAACATGTCCATGTAGAGATTATAAGAATTAATTCTCGCAGCAAGCATGGAAGCTTGGAAGACTCTTCTACCAAAAGCATCCAGGGTTCTACATTCACGTCCCAGAGGATTAGAGGCATGTCTCTTGGCACTTCTAATCTTTTTCATTGCAGACTCAACCACAATAGAGTGGTGAGGAAGCTGGGTTTTATGAAAACCAGGACAAGGAGGGACACGATACATGGTGTCCAACCTGCGAGAATGAGGAGAGGTGGTTAGAGGTGCTTCCCACATCCTTAACATGAGATCATATAGAATCTCATGAATAGGCAAGATAGCTGCCACTTTAGGAGTTTTAGGATATTGTAGAATATCTAACTCCTTAGCTCTAGGCTCTGACTCTGGGGCTACTGTAATAGAGAGACCCCGAGCCACCTCTCTGATAAAGTCCTGAAAAGACAAGTCTTCTGGAGGAGACATCCTTCGTTTAGGAGAGGACTCCTCCTGTGGAAGAAGCATCGCTGCATCGACAGACCCTTCAGAATCCTCAGAGTCATCAGAGGAATCGAAGTATCATCTGTTGGGATGCTCTTGCAAAGCCCGATACCCGTACCGACCGAGGTCGGTATCAGGAATCATCGGTACCGGGGTATCGGTACCGGAAGGCTGCAGAGGGCAGGGTACCGGCATGGCTGACACCGATGCCGATGCCACCGGTACCGGGATCGGTACCGATGGCGATACCGGAGCCGGTACCTGCGGAGTAGTCTGTTGCAGTACCACGGGCATCGATGCCACAAGGAAAGCCGCCAGACTGCGTTCCACGGACAGAATCCTCTGATCCATCGACGCTGCCAATGCCTGGAAGTCGGTACCGGTGGAGGCCACCAGTACCCCAGAGCATGGCACCAGGAGATCTGTTGAGGCCACGCCATCTAGATCGTCCTGGAACCCCGATGATGATGCTTTAGAAGCCAAAGCCTCCCGCCGGGGTAATTTTGCCGGTGCAGAATCCTCGAGGGCAAGGCAAGAGGCACCTCGATGCTTAGAAGGAGATTTGCCCTTCGAGGACCGGCTGGATTTATGTTTAGTTACCTGAGATCCATGTGAGGAAGAAGAAGCCCTGGAAGACGTCGATGCCACCGAAGCCGCATCAGAGGGAAACAGGGTACTGAGCTTGGCAGCTCGGTTCTGTCGACCTCTCTTAGACATCATGGAACAGGACACACAATCTTTAATGGAATGGTCAGGGCCTAAATATTTGAGACACCAGTCATGGGTGTCGGTGACGGATATAGTACCGCCACATTTTGTGCACTTCTTAAAACCTGAGGCAGGTTTTTCCATATTTAAGGGAAAAGGTTTTGGGCTTAAGGCCCCAAACTGAAGTACACCTGAAGGAAAAATAGAAGGTCTTTTTTTTTTTTTTTTAAGAAAGAAATAAGAACCGGCGGTACCGGTATAGCGTCGAGGAAGGCAGACGCATACAGAAAAGAAATAAAGAAAAAAATAAGGAAATTCTTCTGCGGTGACAGGAACACGACCTGCTGACTCCGCGGAAAAAGAACAACTGAGGAGAGACAGCTGGAAAGTCGGGAAGGCAGCACACAGGCGCTGTGGGATGCTCCCAAAAGCTTTCTGATTGGACGCTGGGGAGCGTTCCCGCGCAGGCTCCGTCGGTACCGACGTACCCTGTGATACAGTGGCCAGCACAGAGCCCATGGATATAGGAAAAAAGGAGGAGCTTACCTTGCAGTCACCTAGGCAGAAAGCACATTCAGGTTGTAAGGTTCCAAAAAGTAGTAGAACAAACTTTCCCGACACTGGCTGTGACGCAGCAGAAAGCCAGGAAACTAATCACATCCACCTGGGCCAGGAAGCACGTACAACGTGCAGGAGCCAGGAGGTTAAAAGTGGCTGGGAAATCCCAGTAGTGGGAGGTGCATTGGAAGGCAAGGGAGGTGCCTTGGAAGGCAAGAGAGGAGCAGGTAATGAAGGTGCTCGTGCACAGGTCTCCCAAGCCAGAGGGGGCTTCGTCCCAAGGAGAGTGAGTAAGCAGCTGGAGGGCGTAGGTCACAAGCAGGAGAGCTTGCTGGGACCAGGAAGCATCGGGTGTGTCCCTGCAGTAAGGAACAGCAGAAGGGAAGCCTGTCCTGGAGGTTACCACAGCCCTGAACAGACAATTGCTGAAGGAAACTCTCATGGCAAAGCAGGCTACAGCCCAAGTAAAAGTGCCTGGTTAAGAGAGGAAGGAGTGGAAGCTGGTTATCCAAGAAACAAAGCTAAGTACACTAATTTCTCCAGAGGGCAAGAGGTGGGCTCAGCAAGAAAAGCAAAGGCTAATTGGTGGAAGGAAAGCCCTTGGTGGAAGGAAAGGGGAAGCCTTAGAGAAATAGGCTCCAGTATAGGTTCCCAGGACTTCCCTTATACAGAACGGTTCCTTGCCCCAAGAGCTGCTGCATCCTGAGAGAGTGCTGTGAATGATAGATGTGGAAAGTGTTACCCACTTACAAGTTTAGACACTGAGTAGATGCAATGGGAGAGCACTAATCAGGACATTGATTATAGCCCAATGGATTGCACGCTCTGTATATCGGATGAGATTACCTCTTTATGTTAATCAAGGAAACAAGAGCATTGTTGTACCTGTTTTTGAAAGATGGTGCATTTTTGGTTATTTTGCTGTGAAGAAACAGTTTGTTTAATCCTTTGTTTGCTGTATGAGAAAACCAGAAACCCACACGGGAAAGGGAATAAATCCTCATCATTATAATTTTGCCTTAAACACGGCTACAGAGTTTTCTTTACAAAGGCAGCTTGCAACACACGCCCTAGGCGACCGCCTAATAAGAAGGATAGCAAGCGTCTGACAACCCATATGTGAAGACTCATTCCTGCTTGTTCCTGGAGATAATACTGTATCTGAATGTAACTTGCCTTGAACTTGAGAAAAGGCATGTGTTAAATCCAATCCCTCCTCTACCCCCCCAAAAAAAACCATGTGGAAAAAACAAACTTGCCAAATACATTGGCCTATCAAGACCAAACACCAGAATTAACACGTAAGACTAAATTTCTCTTCCTTTATCTTGCCAGATTAGTCCAGAGGAGTGGGAAGTACCCAAGTCCTCTCTAGTCTGGAAAAGAGGAAGGCAGAGCTGCTCCAAGGTGACATTTTACTTACTAATTAATGTCCTTTCCTTGAGTCCTGCTAGACCTGTCCAGACAAGTGGGTTGTGTTCCCCTATCAACAGATTGGTAGAGACAAAGAACAAATGAAAAGCCCAGGTTTCAATGACATCACTTCTATGCCTCTATACACCTCAGCCACCAGAGGTTTCTTCAGTATTCGTCCCAAAGGGGACCATAGTAGTTGATATGGAAGAGCAGACTAGATAGGCCATATGGTCTTTTTCTGCTGTTATGGTCCTAGGTTTCTATGTTTCAAAGCATATGAGAGAAACATGGCGAGCCTCACACAACCTCAATTGTGGGCAACAATGACTAATCAACAGTAGAGAACTATGTAGGAAACGATAAACAAAAGGCTGTCAGTAGAAGATGAATCTGCAGAGTAAAATATAAAAATCATAGTGGAACCAACAGTACCGCAGCAGAAGAATGGAGCAAATATAGTTTCAGGGGCAGGCCCTAGACTGATCTAGCGGGATTCATGGAAAGGACATTAACTGGTTAAGTAAAATGTCACCTTCTATATTGTCCTGCTAGACCAGTCCAGACAAGTGGACTGTACCAAAGCTACGATTCCACTGGGAGAATAGTCTCCCAGTGGAAGTGGTAGAGATGAGGTCAGTAACTGAATTCAAAAAAGCATGGGACAAACACAGAGGATCTCTAAAGGAAAAAAGGGGACTGTTGTAGTTGTTGATATGGAAGGACAGACTAGATAGGCCATGTGGTCTTTTTCTGTCGTCATGTTTCTATGTTTCTAAGAAGACACAGCAGCTTGCAAAAGTGAGCCAAAGGCCACATCAGCCTGCACGTGGGCATCCAAGCGGTAATGGTTGACAAAAGTGGAAAGAGATGCCCATGTGATGCCTAACAAATGTATGCAGAAGCTACTGAGCTCTGCTCCGTCCACAAGGACACTTGTGCTCAGGCAGAATGATGCGCAAACCCTCCAGAATCATCCAGTTCTGCAACAGATACGCAATAGGCCCAGAGATGGAGGCAATCGAAGAGGAGGCACCTGGAGGAGCCACATCAGACTTCCAAACCATGCTCTCCTTCGCCAATCCAGTACCACCAGGACAATCCTGCCCGGGTGACATTCTCTAAGCTGAATCACACGTCCCACCAGAGGCTACGGAGGAAACACGTACAAGCGGGTGCTGACTTGGCCAAGGCTGGGTCAGGGTGTCAACGCCCTCGGACCCCGTCTCCATGCGGTGACTGAAGAAACGGCAAACTTTGGCATTTGAACACGTCGCCATCAGATCCATTTCGTGGTGACAGCAGAAGCACTGAATCAACTGAAATGCCTCCTGACTCAACTCCTACTCTCCAGGATCCACAGAGTGCCAGCTGAGGAAGTCCACTTCCACACTGTGCACCCCGGCAATGTGCTGAGCCAACAAGGCTAGGAGGTGTATTTCCACCCAGGCAAACAGGACAGCCATCTCCAGCTACCCTGGCACTCTTTGTGCCAGCCTGATGATTGACATAACCCACCACCGGAAAACACTCAAATCGCCCGGCCCTCAATCAGGGGCCAGAAACGCAGAAGAGCCAACCTAATGGCCATCACCTTGAGGCGGCTGATGGACCAAACTGCTTCCCTGCGGTTCCAATGGCCCTGGGCTGTATGGTCTTAGCAATGGACTCCCCAGCCCAAGAGACCGGTATCCATCGTCAGAAGGAGCTAAGAGAAACTTCCAGTGACATGCAGTTCCTCAGATGACAGGGCTGCTGTCCTTCACCATCATCGGGAGCAGGAGCCTGCACTCAAACTCCTGTGAGCTCAGGGACCACAGAGTCAGCAAGGCCTACTGGAGCGGTCGCATGTGAACAGGCACCCATGGCGCCATCTCTATGGTCACTGCCATCAATCTGAGGAGCTCAAGATAATCCCACTCTGGGAGCCTGCTGCACACAGAAAAGAGCCAGACAATCCAACAGTCTTCTGACTTTCTCCTCTGGCAGGAAAATTGCCCACTCCAGTGTCAAAATGTGCCCCCAGAAACTCCAGGGACTGGGAAGGCAACAGCTGGCTCTTTCCCCAATTGATCACCCAGCCGAGGCTTTCAAAAAAGGTCATCACTCAGGACACCTCTCAAGACGCTTCTGAAAGGAAACGGGCCCGGATGAGCCAGTCGTCCAGGTATAGATGGTCACAGATCCTTCAGCGCCGCAGCCGCCACCACAATGACCTTGGAGAATTCCTTGGGGAGGTGAATAACCCAAAGGGGAGGACAGTGAATTGATAGTGAGAGCCAAGCATGGCAAAATGCAGATACTTTGATAATCCGCCCAGATTGGGATATGAAAATACACCTTGGCCAGATCCAGCAAAATCAAGAACTCCCCTTGGAGCACTGCTTGAATCACGGAGCATAAGGTTTCCACCCAGAAGCACAAGACGTGCAAGTACTCGTTGACACTCTTGAGATCCAGAATGGACCGGAGGGAATTGCCCTTTTTGGGCACCACAAAATAGATGGAGTATCTGTCCTTGCCCTGTTCAACTGGGGGGGGGGGGGAGGAACGATAAACATTACAGCCATTAAGCTCAGCAACTTGTCCCAGCATTAAGCCCAGCAAGGTAGTCAACAGTGGCACTTTTCATCGCAGATCCACAAGGGGAGATGAAGGCATTCGGAATCTGTTCTTTGCATTCCAAGACATAGCCATATTAAATGGTGTCTAGCAACCAGTGGTAACCCAAACCCATTCCTGAAAGAAAAAGCGAAGCCTGCCTCTAGGACCGGCCCATCCACTAGGCGAGCTAGAGCAGCCTACCCAGGTGGGCATCTTTGTGCCATTGCTTTATTGTCTGCAGCAAGCCATGTGCTTCGGCACACATAACTTACCGCTTTTGATCCCCTCCAATGCATATTACTGTCAGAGGAGGGTCAGAAGCAGCAAGCCATGTGTGCTGAAACACATGGCCTGCCACGGACAACAAAACGTGGCACAAAGACGGCCACCCAGGTCAGCCGCCCTAGCTCATCTAGTGGACGGGCCGGCCCAGGAACAGGCTTTGCCTTTTCTTTCAGGAATGGGCACGGTTTTCCATGAATCACTGGTAACAAAGCCACCGCATGTAAAATATTGCCAGAATCCGCTTCCCCCCACCAAGACTGAATCGGCAGCAGCGCAGCTCGGCTTGGGGCAGGAGGGAGGCAGCATGGTCAGGGTTGCTGTCCGAGGCGGCAGAAACCCTTGGGCCGGCTCTGCCTGCCTCCAACCAGAGAAACCAAGGAATGGGCCCCCAAATCTTCACTGCGCAGCCAGGGAGAGTCCTCCCCTGGAAGGGACCAAGTCCCTGGGCCCACGCACTCCACGAAAGGACTGAGAACGGACCCGAAGCCCAGAAGTAGAGGGGAAGAAAGGCTTTCCAGGCCAGAAACGACAAAAGTCCCGAGAGCCCTGAGGATCTGGCCAGCATGTCCATGATGGATGGGCATTGGATGACGAAAAAGGGGCACCAGGCCGTTTCACAGGCCCCCTGGACCTGTCTTCCAGTAGGTGGCAAGATTTTCTCTCATCAGGTCCTTCACTAGCTTCTCCAAATCAGCTCCAAAAAGAAGCTTCCCCCCTTAAAAGCCAGTTGGGCCAACCGGGCTTTGGAAAATGAGTCCGCTGCCCAGTGCTGGAGCCAAATACAACGCCATGACACCATTGCCAGGGCACCATCCCTGGCCACAAAACGTATCAGGTCATATATAGCAACAGAAAGGAAGGCCATAGCAGACTCCAAAACAGGAGTAGGATCATCTGCAGGGAGAGACCGAATCCACTGGAGCAGGGCTCAAGACATCAGGCTCGCACATACCGCTAGCTACAGAACATCAACCACCACGGTGAACTGGCTCTTCAACAATGAATCCACCTTACGGTTCAGAAAATCCTTTAAGGCCAATCTGCCTTCCATAGGAATGGTGGCCCATGACCTGTGCATCCACCTTGGGAATACCAAACCACTCAATGCACTCCTCCAGGAGAGCGTAGATCTTCTTACACACCCTTAACAACTTAAGCAGGGAATCGGAAGAGTCCCACTTTGACCAGATCGTATCCTTGATCACTTCCGGGAAGGAGAAGACAGTAGTGGATTTCTCCACCCCTTGAAGGAGTGGGTGCACCTTCAGCTCCTGCTCCATGTTGGACGTATCTGTCAAGTTCAAGGTGAATGAGACCCTGGCAATCAACGCCGCCAGTGCCTCCTTCCGGAATAGGCGGATCACTCCGGTCTCTTTGCAATCCTTTTAAAGGCGAGAGTACGTCTTCATCCAGGTCAGAGCCCAATACTGTGCCATCTGAATCCAAGTCAGAGTCAAAATCTCGAACAGCTCCCAGATGTTCCCCATTTCCAGGAGGGGGGGCCCTCGCCAGGTACGCTTAACCAAAGGCAACTGAACAGGGCTGACACTCTGAGCCTGTCCTGCATGAGACTGCACCCAGGGGCACCCAGAGGTTGCAGAGTCTAAATTTCCATGCTAGAAGAGCCAGGCCTGCTGCAAAAGAGAAAAGGATTTCAGGAAGGACAATCCGGACTCTGGAAGCTCTCCTCTAGGAAATGACCCCCCTACACCAGGGGGCACAGCCGCCGCAGACCCCACAGAGGATGAGGGGCAGCTCACAGCATGGTCGCCAGAACCTCTGGCCAGCTGGATATCCTTACCCATAGCACCATCTGTCACCTCCTGGCCTGAGGCAGGCAAGGCCTGAGTAACTGCATCCCGTAGCTGAGGGAGGGGGAGCAGGCTCTCCAGGGATGACGCAGAAGCGGCCATGCAAGAAGAGCAGAGTCTAGAATCTGGAGATGAGGCAGCTCGCTTGCCACAGATCGAACAACGTTTCCTGGAAGAAGACAGAGAATTAAGGCAAGTATCACAATGGCACATGCTAAGGCCGCAACAGCCTGACAGCGCATGTTAACACGCTTTTACTGTGGCGCGCGTTAACTGCGCTTTTTTATTGCAACGTGTGTTACAGGCGCTAGGGAAGAAATGTGCATTGCAGCTGCTAGGGAGGAACGCGTGCTAGACCACCACAACCGTCAGGTGCACAATAGGTAAAAACGTTTCTAATGCATGCAAAATCACAGTGGGAAACCTCCACACCACGCCAATGGTCACTAGCTGCCCACCCTAAATTGCATCCCAGGAAGACAAAAATCAGGAGCCCCAACAAGGAAAATGCCGAGGTCAAGCCTTGGTACTCAGCCCCTGAGAGCCTCAGGCAAAGAATCTGTGCCGGGCTCAGCTCAACTCCCCTGAAATGGTTTTACTGGCCTTGCAGCACTGCGTTTAAGGTGGCTGACAGGGAGATCCCTCTGACAGCCTTCTACAATCTTTGGGAGCGAGCAGTGGGGGACAGAGAGGGAGGGAGGTGGTGGTGAGACTGCTGAACTCTTCCAGATCCTTCCAATTTCTGGCTGCTCAACAGGCTCTTATTCAGGGTAAGGATGTGGAGCTGAACCAATTTTCCCTGCTCCTATGGCTACCGAAAAGACCGCAGACTAGTGGAGCCTCCCATGTCACGCTCAATTGAAACAGTCACACCTCAAAGTGGTCTGTCACGAGCGCTTTTATCAATCTTTTCCTCTCAATTCTTCACATTTTCTTCTGATAGGAGAAATTCCATCCACCAACTGCTGGAAACAAAAAAATATTAAAGAGATCTCTAGTGGCTGAGATGAATAGAGGTACAGGAATGATGTCACTAAAACCTGGGCTTTTCATTGGTTCTTTGTCTCCACCAATCTGCTGGTAGGGAAACACAGCCCACTTATCGGGACTGGTCTAGCAGGACAATATGGAAAAACTGTTAGCTCCTTTGGCTTGTACATACAAACTATAATGTTCGAACAAATTCATGGGGACTAAATGGCCACTTTACAAACATCTTTCAGCAAAACAGCTTTATGTTCTACCCAAGAAGAGGCATGAGATCTCAAAATATAACTTTGGAGAATCTTTGGAGCCTAGCAACCCTTAAGTAAGGGGGGAGAAACTGCCCTTTTGAGCCATCTGGCTAAGGAGGCTTTGTATGCTAACTTATTCTTGGGCAAACCACTGAATAATATGGACTTTTCTGACTTCCTGAAGGGGTTTCCTACTTTGAGATTATAAAGCAGAATTCTTAAGACAATAGACTTCTCTGCCTAGACAGTTCTGCTCAGTAGGAGAAAGAGTAGTTACTCACCTGTAACAGGTGTTCTCCAGGAGCAGCAGGAATCAATCCTCACATATGGGTGACATCGGCGCCGATGGAGCCCCCGTGCAGAGCATTTCCCCAGCTTTCAAAGAAAGCCTTTGGGAATGCAGCGCGCATGCGCGGTCCCCTTCCCACCCAAGGGTGCCATCTTGCTCAGTCTGATGACATAGCTAAAAGACTGCCAAAAACAAAATGAAGTATATGACTGCAACTCCAGGGGAGGAGGGAAGGTCGTGAGGACTGATTCCTGCTGCTCCTGGAGAACACCTGTTACAGGTGAGTAACTACTCTTTCTCCAGGACCAAGCAGGAAGTCAGTTCTCACATATGGGACTCCCCAGCTCTAAGTTACCGGGAACCCAAAGCTGAAAAAATGGCTCCCTCTACAGAGCCTCAGCATCCGTGATAAGAATATCCTCTGAGAATACCCCCGTACGGTAGCCCAACACAAGGGCCGGAGGGTAGGAGTTGCCTAAACCTCAAAGAGATTACGGAGTACCGCCTGTCCGAAAGCACTGTCCCTTCGGGACTCTCTCTCGAGGCAGTAGTGGGCTGCAAAAGTCTGGCTTGAAGACCAAGTAGCGGCCTGGCAGATGTCTGCCAACGGAACAGAGCGGAGATGAGCTCCTGACGCGGCTTTCGTCCTGACATGGGGGGCCGTGACTCGACCCTGCAAGGAGAGGCCGGCTGCCTTGTACGCCCAGGCGATACAATCTGCAACCCAAGTGGACAAGTTACGCTTGGAGACAGGCAACCCCAGTTTATTAGGGTCAAAGGAGACAAAGAGCTGAGTAGCTCTTCGGTGCCCCCGCGTACATTCTATGTAAAAGGACAACACCCTCTTACAGTCCAGGGTATGCAAGACTGTTTCAGCCCGGCTGGTATGCAGCCTGGTAAAGAATGTCGGAAGAACCATCTCCTGGTTGAGGTGAAAGGAGGAGACAACTTTTGGAAGGAACTTCGGATGGGTCTGTAGGACCACCCTGTTCCTATAGAACCGTATGTACGGTCTATCAGAAACCAGATCTTGCAGTTCACTCACACATCTGGCCAAGGTAAGAGCTACTAGGAAGAACGCCTTCCAAGAAAGGAAGCGTAAATGGCAAGTAGCCATTGGCTCAAACGGTGGGCGAGTAAATTGCTGCAAGACCACGTTCAAATCCCACTCAGTGGGTGGTGGATGAATCGGAGGCTTGAGCAGAAGCAGGCCTCTGAGGAAGCGAGACACCAAGGGGTGAACCGACATACTGACCCTCCACCGGTGAGTGGTATGCTGATAGAGCACTGAGGTGGACCCGAACAGAGTTGGACTTAAGGCCTAGGTCTGACAGGTGAAGCAGGTATTGTAGTACTACTGGCACAAGGCAGGAGAAAGGATCTTCATTGTGCTTAGCACACCATATTGAGAACCTACGCCACTTGAGGGCATAGGACTTTCTGGTGGACTGCCTCCTAGAAGCCAAGACCACCTCCTCAACTTCCCTAGGTAGAAGTAAGGGAGCTAGCACTATCCTTTCAGCAGCCAGGCCATCAGATTGAGGGATCTGAGATTGGGGTGCAGAAGGGAACCCTGATCCTGAGACAGGAGATTAGGTTGCAACCCCAGAGGGAATGGAGTTTCCACCGCCAACTGCAGAAGAAGTGGAAACCACGGTTGCCTCGGCCATCTGGGGGCTACCAGAATCACCGAGGCCTTGTCCCGTAGAATCTTGAAAAGAGTTCGGGCCACCAGGGGCGTGGGAGGAAATGCATACAGGAGGCCCGTAGACTAAGAGATCAGAAACGCATCTGCTGCCATTCTCGGGGGATGCGGCTGTCTGGAGAAAAACCTGGCCAGCTGACGGTTCAGTGGGCTTGAAAGAGATTGACTGATGGAAGTCCCCAACGTAGAAAGATCTGCTGGACCACCAGTGGATTCATCTACCATTCGTGAAGCTGGAGAATCCTGCTTAGTTTGTCTGCCAAGAAGTTCTCCTGACCAGGTAGATAAACTGCTTTGAGACACATGCCATGTTTGACTGCAAAGGAGCAAAGGGCCTGCGCCTCCTGACATAGGAGTCTGGACCCTGTGCCCCCTTGCTTGTTCACATAGAACATTGCTACCTGATTGTCTGTCTGAACTAAGACAGACTGGTGAGAGAGGGCATGAGAAAAAGTCTGGAGAGCCAAGCGGATTGCTCGCAGCTCCAACAGATTGATCTGCTGTGTGGATCAGGAACTGGTTAAAAGATAGAAAGCAGAGGGTAGGGCTAAATGGCCAATTTTCCCAATGGAGAAAGGTGAATAGTGGTGTACCCCAGGGATCTGTGCTGGGTCCGCTGCTTTTTGACATATTCATAAATGACCTGGAAAGTGGAATAACGAGTGAGGTTATCAAATTTGCAGATGACACAAAACTATTTAAAGTTGTTAAAACCCAAGAGGATTGTGAAAAATTGCAAGAGGATCTTGATAAATTGGAAGACTGGGCATCAAAATGGCAGATGAAATTTAATGTGGACAAGTGCAAGGTTATGCACCTAGGGAAGAACAACCCAAACTATGGTTACACGATGCAAGGTTCCACATTAGGAACCACCACCCAGGAAAAAGATTTAGGCGTCATTGTGGATATCATGTTAAAACCCTCGGCCCAGTGTGCAGCGGCGGCCAAGAGAGCAAATAGAATGCTAGGTATGATAAGGAAAGGAATGGAAAATAAAACAAAAGATATAATGCCTCTATATCGTTCCATGGTGAGACCGCACCTTGAATATTGTGTGAAATTCTGGTCGCCGTATCTTAAAAAGGATATAGCGATTTTAGAAAAGGTTCAGAGAAGAGCCACAAAATGGTAAAGGGGATGGAAGGATACTCCTATGAAGAAAGGCTAAAAAGGTTAGGGCTCTTTAACCTGGAAAAGAGACTGCTGAGGGGAGATATGATAGAAGTCTATAAATTAATGAACGGAGTGGAACGGGTAAATGTAGATCGATTGTTTACGTTATCAGAATATAGAAAGACTAGGGGACATGCAATGAAGCTACAGGGTAAACTATTTAAGACTAATAAAAGAAAATATTTTTTCACTCAACGTGTAATCAAACTCTGGAATTTGTTACCAGAGGATGTAGTAAAGGCTGTTAGTGTAGCTGGGTTTAAAAAAGGTTTGGACAAGTTCCTGGAGGAAAGGTTTGCTTTTCTCTGATCAGAGAAAGGCTGAACTTTTACAGAGCTCTGCTAGTGAGTGGATTTTTGCCTCCTGGGACATCTTACTGTGAGTTCTAGCTGTTTATTTAATTATTTACTGTTTGTCTAACTGTTGTTTGTTTAATTATTTAGTGTTTGTCTTAGTGGTGTGCAAGTTTCAGCCTTCTCAGCTGTACTTACCTTGCCTCTCTCAACTGGGCTTTGTGTGGTAGCCATTTTGAATTAATCTCTCTCCCCAGAGCCTGTTGTTTGTTAAGCTTTTCCTGTCCTTGCCTGCCTGAGTGACTCCTCCCCCTGTTGGTGTGGTAGCCATTTTGAATTAATCTCTCTCCCCAGAGCCTGCTGTTAAGCTTTTTCCTGTCCTTGCCTGCCTGAGTGACTCCTCCCCCTGACCCCCTCCCCCTGAGGTATCCTGTAACCTTGTTCCTGTTTTCTCCACGTGTGCATAGGCTGTTTTAGTTTGCTTTTCTCTGATCAGAGAAAGGCTGAACTTTTACAGAGCTCTGCTAGTGAGTGGATTTTTGCCTCCTGGGACATCTTACTGTGAGTTCTAGCTGTTTATTTAATTATTTACTGTTTGTCTAACTGTTGTTTGTTTAATTATTTAGTGTTTGTCTTAGTGGTGTGCAAGTTTCAGCCTTCTCAGCTGTACTTACCTTGCCTCTCTCAACTGGGCTTTGTGTGGTAGCCATTTTGAATTAATCTCTCTCCCCAGAGCCTGTTGTTTGTTAAGCTTTTCCTGTCCTTGCCTGCCTGAGTGACTCCTCCCCCTGTGTGTGTGGTAGCCATTTTGAATTAATCTCTCTCCCCAGAGCCTGCTGTTAAGCTTTTTCCTGTCCTTGCCTGCCTGAGTGACTCCTCCCCCTGACCCCCTCCCCCTGAGGTATCCTGTAACCTTGTTCCTGTTTTCTCCACGTGTGCATAGGCTGTTTTAGTTTGCTTTTCTCTGATCAGAGAAAGGCTGAACTTTTACAGAGCTCTGCTAGTGAGTGGATTTTTGCCTCCTGGGACATCTTACTGTGAGTTCTAGCTGTTTATTTAATTATTTACTGTTTGTCTAACTGTTGTTTGTTTAATTATTTAGTGTTTGTCTTAGTGGTGTGCAAGTTTCAGCCTTCTCAGCTGTACTTACCTTGCCTCTCTCAACTGGGCTTTGTGTGGTAGCCATTTTGAATTAATCTCTCTCCCCAGAGCCTGTTGTTTGTTAAGCTTTTCCTGTCCTTGCCTGCCTGAGTGACTCCTCCCCCTGTGTGTGTGGTAGCCATTTTGAATTAATCTCTCTCCCCAGAGCCTGCTGTTAAGCTTTTTCCTGTCCTTGCCTGCCTGAGTGACTCCTCCCCCTGACCCCCTCCCCTGAGGTATCCTGTAACCTTGTTCCTGTTTTCTCCACGTGTGCATAGGCTGTTTTAGTTTGCTTTTCTCTGATCAGAGAAAGGCTGAACTTTTACAGAGCTCTGCTAGTGAGTGGATTTTTGCCTCCTGGGACATCTTACTGTGAGTTCTAGCTGTTTATTTAATTATTTACTGTTTGTCTAACTGTTGTTTGTTTAATTATTTAGTGTTTGTCTTAGTGGTGTGCAAGTTTCAGCCTTCTCAGCTGTACTTACCTTGCCTCTCTCAACTGGGCTTTGTGTGGTACCCCCATCCCCCTGCTGAGGGTTCAGGACAGGGTACCTTGTAACTGCCCTCTTTAATAGGACTTATCTCCCCCCCTCCCTCCCCAGCACCCACCCACCCCTGGGGAAATTGTAGTTTTATAGGTACTTGGACATCTTAGAGGAAAGGGGCTGCTCTCAGGTGCAGCTCTTAATCCAAATCAGTCATACACAGAGGACCTGTGATTAATTAGCTTCAGGTACACAGGGTGTATTAGGGGTATTAGATACACTTTTATTAGTATAAGCATCTACACCAATCCTTATTATATACCGATTTAAAAGACCTAAACACAAGCTTTAAACTCAGATGCAGTCAGAGGTCCAGCAACGAGATGGGGGTTCTCCAGTCTTTTGCATCGAGTGTCACATGTATGATTATCTCCCAGTTGGTGAGAGGTCCTACATATGCACTAAGTGCAGGGAGCTCTTTGCTCTCAGGGAACGAGTCCGTTCTCTAGAGGCTAGAGTAGCAGACCTGGAAGACATAAGAAAGACAGAGAAGTACATGGACGAGACCTACAGGGATATAGTCCTGAAGTCCCACCTCCAGTCTGGCAGCATCCCTGTTGCCATGGAGGAGAGAGGTCACGTGACAGGAGAGCATCACCCTGGTGTGGCAGGAAGTGATCCTGTAACTAGGACCTGTCCTCCAGGTGATGTAAAACCCTCTCGCACCGAGGACGTTTCTCCAGGGCCATGTCCCCATGAGGGGAGGGTCAGGACAGCTGTTATAGTTGGTGATTCAATCATTAGGAATGTAGATAGCTGGGTGGCTGGTGGACGTGAGGATCGCCTGGTAACATGCCTGCCTGGTGCGAAGGTAGCAGATCTCACGCACCGCCTAGATAGGATCATAGATAGTGCTGGGGGGAGTCTGCTGTCTTGGTACATGTTGGTACCAATGACATAGGAAAATGTGGTAGGGAAGTTCTGGAGGCTAAATTTAAGCTTTTAGGTAGGAAGTTGAAATCCAGAACTTCCAGGATAGCGTTCTCCGAAATGCTTCCTGTTCCACGTGCAGGACCCAAAAGACAGGCAGAGCTCCGGAGTCTCAATGCGTGGATGAGACAATGGTGCAAGGATGAGGGTTTTGGATTTGCTAGGAACTGGGGAACATTCTGGGGAAAGGGGGGGCTCTTCCGAAGGGATGGGCTTCACCTTAATCAGGATGGGACCAGACTGCTGGCATTAACCTTTAAAAAAGAGATAGAGAAGCTTTTAAACTAGAAAATAGGGGAAAGCCGACAGTCACCCAGGAGCGCACGGTTCGGACAAAGGTATCCTTGAAGGATACTACCAAAAGCAGTGAGGTTCCAAAAGGGAGTATAGTAGCCCAAATGCCCTTGAGTAAGGAGCAGACAGAGCATAAAGATTCCCCATTACCCATGCCTACCAATAGCCAGATTAATATTAATAAAATACAGTCTCTAAAATGCTTGTATGCCAATGCTAGAAGTCTAAACAATAAGATGGGAGAATTAGAATATATAGCATTAAATGAGAGGTTAGATATGATTGCACTCTCAGAGACATGGTGGAAGGAGGATAACCAGTGGGACACTGTGATACCTGGATACAAACTATATCGTAATGATAGAGCTGAACAAATTGGTGGAGGGGTTGCACTCTATGTTAGAGAGGGCATTGAGTCAGAAAGGATTAAAGTTTTGCAGGGAACAAAATATGCTGTAGAATCTCTATGGATTGAAATTCCATTTATGAAGGGGAAGGTGATGGCAGTGGGAGTATACTATCGACCACCTGGCCAGAATGAACAAATGGATGATGAAATGCTCAAAGAAATCAAGGAAGCTAACAAAAGCCACAACAGAGTAGTAATAATGGGTGATTTCAATTACCCCGGTATCGACTGGGACAGTGTCACAGCAGGACAAGCTAAAGAGATAAAGTTTCTAGATGAAATGAATGACTGCTTCTTGGAGCAGCTGGTTCATGAACCGACCAGAGGGGAAGCCATACTGGACCTAGTCCTTAGTGGAACGCCAGATCTGGTGCAAGAAATAAGGGTGTTGGGACCACTTGGCAATAGTGATCATAGTATGATCATGTTTGATTTAATCAGTGGAGGACAGATAGTAAAGGAATCCACAGTACTACCTTTTAACTTTCAAAAGGGTGACTATGATAGAATGAGGAATATAGTTCGGAAAAAACTAAAAGGAGCGGTTCCAAAGGTTAAAGACTTACAGCAAGCTTGGGTGTTATTTAAAAATACTATCCTCGAAGCCCAGACCAGCTGTATTCCACGCATTAAGAAAAGTGGAAGAAAGTCCAAAAAACTGCCAGCATGGTTTAAAGGTGAGGTCAGAGAGGCTGTTGCTGCCAAAAGAGCAACCTTCAGAAAATGGAAAAAAGAGCCAAATGATGAAAACTGGAAACAGCACAAGCACTGGCAAGTTAAATGCAAAGCATTGATAAGGCAGGCAAAGCGGGAATTTGAGAAGAAACTTGCTACGGAAGCAAAAACACGAAATAAAGACTTTTTCAAGTACATTCGTAGCAAAAGGCCTGTGAGAGAGTCAATTGGACCATTAGATGATAGAGGGGTAAAAGGTGCAATAAGAGGAGACAAGGCTATAGCAGAGAGACTGAATGAATTCTTTGCTTCGGTCTTTACTGAGGAAGATGTAGGGGTGTTACCCAAGACTGAAGTGGTATTTAAAGGTGATACTGCAGAGGAATTGAGAGAAATATCGCTACACCGGGAAGATATATTACAACTATTTGATAAACTGAATAGTAGCAAATCACCTGGACCGGATGGTATACATCCCAGAGTGTTGAAAGAACTGAAATATGAGATTGCAGACCTGTTATTGGTAATCTGTGAACTTTCATTAAAATCATCTGTAATACCTGAAGATTGGAGGGTCGCCAACGTAACACCAATTTTTAAAAAGGGTTCCAGGGGTGACCCGGGAAATTACAGACCGGTGAGCCTGACGTCAGTACCAGGGAAAATGGTAGAAGCCATCATAAAGAACAAAATTACACAGCATGTAGATAGTCATGGCCTAATGGGAGACAGCCAACATGGCTTTAGACAAGGAAGATCTTGTCTTACTAATCTGATATGTTTTTTTGAAGGTGTGCATAAACAGGTAGACAAAGGTGAGTCGGTTGATATAGTGTATCTGGACTTTCAGAAAGCTTTTGACAAGGTCCCCCATCAGAGACTTTTGGCGAAGCTAAAAAGTCATGGGATAGGAAGCAGTATACTATTGTGGATCGGGAACTGGTTAAAAGATAGAAAGCAGAGGGTAGGGCTAAATGGCCAATATTCCCAATGGAAAAAGGTGAATAGTGGAGTACCCCAGGGATCTGTACTGGGTCCGCTACTTTTTGACATATTCATAAATGACCTGGAAAAGGGAATAACTAGTGAGGTAATCAAATTTGCAGATGACACAAAGCTGTTTAAAGTTGTTAAAACCCAAGAGGATTGTGGAAAACTGCAGGAGGATCTGGATAAATTGGAAGACTGGGCATCCAAATGGCAGATGAAATTTAATGTGGACAAGTGCAAAGTTATGCACCTAGGAAAGAACAACCCACACTATAGTTACAAGATGCAAGGCTCCACATTAGAAACCACCACCCAGGAAAAAGATTTAGGAGTCATCGTGGATAACATGTTAAAACCCTCCGCCCAGTGTGCAGCGGCGGCCAAGAAAGCAAATAGAATGCTAGGTATCATAAGGAAAGGGATGGAGAATAAAACAAAGGATATTATAATGCCTCTGTATCGCTCCATGGTACGACCGCACCTTGAATATTGTGTGCAATTCTGGTCACCGTATCTTAAAAAGGACATAGAGTTATTAGAAAAAGTACAGAGAAGAGCCACCAAATTGGTGAAGGGGATGGAAGGCTACTCCTATGAAGAGAGGCTAAAAAGGTTAGGGCTCTTTAACCTAGAAAAGAGGCGGCTGAGGGGAGATATGATAGAGGTGTATAAATTAATGAATGGAGTGGAACGGATAAACGTGGATAAATTGTTTACGCTATCAGAATATAGAAGGACTAGGGGGCATGTAATGAAGCTACAGGGTAAACTATTTAAGACAAATAGGAGAAAATATTTCTTCTCTCAACGTGTAATCAAACTCTGGAATCTGTTACCGGAGGATGTAGTAAGGGCTGTTAGTATAGCTGGGTTTAAAAAAGGTTTGGACAAGTTCCTGGAGGAAAGGTCCATAAACCACTATTAAAAAGGGACCCAGGATATCAATGCTTGGCCTAGTACAAGCACTGCAGAACCTGTGTCTTTTGGGGAAACTGCTAGGTACGTATGACCTAGATTGGCCACTGTTGGAAACAGGATACTGGGCTTGATGGACCTCGGTCTGACCCAGTATGGCATTTCTTATGTTCTTATGTTCTTAAACCATTATTAAGAAGTGACCGAAGATATCAATGCTTGACCCAGTACGAGCATTGTGGAACTTGTGTCTCTTGGGGAAACTGCTAGGTACATATGACCTAGATTGGCCACTGTTGGAAACAGAATACTGGGCTTGATGGACCTTGGTCTGACCCAGTATGGCATATCTTATGTTCTTATGTGGCCTCCCGAGGAGATCAGAGGCCTTGAGTGCACGTGCCCTGGCAATGTGCACCCCAGCCCTTTAAGGAAGCATCAGTCATCAGCACCCTTGTGTGTGCTGGGGCCTGAAAAGGTACCCCCCTAAGAAGGTTTGGGAGATGTAGCCACCACTGCAAGGAGTCCAAAAGTGGTTTGGACACCTTTACTCTGTCTTGGAAGTCGCCTGTGGCCTGCGCCCACTGAGCTCTGAGGCACCAGAGAGCAGCCCACATGTGCAGACGGGCATTCAGAGTCACATGTACCGTGGATGCCATGTGTCCCAGGAGCCGCAGGAAGTGTCTGGTGGAGATCTGAGAATTGTTTTGGGACTGGTTGGCCAAGTCCCTCAGTCTGTGGGCCCTGTCCTCGGGCAAGTAAGCTCTTGCCTGCAGGGTGTCTAATCTTGCCCCTATAAATTCTAGGTTTTGTGAGGGGAGCAAAGTGGACTTTGCATAGTTTAAGACAAAGCCCAGATGCTGAAGAAGAGAGACAGTGCGAAGAGTGGCTTGTCTGGCCTCCTGGAGAGACTGGCCCCTGATGAGCCAGTCGTCCAGGTATGGGAAGATGAAAATTCCCCGATTCCTGAGACAGGCCACCACCACCGCCAGGCATTTGGTGTAAACCCTGGGGGCAGAGGTTAGGCAAAAGGGAAGTACTCTGTACTGGAAATGGTTTCCTCCCACCACAAACCTGAGGTATTGTCTGTGGTCTAGATGAATGAGGATGTGAGTATAAGCATCCTTTAGGTCTAAGGAGCATAGCCAGTCTCCCTGCTGGAGGTAGGGCAGCAGTATCCCAAGGGTAAGCATTTTGAACTTTTCCCTCTCCAGAAACTTGTTTAAGTTTCACAAGTCTAGGATAGGCTGAAGGCCTCCTGTCCTTTTTGGTACCAGGAAGTACCTGGAGTAGAAGCCTTGCCCTTCCAGGTGGTGGGGCACCGGTTCCACCGCCTGTTCCCTTAGAAGACTTGCCAACTCCTGGAGGAGGAGGTTTCTGTGCAGAGTGAGTCTTGGAGGCTCCCCTGGAAAGTAGGAGGGGGTATCTGGTGGAAGTGGAGCAAGTAGCCCTTCTGGACTATGCTCAGTACCCAGGTATCCCCCTGTGATGGCTGGCCACCTGTACGCATACAGGGTCAGCCGACCTCCTGTGCTGAGTGGAGCCAGCTGTGGAGAAAAGGCTATGCTGTGGGAGTCAAAACCCCGCTCCCTGCTGTGCAGGAGCCGGAGCTGGCGGCTTGGGGGTCTTCTGCCTACAGGGCCCATGCCCCTGCCCCTTGGCCTGCTGGCCCTGTTGGGGAGCTGGAGAGGCCTGATATTGAGGGTAGGATTTGTAGGCAGCACCCTTCCTCGGGAAAAAGGGCTTCAATCACGAGCCCTTCTTTTTCTGAGAAGGGGCAGAAGTCTTCCTGGACAGCCTTGTCATGGTGAGAGTCTCAGTCTCGATTTCCGCAGCCTTTTCAGTCATGGGCTTACCGAAAAGGTTTTCACCTCGGCAGGGGACATCGACCAACTTATCCTGCACCCATGGCTCCAGGTCTGATGACTGTAACCAGGCCTGACAGCGTGCACCGATGCCGGCCGCGGCTACCCGGGCCGAAGCTTCGAAGCAATCATAGGCTGCTCGAGAGATAAACTTTGAGCACTCTCGAATCCCTGTTGACAAAGCCTTGAACCTCTGCAAAGGTTCCTCAGAGAGGCCAGCTGAGAACCCGGCATTCTCCTTTGCCAGGTCCCATAGGTACATGCCCATGTAAAGCTGGTAGGTCTGGACACGGCAAGATAGCATAGAGCCCTGGAAGCACTTTCTACTGAGGGCATCCAGGTTCCGGGCCTCCCGGCCGGGGGGGCACCGAGGAGTGCATCTTCTGACTCTTCAGATGGTGCATGGCAGATTCCACAACCATGGAGTAGTGCGGTAGCTGTGCCTTTTGGAACCCAGGGCTTTTACGGACTCGATAAATGGAATCAACCCGTTTGCTAAGAACCGGCGTCGAGGCCGGTGCCTCCCACATACGGAAGAGCAGCTGTTCCAGCATCAGAGGAACCGGTAAAGTAAAGGCTTCCTTCGGAGGAAAATCATACTCGAGGACATCAAGCTCCTCGGCTCGAGGCACCTCCTCGGCGTCCGCAGGGAAGGCCAAGGCTTTGGCCATGTCCCTCACGAAGTCCGAGAACCGGGTATTCTCCAGGGGGGGGGACCATCTCCGAGGCACAGACTCCAATGAGTCCGAAGGGACGCACCGGGTCTGGAAGGTGTCCGGGGACTCCCCGTGCTCCGTCTTCCACTCTGACTCCTCCGAGGAGGAATCGAGCTGCTCTGGCCGTGTGGGCCTCGGTGCTACCCGCCCCGACGCCGATCCCTTGACAGAGGATCGACTCGAGACTTCATTGACTCGAGGATCGGCTCAGTCTCCGGGGTCGACTTAGACGTCGAGGTCCTGGTGGTCGGGCCCCTGCAAGGTCAAAAGACCGGGCTGCCAGTGAAACACAAAAAGAGCGCAAACACTAGTCACAAAGGACAAAAACCGAAAATCAAAACTCCGGACTCGATACCGGTGTACCGAGCCCAGACGGGAAGGGGAATCAGCGTTGAATCGGATAAGACAACGTGAAAATCGCAGAAAAAAATTTAACTTTTCCCGGGTGACATGAACTCACGTCCGTCGGGCTCCGCGGAAAAAGAAAGATTGAGCAAGATGGCACCCTTGGGCGGGAAGGGGACCGCACAGGCACGCTGCATTCCCAAAGGCTTTCTTTGAAAGCTGGGGAAATGCTCTGCATGGGGGCTCCGTCTGCGCCGACGTCACCCAAATGTGAGGACTGACTTCCTGCTTGGTCCTGGAGAAATTGGTTGAGCTGGAAGAGAGAACCACCTTAAGAAAGAAGAATGGTACTAGTCAAAGAGACCTACAAAACCATGAAATAGGAACTTCTGCAAGATAAGGCCTGTATTTTTGAGATGTGTCTGGCTGAACAAATAGCCAAGAAAAACATGGTCTAAATAGAGATATGGGCCATAAAAGGCTCAAAAGGAGGATCTGCCAAGGTATTAAAAGTAATTTAAGAACCTATTAGGAAACAACAGCCTTAAGAAGGGGGAAAATTCCCTTAATCTCTCCAAAGAAACAAATAGCATCTGAGTGAAAGGGCACAGAGAAACTCTGAATCCAACCCCATGGCAGCCACCTGAAACATCAATGAATTTTGGAACAACAAAACTCCTTGTGATGAGGTATATAGGAAGTTACCTGTCCCTCTTCAAAAGGATTATCAGCAGCCCACCTTTAAAGAGTCTAAAGCTCAGAACTCAAGGCTGGGAGGGTGTGATTCAGACAGAACCAGCTGTGCACACAAAAGAGGAGGGAGGCATGTGGAGACAGAAAGCTCTTTCCAAGCAGAGCTGGGAGAGGAATTCAGCTGTAAGGTAGGCTAGTTTAGGAACTGGGAATCATATTCATAAATATCAAAGCCAAAATGACTGCATGGACTTTGGGCCAAACTGAATTCTGACTTTCAGTGGTTCTCAACCCAGTCCTCTGGGACCCCCAGGCCAGTCAGATATTCAGAATATCCACAATGAATATGCATGAGATTGATCTGCATGCACTGCTTCCACTGTATGCAGATCTATGTCATGCATATTCATTGTGGATATCCTGAAAATGAGACTGGCCTGGGGGTCCCAGAGATTGGGTTGAGAACCACTGCTTTAAAGTTGTGGGTCAGGGGAAGGGCACTGAGAACCAAACCTATGAAGGTAAAAGGTTGGGGAGTGATTGCTGTATAGTTAAAGGACAATAGAAGTCGTTTTGTTTAGCCCTGAACCGCTGTCTGCACAATATTTTATGAGCCCTAGCCACTGCACGCCATGTTATATCACACTCCTCAAATGTCAAACTGCACATAGGTTAAGGAAATACAGTTCCTTCAAACCTTAAACAGAATGGAAATTACCAATATAGAATACCCCTTCTTATGCAACCAAGTCCTTTCAACGGCCAGGTAATAAGATAAAATGGAGCAGAGCCTTCAACCTTGGTGTAATATAGTCCTCCTCTAAGCAGCAGAAGATGGAGAGGAATCCATCTTCAGCCTCTTGAGATTAACATACCAAGGCCTTCTTGACCAAGTTTGTGCCACCAGGACAGCTTTGCTGGATGATCCTCTATTCTGAAAATCCTGCCTATGAAAGCTCACAAAGGAAGCATATAAAGAAGAACATGTTCCGGCCACAGCTGATAAGCACATCAATGCTGCTGGAGCCCAATTCCTTCTGATCGCTGAAGAATCTGCTTGTCTTAATGTCCTTCTGAGTTACATTAGGTCCATACTCATTCTGTCTACAATCATCTAAAAGACTCCCCAACCTAACTCCCACTCTCCAGGGTCCAGCATATTTCTGCTGAGAAAGTTGGTTTGAATATTAAATGTTCCTGCTATGTATCACCAAGAGCTGTAGGAGATTGTTTGTCACCTACCTGAAAAACAGACTTGGTTCTTGCCTGACTGCTGTGCTCCAAATGCCTCTTTATTGGTTTACATACCCTACTGTTCTGACATTATCCAACAGAATCCCAGCCACTGAGTTCTGCACAATGTGGCGGAAGTGTCTTAAGAGTTACTCTTATGGTCCTGGTTTCCAGCCAGTTTATGGACCATCATGTTTTCCATGCAGACAACCACCCCTGCACCATCTTTCTCTGGCAGTGGGCCTCATAGCACAGAAGGCTCACATCTAAAGTTCCCATAATCCAATAAGGGGTTTCCAGAACCAGATGCTTGGGGAAAGATGATCATGTCAGACTGTCCTTTACAGCAACGGACAGAGGCAGACAAACCTTAAATTCTGAGACTGAGGCAATCAGCACTCTTCCAGATCCTTCCAAATCCTTCCAATTTGTGGCTGCTCAACAGGCCCTTATCATGATAAAGGTGTGGAGCTGAACCAATTTTCCCTCCTCCTATGGCTACCGAAAAGACTGCAGTCTAATGGAGCTTCTCACATCGCACTCAAGTGAAAGAGTCACTTTCTGTACTCAAGGCAGTCGTTCACGAGCATTTAACCAATCTCTTTTTCTCTCAATGCCTCAGATTTTCTACAGAGAAGAGGACATCCATCCACTATCTGCCTAAGACAAAGAAATACTGAAGGAACCTCTGGTGGATGAGGCGAATAAAGACATGAAAGTGATATCACTGAAACCTGAGCTTTTCATTGGTTCTTTGTCTCCACCAATCTGCTGGTAGGGGAATACAACCCACTTGTCTGGACTGTCAAGCATGACAATATGGAAGTTTGGTTTCATCTGTCCACAGTACATGTCCCAGAAGGATTGTGGTTCCTCAAGATGGGTTTGGGCAAAGATCAAGGGTGCCTTATTTCTTTCTTTGAGCAGTGGGGTTCCTCCTTGGCCTTCGCCCATAGAGTCCTTCTTTGCTTAGTGCACAGCATATGCTGCAGGTTGAAACCACCACTCTAGATTGTTTCAGGTCAGCCTTAAGCTCCTTTGTACTTGGTGTTTTTCCAATAGTTCGCACTAACCTTTGAAGACTTCTTGGATTAATTCTACTCTTCCTACCACATCCTGGGAGGTTCTTGACAGTTCCATGGGCAGAAACTTCTTAATAACATTGTGAACTGTAGACACAGGAATCCCCAGATCTTTGGAGATGGTCTTGTATACCTTTGAAGTTTGATGTTTGGTGATAATGGATTTTCTGACTGTCTCAGACAGCTCTCATCTTCACTGTGAAAATGAAACAGGGCATGAATGGTGAAATTAGGCCTTATTTGCTAATTGGTTTTCCTCGAGTTCCTCTAGTCCAGTCCCAACCTGTGGGTAGTCACCTCTCACGAGCAGCTTGGAGAATGAGCATGTCACATTTTCTGCCTTGCCATAGATAGGTAGCTGGCACTCCCTACCAGCCCCCAGTATCCTAGTGACAAAGCAGACAAGGGAACACCAATTACGTAATGCTCATTACCCCAACAGGCAGAAAACACCACCCCCTCCAATAAGAAATTTTGTTGTAACTTTTTTTTTTTAAAATTAACGCACCTACACTTACAGTGACATATGCTTTCATGAAAGCATGTTACTCTGACCTCTCCAGAAGTCATTCCCCGAAAAGGAATTGAGCAGCCCCCATGGAAGTTACACACACCAATGGCCTCCTGTTCAACCTCCGGACCAATACAACCAGATGGACTTCTTCAGACCTATGAATGCCATCACGCTGTAGACAAACAGAAATCAGGGAGGGTCCAGAACTGGACTGGAGGAACTCAAGGAAATCCAATTAGCAGGTAAGGCCTAATTTCACCTTCCTTGTCGTTCCTCCAGTCCAGTTCTGACCTGTGGGATGTACCATAGCAGTACTAACCTCGGGAAGGGCCCGCAAGCCCTGTTTGAAGCACAACCGAACCAAAACATGCGTCCCCCCATTGCCTGCACACCCAGGCAATAATGCTTCACAAAGGTAGGCGAGGACAACCAAGTCGCCGTCCTACAAATATCCACTGGCAGAACCAAGCTGGATTCCACCCATGATGCCGCCTGAGCACAGGTTGAATGAGCCCTCAACCCCTTGGGCATCTCCCTCTGCTGCAACATGTAAGCCAAGGAGATAGCCTCCTTCATCCAGCGTGAGATGGAAGCCTTTGAAGCCGCTTCCCCTTTGCAAGGACTTCTGAACAGTACAAAGAGACGATCGAACCCTCAAAATGATTCTGTCCACTTCAGTTAACGTCGCAAGACCCGACATACATCCAGGAGTCGTAAAAGAGGATTTTCCACCCCCGAAAACACTGGAAGTGACACCGACTGATTGAGATGAAAGGACGACAGCACCCTCAACAGAAAGGAAGGCAGCAGTCACAGTACGACCTTCTCCCTTGAAAGACACAGAAAGGAAGCGCAACATGACAGTGCCTGAAGTTCTGAAATTTGCCTGGCCGAACAAATGGCTACTAAAAAGACTATCTTCAAGTCAGATCTTTCAAGGTGCAAGCCCTCAGTAGCTCAAAAGGTCCCCCTGTCAACACAAGATTGAGGTCCCAAGGAGGAACCACTGTCCGAACTGGGGGTCAGACGTGCTTCACTGCCTGCAGGAACCAAATGACATCCAGATGTGTCGCCAGGGAAACCCCTTGGACTCTACCACAATAACAAGCGATAGCTGCAACCTGCACACAAAGAGTGCTGCAAGCCAAACCTTTGTCCAATCCCGCCTGCAAGACAGTGAGGATATCCTGCATCAAGGCTGAGAGAAGGCGACAGCCATGCTCTGTGCACCAACCCTCGAAGATTCTTCACATTCGAATATAGGCTAGAGAAGTGGAGCACTTAAGGGCCTTCAACAAGGTGGAGATCACCGAGGCCAAATAACCCTATCTTCTCAATCGAGACGTCTCAAGAGCCAGGCCATAAACGGATCCTGTACCAGCAGGTCATCCCAGACTGGCAGACACCACAGCTGATCGACTGTCAATCAAATCAGATCGGCATACCACGGCCAATCATGAGCTATTGAAAGGATCAGACCCCGATGTGCCTCGAGTCTTTGCACGACTTACCTATGATCGCCTAAGGGGTAAATACATATAGCAGACCCTCTGCTGGCCATCTTTGTACCAGCGCATCAAGCCCCTCTGACATGTGCTCCCCATTTCCTGCTGTAAAAGCACTGTCTTAGCAGACTCAAAGGTCACCATCAGATCAATGATCGGCTGACCCCAGCGGCACATTAATTGAGCAAAGATTGCCTCATTGAGGGACCATTCCCTTAGATCCAATCGGACCCAACTGAGGTAGTCTGCTGCCACATTTTCCTCGTCAGCCACATGAGCTGCGAAAGGCACCTGTAGATTGGCACCCACCCAATCTACTGAAAGGGGTGCCTTTTCAAATTCCTGGGTACACAGTGGTACTGACCACAGACGCCTCCCTGCAAGGCTGGGGGGCTCATTGTCTGAACAAGTGCACCCAGGGCCTGTGGCCTCCTTGGGAGGCTGCACAACAGATCAATCTCCAAGAACTCAGGGCTATTCGATTAGCACTCAAAGCTTTCTCTCCTGCCCTAGCTCATCAATCTGTCCTGGGGTTCAGACAGACAACCAGGTAGCCATGTTTTATGTGAACAAACAAGGCGGAACTGGGTCCAGACTCCTTTGTCGGGAGGCACAGGACCTTTGCTCATTCGCCCTCAAGCACAACATGCTCCTCAAGGCTGTGTACCTTCCCGGCCAGGACAACTACCTGGCCGACAGGTTGAGCAGAATTTTGCAGCCCCACGAGTGGCAGCTGCATCCTTTGGTGGTTCAGAAGATCTTCCTGAAATGGGGTCTTCCTTTGATAGATCTGTTTGCCAGTCCACTGAACAAGCAACTGCCAAAGTTCTGCTCCAGGCAACCGCATCCTCTGCGGATAGCAGCAGATGCTTTTCTGATTCCATGGTCACAGGGCCTCCTGTATGCGTTTCCTCCCACGCCCTTGGTGGCCCGAACTCTGTTCAAGATTCTTCAGGACAAGGCCTCGGTCCTGCTGGTGGCTCCCAGGTGGCCGAGACAGCCTTGGTTTCCACTTCTGCTTCAGCTGTCGGTGGATCCCCCACTGCCTCTGGGGTTGCAACCCGACCTTCTCTCTCAGGAGCAGGGTTCCCTTCTGCACCCCAATCTCAAAGCTCTAAATTTGATGGCCTGGAGGCTGCAAGGGTAGTTTTGGCTCCCTGGGGCCTACCTCAGGAAGTTGAGGAGGTTGTCCTAGCCTCTAGGAAACAGTCCACTAGGAAAACCTATGCTCTCAAGTGGAAAAGGTTTTCTGTGTGGTGTCAGCTATGTACAGAGGATCCTTTCTCCTGTACTGTACCAGTGGTGCTTCAGTACTTACTGCACTTGTCCAATCAGGGACTTAAGTCCAATTCTCTTCGGGTCCACCTCTCAGATCTAGCAGCTCACCACTCACTGGTGGAAGGACATTCTCTGTCAGTTCACCCCTTGGTGTCCCGGTTTTTCAGAGGCTTGCTTTTGCTCAAGCCTCCAATCCGTCCTCCTGCTCCTGAGTGGGAGATGAATGTGGTCTTGCAGCAACTGACTCGCCCACCTTTTGAGCCGATGGCTACTTGCCCTCTACGCTTCCTGTCCTGGAAGACGCTCTTCTTGATAGCCCTTACCTCAGCTAGGCGAGTGAGTGAGCTTCAGGCCCTGGTCTGTGATAGGCCTTACACTCGCTTCTATGGGAACAGGGTAGTCCTTAGGACTCATCCTAAGTTCCTCCCAAAGGTTGTCTCCTCCTTCCACCTTAACCAAGAGGTGGTTCTTCCAACATTCTTCCCTAGGCCTCGTGCCAGCCAGGCTGAAGCAGTTCTGCATACCCTGGACTGTAGGAGGGCCTTATCCTTCTACCTTGACCGTACACTAGGACATAGAAGGGCTACTCAGCTCTTCGTTTCCTTTGACCCTAATAAGTTGGGGTTGGCTGTGTCCAAGCGTACCTTGTCCATCTGGGTGGCTGACTGTATCACCTGGGCTTACAAGGCGGCTGACCTTCCTTTGCAGGGTAGGGTCACAGCCCACCGTGTCAGGGCAATGGTGGCCTCAGTGGCTCATCTCCGCTCTGTACCCTTGGTAGACATCTGCAGGGCTGCAACTTGGTCTTCAAGCCAGACTTTTGCGGCCCATTACTGTCTGGAGAGGGAGTCCCGTAGGGACAGTGCTTTTGGCCAAGCAGTACTCCGGAATCTCTTTGAGATTTAGGCAACTCCTGCCCTCCTGCCCTCTGTTGGGCTACCGGTGGAGGGTGTGTCAGTGAAAAGCCTTTCTTTGCTGCTGGGACTAGAGGGAGTTCTCTTGTTCAGCCTGGGTTCCTCGGTAGCCCAGAGCTAGGGAGTCACCCATATGTGAGGACTGACTTCCTGCTTGGTCTTGGAGAAAGAGTAGTTACTCACCTGTAACAGGTGTTCTCCAGGAGCAGCAGGAATCAGTCCTCACAACCCTCCCTCCTCCCCTGGGAGTTGCAGTTGTACATAGTTTATTTTTACATTTTTTGTGTGCTGTTCTTAGCTATGTAATTTGACTGAGGTAAGATGGCACCTTTAGGCGGGAAGGGAACCGCGCATGCGTGCCTGCATTCCCAAAGGCTTTCATGGAAAGCTGGGGAAATGCTCCGCTGGGGCTTCATCGGCGTCGATGACACCCATATGTGAGGACTGATTCCTGCTGCTCCTGGAGAACACCTGTTACAGGTGAGTAACTACTCTTTCTCCAGTATGAGGCCCCCCCGAAGGAGGCCCTCACGGTGCCCCTTCTGCTGATCCTACAACGCCGCCTCCTCCGCATGTGGGAGACACCGGCATCGATGCCCATTGTCAGCAGGTGACTCGACTCCATGTATCGAGTCCACAGAGGCCCTGTGTTCCAGAAAGCGCAACATCCCCACAACTCAATGGTCATTGAGTCCACCATCCGCAGACTGAAGTGCCAAAAGATCCGTTCCTCGGTGCCCCCTGGCAGGGAGGCCCAGACCCTTGACGCCCTCGGCTGGAAGGCCTTTCAGGGCTCAGTGCTGACATGCTGGGTCCAGTCTTACCAGCTCTACATCGGCATGTACCTCAAAGAGCTGTCAAAAGAGCTCGGTGGGTTCTCAGCAGGCCTTGACAGGGAACTCCTCTAGAGATTCAAGTCACTGGCCTCGGTGGTCAAAGAGTGCTTGAAATTCCTGTCTCGAGCAGCTTTTTGACAGCTTTGAGCTGCATCAGGGCCAGATGGCAGGCATGGCTGCAATCATCTGATCTTGAACAATAGGTTCAGGACAAACATTTTGATGCCCCCTGCATCGGAGATGACCTCTTTGGGGAAACTCATGGCAGACAAAGCAGCTGAGATCGGACACGAGGACCAGACTCTCAAAAAAGACCTCTGTGCAGCCCCACAAGAAGGCCCCGGGAAAGAAGCCCCTTTTCCCAAGGCTTTGGCAGCGCCTCACAGTTTCAAGCCTTCTCAGCCTCACAGCACAGCCAACAACACAAGGGACGGGCACAGCCCCCCGTAAGGAATAGACCTCCAGGTCCCAGGCACCAGCCCTGGCTCAGCCTAAGGGGAGCTTTTGACTCCCTGGGTATGACCTCCTCTCCTCCAGGAGGTCCTTATAGCCCCCAGCGGGGTGGCTGGCCCTGTTTGCCCATAAGTGGTCCATCATCACCACTGATATCTGGGTTCTACATGTGGTCAAGGAGGGCTACCTCTTCCACCTATAGAAGACGCCACCCTCATACTTTCCAGGAGAGCCAATAAGACCTCTCCTCCACAAAAATCCTGCTCCTCCTGAGCTCGCAAGTCACCTCGAGGACAAGGTGGTGGTGCCGGTGACAAAACATCTCTGGGACACCGGCTTCTACTCCAGGTACTTCCTCGTCCCCAAGAGATCAAGGGAC
Source organism: Ichthyophis bannanicus (assembly GCA_033557465.1). Classification (NCBI taxonomy): domain Eukaryota; kingdom Metazoa; phylum Chordata; class Amphibia; order Gymnophiona; family Ichthyophiidae; genus Ichthyophis; species Ichthyophis bannanicus. The sequence goes on from CM066035.1 coordinate 66,964,100, forward strand.
CTCAGGGTCCATACTGGATCTTCAGGATCTGAATAAGTTCTAATAAGGGAAACGTTCAAAATGTTCTTCCTTGGAACATTGATATCATTCCTCCAGCAGGGAGATTGGTTATGCTCCTTAGACCTAAAGGATGCCTATACACACATCCTGATCCATCCCAACCACAGAAAATACCTCCAGTTTGTGGTGGGAGGAGAGCACTGCCAATATAGGGTGCTGCCCTTCAGGCTAGCCTCATTGCCAAGAGTCTTCACCCAAGTGCCTCGCAGTGGTCGCAGCCCACCTCCATCTCCAAGGGGCCTTTGTCTTTCCCTACCTGGACAACTGGCTCATAAGGGGAGGTGCAATGCGCCACAGGGATTACCATCAATGCCCTGCAGCATCTGCGGTTCGTCATAAACTACCCTAACTCCCACCTCTCTGGCACAAAGCCTGGAGTTTATAGGGGCTCAGCTAGACACCCTCCAGGCCAAGACCTTCCTCCTTCAGGAGAGGTCAGAATGCCTCAGAGGGCTAGTTGGAGACTTACAGCAACATCGGTCTCTATCCGCCCAGCTTCTCCACCTGCTGGGCCACCTGACCTCCACAGTTCACATGACCCCATACGCCTTACTGCACATGAGAGCGGCCCAATGGGGTCTTTACTCTCAATGGACACAAACCACAGGCAGGCTCTGGGACAGAGTGAGAGTGACCCGCCAGCTGGCAGACTCCCTCAGATGGTGGCAGATCCCTTGTCACCGTTAGGCTGCGATGCCCTTCAAGGCACCCACCCCCAGAGGGTCTCACCACAGATGCCTCCTTACTGGGCTGGGGAGCTCATTGCAAGGGCCTCCAGACACAAGGCAGCTGGTCCCAGATGGAATCCCAGATACAAATCAATCTTCTGGAGCTCCGAATGATATTTGTGGCTCTCCGAGCCTTTTGCCACTGGCTGCAGCACCAGTTGGTGCTGGTCCAGACTGACCACCAAGTTGCAATGTTCTACGTGAACAAATAAGGGGGCATAGGGTCATACTCCCTCTGCCAGGAGGCGGTAGCCCTCTGCTCCTATGCGACATGTAGAGGGAAGCTCCTAAAAGTGGTCTACCTCCCGGACCAAGACAATGCCCTGGCGGACAAGCTGAGTAGAGTCCTTCAGCCACATGAGTGGTGCCTGGATCCCAAAGTGTCCTCGCAGATGTTTTGATTTGGGATGTCGACCTTGTAGACCTGTTCGCCAGCCCAGACAACACGCAGTTGCCCCACTTCTGCTCCCACCAGCCGCACCTGTCCTGGGTGACAGCAGACGCGTTCCTCATTCCATGGACAGAAGGCCTCCTTTATGCCTTCCTTCCGACACCACTGGTCGCCCAAGACCCTCTTTAAGGTCCAGCACGACAGAGCATCACTAATACTAATACTGATAGCTCCCCGTTCCCGCTGCTTCTCTTCCTGTCGGTGGTGTCGCCGATTTTCCTGGGCCGAGCCCCAGGACTACTCTCACAGGAGCAGGGCTCTATCCTACATCTCAACCTGTGGTCCCTGTCACTCACAGCTTGCCTGCTGAAAGGTTAGCATTAGCTACCTTCAACCTCCCATGGGCCATGGAAGAGGTTCTTCTAGTACTCTAGCTGCTGCCGGTCTCAGGTCTCCGCCGGAGAGAATGTGGCAGATCAATCGGTTGGAGCTGAGGGTAGTATATTTAGCGCTGCAGGAGTTCCAGCCCTTACTGCAGGGGAAGGCGGTGAGTGTGTTCTCGGGCAATGCCACCACAGTTGCTTATATCAATTGGCAAGGGGGCACAAGCAGCATGTAGTTGGAAGAGGAAGTCGGCCCGTTGGAATGAACAAATGCACAAAGTTGAAAAAGGCAACATCCTCTGGTGGGGAACAGCATCGGGACACCTGGGGGGGGGGGGGGAACATGTCCGAAGGTACATCTCGGTGGTTCCAAGTTCCTGGGGACGACTCATTCTCCCAATCGGAGTGGAAGTCCACAGTCGATTCCAAGGATTCGAGATCACTGCGGTTGAGGTCTGAGCTGAGGGGCCCAGGCCATCCAGAGGACCTGCGGTCTGAGCCATGTGCACGTGGCGCTCGAAGATTGACTCGACGTCTGGGGAGGCCTTCGATGTCAAGGGTCCCATCATTGGGGCGGATAAACCAGATGAACTGGACATGAACGCCCACTGCTGGACCATGAGGGCAGAGATACTATGCTCTAAGGCCACCATCCTGGTCTCCATGTCAGAGGCTCCACAACTTTCAACACAGACGTGGAGGGTTTTAGGTCCTGCATCAGTTCCATCGAGGGGGAGTCCTAGACTATGATGGCCTCGTGTGTCCGAGGCTGGTCGGTGGGTACTGACGACTCCTTTTGGGGCAGCTTGCGAAGCTGCTCCCATTCAGACTCTTCCGACCCACGCCGGGGACTGAGGGGCCTGGATGGGATTTTCACAACTTTTTGGACCCAGTCTCTGAGGAGGTCTTCAAGGACTTCTTGCATTCCACCTCTGGGAATTTCTTCTTGAAGGAACCGCGGCCGTGGGACTCCGAGTTGGCCAGGGCTTTCTGGGGGCCCTGGAGTGGCGTGTCACCAAAGACTCCGGTGTGTATTCGGACTTCTGTAAAAAAGGTTTTCCTGCTGCTGCTGATGGCTCTTAAGGGCTTTTGAGGTTATGGTCCTGCAGAGTTCGTAGTCCAAGTTGTCGTGTTCCAGGCCAAGGCACTGGAGGCAGCAGTCATGAGGATCGGCGAAGGACATCATCTTGCTGCACTGATCGCACTTTTTGAAACCGCTGGAGGCCATCCAGGAAAAAAAGGGATACGAGGCCTTTGGCCAAAAAAAGGCACAAATGCCAGTTGAGGGATACCTCGAAACAAAAAATAAAAAGAAAGGAATGAACCCGAGGAGCGACGCCGAGGCAAGCTGGTTGGGGGCCGGGAAAGGAACCGGTATGCAAATAGGACAGAAATGAATCAAACCACCACACTTTTTCCGGGGAAAACTGGAAAGACATCTGGAAAAAAGAAGACCAAGGCAAGACGGCACCCTTGGGCAGGAAGGGGACCACGCATGGATGGTGCATCTCCCAAAGCCTTTCTTTGAAAGCTGGGGAGATGCTTCCGTGGGGGTTCTGTCAGCGCCAACGTCACCCATATGTGAGGACTGATTTCCTGCTTGTTCCTGGAAAAATGCTGAACAAAGAGGATAGTGCTGATCCTTCCGGAATGCCTTGGGTTAGTGTGAATGGTGAAGATTTAATGTTCACTATTTTGAAATGCTGCTGATGTTGTGTTTGATAGGAGTGACACCATTCTAATGCAGATCCCTGAACTTCAACTTCTTGTGAGTAGTAGATTGTGTGATACTGAATTGAATGCAGCTTTAATATCAAGGAATATTAAGATAAAGCATACTCACTCACCTGTAACAGGTGTTCTCCGGGAACAGCAAGAATCAGTCCTCACACATATGGGTGACAATGGCGCCGACAGAGCCCGCGTGGAGCATTTCCCCAGCTTTCAAAGAAAGCCTTTGGGAATGCTACCAAGAATGCGTGGTCCCCTTTCCACCCAAGGGTGCCATCTTGCTCAGTCGGATGACATAGCTAAGATGGCAGTCAAATAAAAAACAGAAGGACAGTAACTCCAAGGGGAGGAGGAAGGGTTGTGAGGACTGATTCTGGCTGTTCCCGGAGAACACCTGTTACAGGAGAGTAACTATGCTTTCTCTAGGAACAAGCAGGAAGTCAGTCCTCGCATATGGTACTCCCTAGCTCCAGACTGCTGAGGACCAAACCACAACAGTACCAACGGCGGCTGGTCGGGTGTCCGTGAGTTGCAGAAGGCGAGTCCCCGCTGAGAGACTTTACAAGACCCTAGTATTCAGCAATAATATCACTCCGGTAGCCTGAACATAGAAGGGTCGGAGGGCAGGAGTTGCCTACACTCCAAGAAGATTACGCAGCACTGCCTGGCCAAAAGTGCTGTTCCTGCAGGATTCGCTTTCCAGGCAGTAGTGCGCTGCAAACATGTGAATGGATGAACAAGTGGCGGCTCTGCAAATTTTTCTCACCGGCACAGAACAGAGGTGGGTCACCAATGTGGCCATCGCCCTCACACAATGCGCTGTGATCCGGTGCTCCAGGGAGAGGCCCGCCCGCTCATAAGCGAAGGCGATGCAGTCCGTCACTCAAGAGGATAAGGTATGCTTGGTTATAGAGAGCCCCAGTCTACTGGGGTCATAGAACACGAAAAGCTGAGGTGCTTTGAAGTGGCCGTGGGTCTGCTGCAGATAGGACAGTGCCCATTTACAGTCCAGTGTGTGGAGTAGAAGCTCCTCCCTGCCAGCACGAGGCCACGGGTAGAAGGCGGGGAGCACCACCTCCTGGATGAGGTAAAATGGGGATACTACCTTCAGGAGGAAATTAGGGTGAGTGCAGAGAACTACCCTGTTTTTGAAGAACCTGGTATACTGGGGATCCGCCACCAGCACTCGAAGCTCACTGACTGCAAGCTGAAGTCAGGGCCACCAAGAAGGCCACCTTCCAAGATAAATATCTGAGGTGGCAGGTGGCTAGAGGCTCGAACGGTGGCCTAGAGAGCTGGGAGAGCACCATGTTAAGGTCCAACTCTGCCACCAGAGGGCGGACAGTGGGGCTTGAAAAACAGAAGGCCCCATAGGAACCGAGAGACCAGGGGCTGGCTGGATAAGGGCTTCCCCCTACTGGGTGGTGGTGAGCGGCTATGGCGCTCAGATGCACCTGGAATGAATTAGATTTCAGCCCTGTGCATGACAGATGTACCTATTCTCCTTCCTATCTGCGCACCACAGGGCGAACCTGCACCACTTAAAGGTGTAAGCCCTCCTCGTGGACGGCTTCCTGGAGTCTAGCAGGATCTCCTCAACCTCTTGTGGCAGGATGAGCGGGGCCAAGGCTACCTTCTCAGCAGCCAGGCCGTTAGAGTCAATGACCCCACACTGGGGTGCAGAAGGGAGCCCTCCTCCTAAGTCAGGAAGTCCGTGGCTTGACCAAGGGATACTGGGAGTATCGCCGCCAGCGAGAGCAGTAGTGGGAACCAGGGTTGCCTGGGCCACCTGGGGGCGATCAGCATCACAGATAGCCTCTGAATTTTGAACAGAGTCTTGGTGACCAGGGGTGTCAGTGGGAATGCATACAGCAGTCCCTCAGACCATGAGATTAGGAATGCGTCTGTTGCTACCCTCCATGGGTGCGGCTGCCTGGAGCAGAAGTGATCCACAAATCCAAGATCGCTCATATGGCAGACAAAGTCTTAGGTTTCATTAATACCAAAATATCTTCTTTTAGTTTTACAAAAAGAATGTCAGGTCCAGTAGACCGGGGAAAGAGAAGGCGATCGCTCAACCCCCCGAAGTACACTGTTCCCTTTTTAATTTTTTTTAAAACGCCCAATGTGTCTATAATGCAACGATATTGAAAATTTCTTTGAAAGATTCCACTTAACTTAGCACAGCTGTCGAAATCCTTGCAGTATGTCCGATGCACAACACGCGTGTTTCGGACCACACCAGCCCTGTATCAAGTGCAACTGCTGTACGGTAAGGCAAACGCCAAAAAAACGCAGGATTCTTATACTATGCCCGCCCAAGAAGGAGTGGCCCAAATAAATGACATCACATAGTGGGAGGAACCAGGGACTCCAGGTGATGTGAGAAAAGCAATGTAAAAAGAAAATGCTGACATTGCAAAACCCCAAACGTCAAGAAATTCACACACCTGCCCACATCAAAATCATTCCTCTTATCATAGAAATGAGGCCAAACATATATGACCGCACTTCAAAACAAACTCCTCCATTCATGTTCAATATTTAAAACCCCGGGATGAAAAGTCCACAAGTGAAAGATCCACTGCTGCTCAAGCCATTGTAATCTATAAGTTCTATTGCCTCCTCGTAGATCAGCAGGGACCATATCTATCACCCGCCACGGAAACTCGGCAAAAGTGTGTCCACGAGATATACAATGCTCAACCAACAGAGCTGTCAAGGTGGCTGTTCTGATCCATGAAGAATGCTCACATAAATGAACCTTAACTGGACGTGTGTTACACCCAATATGGAGCAGAAGTGAGCCAGCTGCACATTGTCTGGAGAGGCGAAGAGGTCCATCTCAGGCCAGCCCCAAAAACGGAAGAGCTTCTTTACCACTGCAGAGTCGAGACGCCACTCATGGGGCCGCAGGTAGTTCGCTCATATGGCAGACAAAGTCCTGAGTCTGTCTGCCAGGTAATTGTCCTGGCCCAGGAGGTAGACTGTTCACAGAAGCATGCTATTGTGCACTGCAAAGCAGAGGAGGGCTACAGTCTCCTGGCAGAGGGAGTACAAGCCCATGCCCTCCTGCTTGTTTATACAGAACATTGCAACCTAGCTGTTCTTCTGGACCAGCACAGGTCTGTTCCACAAGAGGGAGCAGAATGCACATAGGGCGAGGGCTACCGCCCAGAGTTCCAGGAGGTTGATCTGTAACAGAGACTCCTCCCTGGACCAGCAAACTCCTCAGTGAGCTCCCCAGCCCTGGAGAGAGGCATCTGTGGTCAGGGTACTCTGCAGTAGGAGCACCTGGAAGAACATTTCTGCCCGAAAGAGGCCCAGGTTCTGCCACCAGTCGAGGGATCTCGCCAACTGGTGGGAGACCCTGACCCTGTCCAGGAGTTGGCCCATGCCTTGGGTCCACTGAGAATGCAGGTACCACTGGCCTGTCCACATGTGCAGGCGGGCTAGGGGTGTGACATGGACCGTTTCCCAGCAGGAGGAGGAGAAGGCGAGCAGATACAGTTTTGCAGTGTTGGACCTCCCCTGCCAGCTGTTTGAGGAGTTCTGCCCTGTCTTGAGGGAGGAGGGCTCTGGCCCGCACCGCGTCCAGCTAGCTGAGCACTGATGAACTCTAGATCTTGCACCGGAAAGAGATGTGATTTGGGGTAGCCGATGATGAACCCCAGATGCTACAGGAGGAGGATGGTACGATCTGTGCCCTGACTCACTTCTGTGGCTGTGCTGCTTCTGATGACCAGTTTCCAAGTAGGGGAAGACGAACACCCCTTGTAGGCGTAGATGGATGGCTACCACTGCTAGGCACTTTGTGAACACTCTTGGCGAGGAGGCCAGGCCGAAGGGACGTACCCTGTATTGGTAATGGTCTCCCCCTACCATGAATCTCAGGTATTGCCGGTGAGATGGGTAGACCAGAATGTGAGTGTAGGCATCCTTTAGGTCCAAGGAGCAAAGCTAGTCTCCCTGATGGGAGGTAAGGCAGCAGTGTCAAAAGGGAGAGCATTTTGAACTTCTCTCTCACCAGGAACTTGTTCAGGTCTTGGAGGTCCAGGATGAGCCGGAGATCTCCTGTTCTTTTGGGGACAAGAAACTACCTTGAGTAGAAGCCCTTGCCCCAGAGATGCTGGGGAACAGGCTCTACTGCTCTGTCCCTTAGTAGACCTGCTAGCTCTGAGAGCAAGAGGGCCTGTTGAAGGAGAGGTCACACTGGCTCTCTTTGAAAATGCTCCAGAGGTGGCAGCTGGAAGCAGAGGTGGTAACCCTCCTTCACCACCCAGAGTGCCCACTGGTCCGAGGTGACCTCTGGCCACTTGTGGGCTGGTAAGGGTCTCCTAGTGGGAGTCAAAAGCTTCCACTAGTTTGAGCCAGAGCTGGTGTCTGCAGTTTGGGGGCCTTTGGCTTCCTGGGTCCGTGTCCCTGGCGCTGCTGGCTTGGGAAGGCTTGGTAGTGGTGACTTTGATGGAAGGGGCCCTTCTTCCTTGAGAAAGTTGGCCTTTTTCCCAAGGTTTTTTATGGGAAAGGGTAGAGATCTTCTTTGACAGCCTCTTTCTGGTCACCACCTCGGCTTCAATCTCGGCCGCCTTGTCAGCCATTGGTTTCCCAAATATATTTTCCCCAATGCAGGGGACATCCAGCAGCTTTTCCTGGACCCATTGCTCAAGGTCCGAGGTTAGCAGCCAGGCCTGGTGCCAAGCACTGATGCCTGTGGCTGATGCCCAGGCTGCAGCCTCAAACCCATTGTAGGTGGCCTGGGGCAGGAACTTGGAGCAATCCCGGATGGTGGCCACCAAGGTCTGGAACCATTGCAGGGGTTCCCCAGCGAGCTCTGCAGAGAAGTCAGCGAGCTCCTGGATGAGGCTCTTGAGATATGCTACATCCCTATGTAGAGCTCATAGGTTTATATTTGGTAGCCCAGCATGGAACCCTGGAAACACGCCTAGGGCATCAAGAGCTCTGGCCTCTCTACCCGGGGGTACAAAAGAATAAGTTATGGCTCTTGAGCTTTTGCATCGAGGACTCCACCACCATGGAATTGTGGGAGAATTGGGCCTTCTGGAAGCCTGGATGCCTCTAGACGTGGTAGATGGCATCGAGGCGTCGGCTGACCACCGGCATCGATGCCGGGGTCTCCCACATCTGTAGGAGCAGCCATTCGAGGATGGGTTGCACTGGCACCGATAGAGCCACCTTTGGCGGAGACTCGTACTGGAGGCTCTCCAGTTCTTCAGTGTGCGAGTCCTCCTCAGACTCGATGGGGACCAAGAGGGCTCAGGCCATGTCCCTGACAAAGTCGTGGCATGCCACGTCCTCGGGTGGGGAATGGCGTCAGAGTTCTGGAGGAGAAGGCTCCAAGGGGATGTCTCGGTGTCGAGAGGTCTCAGAGGAGGCCTCGACGTCGGTCTTCCAGTCTGACTCCGAGGGCGTCAAGGAGTCCGAGGCTCAGAGCTCCCACACTGTGAGGCCTGCATCGGGGAACCGGGATCCCCTGACCGGTCTCGGGTCAGACTCCCAGAAACCAGCTGGGGAGGACCAGACACCCAAGGATTGGGACCGGGACCTTGATCAGTGCTGAGGGCTAGCCTGGGGAACGCCACCACAGTCAGGGGCCCAGTTGTCAGGGCAGATGATTTGGATGAACCTGACATCAACGCTTGCTGCATGGTCAGGATGGCAGAGATACTGTGTTCCAGGACCACCATTTTGGCCTTGATGCCAGAAGGTTCTGCAGTTTTTGGCATGGGCACTGAGGGTTTCAGGCCCAGGCACAAGCCCGGTCCCGGCGCTTTGGCAAGCGCATCCTTGACAAGAACCATAGCCTCGGGGAGCCTTGCGCAGTCACCGCCGGCCGAGGACTCCTTCCTAGAGACCTTAAGGAGGTGCTGCTCGGAGTTACCAGAGTCTCATCGTGGGACCTTACTGGGTTTTCCTGGTGGAACCTCGACTGGCTTTGTGGATTTTTTCTTTTTCTTGCCAGGATCCGGCATCTTTCTGGAAGAGCTACTGCCGTGGGACTCTGAAGAAGCCCAGGCCTCATGGGAGGTGCTCAGCTTTGGGCTCAGAGTCAGGGAAACTGGGGCTGAGCCAGACCACGGGAATATCTTCTCCTGAAACTCTGACCTTTTCTTATTGGTCCGAGAGGTCATGGCCTGACACAGGTTGCAGGAGGTACTGTCGTGGTCTGGGCTGAGGCAGTGCAAGCAACAGTCATGTGTACCTGTGACAGACATAATTGACTGCAACGATTACACTTTTTAAAGCCACCAGGAGTGGATCACACCCAGATGGGGTCGATGACCCCCGGGTGAAAAAGGGCGTGAACACTGGTCGAGGCAAGCCTCGATGAAAAAAGAAAAAAGGGAGCCAAGAACAGTGCCAGGGATGGGGAAGGGGAAGGGGACGGGGACGGTGCCAGTTTGAGGCGGGAAGAGGAACCGGTACGCAAAGCGGGAAAAACTCAATTAAGAGGATAATTTTTAAGGAACCTTTCCAGGGAAACAGGACATACGTCCATTGGGCTCTGTGGAAAAAAGGAGACTGAGCAAGATGGCACCCTTGGGCGGGAAGGGGACCACACATGCGTGGTAGCATTCCCAAAGGCTTTCTTTGAAAACTGGGGAAATACTCTGCGCGGGCGCCATCAGCACAGACGTCACCCATATATGAGGACTGACTTTCTGCTTATTCCTGGAGAATCCTTGTCGCAGGTTCTGAATGCCTTTTGTGATGTGGTCAAAAAGGGAAGTGATAAGTGTTTCTATGCTGTGCTACGGTCTGAAGTCGTGTTGTCTAATGGATTGTTTGTGTTGATGTACTCGTGCAGTTGTAATTTAACTACTTTTTCAATTATTTTAGCTAGAAATGGTAGTCTGGTAATGGGTCTGTAAGAAGCTGGGTCGTTCGTATCTAGTTTTGGATTCTTTAGAATTGGTCTTATCAAGCCGTTCTTGAGGCAGGTTGGTAGGTAGGTTTGCTCGAAGGAAAGAGTGGTTACGCACCTGTAACAGGTGTTCTCCAGGAGCAGCAGGAATCAGTCCTCACATATGGGTGATGTCGGCGTCGATGGAGCCCCCATGCGGAGCATTTCCCCAGCTTTCAAAGAAAGCCTTTGGGAATGCAGGCACGCATGCGCGGTCCCCTTCCTGCCCAAAGGTGCCATCTTGCTCAGTCTAATGACATAGCTAAAAGACAGCACAAAAAGAAAATGAACTATATACAACTCCAAGGGGAGGAGGGAGGGTTGTGAGGACTGATTCCTGCTGCTCCTGGAGAACACCTGTTACAGGTGAGTAACCACTCTTTCTCCAGGACCAAGCAGGAAGTCAGTCCTCACATATGGGTGACTCCCTAGCTCTGGGCTACCAGGAACCCAGGCTGAAAAATAGAGCTCCCTCTAGAGCCCCAGCAACAGTGAGAGAATCTCCTCTAGAACCATACTTGAACGGTAGCCCAACACCAGGGCCGGAGGGTAGGTGTTGCCTAAACCTCAAAGAGATTACAGAGTACCGCTTGCCCGAAAGCACTGTCCCTACGGGACTCCCTCTCAAGGCAGTAGTGGTCCGCAAAAGTCTGGCTTGAAGACCAAGTAGTGGCCCAGCGGATGTCTACCAACGGAACAGAATGGAAGTGAGCTACTGATGCGGCCTTCGCCCTGACCCGGTGGGCCATGACTCGACCCTCCAGGGAGAGGCCGGCTGCCCTGTACGCCCAGGCGATACAGTCTGTCACCCAGATGGACAACGTACACTTAATGACAGGCAACCCCAATTTATTAGGGTCAAAGGAAATGAAGAGCTGAGAAGCCCTTCTATGCCCCTGCGTACGTTCTAGATAAAAGGACAGCGCCCTTCTACAATCCAGGGTATGCAAGACAGTTTCTGCCCTACTGGCGTGCGGCCTGGGAAAGAACGTCGGAAGTACCACCTCCTGGTTGAGGTGGAAGGAGGACACTACCTTGGGAAGGAACTTAGGATGAGTCCTCAAGACTACCCTGTTCTTATAGAACCTGATATACGGCCTATCCGAGACCAGGGCCTGAAGTTCACTCACACGCTTGGCCAAGGTGCGTGCCACAAGGAACAACACCTTCCAGGAGAGTTAATGTAAATGGCAGGTTGCCATTGGCTCAAAAGGTGGGCGAGTCAGCTGCTGCAAGACCACATTGAGATCCCACTCAGTGGCCAGTGGACGAATAGGAGGCTTAAGCAGAAGCAGGCCTCTGAGAAAACGAGACACCAGAGGGTGACCCGAGAGGGATTGTCCATCCACCGGCGAGTGGTGAGCTGAGAGGGCACTGAGGTGAACCCGGACAGAGTTGGACTGAAGTCCCAGGTTGGAAAGGTGGAGCAGGTATTGCAGCACCACCTGGACCGAGCAGGAGAAGGGGTCCTCTTGCTGTTGAGAACACCAAGTAGAGAACCTACGCCACTTCAGAGCATAGGCCTTCCTAGTGGAATGCTTCCTGGAGGCCAACACCACCTCTTCAACCTCCCTTGATAGGAGCAAGGGAGCAAGGACTAGCCTTTCAGCAGCCAGGCCATCAAATTGAGGGATTTGAGGTTGGGATGCAAAAGGGACCCTTGATCCTGAGTCAGAAGGTTGGGTTGCAACCCCAGAGGAAGTGGAGTATCCACGGCCAACTGCAGAAGAAGAGGGAACCACGGCTGCCTGGGCCACCTGGGGGCTATCAGGATCACCGTGGCTTGGTCCTGCTGGATTTTGAATAGAGTCCGGGCCACCAGAGGTGTGGAAGGAAAAGCATACAGCAGGCTCTCTGACCAGGGGATCAGGAATGCATCTGGCACTGTTCTCGAGGGATGCAGTTGCCTGGAACAGAACCTGGGTAGTTGCCTGTTCAGCAGACTGGCAAAAAGATCCATGGTCGGAAGTCCCCACTTCAGAAAGATCTATTGAACCACCAGAGAATCCAACTGCCACTCGTGAGGCTGCAGGAGTCTGCTTAGCCTGTCCGCCAGGTTGTTTTCCTGGCCTGGGAGGTAGACCGCCCTGAGGGTCATGCCCTGATTGACAGCCCAGGAGCAGAGAGCTTGTGTTTCCATGCACAGAAGTCTGGATCCTGTGCCTCCCTGCTTGTTGACGTAGAACATAGCCACCTGGTTGTCTGTCTGAACCAGGACAGACTGGTGAGACAGGATCTGAGATAAAGTCCTTATGGCTAGTCGAATGGCCCGCAATTCCAACAGGTTGATCTGCTGGGCGGCCTCCCACGGAGACCACAGGCCCCTTGGCAGTGTGCTCCCCCAGCCCTGCAGGGAAGCATCGGTTGTCAGTACCTGAGTGTGTGGGGAGGCCTGGAAAGGAAGACCCCTGACCAGATTTGGGAGATGCCTCCACCAGCGTAAGGAGTCCACCAAGAGTTTGGACACCCTTATTCTGTCTGACAATTTCCCTGTGGCCTGCAGCCACTGTGCCTTGAGGTGCCACTGAGCCGGCCTCATGTGCAGCCGGGCATGTGGTGTGACATGCACTGTGGAAGCCATGTGACCTAAGAGCCGGAGGAAGTGTCTGGCCGAGACCAGAGAGTTCGCCTGAAACTGGCCGGCCAACTTTATCAGCCTGTGAGCTCTGTCCACAGGCAAATAGGCCTTTGCATGGATGGTATCCAATCTTGCCCCTATGAACTCCACGTCCTGTGAGGGGACTAAAGTGGACTTGGGGAAGTTTATGATGAACCCCAGGTGCTGAAGCAGTGATATGGTTCTGAAGGTGGCTTGCCGGGCCTCTTGTGGAGACTGGCCCCTGATAAGCCAGTCGTCCAGGTAAGGGAACACAAAGATCCCCTGGTTCCTGAGGTAGGCTGCAACCACCACCAGGCATTTTGTAAAAACCCTGGGGGCGGAGGTGAGGCCGAAAGGAAGCACTCTGTACTGGAAGTGCTTTCCTCCCACCACAAATCTGAGGAATTGTATGTGACTTGGATGGATGAGGATGCGAGTATAAGCATCCTTCAGGTCTAAGGAGCATAGCCAATCTCCCTGCTGGAGGTAGGGCAGTAAGATTCCAAGGGTAAGCATCTTGAACTTTTCCCTCTCCAGAAACTTGTTCAGATTTCTCAGGTCGAGGATGGATCTGAGGCCTCCTGTTCTTTTTGGTACAAGGAAGTACCTTGAGTAGAAGCCTTGCCCTTCCAGGTGGTGAGGCACCAGTTCCACCGCCTGGTCCCTTAGTAGACCTTCCAGCTCCTGAAGGAGTAAGTTTCTGTGCAGAGGGGGTCTTGGAGGCTCCCCTGGAAAGTAGGAGGGGGGTATCTGGGTGAAGTGGAGCAGATAGCCCCTTTCGATGATGCTTAGCACTCAAGTATCCCCTGTGATGGCTGGCCACCTGTCTGCGTACAGGGTCAGCCGACCTCCTGTGCCCTGGAGAGGAGGAGAGGCTATGCTGGCATAATCAAAAAACCCCTCCCTGCTGAGCAGGAGTAGGAGGCTTGGGGACCTTCTGCCTATGGGGCCCATGACCCTGCCCCTTGGCCTGCTGGCCCTGGTGGGGAGCTGCAGAGGCCTGGTAGTGAGGGTAGGTTTTGTAGGCAGCGGTCTTCTTCGGGTAAAAGGTCTTTTTCCCTGAGCCCTTCTTCTTCTGAGAAGGGGCAGAGGTTTTTCTGGACAGCTTCGTCCGAGTAAGAGTCTCGGTCTCGGGTTCTGCAACCTTTTCTGCCATGGGCTTGCCAAAGAGGTTTTCACCTCGGTAAGGGACATCGTCCTGTACCCATGGCTCGAGGTCCGAGGATTGTAGCCAGGCCTGGCGGCGTGCACCGATGCCGGCCCCTGCTTCCCGGGCCGAAGCCTCAAATCCATCGTAGGCTGCTCGAGATATAAACTTTGAGCACTCACGAATACCAAAAGACAAGGCCTTGAACCTCTGCAAAGGTTCCTTGGAGAGACCAGTAGAGAACCCGCAATTTCCTTTGCCAGGTCTCGAAGGTACATGCCCATGTACAGCTGGTAGGTCTGGACACGGCAAGCAAGCATAGAGCCCTGGAAGCACTTTCTACCAAGGGCATCCAGGTTTCAGGCCTCCCTACCGGGAGGCACCGAGGAGTGCATCTTCTGACTCTTCAGGCGATGCATGGCCAATTCCACAACCATGGAGTGGTGCGGTAGCTGTGCCTTTTGAAACCCGGGGCTCTTGCGGACTCGATAGATGGAATCAACCCGCTTGCTTAGAACCGGTATCGAGGCTGGCGCCTCCCACATGCGGAAGAGCAACCGCTCCAGCATCGGAGGAACCGGGACAGTAAAGGCCTCCTTGGGAGGAGAGTCATACTGCAGAGCCTCAAGCTCTTCAGCTTGAGGCTCCTCCTCGGGGTCCGCAGGGAATGCCAATGCTTTGGCCATGTCCCTTACGAAATCCGAGAACCTGGTATCCTCCGGGGGGGACCTTGTCCGAGGCTCAGATCCCGGTGAGTCCAAAGGACGCACCGAGTCCGGAAGGTGTCGGGGACTCCTCCTCCTCCGTTTCCCACGCCGATTCCTTCGAGCAGCTCCGAGTGGGCAGGCACTGACGCCATCCGCCCCAACGCCGAGGGAACTGGCGTTGACGACCTCGGTCCCGAACGGGAGGCCGAGGGCGACCTTGGACGAGGATCGACTCGAGATCGCATGGTCTTGAGGATCGGCTCGGCCTCCAGTGTTGACTTGGACGTCGATGTCCCGGTGGTCGGGGCAGATGCGCCACTGAGACCGGCGATCAGCACCCGCTGCTGCTCCATGAAGGCAGTCTGCTCTCCAAGGCCGTCAACCTGAATCCGAGCTCAGGAGATCTAGCAGCCTCTGACTCGGGCCCCGACGGCGTCAGGCTCGACGTCGGCTCCCCCGGAGGAGAGTCCACGAGGACTACAGTACTCATGTAACTCGGGGCCTCCGACTCTACACGAGGATGCTTTGCAGGCCTCTCCGACTCCGAAGACCCGGGACGGCGATTGGGGCTATGCGACCTGGCCCTCGAGGAGCCAACAGCGTCCACCGATGCCGCCCTTGCGGGTTTCTTCTTCCTTTGGTGATCCCTCGAGAGGGACTCCCTTTCAGAGGAGCCCTGACGATGCTCGGGGTCAGACTCCCGAGACGTCGAGGCCTCTGACGAAGTCCGGACCCGTCCAGAGGCAGATTCGGAGAAGATCCTCTCACGCTGGTGCTAACGGCTCCGTAATGCCTTGGAGGAGATTTTGCCACAGGGGCTACAGACCGTAGAATCATGGTCTGGCCCCAGGCACCGGAGGCAGCAGTCGTGTGTGTCGGTGAGAGACATCAGTTTCTTACAATGATCACACTTCTTAAAGCCACAGGCAGCCATCGGGGGAAAAAGGGCCCCTGCAAGATCAAAAAATTGGGTTGCCAGGGAAAATAAAAAAGGTGCGAACGCAGTCTCTAAGGACAAATAAACGAAAAAGGAGATCCGGGCTCAGCACCGGTGTACCGAGTCCAGGGGTGGGAAAGAACCAATGTCGAACCGAAGAAGAAACTCGACCCAATGCAGAAAAAATCAACTTTTTTCATGGATGACAAGGACAGGCGTCCGTAGGGCTCCGCGGAAAAAAGAAGACTGAGCAAGATGGCACCTTTGGGCGGGAAGGGGACTGCACATGCGTGCCTGCATTCCCAAAGGCTTTCTTTGAAAGCTGGGGAAATGCTCCGCATGGGGGCTCCGTCGACGCTGACGTCACCCATATGTGAGGACTGACTTCCTGCTTGGTCCTAGAGAATATAGTGTTATCCTTTTTAGAAGTGGAGCTATGTTGGATCGGGTAAGCTTTATCCAGCTTACTGGGCATGGATCCATTGGTGAGGTTGCTGTATTAACTGACTTTATGATAGTTTCTAGACTTTCTAAGCATGGTGTCAGGAGTTCTTTGAGACAGCCATTTTGCGCTTAAAGAAGCTGCGGTGAAGCTGTATTAGTGTGCTTTGTTTGGAATTTGGATTGGAAGAAGTTTGCCAGAATTTGTGGGTTAGGAGTGTTACTTGTTTTGTTATTGTTGTCATGTTTTAATAGAGATTTTACAGTCTCAAATAAAGAGTAGTTACTCACCTGTAACAGGTGTTTTCCAGGAGCAGCAGGAATCAGTCCTCACATATGGGTGACGTTGGCGCCGACGGAGCCCTCGTGCGGAGCATTTCCCCAGCTTTCATAGAAAGCTTTTGGGAATGCAGCGCGCATGCGCGGTCCCCTTCCCGCCCAGGGGTGCCATCTTGCTCAGTCTGATGACATAGCTAAAAGACAGCAAAAATAGCAAAAATAAATCATATGACTGCAACTCCAAGGGGAGGAGGGAGGGTTGTGAGGACTGATTCCTGCTGCTCCTGGAGAACACCTGTTACAGGTGAGTAACTACTCTTTCTCCAGGACCAAGCAGGAAGTCAGTCCTCACACATGGAACTCCCTAGCTTAGGGCTATCAGAGGCCCCAAACTGAAAAATGAGCACCCTCTAGAGCCTCAGCATGCAAGAACAGAATCTTCTCTGATAACGCCACCGACAGGTAGCCCAACACCAGGGCCGGAGGGTAGGAGTTGCCTAGACCCCAAAGAGATTACAGAGTACCGCTTGCCCGAAAGCACTGTCCCTGCGGGACTCCCTCTCAAGGCAGTAGTGGGCCGCAAAAGTCTGGCTTGAAGACCAAGTAGCGGCCCGGCAGATGACCGCCAACGGAACGGAGCAGAGATGAGCCACTGACGCCTTCACCCTGACATGGTGAGCCATAACCCGACCCTGCAACGAGAGGCCGGGTGCCCTGTAAGCCCAGGCGATGCAGTCAGCTACCCATATGGACAAAGTACGCTTGGAGACAGCCAACCCCAACTTATTGGGGTCATAAGAAACGAAGAGCTGAACCGCCCTCTGGTGCTCCCACGTACGGTCAAGGTAGAAGGACAACGCCCTCCTACAGTCCAGGGTATGCAAGACCATCTCAGCTCGGCTAGCATGAGGCCTGGGAAAGAAAGTTGGAAGAACCACCTCCTGATTGAGGTGGAAGGAGGAGACAACCTTTGGAAGGAACATAGGGTGAGTCCGTAAGACTACTCTGTTCCTATAGAACCTAGTATAAGGTGCTTCTGAGACTAGGCCCTGAAGCTCACTCACTCGCCTAGCTGAGGTAAGGGCTACCAGAAAGAGCATTTTCCAGGACAGAAAACGCAGAGGGCAAGTAGCCATAGGTTCAAATGGTGGGCAAGTAAGCCGTTGCAAGACCACATTTAAATCCCATTCAGGGGTAGGTGGACGCACTGGAGGCTCAAGCAAAAGCAGGCCTTTGAGGAAGCGGGCCACCAAAGGATGACTGGAGAGAGACTGACCCTCCACCTGTGAGTGGTGTGCTGAAAGAGCACTAAGATGAACTCTAACAGAATTGGACTTAAGGCCTAGGTTGGACAGGTGAGGCAAATACTACAGCACCACCGGTACCAGGCATGAGAAGGGATTCTCGTTGTGTTGAGTACACCAGGTAGAAAATCTACGCCACTTAAGGGCATAAGACTTTCTGGTGGATTGCCTCCTAGAGGCCAAGACTATGTCCTCCACTTCCCTAGGCAGTAATAAAGGCACTAGGACTAGCCTTTCAGCAGCCAGGCCATCAAATTGAGGGACTGGAGATTGGGGTGCAAGAGAGATCCCTGCTCCTGAGACAGGAGATCGGGTTGCATCCCCAGAGGAAGAGGAGTGTCCACCGCCAGTTGCAACAGTAGGGGGAACCCGCAGGTGCTCCTTGTGGTCTTGGGCAAGCCACTTAACCCTCCATTGCCCATGTTCCCTGTAAGTATTAGTGTATGTGTCTCATATCCCCTCATGTTAAATGTATCCCCCAACCGCTTTGACCCGGTGAAAAGCGGGATATAAATGCAGCTAAATAAATAAATAAATAAAACCAGGGTTGCCTTGGCCACCTGGGGGCCACCAGAATCACTGAGGCCTTGTCCCGGATCACCTTGAATAGGGTCTTGGACACTAGAGGCGTGGGAGGAAACGCATATAGTAGGCCTGCAGACCATGGAATGAGAAACGCATCCGCTGCTACTCTGAGAGGATGTGGTTGTCTGGAACAGAACCTGGGTAGTTGACGGTTCAGAGGACTGGCAAAGAGATCTATGGTTGGAAGACCCCATCTCAGGAAGACCTGTTGAACCACTAAAGGGTTCAACTGCCATTTGTGCTCCTGCTCAATCTGTCCGCCAGGTAATTCTCCTGACCTGGAAGGTAGACTGCTTTGAGAAGAATGCCATGATGGACTGCCCAGGAGCACAGTTTCCGTGCTTCCTGACAGAGGAGGCGGGACCCTGTGCCCCTTGTTTGTTCACATAGAACATAGCTACTTGATTGTCCGTCTGAACCAAGACGGACTGGTGAGAGAGGAGATGGGAGAAAGTTCTCAGGGCTAAGCGGATAGCTCTCAGTTCTAAGAGATTGATCTGCTGTGCGGCCTCCCAAGGGGTCCACAGGCCTTGAGTACAGGCCCCTTGGCAATGTGCACCCCAACCTTGAAGAGAAACATCGGTTGTCAGCACCTGAGAGTGTGGAGGTGCCTGGAAAGGCACCCCTTGCACTAGATTCGGAAGATGAAGCCACCATTGCAGAGAAGACTGTAGGAGGCAGGGCACCCTCACTTTGTCCGTGAGGCTTCCTGTGGCCTGGTGCCACTGAGTCCAGAGGCCCCATTGAGCTGGCCTCATGTGTAGACGGGCGTTTGGAGTCACATGGACCGTGGATGCCATGTGGCCTAAGAGCCGCAGGAATTGTCTGGCAGAGACCAGAGAATTGCTGTGGAATAGCCTGGCTAGATCCATCAATCTGTGGGCCCTGTCCACTGGTAGAAAGGCCTTTGCCTGAAAGGTGTCCAGTCGAGCTCCTATGAACTCCATGTTCTGGGAGGGTTGCAAACTGGACTTTGCGAAGTTTATGACAAACCCCAGGTGCTGAAGCAGAGCGACAGTGCAAAGGGTGGCTTGATTGGCCTCTTGCGGGGATTGAGCCCTGATGAGCCAATCTTCCAGATATGGAAAGACAAAGAGGCCTTGAACCCTGAGGTAGGCCGCTACCACCACCAGGCACTTGGTGAATACCCTGGGGGGGCGGATGTAAGGCCAAAAGGCAGTACTCTGTACTGATAATGGTTGCCTCCCACTACAAATCTGAGATATTGTCTGTGGTCTGGATGAATAAGGATGTGAGTATAAGCATCCTTTAGATCTAAGGAGCATAGCCAATCTCCCTGCTGGAGGTAGGGCAGCAGGATTCCAAGGGTAAGCATCTTGAACTTTTTTCTCTCCAGGAACTTGTTCAGGTTTCGCAAGTCTAGGATGGGTCTGAGGCCTCCTGTTTTCTTTGGTACCAGAAAGTACCTGGAATGGAAGCAGTGACCTCTCAGGTGGTGGGGTACCGGTTCCACTGCCTGTTCCTTTAAAAGACCTGCCAACTCCTGCAGGAGTAAGTCCCTGTGCAGAGGGAGTCTGGGAGGCTCCCATGGAAAATAGGAGGGGGGTACCTGGTGGAAGTGGGGGAGATAGCCCTTCTGGACTATACTTAGAACCCA
This sequence comes from Ichthyophis bannanicus, assembly GCA_033557465.1. Lineage (NCBI taxonomy): Eukaryota > Metazoa > Chordata > Amphibia > Gymnophiona > Ichthyophiidae > Ichthyophis > Ichthyophis bannanicus. The sequence continues at coordinate 66,983,932 of CM066035.1, forward strand.
GGTATTATTTATTTATTTATTTATTTATTTATTACAATTTCTTATATACCGCACTATTGTCAGCGCGGTTTACATACAACAAAATGACCATAACAAACTGTTTGGCTTCACATAGAACAGGAGAAAACAACTTGGATAACATGCTTATGCTTTACATAGAAGAGGAGTAATAACTTGGATAACATGCTTATGCTTTACATAGAACAGGAGTAATAACTTGGATAAACGGGGAATGCAAACTAAACTACTTACATATGTACAATGAGATCGAGTATTGGGAATTCAGTGTGAACATGTGTACAATAGAGTTGATATATTAACTTGAGGGGGTAAGGGAGAGGCACTTATGTAGGGGTAGGGTTAATCTGGTAGTATTGAGTAAATAAATGGGATTTGAGAGCCTTTCTGAATTGTGATAGGTCAGTAATCGCACGGATGCCTGGTGGTAATGCGTTCCAACATTTTGGGGCATAGATACTGAATGCCCTGTTAGATGTTGCGGTTGTGTACTTTGTTGAAGCCTTTGGAATTACTAGCACATTTGTAGATGGGGTTCTCCTTGTTCTGATGGGAGGAGCTGGCTGGATGATGTTGGTTAATGAGGGGGAGGTGATGCCATAGATAGATTTGAAGGTGAGTAACAAAGATTTGAATGAAAGCCTTCCTTGAACGGGGAGCCAATGAAGTTGTATTAGGATAGGCGTTATATGGTCGCATCTTGCTGCTCCTACTAAGATTCTGGCTGCGGCATTCATGGCAAGTTGCAACGGATTTAGAGATGATTGAGGGAGACCTTGGAGAATAGCGTTGGCAAAGTCAAAGTGTGGCAAGATAAGTGCTTGGTATACTGTCCGGAAGTCTTCAGTGCTTAGAAGGGATTGCAGGTGTCTGAGTGATCGGATTTTGAAGTATACGGCTCTGACTATGTTGGATATATGGGTTTTCATATCTAGTCGTTGGTCGAGGGTGACCCCTAAGTACCGAATTGCTGATTTGGTTTGGAGCTCAGCTTCTTTAACTTTTATATGAGGTGGGGGGCAGAATTTCTGGTCTCTGGTGATAAATAGCACCTCAGACTTTTTGTGTTGGATCCTGAGGTTTTGTGATAGGAGCCATTCGGAGACTGTATTGAAGCATTCAATTAGTGGCGAAAGGTCCATTTTTTCTGTGGAGAATGGCATAAATAGGAGGATGTCATCAGCATAAATTAGACAGTCGACCTTGAATGATTCGATAATGTTGAAAATAGGTTGCATGTAAATATTAAATAATAGAGATGAGAGGGAGGACCCTTGGGGGACGCCTTGTGATACCCTTGGGGTATCCCTTGTGACGGCTGACCACCTGTGGGCGAACAGGGCCAGCCTGCCTCCAGTGCTGATGGGGGCCAGCTGAGGAGGAGAGGCTATGCAGCTGAGGAGGAGAGGCTATGCAAATGCAGTCAAAATCCCCCTCCCTGCTGAGCAGGAGCCGGAGCAGGAGGCTTGAAGGCCTTCTGCCTACGGGGCCCATGACCCTGCCCCTTGGCCTGCTGACCCTATTGGGGAGCTACAGAGGCCTGATAATGAGGGTACTGTTTATAGGCAGATGACTTCCTCGGGTAAAAGGTCTTTTTTCCCGAGCCCTTCTTCTTCTGAGAAGGGGCAGAAGTTTTTCTGGACAGCCTTGCCCGGGTAAGAGTCTCGGTCTCGAGTTCGGCAGCCTTGTCAGCCATGGGCTTGCCAAAGAGGTTTTCACCTCGGCAGGGGACATCGATCAACTTGTCCTGCACCCATGGCTCGAGGTCTGATGACTGTAGCCAAGCCTGACGGCGTGCACCGATGCTGGCCGCGGCTACTCGGGCCGAAGCCTCAAAGCCATCATAGGCTGCTCGAGAAATAAACTTCGAGCACTCACGAATACCCGAGGACAGAGCATTGAACCTCTGCAAAGGTTCCTCGGAGAGACCAGCAGAGAACCCGGCAATCTCCTTTGCCAGGTCTCGAAGGTAGATGCCCATGTACAGCTGGTAGGTCTGGACACGGCAAGCAAGCATAAAGCCCTGGAAGCACTTCTCACCGAGGGCATCCAGGTTCCGGGCCTCCCGGCTGGGAGGCACCAAGGAGTGCATCTTCTGACTTTTCAGACGATGCATGGCCGATTCCACAACCATGGAGTGGTGCGGTAATTGTGCCTTTTGGAACCCGGGGCTCTTGCGGACTCGATAGATGGAATCGACCCGCTTGCTTAAAACCGGCGTCGATGCCGGCGCCTCCCACATGCAGAAGAGCAACCGTTCCAGCATCAGAGGAACCGGAACAGTAAAGGCCTCCTTCGGAGGAGAGTCATACTGTAGGGCCTCAAGCTCCTCGGCTCGAGGCTCCTCCTCGGGATCTGCGGGGAATGCCAAAGCCTTGGCCATGTCCCGCACGAAGTCCGAGAACCGGGTATCCTCCGGGGGGACCTTCTCCGAGGCTCGGACTCGGGCGAGTCCGAAGGAACGCACCGAGTCCGAAAGGTGTCGGGCGACTCCTCATCCTCCGTCTCTCAGCCAGACTCCTCGGAGGAAGAATCGAGCGGCTCCGGTCGGGCAGGCATCGATGTCATCCGCCCCGACGCCGAGGGTACCGGAATCGATGTCCTCTGTCCCGAATGGGAGGCAGAGGGAGACCGTGGTTGAGGATCGACTCGAGCTCGCATGGACTCGAGGATCGGCTCGGCCTCCGGGGTCAACTTGGACGTCGATGTCCCAGTGATCAGGGCAGATGCACCGGTGAGACCAGCGATCAGTGCCCGCTGCTGTTCCATGAAGGCAGCCAAGCTGCTCTCCAAGGCCGTCAACCTGAGTCCGAGACTCAGCAGCCCCCGAGTTGGGCCCCGGCCCAATGTCGGCTCCCCTGGAGGTGAGTCCACGAGGACTACAGTACTCACGTGACCCGGAGACTCCATCTCCACACGAGGTTGTTTTGCAGGCCTCTCCGACTCCGAAGACCCGGGACGGCGCTCGGGGCTATGCGACTTGGCCCTCGAGGAGCCAAGTGTGTCCACCAATGCCGCCCTCGCGGGTTTTTTCTTCTTACGATGCTCCCGTGAGGGAGACCCCCTTTCAGAGGAGCCTCAATGCTGCTCGGGGCCGGAGTCCCGAGATGTCGAGGCCTCTGACAAGGTCCAGGCCCTACCGGACACGGAGTCAGAGAAGATTCTTTCCTTTTGGTGTTGCCGACTCCTTAACGCCTTCGAGGACATCTTCCCACACGGACCACAGATCATCGGGTCGTGATTGGGTCTGAGGCACCGGAGGCAGCAGTCATGTGTGTCGGTGAGAGACATAAGTTTCTTACACCGATCACACTTTTTAAACCCGCTGGCAGCCATCGGGGGAAAAAGGGCCCCTTCAAGGTCAAAAGACCGGGCTGCCAGTGAAAAAAGAAAAAATGGCGCGAACGCTAGTCACTAAGGACAAAAAAACGAAAGAGAGATCCGGGCTCGATACCGACGTATCGGGCCCAGGCGGGAAAGGGAACCGGCGTCGAACCGAAGAAAAACAGGTTAACGCAGAGAAAATCAACTTCTTTCTCGGGTGAAACGAATATACATCCATCGGGCTCCGCGGAAAAAAGAAGACTGAGCTAGATGGCACCCTTGGGCGGGAAGGGGACCGCGCATGCGCGCTGCATTCCCAAAGGCTTCCTATGAAAGCTGTGGAAATGCTCCGTACGGGGGCTCCGTCGGCACCGACGTCACCCATATGTGAGGACTGACTTCCTGCTTGGTCCTGGAGAATTCCTTTGATTTAATTAAGGAGCTAATGATTAGCTTTGAGTGATATTCTTTTTTGTGTTGATTGACTTTATGCCTGTAAATACTGAGGTTGAGTAGGTAGATGTGTGTCATGGTTAGTTTGTGAATGGCGCCATCTGCGCTCCAGTCTTCTGAGTTCTTTTAGTTGTGTTAGCTTGGGGTTGTACCATGTAGTGTTAGCTGCAGCCTTATTTTGTCTAGTATGTGATACTGTGGCATATTCAGTGATGATCTTGTTCCAATTCAGGATGTGGTCGTCCAAATTATTTGCATCATTGTTAAGTATTGGGGATAATGTATCCAGGAATGACGGTTTGTCAAATTGTTTGAATCAGTGTACTGTATTAGTGTTAATCTTGTGTTGCTTTGTGAGGTTTCCTGGAAGTTGGAAGGATATCAGGTGATGGTCTGACCATGGGACCTGCATGACCTGTGTCATGGTAGCAGGGTGGTTGAGGAATTGTTTAGGAGTGAAAAATCAGATCTAGTGTGTTTCCTCCAGTGTGTGTAGGACTGTTGACAATCTGTATGAATTCCAGGGATTGCATGGTTTCCGAGAAGGCTGTGGATTGTCTGGGGGGTAGTGTAGAGAGGTTGAAGTCACTTAATATAATGAGTTCTTTGTTTTGCGCTGAGTAGGAACAGGCTATTTCCAGGATGCTGGATAAGGCAGTATCTGTTGGTTTGGGTGATGTGTAAGCAAGGCATATTGCTAAGTGTTTGTTTTCTATGAGGACTAAGTCGATGCTGTATTGTCGGCACTCCCCCTTGTGGCCTGGCAGTTGCCTAGGGGTAAGAGGGCGCCCCGATCGTCCTTTGTATTAGAATTAACCCATTCGCATGTAGTTGTGTCTGGATAGATTAGAGCCAAGATCAAAGGTCGCAGGAAATTTATTTTTATTTAGGAAATAAGGTTCTACTTGACCAAATCAAATTCTTTGGTAAGTAATTTGAATATTACAAACAAAAATAATCAGGATGCTTCTCCATTCATAAACATAAGCCTTATCACACAGTCCTTGGCTGGCCTTGCTTCTGCGGCTTAGTTTAAACACATATTCACGAAAGGTAATCCTTTACAAACAGCAATCTGTTCTCCGGTCCCCAGGAGGCAGTACAGTACTTCACTGTTACTTTCACAGCTTTGCCTAGCACTAATTCCCTGGTCCACCAACAGGCTTTAAAACTCCGTACATTTCTCTCCAAGATACTTTCAAACTTTTAGCTCACTCATGGCTCCATTAATCTTGCAGCTTTATCAGACCAGCATTCATTAATTTGCCTGGCTAAAAGTTATGGGTTTTAGCAAAGAATATTCTCATTCAGAACTTCTGGGTTTTTCTCCAATTACTTTAAAACCCTTTCAGCTTCTTATTCCTCTCTGGCACAAAGGGAACATTCAAACTCCATATCAGAAACCTCACTTTCATTATAAGTGTCTCCCAGTTCCATCTCCTCTCCACTGGACTCTCTCAGAGACTTGTTCTCCACAGCGTCTGCCTGAGGAGCCTTCACATGCTGCAAACCTTTTATCAGCTGCTCCCAATTAGACTTCTCACTACGGGAGGTTGTGGGGAAGGGCAGGAAAAGGCTTCCCTATTCAAAAGCTTTTTAAGGGCTTGTAAAGGGCTCACCTTGCCAGCAGTGTGGTGTCCCCTTGTAGGCTCAGCTAGAGACGTACCTTTGCTTTCAGGTTCTTTCAGGAATACTCTACTCCTCTGCTTCCCAACAGTAGCTTGGTTAAAACCAACTTTTCCAGGCTTCACGTTAGCTGCAGGTTTCCTGTCAACTGAGCTGTGCTCCAGGCTGGAACTGTCCCTGTACTGTCTGCAGAAGGTATTTCCGCTAAACCTTCCAGTAAGGTCTCTGCCCCTCAGCTCTGTCCTCAGAGGCTCCCTTACACTGAGAATGGCCAGTCCACCAGCATTTAGAAAATATCTCTTCCTCAGAAGAGTCTTCCCCTGGGCTTTGCTCTGACCTTCTCTCCTCTCTGTTCCTGTCTCTGTTCAGCTTCCTCCGTCCCACCGACGCTGCAACAACTCCTGAGGTTGAATCTCAATCTCTGTCTGTGTCTGCTCCTTCTCTGTCTCTCCTTGAATGTGGAGCTGCGTTTCTTCCTCCGTCTCTCCTTGAACGTGGAGCTATGCCGGGGTCTCCGTTTTTCTTGTGAGTAAAACTTCCCTGCTTAAATGTTTGGGGCTGTCCTATGGCTCTTGACTCCGCCCCCAAACCTCTCCCATCACCTCCCTTGGTTTCCATGGGAACTGGGTGTGTCTTTGGCTCTACACTCCTGTGCAGGGAATCTTTGGCTTTGTTTAGAGTGTTAACCCTTGCTGTGCCCGCAGTTCTTTTGGGTTCAGGAAAAAAGGACTGTTTTTCCTCTCTTTTTCTCCACTCTAAACCTGCTTCTCCACCACAGTATATACTGACTGTTGTAGCAAAGTTGAGTTTGCTCTTTGTAGTGATGAGGTTGCCTCCTTTTCTGTGTCTGTTTCTGTAGAACAGTTTGTATCCTGATACCTTGAGCAGATTTATGAGGACAGTGTCTTCTTCATTGATCCATGTTTATGTTAGGCATAGGAGGTTTTGGCTATGGTCAATGATAATTGAGATTCTGTTTCTGATTGATCGGGCATTGATTAGAATCCCCTTTAAATCCTGTGGGGTAAGGGTGTCATGAGTAACAAGTTTTGTTGTAGTGTGCTCTTTGACTGCCACATGTTTTAGGAAGCTGTAAGTTTTATTTTTGGTCTTTTGGGAGGCAGCTCCTGGGTTGTAGTTTCTTGGGGTTTGAATGATTGGTATATGGTTTGTGTCCGGAGAGAGTGCCTCTGATAGGATTAAAGTGGTAATGAGGCATATAATGGTCAGAAGGGTAAATAGCCTTTTGGGCCTTTGGAGCATGGTAGTTTTAGGCTGAGGATTTGTAAGACTGTAATTTTGCTGTGTGAGGAGCTACTATTAAGCAGAGGTGTGTTGCTCACCTTTGTGTGAAGTCTTTGTAGGTTGTGGTTGCAGTGCTGTGCAGAGCGTGGAGAGGCTTTATCTTCAGAGTCAATACTGCATATGCACAATGAGTGTAGTAGCAGCATACCCTGGACCCCACCTAAGAGCCACACCAAAGGGCCCTTTGGCTTGGTCCTAAGGCAAGGACCCAGCCGGCAAGGGCCCACCCTAAGGGCAGTTGACTAACGTAGAGGAGGCACGTTATGATGCCTCCGATGGAGGTGGAGCTTACCGGCGGTAGTGCTTTGGCTACTATGCCTGTTGTAGGTCTTTTTTGCTGATCGGAGGGGAGCAGGAGTCCTTTGCTGCTGTGTTCTCTGGCAGCATGCTGGCCACAATCCCCGATGGTCTGGAGTTGCTGCTGGAGTGATCCCACACAGTCTGAGGGGGAAGGCACTATCGTTGGCTGGCTATGATACCTCCAGATCACCATCTCCCCTGCATGGAGGGCTATGTATGCTGCATACTTGCACCTGGGGGACTATACCAGTGCTATGGGCCCTATTTCTGTGGGCAGATGGACCCTCACCCTAACCCTTGGAGGACATGTTTTTGGCCTACTGGCTGACAGTATCTACATTTCCTGCACTGAATATAGGCTAACTTGGTTGGAGCTTTCTGATCAGTATTCCCTCCCCTGGTCCCTTGCCTACAGGATGAGGTATTCCACAGACCTGGGGAGCTGTTGTGAGCTCCTAAGGGCCTGTGGGCTTTCATATCCCTGAGAGCTGGTGTGCTCTGGCTGGGGTTGCCTATCTCTATAGAGGGTGTATATGGTTATGGCTATGGTTAAGGCACTTGATATACCGCCCTATTTTATGCTGTGCATCAGAGCAGTTTACAACTTATGCTAACAGGCACTTTTTATTCCCTCGTCCCTGAAGGGCTCACAATCTAAGCGTACCTGAGGCAATGGAGGGTTAAGTGGCTTGCCCAAGGCCACAAGGAGTAGCTGTGGGATCAGGGGTGCTTGGGGTTGCCTATCTCCATGGGGTGTGTACAGTGTCCTGCAGTATCTCCCCAGAGCTCTCCCCATGGTGAGACTGCCTCCCACCCCCAGATCACTCACTACATACCATGTTTGTGAGGCAGGAGTTTAGTTATTGCTGTCTGATATCTCTGCAGGGATTTGGTAGATTACTAATGGCCATACCAGCACACTGGTAGCTAGCAAGTGCAAGGTACATGGAGAGAGAACCTTCACAGTGCACATGTGCTGCAAGCGTGCGCTCCCTACTACCGCACTAGTGATGCACCTAGTGCAGCAATGCCCCCTGCTTGTTCCCTGGTTGCAACACCCACTCCACAATATATTCGCCTCATGCTACTCATAGCACTTCAGGAAACATGACTCAAAGCTTCAATAAATAGAGTTAAACATAAAAATGCCACTACTACTCTCCATCAACTTGGCGCTGTTGCATGCACGAATGAACGGGGCCCTGAACTGGAAATGCCGTTCCAGAACAGCAAATAAGAATTTCTAGTGCTCCTTCCAGATGGAAATGTGAAAAAGTAGGCCTATGATAGGTCTAGAGATGAAAAGAACTCCCGCTTCCTCACCATAATGATAGAAGGGTGTGCATGCAAAAGGGGAGAATTTGAAAGCACCTGTTGATCCCTTTGAGATCCAGAATGGGTCAGGAGGAGCTGCTCTCCTTTGGGGTGACAAACTAAATGGCATATTGACCCTGGCTTCTCAGTTGGGACCAGAACTACTGTTTCCAGAAGCAGCTTTCCAAAGTGTACCTTGCTGACAGTTCCGTGATATCCTGAAGTGCAGAGCAATGTCATAAAGGCATCAGAAATGAGAAAGATGAACTCCAGGCCATAGCAAATAATTCTAAACGACTGCCTGCTGGATTTACTTCAAATGGGACTTACTGTTCTTCATTATATGTAAACATAAAACACAGGAGACCTAGTAATAAGACCAAAGTATAACAAAACAACTGAGGAAAGCATGTGTCTGTTTCTATACTGCCTGTGGAACTGCTTCTCCCACAGATATACATCAGGCTACTTTTTTTGTGTAGCTTATTTCTCTGGAATCCTCAGTCTGAGCTGGCCTATTCTTTTCACTGGTTTTTCTCCATGCTAGATTTCAACTCATTTTGTTAAAATTTCAGAGTTATTTTGTCTTCCTCTCACCTCGCTATACAAACATTTTCGATCCCTTTTCTGTAATTCTTTCCAGCTTCCATTGAATTGGAAAGAATAAAAAAAAAAAAAAAAAAAAAGAGGCAGCAGGTGAATTTCTGAATACTGAAGACTAATAAATATCTTATCACCTCTAGGCAATCAATTTGTTACCTGATTTTCTTTTGCATAAAGCTTCTGAGGTAGCAGAAGCTGGAGAATTTCATTTCTTTTCAATTTTTCATATCCTGCCACACAAATACCTAAAATTTTAAAGATGGAAACCGGTTGTTATATACACAGAAGCATTTTATACAAATATACCGAATAATCTTAGTTCATTCATCTTTTAGATCTAGCTATATGCCTCTGTATAACAAGGACACTATCCTTGTATGTCCTCAGTCTTTTCAGGTGACAGGTTTCCTTCAACAAAATGAAGGAAATATCATGCTTTCATTTAATCATGTATGTTCAAGCAGTGGAGTTATATATGTGATCAGATGTCCATGTAATCTCGTATATGTGAGGAAAATAATCCATAACTGTTAAAAACACAGAGGACACAGCACGATAGTCATATACTGTGCAAACAGGGACTATGAATGCACCTTTGGTTAATCACATGTTTTTTCTCATTTGACTTTTGCAGTTATGGAGGTAATACAACCATTATGGCATATTGGGAAGGAGAGTGGAGGAGCGTTATTTTAACCACATTATAACCAGACATGAAGAGTGGTAGATAAACAGGTTGGATGCCATGCACTGAGATGGGGGATCCTCTATTTGTGATTTTTAGGCATTAGTAGACATGTCATTAGAGATATGCATTTTAATGAAATGTCTGCTTATGCACAACCTTAACATTGATTAAGAAGCAACAGTTTGAAAGGAAAGCGTAGTTACTCACCTGTAACGGGTGTTCTCCGGGGACAGCAGGAAGCAGTAATCAGTCCTCACATATGGGTGATGTCGGTAGCGACAGAGCCCTCGCAGAAGCATCCCCCCAGCTTTCAAAGAAAGCCTTTGGGAGATGCCATCACACATGCGTGGTCCCCTTCCCGCCCAAGGGTGCCATCTTGCTCAGTCAGATGACATAGCTAAAAGATGGCAAAAGAATAAAAGATGGTAAAGCAGCAACTCCAAGGGGATGAGGGAGGGTTGTGAGGACCGATTCTTGCTGTCCCCAGAGAACACCTGTTGCAGGTGAGTAACTACACTTTCTCTGGGAACAAGCAGGAAGTCAGTCCTCACATATGGGACTCCCCAGCTGCAGGCTACCGAAAAACCATAGCAAAATAGGGCCCCGCAAGGGAACCGCTAGCAGCAGCAATTTGGTCCATGTACACAGACCCCTCTGTCCAGTAGAAAACACTCTGGTAGCCTGAACACAGAAGGGTCAGAGGGTAGGAGTTGCCTAGACCCTGAAAAGGTTACAGAGCACAGCTTGGTCGAAGGCGTTGTCCCGTCGGGACTCTCTCTCCAGGCAGTAATGAGCTGCGAAACTATGGACTGAAGAGCAGGTGGCGGCTCGGCAGATGTCTACCAATGGGACAGAGCGCAAGTTTGTCACCGAAGCTGCCATGGCCCAGACACGGTGCGCAGTGACATGGTCTTCCAGTGGAAGCCTCGCTTGCTCATAAGCAAAGGTGATACAGTTCGTCACCCAAGTGGACAGCGTATGCTTGGTCACCGCCTCCCCCAGCCTACTAGGGTCACAGGAGATGAAAAGCTGAGCAGCTTTGCAGTGTTCTTGAGTACATTGGATTCAGAAGGATAAGGCCCTCTTACAGTCCAATAAGTGAAGGACTACTCGACTGGAGTGAGGTCTTGGGAAGAAAGTAGGAAGCACCACCTCCTGGTTAAGGTGGAAGGGAGACACTACCTTCGGCAGAATATGGGGTGCGTGCGAAGCACCACTCTGTTCTTGTAGAATCTGGTGTAAGGCGTCTCCGCCATGAGGGCCTGGAGCTCGCTAACTCTGCAAGCTGATGTGAGTGCAACCAGGAATACAATCTTCCAAGAGAGGTAACGAAGGTGGAAGATTGCCAGTGGCTCGAAGGGTGGGCGAGTCAGCTGCCCTAGCACCACGTTGAGGTCTCATCCGGGCGCCGGAGGGAGAACCGGGGGTTTTTGACAAGAGCAAGCCCCGGAGGAAGCGGGTTACGAAGGGATGAGCCGAGAGGGGCTTACCATCGACCGGGTGGTGGTGCACCACAAGGGCACTAAGGTGCACTCGGACAGAGGTAGACTTGAGTCCAGCTTGGGAGAGGTGGAGGAGGTACTACAACACCAATGCCACTGGACAGGAGAAGGGATCCACCCCATGTTTGGCACACCAAACAGAAAACCTGCACCACTTGAGGGCATACACTTTCCTAGTAAAGGCCTTGTGGGAGGCCAGCAGAATGTCCTCGACCTCAATAGGAAGGTTGAGGGGCGAGTGTTACCCTCTCAGCAGCCATGCTGTCAATGAGAAGGACCCCAGGTTGGGGTGTAGGAGAGTCCCCCTCCTGAGATAGGAGTCCTGGGGCAGTGCCCAAGGGGATGGGGGCCTCTACCGCCAACTGTAGAAGCAGCGGGAACCATGGCTGCCTGGGCCACTTGGGAGCTATCAGGATGAGTGAGACCTTGTTATGGAGGGTCCTGAACAAAGTCTTGGCAATTAGCGGCGTCGGAGGTAAGGCGTACATGAGGCCTTCCACCCACGAGACTAGAAACGAATCCACTGCCACCCTGGAGGGATGAGCCTGCCAGGAGCAGAAGCAGGGCAACTGAAAGTTGTCCGGACTGGCGAACAAGTCCATCACCGGTTTCCCTCAGAGCCAGAAGTGTCGACTGGCTATCCTGGGGTCTAGCTGCCACGCATGTCAGCCAGCAGCATATTTGTCCTGGCCCGGCAGGTACACTGCTCTCAGGAGGATACCCTGTTGGATTGTGTACCAGCAGAGACCCAGTGTCTCTTGACAAAGGGCACAGGACCCCATACCCCCTTGTTTGTTCATGTAGAACACTGCCACCAGATTGTCTGTCTGGACCAGGACCGGCTGGTGGCACAAGTGGTGAGAGAAAACCCTCAGAGTGAAGTGTATCATTTGAAGTTCCAGGAGGTCGATCTGTTGGGCGCTCTCGTCTTGCGACCAGGTGCCCTGAGTGCGGAGGGCTCCGCAGTGAGCTCCCCAACCGAGTAGGGAAGCGTCCGTGGTAAGGACTCTCGAGTGGCTGGGAGTCTGGAAGGGCATGCCCGCTTCTAGGTGTTGGGGCAATTGTCACCAGACCTAGGAATCTGCTAACTGGCGGGTCACCATAACCCTGTCTGGGAGGCGGCCTGTGGCCTGAGACCACTGGTCTCAGAGACACCACTGCACTGCCCTCATGTGGAGGCAAGCATCTGGGGTGTCGTGAACTGTGGAAGCCATGTGTCCGAGGAGGCACCGAGGGGCGGTGCTGTATGTCTCGAGCCAGAGACCTGAGACGATCGGCCCTGTCCTTGGGCAAGAAGGCGTTGGCCCGGAGGGTGTTGAGCTTTGCCCCAATGAACTCCAGGCATTGTGCCGGAAGGAGGTGAGACTTGGGATAATTTATGACGAAGCCCAAGTGCTGCAGAACCTGGATGGTGAGTGCTGTGGCCTGCTGCACCTCTGAAGCTGTGCCTCCCCTTATAAGCCAGTCATCCAGAAAGGGAAACACGAAGGCCCCCTGGAGCTGCCCAGTAAAGTGGCTAGAGTTGCAGAGCTGCTTTCTGTGCAGGTCACCTCCCCCCCACCCTTCTATGCCATTGCTTAAGGTTGTACCTGCCACTCCAGGCAAGTTACCCTTCTCTATTTATGAAGTTATTCACATTTGCTCTGATTCCATCCTCTTGCTGTGAAGTGATCTGTGTCTGTCCCATACCTTTTTAAAGTTTTGCACAGCAATGCTGTAAGCAAATAGCATGCACATGAGTTATGTGTAAAAAAATCTGCATTAAACCAAGAAAGCAAGCCAGGCACATGTGCACAAGTGTCTCCATCAGCAGTACCTATATCCTCTGTGCACTCGCTGGAATATTATGTGGCGCATAAGAGCAATATCATTCTGCTAAGCATATCGGTGTCTTTAAACGCTAATAGTATTCTGGACAGGATGATTGCTCTTATGTGCTACGTAGTATTCCAGCACATGCTTCCCTTGTGTTTTTTGTTAAGGACTCAAAAAAAGCTGTGGAGGCGGCTGTATGCTGAAGAAACAGGAATAAATTCCTCCTCAGCACTGACTGCAGACTTCCTGAGCGAACTCCTACATCTCTTCGGTCCTGGTGTTAAAGTCCCAGCACTAAGTTCAACCTTCTGCTCTTCTGCACATGTCTGTGCTTCTGCACTACACAGCTAATTGCTTAATTATCATCTATTTTGAATTAACTTAAATGCACTGTGAACTGCCATTTTAGCAAAAGAATCAGTACATTGATTATAAGAACATAAGATATGCCATACTGGGTCAGACCAAGGGTTCATCAAGTCCAGTATCCTTTTTCCAACAGTGACAAATCCAGGTCACAAATACCTATCAGATTCCCAAAAAGGCACACAGATTCCATGCTGCTTAACCCAGAGTAAGCAGTGGATTTCCCTGGTCCTCTTTAATAATAATTTTCCTCCAGGAGCTTGTCCAAACCTTTTTTAAACCCAGCTACACTAACAGCTTTTACTACATCCTCCAGTAATGAATTCCAGAGTTTGATTTCACCTTGAGTGAAAAACTATTTTCTCTGGTAAGTTAAATGTGCTACGTTGTAGCTGTAATTATACTAGGTGATTTTAACTTGCATTTGGAAGATTCTCTCTCTTCTGGTTCTAATTAATTACTGTACTTGAATTCCTGGCCCATTTAGAATTGAATCAAATTAATTTTGGTCCAACATATGTGGTAAATGGAAATTACACTTACCTGGTAATTGTAGTTCCTGAAGGGTCTAGTTTAGTCCTCCACATCTGGGTAGTGCACCTCCTCCTGCAGCACGGAGACTGGACCAATCAAAATCTTGCTCTCATTCAGTATCCTGCTGGAGCTCCCATCAGCCCCCCAGTGACCTATTAACAAAGCAGACTCAAAGAAGCAACACTTGAAGAAAGTATAAACAGAAACTATGAACCAATAACATCCCTGCGCTGTGAAAATGACCCCCTCCCCAAACGAGAAAGCCTAGACTCTGCATCGCGCTTCCGTCGCCCGTGAAAGCCCGCAGACAGTCAGCGAGACAAAAACCCGAAAAAGCATGTTGAAATCTTCAATCGAAGAGAGTCCTTCGACAAAATCCGAAAGAGCGCACCGCCGCCGAGTTGCTAGCGCGCCGACAGGAATCAGACAAAAGAGAAAGGGAAGGGAAGGAGGACTAAACTAGACCCTTCAGGAACTACAATTACCAGGTAAGTGTAATTTCCATTTCCTGAGCGGTAGTCTAGTTTAGTCCTCCACATCTGGGATGTAACAGAGCAGTTAGGAACGGGCGGGACCCTGCAACCCGGCGCGCAAAACCGCCGACCCAAAGCAAGAATCCCGAGCGGCCGAAACATCCAAGCGGTAGTGCTTACTGAAAGCATGCATGGACGACCAAGTAGTCGCTTTGCAAATCTCCACCGGCGGAACCAAGGCATGTTCGGCCCACGACGCCACTTGCGCCCTAGTAGAGTGCGCCCGCAACCCTACGGGAACCTCCTGGCGTTGCAGAAGATAAGCGGCAGCAATCGCCTCTTTAATCCACCGGGAAATAGACGACTTGGCCGCAGCTTCGCCTTTGCGCAGCCCGCCAAAAAGAACAAATAAGCGATCTGACTTACGGAAGGCTTCTGAAACTTTCAAATAACGGCGGAGAACCCGTCGAACATCCAAGGAATGCAGACCGCCCCCAGACGCATTCGCTGCATCAGAGTGAAAAACTGGAAGAAAGACAGCTTGATTCAGATGAAAAGGAGAGACCACCTTAGGTAGAAAAGACGGCACTGGTCTCAAAACCACGCGATCATGAGAAAAGGACAGAAACGGCTCCCGGCACGACAGTGCCTGCAACTCCGAAATTCGCTGCGCTGAACAAATGGCCACAAGAAAAACAGTTTTAAGAGTGAGATCCTTGACGGACGCTTGCCGCAACGGCTCAAACGGTCGAGCAGCCAAAGCCTTCAAGACCAAATTCAAATCCCAAGGAGGAACGACAATCCTGCGGGAAGGCCGAAGTCGGCCGACGGCTTTCAAGAAACGCTGGACGTCCGCGTGCCTCCCCAGCGAGACCCCCAGCACCTTGCCCCTGTAACAGGCGAGGGCCGCCAGCTGGACCTTCAAAGAACTGGCCGCTAGCCCCTTATCAAAACCGTCCTGCAAAAAATTGAGAATGATGGAAACAGAAGACGTCGCCGCACGAACGCCACGACGCGAACACCAGTCCTCAAAAATGCGCCACACGCGCACATACGCAAGGGAAGTGGATGACTTGCGAGCTCGCAGCAGTGTAGAAATCACTGCGGCAGAATAGCCCTTCTTCCTTAAGCGAGCCCTTTCAATGGCCAAACCGTAAGCGAGAATCGATCCACCTGAGGCATCTGCAGCGGACCTTGCAACAGCAGATCCATCCGTACCGGCAGCTTCCAGGGATGCCCGTCGACCAGGCATACCAGATCGGCGTACCAGGGACGCCGGGGCCAATCCGGAGCCACGAGCAACACCCGACCGCCATGCGCCTCGATGCGCTGGATGACTCTGCCGATCAACGCCCACGGCGGGAAGATATAGAGAAGGCCGCTCCTGGGCCACGGCTGAATGAGGGCGTCTATGCCCTCGGACATGGGTTCCCTTCGCCTGCTGAAGAAGCGGCCCGTCTTGGCCGATTGAAACGTCGCCATGAGGTCCATCAGCGGAGGGCCCCACCGGCGAACTATCTGCGCGTAGACCTGAGGATGTAACTCCCACTCTCCGGGATCCACCTGCACCCAGCTGAGAAAATCTGCCATGACATTGTCTTTCCCCGCGATATGCGCTGCCGACAGCGCCGACAGACGAAGCTCGACCCATTGGAATAACGCTTCTGCCTCTTCTTCCAATGCCACACTTCCCGTGCCTCCCTGCCGGTTGATGTAGGCTACCGCCGCCGAATTGTCCGAAAGAACCCGGACCGCTCGGCCCTGCAGAGTTGCTTTGAAGGCTTCCAGGGCTCGCTTGACCGCGCGGAGCTCTAGCCGGTTGATCGACCAGGACACCTCCTGAGCCGACCAAGTCCCCTGCGCGAAGCAACCCTCGCAGTGGGCACCCCAGCCGAGGAGACTGGCATCCGTAATCACCGGGATCCAGTGAGGCTGTTCCAGGGGCATGCCCGCACGCAACGTCCGGGAGCACCCCCACCACCGTAGCGCCTGACGAACCCGGAGCGGACAAGGCAACCGCTTGTTGAGCGAGTCCGACTGGTTCGACCAACGTCGCAACAGCGCCCTTTGAAGAGGTCGCATGTGAAACCGGGCCCAGGGAACCACCTCCAGGGTAGCCGCCATCGTACCCAGCACGCGCAGGTACCACCAAGCCGAGGGCGCGGACATCTTGAGGAAAGCTCTCACCAGAGTTTGCAAGGCCTGAACCCGCCGTAGCGGTAAGCAACCCAACCCTCTCGCAGTGTCGAACTGAACCCCGAGATATTCGAGACTCTGAGTCGGCACCAACTGGCTCTTCTGCACATTCACCACCCAGCCTAGAGATTGCAGAAGAGACACCACTCTTTCTGTAGCCCGTAAGCTCTCCTCCTTGGACTTCGCACGAATCAACCAGTCGTCCAGGTAAGGGTGGACCAGGATCCCGTCCCGCCTTAATGCCGCAGGCACTACCACCATGATCTTGGTGAAGGTACGCGGAGCGGTTGCCAAGCCAAAAGGCAGAGCTTGAAACTGAAAGTGTCCCCAGGGGAATGCAAACCGGAGAAAACGCTGGTGGACCGACCGGATGGGAATGTGTAAATAAGCCTCGGACAAATCCAGAGACTTGAGGAACTCCCCCTGCCGAACCGCAACAATGACGGAGCGGAGAGTTTCCATGCGGAAATGAGGAACGCGAAGACAACGGTTGACCCCTTTGAGATCCAGAATGGGACGGAGAGAACCGTCCTTCTTTGGCACCACGAAATAAATAGAGTAACGACCCAGCCCGCGCTCGGCAGCCGGGACGGGAACCACTGCACCCAAAGCGAGAAGCCGATCCAACGTCAAGCGAAGTGCAGGTTCCTTGTGCAGGCCTCTGCTGGGAGACAGAACGAAGGAATCTCGAAGTGGACTGGCAAATTCGAGGGCATAGCCCTCTCGGATGACCTCCAACACCCATTGATCGGAGGTGATCCGAGCCCAAGCTGGCAAGAAATTCCGAAGACGGCCCCCGATAACTGGACACTTCTCCGGAAGGCGCCTGGCGTCATTGCGGCTTGCGAGAGAAAGAGGATGAAGCCGAGGAGGCCGCAGGGGAAAATCCCCTGCCGGCCCCCCGGAAGCCGCGAAATCCCTGAGAACGGTACCCAACTCGGCCCCTTTGGGAACTCCACAAACGGGATGATCAAAATCTGCGAAAGTCACGAGAAGGACCTCGCGGGAGAGACGCAGTTCTGCCGAGCTTAGGCTTATCCTCAGGCAGCCTACCTCCTTTGGAGTCTCCTAAATCCTTCACTAACTTATCCAAATCCTCACCAAACAAGAGCTTCCCTTTAAAAGGAAGTTTGCTGAGTCGCGACTTAGAGGAACTGTCCGCAGACCAATTCCTCAACCAAACCGACCTGCGCGCCGCCACCAAGGACGCCATGCTGTTAGCCAAAGTGCGAATCAAATCATAATGAACATCTGCCAAGTAAGCTGAACCAGACTCCAAATGGGTTACTTCGAACATCTTCTGTTG
Source organism: Ichthyophis bannanicus (assembly GCA_033557465.1). Classification (NCBI taxonomy): domain Eukaryota; kingdom Metazoa; phylum Chordata; class Amphibia; order Gymnophiona; family Ichthyophiidae; genus Ichthyophis; species Ichthyophis bannanicus. Next base: position 67,001,755 of record CM066035.1, read on the forward strand.
GTCAAAGTGGGCATCCTGACGTAAACGCTGAGCCCATCGTAAACAGGCTCGAGCCACCCAGGCCCCACAAATAGAGGCCTGCAGAGACATGGCATTGGTTTCAAAAGCCTGTTTCAACAGACCATCCACCTTCTTGTCTTGCGGATCCTTAAAAGCCGCACCGCCTTCGACCGGAATCGTAGTTTTTTTAGTGACTGCCGAAACCAGAGCATCAACCCGCGGAGACCGAAACATGTCCTCGTCCTTGTCAGCCAGAGGATACAACCGGTTCATTGTACGAATGCCTTTCAGACCGGCCTCAGGCTGATCCTATTCAGTCTGAATCATCTGAGCTACCACACGATGGACGGGAAAAACCATCTGAGAGTCCCGCACAGCTTGAATGAGGGGATCTTCCAGACCCTCTTCCTCCGTCGAAGGGGCGGAGGCCAGATTAAGGGTCTGAAGGGACTCCGTAATCAAAGGAGTCAACTCTTCTTTCCGAAAAACCCGAATGATACGCGCCTGATCCTCGGGATCCGGAATCTCCCCCTCTTCCAACGCATCAGCAATGTCGTCGGACTCCAGCGCCAGGTCAGACTCCGGCCAGTCAGCGTCAGCACACTCAACGGACAAGCGAGAGCGCTTAACTGGCTGAGAGACAGAACACTGAGTCTCCTCTCCCAAACGGGAAGGAAAAGGCGAAGAAGCAACTCCGGCCTCTGGGATCTTGCCCAGACGGCCGAGTTGGAAAGCCTGATGCATCAAGAGAATAAAATCAGGCGAAAAACCCAGCGAAGAAGAGCCCGACGGAACTTCGGGCAAGGAAATTCCCTGTCCTTTCGACGCCTCAGGAGAAACTGGCAATGGAGAACCTGGAGAGGACATCAGGACAGGCTGCTTGGCTGGGCTATCCGGATCCAAAACCACCTTGTCAGCCATTTGGAGCTCGAGGGCCGAAGAAACTGAAGAACAGCCCTTGCAAACCCCAGAATCTGCTATAGCCCCTCTGCGAGAACCGCAGACCAAACATTGGGGCCTGGATGCCATCAAATTAGCAGGCTCGAGGGAAAAACAGCTGAGAAGACCTACAGGACAAGGCCTTGACGTGACTGTTCTTACTCTGGAAACTGGAAAGGGCAGCCGCAGCCGCCCCTCACACCACGGAAAAAAACGCGGGAAAGCTAAAGGATGCCGGCGCGATAAAATGGCCGCCGGCACCCACGGCTGAGGAAACAATCGGCGGGAAAAATGAAATAATAAAGAAAACCGCGCGATCCGCAGCCCGACACGGCAAACAACCCCAAAATAAAGAAAAAAAGAAAATTGCCTCTAAAAGCACTGCCGGTGCTTGGAGACTCACCGCTGATTGTAAGAACGCGCCTCCGAAGAAACGCTGAGGAGACGCGGCACCGCGGTACAGCCCCAAGATGGCAGAGAACTCGCAGCTACAGAGGGATGCAGCCCACGCCGTGACAATCCTACGGCCGGCTGACCAGTAGCAATGGGGCTGTCCAGACTAGATCTCACCTCCGTACTGTCCAGGAGGGAGATCAATAGTCAGCTGCTGCCTGCAGTTCCCTCACAGACGCTGAGAGCAGAAGCGGGCAGAGTAGGTGCCTCAAACAGCCCCCCCTTCAGGAAGCTGAGTACTAAAATTAAAGGGACAGCTACCAAAATAAAAGAAAAGGTATAGCAGAGAAATAAACAATAACCCCAAGGAAAAACTAACAAGTGTTGCCTCAAAGTCCCTAAGTGAGCCCAGCTACAGGCTCACAAGTCCTCCTGCTGCACGGAGACTGGACACACTGGGGGGCTGATGGGAGCTCCAGCAGGATATTGAATGAGAGCAAGATTTTGATTGGTCCAGTCTCCGTGCTGCAGGAGGAGGTGCACTACCCAGATGTGGAGGACTAAACTAGACTACCGCTCAGGAAATCCTTGTTTACATTCTGTGCCCAAACTACTGCAGAAAAATGCCATGCAATGTACTTTTATGCATCGGCCTGTCAATGCTGCACCAGAAGATAATATCAAGTGACTACATCACTGAAAGTTGCTCAAGTTTGCCACCTTCTGCTGGCAGGGGAGTATACTTATGACCTAGATTGGCCACTGTTGGAAACAGGATACTGGGCTTGATGGACCTTGGTCTGACCCAGTATGGCATATCTTATGTTCTTATAACCCAATTATCTGGGCTGGTCTAGCAGGATGATAAGGAACGTTAGCTGATTCTATACTATGTACTCTCTCAGCATTTAAGATCTGTTGATACCTAGATAGCTTTGCCATCAAAGCAGTTTCAATTGAGGGATACATTGAAGAAATGTACTGTGGCCATTAACTGTTTCATCTTTATGGAATATGTTACCTTTTATGACTTGTATGATAGCCAATCATGTGCATTTTAGGAAAGCCTTAAAACTATGGATATTTCTGAAAGTTTTATTGATATTTTTCCTCCTTGGTTAACTATGTAAGTCTAAATGCTGTCAAACTATTTGTGATATACTGTGTAATAGAAATGTTGTACATTTATTTGTGATATAACATGCTGTGTGATTGATACTCTTACTTTGTAATCCACTTAGAGCTCTGTCAGGTTATGTACAGACTATAAGAACATAGGATGCTGGGCTGGACCTTTTTCCAAAAGCGGCCAATCTAGGTTACAAGTACCTGTCAGGTCTTAAACAGGTACACAGATTCCACATTGCTTATCCTGGGGGTAAGCAGTGGATTTTCCTAGTTCTCTTTAATAATGTTCTATGGATCTTTCCTCCAGGAACACATCCAAACCTTTTTTTAACCCCAGCTACACTAACAGCTTTTACTAACGAACACAAATAGCAAATTAAGAGACAAATCTGATCCCTGGTACACATTGGCACCAATTAAAATGAAGAAAGACCTCAGAAAACTTGAAAGAAGATGAACCTCAAAGTCCCCTGAATGAAAAGAGAAATACCTAACACTACTCGCAAACTACAAGGAAGAAATAAATACAGCAAAAAAGAACCATCACACCAAAATACCAGCCAAGGCGATAAACAGACCGAGAGAATTGTTCGAACTCGTCAAATCGATCACCAAAACTGGCCAAGATGATAGTCGGAACAACAAAATAAAGGCACAAACACTAGCTGATCAATATGCAAACAACCCACAAGAAGAAAACCGCATAAGAACACCAACCGCGAATAAGATCCCACAATCTCAACTGGATACCATGGACACCAAAGAGGAATGGGACTCCTTCCACCCCATCGATGCAAAAGAAATAATAAACACCATCACAAACTTAAATACCACTACATCTCCCTTAGATCCGTGCCCAGCAGCATGGATCAAAGCTACAAAAACGGAAAAAGGAGTGGAGGAGTGGTCTAGTGGTTAGGACAAGGTACTTCAGGCCGGAGGGCCGGGGGTTCAAGTCCCACCTGGGGACAGCAATCTCAGGCCGGAGGGACTGGGATTTCTAGTCCTATAGACACTCCTTGTGGTCTTGGGCAAGCCACTTAACCCTCCATTGCCCATGTTCCCTGTAAGTATTAGCGTATGTGTCTCATATCCCCTTGTGTTAAATGTATCCCCCAATTGACCGCTTTGACCTGGTGAAAAGCGGGATATAAATACAGCTAAATAAATAAAATAAATAAATAAATAAATAAAAGCTCACTGCATAATGCACATAGTAAATCAATCAATGCAACAAGGAATCATGTCACTAGAGCTCAAAAGATCACTCATCAGACCTATCTTGAAAACAAAACACTCAAGAAGAATGACCCATCTTCATACCGCCCCATATCAAGCATCCTACTTATAGCCAAAACAGTGAAAAAAGAAGTTCAGCACCAACTTCAAGAACATATCGATACTAGGAATGCACTTGATGACCAACAATATGAATTACGTCAATACCATGGAGTAGAAACCCTCCTATTAGTACTACTAGACAAGCTATACAAAGGCATTGAGAACAGCAAGAAAATGTTCATCCTAATATTCATAGACATATCCACTGCATTTGACACAGTAAGTCATGATATCCTCCTCACCAGGCTCGAATCCATAGGTATAAAAGGGACCCCGCTAAAATGGTTTGGCTCCTATATATCGAACAGAGTACAGCAGGTTCACTTCAATCAAGAAACATCAAAGGCCTTCCCACAAACACAGGGAATACCGCAAGGGTCAGCCTTGTCCTCTCTACTGTTCAACCTCTAATTAAGACCCATCTGCACAATATTTCAGAAACACAAGATTAATTACCATTTATATGCAGATGATATAAAGCTGTATACACAACTGGACATGAATAACCCAAATTATAACCACCTGGAAGCATGCCTCAAGGACACGCAAACATGGATACAGCAAAACATGAGCATCAACCATAAGAAAACCGAGGTGATGTTCATCTCCAAAAACCCTGGGTTTGAACCTCCACTAACAATTCTCCTGAACAATAATACATACAACATCAAACAAGAGATAAAATATCTGGGAGTCACCCTCGACAAAAACCTTAAGATGGAAACCCACTTAAGACTGCTAAACCGAGTCATATTTCACAAACTGAGGATACTCCAGACACTACGCAACATCATTGAGCAGTCTGACTTCAGAACGGTAGTCCAAGCACTCATTACACCTCACTTGGACTACTGCAATGGCATTCTCCAAGGGCTACCCAAAAAAACCCTCAACATACTTCAAATGGTGCAGAATGTCACTGCTCGAATCATAATGAAACTGCAGGTCTCCGATCACATCACACCAATCCTAATGGAACTCCACTGGCTCCCCATCCATGCCCGCATAAGATATAAAATAATATTAACGACATTTAAATTAATCCGCAACCTAGCTCCATCATATCTCTGTATACTTATCTCAACACAACCCCCCAATAGGAACAGAAGAGCACACAACCTAAACACTCTGCACGTCCCACACGACATACGCAAAACCAAAATCCTTACAAGCAGCAGAGCGTTCACATATACAGCTCCCTCCCAATGGAACAGCCTACCTCACGCACAGCACAGTTACTTACCTGTAACAGGTGATCTCTGGGAACAGCAGGAATAAGTCTTCACATATGGGTATCGTCGGTACCGACGGAGCCTACGCGGCAACGCTCCCCAGCGTCCAAAAGGAAAGCTTTTGGGAGCATCCCACAGCGCCTGCGCGCTGCCTTCCCGCCTTTCCCAACCGCCTCTCTCCAGTTCGAGTTTTAAGCTGAGACAAAGAGAGAGAGAGGAAAGGAAAGATAGATAGAGAGATACAACTCCTAGGGGAGGTGGGTGGGTTGTGAAAACTTATTCCTGCTGTTCCCCGAGATCACCTGTTACAGGTAAGTAACTGTGCTATCTCCAGGAACAAGCAGGAATGAGTCTTCACATATGGGGACTCCCCAGCTAGAGATGCCAGGGAGATCCCCAAGGTTGTGAGTCCCTTATAAGGACTCTACCTCACTCCATGGATCTCGGACATCCAACCAGGGATGGGGGGTAGGAGTTGTTTAAGTATGGAACAGGTGTTTGAGAACAGCCTGACCAAACAAGGCATCCCGGCGGGAGTCCTTGTCCAAGCAGTAATGGGCTGTAAAGGTATGAACCGAGGCCCAGGTGGCCGCTCGACAGGTTTGGTCGATGGACAGAGTTTAGATGAGTCATAGAGGCTGCCATGGCCCTCACATTGTGAGCTGTAACATGGCCCTCCAGAGAAAGGTTCTTACTCTGGTAGGCGAAAGAAATACACTGAGCAATCCAATTGGACAGAGTTCTCTTAGAGACTGGAAGTCCTAAATGAGAGGGATCAAAGCAACAAAGAGTTGAGAGGACTTTCTATGTTGCTGTGTCCTTTGTAAGTAAAAAGCGAGTGCTCTCTTACAATCCAGGGTATGGAGATTCCTCTCTGCACTTGATGCATGAGGTCCTGGAAAAAAGACAGGTAAATACACCTCCTGATTTAGATGAAAAGGTGAAACCACTTTAGGCATAAAGTGTGGATTGGTCCTGAGGACTACCTTGTCATGATGGAATCTTGTATAAGGAGGATTAGCCACCAAGGCTTGCAGCTCACTGATGCGGCGAGCTGAAGTGACTGCAATGAGAAAAATAACCTTCCAGGAAAGAAATTTCAAGAAGGTAGTGGCTAAGGGTTCAAAGGATGGCTTCATAAGCTGGCCAAGAACCAGATTCAAGTCCCATGCCACTGGAGGTGGCCTAATGGGAGGTTTGGTTAAAAGAAGGCCTCTCATGAATCTTGCTATAAGAGGATGAGAGGAAATAGGCTGTCCATTGAGAGGCTTAAGGGATGCTGCAATAGCACTCAAATGGACTCTTACTGAATTTGTTTTAAGGCCTGCAATGGGATAAATGCAGCAAATACTCTAGTAAAGAATTCAGAGGTATTGCAAGAGGGTTAAGACACTTCTCTGCACACCAAATGGTAAACCTTTTCCATTTAAAAGCATAGGAACGTCTGGTGGAAGGTTTTCTGGAAGCATGAAGGATATCTTTCACTTGCTGAGAAAGATGTAAATCTTGAAGGTCTAGGCCTTCAGCAACCAGGCCCTGAGATGAAGAGACTGTGGATTTGGGTGCCACAACGTTCCCTCCTCCTGGGATAGGAGGTCTGGAGCAGATCCCAAGTCCAGGGAGGGAGCTTGAGAGAGATGCAGAAGTAGAGGGTACCACACTTGGCGTGGCCAACGTGGTGCTATGAGGATCATAGACCCCTTGTCTCTCTGAAGCTTGTAGAGTGTCTTGGGAATTAGGGGAATGGGTGGAAAGGCATAGAGGAAGTCTTGCCCCCAATGAAGGAGGAAGGCATCCCTGGCCTGAACTCCCTGACACGGAATCCTGGAACAGAACCGGGGAGGTTTGGCATTCCACGGACTTGCAAACAGGTCTATGTCTGGGGTTCCCCAAATTTGAAAGATCCTGGCTATTTGGTCCCCATGGAGGGACCATTCGTGTGGAAGCAGAACTCAACTGAGTCTGTCTGCCCAAGAGTTTTGAACCCCTGGAAGATACACTGCCATGAGATGAATTTGATGCTCTCTGGCGAAGGCTCACAATCTCAGAGCTTCGTTGCAAAGCGACAGAGAGCCAGTCCCCCCCTGCTTGTTCACGTAGAACATGGCTACTTGGTTGTCCGTGTGGATGAGGACTGTCTTGTAGCTGAGCAGGGTGTGGAAGACTCTGAGAGCTAGAAAAATTGCTCTGAGCTCTAAGAGGTTGATATGTAGAGATGTCTCCTGTGGAGACCAGATGCCCTGGGTGGAGAGATCTTGTAGATGAGCTCCCCACCCCCTTGGGGAGGCATCTGTTGTAAGGGTTGCTTGGGGTAAGACCTGTTGAAAGGGGGACCCCAGCAACAGATTTTGGGTGGACTTCCACCACTGGAGAGAGCAAAAAAGCCGACTGGAGGTTGCTATTTTGTCTGACAGGCACCCTGATGCCTGAGTCCATTGGGTGGACAGAGTCCATTGAGCTGCCCTCATGTGATGGCGAGCATAAGGGACCACATGCACGGTATATGCCATGTGGCCTAACAGTTGTAACATCTCTCGAGCAGTTAAATGGGACTTTAACTGAATCTGGGAGGCTAACTGCACCAAGCGTAGGCAACGGGCCTGGGGAAGATAGGCCCTTGCAGTGGTGGTATCCAGTAAGGCCCCTATGAACTCCAGAAATTGAGTAGGGGTGAGATGGGATTTTGGGATGTTTATTACAAGTCCCAGATATTGAAGGATACGGCTTTTGCAGGCCAGGGAAGTCTGGGCCTCTGACTGGGATGGAGCTCAGATGAGCCAGTCGTCCAGATATGGGAATACAAATATTCCTAGAGTGCGTAGAAATGCAGCTACTACTGCCAAGCATTTTGTGAACACCCTTGGGGTAGAGGCCAGACCGAAGGGAAGCACTTTGTATTGATAGTGCTTTCCTTGGAAAAGGAACCGAAGGAACCTTCTGTGTGATGGATGGATGAGGACATGGGTGTACGCATCCTTGAGAGCTAGAGAACAAAGCCAGTCCTGACTCTGGAGGTCTGGAAGGAGAGTACCGAGAGAAGTCATCTTGAATTTCTCCTTGCATAGAAACTTGTTCAATTCTCTGAGATCTAATATGGGTCTGTAGCCCCCTGTTTTCTTTGGGATGAGAAAGTAGGGGGAGTAGAACCCTGAGCCCTGTTGAAGAAGGGGTTCTTCTTCTATTGCCCCTTGGGCAAGAAGGGTAGCAATCTCCTGACCCAGAAGGTCAAGGAGAGATGTTGGAGAATTGAACTGTCTCACCATGGTGTGAGGCGGAAGGTTTAAGAAATGAAGCTTGTACCCTTCCCTTATGATGGAGAGGGTCCATTGCTCTGCTGTGATTTGTTCCCATCTGGGAGCAAAGTGAGCTAACCTTCCTGGAATGGTGAGAGGCTCTGGATGTTCTAGAGCCAAAAAGGCCAAGTTCTCTAGTTGTAAGTCAAAGGCCCTGAGGAGGCTGAGGCTGTTGGGCCGTAGCAGTCCTAGCAGCCTTAGGCTTGGCCTGTTTCGGTTGTTGCTGTCTCTTTGTAGCAAAATGACCTGCAGAAGATGCCTGCTGACATAAGCAGAATAATATCTGCCTTTTTTGGGAAAAAATCCCTTTTTGAACAACCTTTTCTTAAAAGGAGCAGAAGTAGACTTTGAAAGTCTATCTAAAGCAAAATTTTCAGCATCCATCTGGGTGGCCTTTGCTTGCCAATCTTTGCCAGAAAGGTTTTCACCTGTACAAGGAAGGTTTCCTAGTCCATCCTGAACCCAGGGTTCCAAATCAGAAGCTTGTAACCAAGCAACTCTGCGTGCCCCTATGGCAATAGCCGAGGCTCTGCTGGCACCTTCAAAAGAGTCAAAGGCTGCACAGTTGGAAAACTTGGAAACATCCTGGGCATGTTTGAGCCAGGTGAGAAACTCTTCCCTTTTATCTTCTGAAATAAAAGGATACAAAGTTGGCAGATGATCTGTAACTTCTTTTAGAGACATCCCCATATAGAGACTATAGGAGTTGATTCTGGCAACAAGCATATTGGCCTGGAAAATTCTCCTGCCAAAGGCATCTAAGGTTCTGCATTCTCTTCCTGGAGGAGTAGAAGAGTGCTTTTTTGTACTCATAGCAGACTCCACCACAATAGAGTGGTGAGGAAGCTGAGTCTTATGAAAGCCAGGACAAAGAGGAACACGATACATGGTGTCCAACCTACGAGAATGAGGGGAGGTGGTGAGAGGAGTCTCCCATATGCCTAACATGTGATCATAAAGAATCTCATGAATTGGTAAAGTGGCTGCCTCTTTAGGAGCCTTAGGATATTGTAAAATATCTAATTTTTTGGCTCTAGGCTCTGCCTCAGGAGCCACTGAGATGGAAAGGCCCCTGGCCACTTCCCTAATGAAGTCTTGGAAAGACAAGTCTTTTGGAGGAGACATTCTCCTTTTTGGAGAAGAGGGCTCCTGAGGAAGGATCACCGATGCTTCGACAGAGGCCTCTGATTCATCAGAGTCTTCAGAGGAATCGAAGTATGTCACAGGGCCTACCTAGGCAGCGTACTGGACTGAGGTAGGTGGGACATAAAAACATTTAAGGTTGGGTTTGGCCAATATTGCAGGGCCCAGGGACTTTCAGCCCTGGTAGCGTCCTCTGTTACCAAAATCCCACAGAATACAAAAGGTCCGAGTGGAGGGAAAACAAAAGGCGTTTATTTCCCCTTTCATGCAAAAAGGTTCATATGCTTGGACACAAAACATCAAACACAAATTCCTTCCTTCAGGTTAAAGAAAAAGAAAGCATTAAAGGAAAACTGTTATCTTCACAGTAAATGGTATAGCAGGCAAACAAACAGTCTCAACTCCCAAGACCTAGCTTAGTTGCTTAGTAAGGACTCCAAGCTTCCTGTCTTACAGAAGCTACAGTCCATCTCGGTGTCTGATGCAAATTCCACCTGCATCGGTTCCCCTTCTGAAGCCTCTGAGCCTAAGTCAGTATTGGTAAGTTGTAATAAGGCTTTTTAAATATCTTCTGCACAACCTCCCAATGCTCAGGGTTGAATACAGGGCGTCGGACCTGCGCCCTCAGATACTGGGAACTGTCTTCCTTTTGCAAGTGTTTTGTCTTAGCTTTCTGTAAAGCTTGGTCACTAACAAGTCTCTTAGTTGGTGCGTGTTTCTTGCACCTTATCTCATAAGCATTCTCACAAGGATAATATTCCTGTGCTCCCTGTACTCCCCATACATCAGCAGTTTGTACCCTGCTTTTAGTTAAATATGGGTTACCTTTTCTTCTCGGCTTGTCTGCTCCAGGTGAGGTTTGAGGCCTGCTCCAGTTGGGATCCTGCCTGGCCTGAGTAATAGGCCTTGAGCTCTCCAAGCGTCTTTCTGTTAGCTTTAGACCACAGTCACAGCCACGCCTTTGCTTCTCTGTACAACAAACACTCACTCTGGCTGGAGTTGTCCCACCTTCTCCACGGGGTCTCCTTTCTCCAAGCCAATGCGGCTGCTGCTGCCTCCTGTGGAACCGTGGTTCAGGGATTACTGCTCCTTCTGGATATCTAGGCCATTCACTCGGATGTCCTGCCCAACCTGCTGGTTCTGCTGGTTCTCCTGGCAGTCCTCCTTTCCCAGGCCGTCCTGCCTGTGCCTTTCTCCAGGGCTGTCCTGTCTCCTCAGGATATACTCCTTTCCAGGGCTGTACCACTTTCCCAGCCTGTTCTCCTTTCCCAGGCTGTTCTGCTCCTGATTCTCTCTGGTCTGAATCCGGTTCTCGCTGCTCTGAATCTGCTCCTCGTTCTGCCTGTTCTGGCCGCTCTGCCTGTTCTGGCTTCCAACCTTCCAAATTCCCTTTAAGAGGCACTCCTCTCTTTCTTGATTGGAGGCTGGCTGGCATTACCTCATGACCTAGGAGGTGTGGTTCCTCTGTTCCTCGGAGGTCCCTCCTGCTCCCCCTATGTGGTTCCTCGTGATATTGCAGGTTGTGCTTGACTTTTCCTGCATTTAAAACATTTTCTTCTCCTCTCAGAGGGTCTGCAGCATCACAAGTATCGTCTATCTGGATGCTCTTGCAGAGCTCGATACGCGTACCGGGTGGTATCGACATCGGGAGTGATCGGTACCGATTCGGTACCGATGGGCATCACAGAACAGTGTACTGCTGCAGTCGACACCGAAGCCGATGTCAATGCAATTGGTACCGGAACCGATATCAGTACCGGTGCCGAAGCCGGTACCGACAACGGAGTTTGTTGCGGTACCGAAGGTGTCGCAGCTTGTATGAATGCTGTGATGGCACGCTGCATGGTCAGGATATTCTGATCCATGGACGCCACCAATGTCTGGATGTCGGTACCAGAACATGGCAACAGGTGATCGGTCAAGGCCGAGCCATCGATGTCAACCTGTGACCCCATAGATAAAGCTTTGGAAGCCGGAGCCTCCCGCCGGGGTAATTTTGCCGTTGCGGATTCCTCGAGAGCAAGCCCGGAGGCATCTCGATACTTAGAGGGAGATCTACCATTCGAGGACCGGCTGGACTTAAGTTTGGTTACCTGAGATCCATGGGAGGAAGAAGCAGCCCTGGAAGACGTCGATGCCACCGAAGCTGCATCAGAGGGAAACAGGGTACTGAGCTTGGCTGCTCGATTCTGTAAACCTCTGTTAGACATCATGGAACAGGACTCGCAATCCGTAATGGAGTGGTCAGGACCTAAACATTTTAGACACCATTCATGGGTGTCGGTAACAGAAATAGTGCCGCTGCACTTCGTGCACTTTTTAAACCTGGAGGCGGGCTTCTCCATGAGGAAAGTTTTCCTAGGCCTAAGGCCAAAGAAAGAAAAAATGCACTGAAGTGAGAAAAACAGTAGTTTTTTGGGGGGGTTTTTAGAATAAAGAAAGAAAAGACCGGCGGTACCGGTCCAGCGTCGAGAAGGCAGACACGCGACTAAAGAAATAAAAGAAAATAAAGAAATTCTTCAGCAGTGACAGGAACACGACCTGCTGGCTCCGCGGAAAAGAAGAACTGGAGAGAGGCGGTTGGGAAAGGCGGGAAGGCAGCGCGCAGGCGCTGTGGGATGCTCCCCAAAGCTTTCCTTTTGGACGCTGGGGAGCGTTCCCGCGCAGGCTCCATCGGTACCGACGATACCCATATGTGAAGACTCATTCCTGCTTGTTCCTGGAGATTAAGAGATAACAATGACCTAAAAGAATTCCGGAAAGACCTAAAAACCTATCTATTCCAGGAATACTATAACCTGTCCTAATGTAACAATGCACCCGGCTATGTAAATAAACATGAAATGCTTGTAAATATGTTTCTAACGCTAGGCTATGTTAATACCCATGAAACGTATGTAAATATGCATATAATCCTACAATCATCTGTAAAATCCAAATTTTTGTTATCGATATGTTTATTTTATTTATTTATTTATTTAATAGTATTTCTATACCGCTTTATCTTACAATCAAGGCGGTATCACAGCAAAACAATCAAGAGAGGTGATAGTGTATTCATGCAGTGAGGGTTATATCGTAGTTTGAGTGTGTGATGTGAGTTTGATTAGGTTGAGCTATATACATTGTGCGCTATGATACAGCATGTGCTATAATACAATCTTCTATAATACAATCTTCTATACCTTTACTGTTAGGAAACAACATGTGCCGTTATACATTCTCTTATCAGTGGGTCTGAGGGGGAAGGTTGGTTGATCTTGGTAGTTAGATCATGTAACGTGTCCATAGTGTTCTTTGAACAGCGTTGTCTTCAGCTGTTTGCGAAAGTCTTTGAGGTCTGTCGTTGATCTCAGATCGTCTGGTAGGGTGTTCCAGATTGTTGGGGCAGCCAGAGATAGTGCTCTTTCTGTGGTGTCCTTGCGAGCTTTTCTGAAGTCTCTAGAGGTGTTGACTCGGTTGGAGGTTCCTTTTCTTCTTGGGCGTGTGCTGGTGTCTGGTTGTATGAGGGTGTGCAGGCTGTTGGCTGAAGTGTGTTGTTTGATCTTGAATATGTTTATGATTGTTTTGTATTTGATGCGTGAAATGATTGGGAGCCAGTGTAGGTCTTTCAGAACGGGTGTGATGTGCTCATGTCTTGTTGATCCAGATATTATGCGGGCTGCCGTGTTTTGTGCTAGTTGAAGTGGTTTGAGTGTTTGATTTGCTAGTCCAAGGTAGATTGGGTTGCAGAAGTCCAATAAGGGGGTAATTAGTGCTTGGCATACGGTTCGGAAGTGCTCAGTGGCGAGGAGGGGTTTAAGTCTTCTGATGATTCTCATCCTGTAGTATGCATTTTTGATTGTTTTGCTTACGTGTGCTTTGAGATTCAGTTCATTGTCCAGGGTCACTCCGAGGTATTTTACTTCTGATTTTATTGGTCTGGTTGTGTTTTGTATCTTGATGTCCGGTGGGTGGATGAAGTCTGGGTTACGAGTGATGATTAGTGCCTCGGTCTTTTTGCAGTTGATTTCGAGGTTGTTGCTTTTACACCATATTGTCATTTGTGTAAGGCAATTTGTTATTTTAGAGTAGTCAGGGTTGTCAACTGAGACGGGTGTGTATATCATGATATCATCTGCATAGATTGTATATTGAATGTTGTTCTTCTTCAGGATGTCGCATATTGGCTGGATGTAGATGTTGAACAGTAGTGCTGAGAGTGCGGATCCTTGTGGTACTCCTTGGAGGACTTTTATGGGTTGAGAGGTGTTGTGGCCTATCTTGACCTGTATTTGCCTGTCGGTTAGGTATGAGTGGAACCATTTTAAGGTGGGGCCATGAAGCCCAATGCTTTCTAGTCTTTCCAGGAGAGTTTTGTGGTCTACTGTGTCAAATGCTGAAGAGATGTCAATGAAGATCATTATGATTCCATTCTTAGAGTTGTCTATGGTTCGGAGGATGCTGTCGAAGAGGTAAATCAGTAATGTTTCGACTCCATGGTTGGGGCGAAAACCGTGTTGGTTGTCATCCAGTGGTGCATGGTTGTCAATGTGATCTTGAAGTTGGTGTTGTACTGTTTTTTCGATGATTTTTTCCAGAAAGGGTATGCTGGATATTGGTCTGTATGCTGCCGGGTTGTTCTTGTCGAGAGTTGTTTTCTTTGGGATCGGTCTTACTGTAGCAAGCTTTAGTTGATTTGGCATGAGTCCTTGAGTGAGGGAGTTGTGCACTATGTTGTGCATGCTGTGGATGAAGCTTGATGTTGTCTATTTAGATTTCAGTAAAGCCTTTGACACTGTTCCTCACAGGCAACTTATAAACAAACTGAGCACCCTAGGGATGGACCCTAAAGTTACTGCTTGGGTTAGAAATTGGTTGGGTGGGAGGCGACAAAGAGTACAAGTAAATGGAGCTCACTCTGAGGAGAAGGATGTTACCAGTGGTGTGCCCCAGGGATCTGTCCTTGGTCCGATTCTTTTTAACATCTTTGTTAGTGATATAGCGGAAGGGCTGTCGGGTAAGGTTTGCCTCTTTGCAGATGATACCAAAATCTGCAATAGAGTAGACACCCAGGAAGGTGTAGATAACATGAGGAGGGATCTAGCTAAGCTTGAAGAATGGTCTAGAATTTGGCAGCTGGGATTTAATGTTAAAAATGTAAGGTCATGCATTTGACACAAAAAGAGCACCGGCTCTTGCAAAACCAACGAGAAACACAAAGAGCAAGAGTGATGATGACACAGCGGCTTTATTGGTTGTCCCCGACACGTTTCGGCAATTTGCCTTCCTCAGGGGGAGAAAACACACTCACAAACAACAATAAGAACATAAAATATTAAAAACTACTATTAAAACATAACATTAAATCAATTAATTAAAGCTAACCGGGCATGGTGTTAGGTTCTGATGACGTACTGATAACACGTAAAATTACCACAATAAATAGTTAAAAATAATAAAAATAATGTGTATAAGACTATAAATAGTTAAAAACTATATATACATCAATAATAAATAAGCATTGGGTATCTATTAAATAGTAAATAAATAATTAAAAAACAATAAAAAAGTTAAGTGAGGTAGTGTCAATAAATGAAGAACATGCAAATTAAATCATTGACCATGTATATACTCAAAAAAATATATAAAAAAATATATATATATATACAATAATAGTGTAATGAATGGTAAAGCCAAAGTGGATATAAAAAGGTGCATAATAGCAATAAAAACCATAAACAAATCATAAAAAATAATAAATAAAAATAAAAATAAAAAATTAATTAAAATATTAAAACATATTCTACAATGTAAAAGATATCCCTTTTGTTAATGAGTAAAACAAAGGTAGGGCAGAAGTAACCTCAAGAGGACTAACGTGAGACTCCAATGTCGACCCATATAGCAGAAATTAAAGGGAGATTGGTGATGAAAACTTGTTATAATGTCAGATAATACTCACTGCACTATCGCCATCAACCAGACATATGATGGTAATATGTAGTGGGGCCCGTAGGCCAGAGAGTAGTTATAACCAATCTATTGGGGGAAAATTAAGGAGACACCACTCAATGTGGGATATAAAAATGGAAATTATAAATGTTGCATATCACTTAACACTGTAGCGTATAACAAGACCTTGGCATTATGGCTTGTATCATTTGAAAATAAACATAGGAAATGGCAAAAGGAAGCTACTTACTGTACTGGATAGGATCGGTAAAGTAACTAGCACAACGTTGTGTTGTAGATTGTATCTTCATCGATATAAGATGTGACACACACTATTCTACAAACGGACAAAACCATTTATAATAAAATTAGTATTGGCCAAGGAGGGCCTAGAAAAACTGTGGTAATATGTCATTGATAAATATTTAATTAAACAGAAACTCTAGACGAAAAAAAAAAACAACAAAAACCCATCTTGAAAAATTGTGTATCATAACTCTTGAAATTATCTCTGAGCCCGATGTGATAACAAAATTTGAAAGAGGGGCAAAACCACTTAAAGATAATTTGAATCGTGCTAACGGCAAGATCATCTTAAAATTTGAAAGCAACAGATGGTGACAAACACGGACCGCTCTAATAAAACAAATTGTGAATCGCATGAATTGAAACCGACAGCATGGTGCGCATCAGAAAATGTCAACACGGATCGCTCTAGGAAGTAGCTAGACCGAAATAGGATGGCATGAATTTGCAGGTATCACGGGTTACCTGTTCAAAAACAGTAAAAGATGGTGCCGTACAGGTCTTATAAATAAATTCTTAAGACGATGTATATATGGTTTTTAACTATTTATAGTCTTATACACATTATTTTTATTATTTTTAACTATTTATTGTGGTAATTTTACGTGTTATCAGTACGTCATCAGAACCTAACACCATGCCCGGTTAGCTTTAATTAATTGATTTAATGTTATGTTTTAATAGTAGTTTTTAATATTTTATGTTCTTATTGTTGTTTGTGAGTGTGTTTTCTCCCCCCGCAGGCAAATTGCTGAAACGCGTCGGGGACAACCAATAAAGCCGCTGTGTCATCATCACTCTTGCTCTTTGTGTTTCTCGTTGGTTTTGCAAGAGCGGTGCTCTTTTTGTGTCTGTGCCTCGAATCTGAGCCATGTTTTCCCCCTGGAGGGATGTCCTGAGCTTCAAAGAAGATGCACTTCGGTCTTTATTACCTGAGGACCCCTTCTTTACTGAGGAAGAAGCCACACCTGACTTAGAAGAAGAGTGGGGGAATCTTATTCGCATGACCCAGCGGCATATTAGAGAGGAACTCCATGCTGCATCTTTGCTCGAATATTGTCAAAAGAAAATTATACCCAGAGGACTTCGAGTGCAAAAAGCTCCGGGCATGTTTAGGGATGACAAAACGTTTATGACTGATTGGATCAAGATACTCAACAAATGTTCTCTAGATCTAATGATTTTAATTATCAATACATCCAAACGTAGGGCAGAAGTATTAAAACCCTCAATTGACTCTACTGTAGACAAATTGAAGAAACAAGATGCCCAATTTGAGGCAGAAAAGAGAAAGTTTGATAAAAATACAACGGAATATAGGAAGGAAATTAAAGATATTAAAATTAATAAATTTAAACGAGATGAGGAGGACTACAAACTCAATACAGTTTATTATTGGACACATGACGGTACTGAATTTAAAAATAGACAACGCAACACTTCATATAGAAGACCTCCACATTCTCCCAGGCCTCCACCTAGGAACCGCTCTAGGAATTATACTAGCTCGAGAGGAAGGTCTCCATCTATCTCCCCTAATCAAGAGAGAAGTCATAAACGCAGCAGACATCAATCAGGAGATGCCCCAGTCGACCCCTCAGGTTCATTATTCTCGGGAGCCCCTCAGCCTACTCGCCGACAGCCATCTAGCCACCGTCGGGGTTTTCAAATGGACAATCTATGGAAGGGAGGAGGCCGGGATCAACCGCAATATCAATACAAGACACGAGCCGAACACAGGGATCATCAGCCCTATCCACAACGGGGAAGAGGGAGAGGCCACGGTCTCATGTCCAGGAGGCGCCTGGACTGGGATCTTTGAGCGGTATTGTAAATTTGTCTGATTACTCACTCACCAGTGTCGAGACACATGTTTTAGAAAAAGGCTTATCCTTTGTTCCAACTAGAAGACACGATAAGTTTACCACTCGGGTTGAGTTATTTAAATTTTTCCGTAAACTTAGGATAATAGATTACTTTTACAATACACAAGACAACACATCAGATCCATCAGTAATAAAAAAACCCTCCTCTTGGATACCACCATCTAATGTTAATCCATTATTAATAGCATATGAAAGTGTGGTGCTATCTAAAGTTGAACAATTATATCAGAAGAAGAACAGAATATATTATAATTTTTCACAGAAGGAGAGATCTGCTATGCAGAACCTCCGGAATAATAACTCTATAATAATCAAACCAGCAGATAAGGGTGGTGCTCTGGTCATACAAAATCGTACTGCATACATTGCAGAGGTATTAAGACAACTCAATGACACCCAATTCTATCTTAAGATATATGACGACCCCACACAATCTTTACAGCAACAGATAGATACACTTTTATATATAGGACAGGAAGCGGGGTACCTTACATCCAAAGAAAAAGCTTTCTTAACAGTTCCTTACCCTATTGTCCCCATGATCTATATGATCCCTAAAATCCATAAATCTCTCCACAATCCACCTGGCCGCCCAATAGTCTCTGCCATCGGTTCACTTCTCGAACCTATTTCTTTTTTTTAAATTCTTTATTTTCGTTTTGCAACAACAAAGGAAAGGAAGACATACAACTAAGAGACAAATACATACATGTAATGTGATACATACACCAAAGCAAACCCCCACCACCCCCCTCCCCCCTGCTTCTTCTCTAGAAACTAAAACATTCTCGAAGCGGACGTGTACTGACATTATTGTGTTACAAAACCTTCCAGCGGTCTGAAACATTATTATGTTACAAAACTTTACAGCGATCTGAGACATGATGAGTATACATTAAACAGACATGTCGAAGCAATAAGCAGATGGTACATGATCATTGAGCATCTGCCATTTAGACAAGCAAGAATGAAATTGGGTATGGAAAATAGCCCTCCAAGATATCTGCTCATAGTTACTATATAAGCAGACAAGGTTCCACTATTCATTGACAGCAAGTCGAGAGCTATCCCTCCAAGTCCCCGTGATCAAACACATGGCTATACCCAGCATAAAATCAGGAGAAAACGACCCTTCTTAGGAAGAACAGGACAGGGTCATCCAAATTAGGAACATGAAGGCATATACATGTAATTTTAAAGTTACCCATCTTGAGGTGAACGCTGGGCTATCTACCCGCTGTGTCTAAGCAAATCGCTACAATAGTAGCATGCAGAGATTTCCTATCCAATATAGCAAGCCCACATTTCTTAGAAGCAGCTGGGGAGTAGGCGGCCACCATGTAAGGTTTAGTATTGAAGTGGAAAGTTTCCTTCGAATTGAAATGTGTTTCTTGGAGGAAAATCAGGTCCGCAGCCTCATGATTTAGATAGCATAGGAGTTTCCTCCGTTTTATCGGATTATGGATTCCTTGTACGTTCAATGAAAAATCTTACATGGTGCCATCAGTCGATACTAGACATTTTAGGTAAAAGCGCTTGAAAACTTACAACATAATCAGAAGCTGTACACTAATGACATAAGCACCAAATATGCTGGCCAATACACCATATTGAAAAGTATGTACCAAAGTAACTTAGAGAAGAAGCAAACCCCCAATGAATATGGCGACCAGATGTCTGCGGGAGGAGGCCCTAGAGAGGAGATAAGACATAATAAAAGAAAAGAAACACCAGAGTCCATAAGAAACACTGTCTCTGATATTCGTCGAGGCTACAATGGGTAGATGGAGTCGGGTCCCAGATATCTTCAAAATAAGGCGACAGACCTCCTTCGATAAACTCTTCGCTGAGCCGCGGTAAATCCAATATGGCAGGCACAGCGGATATGAGAGTACTGGCAGGAATATTCTGGAAA